>CATKSE010000001.1:167500-1425000 GCA_949775105.1 Oldenlandia corymbosa var. corymbosa | reverse complement strand
CTTCGAAAAATTAATATTGTTATTAGAACATTTACAATGGTAGTAAATAATTATTTTATTATAGTATTTATTATTGTGTTGAATGTAATAATAATATATACTGTGTAAGAATTCTTACACTGTACAATACACTTTTTGAGGTCAAAATATAATTAACGCGAATTTATGATGATACTAAAATTATTTCATTTTATTATATTTTTACAGTGTAAACCAATGTAATTAAAAATTAAATAAAGGTATAATATTTAAGATTTATGACATTATACTCACAATTGTGCGATTAGATAGCCAAAAAAAGGAGCGTTTCAAATTCTTTTAAAAAATTAAAGTCTTATTAAATTTTTTTTTACCGTTTCTTTTTTCGGGATCCACTTGTTTGGGAATATGAGTCGAAGTACTTACATTAATATTTCGAGTGAAATATTTGTCACAATCCCTAAACAGGTGATTCACAATTAGACTTAACGATAAGTAATTAGAATCATTTATATCCAAGTCATGAATACTTACAATTTTTTCATCATCGAGCATGGCTAATCAAACCCTTCCCGTAACTCTCCCCCCACCCAAAGCTAAAAATGCAATCCGGTTTAATTTTGTCCAGAAAAAAATAAAAATAAAATCGTAATTGTATTTAATCTATAATAATTGAACTATAACTTTAGCAACTTCACTTTTAACTGAACCATTATTCTATCCCCAAATAAATTTCTCATGTAAATCTAAATATCTCCAAAATTCTTCATCGATTTCTTTTATCCACATCTCAGTAATAAAATAAGAATATCATGTGAAATCGTTGCATAAGAACGCCACACCTCAACAACTGAAAGTTATTATAATATTCCTTTGAAGTAGGAAGCAGATTGCCTCCCTACATAACGACAATGCATTGCGTGATTCCTGCAGTATGATTAGCATTACTAGTAATTGCCAAACCAGTTTAATGAACTTATACCAAAAATTTGTGCAATTGGCGTAACGTGTCTGGGACCGAGATCAACAACAGCACTAAGATTTTCCCTCATACAAGAAGAAACCAAATCTTATGAGTTGTGCCCTCTAATGTACAACTTTCAGGACAACGTATAAAGGGGTGTCAACTGTCAAGGCAATGAATTGTGATTTACCAGGCATACAGAAATTTTTCGTTCAGATGACAACATCAACCTGAAGGGCAGTTTGTTCACTAAGGGTACACCGATCTTCAAATTAGACCCACATGAGGTGCCTCTCAACTAATTTTCCCGTACTCCTTTCTTCCCCGATGAGATGGAGATATGTTGGTGACAGGATTACCGCTTCTACGCCCTGCACCATGTGAAGTCAATATTAGTTTTAGGGGCAAAAAGTTGATCTCATCCAGTCCCTTGAATAATACCCAGTAAACTCCAATAAAGAGTAACAAACAAACATCCCAAATCATTTCTTTAGGTTTCTCACCAATCCCAGAGATAATGACCGCGTTCATTTAGAAATGGCAAAATACTAAATTGAAAGGGCCAAAAGAAAATATCCCAGAAGAGGGTCCAAAAGGTCTGTGCTCAGTTATTACCCCAAGCCACGCCAACACTTCCATTTCCAGGGGAATGAGAATCTGCAGAATGATTCCACTCAGTGCCATGAACTGCCATCGATTTACCATGGTTGATGTGTTGAACAGGAGGTAAACCCAACCGACTTGGAGAACCTTGCGTAAATTGAGGCATCAAATATGGAGTCTTGCTCACTGGGTGGACATAACCACCACGAGGATCATGAGCCGAAATGAGGTTTCCCAACTCTCCAAATGAGAACCCTCCACTTGATCTGCAACGTATCAGAAAATTTTAATGGCAGAAAATAAAACAAATACTTACTCAATCCCGAAATGATTGTCCGGATTGATTTTCAATTTTACTACAAATTATACCAAACATGAAAATTCATATAGGACAATCTTTTTGGGATACATGGAGCGCAAAAGAGGAGAATCACATCATGAAATAACAAGTTAAACCCTGAAGTCAATCCATATATGTGCTTTCAGTAATCTACAATATCATTAAAAAAGTGTAAAATACTTGAAACAAATTATAAATCAAAAATTTCATAAAATGATATCTCCTCCTCACAAGACAAAAAGAGGTCGCTAGTCCTCATTTCCGAGTGATAACAAACTTAAGCTAACAAATAAGCAGCAGAGATGTAAATTATGTAATATAGCATCCCGGGTATTATAGAGATAATTAACTTAAAGAAGCAAAACAAACCTTGGCACAGACATGTTCAAAGAAGTTGCTGCATGACCAATCCTCCGTGCCCCAATCACTGGATCCTTATAAGCATCAGTCTGCCCAAGACGCATCCCCTTGGAGAATTCAGCTGTCATGCTACTGATATCTGAGCCATCCTCTTGCAGAAGTAACTCCTCACTAAGCCAAGGACATGCATATGAAGTTAACGCTGGACGATTTTCTTGTAACTATTACTGTTGTAAAAAGAACCCCCATGTCTTGAATGAAAAAGATAAGGTTTATAAGCGTACCTGTAGTTGGGATCCCAATCTCCTGGATCAGGTAATGAATTACTAGCCTCTACTTTGTCATGCCCAATCGATTTAGAAAGTGCACCAACTGATGCAACTGAACTTGCTGAATTATGAGATATAGACTTAAAGGAATGATTACTACTATTTGCCTGTTGCTGTCTTCGATTTGTGACACTGGAGCTCGGCGGCAGACGTGACAGTGAACCAGCTAGGACGTTAGGCTCAGCCTGGGCAGAGATATCATCTGTCAGCTGCCCTTGCCACTGGGGGGCTGTTGCTATCTCTTGAGATTGCATGCTTCCACTGTATCCCCAACTCTTTCTTCTCTGGTACTGGCCAACAGCGGCGACTTTTCCTAACGGTGACCCGTGGCAACTGCCTCTTGCCGGAGAGGAAGGACCATAATGTCCAGGAGAGCCAGATAAAATCTGACCATATGAGCCAGGAGGAGTGAATTGTGAAGGACTAGTACCAAGGGACATTGGTGCAAAATTAACTGGACTCACACCAAGTCCATTCACGTGTGCTCGTGGCAAAAGTCGCCTCGCATCAGGACTTGTTCCAAGAACAGAGGGACCACTTTGTTGATAAATATTCATCCCCGATGGACCAATAGGAGAATAAAATGCAAGCAAATTATGATTATCACCGTAGCTTCCATAGCTACTTCCATACACAGGGCCTTCATTATAGCTGCCAAGGCTACCCAAACTACCATAACTGCCCACATGTGCATATGGAAGGACCTGATAATGTGAGCTGTTATGCATTGCGGTTCTGTCTCTACCAGGAATCTACATGAAAATGCAACAAATGAGATAAATCTTTTGCTCAAGGGCTGACTTAATGTATACCACGTGTGAAAATGCCCACATGAGTGAACCAAACAAACTTTCTCACATTAGGAGAGAGACCCGCAGCAAACCAATGACCTCCAGCAGGATTATGGTCGACCTTAACATTTTGAAGAACAGGCTGCAAGAAAGCATAAAATTTTACAACAAAATGCATTATAAAAATAATAAACAAAGCATAATAAGGTGAAGATGAAGTGTTCAGGGAAGGAAACTACAGATAGAACCATGGCATGGAAGAGAATTCCAGGAAACAACAAACAGTTCAAATTGTTGCAAGAGCTACTTACCACACGAGGCGTTTCTGGTGCTGGTTTATAGGGACACATAAAAGGCTCGCCTGTGACAAAAGGGTGTTTTGCAGCCTGCAGCATAATAAGCTTCATAATTACTGAATGCAAGACACATGCTAAGAAGTATAACTAGGAAAGCATCTCAGCATACTGGATAATACATGAAGTTTTGACTAGGATGCTTACAGATGATCTCCCCAAAGTTAGGGTGCTTTTTTCTACACAAAAATCTTATTATAACTGAAAACCTGAGAGTTCATTTGCATGGCAATTGGCAAGCATGTTTACTTCAAACAAAAACAAAGAGTGACAAGAAAAATTACCTGCAATGGTGACCACCTCTTTGCTGGATCAAACTCAACAAGGCCCCTCAAGAAATCAATCAGTGCTAATCGTATTTCATTCTCTGTACATTTTTTAGTATAGAATTCAATCTTATCAGCATAAATTCAATAACAGATGAACAAACCAACAATTTTTGTGGCACATTCACTAAAACAGCATGCTTCCTCACCTTTGGCAACATCTTTTTCTGCCAAATTCTTCCTGTAAGGGTACTTAGTAACTATAGCTTCAAGGTTCATATGGTTAAAGTACTCCTTTCCCACAACTGGTTTTTTAAATTCTCTCTGAAAAAATACAGGGGTCTAAAATTGTAATTTCAGAAGTTCACCAGAAAGTATAATGCACAAAATGCAGGAAGAATACTATGTCCAACAAAGCACTTACAGCTTCATATTCCTCTGCTGTCAAAGCCTGGTACACGCTACATCTACTAGAACTGCCTTCGCCATGGTTCACGTTTCCTATAAATTTAAAAAACTTGCTGGTGTTTTTGGCTTCATTCAGCATATAGTCTGGAGGTTGTCCTCTAGAGATATTCAAACATACAATTGATGACCATCAGGCAGCCGAATAGAATAGTGACAGTTATCCACTCCCCACCCCCCAAAGAAGGTGACGAACCACTCTCTTGCATAATATAAATGTTCAAGGTATGAATAGATCCCACTAAGCAATAAATAAACAAATATAAATAAAAAAAAAGAAAAAGAAATAGTCCTGATTATACAATGATGCCATGAAAAAAGACTAATTTTTCTCACTTTAAGTTTCACAGGTTAAATCAAGGAAAAAATGCTCACTAGAATCACACCATGGAAGCACATATCCCAATAGCATTGGTTAAGTTACAATTTTTCCATCACCTAACATGTTACGTGAACTTACCCCAATATTTTAATCATCCTCTTCAAGAGATCAAATTCCGAAGCCCCAGGAAATAAAGGAAGACCTAAAAATAACTCAGCGACTATGCATCCGAATGACCACATGTCAATAGCAGTAGTATACCTGGGAATAGTTAAGGTGTAAACTGGAAAAGGAAATTATCATTGTCTCTTTCAAAGATACGTACAAACGTGTCCCTCTAAATGTGAACCTTCATCAGCGGCATTCCATGAAAAAGGCAATAGTGATCCGAAATATAACTAGAAAATAAACTTAACTCAAAGGATACTGATATCCAAGAAGGACTTCAGGAGACCTATAGTAACGACTCTGCAGCATAACGAAAACATTCATAAACAATAAAGAGACAAAAAAAAATAAAATAATAATAATAAATAAATAAATAAATAAATAAATAAATAATTTGAGGGGTCTGCAAGTAGAGAAAGGAACCTGAATGTAAGAGTAGACAGTACGGTCTTCCATGCATGCTGATCCAAAGTCTATAATCTTGATTTCTGCTGGCTTCACACTGCAATTGTAATTTATGACTGAATAAGTAAAGGAAAATTCTCAAGCATCATGGATAGAAACAAACTATTCTAAGAGTGCTAACCTCGTACATAAAAGAATGTTTTCCGGCTTCAAATCACAATGAATTACTCCAGCATCTTTCATTAAACCCAAGCCCCGTAGTATCTTAGGGATAAAAAGAGAGATATTGTTAGGCCATGATTCTACAAACAGATAAAGAGCAAAAACAAGGTGCGAAGGAAATAATTGCGCTACCTGTTTAGAGAATAATTGAACAATGCTCAATGACAATCCCCTGAACTGATTCAACTTTATGAGCTCATACCTGAGACAAAATAATCACATTGAACAAATGTAGCAGCAAGATGGAAATATATCATCACAGTATACATCAAAACAGATAAGGTGCTCCGATTGGGCTTACAGGTTAGTGTCGAGCAATTCAAAAGCGATGCAGAGGTGCCGCTGATGTACAAAATAATCATAGATGCGAACAATATGGTGCTTATCCTCGGGATCAAACTTCTTATTTAACTAGGGAAGGATGAAACAGGAAATCTTCATGAATACCCGGAAATCTCAAATGACGGGTAACCACCAAAATCCAAAATAAAAGGTCAGGGAGCACTTTACTGTTGTCAATATCGAAACTTCAACCAAAGCCTGTTGATAGTAAGCAGGCTGGTTTTTTATAATCTTAACAGCAACAAAGCTTTTTGTTTCTGCAACCCAGCACTTAGCCACCTGCCCGAAAGTCCCATGACCAAGGATATCTTTGACAATGTACCTGCACAACATAATGCAATGAAATATAGACAAACAGTAGAGTGCTAGAGTTGAAATTGAGACCCTCTCCAACACCATCACTTTGCAAAAGAGAGTCAGGACTCTTGGGGAATGCGGAAATCACTTTTGCCTGTCATGTGTTAGGAGACAATAAGAAAAGGCCACAAAAAAAAGGTGGATGCTTTGCAAACCTTCGCTGAGCTTCCACATTAAACAACCCACAATTAACGGACAGAATCAAGTCTGAATTGGCGTTATCATGGCCATCATTGGAAACTCCAACAGATGGGGTTGTCAGGAACCTCTTTGGATTCAATGTTTCTGAGTACTGGAACTGAGGGTTGCATAGTTGGTATGTCTCAACAATGTCCTTAGTTAACTTGGCCAATAACTGCAATTCGAACGCATGTCATAAATGATACAAGGAGTACCCAGCTCTGTATCATATAAAGTTTTGCATCTCCACTTTCAATGCCCAAAAAGTAAGAAACAATGGTAGCATTTTATTTATATATATATATATGTGTGTGTGTGTGTGTGTGTGTGTATATATAAATAAAGGGAGAAGAAAAGCATACCGATTTCTTAGCTACGACACGCAAAGTCCGGAGCTTTGGGGAACCATCACTGAGGGCTTTGAAAGGGGTGAAGACGAGCTGGCTAGGACGCCATTGCACGGCTACCCGTGATGATTCTGACGATGATGATGATGGTGAGCACTTGGTTGCAGGCGGTCGAGCGGGGTGAGAATCTCCTTCAACCTCTTTGTTATTTACATCGCCCTCATCCATTGAGAGTTGAGACAACTCCCTCCTCAGAGGAAACCAAACCAGCTCTTCTTTTTTAGAATTCTAATAATAATAGTAATTTGATTTTGCTTGAAGAAGAAAACAGTGAAAAGTGACTTTTCCTGATGCGCTTTAGGGTGTTGAGTGAGGGGAGTTGAGATTGATTTATGGGTATAGTAACTCAGCAGCAAGTGAAGGATTCAATAATTGGAGGACCAATCTTCTCTGGCCGGTAAATTTAAGCAACTTACCAGAAGATTGCAGGCCCATCCTCATTCCTCTTGGATGATTATTCCTACACCACTCTCCCCTTGGAATGACTTATTTCCAGTATTAGATCCATCGCCAACTCCACCCAACCACGGAAGACCGGAATAATCACAACTTCACCCCCCAAATTTTTGGTGAGCAAAAAAATATATAAAAATAAAAAATCGCTCTGCGATTCACCTCCTTCCAGCGACAATGATAGACGTAACGTCAATTGGAGATATGTAACTTTGACTAATAGTTCCACCAATACAATACGACCCAAGCACCCAACTAATTTTGCAGAGCCACCGCTACCGTCGTCGGGGGTCGTCGCGTTCCTCTTCTTCTTTTTCCTTTTTCTCTTTTTGTATCAGATTTATGTATTTCTTTTCTTTTGTCCGCTTGTTCTTCTTTTTTGTTTCTATTATTACTAGTGATGTCTGGTCGCGCAATGCGCGACCCTGGCCCAGTCTATCTGTAAATCTTAGAAATGTTTATATTTGAAAAAAATAAAATTTTGTATTTGGAGCGATATATTTTAGAAATGTTTGAAGGATTTAGAAATATTTTATAAGTGTGATCATAGAAATATTTGTATTTCGCAAAAAATAAATAAATTGTATTTCGCCATGTATGTTTTAGAAATGTTTTATAAGTGTTACTTATTAAATATAAATAGCTTAATCGAATATATGTGTTGAAGTAAATGTTAGATAAAATATAAAAGCATCCTAATAAATTTAAATATTAGTAAGATGATTTATTGATGTTCTCCATTAGTCGTCTAAATCAATACTTAGTTTTGGAGATTTTTAATAGCTTTGTAATAAGCTTCATCCAAAGGATATACGCTTAAAACAAAATTGACACTTTGTAACAAAAAACCTAATTGATCAATTCAATTTAAAAAACCACTCTAGTTGAATGAAACATAAAGAAAAAATTGAAAAAAAAAAGTGTCACGTAAAGTGCAAAGGGAGATTTAGTAATTTAGTTATAGTTAGACAAAAGGTCAATTTAGTATTTTTTACATGCCACGTGGCAATCATATGAAGTGTTTGAAAGGGAGGTTTTTGTTTCTAATATAGTAGGATATAGTATTAAAAATTAAAAATAAAAAATAAAAAACGATGCGGTAAAAGGATAAGCCTATACCGTATTCCTCCTTCGAGTGAAAGGATAATTTTATTAGTTATTACTACTCCACGGTAAACAATTTTAACGACAATGTTCTTCAACCCCTTCAGATGTCGGGCCTGGGCCGAAGCAAAAAGGCGCATATCTGTCTTTCTCTGTACAGATTCGGCCTAGCCCATGAAAGCTTAAACATTGGCTTTTAAGCCGCAACAAACAGTCAACTAAACGGTAGCTAGTGTTTAAGCCCGGACGATGCCCGCCCGATTATAAAACTATGAATCAAATATTATGCGCTGTGGTAAATCCTTAAACTACGATAGTTAGTAAATCAGATGAATGACTGGGATCCTGACAATTCATAAGTAGTATGCAGGGTGATTGATTATGGGATCAAGCTCATCCCCGTACCCTGTAATTGTTGGATATAGGGATGAATGATAATGAATAACCTATTTTTTAGGAATGGATGCGTGATTATTTTGTTTAACTTAATTTTAGCACATTTTTTAATCATTATCTATATAGCATAAGATAAAAGTCGGTTGAACTAATTATATTTGTGAACAAATCAATGTGCATTATATTAAGGACCGGAGGGAGTATTGTTTCTCAATATGTAAGGACGTTTTAAATAACCCATCTAATCTAAAAGGTGTATTTATTTATTTATTATTGTTTTGGTAAAATGTCCTATTTATACAGCTAAGCTGCAACTATATATAACAAGATATCTCTAATAACATCGTATAACTAAGGGATATAACCAGGGGATATATCAAAAAAATATGTCCCTTATTTAACTTTAGAGCTTCTTAAGCAAGAACATTTGCACACAAATTATTGTCTATATACGTGTGCACAAACAAAAACTTCCCAATCTAATGTAGAAGGTGTATTTTGATATTATAGTAAAATTAGATGTTAAACCCGCATGATGTGCGGGGTAGATTTATTATTTTATGAAATGTTTTATAAAACTTTAAATTGTCGTGCTTACTACAACTTTGCATAGATTAGATGGGTGGACATAAAAGAAGGATTGTGTCATTGTGGAAAATTATGTATAAAAAATTTATTCTTTCCGTGTCAAAATAATTTTTATTGACATTTATTTGTCAACAAATTAAAACAGCAATTAATAGGTATATGATTTTAAAAGTTGTGTCATGTAATTAGGGATGTAAAGCCTACCACTTTTTGGTTATTGTTAACAAAAACTTATCCAGTTTAAATTTAAAATATACTTTTATTCGTTTTTTCCGATGAGTGATTGGTTCTAACCGTTATTTTGTGTGAAGATTACGAATTACACACACAAAAAAAAATCCTAATTCAAAGCGATCCTTGTAATTGTAATTAATTTTGCAACTTAACAAATGACCATGAAATTTATAAATTTCTGCGGGAGATTAGTTACCCGATAAAATCAATTAGCAAAGTTTGAATATTTTCAAATATTTTCTAATTTAATGCACGTTCAACATAATTTATAATAGTGAATAATTTAATAAAAATTACTTAATCATCTAGAATATGTTTTCCCGTGAAAGCTATTAATTACATTTTGTGAGAATGAAATGCGTCATTATTTGTATGAGACAATGAGATCCTCTCCTTAAACTTAGCCAAGTTTTGATGATGAAAATGTCATCACGTTTTAAATTTTGATGAAGAATCATTAGTTGATACTTAATACAAAATGTTAACCCATGTAGGGGGTTTGTTCTGACGACAAATATGGAAAAAAGAATATTTTAAATGTTAAAAACAATATCCCTTTTACCTTATTAAAGCAGAAGACATGAAACTTATGTGGCAACTAAGTATGCATCTGTTTTGGCTCCAATACACCATATTTCATATTTCAGGAGTCTTTTTGCCACGTGTAAGTCTCTTTTAATTAGAAGTTATATAATTTTTTTTTTTAAAAAAAAACACATGTTTTACTACAAATAAGGAACAGTTACATTTCAAACGAATGGATATATTAATTCAAATTCAAATGTCCAATATTATAGTTTTGCAGGCTTAATATAAAGAAAAAATAAAAATACCTAAATCCAGCAATTAAGAATAATGCCTTATAAACTAATTATTTATTATTCCCTTATAACCTCAGATTTATAGGTATATTTTTTTAAGCCCCAAATCATAGCATAAATGATATATACGCCAAATTAATTCCTCAAAAAATAGTAATTCAATTAGATTTTAATAAAATAGTAATTTAGAAGGGGCGCCCGGGCATCTGCCTGGGCCAAACATCTAGTTTTTTTTAATGTTAAAAACAATACAATTAAGTAGCTTGTAAATCAATCTGAATATGAGTGAAAGAAAGAAGGTTATGACCAGTAACAATAGTATTACATATCTCATTTCAAATATATAGTCGACCAATATCACTAAATAAGGGAATAAAGATGTCTTATATTTAATGTTATGATATGAGATGGTATGCATTATTTTTATTGTCCGTGTCCATTTTGTAACATAGGTCCTCAAATAGTAAATTCACCAGGGAGTACAAACTTTTATATGGTGATAAGGAATCAGTAATTAAAAAAAAAAAAATTCAATTGTTTCGCGTGAAAAATGAATTGCTTCTTTCATCTAGGCCCAAAGAAAAATGCACGATCAATTTAAACCTCAAAATAAGTATTAATTTGATTAAGAATGAAATTGTTTTTTATTAATAACAATATACCTTTATATATCATTTTAAATATCTAGTGAACCAACTTATTATTCAATGTTTTACGGAGAGTTAAATAATTATCAACCTCACTTTGAAGTGTATTGCATGCGCAAATACATTATTATATTTGATGTATATAGGGAGGTAGAAAGTTTTTTTCCCGACAAAATATACCTCATATATTACATTGATCAATGTAATTTTTTCCGTTCGTT
The DNA here is from genome assembly GCA_949775105.1 of Oldenlandia corymbosa var. corymbosa. Lineage (NCBI taxonomy): Eukaryota > Viridiplantae > Streptophyta > Magnoliopsida > Gentianales > Rubiaceae > Oldenlandia > Oldenlandia corymbosa. The sequence goes on along the minus strand of CATKSE010000001.1, from coordinate 1,413,683 downwards.
TTATGTTGGAAGATGTTTTGTATTGAATTAGGAGGTGTGCTATTGCAATATATATATATATACATATATATATATATATAGTCAAAAGTCAAAATGCAGCAAATTGTGCAGAAACGTGCTTTTTTATATTCCCCTTTTTATGAAAAATAGTCTTGTTCTTAGTACAAATTTTAAATTTTTTTATAGACAAATATTGGGATAGAAGAGTTGATTTTAATCTAAGTGTACACAAATAAAAGAAAGTAGTATGTTGTTTCACACAGTAACACACATGCTAGAGTCCAAAATGGTAAATAAAAAAAAAATAAAAAATCTGGAGAATGATTCCATGGATCATTACTTATAAATTGTACCCAACGTAATAAACTTAAAAAAAGTGCATTCAACTTTCATTATTCTACCCTCATTGTCGTCATCGAGGACTAGTCCCGTTTTCAGATATTTGTCCACCGGACAATATGGGGAGGATCACCAAAGCTTTTCGCCTTTAGTTTGTTCATTGGACAGAGGAGTTCCAGCAATCATCAAGCCTTTTTTTTTTCCTGATCAGTATCTCATATCTCCAGACCAAAATACCATGTGTTGCATAGATTTTAAAAAGCTTTTATCAATGTTGAATAACAATTAAAAGAAGCTGGTATTTGTATAGAAGAGTTCTGAACTTCTAATGGAGTGTATAGTCGGATAGTACTGCTAGATGCTTGCCCCGGGCGAATGTCCGGGTATCGCCTGTATTTTTAAATTGATTAAATAAAAAATACGAATCATTCTTAAAAGAATAAAAAAAATTAGAAGAATAAAAAATCGATTTAAAGGATAGAAAGTGAGTTATTACACATAAATCTATGCCCAGATTTACAACATTTAATTTATAACAGTTAATTTATGCCCGGGTTTACATAAATCATAGACCAATATCTACAACAGAAGAATTAAAAAAAAAATCAGCCTTAAAAAATCAAATTTCTTTCATGATAGTTTATTTTTGCTCTGTTGTAAAAGAGACGGATTGATAATTGATGTCAGATTTTAAGTAATTGATTTAAAGGCCCAGGTGTAAGAGAAGAGCGGAATGGAAGAGATTCTTTGAACTTGGGGATTAGGAAGACATTACTGGTGTTTCACTTGATTTGAGTGGATTTCCTTACATTTAATTTTATCAACTAAATATTGTTGTTTTAAGAGATTAGTATATACCTATAATTAATATATTTTTATGTAGCTATAATTAAGGGGTTATGTATTTATCTATTCTGTCTTTTTTTCTGACTAGTTAGGGTGCCATGTGTCAAAAATGATTTTGTACTGAAAAATGGCTTTTGGCGGGAAAATTTTCATTGTGGTGCTGACACATGTCCTTTTTGTTTATTGCTTTAATTAAGTACTATAGATATCTTAGATCCGGAAGCCATTGGTGTGTGGTCGCTGATGAAGTCAAGTGAACGGATGGTGCATGAGCTCAACATGATGTGAAATTGGATTTTATGAGATGGCTGAGAATAAAGAAAGAGGTGAATATTTATACCGATTTTGAGGTCATCATTAGTGATTAGAATTAACTGGGAAGCTGTTGAGCGCCCTAATTTTTTCCTTTGATCGTCCTAAAAAATTATATTTTGACCATTTTGCTATTATTATTATTATTTTTTTAAAAAAAGACTAGCGAAAGACATTTGCGCCAGCCGTTCATGGCTGGCGTAGGAGAAAGGCGAGAAAAATTTTGCTGTCCAAAATGGGGGTGGCGCACAAATCTGGCGCCACCCCCTTCGGTTTGGCGAGCGTTTTGCTTGCCAAAACCGAAATTACTTTTTTTAAATTTTTTTTAAATTTTTTATATTTTTAAATTTAATTAATTAATTAATTTAATTCATTTATTTATTTAAATTTATTTTTTATTTATCTATTTGGTAGTTGAATAAATAATTTTAATTTAAATATGTGACTTTGTAATAGGGAATAAATAGGGAACCACTATTAATCCTCTTTTAAAAAAGAAAAAAAATTAAAAAATTAAATAAATAAATAAAAGTATTTTATATTTTTTCCAGGCTTTTTAATTTTTCGTTTCAACGTATTTTTATTTTATATTTTTTTCCAAAAAAATATTTCCAGGACTGCTAGATGCACCGATGATAAATAATTAATTTGTTTGGTAGTAAATTCATAAGTTTTACTTTCTATTAAATGATAATTTTTTATTTACGTTTAAAAAATTTTACATAACTAAATGATAATTTTTTATAAAAATTTGCTACGTAATTAAGTAATATTCTCCAAATATTTAAGTTAAAATTATTTGTTTAACCACCAAATAAATAAATAAAAAAATAAAATTTAATAAATAAATAAATTAAATAAATACATGAATTAAATAAATTAAATAAATACATGAATCAAATAAATTCATTAAACTAATAATTAAAATAAATAAAAGAAATTAATTAAATACATTAAAAATAATTAAATAAATAAATTATTGTTTTTTTTTTAAAAGTAATTAAGGTGGTACCATCAAGCTCGCCAATTAGCACAAATGTGGCGTCTAGAAGGGCGCCACACCTTCGCCATGTGGCGAAGGTTTTCTTGCCTCCCTTTAGTGGGAGGCGAGATTATTTCACGCCACCCCACCCCTTAAGGGGTGGCTTCTTCCTCCTTGGCCTTTTTTTTTTTTTGCAAAACAAATCAATGTAACTCTATTTTGCAGGGGCGTGCGTGTCTTTTTTGGGGCGTTCAATTGAAAAAATTAGGGCGCTCAGCAACACGACTCGATAAAGCTTATTTTGCACTGATTAAGGGTGATGAGCATCATCTTATCAAGTTGTTTAATTCGATTGATTTTGTTTTAATGACTATTGATTGATTTTTTTTAATCAATAATCTTGTTTAATTTTTGAATTTATACCTTATAGGATGTCTAATTAGGATAAGAAGCCGAAACCAACTTGAATGTCAAATTGATATCGAACCTAGCTCTAGTACTAATTACCAAAGAAGTCCCAATTTTGTCATTTTGAAATATTCCATTAATTCCATTTGCAACTAATAGTTTAAGTGAGATGTGATAAAATTTATTTACATAAAATCGCAAAAACTTTTAGTGTAATTGTATAAATTTTTATTTTTGTCATTTTGTTAGAAAAATGACACGTAGAATTTCATCCTATATGACACCTCTAGAAATTTTTTTTTATTTTCTCTCTTAGTACAATGCTATAGATATATGCTTTTGGTCCTTGATATAAGACATTATAATTTGTCCTAAATTTCACTTCGACGTATTTTTAATTGAAAAAAAAATTTAAAAATATTTTATAATCATTAAGATCACATAAGGGATATGAAAAAATATATTTTTAAATTTTTTTAAATTAAAAATATATATTAGATGAAATTTAAGACAAATCAACGTCCGAGGAGTGTGGATCACCGTTATTTGATCGCTATAAACTTGCACTCCTAGCAATAAAATAGGAAAAGAGAGGAAAACAGATGACCACGTGTTCCAACGAAAGCCTTACACGTCAAAAAGAAGAAGCAGGGGTGCGAGAGAGATATTCAGAAGGGAGCCAATGGGGAAGAAGGGTATCTGATGTGGGGACCAGCCCCGCGAACTGCAACCTCACACCCCAGTACCCCACGAAACAAAAATAAAAATTACCGGCATTTTTTGGTTGGCGTACTTCTCGCCCTTCAAATATCTGGAATTTATTTGAATATATATTAGTACAACAGTTATATATATATATATATATATTAGAGGGGGCAGGGGGGAACTGGGCGGGCGCCGTCACCTTCTTTCCTTCCTAGTCCACAATTCATTCCCAACTTCTAACTTAAGTAGGGGAAAAAAAAAAAGAAATCTCATTCCAATGCTACTATTCTCAGTTTCTTCAAGAGTAATTGAAATCACAACACGAATTCCATTAGACTGGAGGACTGATTTCATGTGATACACAATCAAGCCCAATGTGTAGATTTAGGGTTACCAGCAAACAAAGAAGATAGTAATATCTAAAGGATACACAGAAGATGGAAGCTTCATGCATTTTCTCCCGTTCCTTCTCCACCTCTCCTCTCACCAATGGAAGCTTCCACAAACTACCTCCACTTACTCTTAGACTAGCACCACTCCCATGGAACCTCCCTGAAGCTTCCGCTTTCCCTTTCCGCCGCTCCTCATCCGCCATCGCCGCCGCCGCCACCGCCACCACCACTTGCAGTGCTACCAATGCTAATCCCAAGCCACAGCGAAGCCGCCACCGTCGCGGTAATTACAAGAGATCGCCTGATGCCGACGCACCGCCGTCCTCTCTGGCTCCCCCCGTCGTCCCCACTTCTGACTCCTCTCCAAGGAAGTCGGTGACGGCGACAGCAACTGAGGGTAAGTCGCCGCCTCAGTCGCGCAAGGTGGAATCATCCTCGTCATGTACGCCTGGGATCGTTAGCGTCCGCGGTCTGCATCAGAACGGGGATCCACTTGGACGCAGAGATTTAGGAAAGTGCGTTGTGAAGTGGATATGCCAAGGCATGAGAGCCATGGCTTCGGATTTCACGGAGGCAGAGATAAAAGGAGAGTTTTCCGACATCCGACAACGTATGGGCCCGGGCTTGACGTTCGTGATTCAAGCCCAGCCTTACCTCAACGCCGTACCCATGCCTCCCGGACTTGAAGCCATATGCCTCAAGGTTTGTACTCACTATCCAACTCTCTTTGATCATTTCCAGAGGGAGCTCCGTGATTTGCTTCAGGATCTCCAGCGCAAAGCCTTGATTCAGGATTGGCGTCACACTGAGTCATGGCAGCTCCTAAAAGAACTAGCTAATTCAGGTTGCCATTTGCTCTCTTTCTATGTATGTATGTATGTTTATACTGTATATATATTTTTTCTTTGCATTACTTCATCTGTGGCAGTTATTATTATTATTAATATTATAATTTTTATTCTTATTCCTATTCTAACAACGCACAACAGTAGTAACGTTTCATTTATCAACTGAGAAATCCAGGTTCCCTTATTGGAGGTTTTATGATCAGCATAAGGCTCATGTCTTTTACTATGGTAGTAAGTATAGTGTAGATGTTACTGACTATTCTGGAAGGTAAACTTCATTTTGTAAGGGTGTCATTGTTCATATGACAAATGTTTAATTTAACACCAGCCAATAGGAAAATGCTTGTGTAGGTAGAAACTGACATTGAAAGTGTAGTAAATCTAAGTTCAAGGGAGTGAAATTTCAGAAACAATGAAAGAATTGATCAGCTCATTCAAAGTCGTGTCACTTATTCATTTTCGATTAGAGATTAAGTTTAAATTCAGCTCTTCAGCCTGCTGAACTAAATTCTTATTATGTGGGTTGATAAAACTACTGTTGTCTTTTTGTCCTTCCAGCTCAGCATAGAGCTATAGCAAGGAAGAATCTGCAGCCGAAGGTTGTACCAGGGTTGTTGGGGTTGGATGTGGATAGGGTTAAAGCTATTCAGAACCGAATTGATGATTTCACTAGGCGGATGGCGGATCTACTTTTGATCGAAAGGGACGCAGAGTTGGAGTTCACTCAAGAGGAGCTTAATGCTGTTCCCACTCCTGATGAGAGTAGTTCTGATTCGATAAAGCCAATCGAGTTTCTGGTCAGTCATGCTCAAGCTGAGCAAGAACTCTGTGATACTATCTGTAATTTGAATGCTGTTAGCACTTCCACAGGATTGGGTGGAATGCATTTGGTATTGTTCAAAGTGGAGGGAAACCACAGATTGCCTCCCACTACCCTGTCTCCTGGAGACATGGTTTGTGTGCGAACATGTGACAGTAGGGGTGCCGGTGCAACTTCATGCATGCAAGGTTTTGTGCATAACCTTGGGGAAGATGGTTGTAGCATTAGCGTGGCTTTGGAATCCCGCTATGGTGATCCCACTTTCTCCAAGCTCTTTGGGAAGAATATACGCATTGACCGCATTCATGGTCTAGCTGATGCAGTGACATATGAGGTACTATGGAGAAGCTTTTCTTATCATTTTGTTGATTTTTTCATCTTATACTTTTCTTATCATTTTGTTGATTTCTTCATCTTATGTTTTCCTAATAGAAGAAACAATATTTACTTTTCTCAGCAAGTCAAATTCAAATGAAAGCCGATTTTCTAGTTTGATACTTGAATATGATTCTAGTCGAAAATAGATCGTCCCTAGCCTTTGGCTGTCTAAGAGTCATATTTGGGTTTTGGTTTTGGCTTGGAGTGTGTGTAGTTTTTGCTGGGACGTCTGTATAATGTCATAAATTGCATTGTCCTGTAGTCTTCAAGTGATCAGGGCAGTTTTTATTTGAAGTAACATGATCACGTCAAACAAAACCTCACTAACGCAACTGAAGAAATTTTCTTAGTACAATTCTCATGCTTGCAAAATAGTTGGAAGGCCCTCAATGATGATGGTATCATTTGCTAGCTTGACAGTTATTATTTGTCACATCTCATTTTGCAGCGTAATTGTGAAGCTCTGATGATGCTCCAGAAGAAAGGGCTGCAGAAAAGAAATCCATCAATAGCTGTTGTGACTACAATATTTGGAGACAGGGAGGATATTAAACTACTAGAAGAGAATCACCTTGTGGACTGGGCTGAAGTAGAACTGAAAGGGTTGATAGATGATAGTAAATCATATGATCTCTCCCAAAGAAGAGCAATTGCATTAGGTCTAAACAAGAAGCGTCCTGTACTTATTATGCAAGGTCCTCCGGGAACAGGGAAGACAGGATTATTGAAAGAACTGATCTCACTAGCTGTTAAACAAGGTGAAAGGGTGCTTGTCACAGCACCTACAAATTCAGCTGTTGATAACATTGTTGAAAAATTGGCTGATACTGAGATTAATATTGTTCGTGTGGGCAATCCAGCACGAATCTCTCACTCAGTAGCTTCAAAATCTTTGGTTGAGATTGTTAAGGGTAAACTTGAAGATTTCCAAATGGAGATTGAGAGAAAAAAGTCAGATTTAAGGAAGGACTTGAAACATTGTCTTAAGGATGATTCATTAGCAGCTGGCATACGACAGCTTCTGAAGCAGCTGGGGAAAACAATGAAAAAGAAGGAAAAAGAAACTGTCAGAGAGGTATTATCAAGCGCTCAAGTGGTCCTCGCTACAAACACAGGGGCAGCTGATCCATTAATTAGAAGGTTGGACACCTTTGATTTGGTTGTTATTGATGAAGCAGGTCAGGCCATTGAACCTTCCTGCTGGATACCAATTTTACTCGGGAAACGCTGCATTCTCTCTGGGGATCAGAACCAACTTGCTCCTGTTATCTTGTCTAGAAAAGCTGCAGAAGGGAATCTTGGGGTATCTCTCCTGGAGCGAGCCTCAGTAATGCACAATGGGGTTATGGCTACAAGGTTGACAGTGCAATACAGAATGAATCATGCAATTGCTAGCTGGGCTTCAAAGGAGATGTATGGTGGACTTCTGACATCATCTCCAAGCGTCAGCAGTCATCTTCTTGTGGATTCACCATTTGTCCAGGTATATTTGAACTTTTGTGGCATTTATGGTTCCTATAGCGGGCATAATATCATCTGAACATCCATAGGATTGTGACCTATAACATGACGATGATCAACACATCAAGTTATCTCGTGAAATAATTATGAGATGCAATGGTAACAACTAAAATTATCACACTCCATGGGATATACTGTGTGGATCATATGTTTTGTTGCGCTCTTCTTTTCACTTCTTTTAGGTCTTTTCATTCCTCTTTTACTTTGAGTTAGGCATTCTATGTGCTGATATAAAAGTGACATGATTTAAAGAATGTATGTCATAAATTCTTTTCGGTGATTGTAGATGCATTTGAATAGTCCATTCTGTTTTGTGGAGCATTGCGTATTTATGAAAATTAATGCATTGGATATGTTACATTTTATACTTATTTTGGCTCATACACTCAGTAGGATGTTCCTCTTCAATTAAATATCAATGCCTCAAGAAATTTGAAAGCCTTTCCTGACCATTGTGTATCATTTCATGGAAACTTTCATAACTACAAACCATTTAATATTTTCCTTGTGTTACTGCTACAGCCTACATGGATAACACAATGCCCTCTGCTTTTGCTGGACACGAGGATGCCATATGGGAGTTTATCTATTGGTTGTGAAGAGCACTTGGACCCTGCTGGCACAGGCTCTTTCTTCAACGAAGGAGAAGCAGAAATCGTCATTGGACATGTAATTTCTTTGATCAATTCTGGTATTTCTTCTCCCTTACTCTTTGCATCATTTACTTATTTTCCACATTCATGATATTCTCTCTAAGATCCTACAAGAATCAGAAACTGATTGTGTGAACTGATTTCCGGTATTTCTTTTCTTTTAATCTATGCATTCATCAGTTGCCTGTGTTTAGAAATGGACTTCCTTTCTTCCCATCTGTTTATTGCTCTAGCTTTGCTTAGCAACACATTCAACTGAGCCAGCAAATCTCTTGTCAATAATTCAGCCTAAGCTTTGGCACAACGGTAAAAGTTGTTGTCATTTAACCGGAGTTTTGAAAGCTTGAGTCTAGGAACAACGTCTCAAAGAAATATAGGTTATGACCAATACTTGCTTGGCCAAAGTGGTAAGGTGCTTTGGTTCCCTTAAGCGAGGTCTTGGGTTCGAGTCTCATGAATGGAAAGAGCAATGTTGGGAGAGTTTTCCCTCCGAAAGGAGACCGACCCGGCTCGGTGCGGATTAGTCTGAGTGCAATGCACTTAGGACACCGTGCGCAATATGCAAATAAAAAAAGAAATATAGGTTATGGTTTGTATCACTTGGTTTTACTAACTGCATAAATCTTCCCCGGACCCGCCCATGTCTGGTGATTTTAAGCCTGTGGACTTCCGATTTTTCAACAAAATGTTTGCGTGTCATGCTCTAATCCAGTGTAAAAACATTGCTGCTGTCATGAATATGGATTATATAACAAAAAAGTCATGCTCTTAAGGTTGGGGAAAGTGTTTGTGTTTCTGGGTTTGAGCTTGTCTGTACTTGTTGAGGGAATCATGATGCGTACTGTTTAGCATAATTTTGGAAACTCAAAGTGAACCATTTTTTTGGAACAAAGGAAGTACACGCTTCACTAATGTTCGATATTATCAATGTCGTCTTTCTTTATAGAGAGGTTACTAGGTCTTATGTCATAGTTTCAAATGCAGGTGTAAAACCAACTGCTATTGCTGTTCAGTCCCCATATGTTGCCCAAGTTCAGCTATTGAGGGACAGGCTATTTGAGTTTCCTGAGGCCGAGGGCGTCGAAGTTGCAACAACTGATAGTTTCCAAGGCCGGGAAGCAGATGCTGTGATTATATCGATGGTATTCTCTTGAACCGATTGGAGTCTGCATGGATTACTTCTTTAACGTTTTGATGATAATGTTATATAAATGTGCTCGCTTAATTGTTTAGGTGCGATCAAACAATATTGGGGCTGTTGGTTTTTTAGGGGATAGCCGCCGCATGAATGTTGCAATTACACGAGCACGAAAACATGTTACCGTCGTCTGTGATAGCTCGACAATATGCCATAACCCATTCTTGGCCCGATTGCTGCGTCACATCAGATATTTTGGTCGAGTGAAGCACGCCGAGCCAGGGAGTAGTTTTGGGGGTTCTGGCGTTGCCATGAATCCCATATTGCCTTCATTCAACTAGATAAATTCGTTTGTAGTCCGTAATCCCATATTGACCTACTCATTCTCCGTGTGTAAATATGAACCCCGACAGTACATAGCGACAGCATACTGTAATTAGACATTGGACTCATTGGTTCCTAACATATTATTTATATATACATATTATTTATTCTCATTCCCAATCAAAAGGTTTGTAGTCCGTAATCCCATACTGACCTACTCATTCTCGGTATGTAGATCTGAACCCCGACAACTACATATTATTTATTCCCATTCACAATCAAAAGGCAAGACATAAAAAGTTGTCCAGGGGTAAAAAAAAATTAAATAAAAGTAGTGCAGAAAACAAACTTTCCCGCTATGATTAGAACATACATTGTACAAGTCAAACTAAGGGGGAAACTGCAAGCATCAGCTTTGAAATTGGAGGAAAACTGGCCTTCCATGCTACTCTGTCTTGACCTACAAGAAGCATTTTACTCTCTACCTCTTTACGAGAGTGATGGAAAATGAAAGAGCAAAGAGGGAAAAAAAATGCTAGATGATTCAAACGCTTTGCAGTTGATGGATGAACATAAGAGTTAGAGTAATTTTAAGGAGTTCCATAGTATGATATAAGTAACAAAATATTGGTTCTTGGAATCATGGAATCACTTAGTAGCTTCTGCTTCTCCAGGAGTCTTGGTGATCATCTGGTCAACTGCGTGCACAGTGTTTTGAAGTTCTTCCCATATGGCTTTGTAAACCATTCTCTGTCTATTCACAGCAGATTGTCCCTCAAACGCAGCAGATACAACATCAATGCTACACAATGTGCACAACCGTTAATATTTTGTGAAGCCAGATGCCATTAAGCAATCTTGCTTATATAAGACTGAGACCAACGTTCTGGATGTTCTGGACTTGGTTCATTAATTAATCATAATTCACATGACATAATAGGACTGATGCTCCATTCGTTCAAATTATGTTACTGCTTTGTTCCCGTATTTTCTTAGTGTGGGATTATTGTTCCACCATATACATTTCAAATTCGAGTTAGTCCTTAGACTTGGTTTGGTCTATGGTCAAATATTAGATCTTGGAAGTTCCCTTAGGAGTTAATACCAATAAAGCTATTCTATCCTCACAAGTAAAACATGACCACAGATGTTTCATACCTCAACCAAGAAATCAAAAGTTTAAGCGAGACTTGAAAGTACCTAACATGACGACCATCACCATAGGCATCTGTTACAATGACTGATTCTGCAGAAAGATGTTCCTTAATCTGTTGTAACATAGGACAGAAATTCAGAACTAGCAAGAATCAAAGGTGGCATGTTCATGATAACAGAAGTAACATAAGTCTAAATACCATATCACACCTTAAAAGGATCCACATCACTCACAAAAGACATATCAATATACCCATTATATTCCCAACCAAGCTGGGGTCTGGGGTCGGTTGGGCACAACCTTACCCTTCTAAATATACAAAGAGGCTGTTTCCGTAGCGACCCAAGGTACATTGTGTCATTTGGTATATTTACTTCCAGAAACGTCACTAATAGAAGAAGCACTAGAAATTAACAGTACCATTTTGATCTAGTCCATTATTAGCGAGAACTTTAATCACAAAAGATACAGATAAGAATTAAAAATGGAAGAGAGCTTCCATGTCCAAAAGACGAAACGCACACATACATGCTAATAGATATGTTGTTGAACCCTCTAACAAACTAATTGTGGCAATTTTCTTGTTGCTAGCAACAGTCTGCATAGGACACTAAACTTCAAACTCTCATTTACACTGAAGAGTTCCCCCTTAAAAATCAAGGAAGCTAACTCATCTTACAAATTTCTCATCAAAGTAAACCCCCAAAAAAAAAAGCCCAACCAAATTGCAAATAAAAAAGCGCAAAAACAGGGGATCACAAATTCAAGGTGAACTCAAGTGGATCTTTAAGATTGACAAGGAAATATTCAGCAAATCATGCTTGGCTTGAAGGCTCGTTGAGTTCATTCGAGCAACATTTAATTCTTTTTTTCCCAGGTTTTCATGTCCCTTCTATAAAATAGTGTAAACATGGTTGTGGGATATATCTTCATATTAAGTATGTGAAAAGAGAACAGTGTGATTTATTCATATTGCAGCAATTCTCAGCCCTCTTTTTATCGGCTTGCAAATTATTGAGAAATAAAGACACAATGGTCTAGACTCGAAAGCTCCAGTTTAGCTAAACAATCAAATATAAAGTTAAACTTATCAGCATATACACAAATACTATTCTGATACGAAAGAAGCTGAACCATCACCTTTTTTGCTAAAGTTACATGACAGCCATGAGTCCATGACAAAAGGAGATCAGTGAAACATACTTTAACTGGATCCTAAACTTGCAACCAACAACTGAAATTCCTCGAGGGCAGAACTATGTGTAGAAAGGGACAACTTGAGAACTCGGAAGAAACTAACAAATTAAGCAATAAATTACTAGGGAAGAGGCAGGGGGAATGAACCTATATATATGAATTTAAATCCTGAAGGTTAAAACCAATCCTTAACCTCCAGCCGCTGGTTGTGCTAAAGATTTACATCCCGTTACACCGCCAAAGCAACCCACGAGAAAACTGACAGACATTTATCCACAAAAATGTTGGTAATCGACTGATTTCCTCATGCGCACAAGAATATGGAAACAGAGGTATTTATACTTCAATAAAACTAACAACAAAAGGTACGTGGTAATTAAACCCTAGCAGAACAAGTCCTTCGCGACAAACAACCACTATTTGTTCGAAAAGTTAAACGAATATATACCGTGAGAGTATTAAATAACGATTGACGAACCTTCTTCTCCATCGACTGGATCAAATTGGAGTCCACAGCGCCGGACTCGTCGACTCCATTCGCCGCTCGGACACTTAAATTCCGCTGAGGAGGAGGAGGATGAGGAACAGAGCCGAATCCGAAACGGATGGGGGCCTGTTTTGCATCAGATAATATCGGGCGGACGGAATGGAATGTTCGTAGCCTTAGCCTAGACGGTGGCCGGAAGATAAAAGTGGAATGACGGTAGTGGAAGAGTTGAGATAAAATCCCCAAGGTCGGCCGGGCCAGTTGCGCCATCGCCATCTAATTCTAAAAATGAATTTGCAGAAGATAAAATGAGAAAATACGGCCGCGTTTGAGGAGTCTTAATAACTTTTGACCATCCATTACTATTTTTTGTTGGATAAATTCCGAAATTGGTCCTCTATATTAAGCCAAAGAAACTCTACAGATCAAATCAATAGGAGTACAGTATTTTCGTGATGAAATTTTTATTCTTAAAAAGTTATATTGAATAAAATATTAAAATAATTATATTAATAACACTAATTAAAAATGATAAAACAATATTAAACTAATTAAAATAAATATTTCAAATTTAATTTTAAAATACATTTAATTTTTTTTTTTTGCAAATTTTATATTCTTTTAAATTGGTAGATTTTTATAAAATTAAATCGTTACTTTCATGAAAATCTCAAACATAAACAAATAATAAGTTATTAAAATCCAAAAAAATATTCATATCAAATTTTTTATTTTAGATATTTTTTTAACTTGCGAAATTGAATGAAACTATATTTATGTAAATATTTTTAAATCTATTATCGTGTTAATTAATTGAGTTTTTTCATTTTTGTGGTGGTCCCAAGTTGACAACCACTTTTGTCCTCCGTCAAATGAAAAGATCAAAACAACACAACAAATTAAATATGAAGACCATATTTATTGAGTTCTGACCATCTTAAAGCTTCTAGAACAGTTATTGTAATTATTTTCCTCCCATTTGTCGTTGTTTCATTCAATAATTTAATAATTAATGTATAAATAGTTAATGGTCATCTTTTATCACAAACTTTGAAAACATTTTATAGCACTTACAAACGTGTCCAAAGGTCTTTCCCCACTCTAAACATGGTCGCAATATCTCTAAATATTGTTATTATGGTTCGTTGTTTTAACATTGTTGTATTTCTTTCATGTCGTTACTACGTCATAAATCTACTGGGAAAAAAATTGGTAAGAGCATTGCGGATAAAAAACTAAAAGGGTCAAAGGCTCAAATTTTAAGAATTTCCCTTTGCTATTCAGATGATAGAATACATGCTGCTATGTATATTCATTGTCCTTTATCGCCCTTCAACTCGAAATTAAAAAGTCAATGAAATTTCAGGCGAAGTTTAAATAAGACATTAAAATTATTTTCCTTAACTTATTTTCCAATGTTAACAAGATGAAATTTAAATTTTAAAAATTCAATTTAACTATAGTAATAATGTTTAAAGTTTAATTGAAAAAATCATTAAATAAAAAAGTAATGTAGAAAAGTAAATTTTTATTTCAAAAAGAAAAAATTAATTTAATAAGAACAAGTGAAGAAAAGGAAAAAACATGTGTACTAAAAGTAAAAGAAAAAGAGGTTGACTACCGTGGTGTTTTTTGTTTAGGGCTCTGTTTGTTTCATGGTGTTTTTTTTTTTTTTTTAATACAGTCCTAAAGTTTTAGGCGATAAATATATTTTTCTCAAAAAAACTACTCCCTCCATTCACAAATAGATTTCGTTGGAGGAAAACTCAAATATTCCAAAATAGATGTCGTTCTCACAAATCGAGGCATATTTTGTCAATTTTTTCCAATATCACCCTTACATTGGAAATTGTTGTGATGTTTAATGTAGAACTAGATGCTTGGCCCGGGCGGATGCCCGGGCAATTTCTTAAAAATTTTATTTGTAATAAAATATATTAATATAGTATAACTTGTCTGGGCGAATACCCGGAGACGCCTGAGTTTTAAGTTAAAGAAAAACTCTTCGGATAAATAATTTTTTTATTATAATATACTCCCTTCATTCTAAAATAGATATCATTGGAGGAATTGCGCAAAGTTTAAGAAGAGAATTATTACTTAGTTAAAATACAAAATTAGTTTTCCTCCAACGACATTTATTTTGGAATGGGGGGAGTATATAAGAAGAATAACATCAAAAATCGAAACAAAGTATGGGCAGAAAAGAATTCCAAAAAAAAAAAAGGTAGAATCAAACTAATATGAAACATAATTCCAAAAGTGCAAATGAAATGGCAGATAGGAAAACATGATTCAATGAAACTATGTTTTTTGGACAAATAACATACAAAAATAAGTAAAGGGTCAATTTACATATTCATAGGGAATAGGTTTGTATTAGTATAAAGTTACAAACTAATATTTGTCACCATCCCATCAAACATTCCCGCCATCATCAACTTCATGTTGGATGCAATGGCTCTCTAATTTGATCATAGAAATGTTGCATTCACTGAACTTGATCACTTACAAAACCACAAGGGCTTGCACAATGACATCTGGAATCTTCTCATTATATTAATTTTTCTGCAGAGACCTATCAAAGCAACAATAAAAACAGTAAAACCAGCGTCAAGTGCAACAATAAGCAACAATAAAAGCAGTATTTCAAAATCTAAAGATGGACCCTTGAAAGGTGATGCAAATTTTGGCAGCAACCGGTGAGCAACACCAGAAACATTTGCCTTAGATGCCTAAGACACTCTACCAGGAACTGCAAATTTTTAGATTTGTTAATATAGCAAACAAATCTTCTGTGAAAGATTCTTATCTAACAAAAGATAAATGCATTATCAGCACCAACGATTGTCTTTATAGTTCCAATCTTGTTTGTCTCAGTAGCAGCTAATGATGCTCTTTTAGATGTTACACTTGGGATGGGTTTTGCGTTGCTCGTAACTCGTGGTGGTTTATGAACTACAGGGTTTGAATTCTCAGGTCTAACAACAGACTTTACAGGACAAAGCACAAAGGGTATTAGGCAAAGGAATTTCTATTTTTCAAAATAAAATGGAATATTTACCACCAAGCAATGACTGGAGAATAGAAGAAAAACATAACTGCCCAAACCAGCTAAAATATCATCAGTTGAAAGGTTTAGAATGAATGCAGAAACCAAGCAAATTACAGAAATTGCTAGCATAGACCAGTTAAATACCAAATAATTCATGAATGGTTTGAAACTTTGTTCAGATGCATCATGGAAGATGTAAATAGCTTTATAGCACATACCTGCACAGCTTGTGATCTGACAGCATCCAGGTTAACTGCTCTTGCTGTGCCATTTGTCCTAAGAGTTTGCTTTATCTGAGGTTTGGATACGCTAATGGGTTTTTTTGAAGTGGATTGCTACTTCTGGAGAAAAGGCTTGTGAATGCATTAGCTCCTCTATAAAATAGAAATCAAGATAAAGAACAATTGCTCGTCCTTATTACCTGGTTTTGAGAAGATATTTCATTTTCTTCTTTGCTGTTTAAGAAAAGAACGGAAACAATTAGCTTCTTGATTATGATCGGAAAATAACAGTTCCGCTAGATGCTAAAGATCTTGACAATATGGAGAGCGACGATGTAAGGCAATGAAAAGTATGTGGTAAGTTGATGGCCCAAAAATGCAATCAATCAAGGTATTCTCGCATCACTACAATAACAGGAAATTAAGTAGGACAATTAGATCTATTCATGAAGATAATCCGAGACCAACATATTTACAATACCCTTTCTGACTGAAAAAAAGGGCTTATGGATTCAAGAAGAAACGCGACTGGAACAACCAATTTTTAGCATCGAAAGACAACTTAACTTTAGATCGGCAAAGAAAAAAAAAATTTTTTTCCACCCAAGCGTCGGCAGGGTCGGAATCGGAATGGTGACTCCGGCTGATTCTTCATATCGGTGACTGTGTTGATGGAGGATTGTTGTTGTTCCGTGAGATCCAACGGAGACTTGACTTTGAGAATATTCTGGGACTGAGGTGGATGCGGACTTAAAAGATGCCAAAGGTTATATCAATTCTCGATTCCATTATATGGATTTCAATTTACAATTTAAGATTTGCCTCTCTGATTTTCTGGTTGTGTTTAAAGTTTTTAAATTCAAGTTTGATTTTGGATGTGATATGTTCCCGTGAATTTCTCCCTTTCCCGTTTTTGCTGATTTATTTTTTTTCCTTTTATTAAATCAAACTTATTGTTTTATTTACCTTTTTATTTGCTGTCTTTTTTTTTCCTGAATAGTTAGAGTGCCACGTGTCAAAAATGATTCTGTACTGAAAAAGCCTTTTGGCGGGAAAATATTCAACGTGGAGCTGACACATGTCCTTTTTGTTTGCTGCTTTAATTAAGTACTATAGATTGTATTAGAAGTGAATTTTATTGGGACTACAATTGAATTAAGAATAAATGAGGGTATTATAGTATTTTAACAAGATAATTATTGCCTCCTTAAACTTTGTGAAATCTCTCCAGCGACATCTATTTGTGAATGGAGGGAGTATTTAGTTAGATTTTTGTATTTTAGTTCACTTTTTGCCCTTAACAAAACCACTCATGTGTTTCAAATATGGCCAATTAATGGTGACTTCTTTCTTTTTTTTTCTTTTTTTTGTTTTCATATTTTCAGAGTGACTACCGTCGATAACAGTGACTAATCCCCCTTACTGAATTGCAGGCATCTCGATGGGTGGGACAGCTGACTAAAGTATTTAAAGTTGCTCTATACCCATGGCGAGATTCGAACCATCGACCTATGGTTAAGGGTGGAAGAGTTCCTTCCACTCCACCACAACCACTTTGGTTCAATTAATAGTGACTTCGCTTGGAAATATACCATACTTTAGTGGTCCAATTTGAGTTTTGTTAATGTTAAATACAGTCAAATGCGCAACTGGTTTGGTTTGGAAAACATCTATCTATAATATTATATTAAGAGAGAACCCACAGAGAAACAAAAAAAAAATCTAAGGGTGTCACATAGGAATAAATCTTATATGTCATTTTTCTAACAAATGACGGAAATAAAAGTTTATGCAATAACACTAAAAGTCCTTAGGATTTTATGTAAATAAATTTTATCACATCTCATTTAAATCATTAGTTGCAAATGGAAAGATTGGAAGAGTTAATGTACGGTCATAAATCAACATTCAATCTTAATCTTAATCAATTAATGCAATAAAAATACATTCCCGCAAATTCAAATATTTTGATTAAAAAATAAAACAATTCCAAAACAAAATTTATAATGGATCAATCTATCAATATTAATGCCATATAAATTCAAAAAGTAAAATTAATATTGATATGAACTTTTTCACTAATCAAATTTTATACATTCTTTTTTATCCGGTCAACTTAGAATTATGGTACGTATTCATTATAGTTAATGTTGATTTTTTTAATTAGTGCTGATTTGATCAATACTATGATAAGCATTATGGTTAATGGAGAAAGTTAAAAATTTAAAATTAATCAAATTTAATGCTGAATTTTTTTTTATCAGAAAATTGAATATAATCATCTACAGTATTATACTAAGAGATAAACCAAAGAGAGAAAACAAAAAAGATTTCTAAAGATGCCAATAGGATAGAATTCTATATGTCATTTTCTTAAATATTCTCTAAAAAAAATACTAAGTGAAATTATGAATAAGTCCTCCTATTACAAAAAAAATAAAATAAAATTAAAAGGGCAACTTTTCCAAAAAAAAAAAAATCATTATCACATTCCTTCAAAATCTCGACACATAGATGAATTTTAAAATTTGAAATAATTTATTACCATAATTAGATTAAATGTGTTAATATTTTACATAATTTTTATTTTGATTACGACATCATACTATTTTTGGTATATAAAAATTGTGTAATTAGTATTTAAACTCTATCTTCAATTTTAAATATCATTTAATAACAAAATTAGAGTCACTTAACCAGATATAGAAAATAATAAACAAAATTAATGATAAAATTCGAATTTAAATTTTAAGTGACAAAGTGTGTATCATAATCAATTACTGAATTTCGTGTCTATTATAATTAATTTCTAATTCAATTATACCAAAAGCCTTAGGGATGATATACCAAAATCAAAATGTGCTATCGTAAAGGTAAAATTTTAATATCTCTCTCTTCTCTTTTCTCTCTCTCTCTCTCTCTCTCTCTCCCTCTCTCTTAAAAAATTATTGTTGCTTCTGTGTTGACTTGTGATAATGGTGGAACTTAATACCATAATAGCTGCATTTGAAGAGGCAAAAAAGAGGTAAAACTTATCATTAACTTAATTTGATTATTTATTTTTTAAAAAATGACAAATATTTTTGGAGAGGCTGTTGACATAATACTATACAAACTCTTTTTTTAAACATGTTTTGCAGGCCACAACAATGAGTTTCTCTGAAAGTATGATAGATGATGTCAATATCATTTTATCATCTTTAAGTTATTTGATAAATTGTTATTAGATGAAACTGAGATATTTTCAATTTGATTATGCGATACTATTTATTATTATATTGGTAATTTTTTTCGGTACAATTTATGAAATACTTTCATTATGACATGTGATTATGATGACAAACTCACATAATATTTAGTCATAAAATTAGTTAATTATTTTTTCATGTATCACATTTTACTTTATTCGAAATTTTAATAATCACAAAGATTTATACATATGTGACCAATTTTTTTATATTTCACACAAAAAATCATAAAATTATTGTGACATACCCGCACATCGTGCGGATTTAACATCTAGTTAGTGTTTATTATTGAAATATCTTCTTCTTCATTTTTTGGGATCAATAAAACATTGAAGAACACAGATAATCAAAACAAGTACTAAATCACAGAAAGCAAAGAACTAATTCCTGAAGACCTTTTTCTTTATTCTTCTTTTTTCCATTTAAAAAGATGAAAACCAAGAAGGTTCAAACCACAAAATTCCTCTCCACAAAGAGATGGAAAACTCTACTGCACGCGGAGCAAAAACATACACAAAGCAGTGTGTGCGTTTGCGCAAATGATTGGATTTCTATTGCATCTTGCAGTGTTGCATTGAAAACAGTAACCAACAGGGCGGTGACTTTGCCTAGTTCTCTGTCAGTGCTTGCAGAGCTGGTCTGGTACAAGCCTACAAAATCCAAGAATTGAAATTCCGATTATAAGTACTTCTCTTATCAATTTTGATGGACCGACGACTAGGGATGGAAATTTTGATATACAAGGAACCAAATTTAAATCATACCTTGTCGTTTCCCTTGTTGTTGGCCTTTTCTAATCGGGTTTTCAACTCTTTCTTCAGCTTCCCTAAACTGGCGTCTTTCCAAGGATCCATCGGAAAGAGGCTACCTTTCTTTTCATTCTTCTCTTTCGCAGGAGAGGTCATCATCAGGTTTGTCCCACAGTTCCCAATGATGTTGTTCTCTTTGTTCTCATCTAAGACTTTGGTTATGATCATTCTTTTAGCACTAGTTGATGGGGTTTTCCTCCCCGCCGACTTCTGCAACAAGGGAGTGTTCTTCTTCCCTGGGTTGGGAGATGATACAGAAGATATATTGCTTACTGGGCTTCTAAGGGAGTTGAAGTTTGCATTGATGCACAGATTATCATTCGAATCCGCTGTTACTGCAGCTGTATGCTCTTTCTGGTTTGGTTCAGTTGAGCATTCCAGGTAGATGTTGGTTAAAGCCTTCTCTTCCTGCTCATCGACCTTGTTTTCCATTTCGACAACTGTATAGTCAGCCACCAATCGTTGCTCCAATGCTACTACTGCATTTGCTCCTGCTGATTCTGTTGTTACGGAAGAGGAATTCAATCCAAAATCATTCAGTTCCATATCATTGAATTTCTCTGCCAGTTTAGCCTCCTCAAGAGTACCTCCATCTGCAACCATTGATTCCATAATTGCAGGAAGTTCTACCGCAGCGACACCACTTCCCACCACCACCACATCTTGTTGTTTCTCTGAAGTAGCCTCAACAACTTCACTAGATTCTGTAACTATTTAATCAACACAAACAAATATAAAAACGAGGATGATGAGCAGGCCAAATAAAGTGTCTGTCAGAAGCCAAAATTTATAAAATTGCTCACCCGCAGAGAATCCAGCATCCAAAAGAGCATCCATTCCCAAAGGATACAAATTTTCATAATTCACGTCCTTTTCCCCATCTAGGCTACATTCTTCAACATCATTGTTGGTTTCAGTTTGGTAAGGGTCCAGCTTAGACTCCATCACCTCTTCTTCTCTAGCAACGTTGACATTAGCATTACCATCAGCTGGAAGAAAAAAGAGAGAATTCATCATCAATTAGATAAATTATATCAACCCAATAACTGTAAAGGGTCTAACTCATATGATCAATATTATCTTCAGGAGCAGTTGTATCATCATTATTAGCATCCAATTCTTCCTCCCCTGCCTCAATTTTCTCTCTACTGGCATTATCGCCTTCATTATTTACTGTAATTAACATTTAAGTGTGTCGTTTCATTAGCAAAAAATTTACATTACAAAACGGTGTCACCATCATTAACGAAACGGTCACATCAGCAAAACATATATCTGCGCTCTAAGCATGCTACCATCATTTACGAAATCATATTAAGAGGTACGGCAATAAGGCTCAATGCTACAAAAGAAAACAACAAGCAATAAGTAAGTACTACTTACTACGATCATCTTCAGTGGCTGCTACTACATGATTGTTGGCGGAATCAAGTTCTTCCACAACCTCAAATGTGTTATGTGTCTTGGTGACCTCATCACGGTCGTCCTCTTTAGATACTGAAATTGGAAGTACAATAAAGTTATATGACAACAGCAAATGACTTACACCGATACAAATTCAATAAAAACTATGTAGCATGGTCGAAAAAAAAGCCAAGGCATTATTTTCCCCCTTTACTCATACCATCATCACTGCATATATCAGCAGCTCCAGCTCCCTCAATTTCAGATTCGCGGTTTTGATTCTGGTTGGGAGTAACAGAAGAATCGTATTTTGCAGACCAAGCAGCCCGATCACCATCAACATTGCTTTTCTCCAATAATCCGTCTTTTGGCTTTTCGTTCAAATCAATCCCTCCTGCCAAAAAGTAAATAATTTATCAAGATACCGAGAGAGACTTCCACAAAATAAACATAGGAAACCAAGGGAAAAATGAATAGAATACGTACTCAAGCTCTCAGCAACTAAATCCCAATCATAAGCAGAAGAGTCTTCTTGTCCTTTTCGAGCTTCTCCAAAATCCATCTTCTTCACAACAGTTTGCAGCCTATTGGAATCATCATCAGCATTAGCATTATTCTTCCCTACCAAGGCGCTATTCTTAATAGCCAACCTTGTTGATCTCCTAGTACCCTGCGCTGCTCCTCCAAGGGTCAGAGCAGCAGCATCGGGCGGAGGAGCAGGGGTGGCATGATGAGTTAGATTGTTGAGGTATTGTTCACCATTCAGAAAGCCCCTTCCCACCTCTTCTCCAGATCCACTAAAATCAAGGGTCTCCATCAGCTTAGCAGGAGTTTGGCGCGTTCTCCGGCGAGTAGCGGTAGCAGTAGTTCTTCTGCAAGTACTAGCACCACCACCTCCAGCAGCCGCCACAGATTTCGCCGCCGGGGAGATCTCATCCATCCCTTCCACCTATTCAACCACAAACAATAAATCATAAACGTTCATCCAGAAAACCAAAGAAAAAAAGTGGCAGAATAAACCTACAGTCCCTAATAAAATTAAATCCACTCATCGGCAAAAGGAAAACCAAACAAACAAGAATAATAAGAAAGAAGCATACAACGGGAAGAGCAGAGAGAGCATCGGCCATGGCGACATTGGTGAGATTCGCTGGGATTCGGTTCCTCTTGCACAGAGTCTGAAGCTGTCTCCTTGTGAGAGAGTGGAAATCCATTTTCGGCAAATTCACGAGAAAAGTAAGAGGGAATTCTTCTTCTTCTGCAGATAGGGTTTAGGCGGCGGATGAGAAATGGTGGAAAAATGTAGGATTTATAGAGTAGTAGTAGTAGTAAATGGCAGGCATTAGAATTTAGCCATTTAGGCGTAGGAAGGAAACATGACCGTTGGGGAGCGTTGTTGGACTTGGATCCTTCAAATTTCAAAATTTACAATTGTTTATCCACTATATTATTAATTATTAGTAGTATAATTCCTAAGTGTAAAGTTGGGACCTTCGGAAGAGGCCCAATGCTTTTAATATGGTGATTTAAGAAAAACAGAGGCCCAAGTAATGTATATGATTCATTGCGAAGGTCCAGTCCAGCTGCTGTCCAAACTCCAAGCAACATTCAAACTACCCAAATTGAGCCCGACCCGGAGAGGAAGAAGAGCACGTTTTCGGAATCCGCGTGACGCTAAAGTGCGCAGGTGGGTGGAAGGCGAAGGCTTTTGTAGCGTAGTCACGAAGACAAAGAAGAAGCGAAAAAAAATTTTCCCCAAAAAAATATTAAACCTTCCCAACTCGGTCGCGAATCAGTGAGTCACTCCGGCGAGGCGAGCCGTGCCGTACAGACATCATCAATAGCGGAAGAGGGGAAGAGAGCTGACTTGATCGATCAATACACCATTCCATCCATGCTAATTTTTATCGAATCTCCTGCGGGTATGAACTGATTTTGATTCTTGCTTTCATCTCCCCAAATTTCAATGGAAAACCTAGCCCTAGAACTAATCACTTGCACCACATTCTTCTCCTCCAGAATCCACTCTATCCTTTTTTTTTCCTTTTTTTTCCTCATTCATCTTGTTTTCTGGGGGTTGACCATTCAATTTACAACCCCCAAAAAAAAAAAACAGAAGCTCCCTTTTATTTGATTTTTTAAAGAAAATTTCCTTGATGTGTTAATTTTTTTTCCCCCTTTAGTAATGCCGCGTTATTCAGGATTTCAATAACTTGTCTGTGAATTTTACGCTTCGATTTGTTAGTGTTTCTATAATTCTTCCTATGTGGATTTAGTCATTTTGATCATGTGGTTACATCTTTTATTGGGGGGGGAGTGGATTAGGTAAGGGAAGAGAAGAAGATGGGTAGTTCGGATACAGGTGGAGGAGGAGCTGTTGATTGCAGCATTGGCAGTATTGTTTGGGTCCGGAGACGAAACGGGTCGTGGTGGCCCGGTAAAATACTCGGCCCTGATGAGCTCTCTGCATCTCACATTATGTCTCCTCGATCTGGAACTCCTGTCAAGCTTCTTGGCCGAGAAGATGCCAGTGTGTGAGTGTTCAATTCTTTTGCTGCGTTTTTTTTTTCTTTGTTTGCCTTTTGGTGTTTTTCAATGCATTCATTTGCATGTTTGATTGACTTCTCTATATTTCTGTCAATCAACTTCCTGTAAATGAGCATACAGTCTCCGTTGTGTTAACGTTGCTGTATCTTGTTGAATATATGAATACTGACTTGCAGAAAGCATTTGGTGTAGAGCTAGCTGGTCAGGAAATATCATTATTAGGGTGGAAAGGAGTTGAGAGAAGATTGTCGTGTTGGACATTTGATGCATCTCTGCCTATTAGAAGGCAAAGTTTATACAGCATTCTGCATGCTCACTCTCTAAGGTTCTCTAGCTGGATTGGATTTCTATGAGATTCATGAGTTGGCTATGGTTTTTCGGTTGTTAGAGTAGGTCTTTCATTCGTTGTACTCCCTCATATTTGTGTGGCTCGTAATAGAGTTTATGAAACCTTTCATGTATGCTGTTCTGGGTCGTAACAGGTTCTATGAAAGCTCTCATGTATGCTGTTTTACGGTCATATATCACAAAGTGCAATTTTGACTACTTCGTATGTACTATTTCTGTTACCTTTTGCTCTTTGACAGCTCATCAAAAATGTTTGTTTGGGCAGGGACTGGTACAATTTAGAAAAGTCGAAGCGTGTAAAGGCATTCCGTTGTGGTGAGTTTGATGACTGTATTGAAAGGGCTGAAGCATCCCAGGGTATGCCTCCTAAAAAGAGAGAGAAATATGCTCGCAGAGAAGATGCAATACTTCATGCTCTTGAACTCGAGAGGCAAACATTTGAGAAAAGATATGGAAAAGTAGGTTTTTCTACTAATGGTGTGCGTAAAAATAAATCACCAAATGATATAAGGGGACAGCTATTGATGTCTTCAGAAAACTTGGAAATGGGAAAGGGCAGAGATTTGCATTCGGAAGCTCATTTAGATTTAAGGAGTTCACATTCACAAAGTACACCCCTCACTGACCAAGTTATTATTTCTGAGAGTGTCAAGGTAGAAAATGAATTCTGTGCAGATGATGGCGATTCTGAAGTAACTCCCAGGATTAGAGAATTGAGGGACTTTGGGCTTCAAATTGTGCCTTCAAGTCTCAAAATTTCTCCTTCTGCATCTCTAAATGGTTCTTCTCTTAACCCTTTATCGGGTAGTGGTGCTAAAACTCATCGAAATAATGTTCTTGACCTAGAAGATGTAGTTGTTGATGGTGGGATTGAGAATTTATCAGAGAAAAGAAAAAGACTATGCGAGGGTTTAGGTTCTTGTGATGATATTCTTTCTAAAAGGCGTGAGAGGTGCCTTCCTATCCTTCAAGTTCTAGAGTGTTCAAAGGCACTCAGTCCTCACCCTGAGGCTGATGGTAGCACTGTGAATTTGACCTCAATGTCAGAAGATGAGCAGCCAGGGAGTAGCAGATGCAACACTTCCGGGCTCCATAGAGATCTAGAAGATGACAATATTGGGTCCACCGAAGATACCGAAACTGATTCATGTGAGACAGATTCTCTGGATTCAGATACCGATGAGATGGCTTCACTTTCAGGTAACTTTAGTTGGACGCATCTCTAGCTGACCATGCTTGCTTGTTTTTTTTCCTGTAATCAGGATTTTTGTTATTGCCATTAATGTTTTGTGTGTAGCAATTTGGCTGTTTTTGTTTTTAAAACTTCCCTGTCCTGAGTTTGTTTCTTTTGGGAATGCAGAAGGTGCTGCATCCATAGAACTGCAACCGAAATATCCTCAACGGTCTGAAATACAAGAAGAACAAAGCGTTAGCAGTGAAGAAGTGGATGGTTTGGGTCCTGAAAACGAGCCATCACAACCTGGCTATAATTATGACCCGGCGGCATCAAGCATGGGGATGTCCAAATGGCGGCTAAAAGGTAAAAGGAATACCCGGAATCTAGGTAAAAAGCCTGTGGATGGAGGAGGGGACAGAAAGTTTTCCTGGGTATCTATGGAGGAAATAAATGCCTTTGAGGCGATAACCAATGGCCAAGATGAACCTCATCCACTTGGGAAGAGTTACGGCCCTCCTCGGGTTGCCAGATATGGTTCTGTAAGTGGCAGAACTACTCAGTGGCAGCAACAATGGGATTGGAGCAACCAGCACGCTAAGTACTGGGACGACTTGGGAAAGTATTACGATCCTGTGTATGTTGGTCGTAGCCAATTTGGTGGAAGAAGCATGCTAATAGATGTGGATATTAGAGTCCAATCAAGCTCAAGCTATCAAAGAGAGCATGTACCTATGATCTCATTGAGAAGTAAACTAACTGATCAGGCAATAGTAGGGCATCCCATTCAAAATGAAGCCCTAGAAAACGGCTCTACTGAATCCCTCATTGCTGAAACGGATGAATGGTGCCCTGCGGACGTACAAGACAGCAGCGAAACAGCCCTCACACCCACTTGGAGAACGGCTAGGAGGACAGCCAATGTCAGGGTCCCCCGACCAAATCTGTCATCATCAGCAGTAGGTAACAACGATACATCCAGAAATCATCACCATCAATTTGTCGATAGCAGAAGAGGAGGAAACTCCTCGCGTAAGCCGCAAAAGAAAATAAGCCTGTCTTCAACGTCAAACCAGAAAACCCGAACACTTTCTTCAATAGCGTCTTCTCAACCCAGAAAAAGTGCAGCTAGTGATCCCAAACGCAGTGGCAGAAACGAATATGGAATGATGGACGACGGGCTGAAACAATCAGATTCGACATTGCCCGTTACGATTGTTTCTTGTATTCCAGTTAAGTTAGTATTCAGTAGGTTACAGGAGGAGTTGATTGGCCGCCATACGTGATAGTAGTAACTCCGAGTGTGTGTGTGCCCGCCCGGCCGCCGAGAGAGATAAGGCAGAAGATGGCTGGCTAATACATACAGAGATGATTAAGTTTAGGTAAATAGTAACAGTGTACATTTAGGAAGAAGGTCAATAACCTTGATAGTCATGAATTGGTGGGTCATAGCACATTTTTAGAGAAATATGATAGCTTCTGTAGTAACAGGGTTGTGCTACTTCCTTTATGCTGAATGAAAGTTTCTAAATTCCCAAACTACTACTACTACTAATAATAATAATAGTGAAAGTTTGAAATTTTGGCCTGCAAAAGCTCTCAACTGACAAACTGTAGAGAAAATGACACTGTAGCTAATTTGCCTTTAGTGTGGTGATTTTGGATGTTCAGTGATTATTTATTCATTGATTGGGATTTAGGTTGAAGTTCAGAGATTATTTATTTATTTATTATTTGGATTAGGTTGGAATGTATTGTTGAGTGGAAATTAGAAGAATTTTAACATTCGGGAGATGTATAATCTTTTCTTTTTTCCCAAAATGTATTCGAGTTGGGGGTTTTGAGTTTGTTGAGCTTAATTTATCATTTATCCAAAAAAGGAAAAAAAAAAAAAAAAAAAACATACGAAGGAGGTGAGAAGATAGAGGAGGTGAGAAGATAGAGGAGGAGAAGATCGAGTTTTAAAAATGGAAAAATAGAGACAGACAAATAAAAATGAGCAGGAACATTATTGGTAGAGTAAAAAAAGCAAAACTAAATAAAAAAGAGGGGCAGTGGGTGGGAAAAACTAAAAAAGTCCAACGGCTAATTTGGAAGGGGGTAGCCGTTGGGCGGATCCAAAAGAAAGGAAAACCCTAATTTCCTAATTTGGTGGCGGTGTTTATGTATATATACAGTATACCACTAAACAGAGCAATCTCAATTCCAACTCTAATCAAGTCACAATACCATCTTACCAAGCGCTCTCTCTGTTGTCTGTCTGTGTTTAATACCATCTTATTTCTTTCATAGAATTATTTGCTGTTGTTTACTTTATACCCCAAGGGATTCTGTTTTGCAGGCTTCTTTGGATTTTCTTCTCTATATATCTTTGGTTGTTGCTGTTGTATTTTTTTTCTTCTTTTTTTGGGTGTTAGTGTTTTCGTGGGATAAACTAATGGATGCAGGATCAGCAGTATCAATGTCCTCTTCATCGAACCAGGCCAGCAAGTCCAAATCCCGTTACCCCCTTCAGGAACATCACATTCTCCAAAGAAGAAGTTCCCGGGATAATGTAATTTCGCTTCTTTCCCTCTTTTGTTTTGTTTTTTTTTTTTTTTTATAACACCATAAATCTTCATTTCTCTTCTTTCTTTTTTTCCCGTGTTTGTAATCACTTCATTAACTAAAGATTTCGTTGCTGGTACTATGTTGCTCAATACATATGTATGTGCTTTTTTTTTTTTTTTTTTTAAGTCAAAATGAAAAGAATGATTTACTGGAACCGCGACTGAGAATTGAAAATGCCCAACTATTACCGCTACTATCTGTTGCTGCAATTGGAGCCCCTTTTCTGTTTGTTTTGTTTGGTTGTATTGTTTTATCATGATTTGCATTTATATGCTGCCGGCTGCGCCCCCCCTGAAGATTGGACGAAACTTTAGGTTCTGTTTCAGCGAAATCTTAATTTGAACTCCAGAATTCACTAATGAAGCACAATCACCAATGATAATAAATTGGATTGTTCTCATTGTCGATTCCGAGTTTGTTTATAATAATGTCTTGCCAATTTCCATTCAACATATGTAGTTTAGTCTACTCCGATGCTCCTTCTGAGTTCTGATGCACATTTTCTTTCTTTGCAATGCTGCAGTTGGATAGGTTCATTCCCAATCGATCGGCCATGGATTTTGACTATGCTCATTACATGCTCACTGAAGGTAGGAAAGGTAAGGAAAACCCTAACTCTGGTGCAGGAAGTTACTCTTCTCCTTCTAGAGAGGCCTACAGGAAGCTGCTTGCAGAAACTTTCAACATGAATAGGACCAGGATCCTTGCTTTCAAGAACAAGCCCCCCACACCTGTGGACCCTTTCCCCAACGACTTCCTCTCTGCTGGTTCTGCTGCTAATCAAGCCACCTCCAAGACCGCCAAACCCCGTCGTTACATCCCTCAGGTACCCTACGTGTACTCTTTTTCTGTTTTTTGATGTTGGTTTCACAAGTTTATCTTCCGTTGGTGAAAGCGATGCCTGATTGATTGTGTGTTTCTGCAGTCTTCGGAGAGGACCCTAGATGCTCCTGATATTCTGGACGATTATTACTTGAATCTGTTAGACTGGGGGAGCAGCAATGTCCTTTCCATTGCTCTTGGAGGCACAGTCTACTTGTGGGATGCAACGGATGGAGCCACATCTGAACTTGTCACCATAGACGATGAGAGTGGACCAGTGACAAGTGTGAAATGGGCACCTGATGGAAGACACATTGCTGTTGGTTTGAACAATTCCGATGTTCAGCTTTGGGACTCCACCTCTAATAGACTGGTTTGTTGTTCTTGCTCCTTTTCACCCTGCCATCCCACTTGAATCCAGTCTTCTTCTCATCGCATATTTACATTCCTTTCTTTTCACCTGCTCTGCAGCTGAGAACTCTGAAAGGTGGACATCAATCACGCGTTGGTTCAATGGATTGGAACAACCACATTTTGACAACTGGAGGGATGGATGGACAGATCATTAACAATGATGTCAGAATAAGATCGCACATAGTTGAAACCTACAGGGGACACCATCAAGAAGTTTGTGGTCTGAAATGGTCAGCATCTGGTCAGCAACTAGCAAGTGGTGGAAATGACAATCTCCTCCACATATGGGACAGATCCATGGCTTCCACTCAGGCTGCAACCCAACAGCAATGGCTGCACAGGCTCGAAGATCACACAGCGGCTGTGAAAGCCCTTGCCTGGTGTCCTTTCCAATCTAACTTGCTTGCTTCAGGTGGTGGTGGAGGCGACCGATGCATCAAGTTCTGGAATACACACACTGGGGCCTGCTTGAATTCAGTTGACACGGGCTCACAGGTATGTGCCCTGCTGTGGAACAAGAATGAGCGTGAACTGCTTAGCTCGCATGGTTTTACTCAGAATCAGCTCACTCTCTGGAAATATCCTTCCATGGTAAAGATAGCAGAACTTACCGGCCACACATCACGAGTTCTTTACATGTCTCAGAGTCCCGATGGGTGTACTGTCGCATCTGCAGCTGGAGATGAAACCCTCAGGTTCTGGAACGTATTTGGTACTCCTGCTGAGGCCGCAAAACCTGCACCAAAAGCCAGTACTGAACCATTTGCTCACTTGAACCGCATTCGTTAAATCCTAGTGTGATTGAATTTTTGTGAATCTGTATAGAAGTTTAACATCATAATGTAGGTACTGTAAGATGAATTCTTTCTTAGAATGTGCTTGTGAAAAGTTAACTGTATTACTCCCCCCTTCATCATCGTTCCTAGTCATTTCTGTGGATGTACTCACTTGTTGTGTGACGAACCACCTCAAGACATAATTATATTGATGATAACATTCTTCCACCTTGTGAGATTATGGTCTTTCTCCCCACCTTTTGATTGTGTGATGGCTCCTTCATAACAAAGTTCATTAAGAAAAGAGATTCTGCCAGGAAGTTGGATGAATCTGTTAGTCAAAACCTAGGTATAGCAGCAGTACTGACTCATTCCCTTCTTTTAGGCGCGTAACACTTTTTGAGTGCTTTGCAGTTCAGATCATTTTAAGAGATGGTATGATGCAGCAGTTTCCGAAGAGCAACATAGAGGAAGACATACATATATATCCTTGAAAAGCCATCAGTGAAAAGCGCCAAATTGTTTGACCAAAACAGTTTTGAGAGTAGTAAGAAGCAATGCACATGTAGTCAGACTGGTGAAAACAACAATCATTTCTAATAATTTTAACAACCCAATTAGACGAGAACGGAACTACTTTTACAAGAAAATGGATATTCTTTTAATCCAGCGGGAAGGCAAGAAAACCAGAAACCAGTTCTGAACCTTTACAATGTACAGACAACAGGAACAAAGCTATGTCAGAACAATAAAACAGGCGTCTGTTAATCGATTTGTCATTACATACTTCATTTTTTACATGTCTCTAAGCAAGAACATTTGAGCAGAACTTCCAAAAGGGAACACACATGACCATCAGTGAACCAAAAATACCCTAAGATGAGAGTCAATCAAGCCAACTGCCGTCTCATATAGGTGTCTTCATGCACAAAAACGGGTGCTTGACCTTGAGCAGCATTTTGAGGGGGGAACTGGGGTTGTCCCATTGCTATGCCACCACCATGAAGTGGCGCTCCTCCTCCCCATGAATTACTAACATTCTTCATAGAAGTCAAGGTAATATAATATATCAACCCAAGAGCAACACTCGCAAGAGACAAAACAGCAGCTCCAGCAAAAACCCCTGGCTTCACAACGTAACAGTAGTAATAATTAAAATACATATTCTCCTCCCCATGCTGATCATTCAGAGCTGCGCCCGTCAGCAGCAAAAGAAAGGAAATAACAAATGTGAACCTGCAAAAGAAACATACACCACATGATTCCAAGCCAATTCTTTTTGCTATAATTGTAGATCTAAGTATACTGGGTACTGACAATAATAAACAACTACTTTGCCCCATTATCTCCTTCATAAGATGCAAAGAATTTTCTCCGTTTGTTAATGGAAAACATGTTTCCATGGTTATAAAACAAAACAGACGAATAAAAAGAGAGTTCTTTTTAATAACTTATGCATGGGACTGACTTTCATAGCGGCAGAACAATGGATTTTATGACACAAACAGCGTAGCCGGGTAGGGAATAAACAGAATAATTAAGATGTAAACAGGGCATGCAATACTTGATCAGGAAATAGAACAAGAGGCGTCAAGAAATTAACCAGGATACGATGAAGCAGATAAGTGCAAGTCTCCAGTTAGGATTAGCTTGATGTGAGCCTCTTCTGCAGCAGATACACCCAGAGGCAATATTGACAATGATATGCGCGATCATAAGAGTGACAGCGGCGGTCAATCCGAGGCCCAAAGCAGGGCTCCTTGGATACACACAAACATCCGGGGAAGGAAATTTAACCTGATCTCCCTGGCCAAAAAAAATTAAAAGGAAAGGAAAAAAGAACAAATTCTCAGGACATGGAGGAACAAAAACCTTAGGATAAAAAAACATATCCTTTGAATCGGCAAAGCACAAGATACAGAAATATGGAATAACTCCATCACTACTTGAGATGGCCATCAAACCTAATGGTCCCTTCAGCTCTCAGGTCAGGTCATAATATGTGTACCCCACCAAAAACCTAACACATACTATTTGCGAACGGGAGGCCTCAGTGCAGCAGTGATATAACAGCTCCCTTGCCAAGTGATAAGAAGTCGCAGAGAAAGTTCGTGAAAACAAATACTCCCTCGGTCCCAAAATTATTGTCTCAGTTTGAGATTTCACTTTTAGTACAATTTGAACTAAAAATGAAAATTCAAACTGGACAACAATTTCGGGGCGGAGGGAGTAGTAAAATCTTAAAGAAACACAATAGAAGGTAATATGTTAGTGCCAACATTAGGTCTTGGACGCCAAACATTTTCCTGCGCCCCAGATAGTGACAACAGCCAATAGAATGTAATGTTTTCACTTGTTTTTCAAGTGCAAAGGGATTTCAACCGTAACCAAAAATCAAGGTACCGCTAGCACGCGAGAGTATGGCTAGAATGATCAAACAAAGATAACAACTTGACGGTGATAAATAAAAAGTTAATAAAGCACTGCGCATCAACGATTGAAACTTTATTAGGTAGGAACACACACGCACACACATACACACAGAGAGAAAGCCCCAAATCAAGGCAACTAAAGAGGTTGTTTGGCTAGAATCCATCAAATGAGGTGAAGGACTTAACCTTAAGATGCACTAAGTATCAACAATTAAACATCTACACATATGCAAAAATCACGAAACAAAAAAGGAAAAAGGAAAAAAGAATACAGTGTTAATGGGATGGGGTATAAGACGGGAGGAGAGACCTTAATCCTGGTGGCTTCAGCAGCAAAACCAGTGGCAGCAGATAAGAGACCCAAAAGTCCCACAACACCGCAAATCACCTGCACCTTTCTCTCCATTTTTTAAGCAGTTGGAATAAGAGTTCCTTAACTCAATTCTTCTTTTCCCCTCAGAAAAGCAAAGGCAAATAGCTTAATAAGTAAGTATATGGAAATGGTAAAAACTAAAAAGGAAGAAATGGGGGCGGAGGTGAGTTTGACAGTTGGGTTGTTCCAGATAAAGAGGCAAAGAGAAAAGTTAATATGAAGGGCAAAAGAAAAGAGACAGGGTGAAATGCAGTCTACAGTCTTCACACAAGAGGAGCGAATAGAATATTGTATGGTAAAGCATTCAGTTGTGGTTGAGTACTTGGGTCAGTTGGGTGGTTGTATAACAACAAGAGTACAGTATAGCACAGATGAATAATAAAGGTTAAAGAAGGTAAAATGATGCTTATAATATACTACTAATATAGTAGTAGTATACAGCATTCGCCGTTAAAGTAGTAGTTACCGCAGGCAGTTAATAACTCGCCGGTCCTTATTATATGATATTTTACTTTGTTCTAAATTTCACTTCTTACTATATTAAAAACAGAAATCACACTTAAAGAAAGCACCATCATTTGCCATGTGACATTTTCACATCATATTTTTAAAATAAATTTTTATTTACACATTAGTTTTCTAGACTTAAAAATAAATACAGTCCAAATCCACTTCCACCTCCTATTTTCGCCAAAATAAATAAATAAAAATCACGGATTCATAAAAATCTCAAATCCTCATCCCCATCTCCACGACAATCGACTCCCTAATCAATCTCTTCTCCACAATAAAAAAAAAAAAAAACAAAGTCCTCATCAATCATCAACTGAGAATATGTGGTGAAATATACTCCTTTCCTATTAGCATGTTTAATCTTTTTATTAGTAATGATTAACTACATCCTAATGGGATAAACTTTCGATTTCAAGAAATATTATCTTTACCTCTCTATATAAAGACAAAGAAAAAAAATTAAAAATTTTTCATTGATCTTGCTTCGGCCGTTGTGGTGATGCCATTACAAGTATTGAAATTTAAATGATTTTATTTCCACAAATCATTTGTTTGGCTTTTTTTATATATTTTATTTTTCCCGTTCAAGAATAGTGTTATTATTATTATTATTATGCGACCACCCGTTACAGCTACAGTAGCCGTTGTCAGGTAATATGATGTAATTTCTTATATGGCTAGTTAGCCTAGAATTTTTGCATGATTTTAGTTCTATTTGGATTGAATTGATCAATTGGGTTTTTGTTACAAAGTGTGGTTTTTTTAATTTCTTTTTTATGCTTCATTCCATTAGAGTGGTTTTTTTTTTAATTATGGAGTCTTAATTTTTTTTTCTTATATGGTCAGTTTTGAAATGTGTTTTTTCTTTATTTTTTTTTTATTTTGTTTCATACTCCCAGTTGGCCAATTATTATTATTATTATTATTATTATTTGGCAAATGAAGTGTTTTTTTTTTTTTGTGTTTGGACTTTCAAGAATATACTTTTTTGGATTTGGTTTTTGAACTTTTTTGAGTTTTTCATCATATAAATAGTTCACGTTGTTTCTTCTAACTAATTCATGGGGAAATCTTTTATGAATTTGAGGTGGAGAGGGAAGGAATGATGTTTCTACGTTTATTTGTGTTTTTATACATTATTTTTACCTACAGGAAAAAAGATAATTTCTCAATTTTTAATGGGCTCTTTTACTTTTTTTTTATTATTTTATTTGCCATGGTGAGGTGAATTATTTTTTGCTATAACTTCAAACCTCTGCAAATTTACATTAATTTTCATTCTCATATTTGTGATCAACCTGTTTAAAAAAATTAACCAGTTTCAAAACTATATTTTAATATTTTACTACCTTTAAACCTTTGGAAGAAACAGTTCCAACAATTAAGCGTATACCCTTCGGAGGAATCTTACTACAAAGCTATTATAAATCTCCAAAACTAAGTATTTATTTGGCACGACCAATGGAGAACATCAATAAATCATCTTGCTAATATTTAAACTTATTAGAATGTTTTTATATTTTGTCTAACATTTACTTCAAGACATATATTTGATCAAGTTTATTTATATTTAATAAGTAACACTTATAAATCATTTCTAAGATATTCAAACATTTTTAAAACGTAACGGGCCAAATACAATTTCTTTTTTTGCCAAACACAAATATTTCTATGACCACACTTATAAAATATTTCTAAAAATTCTTCGAACGTTTCAAAAATATATCGAGCCAAATACAAATTTTTTTTTTAAATACAAATATTTCTAAGATCTACAAATATATTGAGCCAGGGTCGCGCATTGTGCGACCAGACATCACTAATAATAATTAAGATAATACAATGAATATGGAAATGTAGTTTTATGGCTGTTTTTCCTAATCGAAAAAACATAATAGGTTAAATGTAAGACAAATTAAAATGTTATATAATAAACACTGTTATATTTCATATTGTCGGATTTGGATTTTTCTTCTTATCACCAACTTTACTAAAAATAAAAATTTTAATTGATCAATTAGTCTAGGATGTAGAGAGTACTAAGGAAGTGGATAATTTTCTGTGTCACATACCGGAGTGCTATAAATCTTCCAGTCCCAGGGTGATGACTCCTCTAGTCAAATCCATTTTAGTAAGAGGTTTTTTTTTTTTTTTTTTTTTCAGCAACAATAATCAATTTTATTAAAAAAAACATGAACTATTCCACGAAAGATAAGCTAAATCTAGCTATAGCAGAAGAACAGCACTCTATTTCATGAACTATTATAAATCTAACTAAAATCTTTTAATAAGAGGTTTCAGAAGCAGATTTTTTTACCCACCTTTACGTGTCGAAGTTTTCATTTTTTATAAAGCCTTTAATATATATTTTTTTTGTTTACATCTTTTCATTTTTTCAGGGTAAAACATGATAATGTTCATTTTTTTTTGAAAAAAAAAAACAAAATGGTCCAGCGACATACATTTGAACTATCACTGTATAGACATAAGAGTAAATGGTTGTACATATATGAGATAAATTTTAACTATCCATCTAAGGATAAAAAATGAAATAAAAAGTGTACAAATAAACAAAATAATACACATAATTTTTTAGGGTCATTAAATTTTCACTAAATTATTAACTGTGTTAAGATCTTCCCTTTGCGTAAGTTTGAGGGTCAACGTTAGTCATTTGAAAACTGAGATAGTTGTGAAATTAAAACTTGGATTGGGAACTTGATCTTAATCAACACTTGGCCAGGTCATTTTATACAATCCCTTTTACCCTATTAAAGTAGAAGACATGAAGCTTATGTGGCAACTAAGTATGCATCTGTTTTGGCTCCAATGCACCATATTTCAGATTTCATGAATCTTTTTGCCACGTGTAAGTCTCTTTTAATTAGAAGTTATATAATTTTTTTTAAAAAAAAAACACATATTTTACTACAAATAAGGATCAGTTACATTTCAAACGAATGGATATATTAATTCAAATTCAAATGTCCAATCGTATAGTTTTGCAGCTTAATATAAACAAAAAATAAAAATACCTAAATCCAGAAATTAAGAATAATGCCTTATAAACTAATTATTTATTATTCCCTTATAACCTCAGATTTATAGGTATATTTTTTTAAGCCCCAAATCATAGCATAAATGATATATACGCCAAATTAATTCTTCAAAAAATAGTAATTTAATTAGATTTTAATAAAATAGTAATTTAGAAGGGGCGTCCGGGCTTCTGCCTGGGCCAAACATCTAGTTGTTTGTTAAACTACATGATTGATAGGTGTAATTCCTATACTAATCATGAAAACAGTTTACATTAATTACTATTATTTTAGGAACTGAAAGAAAAACAAGCTCCTCCTTACTCAAAACTAAAATGATACAAAGAGGGAGTAAGAAAGTCCGTTTCCAATCTATAAGATTATACTAAGAGAGAAACTAGAGAGAGAAAATAAAAAAGAATTCTAAAGGTGTCACATAGGATAAAATCCTATGTGTCATTTTTCTAATGGTTGAGTCAAAAAATATTTACAACAATTATACTAATAGTCCTTCAAATTTTGTGTAAATAAAGTTTTATCAAATAGCATTTAAAACTATAGTTTAAAATAGGAAAATAAAAATTAATTAAATTTAATGGACGGGATTAATGAACGAACATTAATGCACCAGAATTATTCTCTCCCCAAAAGAATCCCCAAAGTTATTACTGGACTCATTTAATTAATCTCTTTCAAAAAAAAATCTCTCTCCCAATCATGTAAATCAATAGACTACAATTCAAAAATAAAAATAAAATACCAATCATTCAACAATAATGTTATCTTTAAAATCTTCTCCCAAAAACATAACCCTGTATTTTTCGCCAATAAAAAAGAAAAAAAAGTACAAAACTTGCCTTCAATTATTACTAAAAGGATGGGATTTAACTATAATTAAATGTTATCTTTTGAATTTCAAACCAATGCATTTATTTGTGTAATATCATATATACCCAAATAAATATAATCTTTCCTTAATAATAGCTCAAAAATTGTTATAAACTTTATCTTTATCACTGAAATTTTGGATAATCAATCATCATCAATCCCAATTTATCTCTATTTATACATGCCACACAAATCATGAGTGTGTTCCAGTGCTGCAAAAATTTCTCTCTCCTCAAAAAAACCCGAAATCCAAAGATGAAAGAGCAAAAATTTTAGCCCTACAGTTGGTTTGTTGTTCTGAAAGCGATGAACTAATAGTGGGTGGATCGTGTGGCATGGGAAGTAATGGTTAGTTAAGGTTGTATATGATTTTTTTTTTTTTCCGTACGTTCTTCTGCAAAATGATGTTTTAGGGTTTTTTTTTACACGTTACTAAATTTTTTTTTTTGACCCATAATTTCATAATTTCATTACTTATTATTTTCTATTATCATAGCAAGAAGGGAAGGGCAAAAATTTTAACTCTACAGTTGGTTTGTTCCTCTAAAATATTAAGTATTGAGCCAAACAGTACCATAAAATCTTTGATTACAACAAAATAACCATAAAAATTTTAAATTTCATACTTCAATCACACATAATCTACCATCTACTATTGATAATTATTTCATTATGTATTTTACGCGTACGATCATTTTATCTTTTCATTCAATATGTAAATACAATCTTATTTATTTTACTCTGCTTATGAGTGTTATTGTTCAGTTCTTCTCCTTCAATAAAAATCAAGTGAACACTTACATTTCAAATGATATGTATTATTTTATCTTTACAATTACATCTTTATTTAATTTTAGTTGTGTAATATATCTTAATATGGACTCCAAATACATTTTACACTTTTTATATTTTTTTTATTGATTTTTTATAATGTATATAAATAAATCCCTCACATCGCGCGGGTTTAACATCTAGTAAAAAGAAAAATCAATCGATCAAGTGAATCAATAACGAGAGGGGTGATTATTGTTCACATTTTCCGATGGTATATATATTTTTAAAAAGTTTTTTTCTTTTTGAAAGGAAGGGAAAAAAAGTAAATAAAAATAAAGAGCAATAGAAAGATGAATAAGAAGGTAGTAGTAATAATAATACTAGAGCCCGAGAGCAAGTGGTAGTACTATTGAAGACCATAAACAAGTAAAGCGGCAACGCCAGCAAGACCGGCAACAAGGCCAATGATGACACCGATGGGAGGCAATCCACCGCCAATGGGTTTCCCGGTGTTCACATCGTATCGAGCAAACCTCTTTTTTGGTGCTCTGCATTGTGGGCATGCATAATCCTCCCCCTGTTTTTTTACCATCAATCTTTTAATTACTATACAATCTCCAAGATTTTTCTTTTCGATTTTCCAAAATCACCAGAAGAAAAGTAAACTAATAGTAGTACTAATACTACTACAAGTCTACTATTATTATTAGCAAATGAAGTTGAGGAAGGAAAAAAAAAAAAAGCTTGCCTGTTCTTCAAAGGGTTTCTGTAGGGTGTAAATGTATCCACAGTCTAGACATATATGAGTTGCTCTGGCCTGAAAATAAAAAGAAAATAAAGATCAAATCTCATTTAGGAGTAAAATACTACTAACAAACTTGAGGAAATTAAGACACGACTAGTAGTAATTAAGGTGGTGGGTATTGCCTTCTGGGCATCAGTTAATTTGCGACCAAATTGTGGAGGCGCTGGCCTCTTTTGCAGTCTTTTAACATCTACATCTGCTCCTCTGCATCTCCAAACCATCCATCCCATTCAGAGAAA
Organism: Oldenlandia corymbosa var. corymbosa; assembly: GCA_949775105.1. Taxonomy (NCBI): domain Eukaryota; kingdom Viridiplantae; phylum Streptophyta; class Magnoliopsida; order Gentianales; family Rubiaceae; genus Oldenlandia; species Oldenlandia corymbosa. The sequence continues at coordinate 1,374,687 of CATKSE010000001.1, read as the reverse complement.
ATATATATATACTCCATTAAAAGAAAACACAGAGGAGGTAGCTATAGGGACAAGAAAAAAAACAAATGAACACAAACAGATGCATGCCTGCTAACGACAAAGTAAACAGAATCAGGCTTGGCCTGGATAGCAGTTTTGGTGAAACCAAGCTTATCAGCAGGCCAGAGTTCATCCCCAAAGAAGCTGCTGGTGTACAACACCTGATCTCCCACCTTCAGCCCTGCTCTTGCTGCATTCCCACCACTTTCTACTCCCTTCCAGCATTCCAATTAATTTTAATTAACAGAAGAACAATTATTATTAATTAATAAAAAGGGCGGGGAAAGAAACTATCAACAACAACAAGAAGGACTCACAGTGATGACAACACCACCGCCAGGCTTTTGACCAAGAGTGAGTCCCAGGGGTTTATCCACCTCCACTTCTATGCTCTTTGAAGCTGTACTTCTGGCGGTTATTTCCATGGATCGTGGTTTGCGGCTTCCTCCACCACCAACCAACCTCCTCCTGCTGCTGCTGCTGCTGCTGCTTGAGACTCCCGCCCCCCATTTGGCTTCTTTGATGGACACTCCATGAAAACTAGATTTCTGCATCGCCCCACCGTCAATTAATCATATTAGGATCTTTATTAATCATTTTGAAAACTATAAATGTGTACCTGAATGGGTAGCAATAACGATGAGGAGGACTTGGCATTGGCAGATTGGGTACTAGTTGTTGCTGCGCCAGGGAGGGATAGCTTTGCTGTAGTTGCAACATAAGAAGATGCCATTGTTGCCTCCCCACGCTTTACTAACTTTTTTTCAGCTCAAATCCAACTCAAACACTAGCTAGTATGTATGTGTATGTCAAATTTTGCCGCTGCTAAACTAAACAGACAAAGGTCAGCCAATTAAAACAAGCTTTCAGGTGCCAACCGTCTTGTGGAGGAGAAACCAATTCTCACCCCCACCCACCAAACACAGTTTTCTTCTCTTAAACATTTTTTTTTTTTAGAAAAATAATAATAATCCAAAAGCGTCAAAAAAAATTATCAACAACTGCTGGTTACCAGAGAGCCACACCTTCACTCCATCCCACCCGTTTAATGCATCATGGTGTTGTGTGTGTGTGTCATCTCACCCACACGCGTACACCTCCTTTATTTATTTATTTTTTTGTCAAAAGCAATAATAATATTTAATATTAGAAGGAAATGTAAATCAACCATATAGTCGAGCAGTACAATACAAAAATTAAGTTACACAATCCGATGATTGAGCTAATTTAATCTACCATACACGGCATCTCAACCTACAGAGTAGCAGACGTGCCACTATCTGTGTACAAGTGTTAAAAAGGTTAAATTGGCCAGATTGAAACAACTTCTCTAATAATTAAAGTATGGAATTCCAAACAGATCTACCAAAGAAAATAATACAGAGAAAACTAATTTGTAGGATAAAGTTCCAATACCAATCTAATTCGAACTAAAACTGAATGTAATGGTAAATCTACTAAACAAACCTAGAAATTATAGATCTGGATATTTTCCTTCATCCTTGTACCTTGGACTCCATGATTCTCTCTATACCATGATTTCTTCTTCTTCGGTGTCACTTGGATCCATACTTCTTCCATCAGATCTGTTGGAAAACTACCTAAAAACAACAAAATAAAACAAATAAAACCTCCTAAAAAGGAAGAGCAAAACACCCATCAAAGGGTGAGAGAAACTCCCCAAAGTAAGAGTAAAAACACAAAACAAAGAAGAAGAAAAGTAAATTTGAGCTCCCCCATCCCCATTAATGGTAGATGGGGGAGAAGGAGGAAGAAATTTTTTTTAAAACTTATAGAGAAGGGAGAGAGTTTGAGTAGAGAGAGAAGGGAGGAAAAGATTTTTGATTCCGTATACCTCCTTTATGAGCAATTTGTTTTTTACGCTTGATGTAAGTTGTAAAGGTATTGGGTAAAGTTTACCAACAATCTATGTTCAAATGAACATGAATAACAACATCTATTTACATATTTGTTGAAGAACTTTTATTTTCGATTTACTTTGCGGGAATCTAGATTAGCGACTTTACTTAGGGTCTGTTTGATAATCACTGAAGTATGAATCTGAACATTTAACACTTAACACTGAAGTCTGAAGTCTGAAAACTAAATTTACATTGTTTGATAAAAACGTCTGAATATGATGTCTGAAGACTGAAATCTGAAGTCTGAAGACTAAATCTGAATACTCACGTCTGAAAATTATTTAAAATTTTAATATCATTAAAATTGAATTATAAACAAAATTCTTTTAAATAGAAAAATAACTAATATTTTGTTTTAAATAATAAAATAATAATTTTGAAATAAGTTTTTGTATATATAATGAAAGTAGATGTTACACTTGGTAAATAATCAATATATAATTAAATTTAGATTATTACATATATGTGTATACATTGTTATTTAGCAAATTTCATGTATTAAAATTAATTTAATTTGAGTTTGAAAGTTTGAGATCTTTTATACACATAATATAAATTCAACGTTAAGCACTCTTAATTAATTTATCTTAAGAAAATAAAAATTTTAAAAACAATGTAAAAATAAGCGACAAAATGAAGACGGGGAAAAAAAGAAAAAAGAAAAAAAAGAGTTACACAGAAATTAAGTGATAAATGATAAGTGATAGGCCTATCACTTATTTTCTGGCTCACAATTGCACTGGCCACTCAGACGCACTTAATTAATTCAGACAGTGAAATTTTAGTTATCAAACGCACTTAATTTTATAAGTACTTAATTAGTTCATAACTTAATTCATTAAAACTTTTTAGTAGCGATTATCAAACACACTTAATTTCATTAATTACTTAAATAAATTAAGTCACTATATTAAGTGATTATCAAACAGAGCCTTATTGTTGGAAAAATTTTACCTCCCAAAAAAGACTTATTCTCAGCTCGAATTTGAATTAGTGAAATCAAAAAATTTATGTACTAATAGTCAATCTTTTTGCATCTCTGGCAAGTTTTTGTGAAAGCTAACTACTACATTTCATGTTCATAATCATCAATAATTAAGATTTTATGATATTTCTTTAAAATTGTAAATATTTTTTATTAAATAAAAAGTGTTCTTGATTATATATATATATATATATATATATATATATATATATATCAAGCATGAATGATCACATACATATATCAAGTTTATAAAATATTCTATATAATAAAGTATACTGTCAGTGGCGGAACTAGAAAATAAATTCAATTGGAACACATAAATGCTATCAGTATAATTTGTTTAAAAAACTTCTAAATATTATAACTTCCTCAATTTGTTTTGTAGGTTTTTTTGGATGGACAACTTCAAAATCTATAACTACAACCTATATATGTAATAAAACAAATATTTGTGTAACGGTTCATGTCTGATATAAAATGTCACGCAGCAATTGTGATAAGTAAACGTAAATTTGTAATATCATATACCACTTCATTTTAATTTTAATAGAAACAATTGTATTAACGTTAGATAAATGATCCCTTAAGCTTCCCTTAAAACTTTTAAGAAAACATTAATAAAACTTGGGTTTAGTTTGGTGGGCCGCCTCTTTCTTAAACATAACATTAATCTTCTTCCTTTTTTTTTAAAAAAAAAATTCTCACTTAAAACATTGTTATGCCAATTAAAACAATGAATTATTTTAAAAATATATACTATATTCTGTGACAGGACTAATCCAATGGGGGCAATGCCCCACCCTGTTTCGGCCACTTTCAGTATTAATTAATATGATATGAACTAAATATGTATTAGAACAACCTAAAATCATACGGTAACATGGTAAAATGAGCATTATAGCTATGAGAATGTTCTAGATTCTTGGCTTATCCTATAAATAAGGTAAGCCTCCCATTTGTAAGCTGAACTTAGAACTAGAGTAGAGTGTATATTGAAAGGCTTTCAAACAAAGTTGTAATATTTCAATGAAGTTATCATGTATTTCTAAATTTATACATTAAGCCTACTAAAAGAATAGCAACACTTCTACACCATGGAGTGACGCTTAGTTAAAAGAGCAGCTCGTAACACCTGGTTAAGTCGAGTCAAGATCACATCCGAATTTGACAACACTGGATAAAGTTATTAATGATCGCTAGTATAGCGTCAGGTTTTTTAGTGATGGTCACTGGTTCGATAAACATTGTTTAAAAAAAATTCAACCGTCATAGATCTTTTCGTTAGATTTAGTATAATTTAGGGATTTCATCAGATAAATATTTTTTTTTATTTAAAATGGTAAATTATTAAATTTCATGTTGTTTCAACTCGAATTTTTCTTTTTTATATATTTTTTTAATTTTTTTCAAAAAAATTATAATCTAAAGTTAAAATAAAAAAGTAAATTAATTTTTAAATTTAGTAATTGTAGTAGTTCCAAGATATACAAGTTCAAAAGTATAAGAAAAAAATAAGATTTTTTTTAAATAAAAATAAAAAAATAAAAAATACTGAAAATACCCATAAACCCAAAAACATGTAAAAAATAGTTTTCCGGCACTATTTAACGACCAAAATTAACAGAATGACTTCAGATGAATTTTTGGTTTAGTATGGTGACCAATTTTAGGAATAAATTTGATTGATGATCTGTGATGAAATTACCCAATAATTCAATGACATGTCTAGTGATTCACTCAAAAAAATAATACCAAGAAGATGATGTATAAACATTATATATCTTTGCATTTCTTTTTTTTTTCTTTTTGAGTTCACTAAAACTTTCATTTTGAGTTCGCATAATTTACTTGTAGAAATTTGCATAATTTATTATCAATTTTATCGATTATTACTTATAAAATTTTACCACATATGAGTCATACTCCTTCCATTTTAAAATTTAAGTCTTTTTAGACTTGTCACGTAAAATAAGGATATAATCATCCAACAATTAATTTATGTGTTAAATGTCTTTTTTACTCCTCATTAATTACATTGAAACTATAAACAAGACTAAATAAAAATAGATTAGCATAATTTATTGAGGGTAAAGTTGAAAAAATAGTCATTAATTTGCCTAAAATTTGTAAAACGACCTACATTTTGAAAAATCTCTCCAAACATAAAACGACATATATTTTGAAATGCAGAGAGTACTAATAGTTTATCTTTGAAAATGTACACTATCTTGAATATCAAATTTAAGAAAAGATGAATGTAATTTAACACAATAAAACACGGACAATAATTATTATATTACAAAAACTAACACAAATTTTATCATATTACGATCATAAATCTCTGCTCACATGTGATCATAATTTATGTAATACATGTAACACAATATGTGCAACGCACGAGAATAACTTTAGTAAATATATATGAAGAGAGAGGAATTGCTTAATTATGGTAGGATAGAATTAACTAGGGGTAGTAATACATGAAACTAGGGGCCGCCGGCCTTCGCAATCGTTGATTAGCAATCCCCACTTGGTTGTAGTATGCATTTCGGCATAAAAAACGGGTGAGATCACACGCCCTTCTTTGCTGCTGCTAAAGTGCCGGCGAATTTAATTTAAACTTGTATAAATAAACAAACTCATAAATGTTCTCTCTTCCCTTTAATTATGTGATTTAGAAGACTTCACTTTAACAATTCAACTCCCCCAAAAAAAAAAAAAAACTAATATCCGGACACAAATTGGTCGTTACCTGGTATATCGAGATGAAAAAATCACTGAAAAGTCGAAACTATCTTACATGGGACTTTAGGACCAAGAAGGTCAAAGAAGCAAATTTAGGGGAAAAAAAAAGAAGGTGGATTTCTCAAACGCTCGAAAATTACAACTCTGTTTGATTATGATAGGATAAAGCCTAAAGGACACCAATTTTATTTTATTTTTTATCCAGTCTAAAAAAATAATCTATATTAAATTTTTAAATTTGTATTAAAAATATTATAGATTTCAAAATTTAATGTGAAATATTTTTAGGAACAGAGGTAATATTATTTCATTGGTTGGGTAATAAAGACTAAAAATCTTTGATGAAACAAAATGAATCATATGATTATTTGGTGAAGGCTTCCCAATGAGGTTGGGGGTTTTGGGGAAGGCTTGGCCCCGCCTGTCCCATCGCAGTCGCATGCACCTTCTATATATTCAATTATTATTAGCTGTTTCTTTCTTCCCTCATTTTTATCGTATGGCCCTTGTACTATCTGTTATTTAATAAAAAAAGCCTACTCATCCACACATATACAGTACGCAGTAAAAAAAATTATTTTAATCCTCTACTACCTTACCTCCCCCACGCACCACTCTCTCTCCTATTTATAAATAAATCACCGGAAGAAAAGTCTCCATTTCTAATCGAAGATCAAAAAGTTTGTCTTTCAGTCGGAGTTGTCCGTGTTGCGCGCTTCCTTGTGAATGATGAACAATTATCGTATGGCCTACTTGAATCATAGCCGGAGACTCGCGCCGACGTTCCGGAGGCTAACACCACCGCTGATAAGGTATGTGTTTGTTCATAGTTCATACTATCACCACTCAAACATCCATCTTCTTTTCTACTTTTACTTTCATTGACGGTGCTGCCTGTCCGGGGGAATAAGTGATTCACTACCTTCCTCCTTCTTCTGTTTCTAAGAAGATCTCACCGGATTAATTAAGCTGCTCCTGTTCCTTGTTCTGTTTTTTTTTTTTTTTTCCCTTTTCACTAGTTATTGTATTGCTTGGAGCTGGGACGTTTGTTAGTTGATTATGTTTTGCTTCATTATTGTTGTGATTAGATTAATCATCAATATAATAATAATAATAATATAATAGATGGGATGATCAAACACGGAACACCTGTTTAGGAAAAAACAGAAAAAGAAGAAACGAGAGCAGAGCAGTGGTGGAATCGCTGACTCGTGCAGTCATGTTAATTAGCAGTGGCAGTGAATCAGAGTAGTATTTAGGTTTGGTGCGGTGGGTAGATCTTAATTGTTGGTGGTGGTGGTGGGGGCGGGGTGGGCGGTGCAGATTAATGCGCCGGCGTGACGGATGCGTTTGGATAAACCTCAAATTTAGCAACTAATTAAGTACAGTACTACGTATAATTTTGTGTTATTAGTATTTAGTAGTCGTAAAATAACTCTACAGTTTCTGGGATCTTTTGTTTTCTATGCTACATTTTGAAAAATTGTCTAAATTCCGGGGCTCACCACACGTGTCAGAATCAGTGAGAAGATCATGTTGATTTCCCCTCTTAAAGAACTTTATTATCTTCATTGTATATAAACATTTAAATCGAACAATAATTTTGATTTTTAAAATTAGCTTATAAATGAACTCATACATTTGACTTTGGCCCACAAAATTTTATATACTTATTGTTTGCTCATCTCTTAAATTAACTTTTTTATTTTATTTTATTTTTTTTTCGTATGGGGGTAGATTCAGCATGATGAAATCATGTTTTCCTATTCCATACCAACTTTATTGCTTATTTTATTTTAACAAAAATTTAATAAAATGGACCAGTGTTATAGAATTGAATAAAACTAAGATAGGATTTCGAAGGATGAATCGATGATGAGTCAGCCCCTATCCCCTCCCACATTTCTTCTTCCCGAGCCAATTGTTAAATTAAAGAATTCAAAGCGTACTTAATTTGAACCACCGTCCACCAATCTTGAAGCAAGATCCACTTTGAAAAATTGGTAACCCAACCCGGCAAATTAGAAATTGGTTGATGGAGATAGGAAGGTGAGAAAAATGTACTACTTGTAACTTGTAAATCATAATAATTATAATAATAATAATAACCATAACCATGATTAGGCAACCATGGTTTTATGCGTAACTGTCTCATACGTGAGTCAATGGCAAATCAAGTCTAGCCCGTTTGTTTGAATTAACCTTTTTTTTTTATTCTTTAAAAAAATCATTATTTGGATAACCTCTTACTGTTTTTTCCCGTCAAATTTATGGACATCTACAAAAACAAGTTTTCATGTACCCTTTTATTATTAATCATATTATACTCTCTTCGTCCCACAAAAATAGTTCAATTTAATAAAAAAATTTATCTCAAAAAAATAGTCTAGTTTCACAAAAGTCAAAATTAATTGGATTGAAATGACTTAAATATCCAAAAGAGCAGTGGGAAGGGAAACAAGGTCCACTCTTTTTTATTTTCATTTTTTTTAGTTTTCTCTAAATTTTTTCAAATGATTATATCTTTTAATACATAAATAATTAAAAAATATTTTATATCAAATTAATCTACGAAGGGAGATCTTTCCATCGAGATTCATTGTCAATATTTTTTGAGATAAAAATTTTGATCAAATTTAAGTTGTAAAATAAATACTAACTTTTATATAAATAACTAGAAGGGGCATTAGTGGAAGTTATGGATATAAAATGAGTTGTACATTTGATGTGTTGACCAAATTAAAAAAGTTGTACATTTTCAAACTGGACTATTCCTCAGAGACGGAGGGAGTATCAATTGCAATGCAAAACCAAAGTGCAACACAAGATCATAGCGCCATTCTTCTTGCTCTCTCTATCTCTTTTGTTTCACTCAACCTCCCATTATTGTTTTCTAACAATGTCGGGTTCTCATCCTTCGAAGTTACATGAATTTTACACTATTCTACCAGCAACTTTTTTGGCTAGACAATTTTAAAAATATCTATGTTACCAGCTGCATTTTCTACTTTCAATCTTACCACTCCAGATATTATCATCAAGATGCGTCATGTGGTCTGAATCTTTGATCATCGATAAAATACTTCTGCAAAACCATTTGCTTCATTTTCAGATTTTATTACACGCGTGCACACGCGCATACACTTCTACAGTTAACTTTTTCTTTTTACTCCCTACGTTGGACTGATGCAGGAGGAGGAGGTCAGTTAGCACCTCGATATATGACAAGAACCCGGAGGACCATGCTCACCCAACTGTGGTTCCTGATGAAGTAATCCAACCCAAGTCCGACCAATACTGGGCTCCACACCCTAAAACTGGCGTGTTTGGCCCTGCAATGGAGCAGAATCCTGCAGTAGAGCGCAGTTTCCATAATTCCACTGTGAGTACCACCACCGCAGCCGAGGACTCTGTTTTGGAGCAGAAGACATTTTTCCGTCCACATGAGGACTTGGAGAAGCCACCCCCTCAACCTTGAGGACTTCCTTTCTGTTTCGATTGCTTACATGTTATATATGTAAGACGCGCTAGTAATGCCGTCTCTCTTATGTGTCATAGCACTAAGTAATAAGTGATCGTCTTGCTCTCCAGTTGTTTATTATATAACTCTCACCTTGCTCTTTGCTGGCTTGCTCTTCTTTGTCTGGTTTCATCTTATGGGGCATTTGTGGGAAGACTTGTGTCGGCCATTCATATTGAATTTAGTGAAATGCGTGCAAAAAACTCAAAAATCCTGATGGAGCCGTAGGGCTTTGCAACACAGAATCAATAATCTTCAAAATAATTGCTCACTCTTTAGATCAAAACAACAAAATGGCATCACCATGTTGAATTGTATGCCGTGAACATCTTCCATTTAAAGATGCAATTGGGACAGAATGCATCCTGCCCTAATTGGTACGAGTGGAGTTAATAATGTTGTTGCCTCTGTTGCAGAATTGCTTCTGCAGCTTGAAGCAACTCTCTAGCTTTTCTGTCTGGGGTACATCCAGCGTTTTCCATTTGTCTATATATATCGGGAACCTGTGAGTAAATCATAGAAGAATAAAGCCTTTTATAGATTGAATAAGTTAAAGAGAACTCAATTACAAAGGATCGAAGTAGATTCGGACGCTTGTTCCATAAAGGCACTTCATTACACGATGGGGTAGTAAAAGGACGCTGCATTACCAAACAGTGATATATATAAAGACATGGAAGTTTAGCTTCGAAATGGTTCAACAAATACGTACCTGATCAAACCTCTTGGCCCGTATGAAAGCTTTCATGAGGGTGCTGTACGTGACAACATCGGGAGTGAAACCCTGAACCAAGTTAAGGAAGAATTAGCCAAATATATTACCAAAAAAACAGCTGAGATAGAAAAATTCAATTCTTTACACTTTCTCTGATGTGGTTATACACAGATAGTGCCTCCATATGCCTTCCAGCAGTGCCAAAAGCATTGAGCAACACATTTAGCATCACCAGGTTCAGTTCGATTCCTTCAGCTTCCATGAGCTGGAAAACCTTAACAGTTTGTTCGCATAACCCCTGCATAATGCATCATCAGCACAAACAGAAGGGATAAAGGCTGAATGCAGAGAACAGCATTCAAAGTGTTTGGAGAAAAGGCAGAGCCTCACCAACTGAGCATAGGCATTTGCTACAACACAAAAGATATTTGCTGAGAGCTCAACTCCTTCTGATCTTAGCGCATTTACACAAACATTTGCGTCTTGATATCGCCCGTACTGTCCATAGATACCAGCCAGAATAGCGTAAATAGCTCCACTCTTTTGATGCCCTCCACGTATGATGTTCTCAAAAATCTTCCTTATAATTTGCCATTTTCCTTCTTCTCCTAAACGAGCTATAATAGCAAGGAAAATCGTTGGATCCGGGTAAAGCCCTTGTTCTTGCATGCTTGTAAACATCTCTAATGCATCAGAAACTAACCCGAGTTTGCACTGCCACCTGATCAAGGAGTTCCACGTGGCAATATCTGGCACAACTCCTTGTTCCTGCATTGTGTGAAAAACCTGTAATGCTTCCTCAAACTCGCCATACTTGCAGAATGTATCAATGATGCAGTTGCAGGTCTTCTTATCCAGGGACAACCCCATATCTTTCATTTCCTGCAAAATTGTCAAAGCCTTCTTCCACATCCCGTTATCCCTATAAATCTCAATAACTTTACTTAACATGAAGGAGTTGGGCTGAAACCCGTGTTGTCTCATTCGAGCAATGACTGACCAAGTATCTCCCAAGCGCTTTGCACCAACATGATACTCGAGGAAAATCTCATACGTTTCCCTATTCCATCTCACCCCTGAATCCTCCATCGAGGAAAGAAGCTTATCAGCAAAACTCAACAGGCCTTTCCTGAGGAAACTTCTGAGCAAGGCATTGTAAGGTTTCACTCCAGGTTGGTAACCAATCATCATTTCCTGAAATAAGGCATCTGCTTCCAATGTCCTGCCAATATCTCCGAGGCCAATGATGATAGCAGTGTAGGATTTCAAACTGGGACGGTATGCCAACGCCTCCATTTCTGACAGCAACCACATGGCGTCGTTGATTTCCCCTGAACTGCACATTTCGCATATGGATTGATTGTAAGAATCATAAGAAAGTTCCGATCCACAGCTGGCAGTTAGCTGGCGTTCAAGCTCGTAGGCCGAGCACATTTTGCTATTATCCTTGGAGCAGATAACCACTCTCCTTCGACACAGAAGAGGTGGTGCAGGAGGGCCGCATTGTTTGAACCAATTTCTCCCACGGGACATTTCACAAACAGGTAATAGGCATAGTTTGCATTGAGGCGACACAAGCTGCTGCATACCTTGGATGGTATCCGTAAATTTTAATAGTATTTTTCTGGTATTGTTACCTGAGAATTACGGGAATTAAGTCTAAGATAAAAAAGATGTAGTTCTCAGGGCCAGAGGGAGGAAGCTTCCAGATCGCAGCACCGCCCAAGGTACAAAGAGACGGTACCACTGCTCTATTTATTTATTTATTTGAGAAGTGGGAGGGAGAGCCGACACGGCACGCCGTTAATTAATTGATTGCCCAGGAAGAGAACGAAAACATATCCGCCACCGATTACCACCACTAAGTTCAATCGATAATCAATCAATCTCATTCTCTCTCTGTTTTAAAGAAGAAAACCGGCATGAGTTTTCAGGATCTTGAATCTGGCGGCAGCGGGAGAAGCCACGTCATCACCGTGCGGCAGCAACAGCCCAAGCAAGACCATTCCCGCGCAATCGGGTTAGCGATCTTTCAAATCAACACAGCCCTCTCCGCCTATCACCGCCTTGTTGCCAGTCTCGGCACCCCCAAGGACACCCCCGACCTCCGCCGCAAACTGTGCGTCTCCTTTGAATATTTCCTTTTTCTGTTATTATTATTATTTTGACTGATATATTCCTCTTTTTTTCTCCTTTTCCTTTACCGAGATGCCTGAATTGTTAATTTTAATTTTGGTGAATTATGAGATTTGTGCATTTTTGTAGTACTCCCTCCGTTCCATAATTATTGTCCAGTTTGAGTTTTAATTTTAGTTCAAATTGTACAAAAAACGAAATCTCAAATAGGACAATAATTCTGGAATAGAGGGACTACAAATTAGAATTAGGATGAATCATTGCGCGAAACCCTAGCTCATAGTCTGCCTTTCAATATGCTAAGTGACTTTGCTTGGACTTCTAGCTTTTCCCGTTTTGGGGGGCTCCTGCCGCTGTGAATTTTTTTCAAGCTTACTTTGTTTTAATGTAGGCGTGGCTCAAGATTGAAAATTGAGCAATTGGTGAAGGAGACTTCACCCAAGTTGAAGCAATCAGTTGAAGCTGACTGGAGTGCTGATGTTAGTGCCACCTCACCTCATTGCTTTTCAAGTTTTCTATTCGTTTTCAGTTGTTGTCCTTAATTGTATCATCAGTTTGTCTCTGTAATGCTCCATTACTATTGTTGTTGAATGCTTCATGAAAGTAAAAAATTTTGGGATAGCACATTTGTTTTATTGGGTGCTGAAAACAACCCCTTCGCTCACAACAGGCTACAAAGAAAATTTCGGATTTCAAACTTACAAGAGATTTTCAATATGTGCTTAACGAGTTTCAAAAAGCTCAGAGGCTTGCAGCACATAAGGAATCAGCATATTCTGCGTCAACATCTCATCAAGACCTTCCGTCCAGGTTAACTTTTTTCTTGATATGCATGACACAATTTTCTATTTTGAATTTCGTTCATCCAAGATTTTTCTGTTGAAGGTGATTGGAGAAACTATTTAGCTAGGTTACAGTTACCTATATCTTATTATTCTATTGTCTTAGGCTTTCTGTTATCTCTAGTAACCATGTCGCATTGGTTTGATGTTAGTCTTATAACCTCAGCTGGATTTGATGGGAGTGTGTGACTATTCATTTATTTCTCTAATGGTTTGATTATGCATTTTCTTGTCTCATCTGTTTTATCAAACTTTTTTTGCAGCAATCACACCTCTGAAGTGGATACAGATTTGACAAGAAGCAATGAACATATGCACCTTCTTGCTGAAACGAGAAGGTAAACAAAGTATTGTGGGATTGAAAAGAAGGAAGAAAATGTTAAAAAGTAGAACTAATTCCACAATGCAAACTTTTGCTTGTCGTAGTCATGGACTACGACAATCGGATTTCAACATTGATGATCTTTACTGGACTCATTCTTAAGAGACAGACAATCTGTTTTTCCAAGTACCCAGGTTCATCCCGTTTTTAGTCATAACTGAGTTGCTCTAATGCATTCCATGATGATGTGTGAATTGTCTCAGGCCCGATGTTATGCTTGTGGGCAATGAAATAGATTTCAACGAAGCTCTTATCGAAGAAAGGGAAAAAGGAATCATAGAAATTCAGCAGCAGGTTCGTGAGGTGAATGAGATCTTCAAGGATTTAGCACTGCTTGTCAAGGAACAAGGACCTATGCTTGGTCGGTGAAATTGCATTTTTAATTGCCATTATTGATATCATTGGTGTCATTTATTTTCATCCTCCTTTTGTGAACTCCAGTTAATTTCATTAAAATTCTGCAGATGGAGTGCGCTCTAATCTTGAGATTTCCCAGGATGCTATTGACAAAGGCACTTCTCAACTTACAAAGGCATCCAAGATTCAACGATCAAATTCCTCTATGGTTAGTCTTTAGCATTAACTGTCTATATTCATCATTCTCTCATTGGTTTGTCATTTCTTTTGGCCACCTTGCCTCTCTAAATGGCATTTCAACGAACAAGTGGGCTTTGACCGTAAGTTACTCACTTTAGATAAATAAGTAAATAAATAAAAGAAACTCAAGTTACTTATAAGCTTCCCTCCTATGGGATATATGTCCACTTTACAAGCAGTGTATTTTGAGTTGTTCTTTTTATTAAACATCCATTAAGATATATGCCTTGTAGAAACTACTGTCTTTGCATTCCTAGTTGACTTGAAATGTGTTTTTGAGTGCAGAAGTGTTTGGTGCTGTTGATACTTGGAATCATTTTGCTCATTGTAATGGTGGTCGTAGTGGCCTGATATTCATTCAAGTTTCTAGGAGATGGGGGAAGCATTTTTCATGATTCGTGTCCATTTGGCAGAATGAAGCAGCCACTGGTTTCCATTTACTGGTGGATTGATGCAAGGATTTCAGTTTTGTTACTGGTTCATCTGTAAATGGATTGGTACTTATTTATACACTGTATATAAAAGCGAACCATTCTGATTACTTTTATCCATCAATCATTCATTATGCTTGTGGGTCGTACAGTTTTTGTTCGTTATTATCTTGTATGTAATCTTGTTTAAACATCTGTTAACATTAATCACACACTGTAACCCTGTCATACATTTTGTATCTCGGTTTGACCTTTGTGACAATTCAACCCCAAATTTTGGGAAGCAAGGGTTGGGGATGAGAACTGGCACACAAGGATGGGGATCACAGTGCACTTATCCTGAGCATGGAAAGCTAGGAACACAACTAGCCATGATGAATGAGTGGGAGGGATTCCAACAGGTACAGATGTTGAAGAGAAGGGGAGTCCGGAGAACAGTGGGAAGTCCGGAGGCTGGACCCTTTTTTTCTTTTGGTGGGCTGACTTGAGTTTAGTTCTTTAGTTTTCAAAAAATATATTTACAAAGTTCCCAAACTGCCAACCTGAGGTCCCCAAAAGGAAAATATATCAAACACGAATGTTAATGTAAAGTACATATACAAAAATGTGTGAAAACACCAAAATAGAGAATTTGGTGTGTAATTATACATGTGCGTAAAAAAAAATAGTAATAAACTAGGTATTATACGGGGAAGACATACACATATAGACATTACAACACAAGAAGCAAGAAATATTAATATTTTTATAGATTTTTCATTTTTATTAAATGTATAACGACTTCATTGGAAAACATAAAACACAAACATTAATAACACTTCACGAAATGAATACGGTGAAAATTTATTTAACACAAAGAGAACTGTTATAAAATCTAAGAAAGAGAATATTAAAAAATGAAAAAAAAATAAATTTTAAATTGAATGATTATATATCGTGCCGTACTTCTTAATAGACTACATTCGAAGTCTTAGAATTGAGATCATCATCTTCATCACATATCAAAATCTTTATTCCTTGTCTTGAATTGACTCTTATGTTCAGTGATTTTATTTTATTTTTTTCCTTATTAACATACAATGCATTCTCACTTTATTTTATTTTTGTTAACCCATTTGTTCATTTGATTTAGTTTTTTCTCATTATCTATCTAATAATTTATTTTTATTTTAACTTACCCATTATCAAAAATATTTTATTTGAAATGTGAGGGTGGGAATATCTTTTAACCCCATAAAGAATATAATTCAATTATTTTTCTCCATTAATATCTTTTTTTAAAAAAATTTTAGCTAATGTCAAAGTCATCATGCTCTTTATTTTCGGATTAAAGTTTGATTTATTAAAAAAACAGTTTCAAGTTTGGTGGTGAGTTGTTTCAGCACTAGTTTTATTTTCTTTAGTTGTTTACGATCATTATTTTTTTTTTTTTTGTCTTAATCCAATATCAATTTTCTCACATTTAGTTTAACTTATGAGAGAGATGATTGTTCAGTATCCAAGCTAACCCACTCATTAACATAAGGCCGGGGTTTCAAACTCATCGTTATAAAAAATAATTTTGTCCTACTAAAATTTTGCACATTTTTTTTTTGAAATTATACTTGTTTAATTTGAAAAAGTAATTTTATCCGTTGAACTTTGTTATAATAATATGAAGGTTCATGGACAATTAGAAACTTTAGGTAGATATTAAGGGTGGTCCAACGTCCCACTTCTATAAATGAGAATTTTAAATTCCTACCCTCGATGAACTAAAAAATTCAACACTGCACTATTTCAGCATGTTATTTCTTAAATTATTTATTGCTAGTTCTATGTACAACTTTTTTTTTAAAGAAAGTTTTATGCACAATTAGTTAGAAAGTAAATTGAACAAAAATTATATATTACAATGATTTTTTAGAAAAGTAAGTTTTACAACTACTCCCACCATGGAGAAGTTTTACATTTATAGAATTTCACCCTTATTTGCTTCTCCAAGCACATGAAGAAGTTATACAGTTCAATTCTTGGGAGAGTTCTCGGATAATACCATCTAATCCCGGATGAGCTTTCGGTTTTTCCTCTCCTATCTTCACCAGACTCACTACAATTCAAGAAACTTCAGAGATCACATTTCCTTCTCCCAAATTGCGTAATGTCAAATACCCTAGTTAAAACTGACTCTTTTTCTGGAATCAGCTTCTTTTGTAGCTCTAAATTCTCAAATATATCATCAAATACAACACTGGTTGAATCGAAGAATGCACTGATGTTTTTGTGGTGGCTTGGTTGATGAAAATCGGACTTAATATTCGGGAGATCGTCGCCGAGATTTTTCCTCCGGATACGGAGCCGCAAGATCTTTTCTATACCGGATACGGAGCCGTCATATACTCATCAATAGAAGTTGCCAATTTATTGTACGATCTGTAAATCGGATTGCAAATCTGATTATTTTAATTCACGTCTGATATAGGAAAGAGGATTTGTAGGGTATCTATCGATGAGATTGCAAACAAATCCCAGAAGATGTGTGACTCCGGTATAGTTAATTTTGGTAATTCAATTTAGAATTTTTCTAAACCAGAAAATTAGAAACTTGCCACATATGATTAAATCCTATGTAGATTGAAATATGACATTGTCCTTTCTTAACCCTTTTGCGATTTGCATGCAATACTTGCAGAAAGCTTAAAACCGCCCAAACAGCAGGAAAATGTTATGATGAAGAAAGAAGCATTATTCAAACACTTTTAAGATAAGCAAGCAAGTATGTTTATATAGTGCTATATTGTACTCCCTCCATTCTTAAATATATGTCATTTTAGGGTTTCGAAAATTTTTTAAAATATACGTCGTTTGGCAATTTTTAAAATACTTTATCAATATTTCCCTTGCATTATAAATGAAATAATACTTGAAATGAAATCGTATTGGTTGTTGATGAGTTGTATGGTAATGAATAAGGATAAGTTGACATTTCAAACATATTATTTAATATTTCATTAGCATTGATGAAATTGATAGAAAAACAAATATTGTGGAATACATGAAGTATATGCACGTTAATTCAATCTCTCTCTTTC
Source organism: Oldenlandia corymbosa var. corymbosa (assembly GCA_949775105.1). NCBI lineage: Eukaryota > Viridiplantae > Streptophyta > Magnoliopsida > Gentianales > Rubiaceae > Oldenlandia > Oldenlandia corymbosa. Next base: position 1,357,302 of record CATKSE010000001.1, on the reverse strand, counting down.
ATTTTCCCTCTATTTCAAGGTAATCAGATAGGTAATTCAAACATATCTTACTTTGAATTTATTAATGATGAAAATAAAATCACCTTTTTTTTAAGAACAAAAAAATAATATATAGTCTCTGTCTTTTTCCTACTCTTGCGAAAATTGATGAAAAAGAAGCAAAAGAGTACCTATAACTGGTGTTAACTTTCCGAATCTTTAAAATAGTGGTCCAATTCCCAACTGGAAATGAGCCATTTTTTTCATGGACAAAATTGATAGCCTTTTTAAAATGAGGTATATCTCAATTCTTGATAGCTAAAAATGGTGTGCATGAGTCTATAACCACGTGTTAATAAATTAACAGATAAATATCCCCACTATGATAAGATGAAGATATATAGTCAGTTTGGAAAAAGATATTAATAATAATATTTATGTCAAATTTTCTGGTTTGCATAGTGAAATGTATTAATGGAAATCAAAAGAGATCTCTAGGTTTTCGTTAGTTTTAACATTCTTCATTTACGGTGTTGTTCTTTTTAAATTATGGGTCCAAACCCAATTAGCTCCCTTGAGTTCCTTGTTCGATTTTATAGATATCTTTCTTTCACAATGTGAAGGGAAGTGGTTGCCTTCCAGTAGATTTTGAAGATTTCTATATAATTGGGTATCAATCCATTCCTTCTATTCAAAAGCCTCCAACCAAACATCAATACTCGGAATTAGTCCATTCTCCATTCCCAAACCCACCAACAAAATACTCATTTAGATTTTTATTTTAGTACAATCTAAACTGGACAATTTATTTAAGGGCTCAGATGCTGCCTTAGATTGGGAAGTAAAAAAGGCTAGTATGTTATTTTTAGAAATATTGTTAGAAGGCTATCTCTTTTCATTTACGATACTAATTACTTTTTGCATCTCCATCATCGTCGTCACAAATAACCACCTCATTTACTTTTTGTTAACATGGTCTTCACATGCACAGAACGAAGTTCACAAAAAAAAAAAAAACTATTTTAATCGTTTTGCAATCAAAAGGCATGTAAATTACTATCCTGGTGAATGGGGATTTGATCCTTTGTTTTTTTAAGCAAGCTTAGCAGGAATGGATGGAACCCAAGAATCCTCCACTTCTACTTCTCTGGCCTCACATTCCTCTTTATCACTTGATTTCCCATCATGGAGGAATAGCCTCTCTTGTTTCTGCTCTCCCTGAATTTTTTTTTTCCATTCATTGAACCATACTCTTCCATTCTTCCTTGAAATTCCTCCGCTAATCAATTTCAGTGTCAACTACCGGTAGAGATATTTATCCTCCTCATCGTACTTCGTGCTGGACTTCTTCAGGTTCTTACATATCTCGTCTTCGTCCTCAGGGCTCGAATGGGATGGAGGCCATGGACGCCAAGAAAAATGGAAAAGCTGATCCTTGACAACTCGATACAACAATTAATGTACCAGTGAATGACCAAATGTTGAATTAATTAACTGATGTACTTGAGGTCCTCAACCTCACAATTTGAGATCAAGGAAACAAACACAATCTTTTAAGTTGGACATAGAAAAAAAACAGTAACACGTGACCATCAATCAATTATACAAATCTTGATTTGGCTTGAAAAAAATCAAGAGTCCTAGAAGAATGACTTTGATTGCTGCTCACCTGATGCAATCGCTGACTCATCAGAGGTTGAACTAATCCCTAGGCCGACAATCCCCGTCGTCTCCTTTATCTTCGTCATTATCATAAATGGTCGGGCCATTCACTGGAGAAACATTTTGCTTCCGATTCGATCTTGATGCGGCAACACTCGGATTAACTCGATGGGAGAGAAAAGATTAATTCAAAACTTTATGATCATAAGATAGGATGCATCTGCATTAAAATTCAACAAAAAATTTAAATTGAACAACATCAATCATAATTCAAGAAACTAAAACAATGCGATAGTGGTGACGGAATTGATATGGTTGCTTGTATTTGACACTTTTTAGACCCAATGATATACCCTTATAATCGATATTGAAGGATTTTTTTCCTGCTAATCATCATCACTATTTGAATCTCAGTCGATGACTGCTAAATACCCAAACCTTCAGGAATTCCTGTTAGACGAACTCGCTTCTTTGGCATTATCCAAGATCTTCCCTTCCTGACTTTTATCGCATCGACTCCCTTGAGATATAGAGAGGATTTGTAGGGATTTGTTCGGTATTTATCAATCGAGGAGAGGAGGTATTCTAACTGAAAGTGAGATCAGATTATTAACTGAATTCAAATACCCTTTATCCTGTCAAGGAAACTGGAAATCGTGATTGAGAAGATCTGGGGTTGAGAAAGATGTGATGAATCTGGGATTGAGATATCTTTTAGATAAGAAAAGTAAGTCGCGATGAATCTGGAATTGAGACCTCTTTTTAAGGTTTTGAAATCGTTTGCAGAGGATGGGGTGAATTCTGAATTTGTAACTTCTTTTTCTTCTTTTTTAAAAATCAACAAATTATAGAAAATGCCATACATGATTAAATCCTATGTGGCATTAAAAAATTCATATAAATCTTCTCTCCTTAGTTTTGTTTTAGTATAATATATATATAGATGTTCTACCTGAGTACATAAAGTTTTATGCATTTTTACTGGCTCATCTTTTTGCATTCTTAATAAAAAATATATATTTAAAAACACACACTAAAGCAATAGCCCAAAGTCCAAACGTACCCTTAACTTGTGTTGCACCTAACGTTAATGTAGCTTAAAGTTTTACTATGATAATTATGTTTGTCTCAAAAAGAAAATAATATTAGTATATGTATTGAGTTTTGAGATAATTTCAAAATTCAATTTATTTATTTAGTTTCTGAAACAGAGGTAGTGTTATTATTTGGAGGAGTGGAGGAGAGCCTCCTAAAGTGAATATGGGCTCAATGAGTCCTCTATGGCGACGAAGGCCTATTTCAACAAAATTAGGCCCATTCGAGACGAGTAGTTGACCTTCTATACGCATGACTCGTTGGTTTTCCTAAGAATTTTGCATCACCTCTATTCTTTTCTTCCCAATTTGAATTCGAGCTCAATTGTTTCTTCTTCTTCTCTTCTTCTGAAAATCGTAAGTACTGTCTTGCATGTCTGCTTTCTTTTTCTTCCCTATTTTTTCCTTTTTATATTTAATAAAATCTTAGTATTATGTAGGAGTAAGATGGTAGGTAAAATGTATGTATGTTCATCCGCGCTGGGGTGTGCATTCAATCTTTCCCCTTCCTCTTCGTTTAATCGATGATCGATGATAGAGTGGGTGTCTATTCCCCTGTTCCTTTTCTTTTCTCTTTTTAATTTACGGTTTTAGATTCGGAGTAATTGTGTTGTAGTCCCTTTTCCCTTTCTGTTGCTGTTTCTTGTGATGAAATACTGCCTGCTTTTGCGACTGTTTTGATCCGATTTCCCATCTGCTGTCTTTGGTGTGTATCCTTTCCTTGCTTTATTTATCCTTTTTCTTGTTTTTATTGTTATTATCCTGGAACTTCTGATGGTTTTGAGCATCAAGTATAGGGGGAGCTGTATAGGATTATGTCTTGTTAGACAATTCAATTATTAAATTCTAAAAAAAAAATATAACTTATCGTTGTATAGATTTAAGAAGTGGAAAAAAAAAAAAAAAAGCAGAACCGGGACTTCCAGCATGATATAGGCTAGTTAGGAATTATTTTGTGTTAAAATAAATGAAATATCTGATGTTTTATACCTTTAAATGTAGGCTGGAGACCGGATTGAAATGGTTAATTTGGGGCTCGACTAAGTCTTTTGGTAGGATATAGGGTGGAGCTCAATCAAAGGTCTAAAGACTCAGGACTGTTGTGTGGCCGGGTCTATTTGCTGGGAGGCATTTCTATGGCCGTGCTTATTGAACTGGATGGTGGTGTGTAATGGGAGCAAGAGGAGTTTGTTGTTCGGAAATCCTCCAAGCAAAATTTCTCTTTTCTTTTGTCCAAGTTAAGATTCTCTATGGTCAAATTCGAAGCTTCCCATCATCCGCTAATATCTTACAGGCCTATCCGGACCTCTGATTTGGATGTCCTAGAGAAAATCCACGGTGATCTCTTTCCTATCAGGTTAAAATGTCTCAGTTCGAGCTGCTATATTGTTCTTCATTCGTAGAAGTTCTTTTAGTTGTCGTCATTACTAAAGCTGATCTTTGATGCTATAAGGTATGAGACAGAATTCTTCCAAAATGTTGTTAATGGGCGTGATATTATATCTTGGGGGGCGGTTGATCGCAACAGGCCCGATGGTCAGACTGATGAACTTGTTGGATTTCTTACAGCCAGGATTGTTATGGCAAGAGATAGCGAGGTGAGCTGTCATGTTTCTGTTGTGAAACCTAATTTGAATCATGTTTTGTCTATGAACCTAATTGGCATAGAATTTTGCAGATTGTCGATTTGTTAAGGTATGATCCGTCAAAATCAGACCAGACACTGGTCTACATTTTGACACTTGGAGTGGTGGAATCATACCGAAATTTTGGCATAGGTGAGGGTGTTATTTTTTTTCTTTTTCCTTTTCTAGTTTGACATGTGTTATGATGTTATGCTTTTAGGTGTTTGCACTCAAGATTCTTTTTCTGTTGTAATACTTTCAGCCAGCTCCCTGATACGTGAGGTCATCCAATATGCTGCTAACTTTTCCACATGCCGAGCAGTTTACCTCCATGTCATTTCCTACAATAACCCTGCCATCCATTTGTACAAGAAAATGTCCTTTCAGTGCGTGCGGAGGTTGCATGCTTTTTATTACATCAATGGCCAACATTATGACTCGTACTTGTTCATCTACTATGTCAATGGTGGTCGATCTCCTTGCTCACCTTTGTAAGTATAATCCTTTTGCATCATTAGTTTTTTGTGAGGCAAAATTATGTGGTAGCATTTACTAAATCATCCTGATTTGCTTGACCTATTCATCCTCCTTTGGACTGTGTGTTGTTACTGTTGTTTTGCAATTGGTGCAAATCTAAAAGTCAGCACGTGTATATTTTGGTCAACTTTTACTGGTTTCCGAAGGAAGAAAGTCTTGTTGCTTGACGTTACATGGAAAATTTTTAATGCCAACGTCACTGCTATATTTTCAATAGTGATGAAAATTTTATTTTATTTTTTTAAAATTCTTAAATGTTGTAAAAGACATCGACACCCTGGGATTCATATACAGTATGATGAAGTACATCTACTGCATTTTCGACCATGGCATGAATGATTTTATTCAGGATCAACACTTAAATTTGCAGAGAGGTTCTCGCACTTCTTATCAGTTCGGCAAAAAGTGGATTAAAGTTGGCGGCCTCAAGGCTTTGGAAGGATGAGAATCGAAAGTTTAGTAAGTTGCAAAAATGTAAAGAATCTAGTAGTGATCTATTGCCAACAATGCAAAACATGAGAATCCATGATGGCAGCGGAGGAGGAGGAGGTGGTGGAGGCTGCCAATTTGTTTGAACTGGTTGAGAGTTGTATCACAAAAATAAGGTAAGATTGTGGGATTTAGTTGGATGTTTCTTGTGTTTTGCTATCGCTACTTCTTTTTTCGAGTTACAAATGCATATCTTGTGTTGGAGTAGTTTTATTGCCCTTTTTTTTGCATATAGTAAGGATGGGTAGCATTATCTGGCTGGAGCATTTGTCACCATATCTCTCCATTTTGTTTACATGTTTATCGCTGTTTGTTGTTCTTAGGATCAATCTACTGATGATGGAAGTCGAAAGCGACTCTTGGAATGATGGTTTATTAGTGAGCATAAATATTTGCGGTGTTGCTTTTTTTTGGGGGCCCAATTGCAGCTAACTATGCCACATCTTGTTCGTCATTGATGGGTTTATTGATAGAGATGTCCTCGAGAGCCAAAGGGAATGCAGCAGATACATAGTTATATAAGCTGTGAGAGTTAAGGCATTCATAGAGTCTGCAGGGTAACTTCTCAGGGCAAAAAGCACTTAAGCTTGGTGATTGCAGAAGACACAAAAGGGTGTTGGTGGTGTGAATTATCAGTTGTGTTTGTCGTCCAAGTAGGCTGTTTTTCCGTAACAGGTAGGATGCCAAGCCGAAGTGTTGCTTAATGATCTGACCTTTGATCACAAAGCGGGAAGAAGGGTCCAATGCTTGGAACTCTTGAAACCGTGGATAACACTTTAAAACTGTTTTGTTATGTAGTTAATGTATAGAGTAGAGGAGATTTGTAATGTAAAAAGGTAAAAAATAAAAATAAGACGAATTAGTGTGTTTTGAACTTTGGTTTTGTACAAGACACATTTTATAGAACTATGAGATTGGTATTTTCTTGCCCCATTTGTTTTTTTTTTCCCCTTGAAGGCTTGAATCATTGTTTGTAATCGTCATATTAAACGTCCAAAGTTTTAGCAGTATAGAATCTTTATATATATTAAAGGGGAGTTTTTAATCGGACACATGACGCAAAACTAGACAGGTCAATTCACATGGCAAAAAATTAGATACTCAAGTTTACATATCGCAACCACATCACTCTATCATTTAATGATAATTTTCTATTTGTAAATCCGTAAAATTTATAAATAAAACCACCTCACTCCATCATTTAATGGTAATTTTTTATTTGTAAATCCGTAAAAATTATAAATAACTAATTTTATCCGATTTATATGTAAGGGAGTATAATAAGTATTATTATATTTAAAGTTAAACAAGTATAAATAAGTATTAAAGTTTAGCCGTGCCTAATTCAATCCTGGTTATGAAACTCATCAATTACGCCTAAATTGAAAATTGGACTAGTTCAATCCATTAATTTAATTATTTTTAGTTTCGAGTGTTTTTTCTAACTACTATGAAACTTTTGTCATCCACAAGTGAAGCGACTTAATTATTTGACAGTATTTTTCCTATTTGAACTTATCCAAACGTAGCATTACCATACCTGAATTATTCGGCCATGGACGTGGGTGTGTGGAGAAGGTTACCGGGTCAGAGGTGTATTGGTGGTGGTGAGTTTCTGATTTTTGGGCGGAGGTTAAGGAAATATCTATATGCAAGAATTTTCCTTTGCTTATTTTCATGGAAGAAATGTAAATCCTTTCCTGCTAAAGCATTTTCGTCCAATTTTCAATTTGGTTTTTCATGATTCGTTCAGACAATTACTGTTGTTTATTTGAAGGGGCCTTTTTTATTTTAGAAGTTAACAGGAAAAAAATTATAATCCCAAAGGGTGGTGATTTTGTCAGAACATTTTTTAGTATTAAGAGAAAAAATGACATCCATTATCATTATAGAGTCAAATAAATTAATTATTATCTCTCCTTTATTTGCCGTCGCCCACCGTTGTTACCCTATTTCTTTGATTTGCATCTCCTTTTCTACTCTTTGCAGCATCGATATGAATTTTCTTTTTTTTTTTAATTTTACAGAGAACATGGAGCACAAAATTGATGCTCTCTTCTTGCTGGGAAGATTTTTTTGAAGCGGGTTTGGGAATTTTTTTTTAACGCAGTAGGCTTATAAGTTATAAAATGAGGGTTTTTTTTTTTCGCTGGGAGTTGGTTGGGGGGAATATTATTGTCATGATTTCCTAAACATAATAAAAATTTGGTGGCTTGTTTCAATTTGATTGATCTTGAAATGGTGAAATTTATTTGATTTATTATTCTTTCATAATTATTTTTTAGTTAGTTTAGGTTAAACTACTTTGATGTATCTGTGCAAAAGTGCCATTTTATTGAATTTGATAGCCCTTTAGCATCCAAACCTTTGATTGGAGGTTTAAGCAAATCAGTGGCTCCTAATTAATCCTTGCGTGGAGGAGATCAATGCGGCATTTAATCAATCATTGATTGTCAATATGTTTTTGAGATCTCTGCTTTAACATTTTGAATGTTCATAAACCTGTAAATTTGTGCACGAATCATCCATACAGTGGAGGCCTATTTGTTGTTAAGTCTTAACCAAAACAGTACCGCATGTTTGCTTAGCAAATTATTTGGGAAACTAAAACCCGTGGAATCAAAGTTTGCTTATAGTTGGATGTTGGAACCGATGAAAGTTGGGAGATGGAATGATTGAAAGAGAGATACAAGGGAGCGAAAGACTAGAGTTGACCTCATAAGGATAAATTTGGAAAATTAAATTATTTTTGCCCTGCATGCTAAAATTTGTTTTGGCAAAATCACAAGCTAATCCCAAATGATCCAATCTTAAAGGTCGCAAATGGTATATAAAGAGATGAAAAAGAAATATAATTTTAAGGAAAGAAATATTAAGATTATTTTCTGTTAGAGGGAGAATTTAAAAGATATGACACTGAAAAAAATATTTCAAGAGATCATCATGAAAAAATTAAGGAAATATATTTAAAAGATTAAACCATGAATCAACAAAACAAAACAAAAATATTCGATGATTTCGAATATTGAAAATTATTTTAAATGTATTTAAAAATAACAAAATACATTGACATTAAAAACTACGCAATTATAATGTATATCACGAATATTATATTTTATATATCACTCAGTCAGAAATGTCAAATAATTCTTAAACCATTAAAATCCTTACAACGTGCTGGGTAAAACTAGTTATTAATATATAACTTTTGTTATTTTAGTGAATGTATCTCTTTATTACTCGCTCTGTCTCTAAAAAATAGTCCACATTGAATTTTAATTTTTATACTGTTTTTAGTACAAATTTGAAAACTCGATGTGGATTTTTTAGTACGGAGGTAGTATTCATAAATAACATAGAACTTTGGTTTTTGTGTGATAAAATTATAAAACACAAGTTTCAAATATAGAAAATAAAAGAAAAAGGAAAGAGAAAGAAAGAAAATATAAGAATTGTAGCATTAATTCCTTACACACTCTCGCTCATGGGCCATTTTTGGTCGGCCCAAAACAAAAGAGAAAAACCCAAACACACACACACAGTTCACACCTCCTCTGTAGGAGGTGGATTGTGGCGGTGAAGGAGGTGACGGAGGAGGAAGTCAGTGAAAACCGCTTCGTAATTAGGCATCTTCGCATACCCCGGAAAGTAATTTATGTCGATTATTTGGTAATGATCTGTGCCTCCTTTACTCTTCCTGTTGTCCCTAATCAAATCGAAATTGAACAGATTCAATTCCAAGGCATCTCTCAAACCTCCGGCCAAGTCGCTTACGAGTCTCTCCGGCGGCATCGCTGCTCTCGCCTCCCCCATCCCCCGGTCACCGCCGGCAAGATTTGATATCTGGGAAAAAGGCAGCAGGCCGAGATTATTGTCGGAATCGTAATCCGGTAGAGAATCCCTGCGGACGCAGTGGACGTGATCCCCGACCACGTACACTTTGAAAACGACGCCGCCGTGGTTGACGAATTGTTGCAGCACGAAAGGGGGCTCCAATTCTGATCCTAGCTTGCGCAGACCTTCCAGGTTGAACACGAGATACATCTGGTGAGATTTCGCGGTGCCGTTGGAGGCCGAAGGCTTGGCAATTACCGGATACTCCACATCACAATTATCGAGGAGATTCTGGAAATGAGTGGTATTGAGAACGGGAATCTGATCCGGTATCCCGAAGGAACAAGGAGCTGAATCGGAATCGGGCAAGTGTAAGTGGGAGACGACTTGGAGCATGGAGAGGCGGTCGTGGAGGCGGCGGACGGCGCGGGGAGGGTCGATGATGGGGAGGGTAGGGTAACGGGAAGAGAATTCGGCTAGCTGGGATTCCCAGGTTGGGTGGGAGAGCTTGTGGAGGATGCAGTGGAAAGGAGGACCTTGGTTGAGTAGGGGGAGGGAGAGGTCGATGGGGATGAGACGGACGCCGTGAGTTTGGGCGTGGTTTAGGAGCGAAGGGGTGATGAAGCTGTCCACTTTCTTGGGTGAAAGTGCGTAACCCACCACCAAAGTCATATTCCTCCTCTCGCCGGCGGCCTCTTCTCGTTGGCTTGGTGACGAACAAGACATGATGACTGATAAGGGGAAGCACCAAAAAAGAATAAAAAAAAAAACACGCACACACACAGTGAAGACTGAGGAGGAGGAGGAGGAGCCGAGAATCGGAGTGTTACGGAATTGTTTTTTCTTTTTTTTGAAAAGGTGTTATGGAATTGTGAGTTCCATACAAATCACGCAACTCAAGGGCAAACGAATAAAAAATCAACTTTATCTATTTTTATACTAAAAAAAAAAAAAAACCCAAATACTACTAGTACTTGCTAAAAATAAAAAATTCAAAAAAATCGCCCTTCTCTCTTTTTGGATTTTACCAAATACTACTATTAATACTCTTTTTTGGAGAAATAAAAAACGGAATTGGTGGAAACGAGCTGTAGGAGAAATTTGGGAAATGGAAGCGGATGCGCAGAAGATAGATACCAAAACGGCGTCGGCCAAAGAAGGGGGTAAGCTGTGCAAGAGATGCAAACACAGTTACAATCCATCATCCAATACCCCTAATTCCTGCAGATTTCATCCTTCTTTCTTCGTCTGTCGCCGCCACGATGATCAGAAGAGGTTACAATCCATCCCACCTCTCTCTCTCTCTCTCCCCCCAGTCCCCACTTAAATGCTTTAATTCGACATGCATTATTTGATGGTACGATTCTGTTGTGATCCGTCTGGTGTGTTTGTTTCGAGTAGAGATGTGTTTTGTTGATTTAAGCGTGTGCTGATTCTGTTGTGTGTTATAATCGGAAGGTACTATGAGTTGGGAGAAGATGATCCACCATACGCGGCCAAGTTTTACGATTGTTGTGGAGCAGAAGACCCAAACGCCCCTGGCTGTACCACTGCTCTCCATGTCTCTTTTGATGACGTTGATTGATGATTTGATTTCTACTTTTTGTGCTTCAACTGCTTTTTTTTCTTCTTTTGTATTCTGTAATTCGCTACTCTGGCAGCCTCACACAATAGAGTCGAGGGCACACAGACAATACGATTGGCCAAAATTTGGTTAGAACTAGATGGAATGTTTGTTTGTTGCCTGTTGGAGTTTAATTTCCCCCTCCCGACTTAAATGATTGTCCCGTTTTAATTTTTATTTTCACTATTTATTTATGCCGTGTATACAATTTGTAGTCAAATAATAATATCTAAATTGAACAATCTTTTTAAAACAGAGAGTAATATTTTGAGCGATCATCAGAACCATAAGGGGCCGACTTTGGCTATTGTGAATGGTTACATTCCTTATCATAATTAGTTGCTTTTTTATTTCAAGATAATTAATATTTAATTTTTTTGTCGATTTTTTTCATAAATTGTTGAGAATTACTCCCCATGTCTTTATTATAAAATATTTTGATTTTTTTTTTATTTCACCTAGTATGTTTTGCCAATTGGAAAAAGATAAAATTAAAATTACATTTTCACACGCATTGTGTTGGCGTGACTAACGGACGCTGCTTTTCGCAGTTCACTAAATTACTCACTTACAGTTCGTTTGGATAATTTTACCCATGACCCTTTCTTTTTCTTTTTATTTCCTTTTTCTCCAACCTCATCTTATTCTTCCTTTTTTTCAAATTTTAAATCCATATCTACTACAAATCAAACTGTAAAGAAATGTCTGAACAAGACAGACAATCATGGAAAGGTTCGCCTTCGATTTTAGTAAAAAAAATTTCCAATGAACTCTTGAAAATTAAAAAAAAAAATAGATCTACCCAGGGTGGCCGACCGTCGCCTTTTGAAGATTGGCCGGTTTACTCACCGGCCACCCTGAGCAAAAAAAAAAAAAATTCAATTTTTTTATTTTTATTTTTATTTTTAATTGTTATTATTTTTTTATATTTGCTGTAGTTTTATTTTTGTGTTATATTTACTGATTTAATAATATGTTTTAATTTAATTTAACTTATTAGGTATAATTAATTTAATTTAATAGTTAGTGTAGATTAATGGAGAACTTAGGTATAATAAGTTTTTTATTATTATTATAATTTATTTGTTATATTCAAATAAAGAATGCACTAGATATTGTATTAAAATAATATGATAAATATATTTTGAGTTGGTTTTTATAATTTGGTATGTGGTATTTTGTTAGTATTATTTTGTAGGTTTTAATAAGTATTGTTTACGTAAATGAATTAGTTATTTTTGTTATGTATATTATAATTTTTTTAAATTTGATAACACAAAAAATAAAAATAAAGTAAATATAAAAAAATAATAACAATTACACAAAAAAATAAAAATAAAAAATTTGGAAAAAAAAAATTTGCCCAGGGCCACCTTTTAAAGATTGGCCGGTTTACTCACCGGCCAACCGAGAAGAAGTGACTGACCCGACGAGTGGCCACTTCTTTTCGGTTGGTCACTGAGTAAACCAGCCAATCTTCAAAAGGTGACCGGCCGGCCACCTTGGGCAGAACTATTTTCCTTTTTTTGTTTTTATTTTAAAGAGTTTATTGGGAAAAAAAATTTTAAACAATCGAAGGCGAGCCTTTCTGTGATTGTCTGTCTTGTTCCGACATTTTTTTACACTTTGATTTGTGGTAGATCTGGATTTAAAATTTGAAAAAAAAAAAAGGGAAAAAGAAGATGATGAAGAAGAAGAAATGAGGAAGAAGAAGAGTTTAGAAGTAAAATTGTCCAAATGAATTATCAGTGAGTAATTTCTGAACTGCGAAAAACAATTCAGGTGGCGAAATTGGTCCTAGTTACTCTTTTGGACAAGGTGGAAAAAGGGTGGGGATTCTCAAATGCGGATTGGCTTTGGGCCTTTCCTACACAGCTTAGGTGGAAGGCGAAGAAGGCATCTTTTCGGGGGCTGAAGACTGAAGTAACCCATGCTATACTTCCAGGAAAAAGCTCGAAGGAGCAAAGAGGTACCAATACCTGAAACCGACGCAGGTAGGTGGGTAGAGAATACCTAGGGGCCCGAGATAACTCTATATAAAGAACTCGGCAAAATAGCCCTATGACTTCTGGAGAAGGGGTGCCTCCTCACATAGGGAGTCACATTGACCAGGCCCATGCAAGAATTAGGACGGTTATTGTATGAGGATCTACTCAATGCTAAATGCAGAGGAGCATAATAGATCGATATGAGTATCATGAGTTGTCTCTTAATAAAACCAGTTGTTGTTGATATCTTCTTCTTAGTTCCTCATCCCATAACCTAAGCACGAAAAAGAAAGATATAAGAGGACCTTATGGATAATTGGGTCAGAAATCCATATTAGAGTTTAGACCACAACGACCAAATTGATCGCTTTCGTTCAAAGGGTTATTCATAATAGAACAAATTTCTCTTATTTTCAGAATTAATATATTGATATGACAAAAGGTCATATCTCGAGTTTTTTTTTTTTAAAATTTTGTTTTTGATTCAATAGAAATAATAAAGGTATTTCGGAATCTTTTTATTTTTTGGAATCAATTGTTTTTCCACATAAATTTGATTTGCAAGTTTGATTTTGAACTACCGGAAAGAAATAGGAATGAAATAATATCGATTCATACAGAAGAAAAAGTTTTTTATGAATCAAACACTAATTATCCCCATCGGATAGAGGAAGAGGAAAAATCAAAGATTTTATATAGTACTTTTGATCGAAAAATTAATCTGATTTATTTTGTACCCTTTGTTCAATAAGAAATGAGTTAAATTTTAAAGGATCAATCGCTGCAGAAGAAATCCCAATGTTTTTATTTGCTCAGATATCGAACCTGGTAGGCTTTTGGGGGAAGCAATGAGGCCCTTGCCTGGCAAATCCTCTTCTTCCTTTTCGGTCGAATGGGAGGTCTCGCAAGATGCCGTTTGGGATGATGTCACATAAGAAAAAGAAAAATGGCAATCCCTTATTTCGTCCAGGGAGTGGCAGTCCACGAAGACCCATTTCGTCCTGTGCGAAATTAAAATTGCGGCTATCGTTAAAAGGATTCCCTCATTATATAAAGAGGAGGCCTTCCTCTAAAAACTATAGAGGAGGACGATATCCGTCATCTTCGCCATCTAGAGTAACGACAAATCGGACAAATATTGTATAATTATTCGATTTTTGTAATTTTCTCAATCCCTCAAGGTAAATCTCGAATGTCCCTTAAAGAAAGAAATAAAAGCTAGGAAAGGAATTACCCAAACTTAGTTCATTCGTTGAGTCTCGTGCACTTATGACTACTTATTATTAGGATAGAACAAGAAAGATGTATGATCTAATGAGGCCTCTGTGTTTTTTACATCCTCTCTTTGTTTCAACAAAGTCTTCGGGTGATATATTTTAGTCATCTTTCCCATTACTTAAAAAAAAAAAAAAAGCTCCTATTACACTTGTAGTCTAGGAAGGATGAGAACCAACTATGTAGCATTTACATCGAGAATTCTTCATTCTTCTGGCAATGGGAATGAAAAACAATAAATACTTTTTCTCGAAATATGGAAAAATGGAAGTTTAATTCCGAAAGAAGTACTTCTTGAAGTCTCTCGAAATTTAATTAATTGTTTTTGTTCCTTTTTTACATATGGAAGAAGAAAACTCACATTAAGAGAATAATCCAACACAGAGAATTATTTTTCTATACATTCGAACCACTATTATTCAGATTTTTCTTTATCGGAAAATTGAAAAAATAATTTAGGAGTTTTCTTGTGCTTGTTTGTATGGTAGTTAGGAATTTTTTTGATACCGCTTTCTTTATTTTTTTTTTATTTTTTTCAAAAAGTATATCGACTAGAGTCAAGGATTTTATACATACTTGAGGAGAGTAATAAAAAAAAAGAACAAATAAAAATAAAACATTTGGTCCAACTCCTCTCTGGGTCAAGGTAATAGCTATGAATAGTCATTGGCTTGCAAAGGGGGCCAAGGTCTCACCCAACTCCGTATCTGGAATGGAATGTATGAAATATTTTTAAAGTTAATTTTTCAATAGAAAAAATATAGACAAACCAAAATATTCTATAATAAGCACTAAGGGATTAATATTCTTTCCCTTTTAAAATGATTCCAGTTCTTCCATTTCAAAAGAGTCCAATTTGATATTTAACTTTTAACAATTAAAATATAGCTGTTGCTGCTGAGCGCCCTAATTTTTTTCTTTAAACGCCTTACAGGATATAAAAAAATAATTTTACCCTTAATTTTTATTTTTTAAAAAGGGGGGACGAGAGGGAGGCGAGGGAGAATTGCGCTAGCCTCTCATGGCTGATGCAGGAGAAACACGCCACCCTTTGCAGGCGAGAAAACCTTCGTCTCTGGCGAAGGTGTGGCGCCCGTTTTGGGCTCCACCTTTGTCCGGGTTGGCGAGCCAACCATTCGATGGGTGGCGCCGTTTTGTGCGCCACCCATTTTATTTTTAATTTAATTATTTGTATTTATTTAGTTAAATTATTAGTTTAATAAAAATTCATGTATTTATTTAATTTATTTAATTCATGTATTAAATTTTATTTATTTATTTATTTTATTTGACTATTTGTTTGATAGTTTAATATTTGTTTAGAAAATGTATATTAATTGGTAGTTAAATGGATAATTTATCTTAATATTTAGGGTTTATGGTATTGGTAAATAAATAATGTTTAACTTAAGTATTTAGAGAATATTTTTTAATTACGTATTATGTTCATAAGTTATAGTTGTTATATTAAATAGGTAAATTTTTGGTTAATTAAGTGTTTAGTTTGTTATATGTTTAAATTATGTTAATTACGTAATATGTTCGTATGAAATAGGGTTTTTTTGGTTAAATACGTGTTTAATTTGTTGTTAGTTTAGAAAGAATTGGTTAATTAGGTAATATGTTATGATATATTATTATAATTAATTTAAGTTATGATATAATTCATTTTTAATGTGTGCATGATAGGTTTGATCAGGGGGGTGGCACTGTTCGTCTTTTGCTACAAACGAGACTTTTACCGAAAGGGCCTGGCGCTATTGCATATGCGAAGGGTATTGCGAATATGTACAACATGGAGTTAAGTATATCCTCGCATAAGGATAGTCATACTATATTCCTTTGTCATAAAGGAAGCCGGTACCAAAGTCAACATGTGGATGAAACCATGCGCGCCCGATCCAATAAGAAGAAATAGATGACCGGATGCCAGTTTTGTATTGTCTACAAAATATGTGATAGGTGGACGATTAGTGTATCTCCCGGTCCGTGGGGAATGCACAACTATTCTTTGACAATCCGCCTCGGGTTAGGAGCGGACTGAGCGCAGAAGTGAGAGAGTTCATTGAGGAGTATTCTAAAGTTGGGATTAAGGCTGTTCACATTTTACGGCGATATGGATACAATTTATTGATGAAAATGTTACCTCCAAACAAATCTACAACTACATTAATAAATTGCATAAGGAGGGTTTCCAATTCTGGATGACATGACTTCCACTAAGGTTTCAACGTATTTTATATTTATTTTATGATAAATATGAAATATTAAAATATGAAATTTCAACGTATTTTATATTTCATATTTTTTATTTCAATTTTTTTCAAAAAAAATTCTCAGGACGGCTAGATGCACTGATGATAAATAAATATTTTTTTAATTTAAATATTTAGAGAATGATAATTTTTTAGTTAGTAGTAAATGATAATTTTTCATTAATATCTAAATAATTAGTGTATTTTTATTAGTTATTTATAAATAATTTTTTTGGTAGTAAATTCATAAGTTTTAGTTGTTATTAAATGTTAATTTTTTTATTTAAGTTAAAAAAATTCTAAATAATTAAATAATAAATTTACTATGCAAAATTAAGTAACATTCTCTAAATATTTAAGTTAAAAAATTATTTATTTAACTGCCAAACAAATAAATAAATATACTTAAATAAATAAATAAGATAAATTAAAGAATTAAATAAATAAAATAAATTTTAAAAAATAATTTAAAAAAGGGTGGCCGCGGTTTGGCAAGCGGTTTGCTCGCCAAATCGAGGGGGTGGCGCATGATTTGAGCGCCACCCCCTTTTCAGGGGCTCAAATTGGGGTGCCGAGAAAAGTGCACACCACCCGTGAAAGTTGGCGCAAAGATGCGTCGCCCAATTCTTTAGGAAAAAAAAATATGCAAGGGTAAAATAGTCTTTTTAAAGTTTTGTAAGGGACTCATATAAAAAAATTATGCTTTGTTTGTTTGCTTTTTTTGATGGTTTTTTCAGTTTATTTTATTAATAACTGTCCCATCCCAGTATACCTTTTTATATTTTCAACACACATTTTTATATTCTCAATACAAAAAATACCTAAAAATACACACTAAAAAAATCAACCAAACATACAGGCGTTCAGTAGCCTCCCAGTTAAAATAATGGTTCAATTTGGGATTTAATGACTAAAATGATGGTTCAGTTTTAGATTTTATGGAGGTAATATTTGTTTCTTAATAAGGATGGGAAGGAGTATCATTAAAGCTTTTTAAGTTTTAACTTCCGGACACAAAAGATTTTTGCAGGCGACTTATGGCCGATGTTCCTAAGGCCTACGAATATACCGGCGCTTAAATTGTACCCAGCCTGTGAACATTAGTAGAATAGTAAAGATGTGGGTGGAGCTGATTTGTGGTCTCGTCATCTTCCGATTGCTTAAGCGTTTCTTCTCTGACGACTCCGGCGACTTGGCTGGCGATACCTCCAAATCCCTTCGCGATGCCGCCGAAGCTACCGCCCTTTTCGCGGTTGCCGATCGTCTCCAGAGTCTCTACGGCGGTAAAGCTTACGTCGGACTCCATATCCCAGACCCTGATTCCGCCTCCCGCCGGAATATCGACATCGTTCTCGTTACTAATAGGTAGGTTCCCTCTGCCCTAATCCCCTAATTTCGATCTTACTTTCTAATGCTGAACTTATTATTATTATTGTCATTGTGCGACAGATCAAAATCTAATCAATTCATTTGTTCACAACAGAAACCATGCAATAAGTCGGATTCCTGTTCCTTTAGAAAGTGCGTTATTTTTCATTTTGCCATTTCACGTTTATGCGTCAAAGGTTGTCTCAAGAATCTGAAAAGCAGTTCTAAGGAAGTGTGAGAAGTTAGTATCGGAAATTTTCTTATATAAACCACTCACTCGGTTAAGAATTTCGGGTTAATTGATGCCCATTTAGTGGATTTTGTAGACCATAAGTCATACCTGACAGCTTTATCACTCTTTTGTAAGAGTGCATTACTGAATGGCTTCTTTCTTCCATCCTCAAATGCAGGGAGTTGGTGGTCATATCCGTCGTGAACCTCTCAGGAACAGTATCCATTGATAGGAATGATAGTTCGTGGATTTGCTCTCCCTCTTTATCTGCCAGTGGACATCAGCCCGGAGATCAGCGGTTTCCAGACCCCGTAAAATTTCAATCTCCTTGTATTCTTTATCCCGTAGAATTCAGTTATTTATCTACCACCATTAGCTTCTTATGCTTGTGTGGCATATCTGCCTCAAATTTATACTACTATTCCGCTTATTTCAGCTAGCAGAGATCAAACAACAGGTTTCCATTCTTGAATCGTACCTTGAACAGAGAGGGCTCTCTCTTTTTGAAGGATATCTCTCTTACAAGGTTATATGTCCCAACCCAGATTTCAGGTAAGCAGCTCATTGATTCTTCTGCTCGTTACTTAATTGACCTTACTTATGTCTATCATTTCAGTTGGTGGCAAGCAACTTTTAGCCTTCCTTGTGTTTATGTACCTACTTGAGTAATTACGTTGGTGAAATAATTGTATATTGTGAGAAATGGTTTCTCGTTCTTTCTAGTTCATCAGCCTAAATGTTTGGAATATGTGACCATCAAAGTGGACGATTGCCACTCATGTTTTCTCACTTATTGGTAGAAAGCAACATGTTTGAATGAGCAATCTTGAATCTTGCTTTCTTTTGAGAATTGGACAAAAACACAAGTGAAAACAAGAAAAAGGATCAAACAGGCTCTTTCTTACCTCTTGGTGCCACAACTGGATGATTACATTGTTTTACTACACAAAGCTAATGTAGTGTGGTTGAACGTATAATGGTACTGTTAACTTTTCTTGCATTTGTTTGAATGAAGGAGAACATTGTATCACCCAGCCTATTTCTTTGTTTCTTTCTTCTTTTTTTTTTTTTTTTTCAGGATTATGGGATCAAATTTACTCCCACCTGAGATAGTCACCTATGACCAATGGACACAACAGAAATCTGATACTAAGAGCTTGCTCTCTGGTTGGATAAAAGGAGCATTTGGTGGTGGCAAGAAAGACTTGCAGGCGTTTCAAGAGAAACTTCATTTGATCCTAGGCACAGCCCCGATGTGGGACAGGTGTTTTACATTTATACCTTTTGTTTTGCTGAACTTGATGCTACCATAGGATTCTTATTTCATCTATTCTTCTGTTATTTGTTCAAGGCACTGTAACTTCTGGTTCTTTTTGCAAAAGGAAAGTTGGATTGTGGGTTTTTCCCTTGTGGGAACTTGTTGCAAGTGCTCTTGTTTTTAGAGAAATTGTATTGCATAGTGGGAGCAAAAAGGCCTTTTTTTTCCCAGTAACTTATTGTTTTGGCTGAGCAAACCCTCATTGTTTTTTGATTGGAATGAGTACTTTATGGTAAATAAATGAGAATTTTACCTCTTGCTGATTTGGATAATGAAGTTTTTTACTTATTTTGATTCAGGTTAGAGCTAAAAGGCAACAAGTTGATCTTTGGCGAATTTGTGGAATTTAAAGGGAAGCAGGATGACATTCAGGCATTAAGGAATATTCGAAGATCAAAAGTTGGTCGATTGATCATTCAGAAAGCAAGCATGTTCAATTTAGGTTTTATCCTGCTATTCTGTTCACTTTTGTTTTTTTTACTACTTTGCTGTTTTATATATCCTCACTTTGGAGTAGTTCATTCGATCACGAATAATTAGTCTTTTCTTTATCATTGGATTACAACCATGCAAACATATTCAAGCTTGTGCGCAAAATAGCTGGCACTCCATATAAATTACCAGTAATATCAGCTCAGAAGCTTAGATGTGGAACAATGTGTCGAAATTGCATTGTTGTTTTCCAGATAATTAGCAGTCAAATGTCAGATATATAGGCTATGTATTGCATACTCCATAATGATTAGGTTAGTAAGTTACTTTGCATCCTACTGATCACATATATTTGCACTGATGCACAGCTCGTTCAACACTCCAAGTTCTGTACTCTCCTCGGGACTATCGAGGTGAAGCGACAAGCTCATCAGAGTGGAAGGAAGTGACAGTGAGATCAAAGACGGAGGTTCTATTTCAGCCCAAGAGTTCTACCAAAATACACAAGTACAAGCTATCCTCAGTTACTACTATGACATTGAGTGCCTGAAGCGTTGTAACATGAATAACTCCCTCGACATGTTGTAAGATAATAAGAAACATAACCTCCCTTGGAAACTACTGTAAAAATGTAGTATAATGAGTTCATTTTGGAATTTGTGATCCTTCCTAGTGTTTGCTTATTTTCTTGAAAGAGGGCTCAAGGTATTGTCGTAATGTTGCATTCAGTTTGATTTATTTTATTTTTTATTCTATTTTTTTGGCTCAATGAGAAAGAGGTGATGCGTGCAAAACACGTGATACGATAATTATTTTCTTTTAAATATGCTAAAATAATTATAATAATAATGTGATGGCTTTCTTATGTCATTATTATTCAATTCATTATTCCATTACAATTAAATAAAAAAATCCATAAAAATAAACCACAACTGCAAATGAAAATGTTGGTTGTTTAATGAAAACATCCTTACTTTTTAGATCTTGAGTTCAATTCCTAACTGTATAATTATCTGCGCCTTTGTCATATATATATGTGTGCGCGTATGTAGCAATGAAATATTAAGCTAAACATCATAAAAACAAAATTCTTATGACAATAATTTCATTAAAAATAACATAAATTCTATTATTCGTTGACCTAATCCTATAGGTGACCAAATGTAAACTTTTGTCATATATATATGTGTGCGCGTATGTAGCAATGAAATATTAAGCTAAACATCATAAAAACAAAATTCTTATGACAATAATTTCATTAAAAATAACATAAATTCTATTATTCGTTGACCTAATCCTATAGGTGACCAAATGTAAACTTTTGTCATATATATATGTGTGCGCGTATGTAGCAATGAAATATTAAGCTAAACATCATAAAAACAAAATTCTTATGACAATAATTTCATTAAAAATAACATAAATTCTATTATTCGTTGACCTAATCCTATAGGTGACCAAATGTAAACTTTAGAAGGTGCTTGGTTTGAGGGTGTCAACTGTCAATTACTTTCTATGATTTCCAATCCTAATTTTGGTGCTTGGTTAGAAACATGACCTTACTAAAATAGCTTTCAAACTCAATAATGAGATTCCTTCTCATTCCTAATTAACTTGAAAGGTATGACTCCCGGGAATTGAACAAAAACAATCTCCCTCTTCTACTTCTGCTTTTTAACTTCTTCAAATTTAGGGATGTGGTTTTGTTAAGGAAGCAGGATAAAAATGTAATTTTCTTCCATTCCCTATTTTGTGTAAATATGAACCAAGCACTTGAATTAAAAATTAGAGTTTTGAAACCCTTTTCAATCAATCCTTCAAACTATCAATCTCATTTCTAAACCTATAGTAACCTTTGAACCAGGCACCTTCTTAGTGCATGTTTGGACGACGTTTTGTTTTAGTTTTTGATTTGGATTTGAGAGGAGATTTAAAATGTAGTTTAGTTTTTTATTTGAAAAAATATTATAATATAGTGACCATTTATGAAATTAAAATAGTTTAGTGACAAAATGAAGATTTTACAATAATTTAATAACCAAACGCAATACTTTACAATAGTTCAGTAATCAAATACAATAAAGACTTATAATAGTTCAGTGACCACAATAAAGACTTTACAATAGTATAATGATTAAACGTAAAATTTTAAAAGCTAAATTAAAATGTTATTTGTATAGTGCATTGGATTTTGTGTTTAAGAAGTAAAATGAGATAAAAAGTAAAATAAGAGATTGGACAAACAAGACAGTTTTCTATAAATATTTGTTTGGAAATGTCGAGTACATTTCACTTTATAATCTTTTTGGTCCTGTATTACTTTTTTTCATTACTTTTACCATATCCGTGTTAAAGTCAACAAGGGCATTTTCATTACTTTCTAAGCATTTTTTCTAACAAAATTGTTAAAAGTAATAAATCTATCTATTTATATATCATATTAAAACAAAATAAGTTTGCGCAAAAAGTACATGTATTAAGTTTTTGTTAACCCGTTTCCCGCCCAAAACTTAAAGTATACAAAGTATTCCATGCATTAAATTGTTATACATAAGTTATGGAAAAAGTTTTGTGACCCTTAATTAATATATACACAACATAAGGATGAGTTTAAATAAATTATGAATGAATCATACAATACTGATCATTTATTCAATGATTTGACCGAGATATAAAAACTTTATTTGAGATGATTTAAAAATGACTAGGAGACGATTATTACTAATTGAATGTAGACGTTTTCTCCTCATCTTTAATAAATTAGGAAATGATAGCAGATTATTAATCATTTATTCACAGATTTGACCGAGGATTTTTTTTACGCAATTTAAAAATGATTAGGGTATGATTATTATTATTCAACGTGGATGCAAATTAGGGCTCCGTTCGGAATGAAATTTTCGAATCGTTAGTTGATATTCAAACATTAAATGATTTGATATGCATAAAGTGATTGTTTTGCAATAAACATGTTAGAACTATTATTTAAACCACATACCTCTTTATGCATCTGTCTACATTATCCTTATGCTCATCCTTTGCTTGATATAATTTAGAATTGTTCTATGTTCTGATCGATTTTATGTTTGAATATGTGTCTTAAATTTTTTAACTTTTTTTTTTTCGTCCATTCTGTTTCGATTTTACTTTTCAAATAATTTGTTTGGAGTTGGTTGAAGGTGA
This sequence comes from Oldenlandia corymbosa var. corymbosa, assembly GCA_949775105.1. Lineage (NCBI taxonomy): Eukaryota > Viridiplantae > Streptophyta > Magnoliopsida > Gentianales > Rubiaceae > Oldenlandia > Oldenlandia corymbosa. The sequence continues at coordinate 1,334,407 of CATKSE010000001.1, read as the reverse complement.
TAAAATGGCCACTAAATTCAATCGGTATGGCCACTAAATATTTTGTTTCGAATTTTTTTTCCCTTCTCATGAAGTGCGTTCAATTTCTTTCTATGAAGGTTCATATGTAATAGACAACTTTTGTGTACAGGTAGTAGGTTATAACAATGACTTTTTAATGATCTCCCGAAACGCGTTTGCAAAAACTAATTTCTCAGTTATGTCCACTTGCGGAAATTTTCTCAAAATATGATTTGTAAAATCTAATTTGCAAGTTATGTTTACATTATGTAAATTCTCCCAAAACATGGCTTGCAGAATATAATTTACAAATTATGTTCTATTTTTAAAATTAAACCCAACCTGATGAAGGACGGAAAAAAACTAAAAGATTAGGGTTTTAATTATATTTGTCCAAAGATATTTTCGTCATTTTAGTTTAGTTAAATGAAATTTATTTCTTTTGTTTTTGTTTTAAGACTTTAGCAGTCAGTGTGCACTTCGTTCATTAAATTTATAAGAATGAGATTATTCTTTTTTGCCAAACTTTTTTGTCCATTTGTCGGTGAGTTTTTTGATGCCTTTCGAATCAAAATTAGGTATTACTATATTTCGTTGAAACTTTTTTTTATTGTAATTTCACAAAATACCTTGATTCATTCAACAATATAATATAAACTTATTCTACATAATTTCTTATTTTGGATGAAATGTATTTCACCAAAAAAAAATAAAAATACTGTGTTAGGATGACGTGCTTCATTGTGTTAGGATGATGTGCTTCATGGTATTAGACTTAGGTTTAATTCTCACCAAGGGGTACGTAAAGGGGATTTTACTCACATTCAAGTAAGATTCACTGGGTGGAATTCTTTTTTTAAAAAATATTACCTTGATTTTTCACGCCTTAACGCTCGACAATTTTGTTTATTTAACTTTTTCTTTAAATTGTTCTAATATAATAATTAAATTTATATCTTTGAGATATATTAAAAATCATAAAAGAATTTTTTTTATATAAATGAATTGAATAAAAAATTGAAAAATTAAAACATAAAAGAACACGGTCAAAATGTTGAAGAATTTATTTAGTTTAAACTACTTTTTAGAAATTGGAAACTGGATTTGTTTGCCTTATAAACATAATTTCTACAAAAAAGAAGAAAGAAACCACAATTTTGTCCTCCTTATAAATTTTATGAGTTTGATCTAAAACTTTTTCCCATACCATTGTTCTAACTTCTAGATAATAAATAAATAACCTTCACTTCCAAAAAAACATTAATAGTTACATTGGTGTTGTATATGACTATGAAACAACATTGATAAATCATGTCAGGAGAAGTTTAATTTAGCTCAACATGATGTTAAGTTTGAAGGAAATTTGAAAGAACAAAAGTTTAAAATTAATTTGGCGAGAGAGAATAAACAACTTTCTAATAGCTAAATGGCGAAAGAGTAAAATCACTCTTAAGTACATGTATGCAACTCCGCTGCGGTACTTTCCTAATGAGGTGGGGAATGAGTACTTAATCTACGCGGTACTTTCCTAATGAGATGAGGGGAATGAGTACTTAATCTACAATCCAAGTCATCTCTTTTTGGGTCTGACATTTTACTGTTGTATCTGCAAGTAAACAACCCAAGAATCCTTTAGTTTTGCTGGGGCAACAGATGATGAGCTGGATGACGGATCAAGTGGAGAAGAGAAACGGATAGTACCTGAAGATCAGGTGTCATGGCCAATTTTAGATGTGACGCAGCAAAACAAATGAAAATTTTTCGTGAACTTGAATAAAAAATTACATCTACAATGATGATCCAGAGAGATAGGAGCATTTCTCAACTGAATGTTGATAAGATAGCAAGGCTGAACTTTACAAGTTTTCCCATCAGTAATATCAGCTTCAGTTAGGAGAAAAGATATAGTAACTGGTTCTATAGGAGCATTTAAATATATGAAAAGAGCCATGTTTCAAACAGGAGAAGAAAATGAAAGGGAAAAAGCACCAACCTATGGTGTCCACCATGGGGGATAGGAATCTCAGACCACTCCTTTTCTAAAGCTTTTTCATCTTTTAGTGCAATACTCCAGTGCTCTAATCCAGGTAGGTATTTGGTTCTCTTTGCTGCAACCCATCACATGAAGCCTTCCTCTCCAGAGTTGTGTAGCGGGTCTGTTCCTGTAATAAATGATATCCGAAGTAAACACTATTGCAGCTGCATCAAAATCATACTCTACAACAAAAACCATAAACACAGATGTAATCCATGCTTTTAACTGTGCCTTTCCTTTTGACCGGCACTGAAGAAAGCGATCAAACATTTACTTGAGGTAGAAATCACAAAAATAACCTCAAATATACCGAGCATACGATATCTTATTTGAACGAGAACAGAAATAAAAGAATTCGCCAAAAGATCTGGACTAATCTCTAAAGGAAAAATAGAAAACTACAAAGAGAAAAAAAATCACCATAAGGTATGATTAAGAGTAAGATTAGTAAGATTGCAAGCAGAGTAAATTTTTAAAACATTAGACAATACCTAGGAACCAGTAGAGAAGCAAATCCTCCCATTCTTTGGTCTTTGTATCAAGCACAAAATTTCGTGTTGTATGCCCCCTACATAGAGGACCATATTTCCCAGTAACTACACAGATAAACCTCCCATCTGTTGCCATGCCTCAATGAAAATAGGCCTTTTCTTTCAGCATATCAAATATTCCTCCCCATGAATTATTCGAGAAGCTATCAACGTTAACATGAGAATGGACCTACAAGAGCCAAAAAGGGGAAAAAGAAAAAAAAAAGATTCTCATCGAGCTACTAACCAACAAAAATGTAATGCATATTAAACTTGAAAGAACAGTAGCGGTAGGAAGGGGAGAACTGACATAGTTAATGATTCCTTAACCAGCAAGTACGTAAAGAAGATTCTTAATCAAAATGGCGGAACCATCAAGATGAGGCATGGGAGCTCATGCTCCACCGCCACATACATAGTTCTCCTCCTCAACCACTGCCAATGGCTGGTGGTTCACAACAGTCGCCGCCGAAGCTGAAGACAGTTTCTGAAATGAAGGCATTAGTCCAAAAGTGGTTTTCAGAGAGGTCCTGGACTGGGAGCTGCAAGCCTCCGGAGAAGAGCATCCCAGATGTTCTTGAACTCTGCAACTGTTAAAGCCGAAAGGAACGCTTTGCCTTTTTTGTGCAGTTTGTAAAGATTAGGCTGTAAATTTGAAGCTTTGAATGTCTCTATCTCTGTTGATTGGCATGTGACACAACTTTTCTCCATAGATCTTATGAAGAAAAAAGTCACATTAAAATAGCACAAAATTCAGTAAATTTGATTCTCATGACATAACTACAAAACTCAACCAGGAAATGACCACATAATCCAAGTCAACATTAACTTAAATGCAGGCAAGAAAATAAGCAACAATTGAGATTTGTCATTTTCAATAGCATGAATTGCCGGTTAACACTCTATCCTCCAATCTTGTACATAATCTGCAGATAGCCAATTCAAAATTAAGGCCCTCCGAGAGGTTTTATTTAAGGAAATGCTGAGTTGTTATGACCTGGAATCGTAATCAACAACTAAGAGATGGTTTACTTTCTGGGTGATTCAGAATGTTTTGTTCTTACAAAATTTATTTCGATTTTGCACTCGTGAGGCACGCAATGGTTATTCTGTTTGATTTATCAGAGCAAATGGATCACAGAATCTTAATTAGTCCAATGAGGATTTTTAACACATTGTTCATCGAGGTTAGAACTCTTTAAACCTATGATGAAACTTTTTTTGAGTTTCTCAACAAATTGAGGCTGATTATTGAAATTATTCGTAATTCATCTCATACGACAGAAAAAGCTTAATGTGTGATATGGATTACTACATGGCAAAAGCAAAACAACCAGAAATAGGTGTACAATCACTCAGCTTCCTATAATGGTGAGAGAAACAAATTTGAGGGCACAACATGTTTTAAAAATTTTCTAACCATGAACCAAGTTAATTTCTAATACCCACGGGAACAGCCAGAAACTAAAGATAGCTTGGGTATTAAAAAGAACATACCTGTTAAATTATGCCGCAAAGAAGTGAAGGAAGATTCTGGAATTCGGATCCAACATTACCCTATACAGATTAGGGGGGGGGAAAAAAAAAACAGAAACATACAAAGCATAAATAAAACCACAATCCCCTTGCTTTCCACAATTTAAAAGTAGAGTTTCTGAAAATTATTTTAAATAGAAACTTACAATAATGAGACTGTGAGAGGATCAAATAAAGTACGGTTTGGTTGTCGTTCTTCTCTTCATGGAATCTAAAGAACTTACTTCACCATAAGCACCCAAAGGCACCCCTCAATCCTCAATTTAAATTGATGGATTGCAACTCGAGAAGCCACCAGCTATCCGAATAGCTTGAGACATGGAGTAGACAGAAGCTTCCTCCAACTCTCGCACAAACACCGTGGAGAGTGGATGAGGGATTTCCCAAGAGGACCAAACTTGAACTTCTACAAACCATAGCTGGTCACCCGCAGCAGCCAATTCCAATAAGTTCATCAATTCAATTTTTTCATGGGATTAATTTGTGTATCTAAAAGGATCTAAAAACCTTCCTGTGTGGTTGATTGTTGGAAACGTACGCCAGCTATTTAAGAAGTCTCCAATTTGTAGAAGAGTTTTAGTACTATGGAACTATTCAGGCAGATTAGAAGTAGAGAGAGTTGCGCGAAACGGCTAGCGGGAGAGAGGTGGTAGATTTGGAATTGGAAATTGAGAGCTGCGTGGAGATGGAGAGGGCAACAACGACGACGTTTTCCGCGGCTCTGGGATTTTTTTATACAAAACTTTCGGATTTTCAAAATCTAATGGAGGACAGAAGTTTTGAAATTACAAAATTAACCCCACTTGAATTATATCAACATGTACCGTTGGATCAAACTCTACTGACGAACGATATTTCAATCGAGCCTCAATTCTTCACTTAATTTCTTGGTCGAAGAGACTTATATTTAAGTATATATATAATATATAGACAAGTACATTTCAGGGATACGAAACCCCTGTAACATCATAGTGAAATCTTATTTAAATCTTTGTCGGTGGTGCTTCTAATCTTTGTGATTCTCCTGGCCTCCGGATACTATCGGTGCTAAATAATTTGCAACAAAATTAGTTTCACGAAATTCATATCTGAGCTCAATCATCCAAGCCCTCTTCAGAAGTTGTCGAATTCCCACCACAAGACTTGAATTCATCCCAAAAATCACCTCATTGTTGTTGATCATTACAATGATATTATGATTGTCTATTTCAGCAATGACTTTACGATACCCATTATCCAAAGCTAATTGTAGTGCTTGAAACAATCCCCGTAGCTCTGCACCTGTTATAGGACAAAACCCTATATTCGTCAAAAAAACTACCAACCCACCTGTGATAGCAATCCCTAATAACACCCCCAACACTTGCCATCCCAGTCTCCTTGTTGAAACTCTCATCCGAATTAATTTTAACCCACTCCAACGGAGGAGGTTGCCAATTAATCATCCTTAGTTCGCGACTCATTCCAATCACCCCAACTTTCTACAACCAACCATTTCACTCCTAACACCCTTCATGTATTCTTCTATCTCACGGACTCTATTTGTTACCCCACTTTAAGTTTCTTGGAACACTCTACCATTCCTCCAAGCCTAAATTATTCAAACAGTAATACCAAACCGGTAGCCCCAATCGTCCTCTACACCTCCAATATTTGAGAACAAGTTCGACAATATCCATTACTTTGATCTTTAACAAAATACCTAGATACCATATCAAGTGTATCATTGGTTTTTTTAAATAACTTACTTTGTAATAGATAAGAAAAACGTTAACATAAAAAGGTCACAATACTTGCTATCAAATTAATATTTATAATCAAAAAAATTTAACAATTGTGATAAATTTTGCTTAAATTATTACTTTAATCAAATAAAAAATATTTTGAATTATTATTCAAACTATTGGAGACGTTTCAAAATATGTTAAAGATAGGTATTCTTTCTTATTAAAATCGAAAAAAATTTATTTAAATAAATAATTAATCTATAAATAATTTAATAGTCTCTATCATAAATTATTAAAATTTTGTGAGCCTGTATGTTTTGAAATTAAACTTTTTATTACTGTTTGTAAGGTAATTTGGGATAAGATTCTTACCAATTTTATTATTATTTTTTTCTCCCGTTTTTTTTTTAAAATTTTTTCATTTTTTATATTCTATACAGCAATGGCTATTACTTTTTTTTTTTTAATAAAGTAAATCTTTTTTCTCACTTTGGAACGCAGAAGACAAAATGCTAATAATAATATGGATTAGATTAAGGTGAAGGCCCCAAGGCCCAAGTCCAACCCCTAAAATTTACCATGTTTATTTATTTTATTTTGATTTAAGTTTTTCTTTTTTATTAGCCAATTCTGGGGCAAAATTTTCATCCAATTTCAATCTCGTTCTTTTGTCATCGTATATGTAATCGTGATTGTTTGAAAAAAGATTAAGGTAAATTTGATCGGTTTAAAGTTCATCGGTACTTGTGTTATAAATTAGAAGGAAAGTATGTTTTGATGTGGGTGGAAGGTGTGATGTCTTGTCATCCATCTGATTTTGGCGCGGGCATCGCCGATTCGGTCGTCGGCGGCGGTGATGGCTAGCAACCGCAAACGTCTGCGACTCCTCCAAGACCTTTACAATGTCACTAACGCTCTTTCTGAACCCCAGGCATAATCCTTTCCTTCTTCCTTTGCTGTAATTTTTTTTCCTTCTATTTTATTTTGGTCGCGGGGTTTTCATTATCTTCTTAGCCTCATCTTACTGATCAACTGCAAATCGACTTTCTTTTTTTCTCATACGCATCGTTTTTCGTTGTTCAAAAGATGTTTCATGCTGATTTGTTTTTGTTATTCATTTGCTGGTAGTTTCTTCCCCCCTTACTAACAACAATGAAAGGATTGATGATGGATTATTATTGTATGCATACTCTCTTCTATCAGTTAAGGGTTTCGCTTTATACTCTAATTTGTAAGTTTTTAAATGCGTGCTCCATTTGCTAAAGTTCTTATTGGAATAGGGTTTGGTTGATTGAACACTCTTTCCTTTGGTGAAACAGAATAGTAGGTTCTAATGCTTACAGAGTTACAGTTGTAGATTGGTTTCTCATATTCATTGTGATTGACTTGTTTGTGGGTTAATGTTTTGCTTCATTGTGATAGACTTGTTTGTGGGTTAATGTTTTGCTTGTAGCAGGATTTCTCCTGATTAATTCCTAGTTAAACCCCTGACCATACCACTCAAGATGAGTAGAATACATGTCATCATTTACTCAAATCAAAAGGCGAAGGCCTGCTAAAAAGATGTGAAGAAAAGAAAACTATTGAGAAGGATATGATTTATTTGAATTTAATTGTTGTTGTTGTTGATCCATGAAGCTTATCCTGAAAAGAAATGCTGTGTTGGTATTGTTGAAGCCAACTGTTGTATTTTCTGCCCTTTTGCAAAAACCATATAGACATATTGAGATGGTCGATTGGGTCTTTAAGATCATTGGTTTCTATGATTCTTTTACTAGTATGATTTTAGCATTCATGTACCTTACTGACGACCTTTTAACATGTTAGATCACGCCAATTTTACGAGGAAGTGTGCGGATGCAAGGGCCTGTTAACGAGTCAGACCAAGATGGCGTCCATGCCAATATGGTGAGATGACAGGGTAATTACATGCGGAACATTCTTCTTCTTCGTTTACACAAGCATCATTCCATGTTTCCATACTTGCATTGGGTTCGGGAGTTTAAATGTTTGACATGTAAAGGTTAAAATAATAAAGAAATCAAAACTTATCATGGATCCTACTACTATGGGTATTTTACTATTGTCACCAACTGTTGCGAATATTTTGTTATGAACTCTTAAAATTTATATTTCATAAGATATCCGCAGTAGAATACCCTGCAAAAGAGGTTCCAAAAAACGAGTTCTGCTACGAACTAATGGTCAGCCTTAGAAATGAGTGTTTTTTTCTTTTAATATATATATATATATATATATATATTTACATAGTGACTATTTTATATCTCTTCATATGTTTTCCATGGAAAAGGATGGAAGGATAGCTAATGCAATTTGTTTTGGCAGACCCCTTTATGTCTTATTTTAGTTGTATGATTCCATGCATTTCACCAAACCTTTTCTTATTTTGTTCTGTGGATGAAATTGACTTTTTTTTATGGACTTTTGACAGTCCTTTTTATTAATTAGCTCTATTGCATTTTTTTGGATCATAAACCTTTGTTTATTTATAAACTGGTTGGTTGTGCCAGATGCCATTTCCAGTTGAAGAAGAATATTGTACTTATTACTCTAAGAATTCAGGATATTACTGTGGACCCCTATCTGGAACTTGTATTGCGTGTTCAACACTTTCATCATCTTGTTTGCATACAAATCAGCATCTCATGGGGTCAACAGTTGATGAATGTTCTGGAGAAGCATCTTCTGGCAATGCTATAAGTTATTCTGTTAATGTTTCCATTCCAGTTAGTAAGACCCGGACGGGACATCTGGTTAGTGGGAGTTCAAGTAATACATCAGAAAATGTTTATTGTGAAGCTAGCTGTAGGAACAATTCTGACTTATTGTCGGCAGCATCTGAAACTGTCTCTGTGTTTCCAAAGCCTGATGATTTTGAAGTTCAAGGAGACGCTCCTAAGGATAATCATCAGTCATGCATTACCAAAGTTTCTGACTCCCAGTCACTTCAATTCAGTTTGAGTATTGGTGACGGTAAAGGTTCTTCCAGTTTCCCACTTTCTGCTAATGCTCTGTTAGCCCAAGAAAATGTTTCAATTGGCTCTTTTCAAACTTCTTCTGAATGTTTGGATGTGAGAAGCAATTTTGATCAGGGTCAGAGGAACTATAGAGGGCAAAGGTCAAAAAGCAAAGAAAACTTGAAGGAATTGAAGGATTCTGTGTTCTCAGTGGCAGCTTTATCCTCACAGAGTGCAAGCTTTTGTGAGGCTCCTTCAGATACTGGGGGACATACCATTGATAGATTGAATGCAGACGGTAATAATTTGTTACCTGTTGTGATTGATAAGCTTCCTTCTTCTGACCATAGTGTCGAGATAGCACAGGAACATTTATCCCCTCATCTTCATGGCGAGAATGTGAATTCACTATTGGGGGGGATGAGTTCTGTGAATAATCATAGTGATAATGCCATGGAAATTGTGGAGAAAAATGAAGTTGGTGACAACACAGACACGTGTCTGACCAATGTTAAAGAAAGTTCTTTAGAATCTCACTCCTTAGACGAGTGTGATGACTCCGATTTGGTGGAACATGATGTAAGTATAAGTACTTTTGTTCTTGTTGAAAATAAATTTTCTTGGGGGTTTGGGGGTGTTGTGGCATAGTTTGTTGTTTGTAGATAGGTATATCCTATGGATGAATTTGTCATGTTCTTCATCAAATTCTTGGGTCCAGAAGAGCGGGATGGTTTCCTTGTTTGTGCACAATATTATGTGAGAGTTTACTCAATTGTCTTACAAGTTTGCCTTCAGTTATACATGAGGAATGTTGGGATATCAGAATTCATCATCGGAACTTCTAAAATTCTTTTTTTCTTCCCAGTTGCCAAATTATCGTTTGCTTTTCTTTGTCTCGTCATTTCCCGTTTAACTTCCACTAGGTCTTTCCTCCATTAATAAAGCACGGTGCTAGAATGAAGCGAATAGGTGTCTTGTTCTTCTTTTTTTTGAACAATATCATGTCGTGTTAAACATTCTTTGGTTTCCCTTTCTGTGGAATGCGTATCTAGTCCATTATATCATGGTCATTTTGTGCAAAACCAACTCTTAGTATTTTCTGTTTGACCATTTTTTGTAACTTTCTTTTAATTGTTGCTCTCTCTAAATGCTGACTGGTAGCACATCTTATTCTACGGGGAACAGGTAAAAGTGTGTGATATTTGTGGTGATGCTGGTAGGGAGGATTTACTTGCTATATGCTGCAGGTGTATTGATGGAGCTGAGCACACGTAAGTCAGCTCTGTACCTTGTCTGTGTACACACATTCCCACCATTCACCATACACATATGTTTATTCACAATACAGCACTTTGTTATTGTTCTCATTCATAGCTTGTTGTTTAGCTATTGCATGCGAGAAATGCTGGATAAAGTTCCTTTGGGGGATTGGCTGTGTGAAGAATGCAAATTGTATGCGGAAATGAATGGTCGGGATCTAGAAATTGTTGGCAGTGTTGATGGAATTGAAAAAACTAGATCTTCTGGACCAGTTGACCCTGAAAGTTTAGATGTCTATAAGAAATTTGAAACCGGAGTTTCAGATGTTGACCAAAAAAACAATTATATTAATTTTCCTTCTGCAAAGATATTGGGCAAAAGACAGTCGAATGATTCGCAAGTTTCTTCTCCTGCAAAGAGACATGCTCTTGAACCAGAAAATGTTTCTGGAAATAAGTCAATTACCAACGGGGAACCTGCCATTTCTCGTAATAGTTCAATGAAGCTGGATAGGTTGAAGACAAAAACCGACCATTCTTCTAATAGCCCAATATCAGCTCCTGAATCAGCAGACCTTGCTTCTGCTTCACGACTTCAAGCTCAAGGTAAAAAGTAGTCCTGGATTTTAATTAATGCTCTTTTTGCTTCTTAACCTACTTGAAGTCATTAGCGCAGTGGGAAAGTTTTGAAAACTAATTGAATGTTGATGTGTGTGGTTGTAACTTTTACATCAAATGAACAACCCTTCAAGCTCTTATATTTCCAGAAATAGTGCTCTTTGATATACAGTGGAGCTCGGTTCGAGTAAAGACATATCACTGAATAAGAAAAATGTTTGTGATCAAACAACTTCCTACGCCAATCTTGTTTGAAATTAAATGAAGAGACCTGCATTCCTTCCTTCTCTCACTGTCAACACCCAGTCCTTGGGATTAATTGTCCTGATTTTTTCTTAAGTGTCTTGACCTCATTATGTCAATTACTACATTTTAACCTCATCATTTCATTAGGCTTTTTTAAGAACTGGAGTTATGAACATTTTATTCTGGTTTGGAAAAGGATAAATATTTGACATAATAGCAGAATACTTGATGTAGTTTTGCGCATGCTATGATAATTTAGTGCTTTAAGTTCTTCTATCTTCCCTTGAAATATTGAGCATAATGTGTATATGGCTTTTGACTCCATGAGTTTGCTATGGATAAGACTTTGAACAACACAATTGCTTTCTTTCATTGGGCCGGCTTGAATGAATTTTTGTTATTTCTGTAGGTACCTTTGCCAAGTCTAACTCATTCAACTCTCTGAATGTGAAGTCTAAGGTTAATCTTCTAGATGATGTTATACCTCAGAAGCAAAGATCAACTAGGGAATCTGTTTCGTCCGACAGGAAGGAGGGAATTTCCAGATCAATGAGCAAATCTATGTCATTTAAAACTCCATATGGTGCCCGTGCCAATATTGGTGAATCTAAAGTGAAAATGTTGTCTCCCAAATTCTCACATCTGCAGGATACTAAAGGGTCTAAAAACAGCAAAGACTGCAAGGTTTTTGAAAGGAAAAATTCTTTTCAGTTGGAGAGGTCGTCGTTAGCTAATTCTGGTAGCCATGCAGCCAAGAACGATAGAAAAATTGTATCTTCTGGAGAAACTAATTCTCTTAATCCTCCAAGAAAATTTCGGGATGCAAAAGCCGTAACTTCTGATAGGAGGTCAACAATACTGTCAAAATCACCAAGTTTTGCTACTCGTAAGGGTTTAGAACCTGTTTCTCTAGGTATGCTGCTAAATTTGTTTTGTCACTGTGAGTTTTTGATAATGTTATCATCATATTAAACCAAAAAAATAAAAATAAAAATAAACTAATATCATCATCATTATTGGTTCATTATGTTTTTTGATTGCTGTCCATTTCTTGCAGGTGAAGTTAAGAGGCAATCTACTACTGGTCTGGTTGGGATTTCATCCGCAAAAGTTCCAAAGCCTAATCAAGATAACTTAAAGGTGGATACCTCTTCAAGTAATTGTTCTGCTGAGCTGTCATCTTGCTATGCTAATGAAGGTTCGCTAGATGATTTATCTCAGCAAATTGAATCGACAGATTCTGATGAGAGAGCTAAAGATGGTTTAAGCAGTAGATTAAGAGAAGGGGTGGACAGTAAGGATAAACTGAAGGCTGCAATCGAAGCCGCCATGCTCAGAAAGCCTGGAATATACCAGAAACATAGGCAGCCCAGTCATTGTAGTGATGTATCTGCTGTATCTGCTGCCTCAAAATGCGAGACGGCAGCTAGTCACGTTCTGATGTCTGGTGCAAGTAATATGGAGAATGTATCTCTTTCCTTTGAGGAGAAGAAAATGATACTAGGAAGCTCCACGTCTGACTTCTATAAACGAGAAACTCTTGATGATGCAAAGCAGATTGCACTTGTTACTTGTGAAGCTTCTACCTCTAGTGCAGAAGAATCACCCCCCTTCGGCCCATTGGAGGGGCTGTCGTTGGCCATTCCGGATAATGATTATATATGGAAGTATGTTTGTGCCTACTGGTGTTTTATTTGCTTTCATAGGCTCCTGTTCTCGTTTTGATACTAATAATGTTTTGCTTTTGTTTTGTTTTGTCTTTTTATCTTGTGTGATTGTGGTCATTCATTACATAGTGGGGCTTTTGAAGTTCAAAGGGTTGGGAGAAATATAAGTTTGTTTGACGGAATACAAGCTCATCTATCAGCTTCTGCATCGCCAAAAGTTCTTGAAGCGGTGAACAAATTTAACAATAAAGTCGTCTTAAATGAAGTACCCCGCTTGAAGACATGGCCAGTACAGTTTCAGGAGAATGGTGTCGGGGAAGATAATATAGCTATTTTCTTTTTCGCAAAAGATTCTGCAAGGTTGCAACTTTTACATGTTTTTTTTCCAAATTAGTATGAGCTATCTTAGTTCATTCTTCTTTTTTTACCTGATAGTTTTTGTTTCTCAGCTATGAGAAGAGCTACAAAGGGTTGTTGAATAATATGATGAAGAATGATGTTGCTCTTAAAGGAAATTTCGGTGGTTTCGAGCTTATGATATTCCCATCTAATCAGCTTCCTGAGAAATGCCAGCGTAAGGATTTAATTAATATTCCTCGTACTTGCACACATATTTGATTTAGTAGACCAAATTTTTCTGTACATTCAGGTAAGGCTTATATAGTGGCTGAATTGTGGGAAAGGCTGGTTAATATCTTGGCTCTTTGGTTTTTATTCATTAGTATTAATTGGTTTCAAAAGGATTTTCTGTGAAACCAAAAGGAAGGTTTTTGAAGGCATCTAATCTTCCCCTTCTTTCTGTTTTTGCTGCCTTTTCTCTTACTCTGCTCTCCCCTTTTCATGTACTATGTATAGGGTAAAGCTTTTATCACTTATTTCTGTCCCTAAACTTGTTTCCGAAGGAAAAACCAAACAAAGTGGGGACACGGAATTTTCTGTTTGATCGACTGTAAATGTATTTGCATTTTTCCTTTAGCTTGCAAATGAAAACTGCAAACCAAGGTTATAATTTTTTCACCCAGAAAGTGGATCTGCTTAACAGCTCTCGGGGGGCTGCGGGGTTGTTTATTTTAGAACTTAGGTTGCTTAGGTTGTCTGGGGGTGTGTGTGTGTGTGTGTGTGGTAGCTTGCGGGTCTTTTGGATGTAAGAATTTTCTTTGGAGGCTGATTTTTTTGTTTGTACCTTGTAGGCTGGAATACAATGTTTTTTATGTGGGGTGTGTTTAGAGGAAAGAGGGTTAATCAACGACAAGTGCCTGGCTCTGATGAGAAAACTAATGCTCCTCAAGATGTCATCATGGCTAGCATGACTTCCCCTGTGAACATATCATTAGGTATGCCCATAGACATTGAAACGAGAGCTTTGGGGCTGACAAGTTTATCATCTTCTGAAGCATTGAGGGGATTAAGTGATTGCAGACTGTCTTCGGATATCATGGACAAGGGTCCTCTACAAACTGACAATGTTCTGTCTGATAGTCGGCAAAACTTGAGACCGTTTTCTGTTTTGCATCCCAGTGTTGCAAAATCATGTGTAGAAAAGGCTGACATCAGTAGGGACTTGAGCCGTTCAAGTATTTCCCTGGTATGGTTTAACCTCCCAGTCGATCATCCTCATACATATTGATTTTGTTACAGGCTTGTTCTTTTTCCTTTTGCTTTTCCTATTTTTTTTGTTTCAATTAACTAGAGATCTCAGAACAAAAATATTGCAGCAGGAACAAAAATGTTGCATCGGTTCCGATGACAAGAAGGAACCAGAAGTTGAAATTCGTGTTGAATCTGCCATTAGAGATTGTGATTTGAATGAGAGTCCGCAGAAGCTCATGAACTACCACCCTGATTTTAATCAGCAGCAATTGTCATCTGCTGCTGGCTCTCATGAGATGAGTTCTGCAGGGGACCGAATCTCGTTGGATGGAGCAAGTCTGGAAGGCAATTTAGCGGATGGAGCTTCTCCTGGTACTGGAAACCAAATGGTGGATGACAAGTTCACTGAAGTAGCTTCTGAGCCGGCAAGTTTGATAGGACCGGGGACTGCTACCGGGGACGTAGACCTTGAAGAAGTAAGGATAGCCAAAAAACAGAAGACTGACTGTTATGGTGGGCTATATGGAGAAAATGGTGGTCAGACCAGTACTTCGAAAGACTCTGTTTTGCATTCTGATTGTCTCTCGCTTGCAAATGGTGTTGATGAGATAAGTTCTGGAAGTTACTTTTTCCCTGTACAACCGAAGGAAGAAGTCGGGCAGGTTAGAAGGTTAATGCAATCCTCACCAAAAATCATTGATCTCGAGGAGGACATAGCCCCCAATCTTGAGCTTGCTTTGGGGGCAGAAAGTAAAACCTCGCCTGCCCTGCCTTTTTTGGTTGAGAAAGATGACAAAAAATTCACCTGGCACCTTTCTTCAACGCCTGAACAAACAGCAACAACCAAGGGAAGAAGAGGAGAGGAGGAGGAGAACGATGTAGTGTCTGCTTCGCTTTCCCTTTCGCTTTCATTTCCGTTTCCTGAGAAGGAAGAAGAAACAACAGAGAAGAAACCCTCATTGGGATCTGAAGCTGGAAATGTTAACACTTCGCTACTCCTATTTGGGCTTGAGGGACAAGTAGAGAATCGGATACCCTCCAGCCTACAATATCCTGGAGGTAATACTGCTGCATCGCAAGCATGCAATAGGTTTAAATGAGCATGAAGAAGCCATCCTGGAGAGAAAGAAAACAACCTTAATGCATGGATCTAATTTTCCTTTTCTTTGATATTGTAACTGTGTCGTGATAGGGGGCAGGGTTTGTAATCTGGCTTCTTCTTGTACATATTATGAAGCCAGGAAAGGAGGATTTCTTTTTTCCTTTCCCTTTTTTTGGGGTCAACAGAGTAGGAAATTTTTTGGTTTATTGAAAACAGAAGTGAAAGGAAAGAAGAATTCAAAGATTACAGGAAACAGACAGAGTAGGTCCGAATCGGTACCTTAGTTTTTGTA
The DNA here is from genome assembly GCA_949775105.1 of Oldenlandia corymbosa var. corymbosa. NCBI lineage: Eukaryota > Viridiplantae > Streptophyta > Magnoliopsida > Gentianales > Rubiaceae > Oldenlandia > Oldenlandia corymbosa. The sequence goes on along the minus strand of CATKSE010000001.1, from coordinate 1,318,827 downwards.
TGGAATACTGTTAAAAGTTAAAACAGAGGGAGGCGTCTCTGTGTGTGTACTTAGGAATACCATTCGAAAAAGATATTGACAGTTATTAAAATAAAACTGAAAATAATAAAATATATATATATATATATCTATCATTTTCATAACATAATACTTATTGAAAATCTTAATTGTTTTATAGTATGTTTCAAAATCTTAAATAATTTTTTTATTAATTACTTTATTATTTTGTTAATTTTATTTTTTAATTTTTTAATATTCTCTCAAGAAGTTTATATTGAGTTTTAAGATTTGTATTAAAAGTAATAAAATTTCAAAATTTGAAGTAGATTATTTTTTTTAGACGAAAAGAGTATTATTTATCTTGTGCTTAAGTATGACATTGTGATCTTATTATACCTTTTATATATTTTAATATAGTTTTGTGTTAGGCTAATACCAATAAAACTTTCTGTGAAAATCTTTTGAACTTTTTTTAAGAATTTCATTTTTTATCCTATTGTACATTGCTATCCTTCTTTCCCCTCTATTCGGTGAGAATCGAATTCGCAGACCTTTCTTGATAAGTTTTTCAACCAAATTATTTGAGTTACATTCAATTTTCCATTTGAACTTAAAAACAAGTGAAAGATACATGTTTCACATTAAGTAAAGGATAAGGTCCACTTATGTTTTTGAATAAAAAAATCAAATGTCAGTAGGAATTTGAGTTCTGATGGTTGTTGTGTGAAATTTTGGTTGATGAGATAAATCACAAAATAAATTTAGATTTTGAAATTAACTATTGAATTTCTCGTAGTTTTTAAGTCTTCAAACTTTAAGACTAAAACCAAATCTTTACTCATTTGAGTTCCATACAGAATTTGAGAGGTTTGAGTTGCATCAAGGTGAGAGGATTTCATCAACCAAAAAAAAAAAACAAAAGGTGAGAGGATTGTTTATTTTAACCTAAACAAAAATATTTTACTTGACACTTGTGTATTTTGTCACTCTATTGTCATAGAAATTTATTTTTAAAATACTTATTCTGCCTTGAAATTATTGTCAATTTTAGTTTAAATTGTACTAAAGTAAAAATAATTTTGGGACGAATGAGTACATCTTTTAAGTATAGTTGTTTTTGGATACTCCAAAAAAAAAATAGTTTATTATATATATAATGTTTTATTTTTTAAATTAAATAAGGTTATTTATTTTAGAACGGGAAGACAGAAGAAATTAATTACTAGTGTTTTTTTTGGATTATGCTATTTATTGCTCCCCTAAATCCTAAGTATCGCACTCTTTAGACGAATTTACCCTGTCAAAAAATTAAAAAAATAAATTAAAAAAAAAAACAAGAAGAAGAAATGCATAATCTCCGATTTTGATCATCTTCTTTGCCTCATCTTTATGGCGAAGTGCCTCAAATTTCCTGTCGTAGAATCCAACTCCTGGCGCCATCTTTAATTTGTTCTGTCAATTTTCAAGAAATTAGATGGGAGTGGAATGCTGTAAATATTGTAAGGGTCGCCGGTGTCCGAGCAGGCCACCAGGAAAACGGAACTAGCGTACTATGCTGGCGCTTCTTCGTTGGAATAAGTCTCGCCCAAACGCCAAAAGGACCGGAGGGGCTTCTGGGCTCGACGCCGCTTTCGTCGGTCGGGGGGATTGGGGGACATTGTTTCTGCAACTTTCTTCCCAAATAACAATCCAAAGTCACACATCTCAGAGATAGACGTGGGCTGCTATTTTCTGACCATCCTAATCGGGATTGTTAAGGACCATCACCATATCAAGGCTTTTGGGCGGCGACGCTGCTCCTCTTTGATGCTTTTTTTTTTTTTAATTTTAATTTCAAATAAAAAAATTAAAAATGGGAAATTTCACTATATTTGTCGATACACCCAGGATTCAAGAACCATTTCACCAGCCATTGAGCTTCCGGATACTATATTAGAAACAAAAACCACACTTAAAAAAAATAACACCATTTGGCATGTGACATTTCCGCATCATATTTTTAAAATAAATTTTTATTTTCACATCTCTTAGAGTTAAAAGGCAAATGCAGTCCAAATTCACCTCTACCTCCTATTTTCGCCCAAAAAAACCACGAGTTCATAAAAAATCCAAATTCTCATCTCCATTTCCACGAAAATCGACTCCCTAATTAATCCCTTCTCCACAATTAAAAATAAATAAATTTCTCAGCAATCATCAATTGAGAGTATGTGGTGAAATATACTCCTTTCCTATTAGCATGTTCAATATTTTCATTAATGATAATCAACTACATCCTAATCGGATAAAATTTCAACTTCAAAAAATATTCTCTTTACACCTCTATATGAACACAAAGGAAAAAAAAAAAATTCTCATTGATCTTGCTTCGGCCGTTGTGATGGTGGCATTACAGGTATTAAAATTTAAATAATTTTATTTCCACAGATCATTGGTTTGGCTTTTATTATTTTTTATTTTTCTCGTTCAGGAATAGTGTTATTACTATTATTTTTATGCGTCTATCCGTTACAGTTATTGTAGCTGTTGTCAGGTAATATAATGTGATTTCTTATTTAGTTAGTTAGCTTAGAATTGTTGTATGATTTTAGTTATGTTTGGATTGAATTGATTAATTGGGTTTTTATTACAAAGTATGGTTTTTTAAATTTCTTTTTTATGTTTCATTCAATTAGATTCGTTTTCTTTTTTTAATTATGGAGTCTCAGGTTTTTTTTCGTATATGGCCAGTTATGAAGTGTATTTTTTCTTTGTTTAATTGCTTTTGATTTTGTTTCATACTCCCAGTTGACCAATTATTATTATTATTATTATTATTATTATTATTATTATTATTATTATTATTATTATGTTATTTGCAAATGAAGCGCGTTTTTTTTTTGTGTTCGGGGTTTCAAGAATATACTTTTTTTGATTTAGTTTTTGGACTTATTTTTAGTTTCTCATCATATAAATAGTTCAGGTCGCTTCTTCTAACTAATTTATGAGAAAGCCTTTTATAAATTTGAGGTGGAGAGGGAAGGAATGATGCTACGTTTATTTGTATTTTTATACATCATTTTACCTACAGAAAAAAAAAATCTCAAATTTTAATGGGTTATCTTTTAATTTTTTTTTTATTTGTCATAGTGCGGTGAGTTCTTTTTTGCTATTTCTTGAAACCTATGCAAATTTACATTATTTTCATTCTCATATTTGTGATCAACCAGTTTCAACAATTAACCAGTTTCAAAATCATATTTTTGATATTTTACTACCTATTAACTTTTGGAAGAAATAGTTCCAACAATTAAGCGTATACCCGTTGGAGGAAGTTAACTACAAAGCTATTATAAATCTCCCAAACTAAGTATAGATTTGGTACAACCAATGGAGAACATCAATAAATTATCTTACTAATATTTAATCTTATTAGGATGTTTTTATATTTTGTCTAGCATTTACTTCAAGACATATATTTGATCAAATTTATTTATATTTAAGAAGTAACACTTATAAAACATTTCTAAAATCTTCAAACATTTCTAAAACGTACCGGGCCAAATATAATTTATTTTTATGCCAAATACAAACATCACACTTATAAAACATTTCTAAATTTTTTAAATATTTCTAAAATATATCGGGCCATATAAAAAATATTTTTTTTCCAGATACAAATATTTTTAAGATCTACAGATATAATGGGCTAAGGTCGCGCATTGTGCGACCAGACATCACTAGTGTATATATATATATATATTTTGAATTTGGAAGAATTTGGAGAGGTGAAAGATTGTCGATATTGTTGGTTTTAAATTATGACAGGGGCAAATTGTCCAAAGGGGCAATACTTAGGATTTAGGGGTGACAAATAGCAGCCCACGTTTTTAATTTAGGATAAAGTTGGGAAATTAGTTTTGGGGGAAGTGGCGGCGTTAATGTCGATGCGGCTTTTGTGTTTTTGAAATTCTACAACTCCACCACACTGCACTCAATCCTCCCTGTCCCGTTGCCGATTTAATTACCAACATGGCTACCATCGCCGGCATCGCCACCGCAGTTCTTTTCGGTATCCCCGCCCTTTGATTTTTTCTTTTTCTCATTTGCATTTCGGAATATTCCCCTAGTTTTGCTGTCTTGGATGATTAATTTCATTTCTCTATCATTCCCGATTTTCTTTTTCCTTTTTTGTTGTGGGTATTATGAATTCCTTTGACGCGCTCAATTATTGATTTGCAGGCAAGAACGATTTCAAGGTATCATCCAAACTTTCCTCTTCTTTTGTCATCAACTCCTCCACCACGTTGAGATTCCCGCAGAACGCCTCCTGGCCCTCCTCTTCTCGTCGCTCTAAGCTTCACAAGTCTGTAGTTCATGCGGAGTACAGGTTTATAGCTTCCTGCTTTGAATTTTAATTATTTATCGTCATCATCTCAATTTATTGTCATGTTCATGAATTATTTGTGTTGTGCCCATATGTGTGTTTAAAACTCCCCGGTTTTGATTAAGGTTATTATTGACTCAAAAATGACAAAGTTTGTGGAGTACCTGAAGGACTAACTAACTGTATCCGGGTGTTCTAATTAAATTATTGGAGTGGTTTTTTAAATTTTTTTTCCCAGTATTAAGCTGAGATCTCCATTTCTTCCTCCCGCACCGGCTCATTAGAGCAAAGTTCCTGTTAGTAGCATTAGATGGATGTAGAATTAAAATGATCAATTGGGGATCTCTTTCTTTATCTAGAGAGGTGAACTTTTCCCTGATTGCAGTTCCGTTTGAGCCACTTGTTTGCCTGCAATTATCTTTTCCCTGGCCGTGCCGTCCATCTTTCCTCTTCTGATTTGATTTGCCTAACTGATGATGTATTACTATCTAATTCGTGTTAGTGAATTGTAGTGATCATAGAGCTGGAGGCAGTGGTGGTGATTTTGTGGCAGGCTTCCTTTTAGGTGGTGCCATTTTTGGAACACTGGCCTACGTTTTTGCTCCCCAGGTGAGATTACATGTACCTCCCTATAATTTATTTCTACGAAACTGCTCTAGCCCGAGTAAAGGTTTTGATGTACTGTTCTTTGTGTTAATAAATGCTTTGTTTGGTTATTATCCTTACCAAGAATACTTATTTTTCCTTCCACAATATAAATATACCTCCAATCAATCACAACCATTTTGAGTTTAAAACTTAAATTCCCTCGAAACATAATCTCAAAAGTTTCTCCTCTGACTGAATTTTTTACCGCACTCCAATCACATATTACCTAACAAAGAAATTTTCTTCCCCTCCAACATATGTTATCTTGCAGTAAATTCCCTCCAAAATTTTTTCTTTGGAAGAAATTTCCTAAAAACAATCATAAACAAATGTATCCCAAGTGATTCCTTATTTTGCTCCTTCAGGAGTAGTATACTTGATAGCAGGGGCGGCTTAACGTTTTGTGGGGCTAAGACGAGTTTTGAATTCGAGGTCTTTTGATAAAAAAGAAACTATTAAAAAGAGGAAAAAAGTTTAACCCTCTTCATTCTTTGGTGACAACTATAAATCTGTGAGTTCATCGCAAGCAAAGTTATAATTTTTCATCGCAAGCAAAGTTATAATTTTTTTTCTCAAATATTATTTATATTAAATTTATTTTTTTAGCATTTTTTTTTGAAAATATTGTTTATGTTAAGTTATTTTTCTACCTTTTTTGGTTGCAAATTCTTTTATGAAATTTCTATGATCTATCTCTTCTGCTAAGCCTTTTTCTTATTAATATAATAGCAAATCCATTTTAATCTGTCTTGTGACATTTTCAATTTTAAGTAATATTTTTTTAATTTAAGTTTTGAAAAATTTCTTTCTATGTAACCAACTGTTACATGAATATTAGTTAACATTATCCTATAAGCAATCAAAAAAGATTTAATATAACTAAATGTATCAGTTGATTCGTTATTCTCAAATATATACACTATCCGTTAAAGTTCATAAATATATCTAAACCGTCAATATCTAAAATATTATTGTGTTTTATGGAGTTTTGAATGTGAAGGCAATTTTTTTTTCTAATTTTTTGTCATCAAGTACTTATAGTTTTTTCAAAATAAATAGAAAACTAAAAATACTAATGTCTATTTTAAAATTTTAAAATTTGCTTTATAGTTGATGAGATATATAGCTCTATTAACTACGTAAAGAAAATAATTATTTTAAAAATCTCGAGGCGTGTAAGAGTTTCATTAATTCTTCATATTTTAACAAATCATTTATTTCTATAAATTTTACGTTTTTTTCCAATATTTATTAACACTAAGTTTAGTTAATATATATATATATATCTTACTATATTAGAAACAAAAACCACACTTAAGAGAAAGCACCACTATTTGCCATGTGGCATTTCCACATCATATTTTTAAAATAAATTTTTATTTACACATCTCCTAAACTTAAAAGGTAAATGCAGTCCAAATTCACCTTCACCTCCTATTTTCGCCAAAACAAAAAAAAAAACTACGGGTTCATAAAAAACCCAAATTCTCATCCCCATCTCCATGACAATCAACTCCCTAATCAATCCCTTCTCCTCAATAAAAAAAAAAAAAATTCCTCATCAATCATCAATTGAGAATATGTGGTGAAATATACTCCTTTCCTATTAGTATGTTCAATCTTTTCATTAGTGATGATCAACTACATCCTAATCGAATAAAATTTCGATCTCAAAAAATATTCTCTTTACCTCTCTATATAAACACAAAGGAAAAAAAAAAAAATTTCATTGATCTTGCTTCGGCTGTTGTAGTGGTGCCATTACAGGTATTAAAATTTAAATGATATAATTTTCACAGATCATTTGTTTGGCTTTTATTATTTTTTATTTTTCCCGTTCAAGAATAGTGTTATTACTATTAATTTTATGCGTCCATCCGTTACAGCTACCGTAGCCACTGCCAGGTAATATGATGTGATTTCTTATATGGTTAGTTAGCCTAGAATTTTCGTATGAATTTAGTTCTGTTTGGATTGAATTGATTAATTGGGTTTTTGTTACAAAGTGTTGTTTTTTAAATTTCTTTTTTTATGTTTCATTCAATTAGAGTGGTTTTCTAATTGCATGGTCAGTTATAAAGTGTGTTTTTTCATTGTCTAATTGCTTTTGATTTTGTTTCATACTCCCAGTTGACTAATTCTTATTATTATTATTTTATTTTATTTACAAATGAAGCGCGTTTTTTTTTTTCTGTGTTCGGACTTTCAATAATATACTTTTTCGGATTTGGTTTTTGGACTTTTTTTAATTTCTTATCATATAAATAGTTCAGGTCACTTCTTCTAACTAATTTATGGGGAAGCCTTTTATCAATTTGAGGTGGGGAGGAAAGGAATGATGTTTCTATGTTTATTTGTGTTTTTATACATCATTTTTACGTACAGAAAAAAATAAATTTCTCAATTTTTAATGGGCTATTTTTTACTTTCTTTCTTTTTTTTATTTGCCATTGTGAGGTGAGTTCTTTTTTGCTATAACTTGAAACCTATGCAAATTTACATTATTTTCATTCTCATATTTATGATCAACCAGTTTCAACAATTAACCAGTTTCAAAATCATATTTTTGATATTTTACCACCTGTAAAGTTTTGGAAGAAATAGTTCCAACAATTAAGTATATACCTTTTGGAGGAATCTTACTACAAAGCTATTATAAATCTCCAAAACTAAGTATTGATTTGGCATAACCAATGGAGAACATCAATAAATCATCTTACTAATATTTAAACTTATTAGGATACTTTTATATTTTGTCTAGCATTTACTTCAAGACATATTTGATCAAATTTATTTATATTTAAGAAGTAACACTTATAAAATATTTTTAAAATCTTGAAGCATTTCTGAAACGTACTGGGCAAATATAATTTCTTTTTATGCCAAATACGAACATTTCTGTGATCACACTTATAAAACATTTCTAAATTCTTCAAACATTTCTAAAATATATCGGGATAAATACAAAATATTTTTTTTCAAATATAAACATTTCTAGACATCACTAGTATATATATATACGGTGCTTTCCCGATTCTGGGGCCCTAGGCGATGGCCTATTTTGCCTAGTGAGAGAGCCACCCCTGCTTGATAAATTGAAGGGCTTAAACTGGGTTTCCAATGGAACAGGTTGCGAAGTTTTATCTTTACACTTTTTTAAGTTGAATCGTCAGTTATTTTGGGAGGTGTTACTGCAGAATGAACTGAGGCTACATAGCTTTCCTTGCCTCTTGAGTCCTAAAAATCCATTTTCAGCTCCCTTTATTGTCATGTGGGGGCTTTCTTTGTTCTTTGTTAATCTCTAAGTTGCGTGCTATGACTTACACTAACTTGTGCTTTTGTTTGTTTTGCGGTTTTTTTTTTTTTTTTTTTGGTTTTCTTATTTTTCTTGAAGTGCATTTCCCGTTAACACTTTTTTCTTAATTGTGAGTAGATAAGGAGGTCAATTTTGAACGAAGATGAATATGGTTTCCGAAGGGCAAGGCGACCGATTTACTATGATGAAGGTTTAGAGGTATTGTGGATTAGGAATCATATGTGAATTGAGGTTCATTGTTTATCCCTTCTATCGCCCCTATGTTTACATTTTGCCTTCTCATTGACGAGGTGCAGAAAACAAGACAGACCTTGAATGAAAAGATAACTCAGCTGAATTCTGCAATTGACAATGTCTCTTCCCGGCTTAGAGGTCGTAATAATGTTCCTCCAGTGGCAATTGAGACTGATCCTGAAGAAGCCACCATGTAGAAATACAGTTTTATATCGCAAGTTTCTGAAGAATTTCCAGGTCGCTAGTTTCTGTACCTGAGAATGAGAATATAAAAGACAACACCTTTTGATTTGTGTTCATGTTTACTTCCTTCTTAATGAATTTGTTGTTACTCAAGCTTATCTTAATTTGAAGCGTTTTGATTGAATGCTAGAAGACAACTTGCTTTGTTGGTCGTTGGACACGCTTTGTGGGCACTTGAGAATTATCTGTTTTTGTCAGAATGTTATCTGTTCTTGGAGAATATGGATAGGATTTCTATTTGAGTATGAGGTACTGGATTGTATTGTTCAGAAAGAAATTACAAGATTTTGGTACATAGTCGTAGTCACATATTTTAAAATGGTTAGATCTTTGTAGATTAATATTTTCAAGCTTTTTTTCAGCTTTCTGAAACACAGGACGCTTGTGGATGCAGATTCAAACAGTTTAAAAGTCGACCAACCATTTGCTTCTCACAGAATGAGGGTAGTTATTATGTACCGCAAAGGTCTCTAGTTAGACCCTTGATTATTGGCAGATTTGTCGTTTACCTTTGTTATTGGTACATTCCTTTTTTATGTTCTATAGATATATTTTTTCGTTGTTACCGGTTTATTCCTTTCGTTTGTCCGTTTTTTTTTTCTCCTGTGCAAAGATCCTTGTATGCCTCTGGCCGTAGGATTTACATTTACCGAGTTCAAATGCTATAGTTAACTTCATTTGGACTACTGGCAAAGATGGCTCACCTATTAAGTTCAAAATTAGGAATGAAAATGAGATTGCCATTTGATAAAGTTGGTTAGCATCTTGTGTCGCACAAGTGCAAGATACAGGAAGCTAGCTCTGTGGTTACAACTTGATTAAGACCTTAACACAGTCAGGTTCCTTCAGTAGCGCAAAAGCTTTAATTATATCTTCGAGTTGAACTTCATGTGTCAAAAGGTGATCAAGATTTTGTATTTCCTGCCAAAAAGGAAGTGATCAAGTAAGTTAAACTTCTTTTACATGCCATTTGGTAAAGCTGGAGGATGACCATCAACGCCAAATAGGTGTGAATCTTCATACCTTGTTGATGCACTTGTGAATGACAACAGGAAGATCAGACTGGACTTTAACACCACCAAAGACGGAGTATTTGAAAGTTCTGCATCCAAGAAGCGAAATAAAGTTGATTGCAATGGTATTGTGTGTTCCCGCACCAAGCATTATCATCTTCCCTTTTCCCTGCAGGTAAAGGTAGCACAGAAAATACTATCTTTCCTGTTTTCTCAGGTATATACATATGTAGAGTAGATGGTTATTTGTTATTTTACCACTTTGGTTGCTTCAAGGGCTTCATTAACCAAGTCAGGGACTCCGGTACACTCGAAGCTGTGGTCTACCCCTAATCCCTGGGTAAGCTCTTTCACTAAATCTGAGATGGATTTATGAGCTGCAGGGCCTTGGCTGGGGTTTATAAAGTGGGTCATCCCAAATGCCTCTGCTTTTTTCCGCTTGTTTTCATTGATGTCAATGCCAATTATTTGGGTTGCTCCGTGAACCCGAGCTCCCTCAATTGCCTGTCATCGGAAACAGATTTAATTGGATAGACGACACTGTCATATGACATGGTGGCGTAGAAAAGATAGTTTGTTGTATTAAAGATTTCCTCTTTTTGGGTGTTGGGGTTTTGATGAATTACTTACTCCTAGTCCAACAGCACCAAGGCCAAAAACTGCGACAGTGGAACCACATTCAACCTTGGCTTCCTTCCATGTAGCTCCAAAACCAGTGGTGAAGCCGCAGGAGAGGAGGCTTGCGTGCCGGAGAGCCAATCTAGGGTCTAACTTGACAATATAGTTGGCATCGACAACGGTATATTGGGACCAGGTGGAGCAACTGAGGAAGTGATAGAGCATAACGACTTCATCTCCACTAGGTGGACGGGTGATGGACATTCTTGAGGAACCATCAGGCATTAATCCTGTAAAAGCCTGTAGAGGGTAGCTGTGGCAGATGTTGGTCTTGCCGGAGCTGCAATTCTCACACAATCCGCACTCTCCCAAGTAGGTCGGGATGACAATGTCTCCGACTTCAAACTGAGAAACACCTTCGCCTATGCTTTCAATCATGCTTCATCGAAGAAGAAGTTGCAATGGGATTGTGCAACCAGAGAAACAAGTGGATGATTTGTTTATGTACATATTTATGGAGTATTATATTTGAACTTAAAAGAAAATTATTGTTAACAACGGAAGAGTAATTTACCCGACACCTTCATGCCCTAGAACTCGAGGAAATAATGGCTGCAGCATCCATCCATCCATATCAGTAGTGAATTACGCATGGGAATTATAAATTCAAAAACCAATTACATATACGATATGCAGGTATGTGAATGTGACTGATTATCATTGAACATAATTATGGCACTGCTTTCATATTATATGCATTTATCATTTACGTTACGCTGTGAGATGATCTGAATCTATCTTTTTTTTTCAAAAAAAAAAAAAAAAGGTTTTGTAAAAATTACTTGACATTTTTTACATTTAATTATAATATAATGTGATAAATGAAAGTTAATCTATAATTAATAATATAAGTTAATTTAAAATTTAATTTATTTCAAAAGAATTGATGTAGTTAATTTAAAAATTTATTATTTGAGTACATTAATATAAAAAGATATGGATTACGGGTATTTTTGTCCCTCCACATAAAATTATGATGATTTTAGTGGATTAAGTTAGATATGATTCAAGAGATATTTGGAAGTTTTATCTAAATTAAAGGGGTTTATCATAGATTTAGCCAAAACTCAGTGATAAGGTGTAGTTTGCCAACAAAAAAAAAAAAAAAAGACAAAAACAACTGGTGATAGGGGGTAAATTTGGTGGACTAAGACTCGAGTTTCTTTTATCATTTTGTCTGAAACTTCAAAAAAGTAAAATAAAATAAAAGTTTATCTACATTTGTATTTTTTATTTTTATTTTTTTTGGTTTTGGGTTTGTTGGTGTAAGGGAGGAATGAAGAAAATACCGCTGGGAATCCTCTGCAGCATAAGACGTCAGTGTGGCAGAGACTGGCATATAACATCTTCACCCTCACTTCACCGGAACGTGGTGGTTCCACTTGTATCTCCTCCGTCTTTGGGTCCTCACCGGCGGCCCAGCACACCACTCCTGCATGCATGCATTGGTCCCGTCTCTCTCTCATTAATAATTTACTTACTCACACATAATAAATATCACAGGTCTCAGTTAGATTGCATAATTAATGAAAACAAATTATATTATCCCATATCTCTCATTGAGTTTGATTTACTCACCTTTGCAAGTTATGGTCTCCGAGGTGGAGGAGGAGGAGGAGGAGAAGCTTCCAGTGGCCGTTGTTGGTGACATGATCAGATTTGAGTGAGTAGTGAGTGATCAATTAAGTTGAAATAATTTGTAATATTGGTTGTACAGCAATGCAGTGCGTAGCTTAGCAGATAACTGGAAACGGACAATAATAAATAGCAGCACGCTTCACATAATGCTTCCGACAATTCTCTATGGGGAATTATTGTTTTGATAGTGGTGGTGCTAGCTAGTGCGATTCTCGTGCGCCATTCATTTTTATTTATATACTGTATTTTTTTTTATCACGAGCGTTGACCATATATATCACTAATAAATGGTTATTCCTGTAGTATTAATGCACAATCACATCAACTTGAAAGATATTTGGCAAATAATAATAATACATGTGACTGAAGTGATCACACTGAAGTTCCACAAATCCCATGCAATACTGGCTATGGTAATTCCCGGAAAACGGTAAGCCCAATTTGCTGCTTTTACCCGTCTCAGTGAAAGTGAAATACATAAGAACTAAAGGCTGGAAAGTTTGTTTTCTTTTTTGTTTTTTTAACCTTCTGCAACTTTACTGATAATGACAGAAGCATAGTTAGAGATGGTTGATTCTGGTGATTGCCGAAGCCGCTTTATCACCCCGAAAAGCTCAGATGACCGAAGATATTGTCGACAGGGAGGGTGAGCGCACATCTTTGCCAATGAGAACAAGGCAATCTTCAATGGAGACTCGGTGATAGCATCTCTCCTTGTAGGGTTCAGAGCTACCATGGAACAATCGGAAACTAACTGTAATAATGCCTGTATCATACAGATATTCAGAAAATCAACCTTGAAAACTTAATGCCATTTTGAAAGAAACTGTAGAAATCACTAATGACAAGTGAGTCTATATCCTATCTGTGGGATAGGCTACATAGAGCATACGTTGCCAATTTTGCTCTCTCAAGCATCTTAACCCTTTGGATGACTTCTCTTGTATGATGAAAAATGCTAAGCATAATGCCAATGAATCTAAGTAATGTTTACCTGCACTGCTCCTTTGGAAACTATGTCTTCACATAGCTTATCAGAGTTGCGAACTAGATTGCTCAATGCGCCTGCAGCGTTTGCTTTTGTTTTGTCTTCCTCAGTTGAAACCAGTAGTTTCGACAGCTGAGGAATGGACTTCCTCAACTCTTCATATAAAAGGTCATTATGATAGGCTGCATTGCCAATCTGGAGTTGGGATTTTCATCAATTTTTCTGCTCAACCAAAGGAAACAAGAAACAATACTGTATATAGCATGCTTGCAAGTAGACTTACAGCAAAACAGGCAAACTTCCGTGTTCTCCTATCAGAATCTGCACACCGATCAATTAGAAGACTCACTATGTGATGCTCTGCCTACAAAAAATCGTTTCAGATCACTTGCATCAGTACCTTCAAAGAATTAGTACCTCAAAAGCCCAAACTGGATTTATTGATTAAGAAAAAAACTTGACCCAGAAAAAGAAAAGGAGGTACTGAAAAATAATGCAGACATTGCTTACCAATAGGCTGTAAAAGTAAGAGCTATGTCGACAAAGATTTCCCAAGACACTACAAGTCTTTGACCGCACATTAGGATCTTCATCCATCAGGAAGGCCTTCAAGAACCCTAAGATATCAGCTCCCTCGATGTGCTTATAAAAAGCCTGTAGTAAAGAAGTGGATTAGAGCTACCAATGTACTTCACTAACATTCTCTTCTTATGCAACACTGGAGAGAAATATATTAGAAATATAAACATTACACAAAGCAAACAGTTCCATGAAAATTGCCTCCAGTTTCTGCTGGTGGAGCAAGGGCTTTTGAACTCCAGACTAGTACTCAGAAACATTAAAGTAAACGAAACTAGATCCTTTTAAATGGAATTTTTGGTGAACTTATCATGTGCCGGATGCAGTATTAAATACAGAGCAATATGTCCAACCAACAAGCAAACATGCGATTTTCTTTGCTTGGTCCTTTTTGTTTCCGTGTAACCTTCACAATTTGAAGTGTAGGTATTTTTTTCATAATCAGAGTTAAACAAAATAGAAAGCATTTATTGTCAGATTTTTTTATTCTAAAGTTTACTTCTGAACCAAGGACAGTTGACATACTACGATGATGCAACAATAGACTGCAGCAGAAACTTATGATCAAACCACACATCAGAAGTTAAAAGTATTCACAACCAGAAAGTGAAAAGACACGACTTTAATAACCTTATCCATCCGAGCTAGATCTGATATAATCATGAGAACATCCAGAGTTACTTCTCGGGGACAAGAACTACCAAGTAGCTTTTTCATTCTTCCCGGATGTAGCAAGCTTGCATCAAGAAGCTGCACTGCAAGAGGTCGATGGCTAGTCATCTTAGCTAGAAATGCAACAGGCTTCGCCACATCTTTCAGATCCATGTACTCTAAACATTGCAAAATCATCCTTGGAACTGCCGTCTGTGATTGGGGAACAAAGAAAAAGGAACATAACTTTCGAAAGTAATTCAACGTAGCTTATACACAATCAACAACAGAAGTTTTTGTTAACTTGGTCATGTGCCACATAGGATTCAAAACAAGCTAAATCATCCTGTAACAGACATAGAAAAAAATGCATGAAATTCTGACCTCTAGGAGGAGTTGAATGTATTTTCCCAAATTTGACTCTATAGTTTTAACCATGTCCTTGTCTTCGGCACAAACTTTCCCACCCGGTGAACCAACATTAAGAAGGAATCCACTGTTAACAGAAGCAGTAGCAGCCGGTAAACCAGGCGCATTCTGAACAGCGACTAGAGGAAAAGCCAAAAGGTCAACTACCGCATTTATTAAATCTCGCAACCCATCCTTACCTCCGCCAGGCCCATTCCAGGACCAAACAAGCCTAAGGTGTGCATCACAGATTAAATCAGAAACAGACTTAATGTATTCCTTCCTCAATAAAATTTGACGGAAGACCGAAATGCCACCAGAAAGACACTGACATACTAAGGAAAGTGTCCAAACAATTCCAACAGGAGAAAGACCAATTTGACCCTCTGAATGGTTCTGTTCTTCATGATTGTTCAACAACAAATCCATTAGAAGTTGGGGGATACCAGTTGCACAAAGTTGTTGCACTGCTAGTGGTCCTCCCCACTTCAATCTGGACTCCAACAAACCAACGCACCCATCTCGAATACCATGCCAAAAGGAGAGCATCCCACTAGACAAACTATGTTTTGCTGCATTGTCTTCACCTGACAAGACGACCTTGATTTGATCACAGAGGGTAGAAGTTCGTGGAATTAAAGGCACAGCTATCTCAGCAACTGTTGTGTCACCTGGAAGAACTCCAGTTTCAAGACTTAAAATGGATGCAAATGCAAGCATTGCGGACAAACGTGAAGGCCGAAACAATGATGATTGCATCCTTTCATCAGAAGTGAAATGGTGGGCTAGAAGTGAAAGCCGCGATAATTGCTTTTTTGAAGAGGATGTAAGCATGAATAGTGCAGAATTTCGTCCAGATAACTTCAAACTTTGTGCCACTGCAGCAATGAGAAGGCAACCATGTTGAACCAAGATGCCAGGATCGGTTAGTTTGGCTGCTTCTCCATGTGTTTCTTTTGATGAGGAAGTGCATAAAGATAATATGGAAAAGATTTGTGAAGCTATGGTACCATCCCCTCCTCCACTAACAACAGTAGTAGCAGGAAGAGAACTAGGGAGTCCACAGAGAATATTAGCAACACTCCCACAATTGAGGCAACACCTCAAGATCAGCTGAAATAGAAGTGAAGTCTATGAGTAAGAGAGAAGAGTCAATATTTGTCACGCCTTAGGAAATAAAAAAAAAAGGCAATGAGATACTAGTACCTGACAATAACAAGCGAGAATTCTATGCAATCTTAAGGAAACTCCATTTTCAGGGATAAGCAACAAAACAGGTAAAGAAGCTATTCAAATTTCTACTCTAAAAAAAAAAAGAAAATGCCTTTAACATACTCTTTCACAATTTGGTCGATACTCTTTCACAATTTCTCTCCCTTAAATGTAATCATTCCCGTAAAAGGATTCCCTCTAAAAATGATCTCCACGGGTTTATTCCAGAAATAGAAGGACAAGAAGATAATAAATTGAGATCTAAAAAGGTGTCATAATAATAACCTGTAACGCAGCACCAAGAGTAGCCTCAAAACGTTGATGAAGACAATAATAAACGGCTATCTGAATTGGTTTGGACTTTATGAAGGCTTTTGTCACTGACTCAGTGGTGTTTGCTAGATCCTTTGCAAGCAATGATAAACCTTGGTCACAGTTGTCTTGAATGTTGGGTTGACATAAAGAGTGACTCCGCAATGCAGCCAGAGGAGAAACACGGGCATTATCTTTGTAGTAGAGCAATTCCAAAGCAGTCACTAATGACCAAAGAGCCCTACAAGCTTCACAAGCGGCTCGCAACAAATTTGAAGAGCCCGACATGAGACTCGAGCCTGACATAGCCAAGCACAAACACAAGACTTCAGTCAATTCAGATTCCTTAGCATGGTCTAAAACTTGCATAACGCTCCGGTATGGCATTCCCGTAGTATCTGAAGCTGCTGGCAACGCTTTGAGAGCCTGTGCCACAATGGATAACATGACCGTGATGCAAGCAGTTGCTTCATACAAAATTCTTCCAGATACTTCTTCTGGGCAACTGACAACCTGCGATCAAATGATTTAATTAGAGAGGGGAAAAAAACAAAACCCGCACTGCAAGCAAACACAAACGTTACTGCCAGTCAATCAATATTTTCTTTGAGACGAACTACCTGCGAGTATAGTTCAAGTAATGTTTTCCAATGTCTGAAGAATGAGCTTCCGTTATTGCCTTCATAGGCGTCTAACAATTTCCTAGTAACGGCAAAGCTCTGCATAAGTTTACACATTGTATGAGAAACAATATAAACATAACTTTGTTCAAATCATTTTATGGGAGAACCACCAAGAAAATCATTCAGTATTTATTTTCTTAAGATAGTTATTCAATTCAAAAATTTTCGAATGCATAAATGTGCACAAGAGACAATGAGCAAGCACATACAGAAGCTTTTGATTTGTACCTTGGCCATCAAATCATTACCATGAGCTGACTTTAGTTTTACCATGAAAATGTTAAATCCAAGAAGCTGAGACAATACTTCATCAATGATAGAATTAGAATGAAGCACCCCAGCAGCTGCTATGTTTGAAAGAATTCTGAGTGACTGATTCAATTTAACAATGTCCTGATCCCTGCAGAAGAGAACACATGGCAGAAAAGCCTACTAATCATTATTCAGATATTTCAGAACATAAGATATAGATAAGATATTATAGTCACTAGTCACTGCTACTTGCTTTATTTTCACAAGTTAGCGCATTTCCTGCTTCTACACTGACAGGTAAGGTTATATCCAAGAATCTACGACAACATAAATTGTAAGCCCCCAAACATGTCGAAGTCCCATGACTTTACAGGAAGAAGTCTTTAACCCTCTATGGGGTCCGGTCCATGATTTTCAGGTTTGACATCCCATGAAGGGCAAAAAGATTTATTTTTTAATTTATTTATTTATTTATTTACAGAACCATACATCAAAATTTAATTAAAATTATTATATCAGTTAACTGACAATCGATGAGAAGAACCCCAATTGTTTCAGTAAAAACAATGACATGTTTAGTTCCAAATTTATTTCTTGAATCAAGTATGTTGCTTTGACTACCTGGTTGTGCTCTGTGGTTTACTGCACCATGTTTTCAATGGTAGCAAGGTAACAGATAATAACTCATTGTCCTGAACAATTATCTGAGCCCCTTTAACTGTACGGGAGTTGTTCTCAAGTCGGTTCAACACCTCACAACCTGAAAAGCATATTCAGCTTGAGTTGTTCACCAGAAAACACAAAAAGAGCTTGCAGTTTCGTAACAACCAGAAAATATGGCAATCACAGAAAATTAAATCACAAAGAAGAATGGTAGAGCTTGTAAAATGATATTTTTGTTTTGCTTTACCAAGGGGCTAATTTAGAAGAGAGAAAGGGTATAATAGATCACAGCTCCAATCCATCTCAGCATCTACTGGAAGATTTTTCTTACATTCTCACAAGGTAAGGAAGACGATAAAGGGTGACGTTATATTGCCAAAGCAAAAATTAACATCCGCAATCAACCTACCCGTTTCAATTAATGGTTATTCATCAATTATATAAAATTGGCAAAAGTTGGCTCTGAAGTTATCAATTAAACTGAGATTTACCTGACTGCAGAACATCAGCAGGACCTGAAAAACCTGGGAAATCATCTTTTGTCACATCATTTCTGGGGGCTGAGTTGGGATTTGCCAGATGACCATCAGGATAAAGGTGATGATCATATACGTTTTCTCGATTAACCACAGAGTGCAGTTTGCCTGTCAAGAAAAGGTTAGAACAATTTCACAAAAAGCATTGGTCCGCGATGTAAATAATAATGGACTTACTCTCAGGAGTAGCAACATTTAATCCATCAGATGCAATCTTGCAATTGGTCTTTAGAGCAATGTCAAGTCCCTTTGCAGGAGAAGCAGCCTCATGTTTCACCTGTCAATAATGATGAAGCATAATGTTTATTTTGCAATCAGAACAACAGTAAAAACTTAAATAAATTGCCAAACTATGAACCTGGGTAACCACATGAGCATCCATATCCTCAATGTTTCCTTGAATGAATGGATGCTCAAGAAGAGCAGGCCACGTCAATCTACTCTGCGGAACCTGGTGGCATGATTTTGATGACAATGTTAGCTAGTGACGTTACAGGAGAAACACCTTCAAGGAAAAAAAAAAATTTATTGAATACAACCTTATTCAGCAGACCCTTCAAGAAGCTTTTGAAATTCAAACTCATATTGTCTGGATATTTAACTGGATCCTGGAAAGATCATTTGCAGACTTGATAACTGATATTTATTTCTTAGAGCCTGTATTGCAAATATGAGCAGCTCACTCACCTTAACAATGTGACGGATGAGAGCATATACTGAGTTGGTGTAGAAAGGTGGTTGTCCAACAAACAACTCGTATCTGAGCAAATAAATCCAAAATATCAGAAAATCAAGAGTCCATCCCACGAGAGATTATTGCAGTATGATGTGCAGTTTTCTTTCTAAACCTGACAGGTTCCGTTAATTATTTCCTTTGAATGGCTTTCAGACAGTCTAAATGTTTTAATCTGCCGCTAAACGAAGTGCATAAGAAAAAATACACCTTCTTGTAAATGCAATATTCATGATCTGTTGAACTTACATCTAAAGCAAAAGAACTCATCTCAGGACCACAGGCCCATAACCAAAATCAAGCCCTAGATCGACAGGGTAGTTTTCAATTTGCAGACCAAATGTGAGGATTAACTATACAAAGTTAGTATAATAATTAAAATTTGAAAACCATAATTCGTTATTATGAAGAAATACGATCTAAAGAAACTAATCCATAAGTGAAGCTCAAACATCCTAACAAACAAATGCTATAAATCTGATACATCAGAATACTTCTTGCGATGATTTACAGGTGCAAAGTGGATGTCAGATGGAAGAATCAATAACAATTAATTTCATCATCTAAACGATATTGTCTTAGAATTTGAACGTACAAAATGACTCCAAGGGACCATAGATCAGCAGTATGGTTGTAGGGCTGTTCTCGAACCAATTCTGGTGCCATGTACAGCGGAGTACCTGATACAAAACAAAAGCATAAGTCATGACGAAGCCTATTAACCATAACAACCCCATCATTTTCATAACACCCATTCACTAGGTTGAAACCAACAAAACTCACCTTTTATGGACCGCAAAACAACTGTGTTTGCAGACATTGAGCGAGCAAAACCAAAGTCACAAAGCTTCAAAGAGCCAGAGTGAAAGTGAACTAGTCAGGAACGGCTGGTTGCAAATGGCTCAATATTGCAATTGAGTGGGAAAGAAGGGGGGGGGGGTGTGGTTGGGGTGGAAGGAAAAAAAAAAGGAAAAGGAAAAACACCAATAGGAAGGATAACAGTTGATAAGGTCACTGTTTAGATGAATAAAAGTGCCATGGCTTCACCAACCTTAACAACACATCCAGCACCGATGAGGATATTTTGTGGCTTCATATCACGATGGATGATACGATTTGAATGTAAATAATACAAAGCTCTAACCTGGAATTTTATCATCAGTTTAATCACAGCAGGATTAGTGGAAGAAGGATAGAGGAAACCATTTCCAAAATCTCTAAACAATGAGAGGTAAACAAATGAAATCCAGCCCCTCATCAATGGAAACTCAGTACCAATTGTTTTGCGATGGCCTGAACTTCTTCTTCGGGCAGGCACTTATCATCTTCAAGAATTTCAAACAGCTCGCCCTGAAAACATGAGGGGGAAGGGAAGAGGGGGTGGGGGGGAGGAGAGGGTTAACTAATCATGGCACAAAGCGTATTCCGTATGAATTTACAAAGGAATGAGGACAGGGAAAGAAGAATAATGATAAAGGAGGTAACAGAGAACCTGAGCGAATTCCGTGACAACACAAAACTCTTGTGGGCTCTCAAAAGAATCAAGCATTTCTATTATATTCTCATGCTTCAGTTTTCTTAAGATCTGCAAGATTTATAAACTTACAGATAAGGGTTCTTCTGGCATCAAACGGAAGTAAAATCCAAAACTAATATTATCGCAATTATAGTCAGAAAACCAAACACAGACTAGAAAATCAATATAAACCTGAAGAAGAAAAAAACTTAAACTTTACACTTTTATAAGCAACCTGAAAGCAGTTGGGAAGAATATATAAATTTATCAAATTTATTCCATAGAGATGTACACGCATGAAGGGAGATGACGCTAAAAAGCATTATTAGATTTCAGCTTTTCAACGACAGCAATAAAAAAAAAGTGTGCATTGCAGTTCTATTTCCTACTTGGAACACTAATATTTCATAGAAAACACAAATTTTCCTCCAATGTCATGCTCAGTTCCTGACTTGGGTTGACGATCCTTTCTGTGTATATCACTTATATTACTGACAAAGTTGAAACTTCTTCTTTTTATTTTTGCATTTGGGTGGTTGGCTTTTCAGTTCTTTTTCTCTAAGTATTTCCTCTACAGATTTTTAAAACTGAGGCTCTTTACATCTCTTAACTGAAATTACGATGAACTAAAGATCATTTTCAGTTAGACATGGCAATGTATGTTCAGTTCAGTTTAATTTAATATTAACAAAAGAGTGAGTATTTCAAAATGGAACTTAAACCTTTGGGAGGAAAATTGAAGCTAGGGCAAAAGAGAAGAGGGGAAACAACATCAGAGCATGCCTAACATCCGTAATCAAAGAATTTACAACCCTAAACTTAACATAAACAACAACAAGAAGCCGTTTCCCACTACGTGGAGTTGGCTACATGGATCATATGTTGCCATCGTGCATTCTTTGAGACCTACATTTTTTTTCCCTACAAAAATTAGAGTGATAAAGAAAAGGAACCAAATAAACTGACCTCGATCTCTTGCCGTAAATTGTGGATGTCCTTGTCACTTTTACCATGTTTGGGAATGAATTTCATAGCCACAGTCTGTGAATGGAATATGGTAGACGTAATAGATGAAAAAAGATCAAAGAACTAAGCAAGAAGAAAATGAGGTTTTTAAGAGTAACAATTTGTGGTCTAACCTTTCCCGTAAACTTGCGTCTTCCTTTGTAAACCTTCCCGAAGGAACCTTCACCAACGAGCTCAATCACATGATAATTTTCAATTCCCATCTCACTACCAGTCAATCCAATTCCAATCCTCCTCCTTCTCCCCGAAAGATTCCAAGTAATAATAATATTAGGGCAAAGGAACTGCAGGGAAAAAAAAAGAAAAAAAAAATAACCAATCAAACCATGAAAACTTGGAATCGAACCAATTCTTTAGGATAATTCAGTAGATACTTTGAAATGGAAACGGGAACAAAGTAGGGAAGAAGCAATAATAAAACCTACCAGTGCTGTATTATTCTACTTCCCCAGGGCTCCGAAAATAGTTCAACTTCATGCGACGATTTGAGGCTGTCGACTGCGAACTGGTTACGACGAATTAACGACTGTAAAATATAGGAAGCTCAATCAAGTTCCAATTTCTTTGACGGATTTGGGTGCGAACGGGAAAATGTTTGAAAATGTGCAGGCTTTTTTTGAATCTAGAGAGAGAGAGAGAGTAGAAAGGAAGAATATTTTGAACTTTTATTGAACGGAAGCTTTTCCCGCCCGTGGTTGTGGCTCGGTGTGGGTCAGTACCGTTTGCCCCGACCCGATCGATAAGTTCGATTTGCTTTGGGTTAATTGCACAAACATTCCCTAAGGTTTGGGAAAGCTATAAATTGCCCCAAAACTTCGGGAAAGCTTCTTTTATGTCCACTGAGGCATTTATTGCCCTACTAAAAGTCACTACTGTTATTATCTTCAAAACACTTGATTACTTCCACCTTCCCAAAATTATTGTAAAATTTAAGTTTTCGATTTTAATTCTTTTTGTACTATAAATGAAAATCTAAATTGAATCATAATTTCAGGACGAACGAAGTATATTCTAAGCTTCTGACTTCCCTACCGATTTAGCTATGCCGATTTAGCCCATGTTATCAGTGTTTACAGTACCAAAACCAAATATCCAATAATAAAGTTGCAAGAGTCATTTTTCATAGATAGATATGTACTAAGAGTATTTAGTACCATCAAGAAGCCCAAACTACCAACACATATACAATTGAGAGATCACAAAACACCAAAATATGAACAACACACATCCCACCATCCACCTCAATCTCCACACTTCCGGGTTGGCTCCCTCAATTGTGAACTCTTCTTACATGAGTATCAGATATATTCACATCTAACTGTGCAACTGTTTCTTTTTCTCCACCCCACTCTAATATGTTCAATCACTCGAACAAATCATCTCTATTTACATTGATATCTCTATCTACATTCTGACCTCAACCACATCACCATCTTTTAGCTCAGTGCTGGGAACCACGAGTTGACCATTTACCGAGACCAGCTTCCCCTCTAGTCCAGCTCTTCTAGCAGCATCAGCAGCTGTGCTACCGGTGCTCAGCCTCATCACCTCGCCATGTGGCCAGCATATAATCACTACCTCACCAAAAGAGACAGTGGACTTGGAACTTGTCATCCCAGATAGTCTTGAATCCTCGTTTACTTTATTAAGCTGCAGCCCTGCTTCAGAGCGAAGCTGCTCTTCCCATTGAAGCATTGTTCTAAGTAAAAGCACCTGTACAACAGATACAGAAAAGAAGAAAATAATAAATGATGCCAGTTCCTTGTCTCCTTATGCTGTAACAGGAGGATCATAATACCCAAAATAGAGTATATTGCACGTATTTTAATCCAGGTATTAGGTTTCAAACAGCAGACTCTTCTGTCTCGTGTTTCTCAACTGTGGTATAAGCTCTAATCGAACTAGTCCCGCCATGATAAATGATGTTTGCTCTTGAATAGGCTGAATTTTTCAGACTACACAAAGCCAAGGTCATTCGCTGGGCTTCTTAAATTCCACTGATTACAGAAGTAATTACCAATTAAGGAACCAGCAGAACCTGGCAACATTTTATTAGGTCATCATTTTTTAAACTTTGTCAAATTTTAATTGTGATTAAAGTACCCAAAAAAGGGGTGACTACAAGGCTTTGATTTCGAAACTAAGGTTTCAGGACAAGGTCCTTCTTTCGAAATGTTTCCAGTTGTCCCATAGGAATCTGGATTGGAATGCCCTTTTATATGAGGATCTATCAACTTTACCCTTAACCCCTGATAGAGCTTGGTACAGTTTCTTGATTAAATAAATCTCATTTAGTTGAAATTTCCTCTTATTCTGAGTAACTGTGATCTAGAATGCTAATGCTAAAAGCATTCATTGAAATTCCAACCAACAATACATATAAAAGCTCTCACATTAAGCAGATAAAATGGACGAAAACACCACAAACCTTGTTGTTGATACCAGAGCTCATCAAACTTGACCTGTGCGAACTAAAGCTTTGTGTATCGGGACACTCGCAAGCCGATACAACAGAGGCAGTTGATTTTCCCTCAAAAACCGCAGATACAACGGCCCAGTATTCACTTTCCTCTCGTTCAGTAAGCTCAATGATTTGGATGAAGGTTGGAAGGATACGACGAAACTGATCTTGCTGCATATCATGATGAAAAACACACTCTTAAATTAAGCAACCCAAATGACTATTTGTGCAGAATCACATCAAAAAGAGTAAACTTTCACTAACTACTGAAATTGGCTTATAAGCCCAACATAAAACTTAATGAGAAGCCCAAAACTGTAATCACATAATCATCCTCTGCTTCTTTTCATGAAGAGAAGTAAATTTCTTTCCTCATCTCAACTCAATCATAAAAATAACCAGGCAAAGTCCATGTACATTTGTGATGCGGAGATTTGTTACGCCATCCACCAAATTAGAACTTTAAAAGGAAACAATCCACCACAAAAACCCACCCAAGTTTGGAGGGAAAAGGAAACTTGAGCTTGCATACCTTATGGTAAATCCCATCTCGACAAAGTGTGTACTTCTCAAGACAAGTACACCAATCCCCATGCCCTGGTTCAAACCACCACTCATCAGAGACCTGGAACCATTTGTTTCAACGGAATAAGGAAATAAGTACTAATAAACAACACTAAAATAAGAATAATCCCAGCAAGATTGAGATTTCAGCTGTGGACACAGCAAAACTAACACACACCAAATCTACTGTGACCTCTCTTTCTTTATAGAATGGAATCCAATATCACAAGATGCATGAACTTTTTTATCAAGCTATTTACCTTTTTGTACAATCTTGCATACGCTTCCCACCGATTCACTTGGTTAGAAGATCTTCGGTCAGCCACTGCTTCAGAAGCTGGAAGGCCAAAGCTTACAGCAACAAGCAAATCTCTCCCGTCCTCATCGACCCTGGAATGCAACATTAACTAAAACAGCTTAAGAAGGAAACATAAAAAGAAGAGACTTAATGTTTGAGGACAAATGAACTACCTAGCGATAACTGCAGCAAGCAAATGACCCGCTTCAACTCTAAGAACTGGATGGCCGGGTTTCAAAGCGCGATACTTCTGGTACAAGTCATCATCAAATGAAGTATGATCTTCCATTTCCTTGAAGAGGTATGAGGAAGCAATTTCTTCAGGATTTTCCATTTCGTTCTCCAAAGGTAACTTATTATTTTCAGTTTCTTTGTAAAGCCAATGAGCAGCAAGTCCATGTTCAGCATATTCATGCATCCTCTATAACAAAAACAACCGACTGGTGAATCAATCAAAACCCTCACAACACTAGCTTCATTGAGAAAAGAACCTGAATGAGAATCCCATTCATACCTGTGTCCTAATTTGGACTTCCAAAGGCGAGTTGTCGGGACCCAGAACTGCAGTGTGCAAAGACTAGAATGAGGCAGATAAATTAGTGTCAAGAATCCGCCAATAAGTGGATATGAAACTTGCATCCAACGATGAAACAAATGGAGTAATGATATAGTGCATTTAGTCCATAAAATGGGTCAAGGACTAATGTGTCCATTCATTGATGCCATATCAATCACATAATCGCTTCAATGAATTGATTGATTGCCTGTATAACTACTTAAAACAAAATAATGTTAAACATGAAAATACACATGACAAGGAAAGCACCTGGTAGCCACTTGGTTTTGGATTGACAATGTAATCGTCCAACTCACCATCAATGGGGGTCCAGTATCTTGATAGATAGAAAGCACAGATTAGTGCATTTTTCATTTAAGAAAACCTCACTCTCCCCACACACAAGGAGCAAAATCAATTGGTGTTCATTCACCTGTGGACAATATTGAGAAGATTGTAGCAACATTGAACAGCTTGCCCATGCAAAGTCCCATTCTTATCTCCAACAATCACTCTCAAAGCACGAGCATCATACACCTTAGTTATATTTACATCTTTTCTGTTCATCTATAACAAGTACAACAAGATATCACAGCTTCAGTGGGAAAAAAAAATGCAAAAATAATTAATATATTCAGAGAAATCGGATGTTCACTCAAATGCAGTATAACATAACGCCTACCGAATAAGTTTATAAGCTTACATATTCAACTTTCCCATATAAATTAATCAAAAATGAAAAATGAAAACCAGAAAACTATCTTATCATCGATACAGCCATTAATTAACACTTTCAAAGCACATCATGTCTTGCACCATTGTTGAGTTCAAATTTTATGCAGCAACCTATTCTTCCGAACCCCTTGTAAATTTCAGTTTTTCTTGAGATAAAAAAAAAATGATATCAAATGCACACCTTGCTGTAAATGCTATACAAGCTTTTCAGGCGACTGGACAAAGTCACTTCCATTCCAGGAACATAGCTGCATGATACCGGAAGCAAAAAGAAGGTCAAATTCAATTTTACAACCCTTACAAAATGGCATGATTCTTGCTGCTCACTATTAATTTGATGGTTAAATAAACATACGAGGTTGAAATGAATAACTCCCTCTCAAGAGCTTCCTCACAGAGCACCATGGATGCCAAAGCAATCCCAGCATCTCTGACAACCTTTGGTTTTCTTGATTGTCCTTCAGAATATTCCCCGAGATGGTTCAAAAAGTCAATACGTTTTTTCTTGTCCAGTAAGAGGTCAAAAGGGAGTACAGCCTCCAGAAGAATCTGCAGAATAAGACCATATCCACTAGTCAATTTCAGTATGTAGTAAGTTCCACATTGCAAAACCTGTGGTTAACAAGTGGAAGGCATAAAAAAAAATAACCCAAGCCTCATATGGATAGAGAACTGTAAAATATTAAAAATACAATTAGCCTACCAACAATCGTTCCTAGAGAATAATCACTCAGTTAACCAAGCCTTGTGGGTTCTGTGAGGAAAAAATAATAATAAATAAATAAACAAAAAACTGAAAATATCTACCTTCATGTTTACTTTTTCATCATCATCTTGAGTGTTGTGTTCACATTCCGAAATCAAGTTCTTCTCATTCTGTTTCTTAAAATAGCTAGATTTTGCAAAGAGTCTTCTCTGACTGGCAGGCCTGTTAACGGGGCTCCACATAGATGCCAGGTCAGCACGCATCCTACGAAAGATATGAGGCTGCACAAAGAACCAAGACAGTTATAAGTAATCATAACTAATATAGAGTTTTCTCAACCAACAACTATGTAACAGGTAAAACATGGACATACCTGCAGAACAGCAAAACAAAGATCTTCAAGTTCAGCTTTCAGTGCCCAGAGCCCAAGACGAGAAGCAAGCGAGCACCAAATTACCAATGTTTCCTGGGCCACAGCTTGCGATTTCGTTGAAGGCAAAGCATAACTGCACAGATGAATATACTCTAATTGGGTATTCATTATCAGCCAAGTAGGAATACCACAGAATGGGAAATCAGTGATAGATTAAAACACCAAGAAGAGTCGTCAAAATAGAAGAAACAGAAAAAAAAATTGCATGCCACATGTATATATAGCTAACGGGACCAAGAAAAAAAAGAGCTACAGATAAATGAACAGAAGTTACATGGTTCTCATGTTGTGAAGGCGATCAGCAAGCTTTATAAGCATCACACGTGGATCATCAACCATGCCCAACAGCATCACTCGAATATTATTAGCCTAAAAAGAGAATGATTGATCAGATTGCTACACAAAGCCAAGGGGAGTCACCTGACAACAAACATTAAATACCTCTTCATTAGTTAATGTAGACTGATTTACATTTAGCCTGCGATGCCTCCGCAATAACTGCAACAAAAAAAAGGAGTGCCATCAGCATTTGTTTACTAGCAACTTCATCCAAAGCACATGTGAAAAGAAAGGAAAGCTATGAAGGGTTAAGCTCAACAATCCATCTGTTATCCAACAAAAGTATCAAAATTCAAAACGCGATAGGTGTCAACCATTTAAATCTTGTGACGTTCAGAGGTGACAATGACCCAAATCACTTATCACAGTGAACCATGTAAGTTCTACCTGATTTATATAACTTAGTCTGGACACTCCAGCCACCAATCTTGCTACATCCACATCAAACTCGTTCTCAATGCTTTCCAAACTTTCACAAGTATCGTCAACGACATCATGCAGGATACCAGCAACAACAGTATCAATAGCCTAACAAACAGAAGCACACACGTGGAAAAAGAAAAAAGGGAAAAAAAAAAAAAAGAAGCAATCACAAAATTACAAACAGCAAGAGAGTAAACTTCAGGAAAATAAAGAAGTGCGCTGTCTAGTATAATAAACCAATAGACCCTACTACTAAAGAAAAGGTAATTTAAGTGGTCCCTTCAATGATCGAGGTGTAAATTTAACAATGGAGTGGCAAAATTGTGACACGACACAAAGTTAAGCAGAAATATAACATGTTTATAAATGGTCACAAACACCACCTGCAAATTTCCGAGGTTAGAAGAACACCTCCTTGGGACTCATAACCTATGTTCATCTTTCGGGGGAAAAGACATTGATGACCCAACAGAAACATATCCACCCCTCCACCCATAAACATGAAACACTACCCGATTGCCACTCCTAATTTATTCTCTTTGACAAATGGATGTGTATGCGTGAGTGTGTATGTAAATGTTTCTTGGAGAAAAATTCATAAGTTTAGCGATAAAATGCTACACAAGTAAATGCCAAGAAGGAAGACGGAATAAACACCTTCTTTCCAGTTGATGGAACCAGCACAGCTAAAATCTTTCCTGTGTGAATACAATGAGTGAGGTAACTGTCCCCAGTTCTCCGTAACTGGCCATGGTGAGCTCTTCTTGCAAATGTGATTGCCTTTTGCACCTGCCTTCAAAGATTAAAAATCTTAGTGTTGGAAAAAAAAAGCCAAATCAAGCATTCGCTAAGAGCGCAAGTAAGAGATGGTAAACCTTGGCATCATTAAATATCGGATACCCTGTGACATCTACACCATCGATTATGAGAGATCCTGCAGCAGCATCAGGAGAGGTCAAACAAAGTAAGGATGTTTTGAACTTAAGTGCATGTAAGCTTGTCCAGTTAAATTCATGCAATCCACAATCAGGGACCTCGGAGAGTAGTAATAGTAATTACGCCCATAAAAGAAGTTTCCCCTTTCCAGATGTCTTAAAATAGAGTTCCACTTGATCTGATAAACGGAATTGTCTATGAATACTCAAAAAAAAAATTTAACCTCTGCATGATCACTATGTAATACTAATATGAATTTTTTAAGTAATCGTAATTGTCCACACGGATGCAGTGCAAAATTTAATGTAGAAACAGGAAGAATTATCGGACACTTTACCAGACTGATCATCGAGTTTTGGCCACAAAAAATCGACCTTAGTTGAGAGACAAGCCCCAGAAGCAATGGCAACTGCAGTAACAGCGACCTGGGTGATGGCGGAGGCGACGGCAGCGTGAGCCGAGCCGGAAGAAGCGGCGGCGGCGGCGGCAATTGAGTTGACAGAGCCGAGGGAAGATGAAGAAGAAAGGGAGAGATTGGGAAGAAGCTGATCCAAAACGCAGCGGCAGCGGAAAATGGGAGGGTTGATTCTGGAATTGAGGAGAATAAAGGGGTTTCTACGTAAAATCATGGCGGCAGCGGCGGTGGTGGAGGTGGTGGTGGTGGCTGGACATGGATGCATTGCTTGCTTTCCTTTTTCAGTTTTCCTTCACTAACTGAAAATATCCATTATCTTTTTCCAGTGAAGAAAACTTGAGGCCACGTGTCTCTCTCTATCACTCTTGCTCATCGATCCGGGCCCCTTCATCTGCCTATTAAATGATTCATGCCGCTGAATCTGTTTGATCCAATAAGTTCTATCGGCCCAATTACAGCCCACTCATTCAAAGATTGTTTATGTTGACGAGCACCCAGTTCCGACATAGTAATTTTTTTTTCTAGCATGCATGTTGACCATCAACAATAGTGATTAATCTTTGTCATTGAATTGTAAATAACTTGACCAAAAGAGTAAAATAAACACTACTATCTCCGTCCAAGAAAACCACTCTAATTTAAAAACTTAAAAATTAGATGACTTTGATCTTGTAAATTCAAAAATTAATATAAAAAATTAAATAAAGTTTCATGACTACTTATTAATTTAATAATTAATTTTAAGTTAGACAATGAGGTACAGTCTAGTGGTAAGACGACTCTCTTGGAGGTCACAACAAAGGTAGTCATTATTATGAAATGTACATCTTGCAATATTCCTCACAATCTTATAGACAAAAACCGAATATATAAAATAATAAAAATTTGCTCTATCTACCATGTGATATTACAAATGATATATATGAGAAATTTTAGACTCTAGTTGCCCTTTTTTAACTTAATCGTCTCCTTAAAGTTCAAACAATTACAATTGGGGTTGTAATATATATTCATGGAATGAGAAACATTGTAACATATCTCAAAATATTTTTCAATAAAAAAAACATTTAAAAAAATAATAAGTGTCCAATCAAAACATAAGATGTTATTTACAATGATAGGCCGAGAAAACAAATCTATTTATAATCCTTATTTATTTATTAATGGGATAATTTACGTAGTCGAAAATAATCAAAATAAATAGATAAATTTAATCATAAGCTTGTCCCCTTGAACCATGTCATCGGAAAAACTTCATCCACTCTGACTCTCCATTACTAATAAAATTGCCCACTACCACCGAAGACTTGATTTTGTCAAATCTTTGTTTTTCTCAATCCTTTTTTTTTTTTTTTTTGGAGAATTGGGCTTTTCATCCCAAGGTTTGAGCCACACCATCTAAAACATCCCAAAGTTTAAAAGCATGTCATTTTCATCCCAAACTTTTCAAAAATATGTAATATTAGGACATTTGTTAATTTTTTCAAGTTATTAACGGTGATATTTCATTCAGTTCTTTTCCCCCATTTTTTTTAGTTAAAAAAGTTTCATGCTTGCGTTTGGTAAATTTGGTCCATACCAAGCAAAAACGTTGCATGTCCCTGCATCAATTATAACACCAATTTTTATAATGATGCTACATATTTAAAAAAATAAATGAAATAAGGCTTACTCTCTAATTAGGACACACACAAAACCTCTCATGATTGTTATCAATCTAGAAGATGAATCTTGGATTTTTTTTTCTTTTTCTAAGCAAGGGAAGAATGGATGATATGAAGACCAAATTAGGTTTAACTATTTTCTTATAAGGTGGGAGTTAGTGGAACGTGTTAAATGATTAAAAGAATTGAGGGAGGAGAAACAGAATAAAATACCACCACTAATTAATTAACTGGAGTTAAAAATTTAACGAATATCCTAATGTAACATGTTTTTAAAAAGTTTGGGATGTAAATGACATGTTCTTAAACTTTTGGATGTTTTGGATGGTGTGGCCCAAACTTTGGGATGAAAAGACTCATTTTCCCTTTTTTAAAATCTCTTTGATGCGGATAAAATCCCTGTTGAGAAGTTGGGGTGTTTTTGATAAAAACTCTTTAATTTTTAGTGATTTTAAATTTTTTAAAATATTTTTATTATTTTATTATTATTTTCTTTATACAATTCTTACAAGCATTTAAGCTATTACATGTCTGAGTCTGGGAGAGGGAGACCTAGTCTAGTGGGGGACGACACCATGCCTACAGCGCCATCTGGTACTTGAAAAGTTTCTAACTGAAACTTGCAAAAAAGGACAGCATTTTCCTGTCGTAGGGATTCGAACCAAGGATCTTCGGGTTGGATGCCTAACCCTTTAATATAATGATATATAATTTTCCTTTTATATGTTGTGTTTCAAAAATACCCTAGTTTGAGTGGGGTCAACCTTCATTATGACAAAATTCAGAACGGAAAAGTAAAAGTGAACGAAAATTATTTCAAAATGAGATGTAAAGATTCAGTATAGATACATGATGCAATCGACTAAAACAAAATACCAAAATATATGTAACCATTTATACAATTTGAAGTAAGGAAAACCCACATGATGTATAGTTCGTACGTTTACACATCAAAATACGTCTTTTATCTCAAAGTAAATAGTCAACATTGACTTTTAAAATATTTCACAGAGGAAGTGTATTTTCTTTACATAAAAATAAAAAAAGAGTACAATGCTCCTAACATTTCCCTGCCCCGACCTTCTTGGAGATTACATCCGGCACCCGCAAAATACGATTTCGTTTGGTTTCAGTTCAGAGCCAAAAGTTCTGGCTTCGAAATTTCATTTGACGGGAACAGGAAATGGCTCGAAGCAACAATTAATAATCAAGTATGAATATGATCAACACATCAGTTTGGTGTCCACAATCCAGTATGTAATCGGTGAGTAATAATTTACATAAACTCGGATAATTCGACCTCTCCCTCCGGCTATACTAATTATAAGACGCAAACTTCCATTAGCAGCTAATTTGAGAACAGGGAATAAGTTATTCATATGAGTTTGTTTATGTCTCCATCGTGTTCATTGTGGCGACTGGCGAGATATACATATATATATATATATATATATATATCTACCATAAATAACCAGAACTTAGAAGACACAACAAAATAATGAGCAAAGATGGACCGGACTGGCAGTCAATCATCATTCATACTCAGCTTCACTCATACCTTACAAAATTACAATGAAAGAAATATACAAATTGCAGTAGAAAGTTTAACAAGGATGGGACTGATTCACCCTCCCCTAGTATTAGCCCACCATTTTAATTCTTCTCAACCCCCAACCCCACGGAAGTAGTAAGTGCCACCACCCAAATCCTTGTTCCAACAAGATGGCCTTCCCTCTCTCCCCCAATAAGCTCATCCCAGCAACACCCACCACCAACATTGCCTAAAACAACAAAGATACCAATCCTATCAGCTTCGGAGAGTTATAAATCAATGTCCCAATATGAAGATAAGTATTCTGATTTTTGGAGTTAAGTACTGCAACCTCTACCGAGGTCGAGGAAGCCACGTTCGCTCCCTCAACATTTTGTGAAACTAATAATCAACCCCATCAAAAAGCGTGATCAACAGTGAGAAGAAGAAAAACGAATGAAAAATCCACAGCAAATTTTCCAACGGAAAGGAAAATAAAAGGCCCAAAAGTTTAAGAAGACAAGACAGTCGGCTATTATGTTTTATTTAAGTTATACTCCTTTTCTTTTTAATTGAACATGTAGCCACATCCAGACCACAGGAGAGGTCTCCATAAGTAACCCTCATCCTTTGTTTGTGTTTTCCTTTTTTCTAGGGTACCACTTCACACATTTGTCCAAATACAACTCACTCTTTCTTTCTTGGTTGTGGCTTATGGCGAACCAAATCATGTAAATCACTAACAATAAGCTGAAATCAATCCAGACTACATATCAGGTCATCTGATGATTTTAACCACACCCCTCCCCAACCCCCCCCCCCCCCCCCACCCAAAAACAAACCAAAAAAAAAAAAGGAGAAGAAAGGTTTTGACCTGGATAGATCAGAAAGATGACGGGCCAACCGAGGAGAATCCAGCGACCTTATGTTCCTTCAGGGTGCTGGCCAACCAATCCAAGCCCTCATACAGACCATCACCTTTAAGTGCACAAGTTCCCTGTATATGCCATTTTCTGTTCTTAAGATCATACAGACCAAGGCCTTCACAAACTTCCATCGGCGACATTGCCCCTTTCTGAAGAAATACAGAAAACCCAAAGAAAACAGAGTGTTAAGTACTCAGAACCCCTGTGATCCAAAAAGTTCCATGGGATCCATCAGTTCACCATTTTAAAATAGTTTTTCATATTCCCTTACATCAAAAAAGAAAGGAAAAAAAAAACATCGGAAAAATAAAATTGAACTAACCTAGTCATCAAATGCTTATAACGATAAAACTTCCATAATTACTTAATTGTATTTTTGAATGATTACTGGTAGTAGAACATACCATATCCTGTTTATTTGCAAATACCAAGATGACTGCATTTAGCATAAATGGATCTCTGATGATGGCCTGAAAACAAAAATGGCCAATGAGTGACTATTTGCCAAAAGGAACACATCTCTGCGACAAGAGTTAAAGAACAGCTAGAAATATAACCTGGAATTCTGCTTTTGCCTTTCCAATTCTCTCTCTATCCAGGGAATCAACAACATATATCTGGCAGAACAGAATTCATTAAGAAAGCGCAGATTGAGCATGAAGTGAAATTACGAAAACAAAAGGGGGAAAAAACTTAAAAGTTCAAAACGTAGCATAGAGGATTTCTAACAGTTTAACAAGATGGATATTGTTACCAGTCCATCTGTATTGTTAAAATAATGCCTCCATAATGGTCTCAGTTTCTCCTGTCCACCTACATCCCAGACTGTAAAAATCACATTCTTATACTGAACCTTCTCCACATTGAAACCTGGAATGGAGAGAAATATAATCATTGTGAAGGCTCTAATTTGAAGCAAGTAATCAGCAGATGCATGCATAGTTAGAGCCAAGATCATAGCGATATAAACAAACTTTCCAGTGCAAAAAAATGAAGAAACGTAGCAATGAGAGTTGACGATGCTAAGAAAAATTATTAAAGAATCTCCTTCTCAATAATGAACCAAAGCAAGACAACGCATCATCAATATAATTCCTTCATATGTTTCCAACTTTTGCAATGGTTTTGCTGGTCACTTGAAATTACAAGGATTTAACCTTTTACCTATTTAGACCCAAGAACACAAACATTATAATCCAGTTGACTAGGTTGATTTTCAGGCACATTACAATGACACAAATAGAGCACCAAAAAGTATTGTTTTAAGACAAACTTTTTTAAAAAAAAAAAAAAATTACAAACCAGCAGGTAATGAATAATAACTACTGAACAGAATTACTGGTCCGAATAGGAAGCCTAAAAAGGGAGTCATGTTCTTTGTGGAGTTGTGAATACACTTAAACTGCTGCTGCATCACATCATGGTTAAGGAAAGCTAAAACAGTGGTTCTCTTTTGAATTTAAACAAGAATCATGGGGGGTAATAGTTCCTGATTAGGCACACGAACACAGTCTCTCTAAACCGATTAAAAGGTTTTAACGTAGGAACAAATAAGTATCAAAGTGCGTTAAAGTGATGTGACTGCATAATCCAATTGGAAAAAGAATACTGGTAATATAATTACGGAAGTGACAAACCAAAAGAGTGAGAGGGGGTGGGGAGGGGGGTTATGACGTACCAATAGTAGGAACAGTAGACAAAACTTCACCAATGTGGAGCTTATACAAAATGGTAGTTTTCCCTGCAGCATCAAGCCCTAGCATCACCACCTATTACAATCGAACAAGCAAGGATCAGACAACTTCTTTTTTCCCTTTCCTTTAATTCAAAATTAGGGTGGAGAGAGAGATGGCGGAAAAAAGAGAACACATACTCGCATCTCGGAGTTGCCGAAAAAAGTATCAAACAGCTTCCGAAAAGCTTGACCCATAATCGATTCCAATGATATGTGCTTGCTTCCGGAGGCGGAGGCGGCCTCAAAGTGTCCCTCCTATATACTATACTTTGTAAGAGTTGGTAAGATCGAAGAGACGAAGAAAGTAGAGAAAGAGGATCCAAAAACTCTCTGAAAAAAAAAAAAAAAATAGGGGAGAAGAGAGACGACGGAGCAGCTTTCCCTATACTAGTGCTACTTTTCTTCTATTCTCTAATTCTAATTCTAAAACAATAATAATAACTAGATGTTTGGCCGAGCCAGATGCCCGGGCGCCCCTTCTAAATTATTATTTTATTAAAATCTAATTGAATTACTATTTTTTGAGGAATTAATTTGGTGTATATATCATTTATGCTATGGTTTGGGACTTAAAAAAATATACCTATAAATCTGAGGTTATAAGGAAATAATAAATAATTAGTTTATAAGGTATTATTCTTAATTAATGGATTTAGGTTTTTTTATTTTTTGTTTATATTAAGCCTGCAAAACTGTACGATTGGACATTTGAATTTGAATTAATATATCCATTCGTTTGAAATGTAACTGATTCTTATTTGTAGAATTTTTTCATTGGATAAGTGTCACATTTAAAACATGTGTTTTTTTTAAAAAAAGAATTATATAGCTTCTAATTAAATATATTTACACGTGGCAAAAAGACTTCTGAAATCTGAAATATGGTGCATTAGAGCCAAAACAGATGCATACGTAGTTGCCACATAAGCTTCATGTCTTCTGCTTTAATAGGGTAAAAGGGATAATGATAAAAGTTATAACATGAATAGTACTCCCTCCGTTCTAAAATAAGTGTCATTCTAGAGTTTGCACATAGTTTAAAAAAACATTAAATAAGGTAACTAAATTATTAGAATATCCTCAACCAACCCCATTAAAATAAACGTTCCTCAATAATATTATTTCTTTTGAGGGTATGTTTGGAAATTTTTGATAAAAACTGCATTGAAATGCATTGAAATCCAAAAACGACACTTATTTTGGACGGAGGGAGTACTAATAATGCGTAATTCAATAATTTTTTTTTGAAAGTGTAATTCATGATTGGTAATAATGAAGAAGCAGCAATCGATTTTATCCCGTTCGGTGGTCCAACTGTTTCTAGTGGTAGTATTGATTCTCTCTTCTTCTTTTTTTTCCCCCTTTTTTGTTGGGAATATAGTTAGTATTGATTCCAAGACCAAAACAAATACTACCACGCAAGCTCCTCATCCCCTTCAATCCTCCTAAAAAGGTTCTTCATGTTTTTGGCTCAATTGGATTAGTCTTTTTAATGTGTTTTTTTCTTTTTTTTGTTAATTTTTTTTCTATTGACAACGGAAAAAATATATCAAAAATGTAAAAAATATGTTGAAATTGATCAATTATTAATTACAGATTGAAAAAAAAAAAAACCTATAAAGGAAACAAAATTCCTGCCCAGGCTTTTGTGTGCGAGCGTCTCCGTATAAGAACTACAATATTATTCACGAAAGATTATTTACATAAGTTAATTTTTCCCATCAAATATTAATCACACCCTTTTTTTCCCCCATAAAGTTGCTTCTTTTTTTTTTCTTTCATAAAGTTAATTCTTCCCACCAAAGAAAAAGTTAATGAAAAAATAAAACACATAAATTGACCGCAAGAATTTCTCTGCACACACCTAAAGTGATTAATTTTATACAAATTAATAATTATAATTATAATAGTAACCCCTTCCCTCCTCCCGCTTCAACCGTCAAATCACAACATATTTCTCCCTAAAACCCTCCCTAAATCAGAAATCTAAACAAAATTACTCTACAACCCCCCCAAACCCCACCCACCCCCCCGGGGAATCTCCCCCTTATCTCTGTCAATTGAACGCCAGACAGAGTCTTCCAATGGAGGAAAAACAAGTTCTCCAAAAATGGTGATCAGCATAAAAAGCAAAAATTATATATAACTCTCTCAGCCGCCCTCCTCCCCTATCGTCTCTATCTAATAATATCCAGCAAAGCTTGACTTTTCCAATCCACACGATTTCCTACGACATAAAGTTCAACTAATCAACTATGAGTCCACCATCTCGTCTTGGATCTCATTTGGTGCAATCAACCCTGGAATGGACCTCATCCGCTGTCTCTCCTTTTCTAGTTGCACAGCAGCTTCTTCCGCATAAAGATCCTTGTTGTCCTTCAGAGGTGGGGGAAAAAGAAAAATTAAAAATTTTCAAATTAGCACAGTGCACAAACACCACCTATATTTGCCAACACTACCTTCTGCATCTCAAAAATATTAGCAAAAATGGATCGCAAGAGAAACATTCCATTATTATCTACTCCCTAACTTTCAGTTATCCGTGACCTCAGTGACACAACCACATCCAGTCATCAAATAGTGCGGATGAGAGGAAAGGAAAGCAAGCAAGCAATTCATGAGCTGGCAAGTATACCTGAGCAGAAAATTCTTTTGATTGCACAAGGAAGTCTCTTATGTGGTGCTTAAATTTGGAGAGTTCAGTCCTAGATTCAAAAAGCCCGTTCACAAATTGTGCAACCTGAAATCGTCCAATGAGCTAAAAATAAGAAAATGTGCAAGTGCCACCACATAGATACTATGAGAGAGCTTTGCACTCTTACCTCTGCTGCAGTCATGTTTGGAAACGATGAACTCAAAAGTTTAATGGTATATTCACGCACAAACATTCCATTATTTGAATACGGGTAAGAAACTGTGGAGGCGTCCCACAAAGGCTCTGTTAACAAACCTGACTCTACCTGGTTAGACAAAAAAAATATATAAAACAAACTCAGGCGGATATTCCCACAAATATAAAAGCTTGCAGGATATTCGCAAGGAGAAATTACCAGACAAAACAGATGCTGCAGAACTAAAACATGTAATTTGAACCCAGGCTTATGAAATGTGTCAGTTAAAACCGCAAATATCTCTTGCTCAATCATCAAAAAATATATACGGTAGAATTGATTGCAGAACTCAGAGGCCTGCCAATAAATAGGACACAAACATAAGAACCAATGAAGCAGATCACAAATAATACAAGAAGAAAATTTAAAATGCAGACCTGGAAGTTCTTGAGCATCTCTAATAGAAGAATCAATCCAGTTTCAGCAATATTCCTTTCAGTATGACGGAAGGCCCAAATAATAGAATCCATTACAAGTTTAAGTTGCTGTAGAAGATCATCGTATGCAATCAGCACTAACTCTTTAAGAAGGAAGATGGGAAACACAGAGAGATTGGAGAAGGGGGTGGGGGGTTGGGTTTGGAGTGCAGCAGTAATTGAGTAATTACCTCACTTGACAAACGAATCAGAGCATGAAAACAGTGCGTAGCAATGGCACGAAGCAACGAGAAAAACTTGAGGCGATGTTCGGGATAATCTTCAAAGTTCTTAGTAATCATCTGAACCGCAAAAAAAACACATCGGCAAATATATAAAAAGGTGTGCTTAGGGCATTTACGGGGCAAGTAATCCCCCAACTGTCCGAAACTTCAAATTTAATCGAACTAATCAGTCTTACTAACCTCCAGGGTACACTGGAAAACCGCTTCGAATATCCGAGGAACATCTTCTATCATTGCACCTTTGTACCTAAGCATAGAAACAAAGTCAGACTTCAGCTGAATGACAGAAAAAAGAAAGAAATTTCCAACAGCAACAAATAGGAACAAGTCAAGCATGATAACACTCAGTGGGTAAAAAGATAATGTATCGTTAACAACAAGAAAACTAGCACTACTGATTCCCTAATTGTAAAAAGCAAACATAAATACTTTAAAAGAATTACAACATGACAAGAAACTCACTTGTTAATGATTGTAGCAAAAAGAGAGAGAACTTCTGACTCTCTAGCATCAGGCAGATTCCGGGCATAGTCACCTAGTATAGGGTCCATCATTGGGGGAACAAATTGCTTTCCGATCTGTGGCTGATCTTCAGCCTTATCTAAAAAGGTCTCAATGAGTTTAAGTGTTTCCCTCTTTACTGATCTGCTCAGCAATATCAAAAATGAAAATTAGAACTCAAAGAATAGGGAAGGTTGGAAAAAATGGTCCGCCAAAACTCACCGCAGAAGTTTCACAATAGATGTCTTGGAAGCATAAGGCCCTCCTTGTGCAATGCTGGTAGATATGAGCTCACTATACATTCTGTTGCGCACAGAGGGGGATGCAAAATCAGATACTAAACTCCAAAGAGTCTCCATAATGAACATTTTACAAAAATAAAACCCCAGAAAATCATGGAGAACGAATCTAACAGAAGGCGGGAACATGGCACCTATACACATTGAGCATGTCCAGATAGATTAGAGAAATCTGAGACAAGAAATACGTCCCAAGCGAGCTGGCAACACTGGTATTTGTCTGCAAAATATCAAAATTTACAGTTTAAATTGAATAGAGGAACTCTTTTCAGACAAACTAACAACACAGTTATTTTAAAAAAGAATAAAGAGTTGGCCAGACAGCCCGAGAAGATCCAAATTTGCACCTGCAAAATATTGAGCACCGCCTTTATAACCCCTTGATCTTTCAAGAAATCTACACTATGACGGGCTTGCCCTATGATTTCATTCCATTTCTGCATAAACAAGGTTCACAAGTCACATATGAAGCAATTGAACTCCTGGTAACAAAGCACCACCCCACTCAAGTTAGAACTAAATCACCCCTCTACCCCACCCCCCCCCCCCCACCAAAAAAGAAATCAATAGGACCACTTCCTCTATAAAGAGACTAAGGAAAAACGATTAGCATATACTTTAATAGTCAACTTTCCAAAGCAAACCAATTAATGACTAAATGCTATTAACTAATGATGTGGAATTATGAAAAGATAGAAGACTGTAAACATAGAATGAAACTCGTGATTGACTAAATACATCAAAATGTGTTCAAATCCACAAGTAAAATGAAAAAAAAAATTAAAAAATAAAAAAAAAGGAATTTGCTGACCATAGAATGAAAATCATGATTATAAACATTAAATGTAGTTAAAATTAATAAAAATAATAAAAGAGACTTTCAAGGTTTGTAACAAGGGTACAATTAAAATTCAAGGACTAAATCATAAGCTACATAAATAAATGAGTACACACATTGACAGCCAAAAAGGGAAAAGTATCACTACTAGATTACGACAGATCTCGCATATTCTTTAATTCTTGAACTTTTCCGGTCTCTTTTGATTTTGATCCAGTTGATTCAAGATTGATTGATTTTGATTTTCTTGTGAAAGAAGGAAAAAAAAAAAAGTGCAAAAGAAAAAAAAAATCATACAAAAAACAAAGAGAAAAAAAAAGGAAAGAAAGAAAATAAATAAATAAGTTGTTTTGTTGCTTGTGATCCAGGGTTTGCAATTTTGCCCTAAACTTGTGTTTAAAGCTAGGGTTTTGATATTTCCCTTGTTTTGGCCAAGAACTAGGGTTTTGGAAAGGTGTACCCTAACTTTCAAAAAAAATCTAGGTTCTCTTGGTTCTATAGGCGAGATTGCTAAATTTTATTTGTAACTTGATCTAAAGTCGTGTTCTCCTTAGATCTAGTAGCAAATATTCAGAGCGTATCTTTCCTTGACCTCTTGTCTTTTATTACTTGTTATTCTCAATTGCAATACTAAACAGATGGCAGGGTTTTTTTAATTATTCCAAGGCCAACTTACTTGATTAGGAAGCTCCATCAATCGCTGCAAATATTCATCCCTTTTCTGAGGGTCGGGTTCAGCTTGAATCATGTGACCAACCTGACACAATGCAGGCAGCAGAAAGTTGATCTCAAAACCAAAAAAAAAAAAAAAAAAAATTGAAATCAAAATGGTGAAACGGTGGAGAATTGACACAAATATTGGCTTACAGATTCATAAAATGTATGAATTTGATGTGGCTCAAGATCGACAATTGTTGTTGGAAGTGTAGTCAAAAGTTCAGACACAAAAGGTTCGCTTTCTCCAAGCTGAAACCAACACAAAAAAACGAATAAGACCAGAAATGAACATCTTGGTGTAGGAAAATTTCATAAAAAGCAAGAAAAATACCAATACTCACTTGCACAATGACAAATTTTCTCTTGCATTTCTGAACAATTTTCAAGAAAGTGTCACAGGCCATGTCCTGCGATAATTCATACCACTTACAAAAATAAGACAAAAGTATATTTCCCAAGGATGGCAATTGCTTTATAGTGTGTGTTAAAACACAACTAAATAACAAAGATCTCGATATATACAGAAACTCAAACAAGATAGCTACTTCATTCCATAATTCAAGGATTTCCACTTTTAAAGATGTAAAGTTTCTACATGATTACAGAAGGGTTGATAAAGATGAACCTGAACTCCAGGATGTGTCTCGTGCATGAACTCAAATAACTTATTTACAACTGTTTTCAAAAACTTCCAATGAGCCCTCAAGAATCTTGGATATTGACCAACTACGTACCTAGAAAAATGAAAATGATAATGCAATGTAATCATGTTAGCTGACAACGGAACTATGGCATCAAATCGGAACAATGCAGGAGAAAAGGGGTTAATCTCACATTATGTTACTGGCAATCACAGCTTTGTTGTCTTTGCCTTTCGTAATTTCACAAAGGTTTAACAAGTCACGAATCACCATCACAAGAAACCGATTTTCCTGCCACAAGTTATTACAGGATTAATACAGACCAAATGTTAATACAAAAGCATGGATTAAACAAAAGAATATAAATAGAAGTTAGGAACACAAATGCACATGTGAAACATTCAAGGAGAGAAAGCCAACAACCAAAAATAGAAAGCCACCTGCTCCTCCAACATTGATCCAGATATAGATCCTATGGCCCAGCATAAAGTATTAAGGTTGTTCCACGTCCAGTCATCACCATTGAGCTGCTTACTCAACTTTTTTAACATCTGCAAAGAAAATTCCGTCGGTGCACAAGATATAGGGAGACGAAAGTTGTAATCCTGGACAGACAGTATACTTATAAACTTAAAGCAAAATACAAGACTCAACAAAGATAAGCATGTCATGTGTTTTGCGTTCCATAACCATAATTCTACAAAATTCATGAATTAAGTTGTCATCTAAAAGTAACAGCAACAAGGGATACTATGATTTAAAATTCATTATAATAAAGATCAAAGAACATACAACTTGGGACACGGTCAACTCATAGGTACAAAACAAGATGACATGAAAAAGTACCTGCTTTTCAGTGTCTTCGTGATCAAGATGAGATAAATATATCAGTGTCTCTCGCATGCTCTGGAATACATCAATTGTCAGACATTGCAAAAGAGGGAACATCAGTGACATACAAAAGAAACACACTATCAAAACTGGTGATCAAACACCAACAAATTCAAACAAATGAATCTGCAACACACAATCAGACATTACAAAATCACATGCATCACCAATGTCCAATACTGGTAATGACTATTCTTTTTGCAAATGGAAAATATTACGATTTAGAAAGTGGCTAGTTCTCTTGCTTAGCGAAAAAATTCTCCGAACATAACAAGCACCAACACACATTCCAGCAAAGAGAAGGGCACTGAAAAGGACAAATTTAAAGCACAAAATTACCTTGTATTGCACAAGAACATCATTGTCCTTCATGGTTTCACGAACAATATTTCCATTCTCATCTTCTACGATCAAAACCTCCTCAGGTTTAGCCATTCTAGATATCATGAGTGACCTCAACTTTGACATCGGCTCAGCATAAAGCTGTCGTCTCTTCTGAATCAACTGCGTTCCGAGGCCATCAATTACCCCCGGAATCATTGGCATCTGTTAGGTTAAATAAAAAAAAGTACATCAGAATCTATTACCAAAGAGACTAAGATTAAAGGGAAATCCCTATAACCAGAGAACAAAAAAGAATCAAGAACATCTTGCAGTAGAAGGCTTCACAATCCAAAAGAATCTACACAACCTGCAGTCCCATCATAGTAGCAGTTACAGCTGGATTGTCCGAGTTGTGGTGTGCCTCAAACAGCTCCAAAACTAATGAGTTCCAGTAATCTAAACAAACCTATCAAAAGAATACCAAGGGCAATGAAAAATCATCAACAATCAAAGAGAGCATGACATTCTACGTGAAAATGTGGCTGATGTTATGGCTAGCGCAAGGCAATTTTCCAGTGTGAGATAATATTTCTTTGCAACCAAAATATTAACATACCTTAAAAACTTCTGTGTCATCCACGTATGAGATATTAATGAGATATTCAAGTCCAAGTAACAAAGAACCGACGTTTTCTGGCTCTAAGACCCGGATATGAAACTGCCAATAACAATAAACTCGGTTAAGAAGCCATACCCACACACCACAGACAACCAAACACAAGCCGATGGATGAAATCACAAACTT
Source organism: Oldenlandia corymbosa var. corymbosa (assembly GCA_949775105.1). NCBI lineage: Eukaryota > Viridiplantae > Streptophyta > Magnoliopsida > Gentianales > Rubiaceae > Oldenlandia > Oldenlandia corymbosa. The sequence continues at coordinate 1,274,842 of CATKSE010000001.1, read as the reverse complement.
AGATCCCTAGTCTTTATCAGCTCAGACAGAAGTTACTACTGTGTTCCAATACGACAAGGTTTCAATATGTTTCCATATTGCAAAGGTAATGAAATCCACTCTACAATCAAAACAATTATTCTGAAAGCTAGTACCACACAAAATATGAACAACTAATCTAAATGGGCAAGAAAAAAAAATAAATTAATGCCCAACCCAGCAGATAAAGGAAACCTACCTTGAAGAATGATGTGAAAAACATTGCCAAATTCTGAATAAAAGCCTGACCAAAACAAGAGTTTATAGTCAGCTCCATAACACTCGTGAAAATCCTTGCAAAGATCATAATCAAAGATACTAATAGTGTATAACCTGATCCTCAGTGCTACCAATTGCATAAGCTTCGGGTATATTTATGTTCAGCGGCAGAATGGTCTGAAACAATAAACAGTTTAGGAGCATCCACTGTCAGTAGGAATTCTATTAAACCCACAATGATCACCAAAAAATCAATGGTACCTGCAGTTGGCCAACGAATACGTTGTACATCTCAACATATTGTGCGTCGTAAACATCACCAAAATTTAGGGCAGCAACCTGACACAATTATGGAACGGATTCTACAGGTTAGAATAGATTACGGCAACAGAATAACTCCTTAATTAGGAGGCTGAAAAGATCATTCTTTTACCTCAGTCAAACATTGGAGGGCAAGATTACGATAATCAGGCACAGGAAAGAATTTGAGAAGTGTTTCCAACTGCATAACACACAAGAAAAAATTCTTATCCATCTATGCATAACGGCATAAAAGATAGAATCGACACTGTCCCAATACAATGAATCGACACTGCCCCAATACAATGATATCAAGTTACAATATGAAGAACACACATGACAATTTCAGCTCCAAGCCAGTAAACAGGCAAATGCTCGACATAATTCATCAGTTTAAAAAACAAGAAAAACATTACTAACCAATGGTGACACAAATATATAGCCCAGCGGAATCCATGAAAGAAAGGCATGCAATGTGGCCAATGTAGCTCTGATGAGTTCAACTCTTTGAGATGCAGAAAGAACATACAAGCATAGCTCGTGAATAAGTTGGAATTCGCTGCAAAGAAACAACAGAGGGGAGGTGTTTATATGTTACTCCAAGGAAAAATTCATCCATGAAAATAAATTTTCAGAAACGAAAAGTTCGGAAATCTATGAAGTAATAAACAACGTCAAAGTGGAGGGAAAATGAAAACGCTAATCAGCATTTATTCTACTGTGTCGGATCAGCAATATGAATCATGAAGTAACAAAAGATAACATGAATGTTTAACCACTAACTCTCGCGGACAGCAAACCGTTACCCAGCGAAAAATAATGTCATATAAATGGTACCTGTTCAAAGATTGTTTAAGTTCTTTGATCTTCTGCTGAGTCATTTCGCCCCTTGAGAAATCAAAGACCTCTTCGCTTAAAAGCTGAAAACAGAATCTTTCATCACTCAAATGCCTCAAGTCAAATAGCCAAGTATTAACAAAATAATAAATTTTACCTTCAATATAGCCATGCAATTTTCACAAATAGTGACACTCGTTTTTGCAGCAGCAACTAAATCAGGGATGAAACTTCGCCACCGAGCTGGCCACTCATGCTTCAAAATCTGACAAATGAAGAAGGAATAACAAATAATTAAGAAAGCATTGTAAATTTACAACCCTTTAGCAAATTGTACTGAAAAGGGTTCGATAGAAGAGAAGCGCTCCACAATTGGCACGTGACTGATTTTAGCACTAAATAAAAAACTTACCTGAACCAATATAATGTTCAATTTGTTGACATAGAGTCTTTCAGATCGAAATGAGGCCTCATCACTTGAGAGCTACAAAGAAGTAAAAAGAAAATTAAAAAAAAAAAAAAACTAAAAAAACTTGCTTATGACTCAAATCTGAACAAAACAGAGTGGGACGGGAACAAAGAGTCTGGAAATATTACCGTTACAATAACATCAGAAATGTAGTTTTTCATCCCATCTCGTTGCTCAACAGGCAAGGCATTCCATCTGTATTTAATGACACCTTCCAGGACCTGCACATGTAAGCTCCATAAATATTACCTCAACAACAACAGATAAACTAACAATGAAATGAGAAACGCTTTATTCTTAATTGTGATTCAACAAGAAACCAATGATTCGGAAACTTAAAAAAAAAAATCGCAAACATAGAAAAGGGCATATCCCAAAGAAGCATCAACCCATTTCATTCCCAAATACCTCCTGATAATAAAACAACACAACTTCCCTGGGCGTGAGGAATAAGTTAAGACAACATTGGGAGGAACAAAATCCAAAGAAAAGACATGCAAGAGCTACATCACAGAAACCAATGGATGATCATAAAATGTACCAATAAATCGAGCACTAATGACAACTGGATTCAAAACTTCACAGCGTTCGACTTAACTTCAACAGAAAAAAATAACAATAACTACATAGCATCAAACTATCACCCCAGTTCCCTAAACTTCAAGGATAGTTTCAATTAAGTGTAACAGGCAATTCTCCACTCAGTCTGTAGAATTTTAATAAAACAAGGGAGGAAAATAACAGAAAAGGGCATTGGGAGCATTGGGTTCTCAAAAATTCCTCCGAGAGTGCTCCTTCTGAAAGTTCAACAGAACAAAACAAAGCATAAAAAACTAGTAACAAAAAGAAAATTAGATCATCTGAACCCGCATATCCACTAAATCTCGTTAAACAGAGTAGACTCCCACTTCTAACCCCCAGAAGAGACAAGCACGACCTTAAGGGAAGGGTAAAAAGAACAACCAAAAGTGAACAATAGCACAAGAAAGCTGTCACAAAACAAGAGAGAATGTGAAACTGACCTGCAAAGCGAAAAATTTTGTATTCAACTCTTTAGTGCTCGACAGGATGTGAACCACTTGAAGCCACATATCAGGATTGTTTTGCAAGTCCCGCAAAATATGATCTGCGGCAGCTCTCTACAGCACAGAATGCACAGAAAAGCCAATGTAGTCAAGCAAAATAAATTTCATGGAAATAAAAATATATATATATATATATGAAAAGACAGGATGCAATTTCAGGAAAACATAAAAAGTATCCAATCCCACTTAGGAGGCCGCAAAATGTACAGTCTAAGTTAAAAATGAGAAAATAGTAGCCAAAACCAGCAGAAACTAACGTCTTCAACAACAGTAAATAAATAAATGGGAAAAGAAGAAAAGAATGTGAACGGTGTTGGGCGTGCCAAGCCAGACCCCAGTGAACTAAAGGTCAGTTAATCGAAACTAGAACGGCCCCAACCCCCCCCCCCCCAACCCTAACTCAAATATGTACCAAATGAATGTGCCAAATGAACAAGGGAGAACTGCAAAATCTAAGTTTCTCTGTTACATCTATCTGGCATTGGAAAACAAAATCAAGCAGGCAGAAATATAGTGCATAATATTTATTTTTTGAAAAAGAAGAAAGAAGAAAAACAAATAGAGAGGGTAGGCAGAAAAGACCTCTTCCTTAGATCCGGTGCCATAGAAGGCAGCAACAGTGGCGTCGAGTAAAGGAACATCAATCGGCTGACTCAAATCTCTGAGCTTTTCGGCAGCCATGACTGATTGAATCAAACACACTGATAAACCCTAGGCAATTTTCAATTAGAAGACAGGAAAAGATACAACGGAAGCCAAAAAAAACCCTAGCCGGAGGAGGATTACGGACGGACGGGAAAAAAAAAACCCTAAGCGCGCAATGTGAAAATCAATTTCCTTCAGTTGAGGAGAAAAAAAAAAAGGAAAAGATGCGAACGACGGTTCCAGTAGAAAAAGAAATACCACACTAAAACCCCTCGCCGATATTTAAATACTAAAAATAAAAATAATAAATATATCTGATGAGAGAAAAAGACAGCTTCAATTTGAAGCAGACTGTTTCTCTCTCTAAAATTTATAAAACTGTACTCTTATGTATGATGTTGTTTCTAGCGAGTGAGAGATGTAACTTTAATTTTTAAAGCTCTTGGGCCTTTGGCTTCTTCCCTCCTCCTCTCTTTTCAATTTGTCTCTCATAATAAATTTACTGTTTTTCGTGGTAAATTTTACTTGTTCCCTGTTGATAATATTTTTAAAGAACTAGGAACGGTGCCGCGGAGTGTTTGTGAAAATTAATTTGGTCTTGGTGACGTAAATCTACGTTAAATTATGTCTTATTTCTATTCCATAAATATTTTTTCTTCTAAAGTCAAAATACAGATTATAATTTTGCTTGAAGGGGTGATAAAAACTGCACTGCAACCACTTTGACTTGCATGATACCACACTCTATCTCTGTAGTTTTCCAGCCAGTTACTGCTTCCAAAGTGTTGGCGTGAAACATCAGCACTTGAAAATCCTGATCGAATAATCTATGGAGTCCAGCTATCATTTTTTCTAAAACACCAACAGGAATTCATGATCAGTCACTGGAAAATCATTTTGCAATGATTCCTTGGATTTGGATTGTTTCATGAAGTTACCTGCAATGATTCATTTGAAGCACTCATATTGATAGTGTTATATATCAAGTTGAAGAAGATGGAAATTCTATAACATCAGGATTTAAATTCTTGAGTAAGTTATGAAGTTTATTGATGCATAGTCGTATTGAAAGTATTTTATCAACAAAAGTTGTTGACACAGATTTAGCTGAGAATTTTGTAACCTATTAGAACAATTTCCTTGTGCTGTTAAGGATCTTGAACATCGAGATAATCTTGACTGTGTCTGAAACATCCTAACCAGCAGTACAGATCTCAATAGTTTTCCTTTTCCAGTCATCAGAATTTCCTGAGCCCCTTCCTACAAAAATTCAAAATGCTTAGCATTGGATTTCTCCAATATCCATTCATTGAGGGAATGCTATAGGGTCTGTGGTTAATGAGTGAAAACTCCATGTCTTGATACAAAGGATTCAAAATCTACCTTGAATAAGAAAGTAACTCATTGATTTATGGAAAAATAAGGAGGCGTTTGTTTAGTCATCTGGAAACGGATTCAGGAACCGGATTTGAATGATGAGGGATTAGATTCGAATACTCGCGGATTCATGAATCCAATAGTATTATTTGTTTGATTAATCTATTTTTTCTAATTAAATAAAAAAATAAAATAAAACGAAAAACCAAAACCTCAAGCCCAGAAAACTTCAACTTTCACCCTCCAATCCCCAAAGCATCGAACCACCCAGAAGAAAACATCCTCCACCGGCCACCACCCATCTTCCGCCACCCCTCAAATCCTCAAAGCATCGAGCCAAAATTTGAATATCATCACCCCTCCCCTTCCTCTTCCCTCACAAGATAGGCAAACAAGAATTTATTTGGATAGTCCAAGATGCAAGGAGAAAAGGAACGTAACTTCCAATAAATTTATTGCTTATTCAGGAAAAATGGAATAAAGCACATCTTGTTCCCCAGTTAGATCAAGCTTGGTTAGATCTAAACTGTTCATTCATGTTCACGGTTTAGAAATAGTTGTTGATGTAGATATATTGAGTTGGGAATAAATCGGGCTATAGGAAGTGATACAAAGTTGGTGGTGGCTATGGCTCTAACGGCGGCTGCGGAGGATACGGTGTCAGCACTGGCGGCAAAATTGGGTTTGGACGTAGAGGATGAATCGACGAGGGGAAGAAAGAAGAAGAAGAAGAAATTTTTTTTGGATAAGATGTTTAAAAAAAATCAGAAAATAATTGAAAATTGGATTCAACTTGAATCCTGGGGGGAGTACTGATTCATTCTTTCGGATTCACCCCATTCCATGGATTCAATTCCGTGCAACCAAACACTGGAAACGGTTGTGAATCCAATTCTTGAATCCGATTCCAAGCAAACAAACGGCTCCTAAGTTTACTTTTCTTTTGTGGTATATGTACGGCATGTCATGTTTACTTAAAACATAGGAAGTTACAAAGAAACAGATACAATAGCCGTGCACCTAATCAACTCCCAATTTAATTGAACTGCTTTCCTGATAATCTTTTCATGACGTGTCGACTCCTTTTATTATAATCACAGCAAACCTTCAATAGGCAACATAATTGAACTGCTTCAGCTAAAGTATCTCCTGGACAATCTTTGAACCCTCACTATATCTTTTGTAGCATCTATGGCATCGAGGATTTCCACGTACCTACATTCAGAAAACCACTTAAATTCACAGACGAATATAAATAATGTTAAGAGGTAATCTACACCAAATGATTTGGATTAAAAATCGTAATAATGAGTTATTGCTATGCAAGAGGCAGATATTTAAGGAATTTAAGTAGCTCTAATTTGAAGGACTGTCGCCTCACCAGTAATGTTAAATAGACCTCTTTGAGGCCCGGAATTAAACAGTTGTAAGACATTTAACATTCTAGAACATAATTTTCAAAATGTTTAGCATTTGGTTTTCCCGATATGTGTTCATTAAGAGCATCATTTGAACATTAGCAATGTCAAAAGGATTCGGCATGGTGAAAAAACTATTACGGAGGCCACCATGAGGTCTAAACATACGTTGGAAAATGGCTCGAGATGTTGGGGGTTGTCCGATGCATGCATATGACGGAAAATATCCTCAAAATCAGATTGTTGGTAAGGCATGAACAACTCGGGGGCTGCCAAATCCCCGGTCATGGCAGGAGAGGAGAGTGGTTGTTTACCTAATATAATTTCACCAGTAGACCCATTCATAAAAGTCCATTCTCCTTCATGTATCACTTTGTCTCTTACTACTAGGACTTGCAATTTGGTGTCGGACATGTTACAAATCTAATAGGCTTTATTGATTAGGCCACATGTAGTCTCTTTTAATGAAATTTGTACCAATGTACTTTTTCAGAGTTATTAACATGGATGTCGGCACAACCAGAAACACAACATTTTCCTCACCCACGGGCCACAATAATAGCATGGGGAGTTATTCCATCATGTGTAGTCAAGATTCCAGCAGGTGCATGCATCCCTCTAACATCCTCTCGGCCGGTTTCAGTTCTTACCTTCGAGAGCAATCAATTGAGAAAGATAGAAGCATTAAACTGCTATGTATAAACTGCTATGAATAAGTGATCATGTACCAAAATGACGGTCTTTCCTCGAGCATACCACTATTCAACATCTTCAGCAATAAATACGATCTGCTCTATCACAGCTCCAGGGGAAATAGGAATGAGCACGCACAGCTTAACATTGAATCTGATAAAAAAAGAATAAACAAAACAAAAGTGGTTTATTATCAGAATACCAGAAATGTTACCAAACTAGAGAACAAAAGTAAGCATAGGGAAGAGTAGAATTTTACTTTCGTTTAATTGGCATTTGCAGCTTCGAGGACTTCTTGGTGTACAACATTTTTTGTATAGTCGGTGCTTTGTGTAAGTGGTTTTGCTGGTCGTATGAGTACTTTCAAATGTTTTATTGTTTTTGCTCTTGATAATGCAACATAGAGCTGACCATGTGAAAATACTGGTTCTTTCAAATAAATACCAGCATAGTCTAAAGTTTGGCCTTGGGCTTTATTGATTGTCATTGCAAAACACAAACGTATTGGGAATTGTTTTCTCTTAAATGGAAAAGATGATAAAGGTTTTCCTGTGTATGGACCTACCGATATTCTAGGCAAAATTACATTTTTGACAAAACCTTCACAAATGAGACGTGTACCATTGCAAAGACCTTCTGTTGGGTTGATATTTTTTAGTAATATGATTGGTGCATTCTTTTTTACACTAATTTGTGAGGAGGGAGACCTTGAGGAGTCAAATAGTGAAATAATTCTTGTTTATCTGGTTTAGCACAGTTAGTTGTGGCTTTATCATAACTCAGATATGTAATTTCATCTCCAGAAAATTTGTCAATCAAAAGATCATTAATTTCCTAGACAAAGTCATTTCCAGTAGTAAGTATTGCTTTTGTAACAAATGAAGAAGTATCATAATTATTACTAATGTTTGGAAAGACCATGTCTATAAGAGCATTCAGTGAAGTGGTTTCATCTTCAAAACAAAGGTTAACATTTGGTGGTATTTTAATTTCACCCCTGCTATTAGTTTGTTTTCGTCCTTCACCGACATTTAGTAAATAGGATGAAAATTGAGGATCCAATAAAGCTCACATATTTTGGGTTAGCTTCAGTTTTTCAAACTAGTTCGACAGTAGTGACATAACAATAGAAGAATTTATGATATCTTGTTTTGAACATTTTACAATAACAGGTAATGTTTGTCGGAAATCACCACCAAAGACAACAACATTTCCACCAAATATATTTTGAATTCATTACATCTCTTAACACTGCATCAAATTTTTAAATCAGATGACGTTTGGCCATAGTAGCTTCATCCCAAATAATTAGTTTTGCAACTTTTAGCAAATAAGATAAGGTGCTTGTTTACTGATATTACAAGATTTAGATTTTTTTTCACCTACAGGAATTTTAAATCTAGATGTGAAGTTCTTCCTCCAGGAAATAAGGATGCTGCAACCCCTGATGAAGCTGTAGCCAGGGCAATTTTTTTTTCATTTTTACTGAAGCAAGAAGAGCTCTATAAAGAAAAGTTTTTCCAGTACCGCCATGACCATCCACAAAAAAAACTTTAGGCAACTGATTATCAACATGATGCATGATTCAATTGTAGGCAAATCCTTGTGCTTCATTACGTTGATTAATTGCTAAACGATCTTCACCAGGTACAATTACATTCAATTCAGTTTGTAATTCTTAGGTGAAACTATCATTAGAAGGTATTTGCACAATACTATGAAGAGAAAAGTCTTCGAGAGTTTTGTTCATCGAGAACAGATGATAAGCAAGAGTGTTTACCAATTTGTGTTTCACTACAGCATGCCTAAGAGTTTTATCTTGTCTTAAATCTTCAGACATAAAACTCTAAAATTATAACCACAGATCAGATGGATTATTGAGATTATAGAAAATAAGCGCAGAAGCAAATAATTGTCGCAAAGCTGTAGGCATTAAGTAAGTTGTTGCCTGTTACAGGCACATTTCGCTGGTATTATCTTCTTCTGACAATCATAATGTTCGTGCAGCCTCTCTATATGTACTAAAAGTTTGGCCATGTATTGTTCTTAAATCTGTAAAAGATGTTGGTCCTCTAATATACGACAATAACAATCTCACGTAAAACCTTTCTCCTTCAGATAGATAACATGTTAACATTCAGCCAATTACTTCTGCTTTTTTACGTGGTTCCTATTCTTTTGTGTTTTTATGCCAAGTAAAGTGTTCTAGAAACTCTATATATAAGCAATTCAACCTCTTAGCATGATCGTTATCTCTATTCGTGTAGAAAAACTGAGTCAACATGGTTTTTTTAAACATGGGGCTAGCAGCAATCTTTTGTAGGGATTGGTTAGCAGGGAAAGTTATTGATTGGTGGTCCTCTAAATGAATAGATAATGGGATCACAGATGGGTGCATTTAGTTGAGATCAAAGCTGAAAATTCGCCAAACTGCTACAGGAGGTTAAATCCACATTGCTTGCACAAAATCTTTAATTTCATCAATTATATTTTCTTTATCAAAGTTCTTGTCATGTGTTTCATCGGCTGAACGTAATGTATACATAATTTTGTCATGTCTTTTGTAAATATATTTTATAGCTTCAATGGCCAAACAAATTTCAACATTTATGTGACAATTAAATTTTGCTATCAAATATAGGTTATATAGTACTACACATCTATTATCAAGTAATGAGCCTCTAATCTCAACGACATGATTATTATTCGTACGTCGATATATTGGATAAGAATTTTTTTCCATAAGTAGTAGCTTCTGAGAAGTCTTTTGGATATCTAAATCTATAATTTCTGTCTTTTTTTATACAAGGGTATGTTTTGTCAAGTTCGCCACATGGTCCATGTATCATGTGTTTTTTCACAAGGTTAAACATGTATTTATCAGTTTTGGGGTCAGGTAATTCTACAGAGACAATTCTGTCAAGTGCTTCAGAGGAGTAAATTTTTGATGCATGACTAAGAATGAGTAAAAAATAAGCATGTGGTAAACCTCTTTTCTGGAACTCTATGACATAGGTATAAGCTATAACTTAACCAAAGATTTTGTTATGAAATAATTCCTTCTTTACTCGAGCTTTGCACGAAAGACTCTGACTATTAAATCAGGCCTATTTTGTGTTTCATCCGATTGTGAACAAAGTTTTATTTCTGGCCAATTTTGATTTGTGGTTATAGTCAGAAATATATCTGGTTTTCCATAGCGTTCAACTAAAGCTATAGCATCCATATATCTTTTATGCATATCTCTTGGTCCACCAATAAATGATTTAGGTAAAATCAAACTTTTTCCTATATCATTACCTAATTTACATCCTTGTGCAATACCATCTATCAAACCTTTATATACTTCATTTCGGAATTGAGTTTGCATCTCTTCATTTCGAAAAATGTTCAGCCTTGATGTTTCAATTTTGATATACATATCTATTACATATTGCTGTAAAAGTCTACCAACATGTAATAAGAAAGAGCTGTCATTTTCCCTAATTTATAGCTTATAAGCGTAGTATTCACGACATGATACCTGTGTTCTCTTTGAACCTTTCTTGTTGGCAGCTTCAGATTCAACGAGTAAAAAATTATCTATACCTGTATAGTTTTCAATGTTATAAAATTATTCCCCATGACATGTTCCCCAAGGAATTTTATTTCCTTTCTGGTTTAGTCTTTTGATGCTTTTATGCCAACTAGGGGTTCCATTTGGAAATATAAGTGGATACTGTAGGGGATCTTAACATCCAAAATAATTTCCAATGATTTCAGATTCATCACTTTCTTTTGGGCAAACCTGAATGTTTTGGCCCATATTTTGAGATTCATCACTAGCTACCTGGGACGCCTGAGGCTTATTGAAAACATGTTCGTCAAACATGGGAGTCGCCTTTAAAACAATTCTATAGTCTTCTAGGTTATCAACTCTATTCAAACTCCGGAAAAATTTAGCATATGGGTTGTCTTTCAAAATGTTAAGCAGTCTCTCGATCAGGTTTTGTTGAAATTTCTCACTAATTAACATGCGATTTAAAATTTCATGGTCTGTATCGAAGAAGTACAATTGAAGATTTTGAGGTTTCTGGCCTTCCTGAGGTACTAATGGATTTATAAAATGGTACAACTGACCTTGGACAAGAAAAGTATAAACACCGGCATTTCTTTTACAAAGAGATTTATCGTAATAAGCACCGAGTGATGGAATGCAAACATATTATTGTAACTATGAACACATTCATGGAAATGTTTACCATCTTCAGATTCACTAAGATATGATTCTTTTAGTTCAGCTGGCATTTCAGTTCCTGAGAGTTTTACTTCTCCTGAACAACAACAAAATCCAAGTGGTTCCAAGTACAAACGTTTTGCATTACAAAATTTACAATTTGGAGTACTGGGTAATAAGTCAGGAGCACTTGCTATGTAAGAAAAAGGATCAGAATTTACATTTAATGTATCAGAATGACTCACTCTAAGATTTTGCCTTCGTCTCTTAAGATTTTGAATTTTTATCTGTCTGCGTTCAACTAAAGAAACATATTTTCTTTTAGAGGAGGGTTCTTCTAATTCTGTTAACTATGGAATAATTAGTTTTTGTGTTGCTGTAACTGAAATACCAATACCAACATAATTTAGGCAAGTTTCTCTTTGTCTTTTAAGGGAGTCACCTTTTAGTTGCCTACATTGAAGTATAGAAGTGTATTTTCTTTTACGATGCAGAGACTTCTCCTAATGGTGTTATTTTCTTGAACAATATGCTTTCCTTTGCGTGTCATTTTTAGTTTTCAGTAGTTAAAAAAGACAGTAAACACGACTGATGTAAACAATCAACTGAAAACGAGATAAATTACACTATAAAAGAAGGCAAGTAGATTTAAAATTCAAATAAGCAAAAAACGTAAGTGAAAAAACACTGCTGAGGAAACCAGCAAACAGATGCAAATATACTTACAGAACTTAATGGAATAGCGTACCAGTTGGCCATGCAAGAAAGAAACAGAGATTTACCACATCACGTAGATACAACACATCGTACCAGCAATGTGAAACCAGGAATTTTGTACAGGACTAAAATTTGTTGCTATCTGCAATATACGAAAGAAGAACTTTATTGAAACAAAATCTGTATTGAAGTTGTAATGTCATTCATCCAATGTAAATTCAATTCTTCACTATTAAAAATTAAATCTAATAACCAATTTAAAAGCTTTGGAATAAAAACAAACATTTCACATACCACCCAAAAGTTGTATCATTTAATTGATGAAAAAATTCAATGCTAAATAGATTTCTTTGAGGGTCGAAGTCAAATAGCTGTCAGACATTTAACAGCATAAAACATAATTTTGAAGGCAGTCACAAATATATACACTGAGCAACAGACTGATATGCATTGCAAACGAAAACTTTTCCAACAAAAGCTTAATTTTTCCATTTTTTGCGAAATATCAAATTGCTTCGCGGACCCTAAGCCCCCAATCAACACCCCAAATAAAACCCAAAGGCACCCAAATTCTATTTCTTATACAGCCGCTGATGTGAATCTAAGGGCACACAAGAGCTTAGTAGAGTTTTTATTCTAGAGTATTGCCCCGCTTTACAAAAGATCATTGCTCTGCTATGCTACAAACCTGAAGTTCTATGGTAGAACAAATGGAAGTTGGAACTCAGATGTATGAGAATATCATTAATTTAGCTAACTGACCCTGAAAGAATTCTTTACTCTGAAAATATGGCCGTCCATAGGCAAATGAAAACCCAAAAAGGAACACTTTAGATATACAACTAATGCTATTAAGTTAAACATAGATACGATTTGACCAAAGTTACAAGTTTGAGACAATACAGATGTTCTTGTGGCCAATTCCAAGCTTGTATGAAATATGTAATAGCCACATTCATAGAAACAAAAAAAATCACCTTATCAACATTATATACAATTGCAGAATGTGTTTTGGTGGTCCTTAATTAACTTTGATTTTCTAGCTATCTTTTCTTATTCATTAACTTTGATGTTATTTTTTCCATGTATAAAGTTTGGGTGTTTAGTTAAAAAAAAAAGATAATAAAATGTGGTCCAGAAAATAAAAAAACTTAATTAGAAGTTACAATTTGAAAGTTTTTTATTACAAAAATAATTATTAGGTGAATTTGAGAAGTCATATGGCAGTTATAAATTTTAATTATTCTCAACATTTTTAACTCCTCATTGTCTTTTCTTCTTCTCTCTCTTTTTTTTTTTAATAATTTAATGATCACATGAATGAAACATTGAGAAATAATTTTATAACTGGAAAAGAATATTAAGAGTTTGGTATCATAAATAGATTTGGTCCATATATAATTACCAACAGTGAGAGTATAGTCGTTCTCTCTTTTTCTTTCACTCCAAGCTTGTTTGCTATCTATACATTGTGATCTCTAGCTCTACCTCAAATCCTTAAAGGTAACTAATTATCAGTTTTGTTCATCATTCTCTTTTTTTCTGAAATTTAACTTTCGTCCATTTTCTAAGAATTGACACCAGAAACCTTTAGAAAGACATGATATTGTAGTTTTCATCTTTGATACTTTTTCGTTCTTTGAGTTGGTTTCGTTGTTGTTATCTTTTAGTTGTCATGAAGAAATTATCTAATTCTATTGGTGTATTCTTTTTTTCAACTTTTCTTTAAAGTTGAAATATTATTTATATGTACACTAAATTTACCACAAATTTTATTTACCATCGATAAATTCGTCGAATTTTATTTCTTTGTTAGTTTTAGAAAGTGTAATGAACAATTAAGGGACTCTCAAAACTTTTAATATAAAAAATATGCATTTTTTCTTTTCATATAATTCATATCATGTCTTATGTACGAACCCGCAAAGTGTGTCTATTCCCTCTAGTATATTATAATTACAGAATAACCTTAACAGTTTGGTAGTCCTCATTTAATTTTTTGTTTGGTTTATTTTTTTATTTTTTTACTTTTTTTGTAGTCCCTCATCTAATTTGGACAAAAGTATTTAAATTTTTTGTAATTTATTCCATTATTATCTCACTTATTTCCCATTATCTTTAAATTTACACTAATAAAGTACTCTCTTATGTCTACTTTTTGATAATAAATTATCCTTTATCATCAAACAATATATGGTGAACCTTTGATCTCCCTTGCATTAACTTTTATCTTTAATATTACAAAAAAATCATTATTAGGAGGATTAGATCAGTCTAAAATGGTTTCAGTATTTGTAACCTTTAATTTTATTTTTAGGATTACCAAAAAATTAGTTCTAATTATTAGTTGAATTTGATCAGTCTAAAAACGGTTTCGGTGATTATAATCACTCTGAATTCCAAAATGTCTTTTGTTCTTCTCTTCTTTTCTTTGAATTTAATGGATTCCTAAATGATAATATAAATTGTTCTATAACTGAAAAGAAAATCAAAAGTCATGTAGTCTAAATTTACCTATATATAATTCTAAAGAGTGTAAATTTTTGTCACTTCTCTCTTCTTCTTTTTTTTTTTTTTGTTTCTTTCAAGTTTTGTACTTTTATCTCTCATTTTCAAGTCTATTGGAATTAATCATCCTTCATTATTCATCTCTATATTTATCTTCTTAAATTTAGTTTTTTTTTTCCCTTCTTTTTTTAGTTGTTCCTTTTTTCTTTTCCTCATGCAATCAGGACAAAATACGTCCCCACCGTTAAAATTACAAGTGACGAGTTATAATAATACCATTTTGTTGAGTATATACTTTTTATTGCTGAGTATATACATTTTGTTCCATTTCCTGAAACTGTTAGTGCCTTTGGTATACTAACAAAGCCTTCTATGTGTCTCCTTTGCAGAAACAAAAGTGATGATTTGCATCATTGCTTTTATGGTTGTAATTTTATTACAACTATATGGGATCATTTTGCTCTTGTAATGAGTGTAGAAGTTCAGGGGCATAGCACCTTGTTGGGTCTCTTGAAGAGGTGGTGGCGCCATGGATCTTTCACATCAGCGAAAAAGTCTTTGTATTACTTATTCCCCATCTTTATTCTTTGGGAAGTTTGGAAGGCAAGAAATAAGGCAATATTTGAAGGAGTTCAGCCCTCTTTAACCTCGGTCATTCACTTAATCCATCATCAGGTTAAAAACTTAATTTTCATTCATGGTTTAAAAGTAGTTGGTGATGCTGAAAATTCCTTTATTTTAAGTCTTTTTGGATTTCACTTGACTCGAGCTAATAAAAGGAACCCTAAAGTAGTAAGATAGATTCCCCCAGATTCGAACTGTTTTGTTTTGAATTCGGATGGTGCATCTAATGCTAATGGAGCAGGATATGGTTTTGTCATCCGGGGAAAAGGTGGTAAGTTCATTTATGGAGAAAGTGGATACTGGGTGATGTAGATTTTTTCCAAACAGAAATTTTTTGTATTCTATTTAGACTTCGCAGGTGCAAGCTCCTACAACTTTCAAATGTTAGGGTACAAACTGATAATCATTCTCTGGCTTGTATTCTGAATGAGAAGAGAGGATTTCCATGGCGTTTTCATTTGGAGTTGATTGAGATGTGTTCTGTCATCTTAAGGAATAATTTCTTGATCTCTCATATTTACAGGGAAGGCAATACAGTTGCAGACTGTTTAGCTAAACAAGCATCAAGTGGAATATCTAATACTTACAATAGTTTTGTATCACTGTCTAGCTTTGTAAAAGACTTTTGATATTAGATCAATTGTCCTTTCCATATTTACGAAAGTAGCTTCTATGGCCTTATACAAGGGTGAGACATAAATACTGTCCTCTTTTTTCCACATCATAATAATATCAAGGAAGGGTGAAGCTAGGAAACTATATAGTATAAATATCCATCCCTTGGGTAGATCACTTGGGTGCATTGTGCTATATAGCACCTCCTATCTCAAAAATTTACCTCTTGGGTAGACCCCTTGAGTTTTTTTTGAGATAGTTAGAACCTGAATGTCGCCCTTGCCTTCCTGTTGAGTTAAAAAAAAAAAATACATTTTGTAAATAGTGTATTAGACAGCAAGGTAACTTACTATTTTTTTTATATATAATTATTATTTCGTCATTATATATAACGTACGGGCGAAGCGCGTCTGATCCATCTAATATGCATATTAAACACTCAATCTAGGAATACATGTCTGATCCATCTAGTATGCATATTAAACACTCAATCTAGGAACACATGTGATATCCCTTAGCACCCGCAAACAACATGTTGTTTTCTACCTGTCCAATTTAAATCAAATCAAAACCATACTTAAAAACATGGTTTAAAATGGTGTATTCATCAAATTGATTACTAGTAACTTATTCCCAAATTCTCCTATTTTATCAACCAGCAAAAGCCATTTTGGTGACTAAAATCTGGGCCTCAAGTAAAACAGTGTATTCATCAAAATGATTACCAGGCTATTGATCAAATTGTTACGGAGCCACTCATTAAGATTTAATTTAATCTGAAGGAAAAAATTGCTGCCACATACCAAGAACACAGAAGAGTTTGGGGAAACCTAAACCTGGATTTGGGGGAAATTTTCTCTCCAAAGAAATCTTGTACCGCCTTTTTTCTTGGAGGGATCGTTGCTCTGCTGCAAAGATTAAACAAAGAACGATCGGAATCTCTTGCGGAGCGCGAAAAAGAAAAGAGGAAAACTAAAAATTGACACCGGTGGAGGTGGAAACTTAGAAGTTAGACACGTACTTAGCAATATAGTGTGAGAAGAAGCAAAGGGAAGGGAAAAGAAAGAGAGGCAACCGGAAGTTTCCGGTCGACGTGGGGACAGGAGGGAAGGAAGCTGGACACGTCAGCAAATTTGGAAGGGGAATCGGGCATAACAGGCTCATTTTCCCGGATCGAGCCTTTTATATGTGGTAACCTAATTGAAATAAGCAATAAATAAACGGAGGCGGATTCAACTATCACCGCCACCACATCGACATGAAGGAAAGTGTTGGAGGAATTTTGGTGAATTATTATGGATATAATAAAATCACTCTGACTTGAAGATTACATGTTCAAATCATATCAAAAACATTTTAAGGTATCTTTACTACATGAACATGTGACAAAATGCAATTCCAGTCCAGTAATCCAATTAGCTATATTTGAAGTAGCTATACATGGATACTCTCTCTTCTTCATCTTCCTCTTTCTCTCTACGTTCACAAAAAAAATCTCCGTTTGTTTCATTTTTTTTTGGTTTTTTCAGATTATTTTATTATTAAGTGTTTCATCCCAATATACTTTTTTACATTTTCAATACACTCTTTTATATTTTCGATACAAAATATACTTAAAAATACACACTAAAAAAACAAAACAAAACGTATCTCCTATTCCTTTTTTGGAATTCAAATATTCTTTATTTTATATTAGTTTTTTCTCCGCTTTTGAATTGCTCTCCCGAATTGGGGTTTATTTCTCTTATTTTTTTAGAGTTTTTGCTCACTTTTCGATGTATGTTCGATTTCTCCAATTAGAGATTTCGATTTAACCTTAAATGGAATCTTGTTTCTTTGTTTTTTTTTTTTTTTTTTTTTTAAGGTGCTTATCGAACGGATTTGGTGAATGTTAGATCTGCGGTCTAACAAAAACGGCAAGCAAGATATGAAAATGAACTGGAGGTCAAATGTTGAAGATTGGAAATAAAGTAATAAATCTGGAACAACTACGTCTATCTACTACTTGTTGTTAGATTATCCAGTGTTTTTATTGGAATTTGTTGTTGGATCTTCATTTATACAATAGTCTTATTTGTATTTTGGTCTCTGAATTTCTGGGTATTTATTGCCTTTATAATTAATGAAGTTACCACGATTTTACCAATTTAGCCGATTCAAAATTATACACATATGTATTAAATTTATTTGTCGTTTGAAAAAGTGCGTATGGCAGATTTTGTTATAGCTCAATCGTTTAGTTGGTTAGCTCTACTATGGGGGTTTGTTAAAAAATGGAACTCATAAGGAGAGAGTAAAAAATATGGGGATTTATCAAAAAAAAAGAAAAGAAAAAAGAAAATATGGGATGACATGATTAACGTCAAGTTAGGAAAATATTGAGTGGGCTTTATTACTTGGGCTTATCAATTTCTGCCTAGAAACAGAAAAAAAGGTGGGTTTGGAGCCGAGAGTCTAAAAGAGAGTCCACCTAAAAAAATAGGACTGAAATGGTAGTTTAATAGACAAAACCATGAGTCCTTTTGTAAACAAAGCTATAAAGCTTCCCCAGTATATATATTAAAAAAAAAAAGAAGACGAAACCTTGACTTGGTATGGATGCCTTTTGTTTTGCCTTTTTTTTTTTCTCCTTGTAAATATAAAACCAAAAACAAAATAAAATACTATTCAAACCACATTTAATTTACTATTTAAAAATTATTTCAAGTACTATTTTAGTATTACCTCCATTCCACAAAAATAATCCACATTTTGTACTAAAAATAGTAAAAAATTCAAAATTCAATATGGACTTTTTTTTGAGACGGAGAAAGTACAATTTTTATCCAGCATCATTGGACCACTGACACCACCCGCCGGACTACCCTCTTTTGCCGCCAAACCACCGCCGACCTCCCGGTTTCTGGCGAACCAAAATTTGGCCGACCGACGGCGGTGGAGGTGGGTAGTTCACTGGTGGTAAAAAAATAATATTATTTTAATTAAAATATTGTTTAAATAAATTTTCTTTTAAACTGTAATTTAAATTACATCTCAAATTCAAACTAAAAATTTAAATAACCCCGTGTCCATACAAGTACTTTGCCACATTCCCCATAATAAACTACTAATGTATTACTGGATATATATATTGGAGCAGTGATAAAGTCATTAATAAAAAATATGATGAAAAGTTTCTATTTGATACGTAAAACTAGATTGTGGTCCCGTGTGTTGTATGGGATGTATTTGCTTATTGAAAATTTCATCTATAACTAGATATAATTGTAAGAAAACTATACTTAAATAATTTAATTCAATTGTACGATTTTGCAGAGATTTAGTATTACCTCTTTAGACGTACAAAAATCAAATTTATTACTGCATTGGTAACAAAAAAAGTTGTTCACGTTGAATTTTTTAAGTACGCTATAACAATACAAATGTCAAAATTCAATATATACTAGTATTTTTTGGAAAAAAGACATGATTTTTATTCCGAATTCATAGTCACATAGGTTCCATATGAGAATTTTCAAGTACGCCTTTTCCAAATTCCTCTTGTCACTGTATTTGATTAGATACTTATACACCCAATTACATAATTGACGCACTCTCACATTTCCGGGATTTTTTTTCCCCTTTTTAAGTATTGCAATCAACCAGACTCTTATGACCATGGTATTTACCGGGAAATATGATACTACTATCATTGAATAACACTTCACGTATACAATTTTTTTCGTGCGTCGATTGGGTATTGGAAACGTTTTTCAAATATAATTTGTATAAAATGACACAACATTCTTACTGTCTCAAAATGATTAAAATGTTTTTTCGATTGAATTTTTATTTTATATTATGAGTAAAAATTTGTTAAAAAGAACCTTCATTTTGGAAGGAAGGGAATAGAGATTTGTGAGTTGACGATGAATAAATAATGGTAAGAATGAAATCATTGTCTGGCACTATTGACCATGACCATGATGAGACAATTTTTATAAATGGTTTGGAATCTAAAAAAATGATGGAAAGAAGAGTACAACTTAATCGAACAACTTTTGTGATTGATTTATTGAACGTTAGCCATTTTTAAGGATTTTTTATTTTTATTTTTTGAAACACAGAATAAATCAGGTAGGATCTTTGACTATGAAAAAGAGAAAGGTATGAAGAGAGAGTTTTATCATATGGGCACGTGAATGGAATGTGAAAAACGAGGGTATTGCAATTAGAAATCAGGCTCCCAATTTGGTGGTGGTGGTGGTAACACGCCAACAAAGAACTGGAATGTTGACAAGAGTTACTCCCTCCCTGTGTTTTAAAAAAAAATTACAGTATCTTTTTTTTTTTTAATAAAAAAATAAACCTTATTATACTATGATTTGTAGTAAAAATAAAAGTTATAATTAAACAATTATTTGGAAGCAGAGAGAATATGATTGATGATCAGATAGATTGTGAACTGTGTGAAAGCAAAAAGTTGAATAAGTAAACGTGAACAAGAATTAAAGAAAAATATAATAAATTAGAATATATATATTCTTAGGAAAGAAAATAGTAACAATAAAATGAGTGAAGCGCGTGTTAGTTGGTTAATGAAAAAAGTAGTAGCAGACTTAGAAGTGGTGATAAGAACTAAAGGGCGACGATAAAAGATAAATAAAGGGAGTTTGTAACTTTTGTACTTAAATTTTTAGTAGTAAAAAAAAGTAAGCTCAGACGTCCAAATCCTCTCAAAGTCTCAATATCATCCAATAGTAGTCACATTCAAACACCCCCCTAGTGTGTGTGATTATGGATATATTATCTGTCATAAACAACAATTCACACGCCTGCTTTCTTTTATTTTTCGGCTCCAGTTGTCAATTTTATTTATTTTTACTTGTAATTTTTTTTATAAAAAAAATCACATCACATAATAAAACCAATATTGACTAATAATAATTTAACGGGACACATACTCGGACCAATCTAAGCTCCAAAATGAATAAGACCTACTTATTAGAAACCTTAAACTTGTAAAATAATAAATAGATTCTGAATATGAGTACGACTAGTTAACCGAGAATTGAAAATCAACTCCACGCCTTCAAAATGAATAATGATTTTTTTTTTTTAAAGCCACTAGCTTGAATTTTTTTTTTATAAAAAATAAATAAATAAAAAAAAGAAACAAAGAATGCATGTATTATGATACACACAATAGTGCGTTTGGAGGAATTCAACTTAGTCAGCAGTCAGTCGATACTCACGGATGTAACGATAATAGCTAGATACCGGATACGTATGTAAAAAAAAACAAAAATGTTGAGAAGAAAGGTCTCTACCGAACGAAGGAAGTTGGTTGGTAAAGTCTCCCGAAACCCCCAAAGGCGCGTAATATGAGAACAGAGTAAGTAGTAATAAGAGCAATAATAATAATAAAAAACGCACGGATGACAAATGACGTCTCAACCAACCAACCAACAAAAACAAAACAAAGAAACATCCATTCCATCCTCTTAACAAAAATTTAATCAATCATCGCCACCCGATTCCTCCTTAAACCACCCTCTCCTCTCCCACCATAATCTCTATTTCTTTTCATTCAACACAACACAAAAACAAGGGGGGGATGGTGGTGATCAGAATCTCTCCCTTTGTCGTCTGTTAGGAAGAAAAACGTGTCAGATTCTGCTGCCGCCTGCTGCTGCTGCTGCTCTACTGCTAGCAATAGCATTACTTTACTTCCCTGATAATACACCTCACCACCACCACCAACCCCCATACAATACAACACAACCAAACCCAAATCACCCCCCTCCTTCCCTAATCCCACACGGGCGGGGCTGGGATTTGTCCAAATTCTTTAATCATTGGATTCATTCAATTGTACTCCTGCTTCCCTAACCCACCACCACCACCACCCCCACTCCCACCCCCACCCTTTGTAGTCTCTACTTCTGCTAACTACCATTGGGAAGTCTTTTTTTGTTTCTTTCCCCTACTTCTTCCTCACCCCTCTTCCTCGTAGCTTCTCATATCTCCACCGTCAAGCCACCACCCCCCTCCTCCTTCCTTCCTTCCTTGTTTATACCATTCTTTTATACCCTGCCAATACAATTCTCAATATCTCTCATATCACCACCACCACTCACACCCCCCCCCCCTGTTTTGCTTTCTTGGTCTCCCTCTTTTTCTCTCATGGCCTTCTTGTTCACTTGTTTCAATACCTCTCTCAAACTCCGCCGCAAAAAACTCAACTCCCAAACACTTGCCTCCTCCTCCTCCCCCCCTCATCCTCATCAACCACACACCCCACCAGATGATGACGATAAACTTATTTTAGGAACCTTAACTTGGAACCAAATTCAGTCTTCTACCTCCAACTTCTCTACCATCATAGCTTCCGGTGGTTTCAGCAACGTCTACCTTGCTTACTTCCCCGGTCTCCCCCTCCCTGCCGCTGTCAAGTTGCTCTCCGGCTCCACCGACCGTCTCACCCGGGTTTTCCACCAGGAACTCCTCATTTTAAAAGGCTTGTCTCATCCTCACATCGTCAACCTCCTTGGCTACTGCCACCACACAGGTAACCACTTCCTTTCACCTTATTCACCCCTTCCATCTTTACACTTTTTTTTTATTCCAACGGAAGAGCTTCCGGGCCTCTCTTTTGGTCTTTCTCCTTCAGATTGAACTTCTGATCCCTTACCTTTTGGAATTTAGTCTTTCACTTTTGGCTGCTAATGGTCAATCCAATGCAAATATTAAGACGATGCCCTAGTTAATCATCCCAGGTTAAACGGAATCTAAAAAATAGGTCCATCCATGCTTTCAACAGTAGGAAGTCTCTTGGACTCGTTAACTTTTGCACCCTAACCTAAAAAATATTCAGGGGTTTCAACTGAAATTCTGTCTTAAAAACGGCTCCTTTGAATCTGCAGAGGAAGGGGTCCTGGTATTTGAATACGTCCCAAATGGAACATTGCAAGAGAAACTCCACGGAGAAACAAAAACATCATCATCCAACAAGAAGACATGTGAGGATAAAAATGGCTTACTTTCGTGGAGGAACCGAGTGAAGATAGCCTTCCAGTTAGCTCAGGCCCTAGAATACCTGCATCACCAGTGCCCACTCCAGATTGTTCATGGAGACATCAAAGCTTCCAACATTCTGTTAGACCAAAACCTGGATAGCAAACTCTGCGATTTCGGATCAGCAAAAATGGGATTCTCATCAGCAGTGCTGCCACCGTCCCAATCCCATTCCCATTCGTCATCATCAAGTAAAATGATGATGATGGGATCTCCAGGGTACACTGATCCTCATTATCTCTGGACGGGGATTGTATCCAAGAAGAATGACATTTATAGCTTCGGTGTTGTGGTTCTGGAACTCATAACTGGGATGCAAGCTCTTAATCCTGTCTCTGGTGAAAGGTTGACATCGGTTTTACGCCCCATTTTGAGGGATCCATCCAAGATTGTTCAAATGGTGGATGCACGCCTGCCAAGATTTGACTTGGAAGAAGTTACGGCTATGGCTGCAATTTCAGCTATGTGCCTCTGTGAAACTCCTTCCCTCCGGCCTTCAGCTTCGGATATTGTGAATCTCATGAGAAACAGCAACGCTTTCAAGTTCCCTTCCCCAGATTCTCTTTCCACATTGGCCAAAGGATAAATCAATATGTTGGGAGTTTGTAGTTTAAAAGAAGATTTTTTCACTAGACAAACAGAAACAGACACAGCATCACAACAAATACTCTTACAGTACATACAGTAAATGATAGGTCTTCCTTGGAGAATTGTACATGTTTGGTTCATGTAATATTGCTTCAAAAACCAGGACTTTGACAGGTCCAACCAATTTTTGCTCCATGATGAACTTTGATTGTCTCCTAGTTATCTTTTTCTCCAATAAACAACAGCAATAATAACTAAGCCCTTATTTAACTAGTATACCTTAATTGAAGTTGGTCTGCCAAAACATATTTATCAGATACCCAAACCTACGACAATATCAGACCAAAGCTAAATATTTTAAAACCCGAGACTATTTAACATGAAACTCCTCTTACATTCACGATACATTATAATCTTTTTCCCATTAAATTCAATTCAGAACCAAAACAAAACTGTATGGCCATGTTTTGAAATACAAAAGTCTGTGTCAACTAACTATATTACAAAGAAAACAACACAGGGGTGTCTAACTCTCAGTGAGGTATTCTGAAACTTACAAGAACAAAAACATGTGATTTCATTATTTTTTGCAAGTGTATCCCTTCCATGTGGAGCAAAATCCCAGATATATACTACACAGTAATGTCTCAAGAAAATTTACATACATGCGTACAGATGAAGTGAAGCACATGTGTTACTAGAAAGAGTTTTGAACTCATGACGACACCTTTTTAGAGGGTATGTATGCATCAGGAGGATCATCCTATAAGAATTTGGCCTCTATCTCCTCCAGGGTAAGCCCTTTTGTTTCCGGTATGATAAAGAAGATGAAAGCGATAGACAAAACAGCAATCCCCCCAAATATGAAAAACACAGTCCCAGCTCCAACCAAATCCTGCAATGACAAGAAACCAGTCGGTATTCAATAAGATTTTTCTTTTCATTAGGAGACAGACCTCAATATCATATAATTGTAGCAATAAGATTGATTGAAATAAAGTCCTGCCCAGAACCTTCAGAGGAGAAAATGCAAAAGCCACCAACGCGTTAGCACCAAAGTTCACCAGGACTGCTATACTCAAACCACGTCCTCTCAAGCGTAATGGGAAAATTTCTGATATCATCAACCAACCAATTGGACCAAATGATAACTGCAAAAATAGACAAAACAGATGGGTATTTCATTTTTCCAAGCTGATTAGCAAATTCGAGTACTTGACAGTCTGTCCAAAATCCGTCTTCTGACCGCATTTTCATCTTTCTTAAATTAGTTTACCGTACATCAATAAGACTCGCATGTATAAAGTAGCCAAAAACTATCTACTGCACCTGATAGCAACCAACATAGACCAGCAGTCCAACGACAGCCACGGCAGGTATACCATCCAAGAAGGTGTAATATGATCCCAAAAGAAACAATGATATCACCTGTCACACGGTACAAATTATTTTTTAAGGGCTTCAAATAATAAGGATGGTGATATAAAGTAATAGATAGCCTTAAGAGATCTAACCGAGTAAGACACTGTTCTCCACACTATGGATACTGTGTAATAAACTCCCAAAGGAAGTAAAAAATACTTACCATACCAGAGACACCACCGAGTAGCAAAGGTCTTCTGCCGATCCTATCCACTACCAATACAGCTAATCCAGTCATAATCAGCTGCAAAAACATTGAGACGCACTACAATTAACAAACCATGAAGAAAATTGAACATCAAGCTCTAAAAGTCAATGCTTCGCAGTGGTACCCAAAATGGTGAAGTAAAGCAGCATATTTTCCTTCATAAAAGAGAACTACTAAACTTTGATCCCTCTATAATATGCTAATGGAGACACTACAATACAGTTTACACAGAAAGGACCCCAGAAAAGATAATCATGCACTAAGGAAACCAGAAACAGTACATTTCAATATACACTACCTTCAGAAGCCCAAGATAAATTGAGGCCCTTGTTGCATCAGATGCTGCAGTAAAACCTGCGCTCTGTCATTACAAAAGAATCTAGTTAGTTGCCCAGAAAATAGGACCACAACATGTCGGCAAAGTTAATATGAAGAATTAGTATCATTCTATGTGGAAATCATCCTAAATCAACACTTGTACCTGAAAAATAGCTGCTGCATAATACAGAACACTGGGCTGGCCTGTAATCTTCCACGTAGCAGGTCACAAATATCAGTGCCTAGTTAACAAGAAACCAAAAAGAAAGGAAGAAAAGGTCATAAAGAGCACATTCGTAACTAGAAATACCTGTTGGAACAAGACTAATCCTGCACCAATGAAAAGAGCTTTCAAGCATTTCCCTTGAAACATCTCTCCTAATGTAGCTTTTTTCTCCTCACTAAGCTGAGAAAGCTCATCCAGAATTTCATCTACTTCCTGGGATGCCTCATCACCAGTGACTCTACCCCTCAGCCGGAACACACAGAATATGGCATTTTCTCTTAAATCATGGAACTTCTCCTTGTCCTGTATAGCTCTTAAAAGAATCCATCTTGGTGATGCAGGTAGCCACCACATTCCAGCTCCCATCACAAGTGCCAAAGGGACACTAACCCCAAACATATAGCGCCAACCCGAAACAGCATCAACCAAGAAGCTACCAACAATATAACCCAACTGCAGTGCACACAATATGTTCACGAGTTGGACCATTATATGCGAAAGATAATATCTATGAAATCTCGCAACATGGCGACATTACAACTGTCCTCAACACAGAAAAAAACTTACAAGCATCCCCATGACAATGAAGAACTCTTTCAGGGAAATCAGTTGGCCACGTATCTGACTAGGAGATGTTTCAGCAATGTACATTGGAGCAGCATGCATGGCCTAAGAAGTGGGAGATAAAAACTTCTTAGACGATCACTCCTATGGAAAGGAATTTTGATGGCAAGAACTAAATGGTCTGATGAGTTATAGTGAAGAGCTGTAGAATTAATTTACATCAAGCACAATGTGCAGAATCACAAGCAAGGGAAAAGTTATTACGGGGTCTAACTAAAAAATTGAACCCGAAACACGCTCCAAAATGTCTTCGACTGTTTAATGGCTATGAACAATGTTTAGTCATTTAAATACATGAATGGTGGAATGAGAAAGTGAAAATAACAATTTAAGAAAGGGAATGATGCAAAAAGAAAAACTAGGTAGGGGATCTTACCAAACCAATCCCAATACCGTACAGGAGCCGTCCAATGACCAGAAGAACAAATGAAGGAGCCCAGGCAGTGACCAAAGCTCCCACAATATAGAACAAAGACGACAACATCAACTCCCTTCTTCTCCCTGATATCGGAATGATTCATAAGTACAGGAGGAAAGAGATCAAAGGTATTGATTTCAGAAGACGGAATAGTGAAACAACAGGAGGTTCAATGGTAACCTAGGAAGTCGGCAACATTAAAAGCGACGAGGGAGCCAATCAATGCACCATAGAGTGAGCCACTACTCTGCAACAGGGAAGAGGAGCTCAGAGCATGAAAATCAGGGAAGAGTAACACGAAAGGAACAAATAGCCTAAACAGCAACGGGCGGGGGATGAATAAACTTACAATGAGGCCAATATCGACAGAGGACAAGGTATACCATGAAATTCCACTTGATGTGGGGGACTGCAAGGGAATGAATTGGAGGATAAATACAACACTAAAACGTGACAAGAAAGTACAAACTCAGGGCTAAAGAGCTGAAAAAGAAGCATCGTAGTTAAAAAAGATAACAAGTGTAGTGTAGTGAGCACAGAAGCAAAGGAGAGAGAGAGAGAGAGGAACCTGAATAGAGATGGTGGCAGAAGAGGTGGCCCCAATGTCATAACCATAGAGTAATCCTCCGAAAGCTGGGAAGATAAACCTGAAACCAGCAATGAATTTCTTAGATGGAATTCAGTAGAGAAAAGAGAGGTTAGGTAGGAAGGAAGGTTACTGACGAAAGAAGGGCGGAGAGGAGAGAGTAATTCCGGGAGGGGGGGAGTCCATTCAAAAGAGGCTCTGCAGCAGCACCGGCGGCGGAGTTGGAGTTCCGGTCCTGCAACATATACAGTAATGGTTGACACAATAAGTAAGCATCAGAATCCAAACAAAGAAGAGTAAAAGAGGGGGAAATAGGTAAAGGGGCGGAAGGCAGACCCGACCTGGAGGGAGGAAGAGGAAGTAGAAGGCTGATGCGGAGGGTAGGAAGAAGCCATGGATGGGAGAAATTTGGTTGTTTTGTTTTCCTTTTTTAAAAATAAAATTTGTTGGTGTTAATTTTGGGTTTGGTTGCAGAGGGAGTTAGCGGCGCTGTAAATGCGTGCGGTTCCAAATCTGGTGACGTAGTCTCCCCCCGCTGCTGCTCTTTCTTGGTTTCTATTCCAACACATCAACTTCCCATAATATTCAACCCAAACAAAAAAAGAAGCAAATTTCTTCATCGGTTTATATCATATATGATGATTCTACATTTACTTAAAAACAAAAGCAAGAAGATTTAATCCCCATTTTTCAGATCCCCACAGCTCACATTTTCTTAAGTTTTGGTTCTCTCACTAAAAACATAACGCGCATATTTATATTTTCTAAATTTATTCTGCACAATGTGTATACGATACAGACAGAGTAGTGATCATTTCCTCAAATTCATGTCAATTACTGTATTTTGGTTTGAAAAAAAGAAAAACAAAAACAAAAAGGCTTCCATTCAATATACTTACTACTATATATAGTCCTTCTTCATTTTTTTATTTTATTTTATTTTTTTAAAAAAATAAAACAACTGAAATCTCTAACTAGCTCCTCCTCCTATATTCATGCAAGCTAGCTAAATCCCAATCAATTCCGTCCAACTAAAATCTCTCTTTTCCTCTTTCTTTCTCTCTCTCTCTCTCTCTCTCTCTCTCTCTCTCTTTTAAAAAAATTAAATTTCTGGCAGCAACCTGAAATATGGTTTTCGCCCCTGCGCAACGAAACCTATAAAATAAGAAAAATAGGGGGGTGAAGAATTTTGAGGTGGGGGGCTGGGAATTGAAAAATATGGATTATAAATCTGCAAATATTGATTTGCAGGCACTATACAATGAGATTCGATGCCATGCGGACACAATTTACAGGTTTAATGGGGTATGGGAAGGCCCTAATCCGCTGTCACCTATTGTGCCCCTCTTCCTCATTCAATTGACCATTGCCATCTTGTTCACTCGTCTCCTCATTGTTGCTTTAAAACCTTTTAACCAGCCACCTTTTGTCGCCGAGATTTTGGTGGGTTATTCTTTCCTTTCAATATTTAACTAATTCCATGCTAACTTTCCTCAAATTCTCTTTTCTTTTTTTTTTTTATCATCATCATTCAGTTTTTGTTGTATTCATTCTCGTGTCAATTAATTTGGGATACATACGACATCCCCAACCTAATTTACTGTGGGGTGTGTGTGTACGTGATTTCTGGTAGGGTGGGATGCTAATAGGTCCTTCAGCATTTGGCAAGTTGAATGTCTTCAACAATATGTTGTTCCCGGCTTACTATATGCATGTGTTAGAGCCGATGGCGCATTACGCTCTGGTGCTCTACGCCTTCCTCATGGGACTCCAGATGGATATCCGAGCCATTACCCGATCTGGTACTCAAGCCCTGCATGTGGCCGTTGCTGGTGTTTTTATCCCCTTCGTCGTTGGGTCCACCTTGTATTTTGTGTCCACTGATGAAGATATTAGGCTCCGCGGTACCTTCTTCTGGGGTGCTGCTCTATCCGTTACCGGTTTTCCCGTACTCGCCCGAATTCTTGAGAAACAAAAGATCCTACTCACCGAGATTGGCAAGACTGCCTTGGCTTCTGCCTTGCTCAGTGACGTCTTTTCATGGTTCTTCCTAGCCATTGGATTCGCACTCACAGTTTCCCACCCCCTATGGATCATTATTACCACCTCCGCCTTGGTTTTGCTCTCTACTTTCTATCTTCGCCCTGCCCTTGCTTGGATCATTCGCAACACTCCTGTTAGCCAAGGCTACAGTGAATACTATATTTGTTGTATTCTCACTGGAGTTTCCCTCATGGGGGTGATCACAGACGTGTGTGGCACACACCCCATGATAGGTGCCTTCATTTTTGGGCTCATCATTCCCAACGATGTTCTCGAGTCTCTGCTTTTGGACCGGCTCAGTGACTTTGTTCACGGCATCTTAATGCCCATCTTCTTCCTGGTGTGTGGGCTTAGAGCCAACCTCGATGACATTGGTACTTCCCCAGGTAGTTGGATCAAGATGGCACTCGTCATCATCTTTGCTTTTGCTGCCAAGATCATTGGTGCTGTTGCAGTATTTTTCTTACATGATTTACAACCTGGTCAAGCTGTGGCTGTTGGAATCCTCTCCAATACCAAGAGCACTGTAGCTTTGATCATTCTTGAAGTTGGACTCACTCAAGGGGTAAAATTATCCTAATCTTCTTCTTCTCTCATTCTTGAAGTTGGACAATATTTCGCTTAAAAGTCTCTCTTATAATATGTACATATGTACCCATATATAGATGTAACTTTTGCTTTGTAGTTTACACACACTCACACATTGTGCAGGCTTTGCTACCAAAAAGTTACATACTAATGATCGTGGCCATTCTAGTAATGACAATGGTGGTAACACCAGCAATAAGCTTGTATCGTCCCTCCAAGAATCAGATCCCCTACAAGCGGAGGACCATTCAGAAAGGCAAATCTGATGAAGAGCTACGAGTTCTGGCTTGTATTTACGATACCAAAAATGTCCCTTCCATCATCAACCTTCTTCATGTTTCCAATTCCACTCCGCGATCTCCGATTAACATCTTCGTGCTTCATTTAATTGAGCTCACAGGCCGGGCCTCCGCCATGCTCGTTGTCCATACATCCAACAAATCAGGTCCACGAAATAATCTAAGTTACATAGAAGCTCAAACAGATCAAATCGCATCTGCATTCGATAATTTTGAGTTACGATGTGAGGGTGTTCACACTCAGGTGCTTGCTGCCAGGTCACCTTATGCAACCATGGATGAAGATATATGCAGCATTGCCAACGACAAACGGGCAACCATCATTATCCTCCCTTTTAATCGACAACAAGACAAAGACATGGAAGACCTGAACCCTTCGGCGGAACAAAATGTCAACGAGAGTGTGATGGCGAATGCCCCTTGCACGGTTGGGATCTTAGTTGACAGGGGAGGACTCGCTGATCCTATGAATCAAATCCACGGTAGAAGGATTGCAATGTTATTCTTCGGAGGACCCGATGATAGAGAGGCATTGGCTTACGCGTGGCGCATGGCAGAACATCCTGATACCGAGTTGAGAGTCGTGCGCTTCATTCCAAGTCAAGAAATCGACATGGGAGAAGAAGCAGGAGAATTCATGGAAGAAGATGATGAATTCAAAATAGAAATCGATTCTAAAAGAGACCAAGCCGTGGATGATGACTT
The DNA here is from genome assembly GCA_949775105.1 of Oldenlandia corymbosa var. corymbosa. Taxonomy (NCBI): domain Eukaryota; kingdom Viridiplantae; phylum Streptophyta; class Magnoliopsida; order Gentianales; family Rubiaceae; genus Oldenlandia; species Oldenlandia corymbosa. The sequence goes on along the minus strand of CATKSE010000001.1, from coordinate 1,244,020 downwards.
CTTGAACAAGTTCAGGGTTTCCACAGTCAATGACAGCTCGGTTAAATACGTCGAACTCGTGTTAAACGACGAGGAAGAAGCCGTCGATGCAATCAAGGATATGGATAACGAAGATCATGACCTCTACATTGTAGGTAAAGGGCGAGGGGTGATATCGCCACTCACATCAGGACTTACAGACTGGTGTGATTGCCCCGAATTAGGCCCAATCGGGGACCTCTTGGTTACTTCCGAGTTTGAGTCCACATTTTCAGTGCTGGTGGTGCAACAGTATATCAAGTCATCAACATCATCAGCATCATCCACAGATGATAACACATTTGGGTCCACTAACTCTGTTATTCAGAGGAGGAATGACGCTGATTTCAGGAACTCGGCTTCAGAATCTGAAACATTTGAGCCATTAGCCAGTTTTAGGAAGAGGGATCCTTACAATCCAAAGTAGCATTATATTTTCCGTGTTTTGTACAGAGTGACTACTTGTAAGAAACTCTTCTATGTTTGATATCTTGATTGAATTAACAATTATGTTTGAAGGAGAGAGTGTTACTGCGGCGGGTTGGTTGGTGCTTTATAACTTATATCTATATCACTACCGAGCTCAAGGTACAAAAATCCCGAAAAAGAAAAAAAAAAGGGTACAGAACTCCCAGATGCTTATTCCGCGTCATTATCATTATCATCATCATCAATAAGTACACTCAAGGGAAAGGAATGAATCTTCACTATTGACACAGAGTCTCATCTTCCTATAACGACAAGGAATTTATTATTACAAAAAGGTAACAGCCAGAAGCATCCAACCAATACTCTGATTAGCTTTCATTCCATTTTGGAACCTCAGAAAAGCCGAATTAGGCCTTCGTGGGTTTCCAAGGTTGGTATCTGGTCCAGTCCCTCTGTCCTGGGTTAAGGGAGTGCCCTTTGGAGTGGTAAATGTACTCATCACCTTCCCCAGATAAGTTCTCCCGGTGCTCAACCCCATATCTACTGGGTTTCAGCAATAGAAGCTGCAGAGTGACATGCCAGAATCAGATCATTTCTCTATTACAACATTGATCACTCTATAAACAGTCGCAAAAGGTTAAAAAGACCGGCCTCACCTCATCTCCCGTGTGATCAGTTATAAAATGCAGCCAACCGTGCCATTCGGGTGGGACCTGGGAAGCATTGTAGCGATCCTTTGATGCATATTCCACCCACCGGTGTCTCCCTTCAAAAATGCAAGGAAAGAGAAACTGTTTGTTAACCAAGCAAACGAGAAGAAAGAGTCTGAAGGATGAAACACAAGACAAAAAGTCACAGATTTCCGTCAATGTATCTTGCAAACCCCTCTCAGGTCTGTTTTAGAGAGAGCAGAGGTTTCTTGAACTGTATTAGATTCTCCAAAGACTAAAATGCAAGATTACTATCCACGTTCCACACCCTACATAACATTTCAATCAAACAACAAAAAAGGTTGAGGGTATAGTGTCTAAATGTCTGCCCTTCTGCCCACAATATCTATAGCGGAAGTGTTACAGTCAAAGTTTCTAATTTATAACATAAGGGTAAAGAAGCTCATACCATATTGAGTGTCACCGAATTTTTCATAGTATTTGTTGCCAAATTTATCAATGCCAACAAGGGTTGCACCAATATTTTGCATCTTTGTCTGCCTGCATTGGCCAAGGAAAAAAACAGTCAACAATAAGATTACAGATGTTATGTGCAACTTCTGACATCCCCCTCAGATCGCATTTGATTTTAGCTAAATCATCCACTTTGGACCTTCTTGCTAAATTTCAGTGAAAGGTTATGAATTTCAGGTTTCACATGCAACGCAAATCTAGAGTGGACAGCCAAAAAATGAAGATGGAAGATCTTAAGCATACCAAACTTCTTATCGGAACAAAGGGCAGAGTCGTGCCTACATTTTTGCACCTCTCAATCAGCATGCTCTACGTTTAGGTATGTTTAAAATAAGCAAAAAGATTTCTTAAACAAATGTCATATGCGGTTACGGACCTAAATGGTAAATTAGTAAACTTTAAAAACCCGACTAAGTTAATTCAACATGGAACACAAAGGCATATACTGATGGGAAACAAGGGACTGAATCAAATTATAGGAACGAGAGGAATACACCCCAGCTGTAGGGATTTAAAAGACTTGAGTTCGAGAGCTAAAGTTTTTATTACTCAAAAAGTCAGGACAACTAATAACGCTGCAGAACTTCTCTACTCATAGAAGGTTCAGCTGATAGTTCCAAAACCTAATAGGACAAAAAGAGTGACTGAAAACTAATAACAAAGAAACTAAAACGTATAGAAAGCCTAAAAGATAAGGAAACTAACTATATTGTTAAACTTTTCCTAAAACCTAAGCCGGAGCCTTAAGATCCATCACATACGGCATAAGCTATATATACCCGCCATCCCACAGCATCGCTATAACTCGTGACCCCCTCCCTCCCACAGCCAAGTTTTTACAATCTCAGGTTTTCAGTCGCTAAAAGTCTTATTTCAAGTTCACCAGAGCCAGGAAAGTGCTTAACCGCTTGCAAAACATGCTTTCTAACCATAGTTTATGCATCAAATGGTCTTCATGAGACAAACAAACAATATAGCGGTAACATTAAAATTCAACAACTCACAGAAGATTTCCATCCAAGAGGCATTTCCTGCAAAGAAGCAAGAAAGGAAAAATAGATAATCAGCAACACCTAGATAAAGATGGAGGAATCTCAATTGATAGAAGGTATGCCTCAACAAAGTGCAGAGTTCAGACTGATTACAACAATTTAATAAACTGGTAACTGACAAGCATTTCAAACCACCATTAGATACAATGAAGCTGGTGTGCCCTTGCACCCAAAAAAATGAAAATAAGAATACAGCCTCCAATCATTCCAAAGTTGCAGATTCAAGTACACTTCTCAAGTCAGTTTAATGCACAAGTCTGCAGAAACACATAATTCTGATACATCTGCAATAGGCACAATAGTTCTGCAAAGCTCGTTTAGAAAATAAGTGACGGCTATAAGGGTACTAAGTCTTTCGGGAGGAAAATCCTTCCTCTAACTCAAATCCAAGAGTTGTTATCTGCAATCCACTCTTACTCAAAACACTCAAATCTTTCCCCTAAGGCTTTATGAATGACGGCAATCTAAAAACATACCTCGGGAGTTGGGAACAAAAACACCTCTTGTTACATTTTCTAACATATTAATGAATAAACCTTTAACAAATGCTTATTACAAAGAGGAGACAATACGACGCATTGAACAACAACTAGAGGGACAAGGAACAAAAACGCCACGAAATCTTTAATCAGAGATCAAAGCTAAGTGTTTCCAAAGATGAATCCAATTTTGTTTCTATTTTTTTTTTAATAAAAATCATAATCAAAACAAAAAAGCAGGATCCGAATCTCAATTTAAAAAAAAAAAAAAAAGTCATGAACGAACGAAAATGGACTAATTAAAATCCTCCAGATGAAAGAAATAAATAGCTGGAGAAAATGGGATTGGAACTTACAAATAGCCTTCTTCCTTGAGCTCGCCGAAGAAATTGCGGAGCCCCTTTTCCCTTATCGACTTCAACGCATTCCTCACTACCCCAGCCATCTCTCTCTCTCTCCCTCTCTCCACCAAACTGGCTTTTTCTCTTCTCTGTGTAAATTTTGCCCCTTTCATTTTCTTCTCACAAGCCTGGGCCTCATAACGGATCGGCTTTAAAGTGATTGGGCCAGTGCTTTAAACCAATGCCAGCCCGAGTTACATTGGGCTTCTTCTTTTATTGTTAATAATAATTTATATAGGATGGGAATATGGGTTCATACTCTAATACGTGAAATGGAAAATCTTATAAGAAAAAAATAAGTGTAGAATGTGGGGAAAAAAAAAATAAAAATCCTCACAATCATCTTCAATTTGTGTGTAAAAAATCTCAGTCATAATGTCACCTTTACAGTGTCAAATATTATTATCTTCCTGGTTGAAATGGGAAAATGGTGTGAGATAAAATAATTAATAGAGAATTTAGATTAGGAGCATTGTAGAGTGGACCATTAATAAAGTAGGCAATATTTGTAAATTTGGGCATTATAATTCGACAACATAGACATGGCTTTAACTTCTAAAATAAAATCTCTTTTTTTTTTAAAAAATTCAAAAATTAAAATCTATATTTCTATTTCAATGTAGCATAAAATGATAGTAATATTCTGATGATATTAATATGGAAGAAGTCATAATTTACATGATGAGAAAAATTAAATATGTTGACTTTAAAAATAAATGCAAATATTTCATAATTTATAATAGAAGATTTTATTTTTCCTTCCCAAAAGTTATAAATTTTTCTTTTCTCTTCGCTTTCATTTGAATTAACTCGAATTTCTTTTTTTTTCTCACCGAAATTCAAACCTTATTGAGCCCAAAAGAAAATACACATAATTTACCTCTGTCTTACAAAAAATAGTCCACATTAAATTTTCAAATTTGTACTAAAAACAATACGAAACTCAAACCTCAATGTGAATTATTTTTATGAGACGAGTAACATATTTTGTATTTTATGTAGGTGAAATTTAAAAATTGATGAGCATAGTCAAAAGTTTCAATTATTAAATTTAATCAACTTTTAACTATATTATTAGAATTTCTATAAGTCACATGTTTGTCAGAAGGTCACCTAGTTGTGAAATTGTTAATATTATATCAATCAATTCCAAGTTTGAGTGAAGTTCTTCATTCCAACAGGATTGCCCCACATCCCATAACAGGTAAAGCTGGCGATAGGGATCTTTTCATATTACATGCATGTGCAGTTGTTGCTGTCTCTCTCCCTCTTATCTGTACTAATCTGCCTCTTTGCTTCCTCGCGTCGCGACTTCACCCAAACCTCCCCAAACAGTTTTGTCATTTCTTCTTATTCCTGTGGCAAATGCAATCCAATCTCAACTTCCCAAAACAATATCCAACAATCGCATGCCCCCCCCCCATCCATATCAGCAACTTCAACTCATCATTGCAGCTATCTCTACTTCCCAGCTAGCTTATTATAATCTCCAGACACACTCACCTCCGTTACCGGCTACCAGCTCTTTTCCTACATTGCAGCGGCAGCGTTTGCCCTACGAACCTGTTGTCATCATTCGGTCCTCAATTTTCTTTCTGCATGAACCTACTTCCAGATTCTTCAAGAATGGAATGTCTTCTCTCCTCATACTACTCAATACTACTGCAGCTCTTTCCTTCAAACCAGCAGACTCATACAAGTGAACTGCCGCGCTCATCATGAACCTGTCCTTTGGACCCCCCACACGCTCGAAAAACATGATGCCTTCTTCCACCTGTCCGGCCTCCATGTAACCCCTAAGCATGCTCCGGTTGCACTCTATGTCCGGCGTTAAGCCTAACTTTCCAAGTTCCCCATAAACTCTTTCAGCTTCCTTGGTTAAGCCAGTTCTAGTGTAGCCTACCAATACGACATTGAAATGGGCACAAGCAGGCTGAATTCCTTCCCTCTGCATTTCAATAATAACCTGTTCGCCTTCTAAATGTTTCGATGCGTTGGCGTATGCTTGAATAAGAACAAGATAGGTATCAGAATCAGGGGGACATCCGTTTCTCCTCATTCTGAGCACAATTTCCTCCACTTCATTATAAAGCCCGGCCGTGGCATATATCTTTATCATTACTTTGCAGCTAACCTTCAAGAAGACAGAGTATATATGTATCAGATTGACGATATTAGAATCGCAGTTTGTGAGAGACAAGATTTTGAAAAGAATCACATATTGCGCCAACACAATTTGGAACCCTGAACTTCAATAAAATTTTCTACACAGTCATTTTCTCCACTTGTATTAATTAACCACCTACCTTACCAGGTTGGATCCCTTCTTCCTGCATTTTGTTAAACAAAAATGATGCAGCCTGGGTTCTACCTGCGGAATTGAAATCAAAGAAGAAAAACCCCCGCAGTTAAGTTCATATTCAAGAGAATTCCAGAAACTGAATCGGAAAAATCAGCTCACCCACCAAATAACAATCCACACCCTAAAAAAAGGAAAATCTTCTCGTCAAACATAATGAATTGTCTACTTCACTAAAGCCCAAGTCCCAAGATATGTAAATACACCATGCTTTAATTAAGATTCATATAGACATTTTCAGTTGGAATATCAAAACTTCAGAGCATTTTTGCATCCTAGCGCTAAGAGGAGAAAGAACTAATTTCCTTTAGGTGTTTCAAAATAGAACACATCAAGTAGAAACAAATTAACTCTTCCAGTTGACAACGCGAAGAAAACCATTACCAGCCTTTCCAAGATAGCATATCATATTGGTATATGCTTTCTCATCCAAAGGAATGCCCCTACTTTGAGCAATGTCAAAAATCTTCACAGCTTTGTCCAAATTCCGGCCCCTTCCATAGACACTGAATTGACAAGGAAGAAAACGTAAAATAAGCCTCCTATATACATTGAAATAGTTTGAAGTCTTCTCATAATTTTGATGCTGACAAATAAATTACCTGATCATGGTGTTGTATGTCTGAAGTGACGGAGTAATGTTCTGGGAAACCATCCGATCATAAATGCTAGCAGCAAACCGTAACTTCCCTGCACAATGACATACCACCGCTTCAGTGAAATCCTTCTAAGAGAAAATTAACCACAGTTCACAAAAGAAGGGGACGAGCAAACCTGCATCAAGCATAGCTTTGATGAAAGTATTAAAAGCCACAGTGTCAAGCTTCAAACCAGATTGAAAACTCTTATGAATGGCATCTTCTGCTTCCCGAAACTTGCCTGCAAAAGTTTAGAAATCAAGATTAAAGTTCAGCAAGGATAAGCAGCTGCTTCCAAAGATACTATCACTCACTTTAAAAATTCAAAACACCCGATGTTATGTTTATTGAAAGAAGGAAAAGAAGTATTGCAAAATCTACCAGTATTGGCCAATGCATTCACAAGCATGCTGATAGCAACAGGACCAAAGTCGTTTCCTTCCTGAATTTCTTCCTTGTAAAACAAATACGCTTCATCAACTTTATGACATTTGATATAAGTGGCAACCATCCATCTGTACAGATTTGTGCGTCCTTGACAGGATTTTGCCACTGTTGCAAAGAATTTCTGGGCGTCTTCCAGCTTCTGCTGTTTGCCATATAAAGTAATCAAAGATCCACAAGCGGCATCCTCTGCTTGTTGCCCTTGCTCAATCAGCAGATGAAACAAGTACTCTGCTTTCCTCGCATCACCTAAAAGTGCACCAAGAAAAAAAGAACAGGAAAATAAAAGTAGTGTTAGGACAAATATGGCTTCTGTCAATACATAAGAATGCCACACGGCTACTTGCCTTGTTTGCAAAATTTTGTGATAAGCTGGCTGGCTACTGACAAACCATTGGAAGTGCCTAGCAACAGCTTAAAAATTCTCTCCGCCTCCACGAAATCTTTTGTCTCAATATAGAGGTCAAGAATCAGCTCAAGTGCGAGTAGGTTTATTTTTTCAGAGGGCAAAGAAGAGATTATCTCAGCTTCTCGTCTTCCATCTTGCACTGCCAACAAAAATGTCTGGACGAATGTACTCTTCTCAAACGGCTCAATTCTGCTAAGTTCTTCTGTTAATTTCACCGCCTCAGTGAGCATGCCCTCCTTACAATAAACCCTCATGACTGTTTTGAGAAGCAACTCATCAAATTCAATTTGGTGATCCCGGATCTGCAAAATGAACTCCCTTGCCTTGTCCATCAAATCAAGCTTCATAAAGAGATTAATCATAACATTACAAGAGGAACATTGTGGAGATCCAGTCTTAGATATGGCGTGAAATGTGGTCTCAGCAGAAGCTACATCTTCTAGCATGACATAGCACTGCAACAAGATATGCAGTGTAAACCTCGATAACAAAATGTTTTTTGACTTCAGTTCCTCAATCAAGCTCAAAGCTTTATCAACATTTCCAAAATTGAGATGGACCTGTGCCATTGTAGTATACGTTTTCTCATCAACTAGCAGGCCTAGAGTCCGTGTCTCTTCAAACGCCATTCGAGCATCCTCGTACAAACCGAGTTTTCCATATATTTTTATAAGTAATCCATAAATGACTTCATCAGCAACAATGCCGTACCTTACCATTTCATTAAAAAGAGCAAGAGCTCGCGGATAATCCCCACTTTTGTAGTACAATGTCAGAAGGGAGGCACAAGTGAAATTACTCGGAATAATTTTATGTGATCTCATCTCACCATAGAGGTCTAAAGCTTCGGCATTTTTCCCAATTTTTATACTCAACGTAATAAGAAGACTGTAGGTTGCTTCCTCAGGCACGTATCCCAAATTTTTCATTTCAGCAAAGTTCCTGAAAGCTTCATCTGCAAGACCTTCTTTCACTAATGAACAAATGACAACCGTGTAAGTGAAATGATCAGGAACCACCTTATCATCCATCATGTGCCTCCAAATTTCCAAAACGTTTTTGTGAAGTGATTTCTTCTGTAAAGAAGACAGCATAAAGTTGAAGACTGCAGGTGAGGGCGTTATGCCTCTTTCCCTTACAGCAGAATGAAAGGACATCATGGCCTTGTGGTGCCCCCATCTAGCGTAAGCACACAACATGGTTCCCGAAGCAACTTCATCTGGTTCGCATCCAGCTTCAAGCATCTCTAAGAAGACCTGCTCGGCAAGCTTGACTTTCCCAACTTGGCCGTAGGCACGAAGAACAATAGTGTAGGCAATAACGCTAGGCCGATAGCTTAGCTGTTTAATCATACCATCTAATGTTACACCAAATTAATACGTGAACAATATAGGAAAGCCAAAAACAAAAGCTTAAAAAATACTAATTGCCACAGGCAAAATAATAAGGTCTGTTTAGCATATTCTGTTGAAAAAAAGATACACAAAATGACTAACACAAAACACAGTCATAAAATCATGATACACACCACGCAAAACCAAAGTTAACCAAAAAAAGGGAAAGTATTTATAAAGTATAATCTATTTTCTCTATTTCATAAATTAAAAAAAAAAAAAAAAAAAAACATACCTGCAATTTCATCCAAAAAAAGAAGTCCCTCACTTGAATCCAACCCTTGAGCTCTTTCAACACAACGCACATCTCCCTAAAAGTAAGCTTAGCAACAAAGGAAGCCATGACTTGCCTGATATCATAGGATCCACGAGGCAACCCGGATAGACTCCTGACTTTCTTGATGGCAGCCACTACGTGTCTCCCATACAAGTGTCCATTCCTGTCATCATCCAAGTACTGCATCATCTGCTCAGGCGTACGTTTGATCCACTTGGGAGTCTGGGCCATGGAGCCTTGGTTTTTCCTGAGTTGCCCCAAGTACTGGGCTTTGGCCTTGATGATTCTCCGGGCGTTGTCGTCCGAAAGTGGGTTCTTTGGGTTTCTGGACTTGGGTTTTGGTTTATTTAAGCGGGTTTTGTTGGTGTTGCCAGAGCTGAGCGTCCATGGGTCTGGGGTGACATTCAAGGAGGAGGAGGAGCAGCGGGGGAAGAACGTATAACCGGGTTCCTGTTCGGGTTTGGGTCTGGGGGTTTTGGTAGTTTCCCAGGATTGAAATTTTAGAGGAACAGAGCTGAGAAAAGGGGATTTCAGAGCTTCCATTTTGAGTAGTCGAAAGGTTTACTAGTAACCGTTACCATCAAAGAAAGAAAAAGAAAAAGGGATGGATGAAGAAAATATAAAGGTCTGAGCCCCTTTTGGCGGGAGTTGCAGCCTTCCAGGATTGGAACAGAGTAGAGCAATGGGAGATTCTGAACTGGGTTTCTCTTTCTTTGATTTTAGAGTGGAGAAGGAGATAATTGGACAAAGAAAGCCAAAAAAAAAGAAGAAAAAATTATACTGTAATAGAATATTAAGGTCTCTAAAAACAATAAATAAATAAATAAAAGACCACCAAAACATACAAAATATAGAGCAGAAAAATACAGAAGTAAAAGATTAAAAAAAAAATATATATATATATATATATAGATATATATATATCTTTGGGTTTGAAGAGAAGAAAGTGGAGCTGGACGAATCTCCAAGGGATAATCAGAAATACAATGGCTGGTGGGGGACCGGGAAATGCTCCCAAAATCTTGCTTGCTAAGCCTCCCGCTTTTGTCAATCGACCTGGAGGAGGGTTACCTACTTCTGTTGCGGGCGCTGCTGCTGGTGGAGCCGCAGAAGACGATTCCGCCGCCGCCGCCGCTTCACGCTCCCGTCCGCCCTCCATCGGATCCCTTAACCTCCTTTCCGATTCTTGGGACTTCAACCCCGATCGCTTCCTCCCCGTCAGTTACTAACCTACCAATTTAACTTACCTTTTTCTTATAGTATTACTATTTTTACTATCATGTTTGTTTGTTTTTTTTTTTTTTAATGATTTCCATGAATCTCTTCTTGGTGGGTCTTCTTTATTTATTCATTATGCTTTTCGTGAATAGTTTGGTATTTTGCCTTTGTTGTTGTTGTTGCAGTTTCTTACTGACAACACTGATTTCATGGTGGTCGGAGTGATTGGTCCGGTTGGCGTCGGCAAGTCCACCATCATGAACCAAATTTACGGCTTTGATCCTTCCTCACCTGGTGGGTACTAATTTTCCTTTATTACTTCCATCCCTATTTGTTGAATTGGGTGAACCCTATCATACTGTTTGGATGATGATTGATGGTGATGCTGTTTTAGGAATGTTGCCGCCATTTCCAGTTCAATCAGAAGAAACCAGAGCTATGACCAAGCACTGTACCATCGGCATTGAACCCCGGGTTTCATCTGAACGCATAATACTTCTTGATACCCAGGTCTGCTCTTTTTTATTCTTATTTGTGTAGCATTGCGAGTGCAATACTAGAGGTTAATGATATGGAGTGGTGAAATTTTTTTTGCTAGTACAGCCTGTATCTAGTCCATCTGTGCTGGCCGAGATGATTAGACCCGACGGTTCCTCCACTATCTCTGTTCTGAGTGATGAATCATCCCTTTCAGCTGAATTGGCGTATGAACTGATGAACATTCAGGTATCTGCCGAAATCCTGAAAGAGAGGAACAAGCGAAAAATTAGATACATTTAATATTGCCATCTTATAACCCTTTTACGTGGAAGTTTAGCAAAAAAATATCTAACCAGAATTTCTGTTTGATCGATGCTGCAAGGATCCTTCTAGCTAGGTGTTTTCTTGGCATCAATCTGTCATGTTGTGTTGGTGGTATCAGAGGGAGTTCATGATCTTAGTATGTGGCGCCTAATGTCAACGGTATCCATTTCTCTCCCACAAACTTTTACATCTTCCACCTGCTTAAGTAATTGCGGAACCCCACTGAATAAGAGACCTTTCATTTTGGAGGGGTGATGTATTTACTGCATTGATTCTGTTGCTTCATCATTATTGACATCCGAGTTTCTAGTATGGTGAGTAACATCTGATTTGGAATGCCTTGTGAATTTTGCAGGTGGATTTGTTGAAGCTCGGTATACCCGAACCATCTTCGGTATCCCTGTCGCACCCACAGAGCACCAGTCTGGTCGTCTCGGAAAAGGAAATTAAAGATAAAACCCTAGAGTTTGGGAAAGAATATCTTGCCACTCCAGTCTTTGTGCAAACAAAGTGAGTTCTACACATACATGAAAAGGGTTTTCCTAGAGTTCCATTTTTCCTGGATTGATGTCATGAGGTCATAGTAACGGTTTTCTGTTGTCATTGTTCTGCAGATTGCGCGAGCAAGATGTTACCCCACAAAATTATCTGCAACTGAAGAAAGCGCTCAATCGGTATTTTAGGTCTTCATATTTTAAGAGGTTTGAATCCCATAATCATGGTGATAGAGACACAGATTCAACATCATCACTAGAACTGTTTTTATTGCCATCAAAGAATAGAGACAATTCTCCAAAACCAAGTTACGAGAGCCATGAATGCGCGCTGCGGAAACTTCGCAATCAGGTCACTTTTGTATACATCCATCCTGTCATTTTGAGGATTGAAAAGAGTGGTATTTTCATACTAGTGTTGGCCTGTTTGTTTCCAGGTGTTGTCCATGAGTGGGTCGTCATCCTTTACAAGAATAGTGTCTGAGCGTGACTGGATCAAGAATTCTGCCAAAGTATGGGATGTGGTCAAGAATTCTTCCATAATTATGGAATATTGCAGAATGCTTCAAAGTTCCGGCATGTTTAGGCGATAGTGGCTTCTGGTTTCTAGTAATCTCTGTCAAAAGAGTAGTTAACAGCTATCAATATAGGGATAGTGTCGTCAAACCCTCAAGGGTTCTAGTTATCTTTGTCACAAGGGTTGTTGAAGGATCATCTCATCATGATGAAGAGCAGCTGCTGATCAGATGGGCGCGGATGTGTTCCTGCACCCCACATTTACTCTTTACCTCTTCTGTTCCATGGACGACAAGTTAACAGATTGGCAGTTTTTATTTTCCGGACTTCAGTTTTTATTTTTCACCAAAACCAGAAGGGAGCCAAGGTCTTTTTTTTCTTGTGATCAAAATTGTAGAAGCCAAATAATATTTTCTTAGCTTCCAACCAATACCATAACCTTATGCAAGTTCATAACAAATATAAAACTGAGATAAAACAGAAACAAAGATTTGAGTGCACATCTATTCTCTAATATGAGCATCGCATCTATTCTCTATTCCTCCATGGCAATGGCAGATGATGATGATGATTCAGCAACTTGGCCGGCAAATTTTCTTCTGTGCTTGATCTCTGGCAAAGCAAATGATCCATCTACATTAGTCTTTAAAATAAGGGGATTCAACAAAGTTAACAAAAAGGACAAAGGATTAAAAAAAGCCATATGAACACACCACTTTTCTTGGAAAGCCTTGATTTGAGCTTTGGAGCTTTCTTCATGTGAAACTTGATAGAAGACTTGGTGGCATCTTTGGAAGCCCCTCCTAATATAGATGAAGGACATCAACTCAAGAATGCAGAAAATGGTCAACAAATTAAGTTCCATAAAGAAACTAACTGAACAGAAATGAATAACTCTCAAATACTGAAATCAGTTGGAATCTTGATGCACATGTGTGAAAAAAAAAAAAATCTAACCGAATTAGTGTTTGATCAATCACATGAATCATGATAAAAAGAAAACAGTCACCAAATACTAAATGAAGAAGTCCAACATCACTCATGCTTTTGATGACCACCAAACCATCAAAATACAGTTGTTCGATCTCACTAAATGAGACAGGTAATAGATCATAATTCGACAGTGTCTGGTAATTTCTTTCCAACACATGAATCATGATAAAAAGAAAACAGTCACCAAATACTAAATGAAGAAGTCCAACATCACTCATGCTTTTGATTACCACCAAACCATCAAAATACAGTTGTTCGATGTCACTAAATGAGACAGGTTATAGGTCATAATTCGACAGTGTCTTGTAATTTCTTTCAAAGCTTCAAAGGTCTTGGCCAGTTACAGTTTTGGAGTAACTGAGTTGAAACTCTCTCTATTATGCATCAATGGAGCATCACAAAAGACATCTCACCCGTAAATTCAACCGCCACCTAAATCGTATTTCAATTTGTAAACTAAAATTGGCTAAACTCACATTTAAATTTAGGACACTGTAAGATTTCTAATGATACTTAAAAAACAACATCTACAATCTGAACAAGACTTAACTCTCCGCAGGAAATACAGAAACAGTCGAATTCATAGAAATTGCAAAAAGCAACATAAATGTGCACAGGAAATTACCATCAGCGACAGCCATCTCCACATCTTGCATGGTGACTAGTCCCTTGGCCAACGCCTCCTTCTGCTCCTACTTTCCACCATCAACCACACAAACAAACAAACAAAATTAAATTAAATTAATCACACTAGCAAGCCCTAATACCATAATATTATTCTTAAAAACAAAAAAAAAAACCAAAAAAAAAGAAAAAAAGAAAAGAAAAAAGAAAAGACAGGGGGTTGAAATGATGACGTCACCGACCCTACGCCACTTCTTGAAAAGTTTGCGTTTGCGCTTGCCGGAGACGGAATGGAGAGGGTAGTTAGGATTGCTCTTCTGGGTAAGCTTGTTGGAGACTGGGTCGCCGTACTTGGCTCTCTTCTGCTCAGCCTGTGCAGCCCTTTTCTGCTTCAGTACTACGTTATATTTGGCCATCTCTTTTTGCTTCACCTTTTACTCTCTCCAATGGAATTCTAATTCTTCCCCACGTCGTCTTGGCCACCGTCGGCTGCCCGTATGAACGAACCCTAATTTTTTTTATACCGGGAGGGGGAGAGGGAGGAGGACGGCGGAAGAGAGATACGCGATATTGGTTGTTTGACGGGTCAATGGCTCAGTTCTTAAACTTCAAAGTTGGAAAAACAAAAGGGGTGTTTGGTTGGTGGGTTTGGGAATGAGGGAATGACTTTGAATTGTTAGGAATGGATTAATACCCAATTGTATAGAAAACTCACAAAGAGATCGGATTTTCATCTAATTCCCGTTTTTTCAATATTTTTTTCTTCAACTCTTTGTTTTCTCTATATTATATTATTAAAGACTGAAGTATCTTTTCTGTATTTCTGTTTCTTTTAGCTTTGTACAATAGTACTAGCTATATAGAGGAGCTCATACAAGATATATAAGGAAAGGACATAACTATATTCTAAACTCTACCAATGTAATCAGTCTAGAAAACTAATTCAAAATTTCTAATTAATATTGCATTAAATCTATTCTTAATTTACTGCACAATTATAGTGATTTCCACGCTCCCCCTCAAGTTGGATGGTAGATGTTGATAAGATCCAACTTGTATAAGAAATCCTCAAATTGTGAACGAGGTAATCATTTGGTGAGAGTATCACCAATTTGATCTTTTGTTAGAACATAAGTGATACAAATGATACCTCCTTCAACTTTTTCCTTTATGAAATGTCTATCCACTTCCACGTGTTTAGTTTTATCATACTGAACTGGGCTATGGGACATGTCGATGACTAATTTATTATCACAGTAGAGCTTCATGAGAACTTCTACATCCATCTTAAGCTCTTCTAACAATTTCTTTATCCAAAGTCCTTTACATAATCCTTGTGCAACAGCCCTAAGCTCATATTCAACACTACTTCTAGAGACAACACTTTGCTTCTTACCTCTCCAAGTCACTAAATTTCTCCATACAAAAGTGCAATATCCAGTAGTAGACCTGAAATCCTCTGATCCTGCATAATCAGCATCAGTAAACCCCTCTATCTGCCTATTTGTATTCTTCTTGAGGAATAAGCCCCTATCAAGAGAGCCTTTCAAGTACCTAAGTATCTTGTAGACAGCCTGCAGATTAACTTCCTTCGGAGAATGCATGTGTTGACTTGCTCTACTCACAGCAAATACAATGTCTGGTCTAGTGTGTGATAGGTAAATCAACTTCCCAACAAGTCGTTAATATTTATCCTTGTCAACTAGATCACCTTCATCTGCAGGTCACTTTCCGGATTCAACAGGTGTGTCACTTGGTTTGCAACCAAGCATACCAGTCTCAACAAAGAGGTCTAACACACACTTTCTTTGGGAGATAACCATTCTTTTTCGTGACCTTGCGACTTCCATTCCTAAAAAGTATCACAGTTCTCCTAAATCTTTCACCTCAAACTCTTTGGCCAAGACTTTCTTTAGTTTGTCTATTTCTAGAGGATCATCTCCAGTAAGAATTATGTCATCTACATACACAATAAGAATTGTCTTCTTATCATCTTTGCAGTGATGAACAAATATAGTATGATCTGATTGCCCTTGCTGGTATCCATGTCTCTTTATCACCTTTGCAAACCTGTCAAACCATGCTCTAGGTGATTGCTTCAAGTCATACAGAGATTTCTTGAGCTTCCATACTTTTCATTTCTTTCCATCGGAAAAACCAGGTGGTATTGCCATGACTACTTCCTCTTCTAATTCCCATTAAAAAATGCATTCTTGATGTCCAGGTGATGAAGAGGCCAGTCTAGATTTACAACCAATGACAGTAGAATTCGGACTGTATTTAACTTTGCTACTGGTGCAAAAATTTCTGTGTAGTCAATGCCATAGGTTTGGGTAAATCCTTTCGCCACGAGACGAGCCTTGTAACGCTCTATTGTCCCGTTAGTATTGTACTTCAACGTAAACACCCATTTACAACCAAATGGCCTCTTCCCCTTTGGTAATTCCATCACCTCCTAAGTTTCATTCCTTTTTAAAGCCTGCATTTCTTCCAAAACAGCATCTCTCCGTTTTGGTATTGCTAAGGCTTCCTGTATATTCATTGGAATCTTTTCATCATCAAGATTTGAAGTAAAAGCATAAAACTTAGAAGATAAACTATGGTAAGACACAAAATTTGAGATAGGGTGAAGAGTACAAGATCAAGGCTGCTTTCTAAGTGCAATAGGAAGATCATGATCAGAAAACTTATATGGATTCAAAGATGGCTCATGATCATTCGGAGATATTATCGGGGTTAACTCTTGTGGTGTTTCGAGTGTGAGATCTTCCCTGTATCTTGATCTTGGCCTTCTTGAGTAAACCAGTAGTTCCTTTTTGTCATTTATTCCTCTAACTCCCCCAAAGATCAAGTCTTCTTGTATAGGTGATGAAGTGCTTAAAAGAAGATTAGGACCTGTTTCTTGAGTTTTTTTCTTGGAGAGTATGACCTGAATCTGGGTCAAGGGATGGACTTGTTTCAAATGTAGAATAGGAAACTTGATTCTGGAACATTCAAATCAAAGTTAAGAAACCGAACTTCATCATTTGAGGTCTTCCCATGAAGCGAGGTTTTCTTGAAGTATAGAGTGTTTTCAAAGAAGGTTAAACTAACAAACACTTTGTGACTAGATGGATCATAATATTTATAACCCTTTTGTGAGGCAGAGTAACCTATGAAAACACACTTGAGAGACCTAGGATCAAGTTTACTACGATTTTGAGCATGAACATGAACAAATGTTGTACAACCAAACACTTTAGGAAAAATATTTGAATTTAGGTGCTAAGTAGGAAAGAATTGCTGGAGTTTTTGGAAGGGTGTTTTGAAGGAAAGAACACGACTAGGCATTCGATTAATGAAATAGGCAGCGGTTAAGACATCATCCCCCCCAAAAAAGTTTAGGCATGTTGGTAGAAAATAATAAAGGTTGGGTCATTTCAAGAAGATGTCTATTCTTGCGTTCAGCCACCCCATTTTGTTAGGGGGTGTCAACACAAGAACTTTGATGAATGATACCATGGTTTTGAAGATAACTCCCCAAACTACTGTTGAAATATTCAGTGCCATTATCCGTGCGCAAAATTTGTATTTGTGCTTGAAATTATGTTTGGATCATGGAATTAAATGTGGTAAAAACTGAGCGCACTTATGCTTTACTTTTCAATAGGTAAACCTAAGAAACCCTTGTATAATCATCAATGAATGTAAGGAACTATTTGGATTGTGTACGACTAAGAGTTCAAGATGGACCCCAAAAATCACTGTGAATTTGGCTGAATGGTTTTGATGGCTTATACCTAAATTTTGGAAATGATGCACTATAATGTTTTGCTAATTAACAAATCTCACATTAAGTAATAACTGACTCTTTTATTGAAAATAAAGAAGGAAACAGAACTCTCAAATATCGAAAATTTGCATGACCCATCTTATAATGCCATAACAATAGTTCCTTATCCTTAGAATTAGGTGAAGAATCACTAACAACTGCAGAATATTGTGCTATCATGCTCACGCTATCTGTTTCGAGATAATAAAGTCCTTCACACTCTTTAGCACTGCCATTCGTCTTCCCCGACGATAGCTCCTGAAATTTAGCAAAGGAAGAAAAAAAATTGAGCTACACATTTGCACTAGTTAGACACTTTACTGATAGAAAGTATGCTGCATGACAATTTAAGAACATGGAGTACATCCTCTAAAATAAGAGAATCAGATAGTCGAATACTCCCCTTTCCAGCAACAGGAGCATATGAGCCATCAGTAATTTTAACTTTCACATTTTCAGCAGAAGGTGTGTAGGATTTAAACAAATAATATGCATAGGTCATATGATGAGATGCCCCAGAGTCTAGAATCTAAGGGTTTAGAACTCTAGACAACACACTTAATGCATGGAAAAAAGTATGTATATGAGCTAATGAACTTGAACGAGTTGCAGATGAAGCCTCAGAAGTTTGAAGCTTGGAAAAAATGTGATAAAGTTGTTCCAATTGTTTGGCATTGAAGGTACTGTTGGGGTTAGGCATAGGCTGAGTGTTCAATTCTTCTTGGGATGGACCACCAGAATTTTCAATTGTTGCTTGGAAACCCCGAGGCTTATGGATCTGTTGAGGCTTCCAATTTGCTGGTTTTCCATGAATTCCTCAGCGATTCTCCTTGGAGTGGTTAGATATGCGGCAATGCTCGCACCAGAGATGCATTTGTTAATTTTTCTGGTTTGGCCCATTCATTGGTACCTTAGATACCATGGCTGAAACTTCAGGAGGTATGGTTGCAGGTTTGGACCCCTTTAACATCACCCTCCTACGTTTCTTTTCACGCCGCACTTTAGCGAAGAATGCTCTCAGAGAAGGGAGAGGAAGGCGGCTTAGGATTCTGCCTCGAATATCATCAAATTCTTGATTGAGTCCAGCCAAAAACTCATAAACTCGCTCTTCTTCTATCCTACGTTTATGACACACACTATCTTAGACACAATCCCATTCTTCATATGTTATGAAATCTAGTTCTTGCCATAAAGAACACATGTCAACATAATTATCAGTAACTTCTCGATTTCCTTGTTTCATCTGCCAAAGTTGGGTTTTGATCTCAAAGATTTGAGAAAAGTTTTCAGCAACGGAGTAAGTTTCACATACAACATCCCAAACATCTTCGGCTGATGGCAGATACAAGTAAGTTTTCTTGATATTTGGCACCACGGAATTTACTAGTCATCCAGTCACCGTAGAGTTTTCTGACTGCCGTTTCTCTAGGGCAGCAATATTGATTGATGTTGGCTTTGCCGTCTTACCTGTGAGATAGCCCATCTTTCCCTAGCCATCAATGACGAGTTTGATAGACTGAGACCATTCACGGAAGTTTTTTCCATGAAGTTTGTCTACCCCGAGTGAAAGAGATGGATCAATTGCACCTGGGGACGAGATTGGTGTTTGAGTCACTTCCATTTGAGAGGAAGTAGACCCTTTACTATTATCACCTATGTTCCTGCTTCAATAAACCAGGTTCGTGATACCATAAAGACTGAAGTATCTTTTCTGTATTTCTGTTTCTTTTAGCTTTGTACAATAGTACTAGCTATATAGATTATAGAGCCCATACAAGATATATAAGGAAAGGACATAACTATATCCTAAACTCTAGCAGTGTAATCAGCCTAGAAAACTAATTTAAAGTTTCTAATTAATATTACATTAAATCTATTCCTAATTTACTGCACAATTATGGTGATTTCCACAATTGTATATAAATTTATTATTATATTATAAAAATAATTTTTTTTCTTAACTATAAAACTTAAGTTTTATTTAAAGTTTCTTAGTCAAATTTAAATTACCAATATCATTGGATTATAATTTATATTGGTTAATTTTTAAAATGAATTGGGAAACTCTTGTATTAAATTTGATATTAAAATAAGGTTACTCGGATTCAATAAAACTAATTAATTTTTTTATAAAAAAATTCATTAATTTAATAAAAATATTTTCTTAAATTTAAAAATTTTTAATTAATTTTTGTACATTAATTCTATAAATTAAATATAAAAAATAAATAATACCTCAACCTAATTGATAAACAAAACAACTGCGTTGTAATGGGTATAATGATAATGAATCCTTCTTGTTATCATGCCTAAATCATAGTGAACCCCATGAACAAACCAAACGCACTATTTCTTCTTGACATAGTGTGTTTAGAGTTTTTTTTTTAAAATAATTTATTAATACATGCAAGTAGAATCTAACAAGAAAATCTACAAAGTAAAATAAAATAAAATAAAATGATACAACTATTTAAATGTGGATGAGAAAAAATTCGACAAGATTGTCATATTATTTCGGAAATTAAAAATATTTTAAGTTTTTTATTTATTTCAATTTATATATATGCCATTTAAATGTGGATAAGAAAAAAAGTGAGCACATATGTGAACAAATCATGGTTTTCGCTATACAGTTGAACGTCACTAAATTAATAATTTATAGCAATTAATAATTTTCTCTGGTCCCAACTCAGGACTAGTACAAAAAAGTGAAAAAAAAATTAATAAAACGATAAGATAATAATGTTTGAGAAAACCTCCTACAAATCTATAGGTCCTAACAATACCATAAATTAAAAAATACCTTAAAAATAAAAACAAAAAAAATAATGATAACTATAAATATTTAGTAAAATATGAATTATTGATACTTGTTTTTTAGTTCTTGGAGATAATATATACTAGGGTTAATATCAAAAACACCCTCAAGGTTTAGTCGATTATCTAAAATACCCTCGCCTTTTGAATATATATTAAAAACATCCCTTGATTTCTTGGCCTTAAGAGTCAACCAGTGACTTGAGTAAAATGTCTTAAAAATCAAGCCAATTCCGGCCAAATATTTACTTAATTAATAAAAAAAATTATTAATTTTAAAAGCCTTGAGAAGACGCTCTCCTAACATTTTAAATAAAAAAATATAAAAAAAGGTAAAGAAAAAATCCTGCATTCTGCTTCTCCTTCTCCATCGTCACCTTCCCTACCTAAAAATTCAGTAATTCAATTCACCAACACATTCAAAAGGGCCTCCAATTACAGAATTTAGGGAGGGAGGGGGGGGAGCCATTGTAATTCCAGCCAAGCATTGGATGAAAAAGATGAAAAATCCACAAGTGCCTTTTCTCCACATCTGTCCACGTCTTTATTTTCCATTAAATCCTTCTCCCACAACAAAAATTGCCGCCGCACTTCTTTCTTCCTTTCTTCGCATCGGAAACCTCCTCCACTCGACCATCTCATCCACTTCTAACCTTAACCCTCACCATAATTCAAATCCAAATAAACCCTTAAATCTGCAACTTCTTTTTTAAATCACCAAAAACAGTTATCACTTTGTATAGTTAGTTTTATAATATTGTGTGTAAGTAGCAGGGCAATGACTGGGTACATATCTAGTACTTCCATATACCCCACGAGCATGAATTGAACACTGAAATGACGAAATTGAGCATGGTTTTACATATGTACTTCATTTACTTTTTTTTTGTTTGTCTTTCTTGTTTTTTGCCATTAAAGATGAAATGGTTCAATCTATCATTTTTACATTTAGTTATAACAGAAGTTGCTAAATGAAAATTAATTCATGATTAATTAATAATATAAGTTTGGCATGCTTCAAAAACAAATTAAATTATTGAAGATTATTTTATTCCAAAAAAATTGATATAGTTAATTTCAAAAATTTATTTAAGTGCATTAATATACTTATATATTTTAAAAACATTTATAAATGGTATAATTTAAAAAGCATTGATTGAAAGGTATCTTTAGCCGTTTACACAAAATTGACGATGAGGTTATTTGGTAGGTTAATTATCAGTCAAAGGGGCATAAGGTAATATTATCAAAACTCATGTAAATCGTACCAAAATTCGGGGGTTAAGTTGTAATTTTTATTTTATGTTTGTTTTTTTTATTTGCATTTCGCCGCGATACTGATATTGCTTTTTTTTGTTTTTTTTTGTTTTTTTTTTTCCTAATACTTTCCAGTTTCCACTATCGCTAAATTCCACAAATTATATTTTACAGTAGTTCGGGAATATTGATTTGGGGATTAGGGCGATACATAGGACAGGAAGAAAGAAAAGAGATGGCCGGAAGAATCAGGAATGGAGCAACTTTTGCCACCGGTCTGTGGAAAACCCTTTTTAGACCGGCAGCCTCCTCCTCTCCCGTCATTCCTGCTGCTGCTGATTCTGTAGCCAGGCGAGCTTTAACAACCGGTAGTCTCACCGGAGATGGTTCTGTGAGGACGGAGATCACCACCTCTCACACCGCAAAATGGATGCAGGTATGCATCCTTCAATCCCTCCCAATTACTTCATTCAATTTCTATCTGTTCTTAGGGTACCTGCGTCGTGGCTCCGATAATTGTTGACATTCCGATCCCTACTTCCCGATAAATAGTTTGGATCTTTTTTAAAATCTTCTTCGTGTCACTTTCTCTGTTCATCTACTAGGGTCTTTGTTGGTTATTTGTTTGTTATTAATTATAGAACTTGGCTCATCTCAACTGGGATTCCTTTTTTTTTTTTTTCTTTTTTTTTTTTGTATCCCACGAATATCTTTTCTGTATAGGCCTTGTAGATTACTTGGAATGTAAAAGAATCATTCATAGAAACGGTATTATGATTTCCGTTAGAACTCTGGATCAAAACACCCTTGTAGTGCGCTTTAATAACTCTCCAAGATGCATCTTGGGTTACCAATTCGGAATGTTCTTGTATGCATCTAGGCACTTAAGTTCTCTTCCAGACAATAGTGCGCACCTACCTGAAATTGGGTCCCAAATCCTTCAGATCTTTGAAGAAATCTGTTGTCACAATTCCCTAACCTGGTATAATGCAGTAATCTCCTAGGAAATCAGCTATCAGTATGATACGAGAGAGAATGAGTCCAGAATATGTAATTATAATTTCGTCTAGAATAGTGCATTTTGAAATCATTGAGCCTTTTTTTTAATCATTTTCCTGATATTTTACCCTTTTAGAGTTCAGTTTCTTTTAATGCTTTCATGTTGGTTAGATAAGAATTAGCCGATGCTAAATGCCTTGGAAAGAAACTACTCCCTCTGGTCCTAATTATAAGGCGCAACTTAACACAACTTAATTCAAATTTATGCCTTAGGACCGGAGGGAGCATTAGAAGACTTGATTAATTTGAATTTACATGAAGATATGTGTTGATCAAGTATGATGGTGACATATGATCAACATGTAGTGGGATAAAAGATTGTTCTTGCTTTCTCTTTGGACCATGTCGTGTTCATGTTTCTCGGCGTGTTTCTTTTTAGCCTTGTTGTTATTTTAGTTTCATGCTGCCATGCCGAAAATGAAACTTGTCTCATCGCGTTTTACTTGTACTGCAATTGCTTCCCCTTTACACGTTGATGCTCCGGTTGCAGGATACCAGTCGGAAGTCTCCGATGGAATTGATCAATGAAGTTCCACCTATTAAGGTTGAAGGCAGAATTGTTTGTTGCGAAGGAGGTCAGTTTGCTTCGATTTTCTTCATTCTGTTCTTTTTGTTGCTTCTCATTTATCAATGAATGCGACCATTTGATCATCACAATGTGCAGATTCAGCAACTTTTTGTGCTCCTAGAGATTCAGTATTTTATAATATATCAAATCTTTCTCACAATGCAGACAGTAATCCTGCGCTTGGACATCCTATTGAATTCATATGTCTTGATCTGGATGCACCAGCTGTATGCAAGTATTGTGGTTTACGCTATGTTCAGGATCATGGTTATCACCATCACTAGATTGCGAGTTGGTCTATTGTTCCTGTTTTTTGCAAAGGACTATCTACCCTTCATGTTTATGCTGTATGATGTTTAAACACTGTGAAAGCTGCCATGTATACGGCATGAATGCCGATTTTTGGCTTATTCCAAGTTTACTTTTGATCTTGGTTCACTGCTATTTGTTAATTTTGGAGCTTGATCAATAAAAGCTTTTGCAGCACTATAGAGAGTTCAGCATTAATTATCTTTTAAGAAAAAGAAAAAAAGAGTTGAACATAATTGATTCTTCTTTTAGTTTTAGTTATGATGAAAGGAAATAAATTGCTTGTAGTTACATTCTGAAAGTTTTTCCTTGGGGAATGCGGAATTGCAATCAGAGAAAGCAAGATTAGCAACATTAGAGGCTGAGCAATATTTGATTATTTGATTAAACAAGGCCTAGAACTCTTTAACAGAACGAATGCATTTTCTCGGGGAACATAGCTATATATGAACTGACAGCTCAGAACCAAAATTCAGGGCTCCAAGGGTTTCTTTTTCCTTTTCCTTTCCCTGACAAAAAATTACATATAACTTCCTCCTCTAAGCAGAGGCATGTTGACCATCAACATCAACATCAACATCATCAGAAGCCAGCTTCCTTCTTTGCTGATGCTCAGCAACCTTATAATCCACAACCTCTCTAAAAAGATTAGGATCCAACACGCAGTCCTCGCTGCCATATACGGCAGCTTGTACGCTTGCCATCAACTTTGCGATCTCTCTTCCTGAGAACCCTTCCGTCTTCATAGCAGCTTCCCTTAATATGTCATCTCCCAATCCCTTGATCTCTATCGTCTGTTGTTGCTTGTGGAAGAGATGCGAGAACAGGCCCCGTTTTCTCTCCCCAGCACGAGCTATATACTTATCCAAATATAATTTGAGCATCTTGAAACGTTCACCTTCGCCGGGAAGAGGAAATTCTAGAACCTCATCAATGCGGTCAGCCACAGCAGAATCAAGGTCGCCTGGACGGTTAGTTGCCAGTGCAAGAACTATGTCTTTGGACTGGTCACCAGTGCGAAACAGTAGCGCATTAAGAGCACTCCGCTGGGCTTCACTCATATATGTCTTGTTCCTCCTGAGAATTACGACAAAGAGCATAAACTTCAAATTATCAGTTCCTATAACATTCGTAAACAAGCAGGAGACTATATAGACTGAAAACAATTTTTGGCATCCCCGCGTTTTGGGACAATAAAGGAGCGAACCATGTTCTCACAAAGAAGTTGCATATACTAGTGTTTATTCCGAACACGGTTTTACTACTGTTTACCAATAAAGAATGTAACACAATCAAAAAACTAGAAACCTGCCTCTGACCATGCCAGGAGGGGACAGAAAGATAATTTCCACTACCACTAAAGTAACTAATGCCAGTTGCCAGATGCTAAGCAAGCATCAACTATTTCGAAAGTTAATGTTTACAAGTGTAAATGACCTGAGATTTTACTTACTCGCACAGAAAAGCATCTGCTTCATCGATAAAAAGCAGCAAACCCCTCTTGGACTTCTTCGACCAATCAAACAGCTGATGTATTTTTGTAACTGCCTGTGCACCCAGTGGTGCAACATCTCCTCCTGTCATCAATGCGTAGTCGAGGCCCTAAATAATAAAACAATTGTCAACAGTTACAGCAGAACAAAGGAGTTGAAGTCCAGGTTAACATAAAGATAAGACATCATTTCTAAGGTATGTTCTTTCAAGTTGCTGAATTAGAGTTCAACTACAGATATAATAGCTAATTCTTATGAGCAAATCGTAGCAAACAAAGCAAATGAGCTTCTGTTTAAGAAGTAAGTGAATAAATAGTGGCAGGAGGAAAAGGGAAAAGAAGGTCCCATACAGATTTGCGAGCAAGCTCTCTAGCAGCCATTGTCTTCCCCGTTCCTGGAGGACCATAAAATAGCATATTCCGAAATGGTGCCTGATGAGATTTGGTGTTTGCAGTTGCACTTGCCAACTGGTGAATTCGTTTTTGAAGAGAAGGGTTCAGAATAACATCACCAAAGCCGTTTCCATTTTGATTGCCAGAGTTTTTATCAACTCCCCGTCGAGAAAGAGAGGTCATAGAACGTGAAAGCAAGCCTGACCAAGGGTATTTTCCCCTGGAAGATTCTCTAATTAATGATGGCTGCCCTAGTATTCTGTCTACGTAACTCCAGATTACTCTTGCTCCTTCTCTGCAATTGAAAGAAAAAGGACCAACTGCAACATCAGAGTGGTATAGGAAGCTTTGATATGCCATTTACAAAATTTTAGAAACGGCTGAATGAAACTTCACCAGCCAAAACACAGCCAAAGAAGTTAGCATAAAACACACCATACTGGCCAGAGGGAAATAAGGATATTCCGGAGATGACGACAATAAAAGATATATGAAAATAAACTTGCAGAAATTTTTTTGTCTCACGTGCATATGCCAAGCCTGGGTCACTCAACCACATTCTACAACACATCATATAGGTAAAAGGACCAAACTGAAACAAAGAACCCCAATCTAGTCTGAACTTCAATATAAAAGACCACGCATAGCAATTCATTCACGGTTTTAGTACTGTTGCGTATGGAGTATTCTCGGGCAAAAGACAAAACTGCCAACCGATACATCAATTTAGCAAAGCCAATGATATAATACCCGGCACTGACGATTATTCTCGTTATCAATGCTGAATTCATTACCTTGTTGTGTATACTCCTGCAGCAAGGGCCGTTACACCACCGACAGCTACAACCAGCTTGTTTTGGTCAGTTAAAATGGCCCTTAAACCCCCTGCATGGGAAGAGTATGTAGCCAGTCATAAATAATTTGATCTCAACTATCACAAAACATAAAGGAAACTTATGCCAAAAAGCATATAATAGGTACAAAAGCAATCTGCAGCAACTATCTAACTTGGAGGTGAATGCAAATTTAGAAAAAGGTCCAAGAAAGGTAAACTGAAAAGGAAAAAAATTAACCTCCAATATGTTCAAAAGTTGTGTTGATGGCAGCCACCCATTTTTCCCGTTCTGCATTTGCACGCTCGACCAACATGCGTCTGTTGACCTCTTCCGCAAGCTTTGCTTCGTGAGCTCTTCCTTCTGCTTCGGCCATGGACCTAACCCTGATAGTCTCCCTTTCAATCTCAGCCTTCTCCCGCTCTGTTTGCCTACGCTGTGCTTGAATCTGTTCTTCTGATGCTCGCCTCGCGGCTTCCTGTCTCATAGATGATTCCTCTTGCAGTTTTACTAGCTCTTGATTTCTGGCCCTTTGCAGTTCATTTTCTGCCTGTGGGCATCAACAATAGCATAAACCTTGCCACAAGATACAAAAATATTGCAAGATGAATATAAAACAACACCATGGTTTGTTTACCTGCTGCCTTTTGCGAGCCAATTCATCCTCATACTTGGCAATCTGAGCCTTATTCTCAGCTTGCTTCTGGGAAAGTTTCCTCTGTTCCTCGAACACAACCCTTTGCCTCTCCTGCAGGACTAGAAAGTCAGATTCTCCGCCCCAACAGTCCCTTCTATTCAAACCCCAAACAACACCAAATCTACCTCCTAATTGCTCACATTACAGCCAAATAAGCACGGAAGACACAAAATCTTACAGTTTCTGCTTCAGCTTGTCGCACTTTAAACTCTGCTGTTTTGGCAGCCAACTCGGTCTGCTTGGTCTCTTCTTGCTTCAGTACTACTTTAAATGTCTGCAATGAGAAATAGGATGCAGATGATCCTTAAAACATATCCATTAAACAGTTACATAACAACTATGACAACAAAAACAAAAAAGCTAAGCCTTTATCCCACTGGGTGAATTGGAATATGTGGAATATATTTCGTTACTGAATTCAGTCTCCTGAAAATGAGAAAAGCATCCAAAATTGATAAAGCCCATCCACGAAACAATTGCATAATAGCTACAAAAGCAAAGACGACTAAAACTAAGGCTTTGTCCGCTAGGTGAAGTGGCATATATATGGATCATAGTTAGCTACATACATAATTCCGTCTCGGAACAGACAGCCATGGAGGGCCTCAGCCAGGCTGCGATACAGTGAGGAGCTTAGAGTTTTGTACTTGAAAGCAATGGGAAAGAGCCAAAATAGATCAAATTCTGGTTAAGCCAAGCCATAAATTCCAAACGGACAATATCTAACTTCAATACTTCATAATTAAAAATTTAAAAAAAATAAAAAAATCACATTCTTGAAACAAAGCCGCGGAACAAGAAGGAAGAAATAGAGAATTAACCTTGCTAGGATCTTTAGAACGATTAATTATTTCCAGAGTCTCAAGACCTCTCTCTAACGGCTCCGGATCAAATCCAGCGGCAGTGGTTCTAGGGTTATCATTTCGAGGCTTATTTTTGGCGGGCTCCGCCGGCGGAGTAGCATTAGCGGGATGATTTGCCGGCGAATTGTTGGCGAATCCAGCATTGGCTGCGGCGGTCGGAGTTGAATTATTGGGATTGGTGGAAGGAGAAAAAGGAGAAAACTTGAAGGGGAGGCCGCCGGCGCCGGAACCGCCACCGACGTTGGCGTCGCAGAAGGCGGTTTCAACTCGGAAAGTAGAAGCAGTAGCAGCAGCTATGGTGGCAGCCAAACCAGCAGCATAGTTCTTGGCCATAAGGAATTAGTTTCTTCAGGGTTTGCAGCAAGATAAATAAAATGGGGTTAAAATATGATGAAGGATTGGAGATTGCTAAATAAGCATCAAATAGCAATCCCCAATTTTTATTGAGGTTTGGTTTGGGGAAGAAGTTTCAGGGTTTTTGTAGGGTTTTTCATTCTAATTTTTTTTTTTTTTCCCCTTTTTCCTTATTTCTTCTTTTTCGGTGGGATTTTATTCGGTGGGATTTGGGCTAGTTTTTTTTGGGCTGGTTCATCGGCTTGTAAAAAGAGAAGGTCCATGAACATCTTTCGGAGGAATAATGGCAAATACA
The DNA here is from genome assembly GCA_949775105.1 of Oldenlandia corymbosa var. corymbosa. Lineage (NCBI taxonomy): Eukaryota > Viridiplantae > Streptophyta > Magnoliopsida > Gentianales > Rubiaceae > Oldenlandia > Oldenlandia corymbosa. Next base: position 1,215,539 of record CATKSE010000001.1, on the reverse strand, counting down.
TATGGATTTTTTTTTATTTTTTATGATTATTATTCTTATTATAATTGCATAATAATAATATATAAGAAACAGTTTTTGCAGTAATTTGAAAGAAAATCGAAGCAGATGAGAATGGCTAAAAGTTTGGCGATTATTGCCTTGGTTATTGCTGTCAACATTGTTGCCTTGGTTATTACCAATTCCTCATCCCATCTCCTCCCTTCAGGTTCTGGTATATTATAATTCGTAAAGCCGTCTAATTGTTATTATTATTTCTTTTTCAATGTGATAATAGAAACAAGACTAATGTGGGATGGGATCACTCTATTAATTCAGTAATATATACATGGATTCATTATAACAAATAATAACGAGTGTGACATGTTTTGTGATGGTAATCAATTTTTAATGAGTAGTCTAGAAGAACACACTTGTGAAATGTGTCAACATGTGTTTGGCTGACTGCATCCTTCGGAAATTCAATTCATTATCATGCACTAAATAATATTAATAATAATAATAATAATAATGTAATTAGTAAGCACTCCCCACAAGACACAAAGTTGAAGGAACAGTACAGCCACGGAATTATTGTTTGTTATTTGTTATTATTACACTTTTTAGACCCAGAAGAAGAAGAAGCAGCAGCAGGCTAGAGGCAGGAGGAGGATCACAAGTTGATGTCGATCATAACCACTACAAGCCGCCCCTGAAGCTGTACCCGCTGGAGGTGCTGACTCACTGTTGTTGTGGCTTTCTGGTGGTGGCGACGCTGCTGCTGCTGGAGGAGGAGTTGGCCTACTTTTAGTACTATTATTATCATTATCATTCTGGTTGCTGCACTGATCAGGAGGAGGGGTTGTTGTACCTCCTCCGTCTTGATCTGTTGGGAGGAATTCAGGTTGGATGACTCCATCAATGCCATGGCACCTGATTGATGCTCCCTGGCTACTACATATGTTTGGGCTGATGATCCTCACGTTGTTGAGGTACAAGCTTCGCCTCCCTGATCCCTTGTGGTTCACCCGCAGAATCAGGCCTGGTTTTGAGGTTGGCAAGATGGATCCTGATGGGATGTGTTCCATGTCTTCAAACATCAAAGCCGATGGAATCGAATGCCGTTGCAAGAAATCCGATACCACCCCACTGCTGATGCTGTCGTTGGAGGCCGCCAGAGTTTTGTCATTGGGCATCAAGAATGTAACGTTGCCGCCCCCAAACAAATCCGGAGGACCCATGTGGATGAGCATCACGTACGCAAAGTAGTTTGCTCTTTGCATCTCTTCTTCTGCTACCACAAGGTCTTGGTTCCTAGCCGACCCAGCCGGGGTACTACTACTACTACTACTAGTACTCCTGATTTTGATGTTCTCCACTCCTGCTGCTACAGCTACTCCTGCTGCTGCAAACATAATCACACCTAAAAACTTCATCATCAACATCATCATTATTATGGATTGATATGGGATGACTGGAGCACAAACTGGTGGCAATGAAGTTTGCACAAACTGGTGCCAAATGCGACTCATTTCTACAATTTCTTTGACGAAATGGAGAGAGATTGGGATGCACGCCCTGATTTCGCGCCGGTAGCTTGAACATGCACTCTTGCTGTGCCCAACAACCCCCCCCACATTCACCTTTTCAATGAAATACTATAAAAGATCATTGTTCTTGCATGACTTAATAAGAATCACTTAATTTAAGGTTATCTTTGGTGAGTTTTCTAAACTACACAAACTCTCTCACTCTGTCACATATATTACACTCACATTATTGATTGTGTGATGCTCTCGAAACTGAAAAATGCACGAAATATTGACAAAAAAAGAAGGAGAAGAAAAAAACCTTACCCAAACCGCATCCCGCCCTGCAATGCCTACCGCATATGTAAAAAGTTTACACAGAGATATTTTTCAGGTCATAAGACAACGATCTTACTCGAACTTGCTAGCTTTAACATCACAATCAACGCAATGAGGAAATGCTAAGCTGAGAAGACACAACAACTGAAACGAAAACAAAACAATAAAAAATAAAAAATTTATATTTTCAATTGGTATCAGATTTACATGAGATGTTCAGTTGTATAGTACCGCCTTCTGAGAAACCAGCCGTAAGACCATAGAATACGTAGATTGCTTCCTCCTGCAAAGTACGAAATTGCCACGAACCAAACTTTACAAATTCATCAATGAAAGAATTATACAGCAAAAACTTTCTGCCTACTAATCATGGAAGCTGAAATGAGCCTCCAATCTGGTTAGCACCATCTGGAGGGTTGATCGCCACCCACAGAAGTGATATGATAATCGCCACAAGTCCAGACCAAACAAAGACAATAGTAGGCGTCCTTCCCCTTCTGCCCATTAGCCCCTTGGCGAAAGGATAAAGATGCGCAAGTACCCAAAAACTGAAGAAAACGCCACCAAGCAGCCGACTCCACTGAGGTATCACACTATAAATTGTCCGGCTGATGCCAACTGCAATGGCAATCAAGTTTACTAGCATTATGGTAATCGGTGGGATCATGAGGGAAGTCCACTTGAAAATGTAGAGATCAGCAAACTCGTCGACTTCATCGTCACCACCACCAGCTGATTTCGAAGTTAAAGTAAAGGAAATTTCTATTCCAGCAATGACTTTCAGTAATCCTTGAATCACTGCAGCCAAATGTGCACTTGTGCCTCCGATCAACCAAAACTGCTCATTCCTCCACCATTCCTGAAGCTCAATACCTGACCATTTCACCTCGAGAAGAGCCAGCATGGAGAGAGTCATAGTGATAATAAGCAGGTAGGTCAGGAAAGTGACGTTGAGGGTTTGAACGATGAACTGTCCCGATAATAGGGACAATGCTGGAAGGAAGCAGTAGACAAGGAGGAAGATGGAAGTAAATGGATAAATCCCAACATTAAGGTATGCAATCCTCTGCAAGAACTTCATCCTTGAGCTCGCCAGGAACGCATTGTTCCTGGAAAAGAAAATCTCAACGGAGCCAGTCGCCCAGCGGAGGACTTGATGAAGCCTATCTGTAAGATTGATAGGTGCAGTCCCACGAAATGCGTCGCGCTTTGTCACACAATATACAGATTTCCATCCCCTGTTGTGCATCCTGTAACCTGTCACCACATCTTCTGTTACTGAGCCGTAAATCCATCCCACCCGGGATCCCCATTCAGTCTTGTCCTCGTACCAGCAAGATATGACACTAATAGCCTCTGCGACGCTTGATGCGTCAAGAAGTTCTCTTGGAATAGTGAGAGCACCAGGTGGCCTTCCATTCTTCACAGATGGATGATCTGCCAACGGACGGCCTTGGTACTCAGCCACCGGGATGGATCCAATAAGAAAGCTTGAACTGCCAAACCTTCCGGGAGTCAGTGAGGCCGATATGTTCATATCTTCATCATCAAAATAGTCAGCAACAAATCTCAACGCCTGGTTCACTTCTTTATCATCCTCCATGTTTTTCGGAGCATGAGAAGAAGTAGCATTAACGTGTCCTCTTTTCCCCCACCTGCCAAAACAATCCCCATAATTGTCCTCTTTGTAACGTGGTGGATCAAACCCGTAAAGCGCGATGCGCCGGAAGAGGCATCCAGTTCCCACATAGACAGGACCTTGAACTCCGTCAAGTGCTCTCATGTTGCCATCAAAAAAGACTGTGTTATGATTGGCATATCGATCAGACGGATCAATTCCCTCAAACCTTTGAGGAAACTGGACGTAACAAATTCTGTCGCCGCCTCTGTCCATCATGAAACACATTCCTTCTCTCAAAGCCTGGGAGTTGTAAATGTAGTGATCACAGTCAAGGTTGAGGATAAAGGGACCGTTAGACATGATCGCAGAGGCTCGCACCAAGGCATTCATAGCTCCGGCTTTCTTGTTGTGATCATAGCCAGGGCGCTTCTCCCTAGAAACATATACGAGCATTGGGAGCCGAATATCTATATCAGTTAGATCAATCATCTCATCCGCAGCATCATTGCCATTACCACCTTTTAGCGGTTCATCACTTGGGGGCTTCAGCATCACCTGCTCAGCAATAGTTCACATCTTTCTATGATTAGATTGATCATCCTAGGAAACATAGCCAAAAAGTGGAAACATAGAGAGGAATGAACTTGTGATGAAAACTTTTTAAGTCCTGATGAGAAATTACCTGAATGATGGCAGCATGATCTCCTTTGGAGTGCTCGGGCGCAGAATTCAACCAAGTCCCGGGCCAATGGGATTTGTCGGCCATCCAAGTGGCTTTAGGGATCTTGCTATCCTGCTGGTTTTTAGCATTCATTTCTTCCCTAGCATTCCAAGCATCAGACCTACGGCGAATAGACTCCGGGAGAGTATTGATCCGGACCTTGAATTCATCATACTCGCGCTTAATACGCCTTCGATCTTTAACAAAGTCATGGAGGACCTTGTTCTTGTAAGGATCTTTCTTCTGGTTAAAATAGGAGTCTGGGTTCCTTGGTTCAATGTTATGTTTCCGACAGAAAGGAACCCAAAATTTAGCAAAGCTTGCAGCTTCTGCCATGGCCTCAAACGTCAGAAGCGCGCATCCATCATCAGAGACATAACAAGCCAACTTTTCAACGGGGTAATCAGCAGCTAGAATGGACAATATAGTGTTGGCGGTGACTAGAACTGGCTCTTTCTCGGGATCAGCAGTGGAGACAAAGACATCTATTCCAGGAAGGTCTGATTTTCCCGAGGGAGTGTCGAACTTCTCTTTCAGAACCACCAGATCAGTGGCACGATTTACAGGGCAGAGCTTTGGCAGTTGGTCTAGAATCCAAGAGAATGCAAACCATATCTCACAAACCACTGACATTCCCCACAACCAAATTGCATCACGGTTTGGATGATTTACTCTCCATGTCAAGAAAAACCCGAGAACAACCATCCTCACAAGAACTAGTAACCTGACAAAAAGAAGATGCAGTAACAAGAAAGTTTCATAAACAAAATTTTCAAAACTACTCATAAACTGAACGAATCCTGCAAAAAGAGATAGCAAGCTAACTTATAGAAAAAAATAGTCATTAAAGTATCCACTGACAGTTTTTTATGGAATTATATATTCTCATATCTGCACTGGAGAAGGCAAGGCAGTCAGGATGTACCTATATGGGCTCAAAACAGCAGCTGAAATTGTCAGTTTACGGGTCAGCGGTTTCCATGGCTTCTTGTGCATTATTAGATCAGCAGGTTGAATGTTGACTTCATTGTCATTCCCATCCACAAATCCTCCTCCCCCTCCCCCTACTCCATTTGACCATATAGCATTCCCATATCCATAGGTTCCATGGGTGTCGAAGAGCCATCTGGTTTGATCAAAATCCGTTACTGTCTGGCTTCTCCACAACACCGATTTGGTTGAATTAATCATTGACAGTGGTCTCCCTACCCCTGAGGTTGTAAAAGCAGCAGAAGGAGGTGGCAAAAGTGGAAGGGGGTCATTACCACCTGTTACCTTAGCTGAATTAAAAGTAGTAATATTTGTAGATTGATATTCCTCCTTACACCCGGGGCAAATCCCGTCTCCAGCTCCGGCAGCATCAACATAACATTCCCTGCATATTTTAAAACCACATTCACAGGGAAGGATATCCTTCCCTGTTGCCTTGTCAATCATCACATATGTATCACAGCCAGGAACAGCACACCGGGAACCTTTTGCCGCCGGCAGTATTTCAGGATCATGCCTTTTCTCCTCATCCACCTTCTCATTGTCGTTCCTGATGGGATCTTCATCATCGCTATCACCATAGTCATCCTCCTTTAATGATGAAAGGTTGGCATAATGCCCCGAGGAAGAAGTAGTCATCTTCACGGATGATGATACATCTCTCCAACTGGTCATGATGGAAAGTTTCGATTTTCGCCTACTGTCCTGCGCTGATGATGCCATTTCCCAACGACAAACAGAGAGGGATTCCCTATTAACTGACTGATGAATGCAGGTGCAGCATAATGCAGGAACAGTTTACTTCGGTTACTGTTTCCAATCACCAAAGAACTACTGATTGCCACCTCCCAAGTTCCCAACAAGCAACTACACTGTCAGCTCAACTCAGCTTAAGATGCTGTTCTTCCACTGGGGAATAAATCCCATCTAACTAATCAAAGAGCAATTACGGAGGTGGATGTGGAGAATAAGAAATTATGTTGAGTTGGAAAAAAGAACTGGAAGTGAGAATGCCAAATTCCAGAATCAGACAAAGCAGGGATAATAGAAGAGTAGTATTATATTAGTGGACCTACAACTCTATCTTAGATCTAAATCTGGAAAAGGTTTTTATGTGCTACAGACAGAGCATCATCATCATCATCTTCATCGTCATGTTCCATGTTTCTTCAACTACAGAGCCCCAGCATAACATATAACTACCATATATTTAATACTCCCTGGTTCCGTCCTAGAAAAATAGTCCACATTGAATTTTCAAATTTGTACTAAAACTAGTACGAACTCAAAATTCAATGTGGCATGGAGAAAAGCCAAATGGCTACTGGCTTCAGGTCGCCAGTCTTCTTCCTTGATAGTCAGGAAAAAAAAAATCAAAAATAGAAAAAGAAGTCTTCTTCTTCCACCTCGAAGTACCACTAGTTAGGGACTCCATATGCTGAAATACATGTGGGAGACAACTCATTAACACCAACATGGAGAAAGTCGGTGCTTTTCTTTCTTTTCCTCCCTACTTCAACTTGAAAACCAGATTTCATGAAAAAAAACAAAACTTGACACGCAACAATATGAGCATATTTTTAGGGTCAAACAGCAAAAGCACATAATACCATCAAAGGCTCAGTCGGTGATCTACTTTGTCAACAACTTTGAAATAGGAAATAATTTTAAAGAACGTGATCATGCCCACCAGGAACCAAAATTTTGAGAGCCTTCTAATTTACCATTAAAAAAAAAAGAAAAAAAAAAAGGTGACAAACCCATATCGATACAAACATCCAAAGACAAAAATCCTTTCTGAACGGGAAAAATTACAGATTTCCATTTCGGGTTTTCCTTCAATCTACACATTGCTACAAGAAGACTTGTTGGAGCTAATCAGAAGGCTGAGGTGAAGTGGAACCTAGTGTTCTGCCACCACTTCTCTACATCCAATCCATTAACATAATGACTCGAATCTTGAGGGTGGCAAAAACTGAAACAATGATGAATTGTATGATGTCTTCCTCCCATTTCTCAAGACAATGAAACTGGAGTTGTAGTATTTGGACGCCTGCATTCGCAGGAACAAATATGTCTTGATTCTTTCACCACGCGTTGCGACCTTCGGATATGAAGCTTGATATTCCCTAACTTGCCAGCAATCTGTTTCACACAAGGAACTCAATAATCAGTTGTTAAGAAAACACGATAATTTGAAGAATACAGCCTACAGACACGAGATCAATATCAAGTGTAACAGTTAAGAAAACAAAAAGAGGGACCAAGTGGACCAACCATTCTCCATGCCAAATCTTCTGGACCAAGTGGTTGAGCTGGATGAGAATATAAGAAGTGCCGCGAGTACTGCAATCATAAGAGAATGTCAGCACTCAGAACAAGCTTGAAACTAGGCAAATCCCTACCTTTTCTTTTGAATAGGGTGAAAAAGCAGAAAGGTAAGACAAAAAAATAAAATACAGCGAAAATCTAAAAGGAAGAAAAAATTATTTTGCTGCATAGGAAATAATCTTGCAACGAAGCTAAAAACAGCCGGTGGATCCAACACAAACCTTAGCTAAGTTCGTTTGCAACTGCCGAATTTGAGAGCGACTTATACTTTGCAGAAAATTTATAAGCCACCCTGGCTGCAATGCATCACTTGAAGAAACAAATAAAGCTATCTGCAGCAGAATATAAGAACATCAGTTTACCAAAAGTACAATTTCGGAACTCCACCCACCGACCCTCTCTACTCATTCACTTCTGCCCCTTTTAATTTAGATGCCTTTTGCAAAGTTTCTTTCTGGCAAACATAGATGTACACATGTGCATGAGTCCTCCATTTACTTGTGATAACCAATACATGTTCTGTGTGATTCAAAGAACCAAGCCATCTTCAATCTTAATGCTTTTCCTATCATTACTGTCCACATTATTACACCAGACATATGTCCAAAGCAAATGGAGATGGAAAAGTCATCATCAACTCTTTTAGCTTTGTGCTCTTAATGGACTAGATCGAAATGGATCTATTACATTCCCGTGCTTCTTCTATTTGTAAAGTTGCTGGAAATCAATACATCATGTGAAGCAATGTATCAAGGGTAGCAAGTGAAACAATCTCTTTATAATATTACGCGAGTAAGGCTGCATACACTTGACCCCCCCAAACCACCCCCCAAACCGCAATTTGTTCGGGAATGGTGTACGATGCTGTTGATGTTGATTCTAACACCAGGCAGTGCAGGGAAAAATGAATTTAGAAAACAATTCTTCTGAAAAGCATACAAACCTTGCGGTAGTCAAGTATTCCTTCGAAAGGAAGCTCCAGTTCATCACTAACAATTACTGGTATACAACCACTGACAATTGCATCAAACAATCTAGCAGATGATGGGGTGTCACCAGCAGGACTCAAGCAAAATAAAGACCTGATAACAAACAAAAGGAAGCAGTAATTAATAAATGCATAACGAATAAAAAAGTCAAAGGGCAGTTTATTTATAGCAATCAATTTACTTCCGCATGCCATTCTGCGCGGCAGATTTGCCAGCCTCCCCGGCCGTTCCCTCCTCTACAATGACACCTTCGGCACCACTGAGTTCTGTCACGAGTTTTGAGCGTATCTTCCCACCCTGAAAAATGCCAAATTCCTGTTAACTGCAGGCTTTTAGGAGCATGAAGAGGTATGATCATTTTATGATCACAAGAGAACAATTGGCACTCGACAAGCTGAAATAATGCCAGATCCTATGCCATTTAGAAGCTGTTGAGCACCCTCCTATATATGAAATTGCCACATAACCAATATCGTAATAAATTCAGCAGGAAATACAGTTTTAACACACTCTAGGGAACCTAACATACATACATTGTATGAACAGCTTGGCACCTAAATGATTGAAAAGTATTCGATTCTATAATCACCAGAGTGATACATATAGATATTGGTGAAGCACGGACTCTTATATTTCATGAGAAGCAAAGCATATGAAATCATAGATGCTAGAAGATATTATTTTATGATTAATCAAGAACAGGGTATAACTTACAGCGTTCCTTTTGAGCCTTCCACGAAAGAATAACAATGTAGTCCTCTTAGATTCGAATTCAGACAAGCATTTCGAGTCACAAAAATCAACATTGGCGACATAGGGAAGTATGAGATCTTTTTCAAGATAAACTTGCCCAGGTTTATACCTGAGGAATGAAGTAACTTGGTGAGCCAAAGCAAATACCGGTTACGTTTCTTTTCTTAAAGGAATTGAAAAGCTGAGTAGTGCAGAGTTATCAAACCAGTTTCCAGTGGAATCCATATCCGGCAGCAACCAGATAGCATTTTTCATAAACTTACGAACAGTCTTAAAAGACCAAGGGTGATGCACAGGAAGAATGTGATCCCTTCCCTCAGACCGTTTCCAAGCTGGCTGAGACGTCACCCACTCCAGAGCTTCCTGCACGATCAACATCACAATTAAATAAATCTCAAAACTGAAAACATCTTGCTCAGTGTATCAAGGAGAGCACATTTTAAAAAAGGGGGAAACTTTCTTTAACGAGCTCAGGAATAAATGTAGGAGTTACCCTTTGGATCCAAAACATTCATTTTTTCATTTAGGAATCTATCAACAATTCTACCACTCAGCCAAAGTCAAACCATAAACTGATAGTTTCACCTAAGCTCATATCTAACACACAGTTTATGGGTTGCAGTCCCCGCATTTACAAATTTTCATGCTGGCGCATAGTCGTGCAACATTCACATCACATACACAATACAAAATCCATGAAATTGTATGAGAAAAATCAGCACCGATTTAAGGGTGCAAAAAGGAAGGAAAGAGAAAAGAAACGCACTCACACCCTATAAAGAGCCTTGCACTGCTGTTTCTCTAGCAAGAAGAAGCTAATGGTAGTGAAGAAGGGAATGTAGAAAAGATCAGCATCCTCCTGCTTAAAAACCCTAACCACCACGTCCTTGAGCTTCCTATCGGACTCGGGTTTGGAGATCAAATCCGCCCAAAGCCAGTAGTCGACGGAGTGCTGCTCGATCAGACGGTGAACCGGACTGCCATTAGAAGTCAAATTGGAAGTATCTCGGTAGGTAGTAATGAACAAGTGAAGCAAGTCGTAGGTGAATTTGGGAGGCATTTGATAAACATAAACCCGGAGAGGGAAGGAGGGGTAGAGCCTTTGAGATTCGGAGGTGGAGATGGCATCGTCTAATTGGGTGACGGAGGATTGAAATGGAATGGAAAGGCGGTCGTTATGAGAGAGTTTGAGGAATTTGTCGAGGGAAGTGACAAAGGAGTAATCGGGATCCGGGGAGTGAAGTTGCGGAGGGGAGGAAGAGGTGAAGTAGAGAAATAGGACGATGAGGAGGAGGGAGGAGAATGCTATAACGGCGGGAAGGGATCTAGCGGCGGTGGCGGTGGTGGTGGCCCTGGGGAGGTGGGACGGTTGTCTTCCGGCCATGGATTGTCCAAAACAGAATACTACAGCAGAGGAGGAAGGAGACAAGTTGTGTAAACTTCAGATTGAATTGGGCCTCCAACAAATCTGATGGACTTCTTCTTATTAGGGCCCGGGAGATGCACTGTGAGTGTGTGACCAATCTTCTTGATGAAATCTAGTATTTTTTTTATTTTAGCAAAAGAACCAGGCGTCTTTTAAGAGATCAAATCCCTAAAAGTGAAATCATCACATCCATGCGATACTAATCTACTTTTTCAATCAAGCAATTAAACACTCCCAGACCAACTTCTGATTTGATGATGATTTGGTTCTGCATTACACAGTTCAGTACACAGTATAGTAATCTAGCAGACACAACAATCAACTCCGTTTCGGTTTCACGCAAAAGTGTGTGCATAATGACCAATTTACACAATGTACTCCATTGTGTGCATAATAATAACCAATTTATACATGAAAATGGACACCTCAAACAATTCAAAATAGCACCAGAAACCGTAAGTCTATAATTTCTTGTAAACCCTAGTCCCGCCCAATCCTTTTATCCTGTATCAAACGACATCATCACAGCATCTCCGCCCTTCCCCTTCCGTACCCACAGAGTCACACTCAGAACAAGATGAGATCATCCTTTGACCCGCCTTGCTGCTTCTTCCCCTCGTTCCCTCCTTCGGATGCCCCACCTGTCTTCTTACCGAATATCATCTCGTCCAAATCATCCATCATTTCATCATTGTTGTTCCCTCCTCCCTGAGATGTGTTCCGGGACCCTGCTGGTTTTCTGATCAAGGCATCTTCTCTTCCTACACGAGGGGAGTCATCAGGTTCCACGGCCACAGGTATCATTGCAGGTTCCGGCTCTGGCTGCACCTCCAATGGTTTCTTTATGTCTTCATACTTCGAGAGGACCTTCTGGATCTCATCATTCACGTTGAGTGCTTCAAAAAGAAGGGCCTCATTGTCACCAGCTGATTCAATGATTGATTGGACGGTGTATTGGGACTGCCGGCATTGTTGTACCAGTGTGGTTGTTAAATCATCCTGCAGAGACATGTTGACAATATTGGACATTTTAGGAATCCACACCAAGGGATTAACGCAAGGTTCAAAAACAATCCACACAGAAAAAAGGAAATAAAAAAAGACACGGAGAGAGAGAGAGACAGAGAGAATGTAAATTATATGTCAGCAGCTACACCACCCGCTTTGTCATTGTAATCATGTTCCAAACTTCAGAAGTAAATGAGAAGGGGAGGGGAAATTCCAATGTTAAGCCAGCTACAACAGCAAAATATTACAAATGGCTCTTCAGTATATAAATATTTTACATTACTGGACACATCCCCAGTAAACATAAGTAAAAGTCATGAGTTAAAGAAACCACACACTTTGTATTAGTACTCACATGCCAGTCAGAAACATAAATCCATCTCCTTTTCAGAATAATATTCAACTTCACAGACATAACCAGAATTAAAAATACCTGTAGCGCATCTTGCTGAGGAGAAGAAGATAAAACAGTGGCAAGGAGCTCTACACTGTTTCGGGCAACATCAAATGCTTCCTTAGTTTGTTCAGCAGAATAAGTAGGGAGAGGAATTTCACGATGACTTTGTGGCGCACGTGTAGCATTCACCTCTGAAGTTGAGACTGATCTCGCAGGAGTAAATATTGGAGCCAAACTTTCATCATCGCGACCAGGAAACCTTATCCCTCGGGATTTCAAACTCTGGAGAAATAAAAATTTAACCAAAGGAAACTCAGACAGAGCTTATAATGCAGGTGGAGAATGTCAACAACTGCAGGAATAATTTATGAAGGAGGGTATTCCTTCAGGTAAATTAGCAAAAATTGCACAGTTCATATGTTAAGTGAACAAAACCACTCATGACATGGAAGTGTAGAAAAATTGAATCATCTTGTCAAAATATTCCCCTTCTTTTATTGTTTAAATAGGACACGACAAGGGAAAAAGTTTTTCCAAAGACATAACCAGAAAAGTAAAGTAGCATGGAAACAAATCAGGGGATATGAAGGGAAGAATAAAACAAGGCCAACAAAGACCAATATGTCAGCAAAGGAAAAAAGAAAGAACTAAGCAGTCAAAACACCCAAAAGTCTACCTTATAAGTCTCTTCAAAAACAGGTAAATAGCGAAGTTCACCAGACGATTCCCCCCACGACTCAATGAGAATGAGAGCTTTGTTTCGGTTGTTAACAACAGTCTGGGGATCATCAATCAGTTTGACCATCTCATCGAGTACCCTCTCAGCGGCAACCTCCGAAAATGCCTTATCACAATTCTTAACAACGGTCTCCAGCAGAACCAGAGCCAAATACTGAACCCTGGGATTCCTTAACATAATCCGTTTCTTAATCGCCCTAATCAAATCAACGCTGTTGAGCCTGTCGTGATTAATCATATCACAAATCTCAAGATTGGAAGCCCAATCAGGCTCGTCTAAGGTTTCAGCGGTGGCCTCCTCCACGACCTTGTCGCCTTGGTTGGGACCTTGGAAAAATTCTTTCATCTTGAAACTCATGGAGCTCATACCAGCACTGATTTTCTGGCCAACTTCTGACCCTCCAATCTTCAAACGTTCCCCCAAAGCATTGACTTTATCCATCAAATTATTGTCGCTCATTGTTACTTGCTACCTTCTACTTTTCCCGACAACAAAAGAAAACAAACCTACAAACCCTGAGAAAATGAAAAAAAGAAATCAAACTTAAAATGTTAATTTCCTTTCGAATCAAAGCACAAACTAAGACATTTCGCATACAACAATTCTCCTTCAATCATAAACAACAATCGAATTGACTTTATCCATCAAATTAAGACCAATCATCTTCGTTGCTTTAAGTTTCCTTTTTCTAACAATTTAACCCTCCATATTGATTTCAACCAAAAATTAACAAAACAAAAACACGGACATACCCGACCCAAAAAAAAAAAAAAGAGCTGCAAGACTTATCTGAAATAACATAGAAACCTAAACATTACCAATAAAATCCAAATAATCGGCGAAAACAAAGTTTAAATAGTATGCATATAACTAAAACTGATCGGATCGCATAATATAATTGAACTTCAATCCGTAATCTGTAAACGTGAATGAATTCAGACGAACATCACAAAAGAAAAATAAAGTGAAAGAGTACCTTTGAGTCGAAGGCTGTGGAGGTAGCTTGGAGTAGAAGGATATTGGGTGTTGATTATTAGTACTATTATTATTACTGAGATCAAAATAATAAAAAAAATTAAAAGAGTTGGAGTAGCGTATTGACCGGTGGGATGTAGAGAACTTAACGATGACCTAATCGGTCGGTCAGTCAGACCCAGACGGTGATAGCGACGTTGACGGTAAAACGGGGAGAGTAGGAAGAGAGAGTTGGGAATGAATTTACCTCTCGCTGAGGGAGAAAATTTAGTAAAGTGAACTTTGGAGGAAAATTGATCGTCAAATGAACAAGGCGACAATAGCATCTTTGGTACTTGGAATTTATAAATCTATACTTTAGCCAACAAAGTTTTCATCTTGACAAAGTTAGTCTTCCAAAGTTCCGAAGTGAATTGTTTTAGTCCTTAACTTTGGAGGAAAACTTAGGAATTTATTGAAACACACTTGTCATATGTCAAAACAACATGTTCAATGCTGATCAGTCCGGAGGGTTGCCTTAACTAGCCTATGAGCATTCTCCACTATGAACCCATCAACTTTTACAAACATACAATATCTAAAATGTACTCACATATAAACATTGTTCATATTTGTGTGTGACTGTTTTTCTTTCTTTCTTTCTTTTTTTTTTAATTATGTTTGGTACATGAGTCATTCCCATCTTTTAAAGCATTTTGCTCCTTCATTTACAATATCTAATTTTCTATCTCTAAGACTATACATATTTATCATTGTAGTAGCTCATACATTTTTTCTTTTGAACAATAGGTTGTTTTATTTCATCTTAAATAAATTTAATAGCAATACCACAAAGAATTAACTCCTGAGATGAAAACATATTTCCCAATGGAGATATACAATAATAATAATCATCATCATCATAATAATAATTATTATTATTATAAAAAACAGCAATAGCAAACATTTGTTTAATGGAATGGGACAACATTTATTTTTTTAAATGAGTTTAGATGAGATATTTGAATTTGGAGCTAATGAGTCTTTAACAATTTTCACTCTAATATGTTGGTTAGTCATCTTATACGTTATCATGGTCAATGGAAACTTCCCTTCCTCAAAACCATATTCCCAGATAACCTCACTTCGTACATTTGTGGTATCTTTGTTGATCATTCTCGCTTCATGCATAAAGATAAAGGTCAATGGATACACACAAAGTACAGTGACTATACGGTCCAATCAAGTTATCATACGATCTGATTTTGGTAACTCCGAACCAGACTCGAAACCAAGACAGACTCAATAAGAAGACACTAGCTTGGAAGAAATTGTGAAACTCTAAGATACAACTAAAACACAGATTTCTCTTTCTAGTAAGCGACACTCAATGCTTTACCTTCAAAAGAAGGGTTAAGTAAAAGAGGAGTACAAACGAATATCACAGATCCTGGGGGTTTCACTAGTATTGATGACAACCTCCATCTCTTCTTCACATGCCCGATCTCACAAGCAATTTGGAGCTTTACTTATCCTACATTCCAAATAATACTTGATGGCTATATCTTCTATCTTCGACTGGTATGTTCTATGATCTAAACTTCACAATTTCACAGGACATGTAATCTTTTCTCCTAATATTTTAGAGAATATAGATAGAAAGAAATGATAAAGTATGGAGATTGTTATTATTAGGAGGTCGAGAGTCTGAATTCTTATTAGGGCCATCCAATTTTATTTTATTTTTTTTAATTTTAAAATAAGTGTGAAGAAGCCAAAGTATAGACCCGATTATCTCAAGACGATTGATCCAACAAGAGGTTCGACAACATCGGGGTAATATGGAGTGATTACTGCTCCATCCTACAACAAATCATGATGATGATCCTGGCGCAAATGATCCTGTGGATAACTATGTCAAACTTATCTTTGATGACAGACAATGACTTGTCTAATGGTTCTATAAGATGCGGCTAATTTTGGCTTCCGACAAGTTAAAGTATACACTGATTGTCGATTGTTAGTCACAAATTATGGCCTTGAATCTCTTCCGATCGAGGCACAAGAGGTGGTTAGACCACTTCGTATTTTAATTTCGAGTTTTCATCACTACTGTCTGATTAAAATCAGTGAATTAGATGTCGAGATTCACATAATGCAGTTTATATAAGAATACAATATAATAGCATGGGTGTTTTTTATATAGGTACTAGTTTTTTATTAAAAAAAAAAAACAAATTTTCAATAACACATATCTTGATACACTGAAAAATTTGTATAAACCTATTAATTTGGGACTAAGGGAGTATTTTTCCCACGAAAGACCCCTCTTTATTTAAAATTAAATGCATCCACGTTTTATCCATCTCTGATACCATTTCTTTATTCATCACAATGATTAAGATGTGAAGCTCAACTTGTGGATCGTATACACTTCTAAGATGATCCCTTTTGAAATATCATTCCAAATTTCCCAGATTTTGCTTCCTCTTTTCTTCAAAAGTTCCTTTCCTTTTTTCCACCAATAAAAAGGGGTCCAAAGTACTCTTTCTTTCATGATTTTCATCCCTGGGTATAGAATTAACTATATGTGATTGGATTAAGGATATTACACAACGCTGTTGGTTTTTTGACTTTTTAAATTATTATGGCTGCCAATTTTGGATCCTTGAAGCATAGCTTCGTCGAGAGAGGCAAAGAAAGATTGCTATCCAGGAAAGATTATTCACAACTTGGAGGAAGAGGAGGAGAACCAACAGGAGGAGGAGGAAGAAAGCCTTTCATTTCGAGGGGTTTTTGTTATTTGAGGGATAAATGTTGTGAATTTTTCAATTCTTTGAAGCAAGTTGGGGTTAAGGCATACGAGATTGGTAGGTCTGATCCCAGAAAGATCATATTTGCACTCAAGATGGGTATGGCTTTATCTCTGGTTTCTGTGCTCATCTTCTTTAAAGAGCCCCTTAGTTACATTGGTCAATACTCCATCTGGGCTATCCTCACTGTGGTTGTTGTCTTTGAATTCAGCATTGGTGAGTACTTCCATTCTTCTCTTTTCTTTTTCTTTCCATTTTAGTAATGTTGATATTGTTTTACTTTGATCAGGGGAATCGAATTTTGGGTTTTCATTTTTCCCGTCATCAGTTTTTTGTCTGCTATGTGATTCTCTAGTTAACTGCATTGAACTAAAACAACCGGGAAAAGAAGGAAAAAGGTTTTTGAATCCCCCTTTTTTAAATTTTGTACAATAGTTCTGATTGGGGGTTTGAAATGAACAAATCAAGGAAACTTTCAATTATGTGCTTTTTAGGTGGTAGCTGCTACCCATTGAACAGAAGATAAAGTTTTGACTTTGGTTTACCCCATTATCAGTTTCTATCTGTTAGTGAGTTGGCTGCACTAAGCAAAAAGTTCGGATTTTTATTGCGCCTTATCATAGGTACTTTTTGGAACTGAACAGGCTTATAAGAAGCATGAAAAAAAATTGAAAGTTTATTTCCCCCACCAGGAGTGATGTCCGTCTGGTAGTGCTTTTTTGGGGGAACTGAAAAAGATTGGATTTTGATATCTCAATTATTGCTTATATCTGTTATTTGATCTTTATGGAGCTACATTGGAAAAGAGCCAAAGCTAACAAGATTTGGATTGTGATTTTCCGGTATATCAGTTTCTGTATTACGTGCGCTTTTAAGGGAGCTTACAGTCCGCTTACGAGTTTCTGTATGTCTTGTGGGTGCATCTAGGGCGCTACATTGAACAAAAGTTCAAACAGACTGGATACCAATTTTCCAATGACCATTCTTCTTGTTTACTTCTTAGGGGCGACGCTGAACAAAGGTTTTAATCGCGCCCTCGGGACACTATCTGCTGGAGCATTGGCTCTGGGAATTGCCGAGTTATCTCTTTTAGCTGGCAAATACCAAGAAGTTGTTATTGTTGTTAGCATCTTCATTGCAGGTTCATCACCTATTACAGTGATTTTGTTATCACACTTTATTTGTTTGGTCTAACCATGCTGTTACTCATATTCAACTCACTGTTATGGGCTCAGGATTTTGTGCTAGCTATTTAAAGTTGTTCCCTGTGATGAAGCAGTATGAATACGGGTTCCGCGTTTTCCTCTTGACTTACTGCATTGTCCTGGTTTCGGGGACCTCACACTTTGTGCAAACCGCCGTTTCTCGGCTGCTTCTGATTGCGGTTGGGGCCTGTGTTTGTTTGGTAATCAATGTCTGCGTTTATCCCATCTGGGCTGGAGAGGATTTGCACAAATTGGTGGTAAAAAATTTCAGGAGCGTCGCCACTTCTTTGGAAGGTACAATTTACATTTGCCTTGTCTAGAAGTTCTGCTTTAACTTTCTTTCTCCTCTTTTATTGAATGTGTAACCACATACTTCGTGCATTTAGAAACTAACACGGTCCGCTCGTTACTCCTGCAAGTCTTTGTTTAGGCTGTGTTGATGGGTATGTGCAATGCGTCCAATATGAAAGGATACCTTCAAAGATTCTTGTCTTCCAGGCTTCCGATGATCCAATGTACAGTGGATACCGAGCTGCATTAGAGTCCTCCAGCAAAGAGGAATCTCTGGTATGCCTTTACTTTTGTCTTCATGATTTTCCTTGTCCAACTGGTTCTTGTTGAGGTGTTATCATGACGTATGCATTTCCTTTCCTGCAGTTGGGTTTTGCTCTCTGGGAACCCCCTCATGGCCCATACAGAATGTTTAACTATCCTTGGAGCGAGTATGTTAAAGTGAGCGGTGCACTGAGGCATTGTGCATTCATGATCATGGCGATGCATGGGTGTATACTTTCAGAAATACAGGTGTGTTTTGCCTCTTTCTTGTGCAGAGATGCAATTACTATGTTAGTTATCTTGCAAGAGCTTTGTTTTGGAATCTCTCAGTTCCGCTTTTTTATCTTTGACTGTATTTTGAAAATTTGAGCTATACATGCTATGCCTTAAAGATGCTGCCACCTAATTGAATTTAGTGTGACCAATTTCATCATGATGCTTACTCAAATTGACCTTTTCATGTCTTGTAGAGTTGTACTGGTTTCCAACTTAATCTGGAAAAATAAAGTAGGGTCAGTTGTCAGATAAGATATCAAAGAAGTTCACGAGTTGATGAGTACTTCGCTTTGTTTTCAATATTGCTGCATTAGAGCCCTAGATGCTGCTTTTGAATGACTCAAAAATGTTTTAGAATCCTTGCCAATCTGCTGAGCAGGTCAAATTCAGGCAGTAATGAAGTGTTGCTTTTGGTTTTCAGGCTTCAGCAGAGCTTAGGCAAGTGTTCAGAAACGAGATTCAGCGAGTGGGGACTGCAGGGGCTAAAGTGCTACGACAGATCGGAGACAAAGTAGAAAAGATGGAAAAACTAAGCCCCACCGGAGACATACTAGACGAAGTGCACGAAGCTGCGGAGGAGTTGCAGATGTTAATTGATCAGAAATCTTACCTTCTAGTCAAAGCGGAGAGCTGGGAAAGTGGAAAACGACCTAGTAAATATGAAGATCCGGAGCAGTTACAAGAACTGAAGGATAATGAACATAAGCCAGTAGTCATAAACTCCATCAGCGAAGCAAATCTCAATCTAAACTCAGCCCAGACACTACGAGCTTGGGATTCACAGAATCCAAACCAGGGCATCCATCTCTCGGTTTCACAATGGGATTCCTCGGAAGAAAATTTACGCCAGCAGACGATGTGGCCTTCCCGACTGTCTGTCCTTGGTGACGTCATCCTCAATGAACGTGAAGTGCGGACTTATGAAAGTGCTAGTGCATTGTCGTTGTCCACATTTACGTCCTCGTTGATTGAGTTTGTAGCTAGGCTTCAGAATATTGTACACGCGTTTGAGGACCTTAGCAAGAAGGCCAGATTCAAAGAACCAGTCGACCCAAGTGATGGTGCAAAGGAGGTAGTAGTAGCTGGTTTCTGGAGAAGACTTTTCAAATGTATCTGATTGGCCTGTTTTCGGAATTGCTAAGAAGCAAAAGTATACTGTACTCCAGTTTGCTTTTATCTTGGCTGCAACTTGGATTTGCTTGAACGAATGAATGGAAGCATCCGGGTTGGGAGTACAATGAGTTACACGAAGCGCAGCTCATTGATGGCGGTCTTTTCTGCATGGAGGAGACAATGTGGATAATGGATCCAGTTTTCAGAGCGTGATTTAGTTATGTGGTTATATTGTTCCTAGTTTGATTTTTTTTTTTTTTGTTTTTATTTTCTGAGGGTGGTGGGGGAAAACTACAGTAACTATTATGATGGTTTAAACCTCCATCCATCGGACAACAGGTATGGGGATGACGTCCCCCAATGTAAAGGACTTGTATTCTTTTTGCTTTTTCTTTCTTC
This sequence comes from Oldenlandia corymbosa var. corymbosa, assembly GCA_949775105.1. Taxonomy (NCBI): domain Eukaryota; kingdom Viridiplantae; phylum Streptophyta; class Magnoliopsida; order Gentianales; family Rubiaceae; genus Oldenlandia; species Oldenlandia corymbosa. Next base: position 1,195,405 of record CATKSE010000001.1, on the reverse strand, counting down.
GGCGTTTGGCCTAATTACCGTGATGTATAAGGTGCACTGGACAAGCAGTTTTGCTGAAATGTGAACAAAAATCATTATAGTGTTTGTCTTTCTTGTTTCTTTCCAGTTTTAAATCGCCGAACAAATTGCACAAGGCTTAGAAAAAATTCATTACAGTAACACTGCACAAACTCTTAGGCAGCCAATCAATATTACTATTTTTTTCATGAATGATTTGTGGATCTTGAACTCTGCCCATCCATATTCCTGCTGGAGTGGGGAAATGCCCATGTGTGTGCGGATGAGTTGTTAGGTCGAAGCCTTTTGCTGTATAAAAACCTAACCTTTAAAGCCTTTTATTTGTATGGTTTTAGACAAGGCACAGGGGTTTAAGTCTGGAGGATGAATAGTTGGGCAGCCGCTTCGGCCTCTCCGTTGCCTCATTTTCCTGGTCTTCTTCTTCTTCCCCAAAATCCAAAGCTTTCACTCTCCACCCTCTTCCCTAACAAGCCGGTGCCGATTATTGCTACTAAAGTTGGCCGTTGTTCCTCATCATCTAGCGCCCAAGGTTCTGCTGCTTCTTCTCCAGATGAAGGAATAGGACCAGATGCCTCTTTGCCCCACCAAAATGTCAGTCTACTTTGTTTTTTATGTTTTGTTCCTCCTATCTTCCTGGTAGTGCTTATCATAAGTGTCTGAGAATAATTAGCTTTCTTTCTTGTTGTTCAATAAGAATCAGCAGAACCCAGCAGGATTCTGGATGAAATGGAAGGTAAATACTAAGTCACTTGTAATTTCAGGGTTTCCTATTCATTTGTTATGGGAACAACTTCGAAATTTTGATCCCTTTTCCTTTCTTTTTTTTTTTTTTAATGGTTTTGGGTTTTGGTGATTGGGGGGGTTCAGGAGAACTCAGGGGAGATGAGCAGAAAACTGGCGAAGTTGGGTCTGTCAGCAGTGCTTGCATATGGATTGTTTGATGCCTTCACTTACACAACTTTTTTTGTACTTGCATTCCTTGGATATGAGAAAAGTACTGGCAACAACCCTGCTGCCAATCTCAAAGCTCTGTTAGGGGTATTCGTCATTTCATCTATTCTTTTCATTTACCCTTTCTTTTTTTATATATAATAAAAAAAACCAATCTTGATTCTTGACTGTGATTCTGATTCTGGGTACCTACTCCCAGATTGTCATCTTGATGTGGACTGGCAACAATGTGACGAGACCATTCCGGGTGGCTGGTGCTGCTGGGTTGGCCCCTTTCATCGACAAAGGTCTGAGGAGGATACAGACACAATTCAACTTCCCCAATCTGGCCTCTGCATTTGCTCTTGTGGTGGCCATTGTTGCTTCTTCCTGCTTTACCGTTGTTGGCTTGCTGATTCTATCTAGATGGGGAAAGTGAATTAAAAAAAAAGAAAAAAAAAAGAATACTGTCTTAAAATTAGGATGGAATCTGCAAATTTCTGCTTTTTGGAAATTTAGATGAAAGGGCTACAGCTGGTTTATGGCTGTTGCGAGAATTATCGCCATTTTTTCAGAGACGCTCTTTCTGTCACCTCTTTTACTCATTTTGATGCCTCGAGGAAACAGACAACTGCTAACCTCACAAAAGAGCAACGAATTAAATGAAACAACTTAGATCAGGTTAAATAGTTGCAAAATTTTGGTGCCGCCAGTATATTTTCCAAATCCAGGAAAAGTGGATATTGGATTGCCATACATAATCGAACTCAGTGAATGAAATATACTCCCATCTAATTAAGGTTCTTTCTTTCTTCTAATCCATCAGTTTATCATCAGACGAAAAATCTACTCCCATCCAATCTAGGGTTCTTCTTTCTCCTGATCCATCATTTAAGTTATCATCAACTGTCTGTTGCCCTCCTGTTGACTTTGTAATTCTTCTGAGGACAGCGAGGCACAATGCAACCAGTACCTAAACACCACACTACACTAGAGCACGGCAGCAACAGATTAGCGGCCCGAGCTACTAGGCTTAATTCAATTTTCTTAACTTATTTCTAATCTTTATCTTCCTCTTCTTCCGGTTCATAGTGTTGTTATGTTCTGGCCAGTCCCCCTTCCTCTTCTTACCAACTTCAGTCGTACATTTTTGCAACACAAGCTGATGAGCCAATTTTGCTAGATGGGGACCTGAGACTGACTTGGCAGGAAGACGCCTCTGCAACCGCCTTTGTTGGACAAGGGCCGTCTTCTCATGCCACAGGATGGGAGCCGGCTGGATATCATTCTTGTTAACAGAATTTGCATGCATCACTACTCCTTTCGGGACTCTTGGAATGTGAGGATGAAATGCCGGGGGCTTGTAGAAGACCGACACTACATTGTTCTCAGTAATTGACTCCATCCCGTCAACAGGTGAATTGATTTCTGCAGGTTGTACTGGCTTAGTGGAGATGCATATGTATCCATTCATCCCATCGCTGAATGCAGGGTCAATTTTCCTTTTAACTTTGGCCTTTAGCAACTTAGGATTATTCTTGTTGCGCTTGCAGAATGAAAAGATCTTAGTTGACAACTGATGTGAGGAGTGGACAAATAATACATCGACACTCAAACTGTTTCTTCGTTTTTCTTCATCCTGAATCAGAACAATATTTATTGTTCAGGGAACTATAGGAAATATTCAAGTAGAAGTGTTTCAAATCCTAGGAGACAGAAAAAAATCAATTTATGCCCATGCAGTGTCATGCTAAGATACATTGTCAACACTCACCGTCAATGTATGTTCCACTTTTCTAATTTCCATGAGAAGGTGCAACTCGTCAATAAATGGTAATTTACAGACAGCCTGCCAGACAATCAGGACACTGATGTGAAGATCTTTTCTTCCTTCCCTTGAAAAAACAATGATTACAGACTAATGGACTCACAGTCTCATACCTGCCAAGCATGTCTTTTCCCATTCATGTCAAGCTCAAAATCTGGAAAATGACATCTCCATTTAGTTTCTCATATGGAAAACACAAAAGAAAAAGTTGATCAAGTATAAAAGACGAAATCACCATACCAGTTGGGTAGAAGTCTATAATGGGAGATAATGGATCAGTCATCAATTTTCTGTAAGAAGATGGGAGTGCCTGCGCACTGGATAAAACTCACCAGTTATAGGCTAATTTCCAAGGTTATCATTAAAAGTATACTTGGTGTTAAGAGTACCTTGCGGCAGGGAGAACTGCCATTAACTGATCAAAGGGCTTGAATGGTTTGCCAAGATTAAAACTTATTTCAAACTGCTGCAGCCCATTAAAGTCCGAGGCAAATGGAGCATAATGATAAGGATAGAACCTGCAGAGTGAATTTTCAGAATGAATTCCAATGCAACTAGAAAAGATGAGTTTAATTTGGAATGAACCATTACTCAATGTTAAGAGAAATCTCGGAAGAGAATCTGACAAACGCAAGCAGTTATCAAATTCAGAACAGACCATTGCCAGGAGCAAATGCCTTGGTAATAATAATGCATGACCCAACAGATTCCTTCAACATACTTTGACACCTACATCAAACCAAATACAGTGAGAATGTGTGATGCAAAATTAAGGTACAGTCATATTCACTCTTCCATCCCCCACCATAACAGTATAGAACTAATATGGCAGGACAGATGACAACCGGGTGACGGACAGAATATAATGAAGGTCAGATGATGATGTTTAAGAAAAGCATAGTGCCTACTGCATGCTTTTGCACCCCTTGAATCTCTTCATCATTCACAACTTCAAATTTTTCACAATAATATCTCTTCTTCCAACCCTCTTCTCCTAACTTAACCTGGAGGGAAAACAATACTTCAACTTCAGGTTTTAAAGCAGGAAATACTTGAAAGTTTTTAGCACTAAAGAACTCAAGTGATCAAACAAAAATGAGGACGGCATAGAAGGGTAGCAAGTGACCTCGTCAACTGCAGATCTCATCTCCACTAATAATTTTGTGGACCCTTTTACCCCCTTAGAATTTGTCTGGTTAAGACACAAGATCAAAACACATGAGTGCCCTCTAAGACGCTTAAAATAGTAACTTTAGTTATGTGTCAGGCTTGAATGTAGAATACCCACATTAGATGTACAGCATCGCAGGCGTGTCTCCCATTCTTTCTGAGCCTAATAATGAGAATAAAACAGTGACCAAGTTGAGAAGAACATTACCCAAGAACCAACTAGCTACGATATAATGAATAGCAGATTCATACCTGTGCACTAGCTACGATATAATGAATAGCAGATTCATACCTGTGCACGTTTCCTAAATATAGCACTTTCGTAGGCACCAAGTGCTTGTATAAAATGTTCGACCCGATCCAAATCAACCTACACAATCAAGGCCCCTGATTCTCAGGAAAGTTCTAGGCAAAAAACAAATTCTTTCGAGTAATAAGCATTACAAATGCACAATTCATTGAATCAGAGAACACAAATAAAAGGTCTAGAAAATTCTTATTGCATAATGAGATACAAAGACTAAATGCATCAGTATACCTCACAAGAATTAGTAAGATAACCACCCATGAGTGAGAACTCCTTCTTGTAGACCATCATAAGAAGATCAATAGCTCCCTAACAGCAAAGAATCAAAGGAAACAATAAATAGTAAGCATACACAAACAACCTAAAACATGTAGCAAAATTAGTCCAAAACATGGTTTAATTTTTGTAAGCTAGTATCTAGTATCATTCAGAAAGCACGCTAACCTCTGATATTTCAAGTGATGGCACATGCGGTAGAAAGTCATTTCCAACAAATAAACACATGAACACAAAATCATCTATCAATCGGTCAAGGTCAACTTTGACTTTTGGATCCGGAATTCGTAACTCGTGAGATAAGTAGTCCCTGAGTATCCAAATGTGAAGAAACTGAAACAGAGGATGCAAAGATTTAGGACAACTACTGAAACAGAGGATGCAAAGATTTAGGACAACTAACTTATAAGAACTTCAATTAGACTAAAAAATAATTAGAACTATTACCTGAAATCTTTGATTTGATATGTAGTTTTCAAAAAGCTTCACATACCCTTCTCCATTACTTGGCATTGTCAAACCTTGTAGTGAATCTTTCTCCTTCGGCAATGCTCTGTGTACATCCTATATGACTCGGGGAAGTAAGATACCTCCTATTCCAGCCAACTACTAAACTTATTGCATAAAATAAAATATTGCTCTGTACAAGTGGTTAAAAGACGTACCTCTCTTAAAATTGAGAAATGGATTTCATGAGTGGCCAATGCAAGCATGATCAGGTCTGCATCCTACAATCACCGAAGAGAATGTGAATGACAAAAACAACAAAGCATTTCCACTATGTGGTGTAAGCTACAGCAAGAACACGAAGCCTTTATTCTGCTATGTGGGGTTGGCTAGCCTCTATCAAATAAAATATTGCTCAAATCTCTTATGAGCATATATATTGAGTTCAGAATACCATAAGACCTTTCCTTCAATCAATGTACAATCACATCTTACTCCAAAGCAAACTTACATGGTTGAAAGCATTATTTAGAGGCAAAATCAAATAGAAGAAGGACATCACATTACTGAATATGAGGAGGAAAAAGATCAACGAGAAAATATTTACCAGTCCATACATGCAATGCCTTGTATTGGGATCAAATCCTGGCAAATTCCTTTGCAAGCGGATGTAGGAAATAACCTTATGTTCTCCTTCACCAGGCACACTGGCATCAGATAGAATAACCTAAAGAAGATAAGGATCGTCAACTGAATTATACCAGCAGAGACCCATTATGTTAGAGCATGCAGACGATAGACATTAAAACAATCGAAGAGCCGGGATGAAGAATCAAGCCGGAAACTTCGAATTTGACTGACAGAGTACCTTAATTCCCCGCCAACCAGGTCCAGAGTTCATCTTCAAGTGTACATAGTAGTGGAGTGCAGATGACAATAATTCCATAAATTCAGTCCCCGGAGTGATTATATTTGAATCAAGCTTCTTTTCTTTCGATTCCAGACCTTCCCGAGAGTAGTCCCGTTTCGATGTCTCAGTTTTAGAAGCCTGCTCGTAATCAGATTTCAACACTTAATTCTTCAGAACTGAATAGCAGGAAAAAGGGAAAGAAAAAAAAAATTGAGTTTAGAAAGAAATCTGCAATGAGGAGCGTCGGCTACCTCATCAGCAGCATCTTTAGCAGTTCTGAACCTCCTTGACCGCTGCTGATTCATCTTTGCACGAGGAGCCACACCATCTACAAAATAATGGAAACAGGTAAAATTTGTTTGTAATTCAGGCTGTTTGCTAGTCATTGAAATTTCCTCATACAAAAGGAGAGGGAGGGGGGTAAGAAACTAAATAAGCCATATGCCATCCAGCTATCTACGCATTGTCAGAAATACAAGGTTCGACTAATCCCATTCAAAACTTTACCATGAAACTAACAGAAATTTAAACCCTAAGGACAAAAACCTCCAGTCCTTTTTCTTTTTCTTCTTTTCTTTTCAATATTTGCAAACAATAATCTAGTATAATCAGACCTAAAATAGCATAGAATAGCCTTCAAAAACTAAACATGTAATAGCTGAAATAGGACCTGAGGGCATAAAGTTTCTTTCTTTATCAATAGTGTCTTTTTTTTTTCTTTTTCTTCTTTTTTTTTTCAAAAAAAAAAAAAATCACCACAAGCAATCTAGTTTAATCAGATTCAACGAAGCATAATAATCTCATTAAAAAATCGAATACGAAACAACTACAATTTGGAATCTATGTCTACAGGCAGAAAGCAATTTCCTGCATTCTTCTTCAATTCTCTTCTTTATGAGGTTCATCTAATCAATAAGAAATAACGAATATGAGAGCGGAAGCATTCAAATAAATGCAGGAAACTTAAAAATTCTTAACCCAACCCCGACCCCCAAAACCCCAAAAAAAAAAAAGGAAATTAAGATGTTGTTACCAATAGCCATGTAAAGAAGCTTCCGAGGCCTGACTATGGCAAACAATGCATCAATGTACTTAAACACCGCCTTAAACACGTCCTCAAAGCTCTCCGGAGCAGCCTAATAAAGCAAAAATTTCCTTAATTAAAATATAAATACGGAAGCAGAAAAGCTGACAAAAAAAAATACCAAGCAAAGCCAGTACCGAGCCGTCGGGATGGAAGCAAGGATGGATGATAGCGTTCATGTCAAGGTAGAAGTTGTCGAATTCGAGGCCGTTAGGGTTAGGTTTGGAGGCATCGACGCCGCAACCGCGAGCATTATCTTCGGCGACGGCGTCGACGACTGAACGGGGGTACCTCTCGACCAGCCATCGGTAAAATGCGGGTATGCCCATCACCTTTTTCCTCGGGTTTCTTCCGTTCGGCCGAAGAAAATGAGGAGGGTTTAAGAAGGCGGCGGAGTCGGAGCAAAATGGCGGGCAGCAACAACTACCGGAGTCAGGGTTTAAGCTATTCAAAGTCAAACTATGATCCCATTATTCTTTTAAAATTTTACTGAGAATGGTTTCAAGATATTACGGCTCTATATATGTTTCGCTTTTAACAATTTCTTTTTATTAATGCTATAACATAAAAAATAAATTAAAAAAATTTATTAGTGTAGTACTATATATGTGGTTTTCTTTTTTTTTTTTTTTGTTAATAATAATAGTATGTGGTGTATTAGTGTTGTTTTCTTTTTGTTTCTTAATAATGTATTAATGATGTGTTAATGAGGCTAAGATAAGCACTGGCCAAGGCCCCAGCCCCACGCCAATTTGGTATCAGAGCGGTTATGTATTTTTTATGTTTACAAAAGATTTGTTTGATTCAGAACCTAATTTAAAAATGAATAATTTAGAAACAACTTCATAAAAATTCGATTCAAGAGGAATACGATATGCCTCAACAGCTTGCTCTTCTTAATAAATGGTCAATACCAAAGGTACCGACTAATACTTTGTATGAATATGGTATGTTTGATCGATACTTGGTTAAACAGGTAGTTAAAACTACTGAACAATCAATTGCTTTAAATTCTGATGAAAGGGTTTTACAACTTTTGTCTGCTACAGATATTGAATCTTATAGATCTCATAAGAATTATAAGTTAATGCATATTGGATTGGTGCAAATTGCATTTAAACCTTTAACTTTAGAAGGTTTACCTGAATCTTTTATTCTTGCCTTACGTGATGGTAGAAATTTACATTGGAAAAAATCCTAATGGGCATAATCTGATCCAGCCTAGCTCATGGTCCAGTTTATTTTAATGTCTATCCAAATTTACACTATCATTGTCGATGTTAATATACTCGATGCTTTAACCTTAAATGTAAAATTACATGGTTATAATTATTTACCGGAAGTGAACTTATTTGTTTACACTACCGTATTTGTTTTAAATTATTAAATACCTTAACACCCGGATGTAAGATTATAAGTAAACCATCTGATGAAACCATACTAATAGAAACTAATTTTTATAAATCTCAAATTAGTACTCGTAAAACTATTAAATGGGAAGAAATTGAATTTCCAGAGTCTTGGCAAATTAATAAAGGAATTAAAAGAAACTCATTAACTCATAATGTTACAAGTTGTAATGTTATAGAAATTGAACAATCTGATAATGGTCAGATAAGTATTACTTTTGATAAACCAAAAATTCCTAAATTACTAAGATCCAGCTCTCAAAGATCTTTTAAATCTTATATTGATCCGGTCGATTCTCATAGATATTCGACATCTTCGATTCCTGAAATAGATTTAACAAATAGAATAAATCAAGTAAAAATTGATCCATATAATATTGTTCGGTCTGCTGATAGTAAGACGTTTGATAAGGATATGCCTTCACCTTCGAAATGGGTTATCATGGCGAATCTTGAAAAATTAGATTTTAGTCAGGATCTAATATTAGACAAATAATAAAACAAGAATTTCAATCGAAAAGTGGAAACTTTTCAGAGAATAGTTCTTTTCTACTTATGATATTGAAAATCAAAAACTTATACAAAAAGAATTTTATGAATATGCTTCTATTCACAATCAAATAATATATTTTGTTCCGTGGTTTATAATAACTTATCTTGATAAATATATTTTCCTCCTTGAAAGAGAATATCATCTTGCAGATGGAAAAATTACAAAAGGAATTTACCCTCCACAAAAGAATTTGTTTTAACAAATGCAACTCATATAACTTTTACGCCTTTCAAAATTGGTTGAAAGTGAAGTTTTACCTTCTACTTTTTCTTTAGTAAATAAATTTATTCAGCAAAATAATTATACAAATTTATATGTAAAAATTTTAGGAGAACAAATTAATTCTTTACATGATAAAGTTGACAAATTATTTTCTCTTATAAACAATCTTCAACAAACAGTTAAACCAGTTTTGATTGAAAACAAAAATAAAGATATTAAAATACAAAATTTTATACAACCTCCTCCTATAGTAAAAGATTATAATCTTGAATCTCCACATGTATTAGAAAAATTATTGGAAGAAAAATTTAAAAACCTTAAATTATCCACTTTAGAATTTTCTGAGAATATACAGAAAGATTTTGATAAAACTCTACGAGATGAAATAAATCGTCTTTCTCATAAATCTAGACATAATAAATTTGCTAATAAACCATATATGAATCATTATTATTACCTCGACCTTCTCCACAAGATCTTCTTTATGAAGAACATCAAGAAACTACTAATAGTTATAGTAGTCGTTCATTTATGAATGGAATTGTGACGCATTTACTGATAGGCAATTAACTAATATGGTGCATAGGATGTTAATGTACTCCTCAGTTGCAAAAGCAAATGGTAATACAGATCAGGCAATCGCAAAAATAATTGTTTGTGGTTTTACTGGTGTCCTTAAAGGATGGTGGGATAATTATTTAACTGAAAATGATAGACAAAAAATTTATAATACAGTAAAAATTGAGAATGAAGGAACATCTACACCCATTATGATGGAAGATGCAGTATATACTTTGATAGCATCTATATTAGAACATTTTTCTGGAAAATTTACTAATAATCAAGAAAATATTCTAACATTGTTAAATAATTTTAAGTGTAAAACACTGACTTCTTTTAGATGGTATAAAGATTCATTCTTATCAAGAGTCATGGAATTACCAGAAAGTAATAGCTCTTATTGGAAAGCTAAATTTATAGATGGCTTACCAACTCTGTTTACTGAACGAATAAGAAAAGTTCTTAGGAAAGATTTTCCTTACATTCCTTATGATGATTATACTTATGGTCATCTAATAGGTGTTTGCACACAAGAAGGATTAGCTTTATGTAATGAAATAAAGTTAAATCAACAAATTAAAAGACAATAATTATCAGAACGAAGACAATTAGGACAGGTTACGTGATCAATTTGCTATGGATATAGGATCGAAAATAGGGATAAAAGAGTGAAGAAAAATAAAATTCCTTATATACCTAAAGGAAAACGACGACGTAAAAGACCAAAAGAACAAAGAGAATTTAGAAAAACTAATAGAAAAATAAAAGAGACATAAAATGTTTCAAATGTGGTCAAAAGGGTCATATTGCCCCTAATTGTAAAAAGATTAATAGAATTAGATTATTAGAAATAGATGAACAACTTAAAGAACAAATATGCAAAGTAATAGAAGAATCGAATCGAGTCCAAACGGAAGAAACTAATAGCTCAGAAAATAATATGCTTGAAAATGATGAATATTCATCTAGTTCTTCGGATGAATGTCTTCCATGTCAAAATAATAATAATAATGATTGTTGTAAGGATAATAATCTTTACAATATTATATCTCAATTTCAAGATTTACAATTTAACATGTTAACAACTGATAATGTTTTAGAATTACTAAAACAAATACCAGATCATGATATTCGTGATAAAATAATTAAAATGATAGATGTGTCTCATAAAAAAGAAAAGGAAGTTAATAAAAAGGATATAGTTTTCAATAATAATCCTTATTCAATGCAGGAAATAGAAAAAAGAATGAAAAAATTACTAAATAAAGAAGAATCATCTTCTTCAGTTATAACTATTTCAGATTTACAAATAGAAGTTCATAATATAAAGAATGAAATAAAATATTTGAAACAAAATAACGAATTATTAGAAAAAAGGATTAAAACAATTGAGTATTCACAATCGGTGAAACCTCTATAGTTGATCCACAAACTATTCAATTTAGTGAAAATATATCGAAGATCATAATTATGAATTCCTAAAAATAATACAAATAATTACATCTCAAAGATGGTATATAAAATTAACTCTAATGATAGATAGACAATTTGTCTTAAACATCATTGCAATGATTGATAGTGGTGCTGATTTGTCTTGTGTTCAAGAAGGGTTAATACCTACGCAATATTTTGAAAAACCTCGCATGCATTAAAATCCGCATCTAATCATACATTAGATATCTCATATAAATTGCCTAATGCTTTTGTTTGTCAAGATAATATTTGTCTTCCACAAACATTTTTATTAGTAAGAAATATGCCAGAGTGCCTATTATATTAGGACTTCCATTTTTATGTATGTTATATCCACTTAAAGAAGTTAATTTTCAAGGTTTTATAGGAACCTATAAAGATAAATCAATAAATTTCAGTTTGTCTCGGACCTATAACAAGGTCTATTAGGTCATTAATAGAAGCTAAAGAAAAACAATTATTTTTCATTAAAAATGAAATTATGAATTTATCAATACCTGAATTATTGAGTAATACTAAATTACAAGAAAAAATAAAACATCTCACAATACAATTTCAAGAATCAGTATGTGTTGATCACCCAAATGCTTTTTGGAATAGAAAAAAACATTTAGTTAATCTTCCTTATGAAGATAATTTTAATGAAAAGGATATTCCTACTAAAGCAAGACCATGTCAAATGAATTCTGTATATATGAATTTATGTAAAGAAGAATTACATTCTTTGCTTCAAAAGGGTTTAATAAAACCTTCACAATCTCCCTGGTCATGTACTGCATTTTATGTTAATAATGCAGCTGAAAAAGAACGTGGCGTCCCGAGATTAGTAATAAACTATAAGCCACTTAATAAAGTTTTAAAATGGATAAGATATCCTATACCTAATAAAAAAGATTTATTATCAAAATTATATAATGCCAACATATTTTCTAAATTCGATTTAAAATCTGGATATTGGCAAATTCAAATAAATCCTGAGCATACTTATAGAACTGCTTTTAATGTGCCTATAGGACAATTTGAATGGAATGTGATGCCATTCGGATTAAAAATGCTCCTTCGAATTTGAGAAAATCATGAATGATATATTTATTCATTATATGGATTTTATAATTGTTTACATTGATGATATCTTAGTATTCTCTGATGATATTGAACAACATTTTAAACATCTTAATATATTAAAGGATGTTATTTTACGGAATGGATTAGTAATATCTAAACCAAAGATGCTTTTGTTTCAACATAATATAAGATTTCTTGGTCATCAAATAAGTCAAGGAAAATAACCCTATTCAACGATCAATTGAATTTTCTTCTAAATTTCTGATATTTTCACCGAGAAAATTCAACTCCAGAGATTTCTAGGAGTTTAAATTATATTTCACCATACTATAAGAACTTACGAAAGATTTAGCAATTTTATATGATTTGCTTAAAAATCAATTAAATTTGATTGAATGAAAAGCATACTCAATTAGTTAAACAAATAAAAGAAAAAGTAAAAACTCTACCATGTTTAACATTAGCAAATCCAAATTGGAAAAGATAATAGAAACGATGCTAGTAGCATAGGATTCGGTGGAATCTTGAAACAGTTAACCCTCATGATAATAATGAATATCTTATTAGATATCATTCGGTAAATGGACGAAACCTCAAAAGAAATATGCAATCATTGCACAAGAATTTCTTGCTATTGTAAAATGTGTATTAAAATTCCAAGATGATTTATTTAATCGATCGTTTGTCATTCACACTGATGCACTAGCTGTTAAACACATGATTTATAAAGATTATAAGCATGATTCTTCAAAGCAAATATATGCCCGATGGCGAGCTAATTTAGCCCCTTTTGATTTTGAAATTTTATATAAAAAGGTAGTGATAATTCTTTACGATTTTTATCACGTGAATATTTGCGAGGATGGAGTGGCCACAAGTTAATTATCTTAAACCACTATCCGTAATACATATTGCTTATAATAAGATTGTTGCTGAATATAAGCATTGTAGAATGGAATATATTTTTGCAAAGCATAGACTAAATCACTTTTTACGAGTTCGTAATACAATTCTTGATTGTGCTGATGAATTTACTTCACCACAACAGATAACATCTGTTTCAGAAGACCTTGAATTTGTCTATGACATGATAGAAGACTTCACTGAAAGATTAACTGAAAGTGAAGAAAGGTTGAATTATTGTAAAGCAAAATTATCATTAATAATTCTCTAATTTTACAGGATTATGTATCCGCCCGATAGAGGACGCGGCCCTAATAGAGGTCGTAGAGGAAGAACAATAAACCCTGTAATACAACATGGGAATAAAAGCTAATAGTCTGCTGATTTTTCAAAATCTCGGAGGAATCCTCCTCATCGAATGCGAAATTGGTCCAAATAATGGATTTTATTCGAATGATTACGCATTATATAAGCGATTATGGATCATATCCAAGAGCAACAAAGTGATACCTTTCTTTGCCAAAGTAAGTGACACCGACCAGGATGATATCCGGTCATATGAAAAGGATCCACAAAGGAAGTAATATTCCTTCTTGAAAACGCTGATATTCGGTGGAAAAATGATCCATGGGTAATATTCGAAGATATTTAGCGAAAGGGTAATGATACGGGTGAGTCATACAAACCCGAAATTATTATGAGAATATTCTCAAACAAACATGTGAAATAACACATTTTCAAGTATAATCGGACTACAATTGAAGTTTATAACTTCTCAAAATTATTATCAAAAAATTTTATCTTATGAGGAATGGGGAATTTCAACCCTTTCTGAAAGAGAAGTACGTAATACTCCTACTTCTCCTCCTTTGAAATTTACTTACTGGGATTGTATTCAAAGTTTTTACAAAACTTTTTATTATGAAAACCCCAGAAAAAAGCATACTTGGTTCATTAAAATATGCTCCCATGTATATTCTTCTCCCATACCCAATTGGTTTATTCAGTGGTGGGCATTATATGGCCCAACAGCAAAAATTTTGCCAGATAATTTTTCAAAATTATATTATCAATGGTTAAAATCCTCCCCTATCATTGATAAACTTCAACACAGTCATATCTGTGCTCCAGGAAAAATCACTCTGTTATACTTCTTTATTGAATTCTCGATTCCTTGGATTTATAAATGGGTCCACGAGGTGGGATTCAATGAATTTCAAATTCAGCGTCTTTATAAGACATATTATACCAAATTAAGGATAAATTAACAAAGATGAATCACAATACCAAAAGAATGGAAGACAAGATTTCTTTGGACGAAATTGCCCGAAAATCAAGGAATATACTCAAGACAAAGAAACACTCAAAGCAAACCCAGGATGAAGAAAGTCCGTTCAAACACATCACAAAACGGATTCACTTCAAAGAAGGAGCAATTAATAAGGAAGAGATAATATCACCTATATGAAAGAAGTTAAAAAGATCTCATGAGAAATTTAAAGAATCTCGACAATGATGATATTTCGAAAAATCGAGATGTTTCGATGAAGAGTATAACTTCCAATGAAGAAAATTCTTTTGCGGTATTGGTAGGAGAATCTCGGTCACGAGAAAAGATGACGATCACGATGAATTCATCAAAATGCATTACAGATTCAAGAAACAATTCAATCACCAAAGGAAAGAAAAGAATGAAATGACAAAAGTAGGAATCTACTTTTGAAATTTAATACAAGTGGACCCCACCATCACCAAATCGAAGAAAAACATGTCAAATAATGACAAGAATTAATAATTTTTTGTAAAATAGTATTTAGAAATGTCTATAAATAGGAGGTAGAAGCTCATTTGGAGGGCATCATTCTCTCCAAGTATTCTCTCTTTTCTTCTTCCTTTATCTCGAAATTCTCTCTCTCCCTTGTAAAGAAATCATTCAGTAAATATATCTTTCAAGTTTGAAGAATAGAAGAAGCTTTTAAAGGTAATTTTTTCCTTTAAGTTTGTTTTAATTTATAGTTTGAAGTACTCAAACAATGTCTGAGTAAATCCTTTGTCTGAATCAAACATTTGGCTTTTGTTTACATAAATTATACATGGAAGCTCTATCTCCTTCTTCTCTTTTAATTAAAATACGATGATTTGAGATTGGTTCCGATTAGAGTTCAATCGGAAAACTCAACAATAAGTGCATTGGGTGGAAAAGTACCCGTTATGATGAATTGTTTTAGGGAAAAAGAGGCCACATGATGCACAATAAGTTGTGAATTCAGAGCATGGCTTGAGAGTTGGGTGAAACTTTTCCATGCATCTCGATTATTGATATTTTAATTAAGGATGGATAGAGATTTTGATCCCGTAGTGGTGACATGGCATAGCTCCGGATGAATGGTATCAGCCAGGGTGGTGGTTTGGATTCCGGCCTGATTTCCTTGCTAGTCTGTTTGCCTGGTCTTACCGGCTAAGATAAGCACTGGCCAAGGCCCCAGCCCCACGACAATTTTTTTTTTTGTTAATAATAATAGTATGTGGTGTATTAGTGTTGTTTTCTTTTTGTTTCTTAATAATGTATTAATGATGTGTTAATGATACAATATAAACATGAAAACTATTTTGGAACTGAGAATATGAAAAATATATGGCACTTAACTAATTTTGATTCCATTACATGATACGAACAGGCAAAAATCCTCTGAATCTAATTTTACGTTTTTTATCATTGTTAATCCTCCAATATTGAGAATTTAATGTTATAAACTTCTTCTTTTTTCCAGGTGTATAACTAAACATTTGCATGAAAGGTCATCAATCTCAACCCAAATCGAACGGAATTCCATTGGGATATCCCTCATACAATAAGCATAAAAAAATAAATATTGCATAAAGTTTTTTTTAGTAGTTTTCGGGTGAATATACCCCAAAAAAAAACCATAAAGATATATATTTTATATATAAAATTATATTATTCAATTGTAATAATTCCATAAATAGAAAGAAAAAGAGGGGGACAATCCATAAATGTATAATTCATACATTGTAGGGGCTTAAATCAAAGGTATTTTTAAAACTAAATTATGAAGACGCACAATTTAATTTTAAAAACTAATTTTTTCAATATTTTCAGAACAATTCTTTATTAATAAAAAATTTTCAATCCGACATGTATGATTACTATTATTATTATTCAACTAAACAAAGTATTCAAATTTAATATACAAAGTAATAACAGCATCAGTTCTGGGCTCCAATTACATTAGAGAACTTCTCTAATGCCGAACCCAACCCAATATCAGAACCCCTCAACGGCATTCTTTGCGTTTCTGCACACGCTGCATTTGAACATCTGGAAACATACTCTTATTCCTTCCATCTTCTTCTCCTACTTCTTTCTCTAGCTCTAGTAAGCAGTAACTGGATATCTAGCATGTCCACACGGTATGAATATTACGATCTGGGGGAGTTTACCGGATGAGCATCAGAGAAAGGAGAAATTGTGTGTTCTCCTTTTTGAAAAAGATTCCTGCTCTCCTAGCTTTGCTAATAATAATAATGGCCGGATCTACTACTACCTCATCCATTCTCATTCTGTCAAGTGACTGCAACTACAATGAGTGGGGATTCCCCCAGCAAACAGCTGGATGAAGGGTGACATTTACCACTTGGTTTCATCAAGTTTCAATTCGATTCAATTGTTAGTGCATTACAATGCATGTTACGAACTCTTCATAGGGCTTTAATTTCGTCGGCCGCAGCTTTGAGAACCAAAAAACAAACCAAGAAATGCTAAAAAGGAAGAAACAAAAAATTCCTTTCGGAAGTTGATCATACACTCTGCCAGAGTCACGTAGTAACAAACTGTGTGAACCGGCAATAATTACTTTATTATCATCAAAGATATCTATAAGTATCATATTAATACATCTACATACAAACTTAGAGAAGCAATAACTAACTAAACTGGAGATACATAAGAACATTCAAAGCTGTTATGACTCGTGAGAAAGGGAAGAGAAAGGAGAGAATGTGTCCACAGCATGATTACATAATTTTGAGACTTGAGATCAGACTCTTACTTTGTGTGCCCTTCACCAACAAGGATCCTTCATAATGGGTGGTGGCCATTGGTTATCTTGAATTCATCTCTCCTCAAACTCGACATCAATAATATCCGGGTTTGACTTTGAAGAAGAGGAAGGTCTAGAACTTCTTTTGCTGTTGCCTCCTGAAAAAAAGTCACCTTGTGGCTGCCATACTATGTTGCCACAGCCAGCACAACGGACTGTCTGGTTCTTGTATCCAACAAACTGCCTCCTACAAGCCGGGCATGCTCCCTGTCCCGGAGAAAATGATGAGTACAGACATTTTAAACCCAAGAATACGGTCATTAGTCATTATGAAATCCCCAGTCAATGCAAGTTTAAACATATTTCCGGGAAAGAACATGAATTTTCACCCCTACAACTCTAGAAAAAGGAAAATTTTGACTGTAAATGTAAAATTAGGAGTTAACCATATAAATAAGAACAACTAATGAAGCATGGTAACAGATTCCCGGTTACACAGGATACAATTTTAAAAGCTGCAATGCAAGAAATCGGCTTTTAAAAATTTCGCTGGCCTTTGTATCAAGAATTTGATGTGCAAATGGGACTAGCATGAATAGTTATTACTTAAGCAGAAGAAGCTCAAATGAAATTGCAGTACAAGAATATTGAGCTGCCTTTTACCTTGATGACAAGATTGTTGGCGAAGGCTCCTATTAGAAGAGGACCAGCTAGTGGTAGCACCCATGTTGCAAATATCAGGATCCGGAACATCCATCCGGAGAGAGCAAACCAGAGAAAGAAGACTGTCTGTGTGAAGTAACAAAACCATGAGTATCCTAATGCAATGAGACACGAGAAGAAATGTTCACTTTTTATTTTTTTGGGATGGTAAGTACATTGCTCATGAATCACCAAAAAATGCACACACTTTGCCTTGGCAGTGTTAATAGTGTTATTAGAAACATCCATGTTAACCAACTGCAATACCGCATATATCTTCCAGTTGATCCTTATTACAATACTGAAAATGATTACTTAGAAAATCAAATAAAGTTGGTCAATTCCAGAAAGGAAACACATCAACGCCTAAACTTGTAGAGGCAGGTGAAACGTTTTTAAGTTGGAGAACTAAGTCTATTTTCATCTTAGATGCATATGAGCAAGATGACATATGCATGTAACATGCATGTAAAAGAATTGTAATAAATAATCGATGTGACAACACCATCCTATAGATGCACTACTACTGAATGAAGTCCCGATTATTAGGGAATCTGGAACTTGACGTCCATTCTTTCCACTGAAATCTTCTTACTTAAAACAATCTAATACTGACTGTTAATGGAAAACCAACATCATTTAGTAAATGACAACAGCTTAAGTGAACTTACAGCAGAACTTTTCCCCAATGGCGTTTCCAGAAAGTTATTAAACTGCTTCCTGTACTGCGGCAAAACAAAAATCCCAGACAAGCAGCAATTATCAAACCAAAATGGAATAATTTCATTCAGCAATATAAGAATCAGGGTTGTGATGTCTAAAAAAAAGATATTAAATGATGAGAGTGTTAATTGCACAGAGAATTAGCATACCCCGGGCCAATTCCGAGCAAAGTCGAGAGATAAGTTTCGCCATCGCTGGGTGAGCTCGAACTCTCGATCGAGCTCCCGAGCTCGGTCAGAGGCTGCCTGAGAGACTTCGTACAACCGGCGGGAAACGGAGTACTGGCGGTCGATGCGCTCCGCCGCCTTTTTAGTCTCGTACAGAAGCTGCTCGAATCCTTCGTTGGCGGTGCGCCACGCGTCCTTCCAAGCCTCGCCGGAGGTTACCCGCCTCGCGAAGCCGTCGAAGTCGCTCCGCCTGAAGGCCTTCGCCCCCAGCGCCACGTGACGGGTCTGGAGATTTCTCTGACGGGTCGGACATGGGATAATCGGGTTGAATTTCAGGCTCGTAGCCATTTACTTCTCCCAAATCGAATGGACTCGCTCGCCTTTTTTTCTTCTGAGTTTTCTTTTATATTTTAAGTATTTTTCTTTAGTTCTCATAACATTTTAGATTTGTTCTTCAACCCCGCGGTTCTTCCCAGTCTAAAAAAAAAAAAAATAGAAAATCCTCCCTAAATTTATACTCTCTCATGTCTTACTATATTAGAAACAAAAACTACACTTAAGAGAAAGCACCACCATTTACCATATGGCATTTGCACATCATATTTTTAAAATAAATTTTTATTTATATATCAGTTTCCTAGACTTAAAAGACAAATGCAGTACAAATCTAGCTCCACCTCCTATTAGGATATAATAGGAGAACTTTTCATGTCATTCTCCCCCCTCCATCAATCTCCACAATTCTACCCACCAATCGACTTTTAACCAGTTCACGTTTAAAAATTCCACGTGTAAAAATTATGGTTTTGAATCCGTGTAGAAAATCATGACAACGGTTCTAAAATTTTTTCCAAATCATCGACCCTCATTTATGTATTAGCTAATAGAATCTTTTGCTACAGTAATTTGTCAATATTCACCAAACCTTCTTGGATCAATTATTATATATATATATATATATATATATATATAAACTCAAACTAATTCTTATATGTGGATTAATTGAGCTAAAATTTACAACAAAAATACTGAAATGATACATACATAATCACTGCTATTAATTTTATTAAGTTACTATAAAATGGTCGTAACACAATTAAGTTCATTTCGAAAGAGTATTCTTAAATTACACTCTTTTTTTTTTTGACATCTAATATTTTTATACAAAAACTATTTAAGAAATCACAATCCCATTAAACTGATTAATTGATATCACATCCAAAATTTGCAAATTAGTGTATAATAATATTCTTTGCAAATATTAGATAATGATATCATTACACTATTAAAATATTTGGATGTGATTACAATATTTAAGAAAATATAATTGATTTGGGTTCATATAAAACCCAAATCCTAATCTCCATTTCCACGACAATCGACTCCCTAATCAATCAATTCTCCACAATAAAAAAAAAAACAAATTCCTTATCAATCATCAATCGAGAATATGTGGTGAAATATATTCCATTCCTATTAGCATGTCAATCTTTTCATTAGTGATGATCAACTACATCCTAATCGGATACAATTTCGACTTCACAAAATATTCTCTTTACCTTTCTATATAAACACAAAGGAAAAAAAAAAATCTCATTGATCTTACTTCGGCCGTTGTGGTGGTTCCATTACAGGTATTAAAATTTAAATGATTTTATTTCCACAGATCATTTGTTTGGCTTTTATTATTTTTTTTCCCGTTCAAGAATAGTGTTATTACTATTATTTTTATGCGTCCATCCGTTAAGCTATAGTAGTCGTTGTCAGGCAATATGATGTGATTTCTTATATGGTTAGTTAGCCTATAATTTTTATATGATTTCAGTTTGGATTGAATTGATTAATTGAGTTTTTGTTACAAACTTAGGTTTTTTAAATTTCTTTTTTTATGTTTCATTCAATTTGAGTGGTTTTCTTCTTTTAATTATGGAGTCTCAGGTTTTTTTCGTATATATTTAGTTATGAAGTGTGTGTTTTCTTTGTTTAATTACTTTTAATTTTGTTTCATACTCCCTGTTGACCAATTATTATTATTATCATTTTATTTTATTTGCAAAATGAAGCGCGTTTTTTTTTGTGTTCAGGCTTTCAAGAATATACTTTTTTGAATTTGGTTTTTGGATTTTTTTAGTTTCTCATCATATAAATAGTTTAGGTCGCTTCTTCTAACTAATTTATGGGGAAGCCTTTTATGAATTTGAGATGGGGAGGGAATGAATGATATTTCTACGTTTATTTGTGTTTTTATACATCATTTTTACCTATAGAAAAAAATAAATTTCTCAATTTTTAATGGGCTATCTTTTACTTTCTTTTTTTTATTTGCCATGGTGAGATGAGTTCTTTTTGGCTATAAATTGAAACCTATGCAAATTTACATGATTTTCATTCTCATATTTGTTATCAACCAGTTTCAACAATTAACCAGTTTCAAAATCATATTTTTGATATTTTACTACCTATAAACTTTTGAAAGAAATAATTCCAACAATTAAGCGTATACCCTTTGGAGGAAGTTCACTACAAAGCTATTATAAATCTCCAAAACTAATTATTGATTTGGCACAACCAATAGAGAACATCAATAAATTATCTTACTAATATTTAAACTTATCAGGATGCTTTTATATTTTGTCTAGCATTTACTTCAAGACATATATTTAATCAAGTTTATTTATATTTAAGAAGTAACACTTATAAAATATTTCTAAAATCTTCAAACATTTCTAAAACGTACCGGGCCAAATACAATTTCTTTTTATGCCAAATACAAACATTTCTATTATCACACTTATAAAATATTTCTGAATTCTTCAAATATTTCTAAAATATATTGAGCCAAATAAAAAATATTTTTCATATACAAACATTTTTAAGATCTACAGACATCACTAGTCCTTATTATAAGACATTTTGATTCTATCCTAGCCTTCTAGGTTTAAAAACACATTTTCATATTCGTTGTATTCTTCTAATTATTATAAAATATTTTTAAGATCTTTATTCTTTAAAAAAAAGATATTTTAGGTAAAACATAAGACGAAATCAAAATGCCTTATAATAACGACCGTATGGGAGTACTACTTGATGAATTGGGAAATCTTTTTGTCAATATTCATTTTTCCAGTGAAAAAAAGTTACTCTCTCGTCTCGAAAAAAAAAAAAAAGAGTTTGATTTCTTAAACTATATTCTATAAATTCAAAATTAAATATTTCTAATTGAAAAAGATACGAAATTGGAATAGTAAATTATGTGATTTCCAATTTTGATATCTATACAAACACCTAAATTATTGATAATTTTTAGAATATAGAAAAATTTAAAATCTGATTTTAGTGATACATCTTACAACCTAAATACTCTTTTCAGTTTTTAAAGAATTAAATTATTCTTTTGAGGTGGAGGGAATAATAATTCATTACATTATAATCCAAAAAAAAAAATCAATATACTTTAACAAAAGAAAAAACTGATGTATAGTACGATATAATATATATATATATATATATATATATATATATATTCTCATGGTTTAGGGAAATGATTTTAGCCTAGTTGATAATGTTCTTGATAAATTTATATAATTTATTTTTCATATTTGCAAATTCTAGGATGTCTAGTCGGCCGTTCACAATAGTGAATTATCTCTCTTATTAAATTTACAATACTTTTATGAATGAAACAATTGGTGAAAAATATAAAATTAATCCACAGTGATGACGAGATTCGAATCCGCGATAAAACAATATGTATATATATAATAAAATTCCATGAAGAATATGCACAAGACAAAAAAAAATTCTACATCTAAATGGCTTCCAAATTCTAATTATATGTGGAAGCTTAATTCCATTTTGAGAAAAAAAAATGTAAATAAATAAAGAGTAATATTAAAAAATCCTTTTGTTTACATTTTTTTTTTCGGTTTTACTTGTTTTATAGTTTGAGTTGTGGGAAAAAAAAACCTATTTGGTTGCTAGGAAATTAATAGAGTAAAATTAACATTTATTGGATTTTAAAGTTAAATAAAGTAAAATAAATAGATTCCTAAAGGAATGTTGGCGTGTCTTCATTTTTATTACTAATATATTATGAAATTATGAAATGAGATTCTAATTACTTTAATGATTAGCATACCATTAACGTGCTTACAGGGCTGTAAAATTCAAGATACATTCAAACTTTAGGTTTGTCCACAAACTCGCAACAATTAATAATTTGTTAACATTGAAGCCATTCAATTCAATAAAAAAATAAAAAAATAAATTGCAGCATCATATGTTTAAGCAAGCAACAAAAACAATCTCTTGGGTTATCCTTCAATTTTGGGTTGTCACTGATCTCATTTTAATTTCAATATCTCGAGATTTGGAGCTATAGTGAAGTAAGTATATGAGAATTTAATAGAAATTATATGAAAAAAGTTGATGTTACGAAAAATTCTTGAAAAAAAGATGAAAGATTAAGAAGAAGATGAAAGAAAATTTTAATGAAAAATTTGGTAATACTGTAACAGAGAGTATCTATCCTCTCTTACGTAGTGCCAGAGATGATTTCTCAATGCATAATTTCTTTGGTTGTATAAATAACGAGATACTACTATTAGTATTTATTAAAAAAATTTGATAAACACAAAGTTAAATTAATAATAATGTTAATTGATGATTTATAGTTAGGAGAATGATGAGGAAGCAGGCAGCGAGGCAGAGGCAGAGAGTAGACTGATAGAGAGGGTAGAAAGTCTAGAAACTAGAAAAGGGCTCGCAAGTTTAGGCCGTGGGGTCCTTGGAAAATGTAAAACCCACTATTACTGCTGTTGACTGTTGAATGCCCCCAAAACCACACACTCTCTTCATCACCGTCAGCCACACTTCTTCCTTTTTTATTCCCTCTCTTCTTTTTCTTTTTTTTTTATTCAAATTTATTCCCTCTCTTCATTTTACGCTGTCCATATGTTTCCAATGAAAAAATATTTAAATAAAATGAAAACATTGTCCATCTATTTTTAAATATTTTTTATAATCCAGATTATTTTGGTTTAATAAATAAAATTATTACTCTACTCACTCACACTCACATTTCTTTCTTTTTTTTTTAGGATGCATACATGAAAGTCCGTGCAATTTTTATCGATTTATTACTATCTTAGAAAAAAATTCACATTTAGTTTTGAGATATGTATTAAAATCGACTTTTTCCAAATTTAGTCTATACTAAATGAAATAAACGCGTTCGTAAACCATACTATAGTATAATAAAAAATATTTTGCATAACTTTGTGTAAATACAAATTGTACTAAAACTCTTAAAAAAAAACCACATACACATACACAAAATGAACAATATAATACAATCAATTTTGTACATAACAACCCCCATTAAAAAAAGGAAGAAGGAAATTCAAAAGAAATGAGTAAAAATAATTAAGATTACCTTTAATGAGTTTTGGATTAAAAGTTCATCGAGCACAAAAAACAGACAAGTGAAAAGACCCAAATAAAATGATAAAGCTCCTACTTCTTAAAGTTATATTATATATACTGCCAAATTCAAAGTGCAAAACTTTTATTTTTCTATATGAGTTATAGAATATCGTTCCAATTATTATTAATGAAATCTTATAATTCAAAGAAGAAAATAAGAATAAAAAGAGTTTACATCTGTAAAATACTTGAAACCATGGCCAATCAAAATTCAACTAATAACGAACATTAGTTTGTTTATGATCTTTAAATTAAAATAAAATAAACAATTAATTGAAGGAGATCAATGGTCTGAATATTAAAGTAACACCAAATGTAACACATAAATTCTATTTAAATTAAAATTAAAAAAATAATGGAAAGAGATTAAAGGTTGCATTATTAAAGAAATACTAAATGTAACACACAAAATCTATTTAAATTAAAAATAAAAGAAAATTTAATGGAAGGAGATCAAAGATTAGAACATTAAAGAAATACTAAATGTAACACATAAAACTTTTTCATTTTCTTGGTTAAAAGAGAGGTAAAAAAAAATCTCATAGTTAATATTTATAAAGGACTACAAAATGTAAGTTTACATTATGCAATTATAATATATATCTAGACTTTTTTTTAAAACCGGAGTAGTATTGTTTATTATTATTATTGTCGAATTAAAATAATTTGAGTCATTACATTCAAGAAAAGGGCAACTAGTGTCGATGCTCTAATTTTATTTATTTATTTATTGATTTTTTAAGTTTTCATCTTTCAGAAGATGATAATCAATGGTGGAGATAGAATTTGTAAAATATATGAAAAAAATGTATAAAAAGAATAGTTAGCAAGGATAAAATTATAAAAAATTAGATTAAAATTTTAAAAGAATATGTTTTTTAAAAAAATCAGGCGATAAGGGCGACCGCCCCTAATGGTGCCCCTATGTCTGCCAATGATGATAATATTTCACGGAATAATGTTCCCTAGAGCGCAGGATATGATGTTACAGTTTCGCAATTGGAGATCTCAATCTCTAGCCCCTTTAATCTTTCTTCTTTCTGTATATGAAATTTTTAATGTATCAATAAATTTTAAAAGTGAATAGCAAATTAGATCTGAAAAAAGAATAATTTGGTCCCATAAAGCCAACGGAGGGAGTACAAAAGTAAATGAAAACAAAATAAGTCCAAACACAGCATATGTTGATCGCCCATTTGGGCTGGTCCAAAATCTTTAAATTTGAGTTTGTGGTTGACTAGTAGGAGTTGTAGTTTATGAAACCATTCCTACAAATTGACCATTAGTATATTTGATCCCATCTCAGTAAATGTGAATTGAAAAGTACCAGTATCGTTTGAAGCGAATAGAGAAAAAAAAAGTCAGAACTACTTATTCCTAAGACTTACCAAATCTGATCATCTACCTCTCTCTAATTCCTTCCTTCCAAGTTGGAACATCATCTTCTCACTAAACCACAACCTTAATATACTTACTACAATTGGCACAAGAATGCGTACCTTTTTATTATTATTATTATTATTATTATTATTTTCGGAGGAGTGGGACTCGGGGACAAATCATTTAAACAATTTTCTTGCTTTATTTTCCCGGAAGCTGCTAGTAATTTGTTCATCATTAAGCTTAAATGTAAATTTTAATCATTAACAATTACAGTAAAATCTCTATAAATTAATACAATTGGGCCTCCAAAAGTTTATTAATTTATAGATTTATTAATTTATGAAATTTATCGATAAATTAATATTTATTAATTTAAAGAGTTTTTTCAATCCTATAAGTAGGAAAGTACAAAAAATTAGTAATTTTTATATCAAGAAAAGTCTCTTGCAGCCCTAACCATAACACTATAAATTTCTTAATGGAACAAAAATATGATAATTACAAACATAAAAATAAATAATTAAGTCAAAATTTAAGTTAATCTTCAAATATGATTTATTATTTTAGATATTTATTAATTTATAAAATTGTGGGGACCTATATTTACAATAGGAAATTCTTGAAAAATTATTATCTTATAAATTAATCGAGTTTTATTAATTTTTTTTTGTACTGGTTGAGAAAAATATTACTTGATAGATGTTATTAATTTATGGAGGTTTTACTATATCACGCTTTGATAACTCATTATTATCACCTTTTATACTGCAGGTAATAATTTTTCGATGTTTTAATGTGTAAAAGTCCTGAAATGACACGAAAATACAAACTAAAGTTTTATATTGCTTGTATGTTTTCTAAAATAGTTATATTAATTATTTATTGACACGATGAAAACCAAATTAGAAGGGCATTTGCCTTTATTCATACACTGTATGTCCCAAAAGTCACTAAACAAATACTCCCTCCAGTACTTATTATAAGGTATTTTGATTTTTTTCTAAATTTCACTTAGTACGGATTTTTAATTAACATAAAAACCTTAAAAATATTTCATAACAATCAATAAAATATAAAAAATATAAAAATATATTTTTAAGATTTTTTATTAATAAAAAATTCTATACTAAATAAAATTTAGGACAAATCAAAATATTTTTAATTAAGAACCGGAAAGAGTAATTATCAGAACAAAATTTCAGAAAAAAGAGTTGGCCCTCCAAGGTCTAAAGTGTAGGATTTAAAATGAATACTACCACTAGTAGTCTTCAAAGTTAAAAAAAAAATAATAATAATAAAAATAAAAAATAATAGTATTATTATTCTACTGGGGGACATTTATAACACAACACAAATATTTATGCATTTATTATTGTTGGTTTACTGGAGATTCGCACCGAAAGGCCTAAACTGAGAGACAGCGTCACCGGTTGCCCGGCATACTCCTCCGACACTACTCGGCGGCGCAACCTCCTCTCCTCCCTTTTCTCTTCTCTCTCTCTTTCACTTGTGACTAGACGAACAAGATTCTTCTTTTTGCAGTCTTTATAAATACAGTTTTTTAATAGTATTTTATTTACAATATTTTATGGAATTATATAAGAAGTAGTAATAATAATAATAAGGAGAAGAAAAAAACGAATCATCGGAAATTCATTCATTATTGTTCCCATTTATTTGATCCGTAAGTGTTATTTTCTCACATCCTGTGATCCGCGCCCTTGGAGTTTGCGCGCGGGAATACTGGTGATTTATCTATCCACAACTTTTATGGGCGACTCGACGGTCGGCGGTCTCCGCCCCTGCTCCGGCGAGCTAGACCTCGCCGACCAAGTCTCTCGTCTGGTGGAGCAATCCAAGGAGCTCCAGGAATCCGCCTCCTCCTTAATTTCTCGCACCTCCCGCGAAGAAGATTCCCTCCGACAGCGAGCCAACTCTCTCAATTCCACCCTCCAAAATCTCCTCTCCACCGTCCGCAAATCCAATCTCGACTCCAATCGCTCCGAGAAAGTAATCTTCATTCATTCTACCGTATTATCCTTTTATTTTCATACTTTTCCTGGGATATATATGTGTTATTTGTTTGCTTATTATTTGCTTTTTCTTCAGCTGGAGGAGGAACTGTTTAGAGCTAGGTATATACTGAGCGAAGGAGATGCTGCTGCGTTTCTGCCTAGCAAATCTCACGGTAACAGTATTGCTATGCTTTTGCCTTGAAGCTTTTATTTTGGGTGAGCTTGAATTTAGGTTTAATATTAATTTGAATTTGAGTTTAATATTAGTTTTTTCCCTTGGGTTTTCTTTATTGGACTGATTTGCAGGCCGGTTCTTGAGGATGTTTCTTGGTCCAATTAATGTGCGCGCAAGTCGCAAAGATGTACAATTGAAAGTGAAAGAGGAGTACAATAGCTTCAGAGTATGTATTCAAATTCATAGTGCAAAATGCTTTCCGTTTTGTAGTCACTCTATTGCTATAGCAATGAGGATGATTTGTGCCACGAAATTAAGTTAAGTTATTGCTGTAGTAACCGTTGCTGGACGATTAAGAATGGTTGCCCTGTTGTAGATGCCCTCTTTAGTCGCTGTGAAAGTTCTTGATGATTCTGTTACCACTTATGCTGTTTTGTGCTAAAAAAGATCTCACTGAAGTTATTGATGTCGTAACCATGGGTCCATGGCTGAGAAATTTAGAATGGTTTCTGTATTGTAGATAACTTCATTAGTAACATTAATTTTCATTCTTGGTACTATCTTTTGTTGCCATGTTGATTAGTCTCCTGACTGTAATCTTTAGCTTAAAAAATATACTGTTGACTACTTCATTTGCATGGTATTGTCACAGCCCAATCGTCTCAGGTGGTGGCTATACTATTGTCTAACCATATGTATGTGTGTTCATCACCTGATTAATTTTCTGTTTTTGATGTTGGAACCCCCATTGACACTGATACGTTTGCCTACAAGGCCTCCTCAATGTTCTTCTTCCTTTGTCTGAATAATATATATTCATATCAACCTCTCAATGCGCAGGACAGGACGGCATATCTTTTCCTTCTTTTCCCCCTGTTGCTGCTGGTTTCAAGGTCTTGTATCTGGAATGGATGCCTACCGGCATTGCCAGTTCAGCTTTACCAGGTGGCATCTCGTAACCCACATAGGCTCTTATTGATTGTCTTGTTTGTTTACCTAAAGTTATAGCTTCTTTACTCCATATTTACTTGGTGTATATACTTCACTTCAGGCTTGGTTGTTATATCTGTACACCGGTTTGGCTTTACGAGAGAACATTTTGAGAGTGAATGGAAGTGACATTCGTCCATGGTAACCAGCTTCTATTACCCTATTAATTAATGGAGTCTGTCAGGGTTCCGTCCTCTTTTGTTCCAAGTATATGTCATTTTTGTTTTGCTGACATGTGCTGTTGTATACACTGTACATAGTACTGAACAAACAATATATCTGCATTTTGTTGAGCGGTTGCGGTTTTGTGTATTTTAGGTGGATATATCATCACTACTTTGCAATGGCTATGGCACTCATAAGTCTTACTTGGGAAATAGAAAGAGAGCCTGATTGTGCACAGAAGCAGGTTATGACATGGACACTATTTCACACTAATGTCTCCATCTAAAAGCATAGATTTCTGTCTAGGTTTTCCTATTTTCTTAATTCTATTTTTGGTTGGAATCATGTTTCCTTCCTCAGAAAGGGGTTCTGCTATTCCTGAGATGGGCTATCATGCAAGGAATTGCCATGCTTCTTCAGAACAGATATCAACGGCAAAGACTGTATACACGGATTGCTCTGGGCAAGGTATAACACGATGTAATATTCTTTTATTACCATGTCTTCATTTATTATACTCGATGTCCATCATTTTTGTTCTTTTTGTATCTGAAAGTCAATGATTGATGTTTTTCTAACAACTTAAAAATTGAGGATTGGAGAAGTATTTCAGTCTGATTGTTATCTTTCCGGTAACAATCCATAGGAATCACCAAGAGTTGTTTTACTTCCCAGTTATCAGGTCTTTTCCCCCCTTCAAGATGTGTTTCTTTTTTGTTTATATATAGGCTGGAAGAATGGACGTGGTGTGGGGCGAGACAGCTGGAGTTGAGGGCCAGTTGTGGCTGCTATGCCCTATACTCTTCATTTTGCAGGTACTTCAGGTTTTTGAGACTATAACTTTTCTTTTGGGGGTTCATCTTATCTGGAAAATCTCAAAAGAATAAGTTTCTACCTATTATAGTTTTTTCGACCGCTGAAATGATTTGATTTTTGGCAGGGTTCCCTTATTAGTAATAGTTTTTTGTATCAATGATTCTTTAGTATATTCTTCAAGATGTTTATTCAATGGGCAGATGCAATTTTATGGATTTTCTCTCTCGCTCTCCCTCTCTCTCTCTCTTGGTTGGCATGTCTTCTTTTTCTTCTCTGGCATTTGATCCATCGTTGGGACTTTTCTCTTTTATTTATTTATTTATTTATTTATTTTTTTGGGGGTTGTTAAAGTGCACAATGCCAAACGTGTTTTTTTTTTCCATGTGTTGAAGTATCATTTTATTTTGTCATTAGGCATCCATGTGAGTTACTTGCTTTCCTCTGTTTTCGGAATGTGAAATTAAACCTAAACACAAACCCAATGGCACCACAATTGGGCACAACCCAACTATTGTCACTGTGTCTTGATCGCCGATAGAATGGATGTGTATTTGGTAGCAGATGTTGTCTTGAATGTAATTGTGTTTTAACTATGCTGCTCATCTTTGGAAAATGATGGCTTGTTAACTCCTTATTTCAGGGGTTTGAAGCGTATGTCGGACTCCTGTTGCTTAAAACTGCATTGGTTGGTGTTACATCTGAGTGGCAGGTGAATTAGTCTGATGTGTAAAGTTACATCTAAAATTTTTCACTGGAGGATGTTTATCTTTACTTCTATTATTTTTTGGGTCTGGGTGGGGCTGCAACGTTTGTAAGATCTGTTTGTTATTTTAACATTCAGTTGTGCTATGGCAGGTAATCACATGTGGTATACTTTTGATAATTATGGCGGTTGGGAATTTTGCCAACACGGTGCAAACCCTGGTAAGCAAGTCACGGGTTAAAGCCAAGATGAAGAAAGGCAAAAGCAAGCAAGAATTGGATCGTCAGGGATCTAGCAAGTGTCAATAGGTTCACAGGAGGAGCTTGCTTCCTTGATTGTGTTTACACTGTAGTAGTTCCAAGAACATGATCAAGATAGGTCCTATGTTCTCCTCGTGGCCTTCATTCAAATACTGTTGCATATGGAAGGGCTTTTGCTCCTGATAATTTCTGACAGACTTTTGAATTCTGTAGAGTACCGAGGCGTGTGGGCTGAGTAGTACACCTCCTGGTTTAGTTATTAATTTTTGAAGAAAAGTCATGTTGTCTAAAACCATTTTTTTGCTCGATAGCTTCAACCGGAGGATTTCCCGTAGTAAAGTTTTCCTTGTATGTTTGGTATTTGATGCTGAATCTAGGCAAAATATTTTTGGTCTTTGTTGATGCTTGATCAATCTTCATTGTATTCATTGTTCGTCTTCTTGCTCCCTTGTGTTTTACATGTTGGAATTGTGGCTGTTCTAGGTTTAAGTCTGTTTTAGTTCTTAGCAGCTCCTTGAGCGAATTGTGGCTGTCTTTTGTTTTGCAGAGCCAAAAGAAAGTGTGCACGTGCTATTTTGCAAAAAAAGGACCCCAAAACAGAGGTTAAGGACTTTTATGAGTGTGTATGGGTAATTTGGATACTTGGATAGTGTTTTCTTTCATTGGGATGGAGGTACTAAAGTGATACAAAACTACGAAAACTGTGAGAGATTGAGCAGCCATGCCATGGTGGTGCACGATGCTTCTCATCTCTGAAGTTGGGAGTTTGAATATTTATTTTGTGATGATGAAGCATTTTGCTTCCTGCATGAAAATGTTATTCTTTTGATATTATCCTTTAAAGTCAGCATTTGGGAGAACCTAATGGAAAAGAAATTCTTCTCTATCCAGCTGAGGTTTTATTCTCCTAACTCAGTTGCACGCTCAATGGAATGTCTTCTCAAACGTCAAAAAAATTGGGGAGCCAGAGTTTGCAATCATGTTATTCTCTTTTGGCAGAGGACGTCGCCCAATTGAAGCCGGTAGAAGTTGTCATCGTGTGTGGTAAGCCTAAAAGGCCATCAGAGGTCGTCTGGAAATGCAATAACCTATCGAGTTGCTCACCAACCAGATAACAAATCCCAGACACCATGAATCCCATGAGGATGAATTCTGCTATGGTTTTCACATACGCTTTGGGAGGCATCTGAACGTAAGCTTTCCCAGTCGCAAGCGCCAGTATGCACCCCAGAGCTGAGGATGCAGATGCAAGCATCTTGAGATCCCTAGCATTACTACTATAGCTTGTCTTCTGGAAGGACAAGGTGTAAGCTGTCGGAGGTATTAACCCGAAGATCAGGAAGGAGAGGATGGCGACAGTTGCATGAAGCAAGTAGTTCTCACGGCGTCCCAGTAGTTCCTGATATCGATCTATGGGGTGATCATCGCTCATTGGCTCTTTCTTCAATTCCTTAAGCTGCAAATTTTGAGAATAAGTTCAGCATAAATGTAACAACTGTATGTCTACATTCTGGATGGAAAACAATGCATTTGTAAGGAAAGGAGGAATACTGATTTCTAATACTATATCGGTATATTGTACAATCTTTTTGGCTATTATTCCTAAAAAGGGGAAAGAACTGTAAAATGCATCATAAAATTTTTACTATAAGCAGCTTAAAGTTGAAGCAAAGCTCACATTGTGAAATATGAGGACAACTCCGCCGCACAGATTAGCCAGTGATAGAGTCAAAATGTTCACTGCAAACGACATGAAAAAAAAACACAGGTGAGATGCATATCCCTATAACAATAACCTACAAATTAGGTTTTAAAAACAAAGTGTATACAGATCCAACAGGTTTTGCAGAAAAATGAAAAAAAAAAGCCCTGGTGCTATATCACATTCTACTAATCTGTGACACAAAGGCCATGACTCTCAGTAATACTCATCCATTAATACTTACATGTTGCTGTACCACCGCCAGCTGCAGATGATACAATACCTAGGCTGACAATGGACTCAATTAGGCCGCCATAAACAAGGCTCTTTATAATGTCAATTCCATATGATTCTCTAACATTGGCTCGTCTTTGCTCGGTTACAGAAGTAACCATATCTGAACGTGCTGAGTCCCCAGTATCTTCTGAGATGTGCATGTTTCGTGACTGTTGTGTAGCTACTTCACAGACAGTTGCGTTGGGTTCTATTACTATAACTGTATCCTTGCCTGCAAAAAAATTGTATAAGTGTGACTAGTCAATATATTCATCACTAAACAAGCCACTATACATTTAGCCAGAAATGAAGGTTAATTAACAATAAACACGAAATAATTCCCTCAGAAACAGAATCAGAATGCAATATTTTGATTTGATATAAATGCAATTTCACCTCCGGACAAGCTAGGTGTAGCTTTTCCATGATCTTTAGTTAAGTTAGTGTGCTCAGTTTGAACAACATCTACGTCTTTTTCTGACCATACTAATGGATCTTTTTCTGACCATACTAATGGATCCGTGTTGGTTTTAAGGACTTCCCCAGCATAAATCCTATTTGTGATGATGTTGCTGATGACTGCGTGCTGAGATTTTTTATTGATATCAACTCCACCAATAAACGAGGTCAATATACCATTGTCATTATTACGGGTTTATCAAAACATAATACCCTATTGCAATAATACCAATACGATACAAAAAAGGCTGCCTGGATTTTGTATTTTGGTTCATTTTAGAAGCACAAGTGCATTGACTTTCCAAGTTTCAGCAGAGATTGAAATGACAAAATGATCAAATTTCCAAGACAATATGCTTAAATCAAGACAATATGTATAGTAAACAATCTATTTGAAATTTCAAAGGAAAAGTAATAAAATTTGTCATGTGGAGGAGGTATTTAAAGACCTTGGAAAGAGGAGCCTCCAGACCTTCAAATGGAAGTACCTTTGGAGGAAGTTTGCATTGTCAGGTCAGAATTTTGGACCATGGCCACCTTCTTGCGTGTAGGTGAATCATTGCCTCGTGAAGAGATCAGAAGCTTACGTCCATCTTGTGTGCTAACTGACATAACATTTTCCTGTAGTTCCCCACCATCAACAGGAATTGCATCAGAAGAAATGAAGATATTTGATGGGCTTCCATGACTGCCTGCTACTGCCTCAAAGTGCTCGTTTGTGGAAGCAACTACATTTCAGGACCAAGAATTATGGATTAAAAGTAAAAAATAGAAGAGGAACTTCAGTCCAAAAGACCCTGAAGTTCACTGTAATGAATGAAATACTCATTGTTCATGACTCCACACAAACATTTAGCACAAAATAACAACAGCCCAGATGGTCAATTCATTTTGAGTCTAACTACAGAATGGAAAAGATGCTTTGCACAGCTTTGTGGAGGAAGCCTGGTTCTGAAAACCAGAAAAATGTTTCACATCTGAACCACCATTTAAAAAGCTATTCTTCGAAATAGCAAAGACTAAATAGCCACCAATTGCATGCTGTCCTATTCTTACACACAACTTTTGGAAAAGTGTACACATGTCTTCGAAAATATAAATGTAGCCATTCAGGACATCAATCCTTTTTGAGGACTTGCAAATTTAAGAAGCACAACTAATCATCACTGTTACCTGTATTTATTCCAAGTGCACTTTCAGATTTATCTCCAACACGGGAAGTCTCCTTTCCATTGACCAATTCTTCTTTTGTTAAATCGCGTGAGTTCTCTACGTCATTTTGAGATTTGTAAACAATTCCACTTTTTCCAGGCCCCGGGAGTTCGCAGATATGTGAAAGATCGTCTTTCTGCTTTCCTAAGGATTGAGCTTGAGCATCCAATTTGGATGATGAGGGAAGGGGTGATACAGTGCTAGTTGTCAGCGCATTGCCCGATCTAATGTCAATATCTGCAAAAACCATAATTCCACTTAGTCCTACAATTAACAGGTTAAACTTGTGGACTTTCTTCTGGTTCAGACTCCACTTCTGGTTCTCAGGAAAAGGGATTAGTAAGTTCATTAATGTTTGTCTTGAACCATGATCCACGAAAGTATCCTCCAATAGTCCAATTAATGATAAGGAACTAAATGAGGTAACCAAAATAATAATATATTTTTTTTTAAAAAAAAGAAAATATAACCAAAAGAGTAACATGAAATAGGATTGCGATGGTACCTCCTGATATTGGCTTTTCATGTGATCTAAATATCGAAGATATCCAGTTCTTACTCACAGATCTTGGCTGTTTCTGGAGAGCTTTGTTCTCACCCTTGTTCGGAAACATTCCAAAGATTGTAAAACCCTTTCCTGAATCATCAAGAAAACTTGCTAAATAATAGATACAAGAAGTAGTAAGCAATAGGCTTCAGAAACAAGTTCAACTAAAATGGACTGCAGGATAAAAGGAAATCATCAAGAACAAATATAATGTATACTATAATGCAAACTGTTACAGGTGCAAAACTATTTAAACAAAATAAGATTCCAGCATGTAAATTCTTAATGTTGGGAATGTCAGGTCTTTCCATATATCCAAGTGCATGAATAAGTTTGATTTGATTTGTAACAACTCAAACCTGTGGGAATGAATAGGCTGAAGCACGATAGACATCTGAAGATCTCGGGCTTTCTCTCATCATGTTCATAGTCATTTCCCACAAGTTCTTCTACAGTAGGTACATCTGACTGAATTTCTCTAGAATTCAGATCCCCACTGCTTGAGCCAACCACAGTAGCCTCCTGTTTGTTACGCTTTCCATCCTCACTAGTAACACGAACCTTCCGTTTTCTCTTTTTCAGAATCACCCTTCTCGTAATACAGGAATTGCAGTTTGGACAATACAAATCATGTGTGTTTTGCTTCCCTAGTAAATTCTCCAAATCTACTTCTATTCCCGCATCACTTCCATTAATCAGGTCAAAATCTTCACTTTCATCATTATTTCCCACAGACTTGCTACTACTTATGATAGTGCCATCATACTTGGGTAGAATTTCAGAATGCTGAAGGCTTGCTGAGTTAGAATCTTTTGTGTCTCCAGGTTTTCTTCTGGCATGTTGTTCTCTACAATGCGTGGAATTCGATTTACTTCCTGTATCACCAAAACAAGAGTATCAATAGTTACTATTTGAATATGATCATATTAAAACGGCAAAGTGATAAAAGTCATTTCAAAGCAGGATCGAATTACATCAGAGTGGATTATAATATCGATAGCTTTAAGTTTAAGCAGTTAGGACAGCCAATTTAACACACAAAATTCAATTTTGAAACAAACATTTTTGGAAAAGGGAGAAGCAATGCAAGCTAAGAAGTTTTTGTTTAAAGAAAAAAGCTTTGGCCGCTAAGCAATGCAAGGAATGCAAGCTATTTGGACAAAAATCTGGGACAGGAAGCTGAACATTGTACAGTTTTGGCAGTAGCCATCAGAAAAGGGCCCTCTAGTTCTAGGGCAATTCAAAATCAATAAAAAAAGAAATCATAAACATCTACGAACAGGAAATGGACAACATAAGGAAGTAAGTAAGAACTTTTTTCGGGATATCATAAGGAGGCAAAAATAAGGGTTTAAAAAAAAGGCCCAAAAACACCAAAAACAAGGAAATGGAAGAGGAAGAACATCCCAGAAAAGAAAAGGTCCGACCTTTAACATAATAAGGAAGAAAGGAAAGAACTTAACCTTCGTTTGGATCATAATAGACAGAAGAAGAAGCAAAAGCATTGGATTTGGTTGGGTCATCAGCAGCTTCCACTTTGCCGCTGCGATGATGATGAATCTCATCAACTTCAACCTGGGTAACTCCGGCCAACTTTTCTTCTTTGCCTTCTTGATCAACAACAACTTTAATCTTGTCATCATCAACAGCAGCAGCAGCAACGGGTATTACATTATGATGATTATTGGCATTGTTTTCAGCATAAATGCCAATTCCACCAATGCTAACAACAAAAGGGTCCTCCCCATTTTGTTCAAATCGTGATTTTGATTGTCCCAACGTGAAAAAGGGTTCTTCCTTTTGGAGATCCCACCTACCCAGCTGCTCTTCTCTCTCCATTCTGATCACTATAAGTCTACTAACTTTTAGTGGGATACACTTACCAAGTTACAACTTACAACCATTAAAAAAGCACACAAACAGTATAAACTGATGTAAGCTAGGTAGCCCATCAATACTACAATGTGATGATGTAAAAGGGCAAATTACCATTAGGAGGAGGAAGTTCAACACTTTAATCTGTAAATGAGATGGAAAATGAAATTCAAAGTCTTTTTTTTTTTTTGTTTTTATTTGGTTTTGAGGGTAAAAAAGATGGTGGGAAATCATGCATTTGCTTATTGACAATAAGGGAAGCGCGACCAGAGAAGGTAGCATGAAGGTTGATACTCACAAGTCCCAAAATGATTATCGAATTTAAAAATTTCACTTTAATATAAATTTGTAGTGAAAATGAAAATGTACTAGTTTTTAGTTTTAGACAATGTCACAAACGTACAGTTCTTTTTAAGGTTACAAACATACATGGTAGGAGGAGGAGGAGGAGAAGTAATATATGAAATTATGAATGCATCCTTCGGGATGCCATGAAGCCCAAGAGTCTCTCAGTATTTCTCCTCCATCAGCTCCCAGTGAATTTGCTGTTATGGCAGAGTATAATTGGGCTGGAAAACGAACCCACATCCCAGCTAGCTGTTTGTGTGCAAAATCGTCTTTGTCTCCTTGCGACTTCCCGAACATCCTTCGGGCCAATCAATGGACTTTCAAAGGTTGCCAAAGCTCTCACTTCATTGTTCCAAAACAAAACATGCACTAAAATTGTTCAGGAGTTAGGAAAGTTCTATATATATATAAAAAAAAAGTGGTAATATGAATATGTTATGTAGTTGGGTATCAACTCGGAGTTATGGTACCAATTTCAAGTTTTGTACATCCCATATGCTTTATGAGATTAATTAGAAGCTCAAATGTAATAAAAGCATGAGTAGGGTAGATCCTATCGTGTTGAGTTTTATCTGACCTCATCCATTAAGGAGAGTTCAAAAGCAGTAGCTACCGCCTTCTCCATTTTATTTATTAAAAGGAGAGGATATACTGTAAAATCCTCATAAAAAGACAATAATAATCCCAAAGTTCCTCAAGCTTCAGGCCAGGAACATCCAGCTAGGACAATGCCTTTTATTTTCTTTGAATACTAGTTTTCTATATCTCATGAAAATCTCCATCTGAATATTCTCTTATTCTTGCTCTTTCATCTTAGGACATGACAAACAAAAGTACAAAACAGAGGCAATCTAGTGAAATACTTCCATATGCAAAATCAAAGGATCAATGTGAATATTCTTGTATATTCCCTAGCTTTAATCTAACTATGTTTTCTCATACCCTGAACAAGCAAAGACAAACACTACCATCTATATATTCTGCAGGACTAAAAATCCTTCTTTTCTACACTATCAACAATGTAATGTCGTCATTCCCTTTGAAATATTCACCTTGCAAACACAGCCTGCAAAAGAGCATTTTCTTTACAAATCTGCGGCTCTACGTGGATCTGAAAGATGCGCCATGCAAATTATATGCTAAAAAAGAAAAAAGAGGTTACAGGTTTATGTATATTGAACTGCCATCTGAACCGCAAGTTGAATAAAAAACACTTGCATTGTTGAGTTACAAACTTACAACATGAAGTCCAGAAAGTTAAAATGATATACTCTGTGTTGTAGATCGTGAAAAGTACTACCGGCATTTCCCATCCATTTATGCATATTCTAACCAACACTATGGTAAGCTAACAAAAACTGCCAAGTGCCAACTACCAACTTTCGCTGTCTTGACTCATGACATGGAATTCTTCCGTGAGGGCCTTATTTTCTCATTTTTAACACATGCAAAGGAATATACTTCATCCTATATGCTATAAAATTCCCAATGCTTTCATTGTAATCACCATCTTCAAATATTCAATAAATATCACGTATCGAGATCGTTGGGTCGTAATCATACCAGCACAAGAAGAGCTCTCTGGCTGCTGAAGGGAAACGGAAAAATGTCCCTTCGTCAGGCTCAGGTGGTAGAAGAAGATAAACATCACCATCATCAAGGAGATGATGCCAAAAATGAAGATATGAAAAACAGCATTCATGATGATGATGAGGCCCTGCCATTTATTCAACTCCTGACCTATGCCGACACATGGGACTGGATTATGATGCTTTTGGGCACTTTGGGTTCAACAGTTCACGGCCTCGCCCAACCTGTTGGTTATCTGCTGCTCGGAAAAGCCATTAATGCTTACGGTAACAACATCGGTGACACTGATGCCATGGTTAAAGCCCTGAAAAAGGTACAAACAGAAATGATTCCAACCATATATTATTCATGATGATGAGAGTACTTCCCTACTAGTAAATAAAATTTTAAAAAAATAGAAAAACACCTTGCGTTTCTATCTTTCTCCGATATAATAAGTGAGTTAGATATTGCTTAGCTTTCCCCCCGCATGATATTCTCATTTCTCAGGTTGTTCCATACGTGTGGTACATGGCCATCGCTACCTTTCCTGCTGGAGTACTAGGTAAAAGTCATTACAGCTTACTACTGTCAAGAATATGGAATGAGATGGAAAAAAAAAAAAAAAAAAAAAGGAGAAGAAGGAAAATAATTAGTACTAGCACAATTAATTCAGTCATTTGACGACGCTAATATGAAAAGACAAATTCTTTCTATGGGATACTGCAGAAGTAGGATGCTGGATGTATACAAGCCAAAGACAAGTATCTCGTGTAAGGCTGGCATTTTTGAGAGCAGTCCTGATGCAGGATGTTGGTGCTTTTGATACTGATTTAACTAGTGCTCACGTAATCAATGGAGTTACTAACCACATGAATGTCATGCAGGATGCCATTGGAGAGAAGGTACATAAATACCACCAAAACATTGAAATGAAAAGTCATCTGATATCTTGTTATATTCATCTATGAGCGTGTTCCTTACCTTGGCTAGCGTGTATTACAGTTGGGCCATTTTATATCATGCTTTGCCACATTCATTTCTGGAGCGTTGATTGCGTTCATATCTTCTTGGGAAGTGTCGCTGCTTACCTTGTTTGTAGTTCCCATGGTACTACTAATCGGGGCTCTGTATACCAAGAAAATGAACTCTATTTCGGCCGTCAAGATGGTGTACCTTTCTGACGCCACGGCATTGGTTGAACAAGTAAGATAACAAACCTTGTGAAAGCTTTGTCTTTCCACAGAACCAGGTGGATCTTTCTCATAAAAATGAATAATTCCAATGGGCTGATCTTTCACGTTGCAGACAATTGCTCAAATCAAAACTGTCTTTGCATTTGTGGGAGAAAATCGAGCTATCACATCTTTATCAAAATGCTTACAGAAGCAGCTCCAGGCTAGTAAGAAAGAAGCTTTAATAAAGGGCGTAGGGACGGGTATGCTTCAAGCTGTCACTTCCTGCTCATGGGCTCTCATTGTTTGGGTTGGGGCTGTTGTTGTTGTGCACCATAAATCGACTGGGGGAGACGTCATAGCTGCAGTAATGAGCATCCTCTTCGGGGCTATGTAAGAAGTTTTAGTTTGATTTCTACAAGTTATATAACATGAAACAGAACTGCTTAACTTGTTAAAATGCAGATCACTCACGTACGCTGCACCAGACATGCAAATCTTCAATCAAGCCAAAGCTGCAGGGAAGGAAGTGTTTCAGGTTATCAGAAGGAAACCTGCCATAAGTTCTGAATCCCAAGGGAAAATGTTGCAAGTGATCAATGGCAACATTGACATAAGCAATGTTTACTTCGCTTACCCCTCCAGGCCAGAAAGGACTATTCTCCATGGATTCTCTTTGTCAATCCCAGCCGGGAAGGTGGTGGCACTTGTTGGAAGCAGTGGATGTGGCAAAAGCACCATCATCTCCTTAGTTTCCCGTTTCTATGATCCTGAAAAAGGTAACTCTTGTCGAGCTGGCATTTTCTCCAGGTTCCTCTAACTTATGAAAACAAACATGATAAGACAAGCTCATAACACTATTCTGAGATGAATTGCATGGATGAATGGAAACCTAAATAGGAAAGCAAATTGAACCTTTTTCCAGGTGACATTCTGGTTGACAACCACAATATAAAGGAACTTGACCTGAAGTTTCTCAGAAGAAACATAGGACTAGTTTCCCAGGAGCCCTCACTGTTTGCTGGAACTATCAAGGAGAACATCAAGGTTGGGCATATGGATGCAACTGATGATCAGATACGGAGCTCTGCAATTTTAGCAAATGCAGACTCCTTCATATCCCAGCTCCCAGATGAGTATTTAACCCAGGTTGGCACTTATCCTCTCAAATTTTGCTCAGACAGTTGAACTTCCTCCACAAAGGATTTTTCTTTTTTATCTGGGGGTTGGTGGTGGTGGTGTGGGTGGTGGTCTTAAAATGAAATCCTAGGGACATTTAAAACGCCAGGCCACTGCTAGTGTAGTAACAAATGATAAACACTGATGAGATGAATGGAGCTAAGAATCATACGAAAAGTAAATAAATGACAAGTGGTAGATTGAAAAGGAATTACTGGTGAATTTTCCAACTTTATTGATGGCAAGGTTGATACCAAAATAGTTCTGTACAAATATATTTTCTTGGTCATCATTATAACCATGCCCCGTGGGTAACCTCAATCCTTCTTCTAAATTCACATTTGATCTTTCATTGGGGAAGCTTACAAATCCCAAATCGACACTATGATTGGCTTGATCCCACATGCAGGTAGGGCAACGGGGTGTCCAGATGTCAGGGGGACAGAAACAAAGAATTGCAATAGCAAGAGCCATTATAAAGAACCCTCCTATTCTTTTGCTCGACGAGGCAACCAGCGCACTTGATTCAGAATCAGAGAGAGTAGTTCAAGACGCACTTGAGACTGCAATGCAAGGGAGGACAGTGATCTTAATCGCGCACAGAATGTCAACCATTGTCAATGCAGACAT
Source organism: Oldenlandia corymbosa var. corymbosa (assembly GCA_949775105.1). Taxonomy (NCBI): domain Eukaryota; kingdom Viridiplantae; phylum Streptophyta; class Magnoliopsida; order Gentianales; family Rubiaceae; genus Oldenlandia; species Oldenlandia corymbosa. The sequence goes on along the minus strand of CATKSE010000001.1, from coordinate 1,153,633 downwards.
GATTGCCATTGTAGAGAATGGAAAGGTTACTGAGACAGGATCACACAACTCCCTGTTGGAAACCAGCAAATTCTACCACAAATTATTCACAATGCAGAATATCTACCAAGAAAATGAGACGAGGTAGGTAAACTGTATATGCATAAACAATTCATTGAGGGAAGAAAAAAAAAAAGAAAGAAAAAGAAAAAAGGGCAGATGCCTGAGTTTCTAAACATTATCTCTGTTCATTTAAGATCCCTTTTCCCTGGTTATCCACAGACCAGAAAGTTCCACCAAAGAAACTAAGGGAATCGAGCAGGAAAGTTCATCTGAGACACCAAAGGAACATAAAGAGACAACATTGCAGAACCATGATCTCGGAAAGACCCCTGAGGGGCAGGAGGATAAAGAAACTAAAGAAATTCCAATATTCTTCAGAATCTGGTTTGGATTAAACAAGAAAGAGTTCGGTAAGATATTTATTGGATCTATTTCATCAGCCTTTGCTGGCGTCTCCAAACCTGTGTTTGGATACTTCATCGTTACCATAGGAGTAGCATATTTCCATCCTAAAGCCGAGCAGAGGGTTGGATGGTATTCGTTAATCTTCTCATCAATTGGGATACTGTCATTGTTTGCCCATACTGTGCAGCATTACTTGTTTGGAACAGTGGGAGAGAAGGCCATGACAAATCTCCGGCAAGCTTTATACTCAGGTAATTAATAATATTGATTGTCTTTCGTTTCTATAGACCACTCCACCATCAATCTTGCTGCCTTTCTCCTGAATAAATAACTAAAGAAAAATCTTCATTTTGTAGCCACGCTATGCAATGAATTAGCATGGTTTGAGAAGCCTGAAAACAATGTCGGCTCCCTGACATCTCGTATAATTACTGAAACATCGATGGTCAAGACAATAATTTCTGACCGGATGTCTGTCATTGTCCAATGCATCTCTTCTATCTTGATTGCAACAACTGTCAGCATGAAAGTCAACTGGAGAATGGGTCTGGTGGCATGGGCAGTGATGCCTTGCCATTTCATCGGTGGCCTGATACAAGCAAAATCCGCAAAAGGATTTGCAAGTGACAGCACTGCAGCCCATTCAGAACTGGTTGCCCTAGCTTCAGAATCTGCAACAAACATCAAAACGGTTGCTTCCTTTTGCCATGAAGAACACATTCTCCAGAAGGCCAAATTGTCGTTGAAGAAACCATTAAAACAAGGCAGGAAAGAAAGCATTAAATACGGAATCATTCAAGGCGTGGCCATTTGTTTATGGAATATCGCCCATGCTGTGGCCTTATGGTACACTACTCTTCTGGTTCAAAGAAGGCAAGCAACATTCGAGGATGGAATTCGATCATATCAGATTTTCTCGCTCACGGTGCCATCCATCACAGAACTTTGGACACTCATACCCACAGTGTTATCTGCTATTAGCATACTAACACCTGTTTTTGAAACTTTTGATCGGCAAACCCAAATTGAGCCAGACAAAAAACTAGAGAATGATGCACCATTTGACAACAGAATCAAGGGGGAAATCGAGTTCCACAATGTCTGTTTCAAGTATCCATCCAGACCAGAGATGAAAGTACTAAATAACTTGAATTTAAAAATTGAAGCCGGATCAAAGGTGGCTCTGGTTGGTCCAAGTGGAGCTGGCAAATCTTCTGTTATAGCACTACTGCTAAGATTCTACGATGCAAATGATGGGACAATTCTGGTTGGTGGCAAAAACATTAAGGACTACAATTTACGGATGTTAAGGTCACAGATTGGGTTGGTGCAACAGGAGCCACTATTATTTAGTTTCTCAATTAGAGAAAATATCTGCTATGGGAACCCAGGCGCCTCGGAGGCTGAGATTGTTGATGTGTCCAGAAAAGTTAATATTCATGAATTCATATGCACCTTGCCTGACGGATACAATACTGTGGTTGGTGAAAAAGGATGCCAACTTTCTGGAGGACAGAAGCAGCGGGTAGCAATTGCGAGGGCTCTTTTGAAGAAACCGGCCGTTATGCTACTAGATGAAGCAACAAGTGCACTAGATGCAGAGTCAGAAAGAGCCGTGGTGACAGCACTTGAGTTACCGAACGTAATGAATAATGCTAAGATGACACAACTCACAGTAGCACACAGGCTTTCCACAGTCATAAAGTCTGATCTCATAGTTGTCATGGACCGAGGTAGGGTTGTTGAAATGGGATCACACTCTTCTCTAGTAACAGCATCAGAAGAAGGGGTTTATTCTAAACTCTACAAACTCCAGTCCATGAAGAAGGATTGATCTATTCCAGAAGCAAATTGCACAGCAATTAACGGTGATAATTCAGTTCTTCAAGAGACTTCATTACACTAACTTCTAATAGTAAGCTAGAAGAAGTAGAGTTATATACCAGGCAACCAGGATAAAAATGCCTCATAACCCAAAATTAGGGTCTTCCATCTGGGATAAATTGATTAGATAAACAGACAACTCAACACTTGACCTAGATTTCGTGATGAATGCCGCGCAAAATCTTTAGCCTCTCGATCTCTTCTCCACGTGCTATTCCAGGCTCAATAAAACATAGCTGAAACACAGTCCTAGTTAGCTGTAAGTAGTTAAATCCAATTACAAATACAACACAGCTGGAACAAGGTCCTATTAGCCAGAACTAGTTAAATCAAATTACAGTCGGAAAGAAAAGCAACCGGAACAAGTAAAACCTGATATTGGTGCTTCTTCAGTGTGTGAATTCCTCTCTTTATCAGTTTCTGCCACCCAAAGTTTTGCTTCATGGATTTCTCCAAAGCTTCCGTTTGCTGAAAATTGGGAGTTGAATGTCTTAAGAGTTCTTATTTGCCATGACAGTACACATGAAATAAATTACTTACGATAGCCATAAAGTTTATTTATATAATTAATCTAGTACCAACCAATGACAACTCAATAATAACTTTACCAAGCAAATCAACCTACTATCTAGACTCCTTTGAAATTGAAAACTTCCACAGGGTGATCTGGCATCAACTGCCAGATAAAAAGTGGGAACTATCAAATTAACAGACTGACACCCAAAAATTCATCACCCAACCATTTCAAATACTATTTAACAAGTATTACTAATACTGTCAACATTAGGCACCAAGAAAGAAGACATAAATACAGAGTATGGCCTGAGAACGAATACATTGCCGGATCAATGACAGCATATTATTTATTCAACTACATATGCATGTACTCACATGACCTGGGTCTAAGATCAGTAGATTGTATTGATGCATTTTGTTACTCTTGAGAACAGCTTGAATTCCGACAATAGTTCTCGAGTGACCATCTTCTTGAAAATACAAGGGTCTGCATAACAAAAAGCTGATCACACATAACATAATGGATAATAATGCAATGCTACAACTCTCTGAAATGCCCAAAATAACCTTATTAGAGAATGCAATAAATTCGATACACTCACGCTTTCTCGCTGAGAATAACACGCTTACTACCAAGTTTAGTGGAATTATTATTAGAGAAATAGTTCCACACCCACTCTATAATAACCTCAGGACCTTTAACCTTCTTCCCAGCATCACTGCTTAAATGTTTAAAACTTTCTTTCTGATCTTCTTTAAACAAAAACCTGTCCATTGGTCCGTGAATTTGTGCTAATTTCCTTTTGCTTACATTTTTATTCACCAACATTTTATTAGCTGAGCCTCCCGTGTTGGTCTCTTCACCACAGAAATCCACTACCATTGCACGCAGACCAAAAGAACGAAGAAGCGCAGCACACTCGGTGGTTCCAATCCAGTTTCTTTTGCCGTAAATTTTATTATTGAAGTCATTAGAACCTTGTGTATCAAAACCTAGTTCCCACGCAATTTCAAGCCACCTTTGCAAGGAAGGAATATCGGGCACGAATCCCGCACCGCCAAACAAAACCTCTCTTGCCTCTTGTCTTTGTTTTATCAAATGTGAGCTAAGCATCTGGATATTTCGCCACCCGCAACCCCAGCCAACATCTTCAGATTCTCGACATTGGAAATGATCGATGTAACCCGATAATATACTAGTGGCATCTTTTTCAGACTCGAAGGTCAAACAATCTTTCAAACAAGTCATCAAACCATTTTCACCTTTAACTTGATAAAGGATCTCTTTAGTTTGCAAACTGATCAACGAAGCGAATTTCGAATCAATATCTATACCTCCTCCATAGGTACTGCTGCTGCTAGACGCGCCTCTACGGCTATCAACCTAACATCGTCACAAGCTCAACAAATTAAAAATTGGCTAGCAAATGCATCAAACTGCAAGAAACAATGAATGATATCCATATTCATTGGTGAATCTTAAAAGAGAATCCTTCAAAAAGCTATGGTTGCATTTGCGGTTCATTGAAATATGTATGTGGATTCCGGATATTTTGACTTTATAATTCACACAGCTTTTTCAAAAATACATATCAATTTTTACCCCTTATCTAACTTTATGGATTGGAAGTTGTGAAACAAAAAGTACAACGACAATTCAAAATGTAACATTTAAACATGGATTTCAGGACAAATGCAATCCATCCGGATCCCAAAATTAGTTCTTAACAAGTTGTTATATGCCATAATGCAACAATCCCATTTGAAAATCCTACTCATCCCAACTTATAATATACACATCCAACAAAAAGGTAACCATAACATTGAACACTCATTCCCACCAATGATGTTATTGTAAGTCCGTTTCAAAGTAACACAGCAATAAGGTGAAGCGATTCACAGAGCGTGCAGATTTACATTAAAAGGGAAGGAGTTAGAGGAAAAGATACTTGAAGAGAAAGAGGAGGAGGAGGAGGAGATGGTGGAGCATGCACAACCTCTTGGGCCAACAACAAGTCCCTGGACAATTCTTCATCAGTAAAATGATCATCTACATGCCTGTAAAACCATCAAATTCCAGAATCTCTCACTGTTTTGGGAAAATTTTCAGTAAAATACAGGGGATCATGGTAACTTTTTTTTTTTTTTTTGTTTTATTCCATTTTACTTTAAAATCAGTCGATGACTTAAGTCGCATCATTTGAAGCGGGAAATAAAAAAAAGAGACAAAGATTATATCTTTCTGCGGAAAATAAATAAATTAAAAAATCTGCTCCCAAGAAAATTCTCCAAAGGGGGGAAAACAATCAGAAACAAAAATGGCCGTAATTCCTTTAAACCTTAGAAGTACAACGACAGCCGTACATATGGGGTAATAATAGTATTATTATAAACCTGAAAAGATCAGAAATTTTTCAAAAGGAAAAAAAAAAGAGGGAGAAAGTAATATGGTACTGTTATCATACCTCTCAATTTTGTGGGAGGGGAGGAATCGGTGGCACAAAGGGCATGTGAAAAACTCCATTTTCAGCTCTCTCTCTCTCTCTGTCTCAAAACTTCTAAAAACTCCAGTCAGTTCTGCGGCCTAATGTATTCAAACATACTCTTTGTTTCTGTTTCTCTGGTTCGTCTTGGAACTAATTGCATAATTCGCCCCCCCCCCCAATGATGTTAATTATGTAAAACAATCACCCCTTAACTTTTCTAAAACTACCAATACGGCCTCAACTTGTCTTTTGTCAACGGTCGAGGCCTTAGGTATCAGTTTAAGAGATCTTGATTTAACAGTTTTCTCAGAGTTCATCTTGATTGCTTCCATAAGAGGAAAGTTCAGGTAGAAGAAGCGAAAATATAACAACAGCATATCAGAACTTTGCTCTCAGCAAAACTAACAAACATAAAATTATGACTGTTGAGCTATCTAAAAAGGGATATGTATACAAGAACACCGATATAGAATAGCTTCTGTTCATCATATTTACAATTTTTGTTCAATTGGATAATCAGAAAGTCCTTAACTTCTCCATCGGAATACTGTCATCAGCTTTCCCTCCTCTCTGTCCTGCATCCACATTTTATCTCACTGAATTCCAATCACGATTAGAGAAAAGTTAAAATCTTGCGCATAATTTGGCTAAACATTTTTTCTGATTTATCCTACTTGAACTCAGTCACACCATCCTATCTGATACAGCCAAATGTATGGAAAGCAGCATGAAAAAATTAGCCAGAAGGCGCAGCTCCTTCCTTGGCTGCAACTTCCCTCGTTGCACTCTTGGAAAGCAGCAATTCCTTCATTTCTTTGTAAACCTTGAGCTCCTCCAATGCATCAGATGTCTTTCGAGGGAGGAAGAACCCGGAAGAAGCGCCGCTCCCCATGTCACTGGGGTAATCAGAACGAGAAGCATAACCACTTGAGTCCAGACGCAATGGAGGAGCTGTTCGCAGCATGTGAACAAGGGCACCGACCGCGGCATCTTGTGATCGCCGTGCAGTTGAATATGCTCGCATAGAGGTTTCTGAGGCACCTCCTCTGAGATCAAAATTGTGACTGTTAAAAGGGTCAGGCAGAGAACCATAATCATATCAGCAAGATTGCGAAGACAAAAGTTCGACCTTCAATATTTAACTCAAAGCAACGATTCTCCATAACCCACAGGGAAGTGATGTATGACATCATCACCCTCTGAGCAAAAAGCAATAACTTACAGCTTACAAAATTCAAAAATACCTAATTCACATGATCAAATAGATGCTGATAACATCCTAATAAACTGTGTAAGGTGGTGCCAAGGCTCATGAAGAGTGTTTTAGATGATGCAACTAGTGGTAAACAATTCATGGTCTAAAAGTGCTGTTAGATCCAAATACATTGATGGTTGAGATTCAAACTTACAAATCCATTACTATGTCCGCATCATCTGCAACACACTTGATAGGGAGGGAAAAAAACATACAAGCGATGCTGAATATGGAAATCATAATTTCTTCCTTCAATGTCATTTTAGATAGTAAGTGCAGATCCCGAAATAGCTATTTCCGCTGAATTCCTAACCCTCTTTATAAAATTACAATTATTCTGAGATGTAACAAATCCTCTAACAAGGAAACATAGCCGAATGGGTAAATATGTTAATCTAGAAGATACTAAAGAATCAAACAGAAATTTCATTTTACAGCTCAACTTGACGGCAAAAGGTTACACATAGGGAGAAAAAAGAAAGAAAAATATATTTAAAATGACGGCAAATACCTGGCATGGGAATCAGAAGTATCAACGTCATCAACAATGAAAGGACAAGAAAAATCACACTCATCCAGGTCATCCTGAAAAGATAATCTACTAGAACTTCTCGAGAAACCAACACGTGGTGAATCGCTGGAAGATAATAAGCCAGAGAACCGCCCCGAATCTTCCTTTGCGTCCCTTGAAACCTGGAAGATGGTTACAAATGACATTCCACTAGAAAAATGAGTGTTCAAAAGAGCTGCTGAGTACTAAACTAGTAACAGAAATTTGGATATCAACTTACTTTCTGACCCAAATTAGTTATCCCATAACTCGACTCCCCAGATCTCAAAGATTCTGGTCTCCTCAATGATCTGGCTCCGGATGGAGACTCCTGAGACGAGGATTCATGCTTCACGAAACGAGGGGATAGAGGTGGAAGCGAATTCCTATTAGGATCAGACAAATTCGGAGAAAGATATCTTGAACCTCTCCCCAAGATTGGTTGATGTGGAATACTGACAGGTGCAGTTTCTGACCTCATACGAGTCTGCACAGGAGGAGTGCTGCTGGGGAAATAAGTAGGAGGAGATGGTGAAAATGGAGGGGAAAGCTGGTAATCATGTTCAAAGTATAGAGCTTTCTGGTGAACAGGCGACCTATAATCCTGTAGCTGCTTCGGCCCATGTATATCCGAAGGTGAGCCCTCATATGAGGTCACACGATACAGGGGGGGAGATGCTGGCATATGCTGCTGTCCTTGAGGAGATGAAACCCCACGGTGGAGCCCACTAGTCCAGCTGTGCGGGCGCTGAGAGGGCGTAGTAGAAGAACGTAACGGCGACCCTCTTGACAACAATGATGCACCATGATGATAGCCTTTCTCCAAGGAGGAAGGAAAAGCCCTTAGAGGATCGGCAAGAGGACTACCAACATAATCAGCAATGATTTCTGGTGGAAAAGATGTCGAACATTCCAGGTTGTAATCCGACAGATTTTCCCGGTATGTAACAGATATGGAGAATCGACCCTGTTGTGCATCTACAGGTGTAAAGGTATAAGTTTTCATTAAATCCTCCTCTGCTCTGGAAAAGGGAACACAGTATGCAGAAACTTTGTAATTAATATCGAATTCGCAGGTCTGACTTGATGAAGAAAGCTTGCGAAAGGCCTTATAAGCTGGAAGCAGCCTCATCATTGAATAAAGGCAGCGTAGAAGTATAATCGATTTCTTATAGAGTTTCTTGTACGAAACATCACCAGTAGATTGAGGAGACATTGCCATTGGCACTGTCCTCAGGTGCTCATATTGAACAATCCACCTCTCTATAACAGTCTCCGCAAGTGTATTCCCCAACCCTGAAGTAGACGTAGGGGTACGTGAGCCACTCTCAGATGAAGAAGAACACGGTTTGTCTTGAACAAGTATAATATCAATAATCATCGGCTCCATTAGATTCCTATGCCAAAAGTTGAGATTGTCCAATACAGCAGGCCGGTCCCCAAGTGCTAAGTTGAACCACTTATCACTCTTTTTGAGCTCTCCACCACGTTGTTGTCGGGACAAGGGCATCCGGATCGAAGGAACCCTAGAGTCCAATATAATGTGTAAGCTCTTAAGAAGAAACTGGTTAAGTATCTGTTCAAACCTTCCATGCTCCACCTGAGGAGTATTACCATGCAAGTCCATACTATCCTTTTCCTAAACCAGCAAAGGCATAAGGTATTCTGTCGCTTTAGCTTCGAATATTCCTCAAATTCTAATCCAAACGATGATTTAAAACTTCATCCTCCAGTGCTGACGATGTAAAAACACAAACCTACCCTGCGAATCTTGCCCACCGAAGTCCTTTTCCAATGTAATTAACTGAAGTGATGAAAGAGACAGGCTCAGGACTACAAGACACTTGGAAACGCATATTATGCGCACCTGAGAAAATAAAAGAAATTCAGGGAAAAGGGTTGCCAAAAATCATTTTTAAGGTATAAGGAAAACGGAATAACTCTAATGGGAAATTGGGATGAATTCATACCATATCTATCCCATGAACAATCCCATAAAAGGTCTTCGGGAGACAAAAAATTAAATTGATCTTGAAAATTTCTACATCACAAAGGTACAAACCGTAAACAAAAACAAAAACGGGCATGCATGTCGGCAGGTCATTTCATCAGTGGATGATTACAATTTATGAAGCAATAAAGATCGTGTGCTAAAACAAACAAAGCAGCAGTCGTATAATTTTTAAAATTCAAAAAAAAAAAGAAAAAAGCAGCCAGATCAATGAAATGGGACTTGAGCAGAATCAAAATATCACATTTAAAGCGGTTTATAACACCATAAATTAAGCCCTAAGAAACACAGAACAACAACAACAAAAGGAACAAAGTAAGACTTAATAATGCTCTCATATCTTTATGTCAATCACAACCAAAAAAAATTTAAACGACAACATCGATTCATAGGACCCAAAATTGTACAGAATAAAAAACGAAGTTCGCGGAAAAAAAAAAAAAATCATCGAATGGAAACTTACGGGCAGTTTTGGAGATGATTGCGTAGTGCTGCGCCGAGAGAAGGGGGAAAAATAAGAGAGGAAGAAATGGGCAGACTTTGTTGTTTCAGCAGGCAAAGACGCCAGCACCGCCAGCAAAGCAAGTTAGTATTCAATTACTGCTTCTTATTACCGTTTTATCTTTGCTTTATAATCATGATTAACCTTATTTAGTAGACTAGTACTAGTACTCCCTCCTTTGCCAAATAGTACTCTAATTAGCAGGTCTAAATTTTATTTATTTATTTTTTATGCCGCATTGAATATTTTGAGACAGAGAGTATTTTAATTTATTTATAATTTATTAACTGTTATCACATTTTATACATTCTTAGAGTTGATACGTCAGTATTATTATTATGATTACAGTTTGGTAAGAGAGTGTTTATTTTAGCGGTGGATCTGTTTTGTACTATGCTCATTCGAAATATGAATGCTCTATTTTTTTTTATTATTATTTTTTTTATCTTTTTCAGATTGGGATGAAAACAACGAATATAACATCTAGATTTTAAGTTGGATGACATAGAAAATGTCATTAGTTATCAAAAACAACCAAAGAACGGAAAAGGAAATATTCCTAATGTTGCGAGTTTTTCTATTTGTGCATCATTCCAATTTCCAGGTATCATCATTACCAATGTATCTGGATTATTATCGGTTTTCCACGGAGTTTGAATGGAGATTAGAGACGTTACTATTGGTTAATGATCTCATAAATTATAATCTTGCAACACTTCATATATGCAAAAAAATCTAAGGTACAACATGTGTGAAAAAATGTTGGGTACATCTATATCTTTTTTCGTGCAGCAGATATTAACACTCCCAATTTTAATCTTAAAATGTCCGTGGAAGTTATCACTTTTCCTCTAAAGTTATAATTTTGTTCTACTCATCGTGTCTAACTTTACAATCCCACAAGGTACAATAGCTGCACACAATCTAACGTAGTACCACATTATCATCCTTATGTGTTACAACAATTTACATTAAAATTTAGTACCACTTCAAACAATTAATTAAGTTTTATTTATACATTTTTTTAGTATACTCTTACAATTTTTACTGAAATCAGTAATATTTAATTAATGTTAACTATTACTCCCACTCATCAACTAATAACCACCCCCTATGTGGATGTATCCGTATCGTTTTATCAAAATAAAGATATTATAAAATATTTGTAGTTTTCTTATTTCAATGCAGTTTTTAGCTAAATTTTTTAAATTTACTCTTAAATAAATAGTACTAATGGTAGTTATTTTTTTTTTTTTTTTTGGTAACCGGTAGTTATGTTTTTTAATGATATAGATTGAGGATATTCTATTAATGTATTTATCCTATTTAAGTATTTATTAAAATATATATAAATTATCTAATAATACTTATTTTAGAATGGATAGAATATAAAGAATTTAACTTGAAATTAGCTACATCACACACTTTTTCTTAATTTTCGTATATGTTCAAATGAGGACATTATTTTATATATATGAAAGGAAGCAGATCGCTTAAATACATCTCACCCTATTAAGGCAAAATAGATTTGTTTTATTTATCTCTAAAGCATCTCTAATCACAGAAAAAAGGAGTTGTCAAAATATGTTCTCCAAAATTTTAATAACGAATTTCAAAAACTTATTAATAAATAGAAAATTAGTTTAATTGAGTCTAAATAGTTCTTACTTTTACATCATTTTTAACACAAAAAAAAATTTTTGCTATTCAATATCAACATGAAAACATAAACTAATCAATTTATATTCTGATTCAACGATGTTGATAAACTAAGAAAAAATTATTTTTATAAGATAATATTAAATTTATATATATATAGTATATTATACTAATAAAGAAATCAAAGAGAGATTTTAAACTGCACAACAATTCCTTTCAGTTTTATTTCGAGTTTAAAGGACTTTTGATTTCTTTCAAAATTTAATGCATTTTTTTAATTAGATTCATTTCTTTTCAAGCTATGAATAAAGTTTTACAAATTTTTTTCATAAAAATATTTTATCTAGGTAACATCTAGTAGGAAGTACTAAATATGGAGATTAGAAATTGTTTGGGCCTTTTACATGCCCATTCAGCCTCCAATAGACTGAAGTAAACCATACAGTTGGCCACTCGTCCAATTCAAATGGATAAATTCCAAGCTAAGAAATTGTACTTTATAAAAAGCCCATGGGCTATTTTTCATTTGATTGTGCGTTTTTTTTTTTTTTGAATATATTTTTATTCTTACACTTAATAAAAATCTGAGTTCCTAAGAAATTAGGGAAAAATATTCAACTTAGGTGGAAACCGTCCAAAGGTCTCCATCCAACGATATGAATAAATTTGACGGACGTCATGACATCATCAGCTTATTAGAGACAAAGTCGTAAATCTATAAATAAATTTTATTTTCCTTACCTATTTTAAAAGATTCCCCGGAACCCAAAACGAAATCATTTTATGTCATTATAAAATCCCCCGCTCCAAAACGACCATCGCATGATAATTTGTGTTGGTGATGAAAAGCTCGGGTGGACGATCTCGTATTTGCTGCTTTCATTTCTACTGTGTTTTTTCTAATAACTGCTTAAACTTGGTGAAGAAGCAAAATCAGCATGTAAGGTAGTATGTGATCAATTCTCTGATTTATCATGCGATACTTCTCAAAAGTTTGTAAATATTTTAACACTACAAAACGACGCACATAATATAAAAATTGTTGGAAACGAAGTTACCGAGATGCTCAAAGAAATGCATTCATGTATTATCTTTAAACCCTTGTTGAAGCATTCCAATAGAGCATTGCAGCAAAGAAGGTCTCCAACAAGCACATAAAGAAAATAAAAAAAGGTCTAGATTTAGCATATTCTTTTAAATCTTTGTTTTTCTGCAATAGTGGAATGCAATGAAAATACTGATACTTCTGTCTAACTACTCAATTTAGAAAAAAATCAGGTTTCTTTTGATAGATTTTGGAATCAAAAGTAGAGCATAGTGGCTGCTGATGCAGGATGGTCTCCTGTATGATTCGGGCTTTCTTTCTTCTTATTATTTATTAGATTTTTCACCGAAAACTATATTGATATATATATATATATATATATATATATTATATGTTGAATACAAGCAAAGCTACGCATAAGCAAATTCAACAAAGAAATATGAGTATTTAACGGCAACTTTGTATCCTATATGATCATTTAATTAATAATACACAATTCAAAAGATAGATTTTTAAAATATTTTTAATGCAGCAGAACTTCTAGGACACGAATAGAACATACTGAGCGAATTACGAACTGACAGCGCTAAGCGCGACCGCCCAAAACTAGTTCTAATAAAAGTGGGAGAGCAAATAAAAAGAGCGAAAATGTTATCTAACTATTTTGGATTTTTTTAGCACGTGTTTTTAATTGTTTTTTTTATCAGAAATGTAAAAAAATAATATTAAAAATAAAAAAATATTAAGATAATGCATTTATTAATAAAAAACTATGAATATACCAACGAGACGGAGGTGCATTTGGTTGAACACCGATAATATTGTTCTTATCACGGTTCCAATTTATTTATATGGTGGTTCTTTTTAACAAGTGCAAGCTAGTACTAGCACCCAAGAATCTTATAAAGTCCACTGTAAGATTTGATAAATGTTTAGAAGCAAGTGAATGGTCTGTGCTAACAAGGGAGTAGACCAAATGAACGGTCTTTGGCATCAATATTGGGAGATCAGGATTCGACCCACTAACGACACTGTGTGGAGTTGTGCACGTGACAATTTACATTCGTAGGAAGCGTTTCAAGTACCAGATTGAGATATAAACGCGTAGTAATACTATCTCTTTACTCATAAATCCTACCCACATCTAATAGACGAGATACTTGTAATTAACTATATATACAAGAAGAGTGAATGGTCTGTTGAGATTACATAAATTTATATGCGATTTGATTCAATCCTATTTATGAGCCGTGATTTTGAACTTAAAAAAAAGAAACTCGAGTCTTGCCTTTAGTTATATACGTAAGTAATTCGTATATAAAATCCTATTTATGAGAGGTTTGATTTTGAACTTAAAAAAAAATTTAGAATTTCACCTTTAGTTATATACGTAAATAATACGCTTATAAAATCTTAATGAGAAATTAGGGTTTTGTATATAGATGATGATTTATTTTAATTTTTTGTTTGAGTTTGAGATGTGATTTAAAATGTGTTTTGAGAGAAAATTAAAAAATTGTTTGGATATTATTTTATTTAAGATAATATTATTTTTTTACTACTACCGCCACTCACATCTGTGGCCCATCGCCGGCGGTGGCGGAGGGCAGTCTGGCGACTGATGTGAGTGGCGGCGGTGGTCCGATGATGTGGATGAAAATTTTGTTAAAATAATGTTTGAAATAATTTTTAAAAGATAAATTAAAATATTAGTTAGACAGTGAATTGTGTTGTGTGTTTAAAAGTAAAAAATGAGGGATCATCCAAAACAAGCCCTAGGCATTAAAAATTGATGGGAAGGAGGAATTGTGCACACAAGTCGTGTGTGAAATATACTTGTGCGACACGCCACACTTATGTTCAGAACTTTTATTGGACCAACCGACGTCCAAAAAGCAAAGAGAGATAAGATCAAATGTAGTAACGTAGTACGTATTCCAAAAGTCAAATCTCTCTTCTTTTCATTGTCCGGGTCACTTTATCTTGCTAGCTAGCTATTAGGTTTTTATTTTATTTTATTTTATTTTTTGAATGATTAAAACTCTGCATTATTCACATGAATTGGAATATTGAAAACAATACGTAACTAATTCTGAGATGATAGGGACAAAAAGGCGATGGATGGTTCTACTTTATGCACCGGTGGAGGTATCGCAGGATACATAATTTGCTTCTAAGATATTCAATAACTAGAATAAAAATTAAAGAATTTTTTTATAATAATATCAAATTAGTGTCAAGTTTGGATTTTTTTTTTAATTTTATTAATACAATGAGAAAGTAAAATAATATTATTTCCATATGAAACAATAGCCGATATTAGTCTTGTGATTTATATTTTATTAGTATAATAAAATTCAACAATATGGAATATTTTTTTTTTCTTTCAATGGGAGTATTTTGGTGTGTAGGATAGAAATCATATGAACGGTCGAGGGATAGAAAGTTGACGATGACATGAGAATTTGTCAACAGAAGTTACAAAACCAGGCTGCGTTAAGAAGGGAAACAAAAAAAAAAAAGAAGAAAACGAAGCACATGTAGTGGGACGTGCACGGCTTAACCGATGCTTTTTTCTTTTTTGGGGTCGTAATTTCGTTATCAGCTGTTGTTATTTTCTCATCGACGATCCCAAATGGGGGACCTCATTAAACTACTACTATTACTCTGTCTTCCTCACCATTTTTTTTCTTCTTTATTTTTGGATAATTAACATTTTATTTACCTGCAAAAATCTTCTTAATCCCACTTCTGTTCAACCAATCCAGTTCACAGAATGGAAATGTAAATGTAAATTAATAAGGTTTTTGTCAGCTTTCAGAATTGAAAAAAGGGAAAATAAAAATATTCAATGTCGTTTATATACATGTAGCCACATTTCACTTTGGAGGATACCATCAGCCAGATTTCTTAAAAAAATTACTCATACATACTCCCTCTGTTCCACAAATATAGTTCACATTATGTTTTGATTTTTATTATAAATTTAAAAATCAATATAGATTATTTTTTTTGAGACGAATGTAGTAAATATTTATTATTGCTAATAAGAAGAAGCAAAGAAAGAATAAAGGGTTTCAAACTCTGGTTGTGTATGTGATGACGCCTTATTGTGGTTGAATTATTAAAACCTTGGAATTGACCCCAATTTTTTCCCGAATATTCCAACGGAACCCTGGATGACTTTTGAAGCCAAATTGAAAAAGAGTAAAGATACATTGAATCTAGACGCATTTCTGTATCCCCCAAACTTCCAGCCTTTCCAGCCTTGCTTTTTCAACTCTCTTCTTCATCTTATATAAAGCCCCATACAGCCTCCCATTTCCTTGCCCCATTTTTTTTAACCGAAGATTCTAATAAATCTGCAAAAAGTTTTGTAGATTTTATTTTTTTTCTTTGAACGCGAAAAATGGCAGCCACAGTGTCGTTGAAAACCGCCGACGCCGGGAAGGAAGAGGAGATGAGGAAGAGGAACGAGGAGTTGGAGAGGGAGCTGAAGATGAGTGTGGAGAGGGAAGATCGGATGAAGGAGCAACTCCGGTGCCTGTGGGAGAGGCTGCGGGTGGCGGAGGAAGCGGAGGAGCGCCTGTGTTCTCAGCTCGGCGAACTGGAGGCCGAGGCCGTCGACCAGGCCCGTTCCTACCGGGCCCACCTCTCCGTTCTCATGGATCAGTTATCTGCGGCCCATAAGCTGCTTCAATCCGCTTCCATTTCCCTCCCCACCGACCACCACGCACTATGATGAAGGGTTCTTGAGAGAGGGGCAAATAACAGATTACAGCCTGTTGTTGGCTGTTGACTCTGCTACTGCTCTGGCCGAATGTGGGATTTCATTTTCTTTTTCCTGGTGTATAGGAAGGATTTTGGTGGATATGCGTCCATATATAGAGGTTCTGAGCCTTTTTGGCTTTGTTCTTTGTCGCGTTTTGGCGGTAGTTTTATAACCACCATGTATAATAGATATGGGAAATGTTGTCGTAAATGTTGTGGTGTTGGATTGGCTCTCTCGAAAACCTTTGAATCGAAATTTGAGAGGCAACAGTTCTGTATATTGTATCTCCCAGCAAGCAGCAATTTGTTTCAGTTTGTGTTCCGTGGATTTCCATTTCCACATATGTCTCACTCAATTGGGCCATTGTTTCATTTCAATTACAGATCAAAAAATGACAACTTTTCAAGGTCTAATTTGATCCAATTGCACGGGAAAAAAAAAATTAAAAAATAAAAATAGACGTAAAAAACACTGCCATTCAGAGTTCGAATCCGGTAATACGATAACTTGAGATAATAGTACTCTCGTTCGACAACAGATTTAAAACCAAACAAAATTGCAACCTTCACTTGCGGCTTCCTTTCTTCTCCTTGAACTCGGGATCACTACAAAACATGGAAATCAAGTCAAGCGTTTTCCAACCCCCAAATCAATGCGAGTTCTCTTCCCAAGAAAACAAACAAGTGCGAAAAAGAAACTATACTGTTTCTCAAACAAACCTTTGAATGTGATCGAGGATGAGAAGCCTTGGTCCCGGTGGGATTTTGACGTCTCTTAGGGCACTGCAAAATGAACAAATAAATCACGTATTACTTTCATTAAGCCAACTAAAAGAACAAAAGTTTCCCCATTCACCGACAACCAGAAAACTAGAATGGTGTGTTTGTATATTCGACTTACCTATCGGTGAGCAACGGCAATGTGTTGTCAGTCAACAAGCCCTTCTTGAAGTTCTTCTCATAGTTCTGCAAACCTAGGTTGGATAACATGGACCTTGTTTTGACATAGTACACATCTTCAGCTGGTGGCGTCGAAAACTTTTGGCCTAGCTGCATGAACCAAATAAAAGGAAAGGGGAATATAATGCTGTCATTCCCTCTAAATCTCAAGCGAAATAAAGTAATACTAGTAATAACAATCATGTATCAAACATCTCAAAAATAAACCTGCAAACGAAAGCATTCAGTTAACGTAAAGAGGAATACCACCAAATCGAGTGCAGCTATGACTGGGTTATGGGTTTCTTTAGTATCCATTAATAACACAACAATCTTCTGACTAATAAATCCTCATACTTTTGAAAGGCCTTCAAGATAGTTACACCTAAAGATCACCATCACCATTTTCCTACCGACTACTTATAAAATCGACAGGTGTCCTTTTAAAAATTACAGCTAATACTAACACTACCTAACCCACAATTGAATGAACCCATAAGGGTAGAGATTAGACACGTGTCAAAATCATATCAGCGTTTTAGGTTGTCTTACACCAGAATAGGTGTAGAAATCTTTTGCCAATAGTTACCTAAAAGATTAAATCCAGATCAAATTTGGCTCCTTAAATGCCATTAAAGAAATTTTAATACCCATAACTAATATGTCAACAGAAGGTTAAACAAGGCACAAAACTAATTTAGCTCCTGGTAAATTACCTGGAAGAGTCCACCTTGGAACAGCGCAAATAAGACTCCTGATGTAATAGCATTGGATGCTGGATTTGGCCCACCCATACCACTTACCAATGAAAATATTGCACCAGATCCAAAAGCAGCCACCATACTGCAATCATTCAAAATTATAAATCAATGAAGATGAACAAGTGTTCACACCAGCCAAGCTGGAAAGAAAAAAGGCAGGTAAAGGAATGCAGGAGACTAGAAAAACATGGTAAAATCTCAACATGAAAACAGCTAACTAGTACAACACATACGTAGTTGTCCTACAAGGTAAAGGGTCTATGACAATTGTCGTTTGCAACCACATCAGAGAGCTAGTTAACTTATGATACAAACAATCAGCAGAAACTTTGGTTTCCAGAATGGTGGTATATCAGGCAAATATAACTTGAAGTTCACAGCTTAGATCTTTTACCTAGACTGAACATCTTCCTTGCCTCTCACTCTTTTCATGACGCACGAGATGCCTGCATTAACACCAGTCATCACGGCAAAGTTGCGAGCTTGAACGAATGGACCTCCCGAAAGAGCCTGTTGTATGCAAGCAAAGAACACATTCATTAGGAAGTGCACTCACAAACAGTTATTTTGTCACTATAAGCAATTCCATATCCAAACTCTTCCAATCATAGTTTCAAAGCAGAAAAAATCCAGGAAATCTGCACCAGCGACGTGATTGAGCACTCTCATATAGCTTATTAAACCACTTCAATCAAATAAACCCTCCCTGGTCTTTCGATTATGCAACAAAGCAAGGATTTCCAATGATTTGGAAAGACACTATGCTTCAAAACATGCAATGATACATTTGTTATTTGGAGGTTGTATATCAAGGTGAACAAGGCAACCTGACCCTACCAAAATCCCCTTTGTAAGCAAATTTTGTATTAATTCGAAAATAAACAAAAATTCTTCCCAAAACAGCAGAGTTTTTACCATAAATTGATTTCGACAAGCATCAATCAGATGTTGAAAAATGATTAAACCATTCAACAAGTACTGAGCCAATTCAACTAAGATTTGACCTAAACTTAAAACCTTGAAATCCAAAACCCTAACTATCAATGGCAATACACCCAGAAAAAAAGAACTGAGAAGGGAGAAATTTCTACCATGTTGCACAACTGTAGAAAAAAAATGCAATAGCTACCAACAGCAACACAACTCAAAGAGAAGTGACCCACAACGGAAAAGGTAACATGACGCACAAAGTTAGAAATCCAATTCAACAACTAAATGAAAAAAAAAAAAAGAAGATAGAAAAATCAACGGGGAGAGAGGAAGAGCACAAAACCTGGGCTTGCTTGAGAGAAGCCATAGCTTCAGGGTTGAAATTGGGGGAGCCAGGAGGGGGAGTTGGCATGGAAGAGGCAAAATCATTAGTAAAAGTACCCATTAAGGCGCCAATGGCAGCACCTTGAGTAGCACTGGTGAGGGTAACAACAGCAGCTTCAACGGGCAAAGATTGCTTAGCCAACCACCCTTTAAACCCATCTTCCAATTCCTTGTACTTTGCCTGAATTTGAGCAATTGGGTTTCCCCCGTCACCCAAAATTAAACCCTTTGCCATGTTAGGCCACTCCATAACCACCACTCCTTGCTTCCCCTCACCACCGCCGCCGCCCATAGATATATGTATGGCTTAATTGACGACTGTTTTATCTTCCTTATCCAACTTCACTATGTTGCAACGAAGTAAACAGAGGTGGGCTAATAGGAGGAAATTAGAGAGTCAACAATGGTGAAAGAGGGGTGGCTGGCAGGCGGATAATATAAAGTCTGTTTTGCCTGTGAAGTAGTATGTCCGAAAATGGTGCCCAAATTGCCTAAAAAGTAAAACCTATATCGCATGATTTGTTTTGATACTATCAGATGTCATTCAAGTAAGGACAACCGAAGGCATCCTCCAACATTTCCATAATTCCAATTCAACTACCTCTCTTTCTTAATCTTCTCCCTCCACCCCCTCTTTGAAATGGACAATGTAAATTTTCACTTTGTTTTTTTTTTCTTTTTTTTATTGTATTTTAGTACATTATTTGGGGACGAAAGAAATATTAATTTTTTTTTTAAGCTAGCTGTAAATTGTAAATGAAGTTCGTGAATTATAAGAAAATATAATCAGGGAACTTATTGTGGCACCCTTAACTTTGGTATCGTGAAACAACTGATCTAATGGATCATTTATTCTCTTTTTTTTTCATACTGCACACACTGTACGGTGTCTTAAGTACATTGCACTCAGACTAATCAGTATCGAGCCGAATCAGTCTTTTTTCAAAAGAGAAACTCTCTTAACATTACTTTTTATATTCACGAGATTCGAACACAAGACTTTCTTTTAAGGGAAGCAAAATACTTCACCACTTTAGCCAAGCAAGGTCGATGATCTAATGGATTATTAATGATCTTCAATCACATCAGTTTTTCATAAACATACCAGCCAGAAAGAGCTTAGAGCCTGCTGAAATGGTAGTCCGAAGCTTACTAATGGGCTTTTTGAGGCTCAGACTCATTGGGCCTTATGGCATGAATGGGCTAAACACCTGCGTAGAATAATAACTTGAGTAATGCCACCACTGGTTTGTTTATAAATTTTTCTTTTTTTTCCCCACTAAAAGAAAACCAAAAAGAGTTCATTGAAATTGAAAAGGAAATAAAAAGAGGAGGGAAAGCAAGCCGCGGTCGTTTCTGGGCTCCTCCTCCTCCTCCCACCACCTCCGGCGACTCTCATTACTCAACTAAGCGACTATTAAATTAGCTTTGTAGACTGTAAATTAGTGTTTGAATATTTATTCAAAAATGAGCTGCTCATCTAGAGAAGATTCTCCTGATTGGCTCCGTTCTTTCCAGGTACATCTTCAGTTTCTTTTCCCCAAATCCTTTGTTTTTTTTTTCCTTTTTATCTGGGATCTTCAATTTATATCCCTGTTCTTACGCGGGGAATGTAATACACTGTTTAAAATTAGATGCGTGTTGAATTAATAACAAGCGATGGAGCTCCCAAATTTTGTTTTTTGACTTTTATTCTAATACAGTTTCTTCTGAAACTCATCTGCTTGTAAGATTGCCACATGTTTAAGATTGCCACATGTTAGGGTTATTTATGTTGTTGTGAACGAGCAGTTTTGTGTGTGTTTTTATTCTATTTTTCTGGTCTGAATATTTGGTGAGCAAATCAAATTTTATGTTTAAATTAGCATTTGGAGTTTTTTTTTTTTTTTTCCTTTCGTTTATTCCTGTTTCGTGTGAATCGTAGTTTAGGAACAAGATTTAGCTAGCTATCCTTAGCTGAATTGTGGTAGTTTTAGATTATTATCTATAAAGATTCCAAGAGGCTCTCTGAAAGCAGTAACGTGAAAGTTAGAAACTAGGCTAAATACCAAAGATGGCAAAAAATAAATCCAGTTGTGGTTGCAGTAATTTGCATTAAATCCTCAACTTATATTGAGTTTTTGTATTATCTTGCGGCTCCGATCTTTATTATTAAGGATATAATTTTCTTAATGTCCTGTGAATAGGCACCGACCTTATCATCAGGTTCCATTTCCCCCGTGAAACAGTGTGATGATGATGAGGATGAAGTAACTCTGACCAGATTGTTTCCCAAAAAGAATTCCCCCATTAAAGACGATCAGATAACACCTGGCAGAAAGCGGAAGAGGAAAGGAGAAAATGAAAAGGAGGACATAGAAGTTTGTAACGAAATTGCAGGTGCTTTTCATCTTGGATTAGATTCATCCAGGATTGATATCTTCTTGATTAGCCAGAATCTGGTTGAAGCCTTGTGCTAAGTTCAATAGAACAATGCCTTCTATCATGATTTATTTTCTGGGATATTTCAGGGAACCAAAGGGACGTAAGACATGCGAAGGAGGAAATAACATCAGAAAAACCTTCCTCATCCAGTGTAAGGAATCCTCCAGGGCTCCATTTAATAAGAGTTTTCAATTGCTTTCATTATTTTGCTAAGTAGAAGCTGTTATTGTTGAACAGGCAAATAATCATTCAGTTTGGGCGCTAACTTCAGATTCAGATGATTCTTTACATGAAATTAAGCCTGTTGCAAGTGCAAATATTGTGTGTGATGCCGAAGAATCTTTACGAGATGAATTGTCAGATGAGAAAGCTCCTAAGAAGAGGGTAAAAAAGGAGAGTGATAAACAGGCAAAGGCAAAAGAAGTCAAGGTTCAGAAAGATGGTGGTAATACATTCTTTGTTCAACTTCTTGATTGTTAAAATGTTATCCCTTGCATTAGGATAGACGCTGTGTTTGGCAAACACCTCTAGTTGTCCTGGTTTCTTTTGCTTTTACACTTTTGCCCGAGACTTTTATTTGTTATCTTGTGTGTTTGTAGAAAATGCTGGAGATATAGATCTTGAGGAAAAGACAGCAGAGAAGTGTGGTGGGCTTTATGTGAGAAGATAACCTTTCCATCAAAAGAGTTCAGTTTTCTAGTATTTTAAGTGGCACTCAAGCTTAAAAGTGTCTGTGCAGGTCTCTTCTTCAAGACTGCCCTTGGTACTTTCGGAGAAAGTGCAGCGCACAAAGGTCTGTCAACAGGGTTATATTAGTTGGAATTCTTTTTACAAGTTTCTTAGTTTCTTTGTCAAGAATTGTATGGTTCTTGAAACAGAATGACTTTAAGCAGTCTTAGATTCACCCACCTTTTTGCTTGCAACTTGAGAAAATTATTGCTGAGTTGAGGAACATTTGGAATATTCAGGAAGAACATTAGAGAAAAGGTGATCAAGCAACTAACATAACAGTGACCAATTGCAAATGGGGAATATGTAAATGCAAATGGTCATTTTTATGTCAGTTGCTTGCTGAACTTGGTGTTTTTTAGTTCATCTATCTTGTTAAAGAATCAGCAATCTTAAGCTTTTAAATTGGAACACATATTTAGCTATTCACCCCCAGATATTTGTTGTTTTGTTAGCTGATGGATACTTTGATTTCTTGGTAGGCACTGGTGGAGTGTGAAGGTGATTCTATGGATTTGAGTGGTGATGTGGGTGCCGTTGGCCGAGTGGTCATCTCGGAAGACTTTTCTGGAAAACATGAAATGTTACTGGATTTGAAAGGCATGTCATTGACTCGTTGGTTCTGAAACATATGGCTTCTGTTTTATGTATCGTTGAAACATTGCTTCTTCAAAACTATATTGATTTCATATAGCTCATACTTAGTTAACAAAGTAAAAAAATAAAACTTATATTTTTTGACAAGCAAGATCATGTTTCCTTGGTAACTTCTAATTTAATCTGGGAAACCATCGTCCAGAGAAACATTTTTTGCTTTTCCAAACATTAGTCAATTGATAAATAGTTTCCATGCATGCAGTCAAATCCGTCTCATCCATACTGCCTTTATTGTTCTCTTTTCACTTGTCATACTTGTTTTATAGGTACTTTTTCTTGTCTGATTCCTTCACTGTAATACCACGATTTCAGGAACAGTGTATCGAACAAAGATCCTCCCTTCCAGGACATTTTGTGTGGTAAATTTTGGGTACTTCTTACGGATCTCTCGCATAAGCACTCCTGTCTTAATCACTTTCCTTGATATTGCAGGTGAGCCTTGGCCAATCAGAAGCCAAGGTAAGAAGTGTATTCTTCTTTGTTTTGTTCCATGCCAAACAAGAGTTCCATTTGAAATGATATGAAACGAAAAAGAGAAGTAAAACGGCATGAGAGAAATGGTCAGCATGGGACCATCTGAGCATTTCCTTTTTTCTTTTTCTTTCTTTCTTCTTTTTGCCATTTTTTCGGATGTGACCCAGAAAGTAGACCTGATCCTAATATTTTTCGATTACATTGTTTCTAGAATTAGGATGACATGTTTGAATGTTTAAGAAAGGCTATCACACTTCTGGAAATGAACCTATTGGGATGCATAATATTTGGTTTAAATTGCGGTTGAACTCAGAATCCTATCTGTTTTCTTTCAGATAGAGGCTGTCATGAATGACTTCATTCAGCTGATGCCAAAAACCAATGTCTTTGAAGCTGAAACCCTGGTTGAAGGTGAGGGTTTTGATCTTTGGCCTGAATATATTACATGTTTCCATAAGGTTTACCCGTAAAATCTTTCGTTATGAAGGTATCCTTAACCAGAATTTTGAATTGATTTCTTCTGTATTATTAGGGACTCTAGATGGATTCTCATTCGATTTAGAAGAGGAGATGGATAATATGTCGCAACCCAATGCTGGTGGTAATCAAGGAGAGGGTGAAGACGAAAAGGAACCACAAGAGCCCAAGGGGAAAACGAAAGCAAAAGCTGGAAAGCCAAAAGCATTGGTACTTTATTCCTGTTTTTCGGTTTTTGTTCTGGATTTGTTGAAAACAGTAGTATTGGATAGGGTGGGTGGTGGTTAGGATGGGAGATTGTAACTACAAGGTTATTTTGGTACAGTTAGTGTAATCCAAAAGAACCAACACATAGAGTAGATTTGGACAGTGTTAATAATGAAACCCTGAGTTCCCTAATTCACGTTTCTTTTTCCCCAGTTACAGAATGCAGCAAGTCAAAAGAAGACTAAGGGTACTGGAGCAAAGAGGGCGAAAAAGAAATCTCTAGCTCCAAAGACAAATAAAAGCAAGAGTAAGAAATGAAGAAATGTGAAGCTCCAAAGACAGAGGAAAGCAAGCGTAAGAAATGAGAGGTTACTACTTCATCACTTTTTTTTTTTTTTAGCGAGTATTGATACCCTTGATTAGTGGTTAATTGCTCTGCTGAAATCAACCAATTGTCTCTGCCGGCTGGATTCAATATATTATTATTAGGATCCAGCTAAAGTTGGATATCCGATGTGAAGGATATAAGAGGCCTCTGTGGGGTGGGACTAATTGTTGTTGGATTATGCATTCTTCTAAAAATGGAATTGTTCTCTGTGTAGTTAATGTGTTTCCACAAAGGAGAGTAGCTAGAACTAGAAGCCTTCAATCAAAAGGCAAACATACGTGCCCTTGTTTTCTTTTTTAAATACACACGCATTCTCTTAGCTCTTAGGGATACAGAGTAGTAATAATGAGAATAATGAGGGGTGGTAATATCATGCAGAAGATGGACCATTGGAAGATGTAAGTTGAAGAAGATGATGAGACTAACTTTGCAGGCCCTGTCTCATGTGGGCTTGGGCTTTCTTCTACAATTGGGGAAGCCGTGAGTGGACCACTTGTTTTGCTCATCCTGTGTTACAATGATTAATAATCATTAACGTTGTTGAGTTTGGTTTTTGACCACCGACAACGCAAAAGCAAACAATTGTTAAGGGGTTTAAGTGAATTGTGAAATGAATAATATTTTCCCGTTATTACATCAAAATAGTGCTGATAATATCTATCACATAAACCCACTCAATCGTAGTAAAACTTTTATGTGGCGCGTTCAATTTAATTGGCTAGTCAAGTCAAACCTATCTAGTAGTATAGTGGTACAATGTGTCAAGAACAAAATACCGGGAGTATAGAAATGATATCGATTATATATGATGAATAATACATCTGTTTGGTTATTTTTAAGATCAGCATCAAATTCTATTAGTATATCCTAATCCTCGTCATTATTGTGTGTCACTCATAGTAATATTATTATGGCCCATCTGTTTTTATTAATTTTATTTTATTATAGAACACATTCACAGTGACAGATGATTAGTCTTAGTCAAAACGAAACGAGCAAAGTAAAAAAGCGTTTCTACCCGTTGGCAAGGGGACAAAAGATAATAGCATAATCATCAGCCTTGCAAGTGAAAGTGCTGGTGCTATCATCAAACGCATAACTATAAGCTCTTGGGCAAGCTCTCTTGAACATCCCTGAATAGAAGGACGGCCTGCACGTCGATGGGTTCGCGTATTCCCCACTGCAGCAGTACTCGTCCGATCCGAAAGCCTCGCACGCACTCTTGCACGCCACCACATTGTTGTTGTTGTTGTACCCTCCTGGTCCTCCACCAACGCTGTCTGTTTCATCGTTTCCGACCACCTGAAGTTCCTTGGGGCACCCTGCAGGCAACAATATCAGCTAAAGGTCATGATTTGATGAGGTCTTAACATAGTAGCATAATTTAAAGGTGGTTTTACAAAGGGACTCTGTTATTCTTTTGTATATATACCCATGTTAATGTTGGAAACACATCCAGTGGCGTTGCATTTCCCGGCAACCCCTTGCGGCAATGCAACAAGCGGTATATTGTACCCATCAACAAGGCTGACATCATAGAAGTCCAACCCGTCTCCGGCACCCATGGTTATCTCAAAGAGCGATGCTGGCGGGGTTGCGCCCATGCCATCACACTCCAACTTCCCCCCACAGTCACCTGTTTGACACGACCCAACCCCAGATGCATCAAATGTGCACCCAGTTCTCGCCCATATTCGACCAGACCATCCCGGAACAGTCGGGATTTGAATGGTCTGGCCGGAGTCGAGGCGAAACCCTGTGGTGGCTAATTGGGGTGTACCTGAACCAGCTAGTGTACCCGGCCATATTGTGTAGGGGCACCTGTTTGTTACAGTAAATGTGCAGGCAAGTGATGAATAATCAGAAAGGCTAAAAGAGGCTATAATCAGAAGCTGTGAATACAACACGCTGGTCAACTTTTTCCAGCTTAGTGGCATCAACATTGGCATGCTAAATGCTAATTATATCCCCCAACAAGGTGATGTAGCCTTATTTTTTGCAATCTTGATTCCTAATACCTAATATGGGGAGGGAGGGAGGGAAGTAAGACTAATGCGTTCTTATTTGTAGGCTGGAAAAAAACAGATTTGTAACGAGTATCCAAAGGAAAATTAAATTAATCCGCCGCAAGGTGACCCTATTGGGTTTAGCATTTCTTTTTATCTTGGATGGCCTTATTAAGAAGCAATTCCTTCCTTTAGCAACCTTCAGAAAATCATATGACGAATCAAAGAAAATACATTCTTCTAAATAAGAAGAAAAATCTATTAAAGAACATAAAAAAAAAAAAAAAATTAGACGACAGAATCCAGTGAAAGTGACCCTATGAAAAGAGCAAACTAAAGATTCGACATAAAAGGCAGCAGTACTGCAAAGGCATCCAAGATTCTTAAGAAAATCAAATAGGCAAGCAGATATCCAATCTTCCTAAAAATCAGAGCCCAACATCTGCCAATAAAAAAGCTCTGCACCTAACTTTCCCTTAAGCCAAGCTCAAAGTTTCTTTCTTCCCTAAACAAGATCAACAACTCACAGCTGTAATAAATCTTCTTCCAGTTTTTAATACTCATCTAATATTGATGCACCAAGCAAGCCAAAAAGACAGAATTGAGCAAATGTCTCCTTAATTACTAAAAACCAAGAGCTCAATAACACAAAAGCTCAAACATCTGTAACATCTTGGTTTCTGGTTTCATATGTACAATCAACTTCAGATCATCCAGGGTATGATCAGTGGAAAATGTTACCTCTAAAGGAGAACTCTATAAGGGAATCTAACCTCGTGTCAACAACGGAATACTGAATGCAAATTACTATACAGAAACAACAGCGATCACATGTACAAGGGCTTCAATCAAAACTACGCCACATATGACAGATCGATGGGGAAAGTTCCCATTGAGATGATTCATACGATTAAAACTGTCGTGTACTCAAGACAGTCAACATCAGGATCATTTAAGCTGTACACGTTTCTACGGTTGCGCAGATTGACATCCATCAACAGAGCATACTTGCATCTCATCAGATTGTATGTATACAGATTACATTGCGCATTTCTGTGGGAGGATTTCTTCGCCACCAGATTCACCAAACAAAGTCAAGGCATATACAGACTCCGGTTGAGGACAAGGAGTGCCAGGATGAACTCCGTCAATAATCATGGTAAAATAGGAGGACTCTGGCTTTTGAGCAAATCCCCCTTTATTTGAACATCATTGCACCATGTTGAGGGCCAAGTCCTATCCTGCAGAAATGAACAAGTTGAGGAATAAGAAATTGCTCAAGGCATTGCTAATGTACAATTTTGCAAGACAAGCTATTTCAACTTTACAGAGTTGTTCAAACTGCAACCCCTGCAACAAAAAATAATCATCAGGAATGATCTCATGGACGAAGGAAAATAAACATATGATAAATGATTAATTGCCCAGGATAATGTAACATAAAAACATCAGGAAGGATTTCATATCCCCCAAACTGTAATGGTAAAGTCCAACAACAATACAAAATAATTGTCAATATTCCACCAGATCAAACAGTGAAATGCCCTTCAGCTGCACTGGCATCCTGTAAATGAAATAACAAAGCAAACAATAGCATATTCACCGTAGGCTCCCATACACCATCAGGAAATGATGTTAGATAATGGAAATCAGTCAAAAGAGAGAAGAAATAAATGAGGATGAAAAAAGAAAACAAAACGCACGACATCAATTACGGTCCTCTAAAGTTAAATTAACAGAAGAAAGAATCCAAATCGAGACAATATAGCAAAAAGGGATCACAATTGCCAAGAGAATTATTAGCTCCATTATAACAAGGAAGAGTAACACATGCTACAGGAACCATGAACTAGTCAAGGTCCAATTGTGATTTGCTATAGATCCCAACTCTCAACGCCATAACAGTGCTCAACTTCCAGTTAGTGCTAAACTGTAGGAAGTGAAGCAATCTACGAAAGGGAAAGTCAAATATAAGTTCTTTCCTACATAAGAGCAAAACATAAAGCTTGCAACTTAGGTGCTACTATGAGTTCGGTGATCCGCACTGGTCCCATGGGAAACAAAAAACTAACACAGGAGCTTATAGAAAAGTAACATGAAATGAAGCAGTTATGATAATCTAGCTCATATCCATGCCATCTCCAACTTGACTGCAAATGGGACTAACAGCAGTGAAAGATCTCTCAAATGGCGAGGGATGAAACTGTGCATCCCTTCTGCGCTTAAAAGCACAGCTATCGGGTGGGGAACAATCAGCGTCAAGCTTCCTCCGAACACCTTTCACTGCCTGTTCCTCAGCAGGGGTTAGCAGGAAAATCTGCCGGCTAACTCTGCAGAGGGAGCTATGGTTATCATAGAGGATTCTCTGGTTACAGTTTTTGTCACAAATGTGAGTCAACCCAGTTAGTTTGCAGCGGTACATGTTCCCACATACATGTTCATTTTCACATTTCCAATCGCACTTGTGTACATTGTCTGGCCCATCATGACCAAGAATACTGGAGAGATAAATAACATTTGTGGGAAGAGGTACCACAGATTTGCCAAATACCTCCATCTTTTCAGCTTTTGTTGATCTGAAGCTTGCAGGGTGTCGGATAGGACCTTAAGACAATAGCGGCCAACACTCTGCAGACCCAAAACAATAGCGAAAAACCATCAACCTCGGTGGAAGGAAGGAGTTTGTTTCTACAGGGAATGAAAACTGCAACCTAAAACACTCAAACGTGGCAGGAAAGAAAGAAAACGTCTGAAGGCCAGACACTCCATCTCAGCATTTTGCCAATGAGGGACACAAAACTAGAAGACATCTACGCTTAACAATACGTACCGCAGAACCAGAACCGGAAGTTCATTTGCCAAGATTAAACGGGAAAAAGCTGAGGTGCAATTAACCCAGTCATATAGACAATTGTGACGTAAGTTTAAGAAAATGGTTCTCACATGATGGATACTCCAAAGACAGGACTAGATCTATGAAATGAAGGATAACATACAAAGAACAATGAACAATAAATAAACAACATACAAGTGAAACGTATAAAAACACAATTATCGCTAAATTAACAACAACCATTAAGCAGTAGCAGAATCCTAAAACAACAATTAAAAATATAAACTAGGAGTAAATCAAAAGTAAAACAAGAGGAGGATCCACAACATTCCACTAACAACAACAATAATAAGATGAAAACCTAAAGAGCAAAGACAAATACAGAATACGTACAAATCTCATATGAAAAAGGAATATCCACTAAATTACCAAAAGCAACATTGTTATTGTGGCGAAAAAGCTACGAAAGCAACAAAGACTCAGAACAGCACATGAATCAAACCTAAAACGGGAAAAAAAAAACGCAGGAAATAAAGCAAAAACAACAATTAATAGCACCAGTATATGACCGGAAACATGAAAAACTAAAAATGAATCCGATTCAGCAAAAAATGAAAAAAGAGGGGGAAAGATGGAGGGAGAAGGGAGGAGAAATGGACACTTACAGTTAGTAACGGGGAGAGCTTTCTCTCTGAAACTCGTCTTCGGAAACTCCACCGAAGCTAGACAGCCAACAACACACCAAAAGTAAAGGAAACGCGCCTAATTTACCTACGAAACGGCGAGAGAAGAGGTCTCAGCTTTGGGGTCTATTTATAAGCACGGAGAGAGACGAGGGCTGACTGACTTACTCGGATAAGGTCCTGATCCCATTCCGATTCCTCCGTTAATACTAACGTTCGTTGCTACTTCCACCTTTAATTTCCCTCAAATGTCCTTTTTCTCTTTTACCTCTTTGCCTTTTTTCATCAGGGGCTTAGGGGACTCAGTTGTCTTTTAAGCCTTTCTTTTTCCATGTTTTGTCTTCATTCACTTTAAGAGAACCAAAGAAAAACTAGTACTATTACAATATGCACTGTGCACATGCCATTTCATTTATGTACCACTTGCGAATTTATTTAAATTTATAAGACATCAACTATTGAAAAATAATACCCAAAGATATCAGCATTACACGATCATTTCTTTTTTATTTTTTTATCACAACTAATTATTATCACTATTGCAGGCTAATCAATATTCACAGCTGGTTCAACTATTGCAAATTGTAGCTAATCAATCTTTGAACCAGGTTCATACCTTCTTGTTTTATTGATGCAAAAACCGATATTGTAAATTATTTATTAAGGTTAACCGACATTGTAGTTTTTAAGAGTTTTAATTCTCGTAAACTATATATTAATTGATTTTGTAACCTTACACATTATACAATACAATCTTCTTCTTTCTTTTTCTTTTTTTTTTTTTTTTGTCTTTTGCATGGTAAAAATGTATATGTGTTTACCTACCCCTTAAAGATAAATAAAAATGTTTACTTAGTCAATTTTGCAATTTGTATATTTAGTTTTGTTAATGTGTGAAAAGTAGATTGTAATTTTAACAATAGTTGTGGAAGTTCAAATCATCAACATTTATTTATTGTGAATAAGCGAAGAGTACTAACACCCAAGATATTACTCTTTCAATTTTTTTTAAAAATAAAATCAAATTGAGCATTAAGATTTGTAGGCTGTTTTTTGGGAATAAAGACAATACTACATTAACAAAATGTAGCTTTCATTTTTTATTATATTGTGCCCGATGAATATTAAAATATTCCGTTAGTGTAAAATTAGATCAAATAGTTGTTCAACCAATAGTTGTGGAGGAATATTTGGGTAAAATATATCAAATTGCAAAAATGTAATTATCATTATATCAGCACAACTTTTTTTATAAAAAAAAAAAGAAAAGAAAATTAAACATAAAAAAACTAAAGTCCGCTATTTACCTACTACCCCCACACATTATGTACGTACATAAAAGTTAAAAACAAAATTTATTTCGTACTAAAAGTTACAAAATGAGCTAAAAGGTGTCTAAACTCCAACAAGGGCAAGTTTTAGATACCTTCATTTCTGATATCTTCCTAATACATAAAGTATTTTACATTTGACTTCCCACTCGTTAGCATGTTCTCTTTTTGTAACGTTCATTAAAATAAATCATTATAAAAAAATGCAGAGAAAAGACAAAAATAAACAAAATATCCAGTACCGTAGGTAGTTGACCAAACGCCGTTTACTTTTGCCGTCTCTGACGTCATCTCCTTTGGTTGGATCCACCGGCCAAATGGGATACCCTCAGATCCAGAGGCAGAATGGGCTTGACTTATGAACTCCCAACAAGAGTCCAGCCCAAGTTGCCTTCGCTTATCACTGTGGCACTGCCGTTTGCTTCTGCTGTCTCGTTCTTGGATTTCCGGTCAACTCCACCAAGAAGGCTAATTTCTCGTCACAAGCACTCTGTTCCGGTAAGGAAACTTCTTTAGTTCAACTGGTTCCGTTTTCAGATATTGACGCGCTCAATTGGAAATCGCGAGTTTATAACTGTGTTGTGAATTTGGGCACTTATTCTGCATCTAGGATCGTATTAGAATTTCAATTCGTGTTTATGGCATTCTTCTTTGAGGTTTTCCTCATTTTACTGAATTGTTACTTGAGAATGATAGTTCCTAATTTCTGGATTAGCTAGAATCTTCCGATTGAAACGTCCAAAGATCAGTATATTGTATCTTGTTAGATGCTGTGGTGATTGGGCTGGCTTTGCGCATGCTTTTAGTGCCCATAAAGTATTCTCCGAATCTACTGTGAGCGTGTGTTTGCCTAAAATCATTTGAATTTTAACCAGATAGCTCTCAAAGAACTCGTGATGAATGTTTATGGTTGTAGATTTCGTTAGGTTTGAGGTTTTTTCTGCAAAAGCCGAGCAGTTATACTTTCAATTTCTTACTTTTGACTGTGTCTGTTTTATTGCTTTCTTCTTGAGATGCTATAAAGATCTTTCGTTTGACCTAATTTACTCAGGTGTCCGTACTCTGCCTCTTTTGTCTAGTATTAGGAGTTCCGGTCGCCCCAAACTACGCATTTCAGGTGAGCTCTCTCTTCCATCAATTATTTTCAATCTGTTATTTTCTTTGTAGCCTATATATTAACTAACTTAAGTTTCATATAATCATTCTGTATCAGGCCTTGTACTCAAACCCATAATCCTGCAGAGATCTGGTAAGCTGTTGAACTCTGCTTTCATCAGAATCAATCACTTAAACTAATTAGTCTTCAATTAGGTTGTGCGTTTGGTATACTTTTGATGTTGTAGTAGGATATATGCTGTTCCTTCTGTTATTGTTATTGTATATTTGCTTCTTAGTCAAATCCTTTCTATGGTTAGCTCCCCCTAACTGTTGGTTGCTCTTTGCTTGCTTGCCAGTTGTGTTGTACATTTTCTGATCGTCGAACTAAGAGTGCTGTCATGGTGGGGTTTAAGAACCGCTACTTGGTCATGGAGGTGCTTTTGGATCCCACTAAAGATCAGGTGGAATATGAACCTGTTGTCATAACTCAGTTGAACCTTTTTAATGCTATAAAAGAAAGCATGCTCATGAATTTTGGGGAATGTGGGCTTGCCTCGTCCCTTCATTCATTTCAAGGTTTGCCCTTTCCTCTTTCTTTTATGATTGATTCAAGTGTTTTTGTATCTTCTTGTCCCCGTATATTTACTTATTTTCTTTGATCTGTCTCTGTCATTCTTGCAGTGAAATATGTGAATCCAATTACGAAACTCTGCATCATTAGAACATCAAGAGAGGATTACCAACGAGTTTGGGCTGCAATTACGTTGGTTAGGAGTATAGTAAATTGCTCTGTCATTATCAACTTACTCGACCTAAGTGGTGCGGCTTCTTTTTTTCTCTTTTTTTTTTTCCCTTCTTCTTCTTCTCCTCCTCCCTGCAGTGTCTTGATGCATGATTTATTATTCCTGCTTTATTATGTGCTCCCTGCCTCATTCATTATTAAACACTGGAGCTGCTTACAATTTCTGTTGGTGTATACTAGGAAATATCAAAGCTTGCAAGAATGCTGCTTTGAAGTGCGACCAGTTGAAGTTTGAGCAGTACAAATCAACTCCACGAGTTCAGATTTCCGACGCTGTTCTACAGAACATGCAGAACTGTATTGAAAAGATTAAAGTATTGGAATCCTGAGGCTGCATATATCTTCTTACCTCCAAAATCTTTATTTATGTTTCTATAATCTATATTGGGAAGCCATTTTGCTATGATGCATTTGTAATCCTCTCGCAGGTGCAAGCAGGTTGGTACATAGATTTTTCCCCCATTTTTTGTCGCTTTCCTTTCCGTCTTCATGACATGATATCTTTTGCTTTCTCAAGTTAAAAGGAGAACAGGTTTGAGCATTGCTTTGGTTCTATGTTTCAGTTAGATTGGGAAGCATGAAATTTCCCAATGACATTGGAAGTTTTGAAGTCCCAAGATCAGAAGGTATTGAGGCTCAAAGGTGATGCCACAGGTGGTTTTTTTTTTTTTTTTGGGGGGGGGGGGGGGGTGGTAGAAGTGAAAAAGACCACGTCGATGAATCAGATTGTTCCTAATAAGGATTAAATGTCTTTTAAACTTCACCACAACCATTTGGTTGTTTTGGAACATCTATTGTTGATTAAATGTGACTCCTGCCTTCAACCTGATCATCCATTATTACAAGAGTACTCTATTTGGTCTTGTTTTACATTACTCTTCCTGTTTACGTTTCAGTATTTTTTTTCTGTCATTACCAGAAGCTCGATTACTACTTTTGCTTTATTAAACAGAGCTGCAACATGTTTCACACCCTCAAATATTTTTGGTAGGAGCTGTTAACTCTTCAATGTTCTTGGCATGGAAATTTCTGGACTTCATCGTGCCAACATCATCATTTAAGGTTTTGGAATTCTTTCATGAGTCCAACAAGTTACAAAGAACCGCCACATTTCTCACTTTTGATTCCAAGAACCACCCAATATAGGTTGCAAACATTTCTGTCTTTTGATTCCAAGAACCACCCAATATAGGTTGCAATGTGTGACCACAGAAAAGAGAGGTTTGAAACTTATTATGGGTATGGGACAGTACTAAAGTTTTTTAATCAATTGTCCGACTTATGGGAGGAGGATGGATTATCACTGTAGACACCGTGTTAAAGGTGTAAAATAGGAAAAGGTTGTGGATGCCACAGGAAAAATAAAATAAAATTAGAGATGAATGAAGAAAATGTTTTTGGTGATCGGTGAGAAATTAATGTGAAAGCAATTGAACTATAGTAGTACTCAATAGCTTAAAATGTTTTAACCAAAAAAAAAAAAAAATAGCTTAAAATGTTTTTCGAGTATCTTGAACTAAGAAAATGTTTATGGAGTATCTTCAATAGCTTTTTTTTTTTTTTCTGTGGGGTAAAGGGGTGGTTAGTGACTTCTTTTATTATTATTCTTTTTACTTTTTATTGTGAAGGGACACATTTCCGAGAAGGAAGAAAAAGTATATGGAAGTGAGCCACCCTTAACCTTAACCAACCCAATCAAGACACACATTTGTTATTGGATTTCAATGAACACATGGTTTTCTCTGCTTCCCCACTGACCATAATTTATTACTCTCTCCCCCCTCCCAACGTAAGAGTAACAATATTATATTATAATAAAAGGTCACATTTTTTTTTTCATATCCTTCCGCAACACAGTAACATTCATATTTAGCAGTAGTAACATCTTAGAATTAAAAGTTAAAACCACCATCGATACATTCGTTGCGTTAGAAGAGCTAGTATTTGTTTTCCTATCGGTGGCTCTCTCTAATCGTTGTTTTCACCCCCAATTTTAATTTTATCACTCCCCACTTTTACATATATAACTAGATGGAGGTGTACCATTTCAAAAAAAAAAAAAAAAACTAGATGGAGGTGCACCGGACAATGTGCGGTGTGCGCGGTGTTTTGTGCGTACAATTTGACCAAGTTGTAGGCCGGAGAAAATTGATCCTCCTTTAGTTCTTATACAAGGTAAAGAATGATGTAATAAATTATGTTAAACTTAAGGTTTTGTTCAAGTAACTCGTCTCTAGATGACTTCTGCGCCAGAAGCAGCAAAGGACTTTTTTTTTTTTTTTTTCTCGCATTAAACAAATTTCACAAAAATGCCACATTGCAAGAAAGGAATTCTCTCTTTATCCTAAGTAGATATATATACTCACTAAGGTTCCAATAAGGTTGTACATTTAGTACACAAATTGATTCTTTACCAGATAGAGTATTTTCGTAAAAGTATAATACAAGTAGTATATACATATATATATATGTGCAAATTAATTTGCATTATTTAAAAAAAAAAAGAAGAAAAAGAAAAGTTAAATAGGCGATAATACAAGTTTCCCCAATTATTATCATAATAATAATAATGAAACTCCTATTTCTAACTTTCTTTTCCGATACAAGAAGAAGGAGAAGAAGAAGACGGACATACTACAATTTAGTTAGTTCGATTTTTAGAGTGGATGGAAAAGCGCAATATATATAAAGTCCGTAACGTGTGAGACTAAATGTAAATTTGTTTGTTACGGGGCCAAATATCTGTTTGTTTTCCCAAACACAGCACAAATTACTCTCAACAACAATTCCCCCCATTCATTTTAATTACTGATATCATACCTCACATCCAAATTCTCTACTAATTCCTCATCATGATGCTATAAATACGGAGCTTCTGTTGAGCTCCTGATTCACTCTCTAATAATACATTATCATCGATCAATCAAGTTTTTGGGGATATATAATTGTTCTGATCTTTGTTATTACGCGCGGTGCGTAAGGACTAAGGATGGAAGGGAAAGTACTGGATTACGTGCTGGTGCCGACGGGTCTGGTGGCAATGGTGGCGTATCACATTTGGCTTCTTCATCGCATCATGTATCGCCCCGCCACCACCGTCATCGGCATCAACGCCGTCAATCGCCGCCTCTGGGTCCGCGCCATGATGGAGGTGATCTCAGCTTCTTCTGATTCATCAATCATCTCTATTCATCTTCATATATATCGAGTGTGTGACTGTGTGTGAATTTCCTATTACGTTGTATATTCATAATTAACCGATTAGTGAAAATCATACGGAAAATAAAGTTACAAGCGATTGATAAAGTCACGCAACAAATGATGAATGAATTAATACTATGGTACTAAATATACTCAGTAAATACAATTGAATCTCAAAGGATTTAAGGGAGTGTTCATACAAAGCTTGGCGTTTGATAATTATAATTATTGTGTATGTTCAAATCGATCAGGCTTAGCGTTTGATAAAATTCTTCATCTGCTTGATTCTGTGTTATTTGTTGATGATGTATTAATGCAATTATTATTATTTACTCTCATGATTACACATTCTGTATCGACACCGCCATCATTATCTGGTGGGTGATGATTATTAGAATAGTATTATTAATCTGATTGGAAATTTATAATAATTAGTTGATGCTGTTGTTGTTGTGACCAACTTTGTCGTTGCTCCTAGGACCCGGGCAAAACAGGGGTATTGGCAGTCCAGACTCTAAGGAACAACATTATGGCATCCACCCTGTTGGCCTCCACCGCCATCATGCTCAGTTCCCTCATCGCTGTCTTGATGACGGGTCTCGGCGGTGGCGGCACTGGCACCAGCGGCTCCTCCACCACCACCATGGGCTTATTCTTCGTTTACGGGGACAAGAGCTTGCTGGGATTCTCCATCAAGTTCTTCTGCATTTTAGTCTGCTTCTTACTAGCCTTCCTCTTCAACGTCCAGTCCATCAGGTACTACAGCCACGCCAGCATTCTCATTAACGTCCCTCCTCCGCCTTCGCCGCCCCACAACCACATCAACAAGAAGAACCATCTCCTCCGGCACCGAGTTACCACGGAGTACGTGTCCACCACCGTCAACCGGGGGAGCTATTTCTGGTCCTTGGGCTTGAGAACCTTCTACTTCTCTTTCCCTTTATTCTTGTGGATGTTTGGGCCCATCCCCATGTTCTTGAGCTGCCTGGTGCTGGTCTGCTTGCTCTACTTTCTGGACGTTGCTTTGCATTTTGGGTCGGTGGCTCAAGATAATGTTGATGATGAGGGTGTGATTCAAGTTGTTTATGACGACCAAAGCATTCCTTGAAATTCTGCATTTTGCTGCTGCAGCTCCTATTCAATCCAAGTTGAATTTTGGCTGCATATCTCCACGACAGCGTTTCCATGTTTGATTTGATTTGAATTTGTACAATTGGCTTCCCACCAAGTTCCGGAATTGCGAAATCAAAATAAGAAAGAATGACAATATGTTATTTATGACATACACACAAACTGAGCTCAACAAAATGCACAATAATTTACTACTATACACTTTGAACTAACTTTTGTGCAAATTCAGCGCCACGTGGTCCACAGTTTGTAAAGCTAATGAAAATGACAACCCATGTCAACTTATGTCGACGAGTTTCAGCTTCAGCTTCATATTTCCAGCTTGAACTACTACCTCTTCTTTGGATGCATCCACTTTTAGGACTACTGCTTCCCTGTTGAGAGAACGAACAACCACTTTGTCGCCTTCCCTCGGAATTACAGCTCTCTTTTTACCTATAAAACATGACAACCATTTCTTACTAAGATTGGCATTGCCAACAAAGAACATAAAAAAGCATGTAACCCCTACAGTTGTTATCTATATAAACAGTGGGATTATATGAATTTGCAACTGTATTTTTATACCTGAAACCGGCTCCCTAATATTATTCTTGGTGGTTGAAGTCTCAGTTACCGTAGAGGTTGTTTCGCTTCTCCCTGATATACTTGACTGAACACCAGATGTCACAGTGTTCTCACTTCTTTTAACCGCTTGGTTATGTAATCGGCCATCTTTAGGGGATAGACGAAGTTGTCGAACCCTCGAATGAAGCCTTGAACGCGCATCAGCTGCTACCTTCAATACTTCCTGCGCCATCAGCTGCCTTTGATTAAGTCGATGTTCAATTATCTTCTTGTTAGCCAACAACAGATTCCGATGAAGGTTTTTCGCCAACCTGTTGTCAATATATAAGATTGAGAAAAAACAGAGTATTGAAATCCAACAGAAAGAAGCTTGACCAATTACGAGAGCTGTATGTGTAGATACAACATCAGAACCAGGAGATTTTATGAGGCAATAAACAATTTCTTACGTCAGATACTGTTGTGCTTCCTGGATTTGCGTATGGAAATTCAGCTTGAATCTCTCCATTTCAACTATAATCTGCACCAAAACATATGCAAGACATATAAATTACATAGCATTCAGGTAACCTTGAACCAAGCATGACATAGTCCACAGGGTAAACGCATCTAAGTTAAATGTTGTCAGCTGCCATAAATTCTACAAAATAAACTTATGAACCAGAAATCTACCCTGAAAAGAAATTTTGGGTTGGTTTTAGTGTTGTCATTATAGATGCAGGGTGTACATAACTCACAGAAAGCAGATGTGGATAAAGTAAGTCTTTTGTAATACTTATCTGAAGTTGATTTTCCAAAATGATGGTCAAACTCGCTATAGTAGCTTAACTGATACTGATAAAGATTTCTAGTAAGCAAACCGTTACCTCATTAATTTCAGCGCTAGCCACTCCATAAAGTTCACGAGCATTTCCCAAAATGTCTCTTGGAATTCCAAGCCTTTCAGCTATATTTATCGCATTTGAACGCCCTGGAACAATGAATTACATGAGGATGAACAATATTGAACTGGTAGGTGGCCAAAAACCACAGAAGTGACAGAGTTTTCTTCCTTTTCTCTGTTTACAACAATGTAGCCCGCAAACAGACTACAGCTATAGCTCAGACTAAAATGACCAATGGTAAGTTTGAGGTGCTGATATGCACGTGTATCTGAACAGCAACAAAACGCAATTTGAACAACCACCCCATGTGACAAATAATGATATTTGAACCTGGTACTCCCCAAAGAATCCTAAAAGTGGGCTTCAAGTTCGTTTCATCAAACTCCATGCATGCATTTTCAAACGCTTTATTGCTGTCAGTCAAATTTCCCAACATTAAACCTTGGGGTAATGTTAACCAGGCAACCGTGGAAACAAGTGTTCAACCTTCCATAAATTCGCTATTACCTGTATTTAAGTGTTTTAAGTTCTCCAATATGTGTTGTTGCCATTGTAAGCATAGGACCTTCGGCCAAGGCCTCAAGTACTGACATTCCCAGTGCTGCACCTTCTAAGGGATTAGTTCCGGCCCCAACCTGAAAAATGAAAATTGTATTAATATTTTAGTAAAAGCACCAATAATAATATCTGCACAAATTTCCACACTAGAAAATCAATAGCAAGAGTTTCTTGTGAGTGCGTACTTCATCTAATAGGACAAGGGATAAATTTGTTGAGTTAGATAGGATTTCCTGAAATCATTGCCATTGAAATGAACAGAAATGTCAGTAAGCTTAATACTTTAAGCTAATTCATGAATTTGCAACAGTCAGAATTAGCCAACCTTTAGGAGGTTCGCCAGCCAAAAGCGATCAAGCAAAATCATATTAACAAAGCAGATGCTAACTTACACTAATTTGTTTCAAATGACCGGAGAAGGTAGATAAAGACTGAGACAAGGATTGTTCATCCCCAATATCAGCATAGACATAATCAAACCAAGGGATCTTTATTGGTTCAGAAGCTAGTACATAAAGACCTGCAAATGGAAACTTCTGTAAGACATTACACAATCGCGTAGATGCCAGTTGGAAGAGACATTTTCATCATGGCAAGAATCCTCAAACGAACTCCTTCAAATTACCGGTCCACTGTGCCAAAATGGGCATTGTGAAATTACTTGTCCACTTTGTTTCCAGTATAAGGTTTTCTGTTCTTTCCCCAATTTACCTGTCTTTCTAAGTACCAAAGTTATAGTCCCATTACACAACCAATCTTGTCTTGAGAGAATAAAGTGGCAGAGCCCTATATAATTAGGGGCAACACATAACTTTTACATTTTCAAATAATTACTCCTTAATCCAATGCAAAACCAATACACCTTCAAGAAACACCTACCTAATACAAGTATAGGACAAGCTGATGAACAAGTTAAAATCAAAGTCACCTGATTTTGCCATCATGCCAGCCAATCCAACAGTCTTCAAGCAAATAGTTTTGCCGCCGGTATTTGGCCCCGTTATCACAACAACTCGAGTGTCTTGACCAACAAATACATCAGTAGGAACAGGTGCGGATTGCTTTATCTCAATAACCTGACACAATTTATCAGCATCAGGGTTCAAGAAAACTGGGAAATATATCACATGATTTGGGGCTGTCGACAAGAGTTTTTAAGATAAAGACTTTATATTTGATAATGACATCAAAATAAAAGCATGGATAATTTGTTTGTAGAAAGAAGAACAACCTGTTTTTCCAAATTTGATATGTACAAATCTGCTTCTTTCTTATCGGTGACGCTTCCACCTAGTCTCCTCCTCCTGATTTCCTACATTCAAAAAATCAAGCTCATCATAAGATACTGAAGTTTTACAGATGAAAAGACGCTTGAACATCTCGAGGAAAAATCTCCTGAAACTAAATCAGCATCCTAATTCCTACATTTCAAAGTTGCTAAAATCACGTACAACATATTAAAGAACAGAAGAAATAGTAGTCATCAAAAACTAATCTGCTATGGTGTAGAAATACAAAGAAGTGAAGATATAATCAGATTCAAGAGTAGATTATTGAGCAAACACATCAGGAGGTAGTGAGTCTGTCTTGACTTACAGCATTGGCATCACTGACAGCCTTCTTGGCCTTCTGAAGTTTCTGCTTGTGTTGCTGAACTAGCAAAGGATGATAAATTTTGTGAAGATACAAAGTCCACTTCCTCTGAGTTGGATGAGACGCCGAAGCTGTAGCTGCTTCCTTGGAAAGAGTGGGAGCAGCAGTGTTGAAGCCAATATCGTGCGGCTTAGGTAAGTATATATCAGGAAATGAGCCGCCAAATGACATGCTATATCGTGCTCTTGCATTTATCTGCACTTTTGGACAAAAAATAAAATAAAATTGACTTTTATTAAACAATAAATCAGTAAAACGTCAAATCATTACTTTGTGCAATATGATACTGGTGGCATCAAAATTCAAGCTCATTCTCATCTCACACTATGAAATGACAAGTGTATCAGCAAAAACACATTTGGCTCTTCTCAAATGAAACAAGTGTATATGCGTGTCTTCCAGCTATTAATTGCAAAACAAATAGAGCACATAACCAATATCTCCATATCTACTCATTGACTTTAGCTTAATTTTTCATTGTAAAGAACTGGTCCAATATCATGCTCGAGGCATACATTAGATTAACAGTAAATATCCTTCATTGACGTACCACATCTAATTCAATCATATTCTTGAATACAAGTTCTGTGTCAACAAGATCCAGCTGCATCTGTTTAATAACAAAAACTGTTGGAATTGTGCCAGTGAAGAACTTGATCAAATTTTGCATCATAAAAGGGAGTAAATCAGAAAACCTTCTTGGTTATCTTTAAGAGCACATCTGCCTCGGCCTTTGCAACAGATGCCCTTGCTCGTTGCAACTCATCATTCAACGGCACAGCAGAAAGGGGTTCTAGAATGCTACCTCCACCTGAACCACTACAATAGAAAATTACCCTCAAGAATATACAACAACAACGACAACAACATAACCCGTATATTCCCAACTCGGTTGGGTCTGGGGGGTCAGTATACCCTCAAGAATATACAAAAACAAAAAGCAATGTTGAAGTAAGAGCCTTCTTTTTTCCAACTACAGGTAAAAGAAGAAATAGTTCCTGAAAATCAAAGCAGCTTGGAATACAAAGTGCAGCAACTAGCATTCTCGAAACTAATCAAATTCTTAAAACATCAAAATTCGTAAATAAAGAGAGAAATCCCACTTTCACAATCATTATCAAAACTGCCAATAAAGAAGGTTATATCATCGTACTTGTAAAACAACTGGAAAAAAAAAAACTCTCGCCCATAGTTCTGATGAACATGCACATAATGATAATGGGATGTGGAGGATCTCCCTAAATTCCGAAACTCTGTATATCAGAAGCACATTCAAAGGACAAGACAACATTCCACAAAAGCACACAGTTGATCGTTTAAGTTCCACATATAGATCCTTCATAGTAAAAGAAGCTAAAAATAGGTTGCAAGATGTATGCACCTTGATAACAACAGGCCATCAAAACTTGTTTGCAGTTTACTGCTTGACGATATGCACCATCTGCCATCAACATTGCTTATTTCCTGCGTTATTACAAAGAATAAGTTGATGAAATCCATGGAATAGCAAGACTGTACTGGAACTGAGCTCACCAAAGAGGATGTTCCGTTCATATCGTTCCTCATCAAGCTCGCCATCAAGTCCTGTAACTGATGAGCAGAATACAAGAAGACTAAAACAATGTCAGAAAGAAAATTGGATACAGCCCTCGATAAAAAAGTGCAAACAACACAACAGCCTGAGACCACTAATGACCTTGCTTCCATCTTTAGCTAGCTTGGTATTCTTTCTCAAATACGATTAAAAAAGTGTGAAATAGACAATCATTATCCCCTGAAAGGGCTAGAAGATCTAATGAAAATTACAGTTGCGAATTTTGTACCTTCCTTTCTAGAAACCGCACTTGATCACGGGATTGTTTTAGGGCAGAACTCTGTGATAGAGAAAGAACAAAAACATATAAGTTTCAGAACTTCGTCAATCCAGTATAACCGTTTCATGAAGATTTAGTATCAAGTAAAGTGATGTAATCTTATCAATTAAAGGAAAAGAACTTGAGGTCAAAAGAGAAGGGGGGAAAAAAGAAA
Organism: Oldenlandia corymbosa var. corymbosa; assembly: GCA_949775105.1. Lineage (NCBI taxonomy): Eukaryota > Viridiplantae > Streptophyta > Magnoliopsida > Gentianales > Rubiaceae > Oldenlandia > Oldenlandia corymbosa. The sequence goes on along the minus strand of CATKSE010000001.1, from coordinate 1,110,362 downwards.
AGAAAAGAAAAATCAAACGAAGAAGCAAGAGATCATACGGCTGAATCCTTAACGAAGCCATCTTCATCAATTAGTTGTTGAATGTACTTCATCAAGGATCTACTCACAACTAGTTCCATAATCTGCCAAAGATTTCAAGACAAGTTCATTTAAATCTCTTAATGCAACTCCCATATTCGAGAAGTTTACAATACAAGCAGAATGAGGTGGCTGATCATACATTAAACAATAATTCATATCGTAAGATGGGAATGAAGAAGAAATGAAATAGTCACCCTCTGAGAGAGAGGCATGAAACGCTGATAACATTCAGAGTCTCTCTTTATTGCAGCTTTCAGATTGAACTGCAAGGATTCCATAAACTGCAGTAGTGCGAGGACAGCCACTGCTTCCTGTGCACTGACAGGAGAATCCCTCTTTGCGCATTGTATTGCCAATTCCACCTGGACAAGGCAGAATAATGATGGTTCATTAATTCTCTTTCAACTCGGTTGTTTCACCTCGATTGAAGTGGCATTTGAATGAAAACGATAATCACTAATGAGAACTCTACGTGAGAATTAATTGTATACGTTTCACTGCCACTTTCTATTCATCATTCTGATTCTCAATCCTAGGTCATAATCGACTTATTTATAATCGTCGTTGCTTCTTTTAGTTATCTGAATTTAAAAGAACAGAGCCAACAATAGCAATATCCATCATCACATTAAGATTAAATTCCTTTGGTTGCTAATCTTCCCGTGAGAGAAGTACTAACAATTAATCAATGATTTTAGCCACATTGTTGTGTGTGTATGCGTGGTTTTCGTTCTTATCAATATCAATTATAACCGGAGAACCGTGAATGGAAGGGAAGGGTTTGAATGAAAGTGAGAAATTTACAAGTGAGGAGTCAATGGAGATGAATTCCAGCATGGCTCCAAAGTCGTGCATCTGCACCAACGCACTGGTCTCATTCAACAGTGATAAACTCTCCTCGTAAGTTGTATCCAGTGACCAGAGCTGTTCTCTGACGGCCTTTTTGCCTGAATATGTGGCGGCGAAGGTGGCCACGGAATCACATAGCTTGTCCCACTCCAACACCCTCAGGCTGTCCGTCACTATCTTATCCTTGTTGGGTGTCGTTTTCAGTGTTGCTGTGAGTCCCGAGGATGTCATTGATGATGCTAGTATTTTGTATGAACGAGGGGAAGAAATACGTGTCATAACAGAGAACATTCTCCGTCGGCCGACGGTGGTTGCGGTGGTGACAGAGTTCCCGGAGACGGTAGCTGACAACATTTTGGTTTTTTTGGGATAACTTTTGTGGGGGAAGAGATGAGCCGCTGTATATGAGTGTGACCGTTGTGAGGGCAGGGCAGAATGGGCTGATGGGCCTCAACTCTGACAGATTTCTAATCCTTTAGCTTGGACCTGAATTTACTTTATTCTGTTACGTGTGTATTTGAGGGCTAATTGAATCAGCCCAAATATAAATCACGAACATGTATAGGCAACATTTAATTTATTTTTCCTCGTAAACATAAGTCGAGGGTTCGAACCTCAGCTACGGGCATATAGAATAACTTTTAATCCTTTGACCAGCTTTTTCATCCATCGAGATACCTATCATTAGCGAGGGGGATTAATCATTGTTGCCAACTATGGGTACTCTGCAATATGTAAAAAGAAAAAAAAATTATTATTACACATAGTAGATCCTCAAAAGTCAAAACAGGACCAGTATAGTTTTTTTAAAACTAATTTGTATTCCTCCTGTCCCAAAATTATTGCCCAGTTTGAAATTTCATTTTTAGTACAATTTGAACTAGAAATGAAAATTCAAACTGGACAATAATTATGGGACGGAGATAGTAATAAAAATCTATATGTATGAAGTAGCGATGTGAACACAATATAAAATCAACCAAGGAAATCCAAAATGGAGAAAAATGAGGAGTATTTGTTTGATACCACAACAAAGCAAGCATAGTTGTCTTATGCGGCACGGCGTTGCTAATGTTTAATCTTTTTTTAGGGTGCCGATATAATAAGCTACTACAAATACTACTACTAAATTATGGCCAATTTCCTTATTGTACAGTCAATCCTTCATTTTCATCCTAAATTCCAAGGCACCATTGACGATGTCTGCATTAGCTGCCTTTCACTTGCCGGCCACGGCCGGCGATATTTTTGACAAAATTCTCCATTTGTTGTCGACTTACCATTATGCACGTGAAATGTCGTTTTTAAATCCTCCCCATATTACTATTGCTCAGAAACCTCTTATTGCAATTGTTTTTCCTTCTTTTTTTTTTTTTTTTGGGTATGTGTATGTCACATGCTACTCTCGCTGTCTTACTTTTACTTTAATTTATAGTTTGATTTGTTAAAACTAAAATAGTACAACAAGATAAACTAATAAAATTAAAAGGGTGTACAAAATTGAAACAAAGTACTCTATAACGAACAAGAGGCAAAAAAAGAAAAATAAAAGTTTAAATTAATAAATAATAAAGAAAGCTCGCTATATATACAGAGCAAAACTTATCTATCTATTCAATTTGGTCGTTACTTTCTTGAGTTGATGGATTCTTCGGACAATGAATTAATGATGATTGAGGTTGACAAGCAACAAATTAACAAAATGTTGAAATCGATCTTGCAGGCTTGAATGCGATGATTTCTCCCCCATTTGTCATTATATCATTTAAGGTAAAGGTTTATATGACGTTAAACTTGATTTGCCGCTACTCTATACTACTTTATTAGAGCATCCTAAATGGTTTATACTATTGTGAATATAATGTTATAAATTTTCAATATTATATTTTTATTTTACTTTTCACTATATTGGTTTACACTCTAAAAATGTAATAAAATGAAATTGTTTTAGTATTATTATAAATTCACATTAATTATATTTTAACACCAAAAAGTGTATTATACGGTATAAGAATTCTTATACCCTATAATATTATCACACTTAACACAATGATAAACAGTATAATAAAATAGTTATTTACTTGTTATTTACCACTATTACTACTATTGTGGATGCTCTTAGTTTACTAAATTGTTTACTATGGAGATTAGTTTTGTTCAAGAAAAGACTGCTGCTAATCCGCTACCAAGAAAAAAAAAAGCTTGTTTTTGGAAAGTAAATGAATTTTGTTACGTACGGTAAATTGGTTCAACTTGGGCGTTTTGGGAAGAAAACACCCGAAACTAAAGGCGTCAACTTCAAAAGGCATCCCTCAGACCAAAATATGGCTGTCCGGAGAACAAAAGCTAAAATTAATGATTCCTACAATAAAAAAGAAAGGCACACTAAAAGTCAACAAATAGAGGAGGAAAGACTATGGAGATTCTAGTATTGAAGCTTTCAAAGACACACCATCGGAATCACAGTCAAAGACGCCCCTCCACTCCCAGTCTTGCCGAACGTAGTAGACTGCCTGGGTGGTTTTTTATTTTGTTTTAAACAAATTTCAGAATTAACGAAATTGAATTAGTTTCTGATTAAACTAAGCATCACTTCCCGAATTCAATCCATCATTTGCTGTAGAAGCTTAGCTCGAATTTTTATTGTAATTTTGTCAATGGATTATTGGAGATTCCGACACAACCCACGAAGCTGTCACATAGAAACAAAATCAAAGAGCAACCATTAATTAGCTGTGCGAGTCAACTTAAGTCTTGAACAGTACAGAAATGTCAGAAAGAAAATGTTAAAATATAAACACCGTGATTAAAATTTAAAAGGGAATCTATAATAACCAATTATGATCCCGTCCATAATCAGAATCTTATTCCCAAAAGTACAACAAATAAATTGAAATTCTCATATACTGAACATATTAAACTGTGACTTGTGACAGTGCAACATTCGGATGATGAGCAAGTGATTTTGCTAAGACTAAAATATCCAAATGGTCTTTTACATTTAAGTCTACTTGAATTTATGTTTTTAACACTAACATTTCAATATCGTAGTCCCAAACATTATGTTTTCAAACTTTTTTTGTCTTATTTCACTGTTTCCGGCCGTTGACATACAGAAATCAGGAGCATTTTTGTCTTTTAATTAAATTTAAACTTCCATTAAAAAGTAAATCATTAAAAATATTTTAAAATTCACATTTTATTATTTAATTATTAAAATATTATTTATTAATTTAAAATATTATTATAAAATTTTAGAATTAATTTTTTCATTTACCATTTATCCTAAGTACAAAATAAATTATAATTATGTTGCACTTTTAATTTTTGACCCACTGTAACTTAAAAATTTACCGAGTTACAGTAAATAATTTGAAATTCAATTTTTTTTTAAAAAAAAAGAAAAACTAAACCCAAGATTTTTTTTACTTTAACCATTAATGTAAACCCGAAGTGGTAATTATGTTACACTTTTAATCTTGGGCCTACCGTAATTTAAAAAATTTATCGAGTTTCAGTAAATACTTCAAAATTCAATTTTTTTTTTTAAAAAAAAGCAAAACCATGACTATTTTAGTTTGACTGCCACAGAAAACCTTAAACGATAATTATGTTGCACTTTTGGGCCTCAAAGTTTGGGGCTAACAAACTCGAGTCACCATGAATTTTTATTTGGTAAAAATAGATTCCTAAAATATTTTTCTCAATAATTTTAATCTATTTAACAAAAATTTTGAGCAGTTAATGGGTCAACTATTTTTCCGTTAAATTCTCAATTTTTATTAATTTTCGAGAAAGTGAGGCCACTAGTTTGACTCAATAATTTTCTCTTATTTTTTGTTTTTATTAAAACTTAATACAATTAAAAATGACTTCCGGGGCCTTAAAGTTGTTGATTTTAGATTTTAATTGTCAAAAAATATTTTAAGAAAAACCCAAAAACCATAAATAACTCAAACAAACCAAACCCATTTCTCCCCCCCTTTTTTTTTCTTTTTTGATCAAAACGCATAAATGCATTCAAAACAGTAGGCACCGTACAATTACATATTAAGAAGCTCTCGTAACAAAAAAAAAAAATCCATTTTCTCTTCTTCTCACCCCGCCGCCGCCGCCGCCGGCCACCCGCCACTACGACCACCACCCATCAGGCAACACAATCTAAGTAATCCTATTTAATCATTGGAGCTGCAACGACAGAGTTTGTTGACGGAGCTTGAACCGAAGTAGCCAGACCTCCAGGGCGAAAAGCATGGTTAACCACCACATTGGAGGTGGAAATAGAGCCAGAACTCCGAAACGGCCCGTAGTCGTAATGCCTCACCTTTTGATTTGGACACCTTATGGTGCCCTCTCTTTATAATTTTGATGAACATGTCCCCCCTCCCGGCCAAATCCAAAAATCCTAATCGTACACTAAGTCACAGAATCATACATAAAGAAACAATTTTATCGAATCGAACAATAATTGGGAGTAATTATGAATCAAAACTCTTAGGAACATCCAATTCTCCCACGCTAATATCTATATGGCAAGGAAATAAACTCAATAGCGTGGATCTACAGTGCGGGACGGGAAAAAAAATTTTGGGAGAAAAAAAAGGGTTGAGGAGGCTCGGAAATTTGCTTTTTTGATATTGATAGAAAGGGCTGGGGCATGCCGGGGAGGAGGGGAGAGGAGAGAAAAATTTTGGCAAGAAATTCGACGGAAAGAATTTCTTTTTTTTTAGTTTTTAAAAAAGTCAAATGAATGTGGGGCCATATTAAATAATGAAATGCGAATTTTAAATATTTTTAATCATTTAATTTTTAACAGAAATTCAAATTAAATTAAAAGACGGAAATAATTCTGATTCCGGTATGTCAATGACCGGAAATAATGAAATAAGACAAAAAAAAATTTGAAAACATAATGTTTGGTACTACGATATTGAAATGTTAATGTTAGAGACGTAAATTCGAGTAAACGCACATATAAGAGACCATTTGAACATTTTAGTCTTTTGCTAAATGCTAAACAAGTTTTTAATGAACTCACAGTTCACAAATTAAGCAGGTTTCAAGCATGGTTTTTGGACGCTGGTAGTATATGCTGTAATAGATTAAAAACAAAAAATAGTGTTACCTTTGCGATTATTGTTCGAAACGAAGAGAATATATGAATATTTAGTAGCAGTATTAAATATATACAGTTATGCTTCAAAAAATTAATTTTTATACATATACGCTTCCCAAAGAGGATCATGAACTCATCATCCAGCATTTGATTTTTTTTTAATTAAAAAAAAAAACAAAATTTAAGTAATGCTATGCTATTGCTACATCATCAATTTTATCGTTTCTGTGAGAATGGCCGGATTCATGGGAAACTCCAAAAGATTCCTAACTTACTAAGTATAAATAAGGCAGATTCGTAATTGTAAAAATCCCGTTCTAATCCTCATCCCATCCATCCATTCCTTTAATCATTTCAATCTCATACAAACCAATTCAGCAGACTTTGGGATCATGGATCTGGGAGGAGGAGACGCCGGCGGCGGCGGCGGCGCAAAAGAAGAGAACGGGAAAATTACAGAGTCATCCCAGGTGGGAGAAGTCTCAGCTAAAAACAACAACAGATTCAGATACAATTCGCCGTTTGTGCAAGTGGGGTTGATCGGATTAGTGTGTTTTTGTTGCCCAGGAATGTTCAACGCCCTCTCCGGCATGGGCGGAGGCGGCCAAGTGGACCCCAAAGCATCCAACAACGCCCTCACCGCGCTCTACACCACCTTCGCCATCTTCGGAGTCCTTGGTGGTGGAATCTACAACATCTTAGGACCCCACCTAACTCTCTTCGCCGGATGCTCCACCTACGTCCTCTACGCAGGCAGCTTCTTGTATTACAATCACCACCCTGAGCAGGGATTCGTCGTCGCCGCCGGCGGAATCCTCGGAGTCGGGGCGGGTCTCCTCTGGGCAGCCCAAGGCGCCATCATGACGTCATACCCGCCCCACGACCGGAAAGGGACTTACATTTCCATGTTCTGGAGCATTTTCAACATGGGCGGAGTCATCGGCGGGTTAATTCCGTTCGCGTCGAACTACCACCGGACCAAAGCCGCCTCGGTCAACGATGGGACCTACATCGGGTTCATGGTCTTCATGTCCATCGGAGCCGTGCTTTCCCTGGCCATCCTCCATCCCAGCCGGGTTGTCCGGGACGACGGGTCCACGTGTACGAATATCAAGTACTCCAAACCCGCAACCGAAGCCGTTGAAATCCTCAAACTGTTTCTAAACTGGAAGATGCTGCTCATCGTGCCGGCTGCGTGGGCCAGCAACTTCTTTTACTCGTACCAGTTCAACAACGTCAACGGGGCGCTCTTCAATCTCCGGACCCGGGGATTGAACAACGTGTTTTATTGGGGAGCCCAGATGATCGGGTCGATTTTTATCGGGTACTTGATGGATTTCAGCTTTAAGAGTCGGAGGAAAAGGGGTTTGTTTGGGATCGCGGTGGTGGGCGTGCTCGGAACCGCCATTTGGGGTGGCGGACTGGCGAAGCAGCTGGATTATAGAAGGGACAGTGTGCCGGATGATAAGCTGGATTTTAAAGACGGGACGGATTTTGCGGGGCCGTTTGTGCTGTATTTTTGCTACGGGTTGCTGGATGCCATGTTTCAGAGTATGGTTTATTGGGTCATCGGAGCTCTGGCGGATGATTCCGAGATTCTCAGCAGGTCAATACTCCTATCTCTTTGACTCGGATTAAAGCCTATTAGTATTTTTATTACTAATTTTTTATGTGTTTATCCATCATTACACAGGACGCAAGTTATTATTTATATTTATTACTCCCTCCGTCCTAAAAAAAATAATAAATTCACATTGAATTTTGAATTTTGTATTATTTTTAGTACAAATTTAAAAATTTAATGTGAATTATTTTCGTGAGACGGAAATAATATTATTTTATCTTTTATTTGCTTATACATTACACATGACATAATTTTTAATGAATCTTGTGATGATAAGGAATAATTTCTTGTGCTGATAAGGAATAATTTTAAGGAATATGTAAATGACATGGACTGGATGACTCAACTCACGGTTTCAGTCATTACCCCCCACAAAAAAAAAATAATAATAATAAAACAAAATAAAATAAACAAAAGCATACTTTCGGTCTTTCACATCTTCCTCCATGTCTTGCCCCTTGAAGGGATTGTTTTAAGTTTTATTATATGTAGTGCATTAATGTATGACGGACCTACTCTCAATATCATCTTAGAAAAGATAAAAGAAAAGATCATATACGAGTAGTAAGTAGTTTTGGCAATTTGCCGATTTTAGTCATTGTTGAAATTTTTGTTGAAAATACAACGGACTCACTGTGCCCACACTTGGTGTCACCCTCTAATGATTCAGCAATATTCTGTGTTACCCCCTTTTACATTATTTAATCCTCGTTTTCAATTGATTGCCTTTTATTTTATTTTACTCTTTTTTTTTCATAATCAGTACTGTAAGCTCATCATATATACGGCACAATTTTGGCCTTTTTATTTTTTCTTTAATTTTTTTTTTAATGTGGGGGTCAGGTACGCTGGATTCTACAAAGGGGTGCAGAGTGCAGGGGCGGCGATTTCATGGCAAGTGGACGAACACAAAGCGCCGTTTATGAACCAATTAGTGGCCAACTGGCTGTTGTGTACCATCAGCTATCCTCTGTTGGCCCTTCTCATTATAATGGCTGTGAAAGATGACCCTGAATCAGAAGAATCACCCGATGGGAAACCCCCTAAATCTGTTTTGTCTGCTTTCCATTGATACAAACAAAACCCGATGACCCCCCAATCAATGATACGAATGATATATGTATGTATGTGTTTAGTACATATTACATATTCATATATACTTTTGAAACAGAAAAATTCCCCCCACCCCTGATTTCGTCTGTAGTATGTTTTCCACAAGCAAAAAAAGAAAACCCTTAATTTTGATCGACTACTTCTGATGAGTTTCTTTAGAAACCTGCAATTCCAATTTCCAAATGTTCTTGGGGAAACTTGAATTTGTACCTTCATTTCTTCATTGTTTAATGCTGATCATATTGAATAAACCTTGACGTTGCCCTTTTGTGTCTTCCTCTTCACATTTTAACATTGCTATTATCGTTTATCTTTACTATCAGTAGTACTCTCTCCCCAAAAAATAGTCAACGTTGAGTTTTGAGTTTTATATTGTTTTTAGTACAAATTTGATAACACAATATGGATTATTTTTGTGGGACGGAGGTAGTACAATTTTAGTACTATTGGCATTGAGAAATGGCAAAAACACAAACAGTAGTATTGGTACAAATCTAATTATATACATTCTGAAATAAATACTATGGTTTTAGACTTATTAGTAAAGTGGAGCAACTCCTAATTAAGTGTCATTCTCAATTCAAATACTCTCTCCGTCCCAAAATTATTGTCCTGTCCAGTTTGAATCTCAAACTGAACAATACAACTAAAAGTAAAATCTCAAACTGGACAATAATTTTAGGACGGAGGGAGTACAATTTTTTTCAAAATTTACAAAATTAACCTCAAAATGAAAATAGTACTATCAAGAGATGGAAGATAATATAGTCATTTGCTTACCATATTTAAGTGCGTACGAAAACGGTTGAATTAAATTTACTTTAGAATGAGCAGTGATGGATGTAAGTAAAAAAAAATTTTTACAAAGAATAATATGTCAATTATTTTAGCTATTCACTTAATCTTAAATCCATAAGCCGTAAACAAATATTAAAAATAGATTGATATGATCATTTTTATATATTTTCTTATGAAATTTTCCATGCACATATCGTTATTATTGTTTTAAAAAAGGGATACTTTTTCCTTTGACTTTTGAGAACAATTAATTAGTAGTTTAGTGCTAAGATTATCGCAGGATCTGGGAGCTCCACCAAATTCCAACAATAAGGCATACATCAACTGGTCAGTTATTTTACTAGAATTTTCTGGTAACTTGTCGTAGCATCCGGACTGCAAAACAGGCTCACATTATGTACAGTTTAGCTCAGACGTACTCCAAGAATGATGATGCGTTAAGATTAATTTTTATTGATGCGTTTAGATTATTACAATGAGCCCCAAAGAAATTTGAATGTATTGACAATTAGAGATTTTTAGTTCCGATTTCACATTTTCCTGAACCTCAATGCTCTAAAAACTTTCTGTAATTAAGATCATACAAACACAAGTCTTTCTTTCTTTGCTTTTTTTTTTCCCCCCACCGCATAATCGTCGTCATAATTAATTTTTTTGTAAGGCTAACTACAACGTATAGTGATTTTTAGTTTTCCTCAGGTTTAGGGGCCTCCTCTTTCTTCTCTTCCTTCAATACTGGCTCCTCCTCGGCCACCTTTTTTGGCTCCTCCTCCTCTACAGCCTTCTTTGGCTCTTCGGGTTTAGCCTCTTCGGTCGTTGATTCAGAAGCAACCGGCTTCTCGGCCTCCTCGGCGGCGACAATCGGGGTTTCTGCTTTCAACTCCTCAACCTTGGGTGCCTCAGCAGCTGCCGGTTCAGAAAGATCCACTAGAGGCTCTTCCACTGCTTTGGTCTCAGTTGTTTTCTCCTGGTAAATTAATTTTCAACCAAAAAATATAAAATAAATAATAAATAATAATGTTAGTCATCATGATCAATAATTCATCATTTTTGTGTCTCTACCGGATTGATTGCGACTTTCATATATAGCTAGGCTGAATGAATTCAGGACTTCAAATTTACAAATTCCAACCACCCATTATCAAATTTAGTATGCATAAAAACAACCAATACGAGGAACCAATCGAAAACATTTAGTCATTTGACACGCATATGGTGCGTGATCCGGGTATGTAGATTTGCTTTGCATTTGCCAACATGGTAATAATTATTAATGAACAAACAAAATACATTCTGAAATCTAAAATACAAGAAAAAGAAAAAAAAAAAAAAAAAAACACAAACCTCAGCCTTCTCAGGGTTCTCGACAGGGGCAGGAGCCTGCTCGCTGTCCAAATCCTTAGGTTTGCTCGCACAGCCTCCCATGATTTCACTTAATTTTTTGTTAAGCAAAGTGGAAGAAGGCGAGTTAGGAGAAGGGCTGGAGAAAATCTTCCTTCACTTTCTTGTTTTTGTTTTTCTTGCTCTGAGGAAAGAATTTGTCTTGTTGAGGCTGAGGGACAGTATTTGGGAAACGAAGAGATTATATAGAAAATCAAAAAATTTGAAGGGTTGGAGTTCGTTTGGTTACAAGAATTATGTGGACAAGAAGAATGTGGGGTTCAGCTTGTTTCTTGGTTTCTATTTATTTTACCTTTGGACAGCTTTGTTTTCGGGGGTGTTTTTCTTTGTTCGTCTTGGCTTTTTGCATCATAGAGCTGTCTGGAAAAGTTAGTTATTGCCGTTATTATTTTAATTTGTTACTAGGAACAACTCCATACATACATACACTATATGATAACTGCTCATGCATAATAACACAAATTAACCTTGTTTCATACAAATGACGAACCCTGTATGGGAGCGATGTTCTTAACTTAATGACTAATATCTTCATCACACATTCACGTCCACGTAATTTTTACTGGTAGTAAACGTATAAATTTTGTAAATTAGCACTTACTCTACACCAATATTATTTTTCAATTTAAATTTTCACTTTCAGTACAAAATTATTGTCTGATTTAAATTTTTACTTTTTATAATGATTATTTCGAGACGGAAAGAATTAAATATTATATCCATGAAACATTGCAACAATAAATAGAAATGAGTTATGCTTAACATCTTTGGCGGCTCAAGGCCCTTCGGGAGACTCGAAGCCCCACCAAACGGGAGTTAGACTAAAGTTAGAACATCAAATGATAGAGTAGCATATCTAAAAAATGTAACGAAAATAGAAATGCCATATGCGTAATTTGCAGTTCCTTTTAAATTATTTTTAGTTTTAATGTTATAGTTTATTCCCATTGACCTTAGCGTTTGTGTTATATATAGACGACACAATATTTTTTATTAGAATAAAACTAAACAACTCTGGTGCTTAAGGTATGACGAAGCACAATAATAAACATAGAAAATGGCCCTTAAATAATTACTATATTTGCCCAATGCAAGTGCCAGCTAGAAGATGATGATAATGAAAAGGGGGAGAAAAGAAAATAAAATTATATGGAGTTTATGGGATTATGCTCTTTGCCTTTTTAATCCTAGCTGTCAAGTTTGGACTTTACTGATTTCAAAATACCAGTGATAAAATGATAATTCGATGCAGAAATTGAATATTCAGCCACACAAAAAGTAAATTCTATGTCTGGATTATTTTTTTAGTGTGTATTTTTAAGTATTTTTTTATTAAAAATGTAAAAAGATATATTAAAAATGTATAAATATATATTAAGACGGGATAATAATTAATATTTCATTTTGAAAAAACACAATAAAAAACAAAACCAAACAGATTGAATTTGATCATTTTGTATCTACATGCAAACTCTACTACCAAATTGCTTCGCATGTTCTCTCCCGGGCATCTCCCAGATGAAAAATAAAATTCTACTCCAAAATTGTAAAATATAAAAACTAAAAATTACCACAAATTTTAAGATTTATATTACTTTTGTTCAACCAAAAATAGTCCACATTGTATAAAAAGTATACTATATTATATTAAAGATAATAAAATTTATAATTTAAAATATGTGTTGTTTTTTCGAGAAATATAGAGTACTATTAGTCAAACTAATATATTATCTCTAGAAAATCGATATCTATCTCAATTTAGGATTTTTAATAAATGTAGCATATTCTTAAACACCATTCAGAAAAGAAGAATAATACTCTTTTCATAATTAATTGTATAATTTGAATTTTATTTTTATATAATATAATTATTCTGGAACGAGAGAATAATAATAATAATAATAATAATAATAATAATAATAATATATGTGCGTGATGGACACCCTCTAAATATACAGAAAATAGTCGTGTTAGTTAAAAGCAGCTCACCTACGGAAAGGAGGATGGGCAAGGGGCCCGCTCACCTGAAATCCAACTCATTTTAATTAGTCTACGGTTTTATTCTTTTCCTCCGTCCAGAGATGTTTTTCGATTGTCAATAATTCCAATCAACCAAACCCGCAAGCCCTAATTGGAAAGTTTTCCCCCAATTCCCCAATTCTAGGGCTTGCAATTCCTAATTCCATCTCAACTATTCAATCCCTTGTTATTCCAATTGATTCTCTCTAATCATGCCCAACGCCGCGAAATTCTCCCCGTTAACAGGATCCTTTTTCACCTTGTTCTTCGTGGTCGCTGTCCTCGTTTCCGCCGTCCGATCATTCGATCCGTTGTTGCGCTTGCCGTCGTCGGACTACCTTGCCGACCAGCATACCGATGATTCTCACCTCTGCCCCCGAAAACCCGACACCGATCAATTATCTTGCCCGGTCAAATGCTTTCGGACAGACCCCGTTTGCGGTGTGGACGGAAACACCTACTGGTGCGGCTGTGAGGACGCGCATTGCTCCGGCACCAGGGTGGCTAAGCTGGGGTTCTGCGAGGTTGGAAACGGGGGTTCTGGCCCACTCTCCGGACAAGCCCTCTTGTTGGTCCACATCGTTTGGCTCATCTTGCTTGGCATCTTCGTCTTGTTCGGTCTTCTCTGAAACAAAGGATTCGTTATTATTTTTGTTTGCTGACTGATTAATTGATTGATTGAGAGTTTCTATCTCTGGCGGATGTTTGTATTGTGTTTCTCTCATCCTTTTTTGGTTGTAAATTCTTGTAACTCATGTTCATTTGTTCAATGATACTATATTATTTAGTTTAAATTTTCACTTCTAATGAATTAGAGTTTCGTGTTGGATTAATTTGCAATCTCTAGCTAATAATATTGTGTCTTTCTTGTTGTTTTTAATTGTGGTAGCTTGGATTTCCCATTTTACCTTGAGTTCGATTGATCAATGAGTTTGGATAAACTCCAAGAAAACAATGATTACTTTTATTTCATAATCTTGGTCATGTATTCAGTTAGAGGTTTGATAGTTTTGGTAGTTGGGTTAAATGGGTTTAGAATTGCTCGGTGACAGGTTTCATAACTCAGTCCAATGCTTCCTGTTGAAATTTAGTCCGCGTTGGACAGTTTTATGGGCAAGTTGATTTGAGTCCTCCTTTCATCCTTCAAAAACTTCAATTTTGTTTTGAGTAATGATCGGTAGGGAACTTTTTGTTGAGGAAAAACCAAACTGGGGGAATGGTCCAGTGCCTACTGAGGGTCACTCTGTAGTGTTTCAATTACTGGGAATGGTTTTGGCAAATTTAGCAAAACAATGACCCAAATTTATATATGAAGGTAAAGGATACATTAAGAATGGTTTTAACAATGGGTGGGTACAAAATTGGGACTTTAATTCTGTGAAATCAGGATATCAATGGATTCGAGGAGATATATAGAGAAAAGTAGAGAAGCTCATATAAATTGGAGTAAGTATTCTAAGGATAGTTTAATTGTTTGGATTGCATCCTAAGGAAGGCTGTAGACATCTGACAGGTTAGTTAAACTGAATCTTGTAGCAAGCACTCATCAAGTGCTAGTTGTGCAATGAGCAGGAAGCAACAGCAGAACACCTATGCAAGTATTCTGATCAAGTTCGAAGTGATTTGGAAGCATGGCTAGGATGCGGAAGACTGTCAGGAAACATAAACAATGGATGAATAAAATGTTGAAAATTTGGAATCAATGCAAAGTTAAGAAAGCAGTACTATATGCTACCATTGTTGCTGTTGTCCATCAACTCTGGAAACAGAGAAATTCTGTGTAGTTTGGCAAAGGAATTCCACAACCAGAAACAATTGTGAAAGAGTTGAAACAAGAAATTCTATGGCGCACTCAATGCCGTTACCAGAAATAGTGGGAAAAGATTATTAGAAAGAATAGGAGTTGTTGTCGCTGTTTTACAAAGAATAACTGATTGTAATATCAGGAAATAGATTTGTACTGAAAGTTACAACTGTGTGAAGTCGCTGTTTTGGAGGGAAGTCGAATTCGTTCTGGACAGGCACTACTTGACTTGGCAAGGACATATCGTATCCTGCTCGCTTGAGGAACAACCGTCCAAGAATATTCTTGTGCTTAAAAAATAAAATGTAGCTTAGCGGGCAAGCCGAATAGAGCAACAAAAATTTCAGATGATGGGGATTTGCTTTCCCGAATGACACCTACATGAGCCCATTGGTCACCAACTGCCAACTGGGTGGGAGCTAGAGGTGCCTAATTTCTTCATATGAACTGTGATCCGGAACACCTGAATGGCAAAGGGACAATCAAAATCTACTACTTGACAGCTCTGCAAAGCAGATCGGGAACAGAGTGGGCAACTGACATTGGAAAACAATTTCCCGAGGTTGAAAGAGAAAGGGAATTGGTGAATAATTGCAGCAAAGGCACCACACAAATAAGAAGATTTAGTTAGGAAGCTTGAGAGTCCAGAGTTCACCCCAATATCATTTTTAACTAAGCTTTTAGTTTCCCTCCACTAGAACTGCGGGTTTTAAGTCGTCAACGTGCATTAACATAATTGAGATATGGTACTAGTATCTTGGTGCCATCCTAGCACAACAGAATGATGAGCAGGCATATTTCAGTAGATGTTGTAGTAGAAGGGAAAAAGCGCTTGCCACGTTGTATGATTGCTGTCTTGGGTTAATTTCTTGTGATGGTTTTAGGGGAAAGGATTTTGTTTGTGAGTAATGAGCCCGGTGGAAAAAGATTGTTTGCCTTTTCATGATGCGGATGAACGTCAAAATATATCGGAACGGTTGTTTTCACATCTGCTGGATGAACCCAATTTTTCAAGATTCAGCTGCTGAGGCAAAGAGTTAGAATGATATATAGTTTGTCAATAAAAAGAAGACAGATGTATAAACAATGTATGAAAATATATATCATGTGCACCCACATTTTTTCTTTAATTAATGGTGTTGAAGTGTGCAAAAATTTAAAATGACAAGTAGTTTTTTTTTTATTCCCGGGAAAATCCATCACAAACAGTTGTTATTGAAATATAAATAATCAAAAGTGAAAAGATTTAGGAGTGAAACTAGAAAAAAAAAATTAATAACGTTTTGGAAATAAAGATAGATGATAAATGGACTTGATTTTGCACATCCTAAAACACGACAACTGAGGAAGAGGTGACTTAACCCTTGGAAGGGCCTAAAGCAAACTCTAAAATTAAGGTCATTTTTTATTTTTTAATAAGAGTGGTAAAAATTTCGTGCTTACACATGCACGCTGAGTTAAAACCTAAGAATTTATTAATATGTGGAGTTAAAAAATGCTAATTGAATTTTCTTTTCTTTCTCCGATGTAAATTCTTTCATAAACATTTTTTAATTATTTCTTAACAAGTTTTTTTCAATCGACAATATATCTAACCGATTTAATTAATATTGTAATACTGTCAATGGAAGTGTCGAGGGTGAATTCTGTTAGGACGAGGGTCAATGGTATCTATGGATCTGAGACCTGCAAAACAAGGGTTAGCACTCCGACGAGCAAGTCAGTATCAAGAGTGAATGTATAAAATGTGAGCCAAGAATGGAGTAGGAGGAAGAGCTTACTCGTCACCACAAAAAATGGGGTATATATAGATAAAGTGAAAGGAATATTCCTAGAGAATATTCCAATATTCCTTTCAATGATGGGCGCCATTGTTAGGGCTTTTAAATTTTACCAATGCCCATAAAGGAATATTTATCGGACCCATGAATGGTTGTCGGCCAAAGTGAAGTTGCACCTCCAACAAATGCTCCTGCCAAGTGTTAGTAGAGAAGCACATATATGCAATAACAGGGTTCGAATACAATACTTGGCAAATAATAACATGGAGCTGTAGTGCGGACTCGCGGGGGATCCGTCCATTCAAGGGTCCACCTGATCGGATAAACCCATAACCCTTCGTGATGGCTGAAGAGTAATAACAGGTAACTGTAATCGTAGTGCAAAACATCGTCACGTCGAACCCTTGTCGAGGGAACCGTCACATTCGGTTACCGAACATACCCAGAGATAAGCTGAAACCGAGTGTGCCACTTGTGCGGGTGCAAATCGTTTGAGGATTTTATTCCCGATCCAACAAAGAAATCACGAAAGAAAGAAGGTTATTCTCGGAGAGGTAACGTCAAATCTTATGACGGCACGTGATAGGTTGGAATAACAACACGGTTAGACCTTGTTGGGGCATGATAGAAAGAAGTTTGTAACTGCTGCGTGATCGGTCAATAGCGGGTATGTAAGGAAAAGTTCGATCCCGAGGTTAACCCAGCCTTGTATCTGAACCCGAGACACAGCATAGACTGACTCGGTAGAAGAATGTTATCTGAATGTCAATAGACGAGAATGAACGTCCGAGGAGCTAAAAGCTCGCTGGAGATAAACCAAGGCTAAAGAAGTAGCCGAGTAGCATAAGCTAATAATGATGGTCCAAAGAAGGCCAAAAGGTTTCTATGGACACAACGTAAGTTAATTACAACCCATGTCGGCCCAGGGTAGACCGAGGGAAATCATCATCGACTTACTAATTGCTTAGGAGCATGAGTTTGGTGTTTGACGTTGTCTGATACGTCGGATAACATAGTAAGGGCATCCGCGGTCCCCTGCGGACACAAAAGAGGTCTGAAGCTTCAATTACATAGGTAGAGACAATGAAAAGTGGATCATGATGGACCTCCGTACTGAGTTAGGTTATCATCAGCCGAAGACGACCAATAAGGAGTCAAAAGTTTACTTTAGAATAAGCTGACGTTGGTTAAGCTGTCAAGTGACGAAAACCAACAGTGATGGCTTTGATAAAGGTCGAAGGCGTCACAGACGTTCCGTGAGTAAGATGTGAAACCTGACGATAAGTGAAGAAGCGTATGATGATCATCGGAACGTCAATAGTCAGTAGGTAGGTTCAACCGTCAGGAGAGGTGATTAGAGCTAAGAAGTTGCCCCCGTATGGTGTTTTCAGAAAAGGACGCTCGCGATAATCAACAGATAAGCGAAGAGGAGTAATCCTCGTGCCAGTACCCTTGGACAAGTGTGTAAGCGATCGGACGGACCGAGGGGCGTTGTCGAGAAGACATAAATCTCAGCGGCCTGTAGTAAGTCGAGGAATGTTGTCGAGACGAATAATCAGCATATATTCGTACTCGAAGAAGGTGGGGCGAACAGGTTGCCCCTTTCATCGTCGAAGGTAAAAAAATATTCACAAGCGTAGGTAAACAGGAGGAGTCTTATCCTAAACTTTAGACGAGTCAATAAACAGACTCCCACATTGACCTGCGTCATAATGGACTGAGCCAGGAGGATTAGCGCGACATTGGTTGCTGAAGCCAAGTAATATATATATATATATATATATATATATATAAACTCTTGAGAAGAAGTCACGCTTTGATAAGAAAGATGGCGACGGAGCATAACAAAGTGTTGTCCGAATAGCACCATCGAAGACTATCGTTAAATTTGTTTGAAGTCAATAATGCACCATCGGGGATTATGATTCGACCCGAAGGATTCATTAATGAGAATTGCTTCCTCCTTCGAGGGTGAGGGAAGCAAGAATAGAAGATGTGGCTACCACTGAATAATATGGAGGCCACTCAAGCGAAAGGATGGTTGTTACGCTTATTTAGGAAGAAGCTTTGGTGAATTTTTGCTCCCCCTTTGACGCGCACACAAGACCATCACGGAATTTTATCCGAGGCCTATCAGAGTTGGCCCTCATAGAATGTAAGTACCATTTCATGCTAAGTATAAAGATTGCCCCTTCGGGTTTTTCAAACCGATGTTTAAGACTTGGTCCTGTAATCGTTTATCTTGAACCCGGGAGACTATCGAATTATGGTATTTTCTAACTCATACAACGTGTTAGCGGATCCGGACTAATAGGAGGAACTATATTTTTGGGCCAAGTTTGTCTCATAGCCTGACCTTCCCCTCGAGTTCCTTTTATTGGTTCAATCATGGAAGGCACGTGTTGAGTTTAGTTGACTCAATTGATTGGAGTTACGTAGGTGATTACCGTCCAGTGGCCGTGTTCGATCAAAACGGAATTCGTACGACACGTAGGCTGATCAAGTACGTGTGTGTACCTTTCTCAAGATAGAGCCAGAGTCGAGAGAGTATGAGATAAGGAGGCTTGATTGAGGCCGTGAGGGTTGTTAACTCAGGGTGTTCAAAATTGTAAGAGCGTATAATTTGCAGCCGAGTTAGGATCGTATGATTGTAGAGCTCAAAGGTTGACCGATGCTATGTGAGTTTTTAACCCTAGGGTCAGTCGAAGCTGTATGACTTATGCCGCTCGTCGTGTTTCCATTCGGTTGGATGAACACGAGCACATGAAAAGTTATCGTATTTGAGATGATAATAGAAAAAAGTTTGAGAGGATTTTGAAGTAAATGTGTTATTTTAACTTCTTTGCCCCTCCCCCCAGCCTTGATGCTTGTTGCCCCGGTAGGTTACGATAAAAAGCAACATCGTCCACCTTAAGAGCCCTCCCCCTCTGCTTGGGAAGGAAGTAGTAGGATTTCACGGACGAAATTAGGCCGAGTCTAGGGCTGATCGAGACTACGGGTGTAAGTAACCCACAAGCGAACGAAAGCTTATTGGGCATAAAACTCAAAAGATGGCCGATGCCGTAAGGGGCTGTTGACTCAAAGGTGGATCTAAACTGTAGAAGCGTATAACTCCAAGTCTAATCGACACCGTGTAAGTGCTCAACTCGAAGGCAAGTCAAACCCATACGAGTGTGAAACTCGAAGGTTGATCAATGCCACGTGAGCTTCTAATCCTAAGGCAAATCAAGACCATATGAGTTTCATACCCACAAGCTTACCGACACGGTTTCAAGGAGTAATTAGTGCCCATCACCGGCTGGGGCTAGATGGGTTATATCATTATAGTATTTGAGTTGGCACAATTCACATGTATGCTAGATCTTCAAGATAAAAAGAAAACATGGTACGTTTACAAAAGATCTTAGAAAGATGTCATGTACCTGATTAAGTGTGGCGGGATCGGACCTTCATCCCCAGAAGGTCGAAGAGGTCTGACTGACTCTCTAGCACCTCCAGGCTGTCAAGTAGCGTCTGCCTTGAACTCGTGCTTTCTGGAAGACAATACAGGTTCCAACGCATCAAGGCCTATGGAGGCTATAGAAGTGTCGTAGGCCGCAGAAGCCACGGTGCCGTCGACCACGGGGATCGAGACTGGCTTATAAAAGCTCCAAGACAGCGGAGGCCGTAGGAATGCAGTAGGCCGCGGAGGCCGTACAGTGCCGTCGACCACAGGGATCAAGACGGGCTTAAAAAGCTTCCAGACCGCGGAGGCTGTAGGAATGCCGTAGGCCGCGGAGGCCGTACAGTGCCGTCGACCACAGGGATCGAGACGGGCTTATAAAAGCTCCCAGACCACGGAGGCCGTAGGAATGCAGTAGGCCGCGGAGGCCGTACAGTGCCGTCGACCACGGGGATCGAGACGGGCTTAAAAAAGCTCCAAGACCGCGGAGGCCGTAGGAGTGCCGTAGGCCGTGAAGGCCACACGGTACCGTCGATCACGGGGATCGAGACGGCCTTCGTCCTCGGACTGATGAGCCTTCATCTTCGGACATGTAGGCATTAACGGACGGAGATGGCATTCTCGGACATGTGGACGTCCTCGGATTTGTGAAGCCCTGCATGGCGTCCAGATTTTCCAAAGAGGTTATTCCTTTGTTCTTAGTACACATAAAGGCAATTAAGAGTATGTTATATACTAACCCCGTACACTTGTTAACAAAGTTTCGAAAGAAGGATTACATCTTTGTTTACAACACAAATGCGAGTGTTCAAGATAAAAGATGTGCCACCCGTTCAATAACTCAAAACTTTGGAAAGGATATTATATCTAATTTTCAAAATGGTTTTTCAAAGTGAAGGGTAGATCGTCTTCAGACCAATTTTCAAAAAACAACCCACCTTTTCCAACCACCAATCATAGATATATTACCCAAGAACAAGTATATATTTTCTTAAATAGTTTTATTTCCTTTTCCTCATATTTCTGAGGGTAACTAGGTGCATAGCACATAGTCAAGTACGAACCACATTCGAAAGCACAAAGAGTGTATGAACCATGATAGCTCTATTCTCTATATGTCATGCCATAATGGTGTATTTATATTGGCTATATCACTTTAAGCATTGATTGAATTTATAATCAAGTAGCAAGGAGGAAATATGTGTAATCACCTATCCAACTCTTCCCCCCAAATAAAATTATTTAAGAAAATTGACCCTCGAATGGTGATAAAGTGGTTAAGAACACTTTTCTTGGTTGTGACGAGGGGCTATAGCCTCGGAGAGCTCCAAATGATGCACGAGATCCTTGCAATTGGCTTGTAAAGCTCCCAGATGGACCCCAAAATCTTCGTCAGGGGTCTAATTGTCTTGTTTTCAAACTTTAGGGTCAATTTGATAATTTTTTGAACTTTTGGGGCCGATTTGATAATTCTTTGAACTTTTGGGATCGATTTGATAATTCTTTAAACTTTTGGGGTCGATTTGTAAAATGCTCCCAGGTCACGGAGACCATAGGAATTTCGCAGGCCGTGGAGGCCACGCGATGCCGTCGGCCACGGAGGTCGAGACAGACTTGTAAAATACTCCAAGGTCACGGGGATCATAGGAGTACCGTAGACCACAAAGGTCCCATGGGTTTGGCTGACTTTGTGGGCGCCTTCGTCCTCAAACTGGTAGCCTTCGTCCTCGGTCACGTGGGCATCCTCGGACTGAGATAGCGTTCACGGTTTGAGATGGCGTCTTCGGACATGTTGGCGTCCTCGGATTGAGATGGTGTCTTCGTACATAGAGGCGTCCTCGGACTGAAATGGCGTCCTCGGACTAAGACGGTGTCTTCGGACATGTTGGCGTCCTTGGACTGAGATATCGTCCTCGGACATGTTGGCGTCCTCGGACATGGAGGCGTCCTCGGACATGGGGGCGTTTTCCGACATTGAGGCGTCCTTGGACATGTGGGCGTCCTCGGACTGAAAGGGCGTCCTCGGACATGTGGGCATCCTCGGACTGAAAGGGCGTCCTCGGACATGGAGGCGTCCTCGGACATGTGGGCATCCTTGGACTGAAATGGCGTCCTCGGATATAAAGGCATCCTTGGATATAGAGGCGTACTTGGACATATGGGCGTTCTCGGACTGAAATGGCGTCCTCGGACATAGAGGCGTCCTCGGACATGTGGGCATCATCGGACTGAAAGGGCGTCCTCGGACATGGAGGCGTCCTCGGATATATGGGCGTCCTCGGACTGAAATGGCGTCCTCGGACATAAAGGCGTCCTCGGACTGAGATGAAAGCCGGACGTGGCTTGTTGCCGATGCTACCATTTCAAAGCTCAAAACCCTTATTGGTCAGATCCATAGACATCCAGAACTCAAGATTCACCTTCAATCAGGAACGCAAAGTGATCCCCACAGTCGGCGCCACTTGTCGAGGGTGAATTCTGTTAGGACGAGGGTCAACGGTATCTATGGATCTGAGACCTGCAAAACAAGGGTTAACACTCCGACGAGTAAGTCAGTGTCAAGAGTGAATGTATAAAATGTGAGCCAAGAATGGAGTAGGAGGAAGAGCTTACTCTTCACCACCAAAAATGGGGTATATATAGATAAGGTGAAAGGAATATTCCTAGAGAATATTCCTTTCAATGATGGCTTGGGCCATTGTTAGGGCTTTTAATTACCCAATAAACCATAAAGGAATATTTATCGGACCCATGAATGGTTGTCGGCCCAAGTGAAGTTGCACCTCCAACAGGAAGCAATAGTTACGGAATTGTTAACACGATTTTTATGTGCACGCACACTTTTTAGGGGGAAAAAATAAGTCTTTGAATATATAATCAAGATATCTATCTATCTTCTATATACTATACTAGGACAAAAACTAGAGAGAGAAAACTAAAGGCTTGGAGCACATGCCACATAAGATTTAATCTTATGTGGCATTTTCTTAATTTCTTAGACTTAAAAATGCACAAAATAAAATAGTAAAACAAAAAAAAGCAACTAAAATAATTTTTTTTTAAAAAAAAATAATAAAAACCAAACCCTTATTTTCATGAACCAAATCCTAACACAGAGATTGATTGGAGAGAGTACCAAATCCTAACAAATTTTAGAGAGATCTGCATAAACCTTATCATGAGTGAATTTAAAATGACATTTAAAAAAAAAACAAATTCATGTAAATCCAGAGGTAACATTGTTTAAAACTAAAATTATTACATATTTTATAAAAATACAAAATTTATGTAAAAATGTCCAAATGTATATGCCTTCCCCGTCCATCGAACGGGTCTAACACCTAGTACTACTATAACATTAACTTCCTAAAAAAATTTCCCGCCTAAAAAGTACACGTGTCAAAACTACGTTAAAAGTTCTTTCCCCAAAATGTAATAAGTTAGATTGTTGATAAATGTCTCTTTTCGCTAAAAAAAGTTAGGTCTTGTTTGTCCAACACTTGTTTTGACTTTTTGTCTCATTTTACCTCTTAAAACATCTCACACACAAATTCCAATACTATCTAAATAATTTTTTAATTTAATTTTTAAAAAATATTCCAAAAATTATTTTTACACAATTTTCGTCCACCACCCGCCACCGCCGGACCGCCCCTTGCCGTCGGCGGCGGCGGTGGGTGGCCCGGCGTCGGCGCCGGTTGTGGAGGTGGTCCGGTGGTGGTCTAAAATATTATCCAAATAACTTTTTAAATTTTATCTCAAACCCAAATAAAAAATTAAAATAAAATGTTGGCCAAACAAGTCCTTAATGTCTGAAACCCGTAATCAAGATTAATTGGTCAAACTATTTTTGCATTGTTCATTGTGCAATGTTTATGGTCAATTTTGAAAGTTATATTTCCAACGTTGAATGTAATATTTTCATCAATATTTATTATTAAATTTATTGAAATTGTTATTTTTAGTGTTGACTACATATTTTTAATATTAAAAAAACTATCATCGTCTTATGCAATATATTTCAAGGTCAAATAAATTTAATCTTGAATTGTGTAATGTGTTAATATTTTTGTTCATTTCATGATCATTCATCATTAATTTCCGTTGTCGATGTATGAATTTCATCAATGGTCAAATTTGTTTAGCATTTTTAAATTTGGATTTTAATTATTTAACCATCAAACGTACTCTCTCCATCCCAAAATAAGTGTCGTCCTACACTTTGCACATAGTTTAAGAAACTCTTAAATAGGGTAATAAAATTACTCGAATATCCTCAACCAACCCCATTATAAAATTGTCCACCAATAGCATCAACTCTTTTGAGGGTAATTTTGGAAACTTTTGACAAAAAGTGCATTGAAATGTGAGAACGACACTTATTTAGAAATTTCTCCATTTTGCTAAAACGACACTTATTTTGAAATGGAGGGAGTATTGATGCATTTATTTTTGCATTGTTCATTGATGATGATTGTTTATTCATGGTTGTATGCCATTATTGTATGGTTTTCATTATTTTTTTCTGCAACATTTATTGTTAAACTTTCAGACATTGTTATTTTCAGTGTTGGCTAAACGTTTAAAATTAAAAAAAAATGTCATCATTCTATGCAATACTTTTCAAATTCAAATAAATTTTACTTTAATTGTGTAAAGTATTAATATTTTTGACAATTTCGTGATTATTCATCATTAATTTATGTTGGCGTTATATGGTTTTCATCAACGGTAAAAAATATTTTACATTTGAAAATAACTTAATTATATGTTAAACTTTTGAAATTCATTTTTCAATGTAGATTTTATCATTATTTAAACATCAAAAGTATTGAGGTTCATTACGAACATTGAATCGCAAGACAAAATTTATTTCGAAGAAGATAAAAGTAAGATTTTAATTGTATTGTGATTGTTGTAATATACATTATATATTACAAATTCATGATTTCAAAGTTAAGTTGATTGATATTTTCAGTTTAATTTATGTTTTATGGATGGAAGATTCATACAATTTTGTTGAAGATGTGAGCCCTTCAAAAAATGATTACAGTGTGAGAGTTTGCATCATTCACATTCGGAAGCCTCTAATTTTTAAACATCTGACCAATTTCTTTTTTGTTGAAATGATATTCATTGACGATGTAGTTTTTTTTTTTAATTGGATAGGCATAGCGAGAATCGAACCATCAACCTTCTGATAATAACTTTTTCTATCTTAATCCCCTAACCACCCAACGCAACCATTCTACCCTTACAATGTAGTTGGGTTTCTTTCTAAATTTTCAGTAATATTTTATTATTTCATTATTTTTTACCTTTTTATTTTCTTTTCTTATTTTCAAAATATTTTATTACTTTTATAATTTTTCCGATAAAAATAAAAAATTCATATCCCAACTCGTGGAACAGTTAACAAATGGAAATAAAAGGACTTCACAAACATGTTAAAATGTAGGACTAAAATTTTGATTTAGTAAAATGTAAGGGACCTTTTATATAATTTTGTCAAAGCCAAAATCCAAATTATACACAGAAAATATTATTCCTAGTATTAGTAGTCTAATATTGGCTTCCCTCGAAGCTTACGAGTGTCACAGAGAGCGGAGGTTAACAGCCTCTTCGTTTTCCTTCTCCTTTCTGAAATTCCTTTGCTTTAACGTCATAATTCTATAAATTGAAGTTAAAATCGGTCTGTTGCTGACAATTTGCAGTAGAGCCAGGCCTGAGTAAAAGGAAGTTGAGGTAGTATATAAGAAGTGTAGGGGAAGGGTTAGGGTTTTAAGGGATAACGGAAGCTCAACCAATGATGATGCAGGGTCTGAGATCTTGCCGGTCGGCCGGGCTACTCCGGCAGCAGCTGAATCGAATTCTCTGCCACAGCCAACGTCCATCTCCGGTTCGACCCGTCTCGCCACTTGGGCATCCATTCCATGATGTCCGTCCGCTTAGTCATACATTCCTTGCTGTCCGTCCGTTCAGGACTGAACCATTCTGGTAATGAAATTAAGCCCCTTCATCTCTTTCTTCGTCGTCTTCTTTTTTTTTTTTTTTTTCAAATAGAAGTTCTGTTAGAAATTTAAAGTAATTATTTGGTGCGAAAGGGGTGAACAGATTAATCTAGATGGAAACATAGTTAAAGGGGTCCTCTTTGTGGGATTTGATTGAGTTCCAAACGTAACCATTCCTTTGTCAATGCTCATTGAAATAATCTCTGCTGAACTTCTACTTTTTAGGGTTGGGTTTAGTCCTTCATTCTCATGAAGCCCCTGTGGCTTGCTTTCCAATTTAGGGTGTTAGCATTATAATTCAAACCAACTAGTGGTTGAGAAAGGCGTCACAAGTGTTTCCTATATTGGCTTGGGCTATTTTCCATTGGTTTTGAGTTGATTTTAGATCTTTTCATCGAATGTTTTGATTTTGGATTTTTTTTTCTATTTCTGTTGGTTTGCTGTTGGTATACACCCTCCAGCCTTGAAGGTTCTTTATTTGTGCTTGTTGGTACGCTTTGGTTGCCTCCACTTGAGTCCCTCAACTACTCATTTGTTCTTTTTAATTTATTACTTCTTATTATTTCTCTCCTGTTCTACTTTTGGCTCCGGTTAGGGGCTGTCCTGTATCAATGCCCTCCAAATTTAACCTATCTTACCAATAGCTCTCCAAAACTCATTACCCAACTGATGGTCTGCCAAATATAACGTGGGATTCTCGTACATGTTGGTGAGTGGGCTTTTATTTGGAATGTCTCAGTGGCAGAGGCTTTATATAATGATTAAAGTAGATAGGAGCCAGATAAATGTCTTAGCTATAGTAGAGGATATAATAACTTCTACTGAAATGCGTGAGGTAATCATTATGCGGCAATCAACATTGATTTTGTCGTTATATATACTATTTTTATTTTGAAGCTCACTTGATTGGAAATGACTGAGGTAATCATTATGCGTTATGACAAAGACACTCATTTTATTCTTCTTCTTTTTCTGCTGCTGCTGCTTATTATTATAATTTTTTTTTGAAGCTCACTTCATTTGAAGCCCCCAGCATTTCATCTTGGATTTGTCTCCGTGCGACACAAAAATGCTTACGTTGTCGAAAGACTGGGGAAGTACTTGAAGACGTTGGACGAGGGCTTTCATCTGCTTATTCCACTCGTTGACCGGATAACTTTTGCGTATAATTTGGAAGACAAACCTGTATTCATCCAGCAGCAAACGGCTATCAGTCAGGATAACTGCATCCTATCCTTTGATGGACATTTCTCTGTCAAGGTTAAGCATATGACCTTCCCATGAATAATCTTTTTGAACTATTTTAACCTAGCTTCCAGAAAATTGATTATTAGTTTTAGGATGTGAACCCTCTAATCAGTCATATTTTTGAATTACTTCGAACTTAATGTTTGATACCATTGATTATGAAGTCTTTGTAAGTTTCTATGAACTTAGTATTCATTATGGATTATTAGGTGGTGGACCCTTTTAAGGCATCATATCGCCTCTCAAACCCACTTTTTACAATTGTCTGGAAGACTGGGAACCACATGAGACATGAGATGGCTAAGATGAGCATAGAAGAGATCTTTAAGTCACGGACTATCTTGTGCCAGAGAACGGAAGTAAGTCAACAATTGAATATCAGTTTAGATGTTGGATTCCTTCTGAGATTAAAATTTATTAAACTTCCATGAAGAAGTGATTTCCTGTTGAGACCATAAATGTTCATATCTTACACTTAAGCATACCCGAGAACAGTGCAATTGAAGTCATCCCTGTTGGTGCTTTCGGTTTAGTTGATTCACTGTATTTTCACCCGCCCGTGTATTCGGTGCTGTGTACCGGCATTCAATCTGCTTCCACTCGAACTCTTCTTATGCATTATCTGTTCCAATTGCTTAGTTACATGAATTCCATGTCATGACATATAGGGGCTTTCTGTTGTTTATTAAAGATTGGCTTTTCAGTCTTCGCCTACCTTTGATCCTCAGTCTTATTCACCTGTGCGGCTGTGCCCAGCTCTGGAATTATCCTTTACTGAAAATCAGTTTAGATGTTGGATTCCTTCTGAGCTTGAAATATTTGAAACTTTTATGAAGTTATTGCATGTCGAGACCATAGATGTTCATATCTTACAGCAACTGAAGTCATCCCTGTTGGTGTTTTCGGTTTAGTTGCTTCTTGTTTTCACCCACCTGCAGCTGTGCACTGATGGAGCGTTTTGTATTCAGTACTGTGTACCAGCACTCCAATCTACTTCCACTCGCACTTGTCTTATGCACATTCTGTTACACTTTCTTTGTTTCATGACTTTCGTGTCGTGCGAGGGTTTTCTGCCATTTATTGAAAATCAGCTGTTCAGTCTTCGCCTGCCATTTATTTTCAGTCTTGATTTCCTGTTCCCAGCTCTAGAGTTTTTTCCTCCTTCCACCATTTGTGTATGAAATCTGATATCTAACTGTGGGTATGCATTGCATGTGTCTTTTATTACAATCATGGAATTAGTTGGCACTCAATTGTTATCCTGATACAGGAAACAGTCAATGAGGCGGCTAAGGAGTGGGGACTTGTATGCCATCGATTTGAGTTAGGTGGGCAACATCTCGCTCTAACAAACTAGATTTTAACTTTGAGGTTATAACTTTTAAAATGATCCAAACTTAAATTTTATTGGTATTTTTTTGTGTTTCCTATTGCCAGGCACAATTGTTGAGCATGAAACGGTGGAAGAATCCATTATGAAGCAGGCTGCAACTATTGCAGCCCGTGAACTGAGAAGGAAGTTAGGCAAGTGAATCTGTTCTTGTTAGGTCCTTGGGCATATTTTATTTGCAACAAAACCTGGTGCTCTTTGGCTTGTCGTCTGGATGATGCAATATGCTTTGGTTACTTAACTCGGTAGCTGTACTTCAAACATATCGATAATGAAAGTGTGTGCTACATCTCGTTCTTATTTACCAGGAGAGTCAGAAGCCATCCTTGCTGAATCTCAAGCGACAGCAAATGGAATAACCATGATGTCAGAAGCACTAAGCTCTGAACCCAGGTAACGAGAGCCCCTTCCTCCCTCTGCCTTTTTTCTTTTTTGGTTCCTTTTTTGCTCGTTTCTTTTTCCTTTTAGAATTTTAAACTTATTTTGTTGTTGACAGTAACTTGGCTGATTCGAAAGGTGGCGTGCAGTCCCAGGAGGGTGCAAACTCACTTATCTTCGACAGTGTTAAATTACCGCCCCCGCCAATTACTATAGGAATTGTGGTTGTAGGTAGTGGTTTTGTCTATGTAGTCGAAGAACTGGGTGCGTTTGCAAAAATCTTAACCGCTGGAAAAATACATATTATTAACCTTGCTACCCAGCGGGTAGCTTATTGCTACTCTCTCCGTGATCACTCAATTTCTCTCAACTCTATGGAAGTTATCACGAAATTCTTTGGGAGAGTGTGGCTGGATCTTGTTGTCTACTTTAAGGTAAAACAAAATTTTCATCATATATGTATGTATGTATGCATGTATGTATGTATTAACCCCCACTTGTTATAAATTACATTGTCAAAATAGTTGAAGATTAAAAGGGCTGGGGAAGGGGGGAGGGGGGACTCATCAGAAGTTACCAGTACTCGGCTGGATTGCTATGGAAAATCTAAAGAACTCTTTTGTAAGCAGAACTACTAATTTATTAAAAGACAAACTTTAATTCCCCCCTGGGTTCTTTTCCTTTACTGCATGGCAGAACCTCCTTTAATCCTTCATCTCTTTGTCTCGTTAGTCTATCTTAATTTGCGGTCAGGTTTTATGGATCACCCTAATTAAGAGTTCTTCTCTTTTTCGATTTTCTTACAGGTAGTTGAACCTAGTCTGACAGCAGTTAAGGTGGATGTTCCCACTTTTCGTGTGGAGCAACGGGCCAAGTCAAGTGTGCTTAGAGTAGCCCAAGAGTTTACTCTTGAAGAGCTGATGATTAATAGAAAAGTAGTTTGCCAGAAAGTTATGGTAAGCTTTTAATTTGGTCTTTTATATTTTGATGGCCGGAGATGTTGCGTGTGCTATTTTGATGAGAATAAATATGAGAATTTGAATAGTTTGAAGGCTTGAATAATCTGTCCACGTATGTGCCTAGTGAGTAGCTAGAATTATTCTTATATGGTACGTTTATGTGGATTTGGCAACCTCAAAGTGTGTGTGTGTGTGTGTTTTTTTGGCAACCTCAAATTGTTATGATGAGAACTTATGTAGTTTTGCTGTAGAAAAAAGAAACCTTTTGCAAGCATTGAAATTAATAGCATTCCTTTTCCTGGTACAGGATTTGATAAATGAAGTTGCTGAGGGTTGGGGCCTCAAATGTCTACGTGTTGACCTTGGGAGAATTGATATACGTGCGTGGGACGATGGAAAAGCAAGCAAAGAGCGAGTGAAAGTTGCTCATTTGCATTAATTTAAGGTGAATCCAAGTTGGTGGACGGACTTTTTGTTTAGTACTCCTATAACAGTACTACGTATTACTATAGTAGGAGTAAGTTATTAGCTGGGCAATTTACTTTTTAGTTGCGTGATGGGCAACTATCTTTAATGCTACCGTTTGTAACAACCCTAAAGTTTTAACATATTTAGCAAATTAACAAATTAAGATATGAGTGATAAATCACCAATCTATAGTCTATTGTAAAGAAGAAATAGTGCCACATCAGCATAAATTATGTGTCATTTTCCGTCTAGTTGGTGTTTTCGGTTTAGTTGCTTCTTGTTTTCACCCACCTGTCGATGTGTACGGATGGAGCATTTTGTATTCAGTATTATGTACCAGCATTCCTATCTACTTCCACACGAAATCGTCTTATGCATGTTCTGTTCCACTTTCTTTGTTTCATGACTTCTGTGTTATGCGAGGGTCTTCTGCTGTTTATTGAAAATCAGCTGTTCAGTCTTTGCCTGCCATTTATCCTGAGTCTTGATTTCATGTTCCCAGTTCTGGAGTTTTTTCCTCCTTCCACCATTTGTGTATGAAATCTGATATCTAACTGTGGCTACACATTGCATGTGTCTTGAACTACAATCATGGAATTAGTTGGCACTCAATTGTTTTCCTGATACAGGAATCAGTCAATGAGGCGGCTAAGGAGTTGGGACTTGTATGCCTTGGATTTGAATTAGGTGGACAACATCTCACTTGAACAAATCAGATTTTATCTTTGAGGTTATAACTTATAAAATGATCCAAACTTAAATTTTATTGGTGCTTTTTTTGTGTTTCCTATTGCCAGGCAAAATTGTTTTTAGTGAAAAGGTGGAAGCATCCGTTAGAAGGCTAGATAGATCAGTCCGTGAATGGAGAAGTTTGTTAGGCAAGTGAATATGTTCTTGTTAGGGTTCTTGGGCGTATTTTATTTGCAAAGAAACCTGCTGCTCTTTGGCTTGTTATCTGGATGATGCAATATGCTTTGGTTACTTACCTTGGTAGCTGTAATTTAAACATATTGATAATGAGACTGTGTGCTACATTTTATTTTTTTTTACCAGGAGAAACAGAATCCATCCTTCCGGAATCTCGAGCCACGGGAGAAGTACAAGTTTCAGCCTCTGAACCCAGGTAATGAAAGCCCCCTTCCTCTCTCTCGTACCTTTTTTTTTTTTTGGGGTTCTTTCTGCTTTCATTTAGAAATTGAAAGTTATTTCGTTGTTGGCTGTTGCTTGACTGATAGGTATTTGGATGTAGAGTCCCCTGGTTTAGATTGGTTGCAAAGGGCCATAAGGTTCTACGAAGTTGCCAACTTGGACTCTTTTGGAGATTATTTTTGGAACCAAGTTTTGAGCTTTTTTGCCAAGCGGATAGTCCGCTGCATGTTTGCTCCGAAACGTTTAAAGTTACGTACCTTTGACAGTGTTCAATTAAAACCGCCGCTGATTCGTGGAGAGAGTGTGAAAGTCGAGGAAGGTGTTGTCTATGTCGTTGAAGAACTAGGGGTGCTTGTAAAAAGTTTAACTCCCGGAAAACATAGGATTGACCTCCTCACCCAGTATATACCTTTTGCATATTCCGTCCAGGTGCATACGTTCTCTTTGAACAATATGTACGCTTCGACAAAACATTTTGAGAGAGTGTGGCTAGATTCTACATTCTCTTTCAAGGTAAAGCCGCTGAATTTTCTCCCTGGGGTCTGGTAATCTGGTTGTCTCATTGTATTTTCGTTTTGTGTGGCAGAATTGAACCTCTCTTATTCCTTGATCTCTTTGTGTTTCTTTATCAGTCTATCTTAATCTGCGGGTCAGATTTGATATGGATCATCCGAATTAAGAGTTCTTCCTCTTTTTTGATTTTCTTACAGGTGGTTCAACCTATACTGACAGCATATCGGGTGGATGATGTAACTTTTTGTGTGACACAACGGGCAACCTCAAGTTTGTACGATGTAGCTCAGCAGTTTACTGTCCAAGAGCTGTTGAGTAAGAGAGATGTAGTTCACCAGAAAATTATGGTAAGCCTTTCACTAGTTTGTGCTTTTATTTTGATTACAGTGAAGATGTTTATGATGAGAGTAAATCTGTATATTTGACTAGTAAATCTGTGAATAGAGTTTAAGTTTGTGCTTTTATTTTGATTACAGTGAAGATGTTTATGATGAGAGTAAATCTGTATATTTGACTAGTAAATCTGTGAATAGAGTTTAAGTTTGTGCTTTTATTTTGATTACAGTGAAGATGTTTATGATGAGAGTAAATCTGTAAATTTGACTAGTAAATCTGTGAATAGAGTTTAAGGGGAATCTGTCCAAGTATGCGCCTACTGATGGAGGTAGCTAGAATTATTCTAATACATGGAGTACTAGATTTCTGTAGATCGGGCAACCTAAAAGTTATGATGAGAATTAAATGTAGTTTTGCTGGAAAAAAAAGAATTTTTTTGCAAGCGTCGAAATTAATAGCATTCCTTTTCTTGGTACAGGATTTGATTAATGAACTTGTTCAGGTTTGGGGCGTGGAATGTGTCGCTTTTGAGATCAAGAAAATTGATGTAGATGGGAGACATGCTAGCGGCGATCAAAGATAGTCAAGGAACCAAACATATTTTGCAAGAGGCCATATAAAGCAAGCGAGGAGAGTGAATAGAAGTTTGCTTAGGAGTAAAAACTCTAATTCTAGTCTAAATGTCATAATTTTGCTAGGAAATGTAAGTTGGACGTTTTGTGGATTACTCCCATTACAGTAGTGTGTCCGTATTATAGCACTAACTGGGCAACTTGTGGAGTACTCTTATTAAAGTAATTTATAACAAGCTGCGCAACTTGTCGTTTAATCTTGTGGTGGGCAACTAAATGCTAGGATTGATCTAAAAATTGGGCAAACTTGGTAAATATGGTGGAAGTAAATTTATTATTTATTAAACTAGAACGTTTGATATCTTTTTCATCCCTGTACTTGGTTTGATACTCTGGGCCGGTGATCACTATTTCTCTCGTTTCACTTAAATAGTTCTTAAACCGTCTTTAAGGACTTCACCAACCTTTACTTAATATTAATTTGTTACCTTTTTCATCCCTGTATTTGGTTTGATACTCTGGGCCGGTGATCACTATTTCTCTCGTTTCACTTAAATAGTTCTTAAACCGTCTTTAAGGACTTCACCAACCTTTACTTAATATTAATTTGTTACTATAATATAGTGTAAAAGTATCATGTATATCGTGGGGAATTACGATATTCAAATTATTTTTTGAGGAATCTGAGTTGTTTTCAGTGGAATCTAGAGCAGTTTCGGAACTTAACATTGCAGGCCAAGAAAGGATTTTGCAGTCAAAACTTCATGTGATACGAATTGGTGCGGAAGAATCATTCGATTTAAACCCTGCATCATAATTGTAATGAAGACCACCCAAGTAAATAAGAGAGATGTTTCAAATGCTAGTGGTTCATCTGTACTACCACTGTCAAAACAGTTTTCATGCACTCTCATCTTCTTCTCAGATAATGTAACTGCAACCCCCCAAAAAAATTGATCCTAGAAATGTCTCTCCTGCAAAACAAGGTTCCGATCCAAATCTCCCCCCTTTTGCCTACTTTAGAACTAGCCATTTCCATATACCTAATACAGTCAAAATAAATATGCCCTTTCTTAGCGGATATAAACACATTTCTATTTCCTGAGTTTGGGTAGCTTGACCGCAGCTTCTTCACCATCAGATCTTTCATCGGTTTTGTTTGTGGATGATGATTCTGCAGATGATGTACCTGCAGATTTCAGATCCTCCACGAGCACATCATGACCTGAATGCTGCTGATCAAGAATCACTTTTTTGTATAAAGCCAATGATTGAGATACCATGCTAGCAGCGTCGGATGCATTCGAAGGAAGCAACATTGTCGTACTCTGTCCAAAAAATATCAATTGATAGTTTGTGAGTTGCTTGTAAACCACAACTTAGCACAAAGAATGCAACAATCAGACATGTAGTACCTCTTGGGCGATCTTAGAAAAAGCATTGACATATTGCTCGGCAACTCTAAGACTTGCAGCCTGCACAAAGCAATCACAAACATGAATGAGTGCACGTTCTTCGATGAATGATTAAAACCAGATGAAGATAGATTCAGATCTACATAGCTAAGGTTGTTGGAATCCCTGGCATTGAACAAGAAAAAGAAAAAAAAAAAAAAAAAGCAAGGAAAAGGCCAAGTTTGTCGAAACTTTTCATACAATTAAGTTGTTTACATATTATAACAAATTCAATACAGCGCAAGCAATGTTAACAACGGGCTTGAGATTTTAGACAAATAAATCGAAGGCTCACCTCGAGGCCTCCATTCTCCCTCAGCGCATGTGATATCATGGTTATTCCTTTTGCTGTCGCTTCAGATTTAACACGGATGGCTTCTGCTTCTCCTGGTTAAAACGAAAAAGATGTAGCACATATTTTCATTGTTGATATATTTAAATTACAACAACCGAGGTAAGGAACCAAAGGAAATTGCATCATCCAGGCAATATGCAAAAGAGCACAATGTTTTCTTGCAAATAAAATGTGCCCAAGAACCTAATAAGAACAACATATTCACTTGCCTTCTGCTCTATTAACCTGGTCCAGCTTTGCAGCCTCTGAAGTAAGTATGGTTGATTGCCTTTCACCTGACCCAAATGATCAACCAATTCATCAGAGAAGATAAACCCATCAAGCTTAGCCAATGCAGTGTCTTCATTACCATGGTAGATTAAAACATTTTGCGATGCTTGATTCAGTGCCACAACAAAATAAATTAAAAATACAATCCTCCTTCATGAACACCTAACATCTTCAAATTAGTACATGCAAATTCTAAGGAACCTAGCTGATTGAGAGAGTGTATTAATGAAAAGCCTATATTAATCAAGATCCTAAAGATCCAACATTCACCAACCAGTGGATGACAAACAATCTTTCAACGGAAGGTATTTTGAATAGCAAATAATTGTGAAAAATATAAGTTCCACAGGAAGAATAGGACATTATATTTCTTAAAGCAGTTACTTTTGAAGTGTTTCGAAATGTAAGAACAGACCAACTTTTGCCTAATTCTTGATCTACTAACAAAAAGTCATAACAAAAGCTCATGTACTTATGTGGTGCACTTGCAACAGAATGATAGAACACATTAAAGTGCGGTCATCATAGATCATAGATCACAGCCACAAATAATAAACAAGATAAAGAAACACACACAGAAGTTTTACCTTCAGCCTCCAAAATTTGGGCCCTCTTTCTCCGTTCTGCTTCTGCTTGCATTTCCATGACTACCCTCACTCCATGAGGAGGAGATATATCCTCTGAAATGGAAAGCCAAACCACATAGTCAGATAAACGAGTGCAACTAATAACAGCACTTGACCAACTAAATTCAAGGATGTAATAGTAGCCCACTTATTTCATAACGGAGGCACTGCAATCCCCAGTCTTTTGCTGCTTCATTAATGGCTATCTGCAGGAAAATTCAACTCGTTCTTGTCAATTAGAGACACTAAGAGAAACCCCCTAATTGCGGTTACCATTTGATCAAACTTCTTAACATGCCATTATCAGAACATAGAAATGAGCATAGATGCGTAATCAATCACACAACAGAAATTATGGATAAAAGACACAAGCACGGTGAGCTTTTATATCTTTCTTTAGGTCAAAGGTTGTCAAATATCAAAACTCAAAAATAAGGTTGAAACATAAACAGGGGCATCTTCAAAGGTCATTTAAAGCTCTTCTTTTAACAATCCAAACCAATGCTCAGTGATACGTAGGAAACAGTTACTTCAAAGTAAGTCAAGGAAGAAATTTAGAAGAAGTTCGAGCCATCCATTTCCTAATAAAATCTCCAAGAAAGAACTAAAAGCTCTGGCAAACAACTTATGAAACCCTCACTCTGTAAAAAAATTGAGCAAACCACAGGCTTCTAGAGAGAAAGATGATAATGGACAAAATGGTTGAAACAGAATACAACGCCAACAGAACATCGATAGAGAGAGAGATTGATTACCACTATCTTCTCATTGAGTGTGTCCCTCTCCTCAAAAGTTTTGTCAAATGTGATCTTCCCGAGCTCACTACGCATGGTCGTTTGTGCAAGTTGAGTCACAGCATATATTGGGTCCTCAACCCCATATGACGCCAGCTTAGGGTCAACAATCTGTTTGCACTCCACCATATAAGTTTAAAAAAGGATAGCAACGAGAATTGATAAAAGGATTGAACAAGCAAAGAAGGGAGCCTTTTTGCATAAGTAGTCATTGTTTAGCCACATATTAGAATCTCTTAATAACAACATAAGTAGGAGTACACGGTAGCCTATGTAAACCATTCTGACTCCCTATATAAGAAATGTAAAACAATAGACCTAAATGAAACAAATCATTCTCCTAACCTTTTAAATTGAATAACAAGAGGCTAAAACGGAGGCAACAAGCTAAAATATACGAAAAGAAAAAGAAAATTCAGTGAACATAGAGCACAGAGAAGCAGGGAAAAACAAATTAAAAACGAAAATAGTTCAAACCTTAACATAGAGAACACCGTCGATGGAGAGGTAGACATTGTCTTTGGTAATGGCACTCTGATGGAGAATGGGAATAGTCTCTTCTTTCAAAGAATGAACATAAGCGACTCGGTCGACGAAGGGAATCAAGAAATGGAGTCCAGAGGTCAAGGTCTTGACGTACTTGCCGAATCGCTCAACGATATACGACCTCTTTTCCGGCACAAAGTGGATTCCCCAGTTGAAGGGTGGGGAACGATTATCAAATCTGCGTTCGGAACTACAAAAAAGAATAAAAATAACTAGTCTCAATTTTTGATATCCAATTCAGATAACAAAGGGGAGAGAAAAAGGGGGAAAGAGGGAACAGAGATGAATAACCTGGGATCACGACCGGTGCGGATGTGACGGACGGCGAGAAGAGAAGGCGAGAAGTGAGTGGGAAGAAGGGAGTGGTGGTTGAGGAGAGGGGGAGGAGACACCGTGGGGGAGCGGTGGTGGAGTTGTTTAAGCTGCCGGAGTTGGTTGGCGGAACGGGAAACGGATCTCAAGGTATTCATAACTGCGGGTCGGATCGGAATGGATTTTAGGGTGGGGTGGGGAAGATGAGATGAGTGCCAAAAAAATTATGAACCCTCACAAAATTGGTGCCTTCTCTGGAGATTCTTTGGTTGAACCCTCTCTAAACCCCTTTTCTCCTCCTTCTTAGCCGGTCCTGAGTCAAAACTACCCTCTTAATTGTTACTCTTGTTGTAAGTAGTTGTAACATTTTTTACTGTCTCTTTTTTTTTTTTTTTAATCTTGCAGGAGTAAAAATGATTTGATGAGAAGACATTGTACAAACCAAACGCACATGAAATCACAAATAATACCTAATCCTTGGACAAGTTAATTTTCTCTCTTTAGGGTTTAGGGACAACAACTAATTACGATTCCCTTAAGTCCACACAATTAATTTATCTAGGATAAATCTTGTTATTACCTTTCAAGCATTTTTTTGGCTCACCTAATGTATTTGTTTTTGTCGTCTTATACTCCACTAGGACTATATCATAGTGATAAGCACCAATAAATTGAGAGTACTTTTATCGCCATTAAAAAAAAAAAAAGTTTTCCAAACAAAATTTAGAAGACGAGAGGGGAAAACAAAATGTTGTTACACCTATTAATCATACATAACAAATTTCAGGGGCTAACAAATTATGAATATTACCCATTAGTTACTAGAATTAGTGAACTGAGATAGTGACTAGTGAAAAGATAAAATTATTACCTTCTTTAATTTCATAATTACTAACATAATAAGAAACGGTTAAGTAAATATATGTCTGTCACATCAGTTACTAACTCATATCAATATTCATTTTCTCTGTATATATTATTTTCTATTATTATTTTTATTTTTATTTTTTTTTTAAAAAAACTAAGTCCCGGTTATTAACGAAATCACTTCACACTAGAGGCAGTCAAAAAAAAAAAAAAGGTAGTCACTGGTCAGTTGAGTCACTAGTAGAAATACCATAAAAGAAGGAGAAGCAACAAGTGTGTGAAATGTGATGGCCAACTTTTTTTGCCTTTCTTGATTCTGCCCTCTACTCTTCTTCTATATATATTTGGAAACACCAAAACAAATTACACCCTTCTCATTCCCATAAAATTTAAAAAGAAGACAGGAGGAAGGGATCAATAAGAGAGATATCGAATTTGGTTTTGGCCTGGAAATTAAAAGAAGCAATAATAAGAATGGGGGAAGAAGGAATTAGCAGGTTGAAGAAAAGTATAGAAGAAGGGAGAGTGGGAATAGGGATGGTGATGGTACAAGTAATAGCCACCGGGTTGCAACTTCTATCGAGACTAATACTGAACCAAGGCACTTTTGTGTTTGCTTACATGTTTTATCGTCACATTGTTGCAGCTCTTTGTGTTCTTCCCTTTGCTCTTTTCTTCGAAAGGTTCGTTAGTTCGTTCGTGCTTTTTTTTTATATATATATATATATATATATATATCTCTTAATTTCTTCCTTCGTCCCAAAATTATTCTCTAATTTAGATTTTTACTTTCAGTACAAATTGAACTAAAAATAAAAATTTAAACTGGCCAATAATGATCATGAGACAGAATGAGTAATTTATTCTTTCTCATTTACTTCAATTCCATGCAAATTAGAGAGTAAATTTAAATTCATTCTTCTTGATTTGGGCAGAGGTAAGGGACTGAAGTTGATCAGAAGCAGCTGGCGGGTTCTCTCTTGGCTATTTGCAGTTGCACTCACCGGGTACTACGCCATCTCTTAATTTGTTTCGTTCCCTTCTAATGCATGATTTGTTATTATTATTATTATTTTGCAAGATTTGTTGTTATTGATTAATTTAAGTTCAAATAAAACTTAACCGTGAAACAACCTACCCCTTAAAGATTGAATTACAATATATACAGTGGCCAAGCCAGAAAGTAGCAGGAGGTGAAATGATAAATTTCTCAATAAACAGGGGTTTCTTTTTCTTGATATTTTATGCTACAAAATTTAGCACTCTCTATAAAAAATAAAATTAAATTGGGAGCACAGCCCCGGCTGGTCCCTGTCTCCGCCACTGGATATACACCCATTTCAATCCCCTTTTTCATGGAGGAGATCGATCGATACGGCGTATTATTATTATTTTTTTTATTTTTTTGAACAATTAATAATCTTTTATGGAATATGAGCAAGACTAGTGAATGTTCGATCGTAACGTTGCAGTGGTTAATTACTTCAGTCATTTTTTAACTGTTAACTAAAAAGGAGAAGGATCTAAGATGAGGAATTTTATTATGTAGTAATAATAAGAAGATAGGAGTAACTAATACAAAGATAAAATATTCTGACGAAAGAAAAAGAAGGAAAAAAAAAAAAAAAAGAAGCTTGTCTACTACTTATGATCATGTACTTAATTAGTTTTCAAGGGAAAAAAAGTGAAAATAAAAAAACTTATGATCATCGTGGCACCATTATTTTGTTTCCAGAACTAATTTTTTTGAGAGCGCTCCTAATACATAACAATATAATTTTTGTACGGCTTTATTTGGAAGAAATAAGAAGATAGAAAAAGGATTCTCTGAATCAGCATTTGTTGTAAGTTTTGAATTCGCGCATCCCAAATTGTTCCATTATCAGAATTGGTAATTTTGACCATTTTTTAAAAAAGATTTTGCCTACTTTGGGAGGCTGACTTCTGACCCTTATCACAAATCTTGTTATAGTAGTTAATAAAGAAGAGGTATATATTCAATTATGCTAACCTCTTTTGGAAACAAATCAAATCAGATCTCACTCGTGCGTGTGACAGTCTTATTAATTATATATCTTGAAATTTAACAATATGGAAATGAAACCAAATAGGGGAAAAGTGAGAATGGACTTTTCAACTTGCGTTGTTTGCAGTTTGCAGAAAAGAAGAAACAAAGAAAGTAATTGCCAAACCTATATGTAAGAAGCAAGAACCCTAATACAGAGAGAGTCTGGCTACCATATTTTGTACTCCCTTCATCTCATAATTATTATCCAATTTTAATTTTCATTTTTAGTTCAAATTCTAATAAAAGTAAAATCTCAAATTAGACAATAATTTTAGAACAAAGGGAGAACTACATTAACAATAACAAACACGTACACTATAATAATACATTCATATTACGAAAACTGGGGGTGAACCATTGAATCTCTCGAAAGAGGCCAAACTAGTCACAAAAATGGTGCTAATTATGACATAGAGATATAAAAACTGCATACTTAATTAGGCAGAGTTTGCAAAAAAAAAAAAAAAAACTTTATTATCCATTAGTATCAAATACTATTAGGGAACTGAATGATCCCAAGGGAAACGAAATACTACTAATTTAGTGTAGCGGTTAGGCAGCTTCCCCAAAATCATAAACACGTGCAACATCGTTGTTGAGTTTATATACAAACCAACACCGATTATGTTTCTTAGTGATGAAAATGAAACATATATACTATATATAATTACCAGTAACAAAAATTAGGATTTTAGGCGTGACGTGCAATATTGTAGTACTAGAACATGCATACATTGTTTCCCCTGAAATTAAGAGGTTGATCTCTCCTATACTTAACCTGCAGATTACTGTTGCGTATCGAATCAAAGGGTGATAACGGCATGCCTGTGTGGTTAATTAATTATTAAACAACTCAATAATTTGTTGAGCTACGATGTATGCTCTTGCGTATTGTTGTTTGTAATTAATATCTTCATCATCCATGGCCGTATGAGCTAGCGTGTTAGATTTTATACAGATTGTAAATTTAATAACGCGTGATTTTAAGTGACGATGATCTCGTGATAAGTACTAAGTGTAAAAGTATTCATCATGTGTCAAACACGATGATTAATCAATTTAGAAGTTTGAATGTTACACTTTGATTAATTAATTAATTAATAATATGAAGAGAATGATGAAATTTGGAAGGATTCCAGGATAACAATGGCGATGGGGCTGTTCTACTATGGGTTACGAGACACGACGGCAACATACGCCACCAACTTCCTCAACCTCATCCCCATTGCCACCTTTCTCTTCTCCACCATCTTGGGGTACGAATGCATACTTCAATTTTGCAATATCATCAAGTTCATTTTAAACTATATAAAATATATATATATATATATTCCTTTTCTTATATTTATAGTAAATAAAAAATTATACAAACATATTACTCCCTATATCCCAAAATTATTATCCAGTTTGAGATTTCATTTTTAGAACAATTTAAACTAGAAATGAAAACCTAAACTGGATAATAATTATGAGACGGAACGAGTAATAAATATTGATACCATGAGTTAGTGGCCATTTCTTATGAGGCTGGAATTGGATGATTATGGGGGGGTGGATGTAGATTTGAGAAACTGGGGATAAACACAAGAAACGGGAAAGTGAAGATAATGGGGGCGATTCTGTGCCTTGTGGGAGCGCTGGTGATTGTTTTCTACAAAGGCAAAGAGCTGTATTTGGTTCGCCATCCCCTCTTGCTGGACTTGGAGCACCACCACCACCACCATTCTCCTTTGCTTCAAATGCGACACCCTCATTGGGTCCGTGGCACCATTTTCTTACTCTGCAGCTGCGTTTCCTATGGTTTGTGGTTCATCACTCAGGTACTTTTCTAAGTCAATTTAAAAAGGCCCCAAGTAGTCTGTTTTGTGTTGAATACTCGTCGTATTTGCTTGATTCAATTTGAATGCGTATAAAACAGGCAAAATTGATCGGAATATACCCACACAAGTACTGGGCGACATTTTACACAAGCCTCATAGCATCGGCCCAACAAGTCCTCATTGGATTGTACATAGATAGCTCCAAATCTGCCTGGAAACTGGAATGGGATCTCCAATTGCTCACCATTTTTTACTCGGTACCTATGGGATCTACATATTATTTTTATTCATTTTGGAATTCCTGATGATGATGATGAAGGAATATAAAATAAACATAAATATCATAACGATGCTAATTACTAATTAGTAGAAGAACAGGGAGCATTGGCCACAGCAGCAACATTTTGCTTGATAACGTGGGCAGTGTCCAAAAGGGGGCCCACATATCCTTCCATGTTCAACCCGTTATCCCTCATTTTCGTCGCCATCGCCGAAGCTCTTCTCCTAGCTTCCCCCATCTCCCTTGGAAGGTAGGTATTTGGGCTTTTGTTTTCCCTCCATTTTCAATGTAGTAACTTTTTTTCACAATGATTCCCCACTTAGCGCTCTGATCAAACTCGAACTCATAACTCATCCAGACAACATCTGTTTTCAAAACATAAAAATAAAAATGTAGTAAAACATGTTATTTCGAAAAGTTTGTGCTAGAAAGAAAACATTACTCCTCGATGAGATTAAAAAACAAGAATGTAGCCAGTCTCCCCACCCCCTAAATGTATTGTGAACTTGATTGATTCGATGACCAATCTCGATCTTACTACAAAAGACTATAATCTAATTTCTGTCTTATCGGTGGCAGCTTAATTGGGATGGTCCTCATAATTGTTGGGATATATTATTTCTTATGGGCAAAGAGGAAAGAGGCAAAAGGCGCGGTGGTGGTAATTACGACGACTAGTGCCGCCGTTGGGCAGGCATCACAACCCACCGTGGCGGTGACACCACTCCCTCCGCACGGATATGGAGGAGAACTACCAAATCAGCGAGCCTAGCTAGATGTTAAAAAATGACTTTTCCTTTTTCTTTTTTTTTCCCCTTTCAAGAGAATGCTAAATGTAGTAATTTCATTATTTTCGCACGAATGCAGTAGACACACACACACTCACTAATTAATGAAGCCATAGTTGGAAATTAAAAACCTTTTTTGGGTCCCCCTTTTCACTTTGTTTACGAAATTATAA
The DNA here is from genome assembly GCA_949775105.1 of Oldenlandia corymbosa var. corymbosa. NCBI lineage: Eukaryota > Viridiplantae > Streptophyta > Magnoliopsida > Gentianales > Rubiaceae > Oldenlandia > Oldenlandia corymbosa. Next base: position 1,066,957 of record CATKSE010000001.1, on the reverse strand, counting down.
AAGTCGTCAAGAACAACTGGGAGAAATTAATGTACAGTATTATTATCTTTTTTGTCGGGAATGACATCTTCATTGCTCAATCAAGTCGTTGTTCAAAAACAATAAAAATAAAATAAAAATGTCGTTGTTCGGAATTCGATTTCCTTGAGAAATGGTCAACTGGGCTTTGAAAAGAATAATAAAATATGCATACATTGAACCAGGCTGCTACTTTATCAAATTTCTAAGATTAAATTAATCAAGCATCAAAATGATTACTACATTTTTATCTATCTCTATCTATATACTTAAGCAGGACGCTTGAGTCTGCTTTTCCCGCCCATAAGTCAAGATACAAATGACAAACAAATTTTGAAAATTAATTTGTCATTTATATCTTAACTTATAGATTATTAAAAAAAATTAAGAAACGTGAAAATTAATAATTAAATAATTCAATCAAGTTGAAAAAAATTAAATAACTTAGAAGAAACAACTTGTTTTAGTTAATTATTTTAATTTTTATTTTTTTAAATGGTAAATTATTAATTTTCATGTTTACTTTAACTTAAATTTTTCTTCTTCATTTCTTAAATTTTTTTAATTTTATTTTTATAATCTAGAAGTTAAAATAAAAAAGAAAATAAATTTTTAAAATTTAGAATTATACTATCAGTATATACAAGTTAGGAAGTATAGGAAGAAGAATTATAAAAAAAAATAAAAATTAAAAGATTAAAAAAATAAAAAATAAGAAAATAAAAAAAAAATACCCTGAATCCAAAAACATGTGAAAAAATAGATTTCCGTCACTATTTAACGGCCAAAATTAACAGAATAATCTGAAATGGATTAAAATTTTAGTAAAGTAACATGTGTTACAAATAAATTCAATTGATGACCTAGAGTGGAAATATATTAAAGGTTGATAACTTGTTTTAAGGTTCACTCAAAAAATTAAAACATACAAATTGAATAAAGTTTCATTATAATTATTATTTTAATAATCAATTTTAAGTTATACTCCCTCTGTCCCAAAATTATTGTCCAGATTGAGATTTCACTTTTAGTATAATTTGAACTAAAAATGAAAATTCAAACTGGACAATAATTATGGGACGGAGGGAGTACTAATTTTGTAACTCTATGTTAAGATTTATATTTCTAAATGCAGACTATTTTGTTTGGATCAATTTAGTTTTCAAACATCTTAGAATCAAATAGTAATGACACCGGTCGGAAAAAAATTAAAAAAAAAACTGGGGGGCCGTGATTACACGGTTTATATCTAGTAATCTACATACAGCCAAACCCAACATGATAAAATCATGATTCGGTTCACTTCTTCCCTTTTTCATCTCCCTCTAAAACTAGTTTACAAATCTCCTCCCTCCCCGGCCACCGCCATCTCCACCCCGCCGTCGACCCACATGCTCATATGAGTCATATCTCCCGAGGGTTATTACCCATTAGCAGAAGACCCAAAACTTCGGCTTCAATACTCACTCACTTGAAACGCTGCAATAACCTCCGAAGCTTAGAGCCATTACACCCCCATATCATCCGAAAAGGCTGCCACCAAGATGCCTTCCTCATCACCCGTTTCATCTCTCTCTTCCAACCTTGATTACCCCACCAGCGTTTTCGAGTCCGTCCAACGGCCCAATAGTTTTCTCTGGACCGCCCTGATCGAGGGTTACTGTCGTCGTTCTTCCTCTCTACATGCTTGCATTGGCATTTTCAAACAGATGATGTTACGGGCTCCGGCCCAGGGCGAGGATCAACCCGTGAATATTTATCCCCTTCCGTCGTTGATTCGGAGTTGTGCCAATGCAGCTGCGTTGAGGGAAGGGCAAGTTATTCATGGCTTAGTTTTGAGGTGGGGGAATGAGGGGGATGTGTAAGCCGGGTCCAGTTTGATCGATTTCTATGGGAAATGTAGGCTGATCGACTGTGCTCGTAAGGTGTTTGATGCCATGCCCACGAGAAATGAAGTTTTTTGGACATGGTACATGATTTATGGGGATGCCTTGGAGGCTGGGAAGGTGTTTGATAGAATGCCTGTGAAATGCTTGGCTGCATGGAATGCCATGGTTACTGGGTTTGTGAAGCTCGCTGATATGTGTAGTGCGCGGAAGTTTTTTGATGAAATGCCTGCGAAGGATGCCGTGAGCTATTCGTCTATGATTGATGGATACGCTAAAGCCGGGGACATGGGTTCTGCTATGATGTTGTTTGAGCAGTCAGGACGGAAAACTGATTTAGTCTTGTGGTCTGCTTTGATATCCGGGTTTACCCAAAATGGCCTACCAAGAGAGGCTATAGAGATGTTTGACAAAATATAGGCTTTGGGGATGAAGCCTGACGAATTCATTATGGTTAGCTTGATGTCAGCTTGTTCTCAGTTGGGTTCTTCAGAAATGGCAAAACGCCTTGACTCGACTTGCAAAGTAGTAGTATGCCATCACTTGATCTTCACGGATTTCATGTTGTTGGTGCATTGGTAGAAATGAATGTCATGTGTGGGAACATGGAGAGAGCTCGATCGTTGTTTGAACAGCTGCCTAAACGTAACGTTGTTTCATATTTTTCAATGATTCAAGGGTTGTCGATTCATGGGCATGCATCTCAAGCTGTGGCGCTGGTTGATAAAATGCTGGAGGAAGGGATTGTACCCAATAAAGTTGCCTTCACAGTGATCTTAAGTGCTTGCTATCATGCCGGTCTAATTGACCAAAGTTGCCGTTATTTTAAGTCCATGGTTAATCAATACTTGCTCGAGCCTTCTTCTGATCACTATGCTTGTGTCATTGACCTTTTGGGCCGATCTCGAGAGCCCAAAATAGCTTATGAACTTCTGAAATCGATGCCTGTGGAACCACATGCTGGTGCTTGGGGTGCATTACTTAGCGCTTGTAAGTTACATTGTGAACTTGAATTAGCGAGGGAGGTATACCGCAGACTTATTGAGATTGAACACTTTAATACTGGTAACTACGTGATGCTATCTGACATTTATGCTGCTGCAAATGAGTGGACCGAAGTTGCAGATTTGAGGGGTAAGATAAAAGAGATGAGACTATCGAAGATACGTGGTGTTAGTTGGTGGACTTAAGTCGAGCATTTTTGGAATAGTGTACTTGCTTTTCATTAGAAGTAGGCTGCAAGTCGGTTCATCCAGAGAAGCTAACTTATCTGCTAAAATGTTAGGTTGTTTGGCTCATGACGGCAAATTTGGGTTCATTATGATTTCTTGAACCGGGAAGTTTTTTACGGTGAGAGCGCTTTGTAGGCAAAGGTCTTGCCAGTGCTTTGAGGGCCAAGAACATGATGCATTTTATTACTTGTGCGGTCTACTGGAAGATTAAGTGAGGTCTACAGGAAGAGTTCATGCTTGAACGGTAATTCATTTCCTAGTTCTGTTGCTTCTATTCCTTTCGGGACCTAGGGTGGCTGCACATTACAGAACGGTTTTGAATTAAACGGGGGGATCTTGAGAACCATTCTATCGATAACAAGCCAGATCTTGTGTATCATGAGGGAGGAATGGTTAGTTAGTGGCCTCGACATTCTGGCTTGATCACTTGCTTTCTTCGAATGAGCCTTCTGGATGTCCTTGCTCGAAATTACACAGCTTCTGGTGCTGAGGTTGCAATAATGTGTGGTATGCACCTATTGTACTCCTCTTGAAGACAAGAAAATTTTGTAGAAATATGCTTGTGATGCTTTGGGAGTAATCATGTATCTGAAAATCACAGGTTGGTTCCTGCTATTGGTGGAGACTGGAGACTGAAGAGCATGTTGAGTTGAAAAACAACTGCTGAAGACCAATGAATTGCGGGAAGAACTAACACCAAACACAAATTAAAGTAGTCTAAGCAAGTGCACATTACTCCCATTGATGGGTTTTTGGCTAATGTGGAGGTATTCTTCTTATTTTATCTTGAAGCAGCTTCTCAATATCCAGAAATTGAAATCTGCCCTCGTGGCTCATTGTACAGGGAATGAGATATTAGAATGGGTAATATATTCTTTTCCCAATAATTTAAGTAGTGGAAAGTAATTAGTTCTCATTACACCAACATTGATTTTTGTGTGGGGATGAAAATTGAGATGTCTGGTGATCTGGTCTAGGTGAATCAAAAAGATGCATAATGTTGTCAACTATTAGGGGAAGATACAAGACTAATTGGTTGACAAAAAAAATTCAAAATAACATTTGCCTTGATTCAAAGTTACAAAAGCGGAATAAGCAGTGAACCTAGATACTGTAGGTTCTAAATCTATCATCATCAATTAATTCATCATCATGCATGCATTCACTGGAGATTAGAAGCAAGCAAACTAAGGAAGGCATCCTTGATAACATGATGGACTTCTGAGGGGTTAAGAACAATGTAACAATAAATCAATTCCTCCATCTGTTTCCAATCTTGAACCCCGCCTGAACAATGTATCATCTCTAGTATTGAATCCCTGATGTCTGAAAATGGATTGGTGGAGTACTTCACTGCACATATGATGCTATCTTCAAAGACCCCTCGACCTAGAACAACGTCACGAGGCAACCTGGCTGAAAAACTTATTCTGTCCCTCCTGCACCATTTCTTGATTCTGGCTTTTGTCATCCTTGTATCTCGGTGCTCCTCCATCTTCACCAGTTGTTTGTTTGTTCTTTTTTTTTTTTTTTTGGGGCGATTCTTACTTTTGGGGGGTGGGGGTGATTGAAGTTTGTAGTAATGAACCTGAGGGACAAAGAAAAAGGAGAGCTAAAGAGGGAATGGGGGTGGTGTCATGTTCATGTGGTGTGTGGACCACTGGCTATTGAAGACAATGATGCATGAGCAGCAAAAAATGGCAAGTCTAGGTTGGTGTCGGTTTTGGGGTTCTTGAACCTAATAATAATAAAAACACATGAATAATATAATGTCAATTGTTAGTATAATCCTCTATGTTAATGTTACTACTAACATGCTCAACTTGGGCGTGGCTGCACTCTTCGAGTAGCATTACAGTTTCTCTAACACTGTAACTTGTGGATGCTGACATTGTTTTGATACTGTTTGTGGTACTTTTTTTTTTTTTTTGTGAAAACGAGATTATATTAATTAAATCACCAAGACATCGCAAACTCAGTCTTCTTCTATTGTTGAAGTTTATCGATTGAAATGAAAAAAAGGAAAAATAGGTCGAAGACATGACAGAGAAGCGGGGGTGGGGCACAACTGGCGTGGAAGCTGTCGTGTTAGATGCCGGCAGGTTGTGAGCCTCCCCCTTATTGGCTTGTTGGTTCAATGTAATTTCTGTATAGTTTTACTAGTGCGCAGAAGAAGATGATGAAATTTTTTTTTTTTGCAGAAAAGATATTTTCTTTCTATCAAAATGACTTAAAATTTGGCAATATTAGGGTCAATAATGAAAGTGATTGATTCGGCTTTTGAGCTTAGGATTGAGGTGCCTAAAGATATTATTGGTTTAGAGGGTTAAAACTTAAACGGCCGGGTCACGTCAAGCAACGACGATGCTCAGTTCACTACTTAATAAAAAATGATATCCACGTTCTTTTTTCTTTTCTTTCTGCCCGATAGTAAATTACTATTATGGAAGTATGCTGACATTTTGAAGCCTTCCTATTAATATCCACTGACATTTAGTGGTAGTAATAACTGTAATTGTATGTTTGCCTCGGAAACTCGCATAATATAAGTCATGGCATGATTTATTATCATTGTAGTTATAAAAGGAAAACCTTAATCTAGATTTGTAAGAACTGAATGGGTGGGTACCTGAAATTTTTTTACTACAGAGATTAGTTGGTACGTCCGCTGCCTTTACTTACTGGGTGACTAATCTAGTTGATTACTTTGTCAGATGATCTTTTTAATACAGTATACGCATTAAACAAAATGATCAGGACAAGCTTAATTAAATTAAATAATCAGGCAAAAGCTTATGTAAATTGCCGCATGCACGCACGACAGATTGAGTATGGGTGATGACGATGCTTCATTCACTTTCTCAACTCGCGACTGACTCTTTTGATAATGGGTTCATTTCTTTAATACATATACGTAATTTAAAGTTAATTTGGTTATTGGGCATGTTAAATTTTTGCTGAATTACTACAAGTGTTGTTCTGGTATGTTCTAAATATTGTTTGTACTGCTCATTACCTATACCGGTATTATCCAAATTGAAATTGCTGTTTAATTATTTTTTTTACTTTCAGTAAAAATAAAATGTAAACTAAATAATTACTTTAAAATAGAAGGAATACTAATGAAAATGGAATGAACATGGTTTAGTATTATGGTAAAAGTTTGGAAAAATAATAATTATTTACATTTTGAAATTTTTTTTTAAAACCAAAACGATTTACATTTTAAAATAGACAGATTAATATGTTTAGATCGTTTTTACAGTGGGTTTTTTAAGTATTTTTTTCTTTTGAAAATGTAAAAAGGTGTATTAAAAATATAACAAACTATGTTGGGATTAGACATTTATTATTAATAAATAATGAAAAAATATACCGTAAAAAGGATCCCAACAATAATATAAGCGATACTAGAATGTTAAGAAGGTTTGTTTATATTGAGTTTGGTTTATTACAATATTATAAAACATGGTAAATTACAATTTTGGAAACACAGAAACCAGTCAGTTTATCCATAGATAAATAAATAAATGAGGGTCGGTGATGTAAATAATCCAATAACCACACCAAATGGCACCGCCACCCACCCACCCACCTGGGGACGCGTTTGCGTGCATCTCCCATAAATCTTCTCTGCTTTGCTGGTTGCCTATTCTCTGTGTGTGCGTGTGTGTTCTTCATGAAATCAAATAAATATCCTACTACTTATCTTCTTAATTATTCGGCCAATTTTTGATGTGAAATTCGCAAGTCCTTATTAGGCCAAATAAATGAAGCTAATTTCACTAATTAAATATGATAGCTCGTCCTCACTCCTCAGCACAACCAACCACCATATTTATTTGAGACATTGTACAGGCGTGTAATTAACACGTCTTTAAGTTGGGAAGAATTTTTCTTTTTTTTTTTTAAAAAAAAAAAACTCCTCTAGGGTTTTATGCTTTCGGCCAAGTATGATTAGCCCCCGTACCCAACCCAACTTGATGGAATATTGAAAACATTTCTTGGCTCCTGCTCTGTGGTGGATTCCATTAACTTGTTTTTGGTGGTGTTTTTTTTTTTCTTTTTTCGCTATTACTCTATAATAGACTCTTTCCGCTCCAAAATTATTATCCTGTTTTAATTTTTATTTTTAGTACAAATTGAACTATAAATGGAAGTTTAAATTGGACAATAATTTTTGGACAAGAGGGAGTAATAAATAAAATATCCAAAATTGTCTTTCTCCTACATTGCTAAAATTTAGATAACATAGAAATATACAAATGTTGAACAAAGTAAAAACAACATTAATGAGTGAATCAACAAAACTAGGGACAGTGCAATACTGCCCACATTTTTTTATTCTCTTATTCTTCCCTTTTTCCTGCTGGGAGGAATATACTTTTTGAACAAAAATTATTAATAATCAGAAAAAAAATAGTCTAGCCTTTTTTTCCTTAAATTATTATTGTTTTTAGATATTTTCTGTTGCTTCGTTCTAACGCTTTGTTTAGAGTTATTGCTTCAAGTGGAATTTTATTATTGGAATAAGTAAAACATAAATAAATAAATTCACAATTTATGTAATGGGGTAACAACTAACAATAATTTTATAGTATTTGTATTTAGCATTCATCATTAAAAAAAAACTTTACTCGCAAATTATCGAAGAATTCAATATTGATATTATTATTATTATTATTATTATTAATTAAAAAAAAAGATCATTCAGCCAAAAAAAAAAAACAGAATACCGAACGGAAAAGGTACACAACTGTTGTTGTTTTTTTTTTTTTTTTTTTGGAAGGCAAAAAAAAAGGGGGCCGACAAAGAGGAAGAGGTGTAATCACAAACGACTACTACAAATTTGTGCCCCTCAAAAATTCGAGACGCCATTTATAATTGAATTTAATTTGATGATTGATGAAGCACCACCACTGACCACTGGACGAAGGTATCTGTAATTCTCTGCCATTCCCCCAATTCTCTTCTCTCTCTCGAATCCTCTTTTTTTTTTTTTTCTTTTCCTTTTTCTTCTAGTAGTATATTTTCATTCATCTCTCCTCTGTCTCTCTCCTGACCCATTTTGTGTACAACTGCCCGATGATTTCTATATAAACTCCCACAATTCCCTACACCACCACCACCACCAACCAACATTCATTCTCCCTCCACATCTCCCAACTCCTAACCTTAATATTCGTTCATATTATTTATTGGAAGTAATTTTACAAACTAACTATCGAGGGGGGAAGAAAAAAAACAAAAAAGAAAAACAGAAAAGGAAGCAACTGTCTCCTTCCATCCGTAATTAATTAATCAGGGTTGTGTTCATCCCCTCTCGTTCCCTTTTTGTTTAAAGTTGTGGAATTTAGTTGTACATTGTTTTGTTACTCATTTTTGGGGGAAAGGCATGGGCAGGAGGATTAGAGGGATAAGGAGTGGGAGGAAGGTGTCCAGAATTGGAAACTATGCCATTGCGTCTTCGGTTGCGGATCCCTCTTGTATCTCTTGCACCACTTTTAATATCTTAGCTCCTATCTACAAGCGCCTCAATCACCAGGTAACCTCACCCCCTCCTTTGTTTCCATTCCTCCTCCTCCTCCGTTTGTTTGGTTTTTAGCAGAGAAAAACCAAAGTTTTCATCTAATCCCTTTTTGGGTTTCAATTGATGGGTTTTCTGTTTTTCGGTTGGAGGGAAGAACAGGACCAGAGTATCAGAGAAAGCGAGAACAAGGCCTATTGGTTGAACCGCAACCATTTGATTTTGGATTGGCTTTTGGATGAACGATCTTCCATCATTTGTCTCCAGGTATTCAGGATTGGACACTTCAAAAAAAAAAAAAACACTTTTTTCTTGCATCGTTTATTCATTATTTTTGTTGCCTTTACAGTCTGATTATTAGAATTCATAGAATGTTACTTATTGGTGCTTAAGGAAACGGTAAAGTACTAGTAATTTTACCCTTCTTTTCCGGTTAAAAAGTCGTATTTTTGTTGCTCAAGGAATTTCAAAGGTATCATTTTTTGGTTTTCTGGTATATAGGGCTATTATTATTGCCTGATATGGCTTTTGATATGATGCTATTTCTTTTGCATTTATTGAGACCTTACTCTCTTGTGTTTCTGTTAGGAATTCTGGGTTGGGAACGAAGAGCTTGTCAATATTTACAAAAAGAGGCTTGGAGATGCTGGCTATACTATTTTTAAATTGGCCCGAACCAACAACCGTGGTGACGGTATGATTCCCTGCTTTACTTTCTATGTCTCTTTCCATGGTTCTATTGATGATATAACTCAGTCATTAGCCTCCCTTGTTATTCCTTTGTCCATTGTATGGAATATTTGATTTGGGATTAATTCTGATCAGAGATTCCCACTGTTAACTTCTTTTTCACCCTAAAGTTGTTTTGGTCTTTTGACTTGACCACTTCCTGGTTTAGTGGCTTTCCAAAAGTGTCAAAGAGAAGATATGGGCCTAAATGTTAGTGGAGATGTGCTTTTCTTTCGCATTTCTTCTGATGTTCTTTTCTTGAATTTCACAGGACTGTTGACTGCTGTACATAAGGATATATTCAGGGTGATAAATCACAGAGAGTTGCTGTTTAATGATTTTGGAGACCGAGTTGCTCAGCTATTACATGTGGAACTCATTGCTCCTTTCTCACAATGTCGGGGTAATAGTTATGTCCGGCAAGAGATTCTAATTGTTAACACCCATTTATTGTTTCCGCACAATTCAAGTTTGTGTCTCGAGAGACTTCGGCAGGTTTGTTACTCTGTTGTAGCCTTCAATTTTTATCCGCTTGATTTGCCTGTATTGTTACCTTGAGACATTCACTGACTGCCTTTTTGGATTTTTGTTCTGGGAAATACATCATTATTAGGTATATAAAATTTTGCAATACGTGGAATCTTATCAAAAAGAATACAAGCTTAACCCCCTTCCTATTATACTTTGCGGGTAATCCTTTGATTCCTTTTGACCTCAAGAAGATTGCAAAAGAGTTGATCATTACCATCGACTTGCTAACTTTTGTCTTTTCAGTGACTGGAATGGAAGCAAGAAAGGCCATGTTTACAAGTTTCTCAGATCACAGGGATTTGTGTCGTCATATGACACTGCCCATCAGTATGCTGATGCCGACGCGCACAAGGTTATTACTCTGGTTTGATAGTTTGTAATACAGATCTTTTATACTGGGTTTGTTCTCATATCTTTTGTCTCATTCATTTATGCAGTGGGTGAGCCATCGTAATCATCGTGGCAATATCTGTGGTGTGGATTTCATATGGCTTCTCAATCCTAACAGATACCGAAAATTACTCAAAACAAGCTGGAGTGAAGCTGTGTTTGGTATGTTCAAGGTGAGAATTATCCCAAGCTTTTTCATGCATAAATCTATCGCGGTGTTAGAAGTTTCTAGTGTCGATTGTTGTTTTGGATAGTTACCCCACGTATTGTTGAAGTACTGCTCTCTCTTTGCAATTTTGCAAATTGTTATGGAAACTTGTATGTTTTGCTCTTTCGGTTTGACCCCTATTTTTCATACTATAAACCCTTGGACAGCAGTTTGTGTTTATTACAGTTGAGATTTTCAACATGGTATGCTCTGTTTGAATAACTGTTTTGGTGTTAGCCGTTACAATATTTTTCTTTCCACTTACTAATGCATTTTTCTTTTGTTCTCTTGTGAAATGGCTCAGTATCAACTTCGACGGGCTTCATTGACAGAGCATGATGCTTTCGCTTTTTTGAAAGCTGATAGTGATGGTGATTACATCACCTACACTGGATTCTGTGAGGCACTGCGTCAGGTATTCTCAACTCAAAATTGTATAAAATGTTGTTAGTACTTTGCATTTTGATTTCATATCCTTGACTTGATTAATCTTTCAAGTAGACCTTGTGCTGAGTATTTTTGTTGGATAATTATTCAGCTAAAATTGGTTGGCCATTGTTATGGACTCAGCATAGAGGAGACGAAGGACCTTTGGGTGCAAGCTGATATTGATGGAAATGGTGTTCTTGATTTTGAAGAATTCCAGGTATCAACGGTATTCTAGCTTTAAGTGATTTTCTGTTATAGGATGTTAAACTTTTTTTTCCGGCCAGTGAAATAGCATGGAATGAATCTTAAAATTATTCTGCTCTATTGCACATTATTTTCAAGAATATTAACATTTAATTTTGTTGAATATGAAATGTTACGGGTTTTTAACTCAAAAACTAAAAAAGTTACCCAAAAAAAGGAAAATGTTATGAGGTGGCCTGCTCCTGGTATAGTTAAATGCAAACATCAAATAGTTTTCATTTCGCTTTAGGTTCAACTGATATATTTGGAGGAAGCATTTCACCATGTTATTCTGATGGACCAATGATTAATGAAATTGCAGCAACGAATTTGGAACCCGTCTTGGACAGAGGGAGGAGATGAAGTAATAAGCAAGGATGCATGTGATGAATTCACTTATGGTACAGAGCAAACCATTGGGTTCAGTGTGAAGAATGCAGTTCTTTTCCCTACAGAAGTAGAAAAGGGCTTGTGGCCGGAAGACTATTCCCTTTCCGATCATGCCCGCCTCACTGTGGTATTCTCACCCGTGAGAATGCCTTGTTCACGTCTCACGTCCTGACAATCAATGGCAGGCTAGTTTCAACACGAAAAAAGCAATACTTTGTTGTGTCTCCTATGTGCGACCCTGGAAAGTCCTATGTGGGAAAGAACCGGAAAAGGGTTCAAGTACATGCGCGCACATATGATGAATAATCTGGGACAAACGAACGCCGAGTGGAGTTTGTTGCGGCGTTGGAGCTATGGAGCTTGAGCATACAAATTTCGGATGAAGATTACTACACTTCTAAAGGCCATGCAGCGTAACAGTGTTGATTTTGAGGTAATTGGCCATGGCCTCTGCCATCTGGGCTGCTGCGCCGTGGTGTGGTGTTTGGAATGGAGAGTGGGATTCCTAGGTGATGAGGGTGCTTGGACAGTCTGAATGCTTGGTGAATCTTTTGAGATTCTGTACCCTTTTCAATTGCTCTTTTGTAAATTTAAACTGCCAAGCTTTCCCCGTGTTGTAATTGTTCTTCAACCTGTGTGTTTAGGAGATCGAAATTTTGGTGGTGAACTTGAATTCATAGCGACCTTGTTTGTGGCATAGATCTCTAAGGAATAAAGGGTGTTGGAGTTGATCTGCAAGTTTTCCGGTGGTGATGTCGTTTCATTTCCGCATTTTTGCTCATCTAGATTCCTGCAAGTTTGTTTGTTTTGGTATGTTTGGCCAGGTTTCGATTTTCGAATTGTCAACCAAGTAACATTCTTCTACCCTTCCAAGCCGATACTCCTTCCATTCTATTCAACCAAGACAGTATGTTTTCAAAGCTTAATCTCATTCCAAACATTTAAGTAAATTTAATTTAATTTACAAAACCTCTAATATAACCTAATTTCTCTTGCTGTAATAAAAAATAATAATTTAATTAACTAATAGTTGCCTGTTGTGCGGATTATTTTAGTTTTGATTTGATTATATATTTTAAAAATAACATTTTATATTCTTTAATAAAACACCTGAACTCATAAAATAATTGTCAAATTTAAATGATTCACTTTTAGTACTTGTACTACAAATGAATATTTATCAAACATGAATGAGGGCACTACTAACGAGTTATAGTTTAGGAGTTTTGAAAAATCACCAACAGGTACGGAAGAAAAACCTTTCACCAGTTTACCATCTCTCCCACCTTGAACGTGCACGAATATGCAAGGCCCCTGTTTTTCAATAACTTTTAGCCTTGGCCTCTTGATCACATATGAGATAAGGACAAAATTTCTGAATTATGTTTCAAAACTAATACCTGAGTTTTCTTAAAAGGACATGACAAGATCCCTCTTTGATTTGAAGTCATGAGTGTTAAAATGACTAAAAAATCAAGATGGTGATTATATTTTAAATAAAAAAAATTAATAAAACTAAATTTATAATATTAATATTCCAAACTTGCTTATAAATTTCAAAATATAAAGACATAAAACACTCCAAACTGTACTAAGTAACCACATGATCGTTTTCAGAGTCTGTAACTAAATAATTAGCTCAACATCCATAAAATAGATATTATGGAAATTCACAAATTTGAATAGAATATTTATAATGCTATGAGTTTTCACTAGTAATTGGACAAATTAAAGAAATTTGTTGTCAAATAAAAGAGTATTGGTGGAACTTGTATGGATTTTCGAATTTGTAGTTTAAAACAAAATAGAGTAGTAACATATTATTATTATAGATTTGTCAACATGGTTATAGTTTTTTTAAAAAAATAAAAAAATAAAAAAATTCAAGAGGACACGAGGGATTTACACATAAGCTTGGGATTTCTTTGTCAAATAATCTTAAAAGAGCATTATTGTCATTTTACTCATTTTTTTTTTAACTATTTCATTGATGGAGGGTTAACTTTTCTATTTAGAGGTAATTCGGGGGACTTATCCATATAGATATACATTATATAGGAGTATTACCATAAATCAAATCCTAAATTTCCATCCTCCTCCAAGATTAACATCGTACGGCAATGTTTGATTTAAAAAAGAAAAAGGGAACAGAAAGAGAAAACCAAAGATGACTGCATTCAGCGCACGTGGCACATCTTAACTGGTCTATTGACTAATTCACAATCTTAAGCTTGCTCGCTAAGTTTTAGACAACTGTCCGATTTTACCAAGCACTGCCCCTGCCCCCCTACTCCCTCGATTTTATCCCCACCTGCAGCCGAAAGGTGCCCACAAGGAAATTACCAAAAGAAATTATTTTAACCATCCCCCAGATTTTGAGCAAACTACTACTCGTCCCTTAAATTTCAGGAAAATTTTAGGCTTTGTTTGTTTGCTTTTTTTTTTCTAATGGTTTTTTCAGTTTATTTTATTAATAACTGTCCCATCCCAGCATACCTTTTTACATTTCTAACACATTTTTTTACATTCTCAATACAAAAAAACATAAAAACACACACTAAAAAAAGAACCAAACATACCCTTAATTTATTGGCGATGTAATAAGTAACTTTATAATTTATAGATAAAATAGTCTTAATTTTTACATAATCATCAAAGTTACTGACTCTTTGTTAATATTGTAATTCCATTTGTGATTACTGACTCGACAATCTTGAATATACATTTTATTTGTTAATATATTTACTTGTTAGTCTAAGTCATGACTCTGACAATTCATTCCGCAATCTTCATATCTTACATTTTATGATGTGGGCTTGTTAGCTAGAGTGGGATATTTGTAAAAATTTTCAAATATTAGGAACAATTTATGATGTGTTTATAAGTTTACTCAAATTTTAGGAACAAATTGCAGTTCTCAAAATAATAGAGGACGTTCAAATAATTAAAACAACTAGCAAAACATCTGGGATGGCAAGATTGATATTAACTACAAAACCGTACCCCAATGATTACAACGTTTTTACGCGGTATATACACAGAACAGCACCACCAAATCTTAAAACTGAGGGGTCCCACACACACTCGTACAGTCTCATCACTTCCCCTTTCTCTCTATTTCTCTCTCACGCACTCACGCACTAATAAAAAACCTTTACAGTGAGCTTCTCAGTTGTTTCTTTCTTTTCTTCCCTTATATACATCAAAAAAAGCAGATAAAAAGTGACGACGAGATAATTTTCCCCTTTGTTCTTTTTTTTTTTTAAATCTTCTAATCCCAAATCATTCCGCAGATTAGGGTTTCGAATTTGAGTCTAACGCCCCCAGAAATTTGTGTTGTGGATAGATTCTTCGTGGAATCTGTTCCCCTGGTTTTAACTTTCTGTTGAATTTATACATGATGATGGCTGTTCTACCGGTTAAGTCGCTGCCGGTGGGGTATAGGTTCCGGCCGACGGACGAGGAGCTGATCGATCACTATCTCCGCCTCAAAATAAACGGTTTCGAGAAAGAAGTCAGTATTATACGCGAAGTGGACATCTGCAAATTGGAGCCTTGGGACTTACCTGGTAATCAACAACTCTGTTATTGCTCGCTTATTCGGTTCAAATATTTTTAGGGATTTCTTTTTATGTCAATTTTGATTGAGAATTAGAATGATCTGGAAGAGTGGCTTTTGTTTGTTCTTCAGTTTACTGCCTATGTCAGCCTGGTAATGCAAAAGGTTTTAACGGCGAGTATTTAGAATAATCTATCTACCAGTATTTATTTTTCTCCCATTAGTGAATAGTATTAGGGACAAAAGAACTTTTTTTCCCTTTACATATTGCTGTCGTGAATAAATTATAACTTTCACGAGGAATAAGCTATCTGGCCTTGACTCCTATGTTACCAATTATATCAGTTTAGCACTCTGGGATGGGTATATTTTTGCGTGCATGGAGTTTTTTAGATTTTCTTGGATTTGGATCCAAAGTGGCAATTTGTGTGATCACTGTGATGTATGATATCAAGTCGCTAAGTATCTCCATTTCATTGATCAAAATGGCCTCTTTAGTTCTCTATATGTCAAATTAGAAAACAAATGGATGTTTTGGGTGCTTTGTTCATTGCCTGAACACATTTCGGACATAAAAACCATTAGTTGACTTGTATATATGTAGTTTTTGAATTTCTTGGACCATAGATATCAACTCGGTAAATGTGGGAGGCTTTTTATCCCATATGACATTTAAGAGACTCGAGATTCATCTGAAAAAGTGGGGGACTAGTTCGACAATTTGATCTCCTGTATGTATACTTTTATCAGCTTTATGCCTAAGTTACATATGTGCTTCCGTAGGTGCTTGCACAGATTGGACTTTTACTAGATAATTGAATAAAGCACACTGATTTTGGGGTTTTGCCATGTCACAGATATGTCATTGGTCGAGTCGTATGATAATGAGTGGTTCTTCTTCTGCCCCAAGGATCGCAAGTATCAGAATGGTCAGAGGCTGAATCGGGCTACAGTCAAGGGTTATTGGAAGGCTACTGGTAAAGATAGGAATATCACCACCCGGAAAGGAGTTAAGATTGGGATGAAAAAGACTTTGGTCTTTTACGTTGGTCGCGCCCCAGATGGCAAGAGAACTCATTGGGTCATACATGAATATCGAGCAACAGATAAGAGCCTCGATGGCACCCATCCTGGGCAGGTAACACTGTTTATTTTCTCTATCGAACTATGAGCTCTATGATTGAACCTCATGGGATGTGTAAAAAACCATTTTCCGAAAATGATTTTTATGACTCCGTGCCATTTATGATGCAATGCTTGATGGTTCCATGACTGGAAAGATACATTTTCATTCTGTTATTTCAGGGGATTGATTGCTCTTAAACAGTAGTGTAGAATAATTTTGTTTATACACGAAAGACTTATTTTCTAAATTGTAATGTATGTTGGTTTTTGTTTCATTTATTCACTCGCTGCTCTCTGTTTTTTCAATTGGTTTTACCGATCTAACTTGAATGAATTGTGTTCTAAAATTTTTCACTTGTGCAGGGTGCCTATGTACTTTGTCGTCTATTTAGGAAGCAGGAAATAAAGACAGATGAGAATGTTGAAGGTTCAAACTGCGATGATGTTGAGCAAACTGTTCCTTCTCCAAGCGTGGCCAAGTCGCCTGTTGAAAATGGTAATTCAGAGCCTGTTACTCCAACTGCTGGATTCCAAGGTGAAAGCCAGCTTCCAAAAGTAGAAACTTCCCCTGCTATAGCTTCTGACGGAGCCACTGTTCTCAATCCTTTGCCCAATACGTGGCAAAATGAGAATTGGATCGGTGATGAAGTGAAGGATCAAATTTTAGATCCAGCATGTATCCCGGTAAGCCGCATAACCTTAATTCTGATTGGATGATAAATAGAATTTAGATTCAGTTAAATTATGTTGTCTCGTTGAATGGCTTTTGTGCTCGTTGCTTACTTTTCCTGTTTTATGCGGCAGCCTGATCCAGAACTGGTGGAATCATTAAGAGACATTTTTGATGATCCTATACCAGAGGGTTTAGACTGGAAAATGTTCTCGCCACTTCATTCTCAATTTCAGGTGGAGCTTGGTTCTGATTATCTGTGCAATCCAGTCGCCAATGACTTCATCGACAACAACCAACAGAAGGGGATTCCTTTTCAATATGGGACTAATGCATCTGATATTAACAAGTTTCTGAGCTCAGTGCTTGTCAGCTCTGATGAACATTCACATGAAGACTCCAGCATAAATGCATTTTCAGCTGTTGAAAATGGAAGCCCTGAGGTTGCTAATGCCATGCCTAAAGCTTTTGGCCATGATAATGGATCCTGTAGTGAGTCAGAACCAGAAGTTACGCAAGGACAGGTAAATGGAACTCTATGAAAACATACTTGACCTTCCACTTGAAAGTTTTTCAAGATCCAGAAAATTGTGAATGTCTTCATACTATGTTGAAGTTGGTCTTTCAAAATTCTGATTGATATCTTGAGGTATTAAATCTATTTCTCTTTTGGCAGATTGAGCCCTTCTTTTTTGAAGGAGACTTTTCACCGAGTTTTCAGCAAGAGGATCTCTTTCAATTGCAGATGGCTGTGGAAAATGATGCTTACCAAAACTCCTTTGGCAGTCAAGAGAAAAAAACGGATGTGATGGAAATCAATAATCTTGGATTAGATATGTATTCTGCTGTTCGTAATGTTGTTCCTGACCCCGGCTTATGTAATGCTGAAGTTCTATATGATCAGAGCAACTTCTCAGGCAATGGCAGTGTTACTACTGGTACTGGAATCAAACTGAGGGCTCCTCGGATACGGGAGTGGTCCACGGACTCTAGATCCATAGCAGGACAGGGAACCGCAGAGAGAAGAATCCGTTTCCAAAAGAAACTTCAGATTGGACCAGTGCAGTGCAGCATGGTTAAAGAATCAGTTGGTAGGGAATTAAATGACAAAGGAAAACCTGCAGTGGCTGAGGTAATTATTCTTTGCATCAGTTTGTTGATTTCAGTGATTGATTGTTCTTCCCTAGTTAAGTAAACATGCTGGATTAATTATGCAGGATGGGAAAGACTCTGAAAGCGCCACAGATGCTACTCATACGAGTCTGAAGGGTTCAGTAACAACTTCTCTGGAAAATAGTTTCACCGCCCCCACCAAAAAAGCAGCTTTGAGTCTGAAGGGTTCAGTAACAACTTCTCTGGAAAATAGTTTCACCGCCCCCACAAATAGTTTCACCGCCCCCACCAAAAAAGCAGCTTTGAGTCTGAAGGGTTCAGTAACAACTTCTCTGGAAAATAGTTTCACCGCCCCCACCAAAAAAGCAGCTTTGAGTGTTATTCCTTTGTCCGTGCGTACATCTATGTTGCTTGTGATAGTGAGCTTGGTGGTAGTCCTTATCGGCATGTGGGGCTGCTTTAGAGTTGAGTTATAGTGAGAGAAAAGAAGCAGGTCTTAGGCGATTTCTCCAGGATCTCCAAGGATGATTAGTTTCATATATGTGTAGTAGCATTTGAGGTTTCCTTCTCATTTCTCGTGCTTGTTCTTTCGTTTTTAAACTAACTGGAGTTTTAGGTGACCTGGAAATGTGCTTAGCGGTTATGCATATATATATATATATATATAAGACAATGGAGGCACATATTGTAAATAGCACTCTTCTTTTGGTACGGGGAAATCGCTATATTTAAGCTTACTTTCCTGTACGGTTTGCAGTATGAACCCTTATGCCATAAATTATGTGTAGTGTAGCGCCGCCCACTTATTGTTCTTCGATAAATGGATGTGACGCCTGGGTTGTAACATTTTTATGTGGGAATTTCCCACAATATGGAGTTGGATAGATGTTTTGACATCAATATGGATTAATGATCCAAGGTTTGTGGTGTCAGCTTTTGTTGGCAAGGGGGAGAAGCTTCACAGAACATTTCAGGTCTATGTATGTTGACAGAGGCGGTTACTACTATTCTTTGGAAGTTGCACATTTCAGAATTCAGACCATGCTCTTTGTTGGGCCGGTGAACTTATTATTTTTCTGGCAACGGATAAGAAGAGAATCCAACTCTCTATTCCACGAGGATAGATTCCTATCGTTTTGCTAGATTCCTCAATTTTTCAGTTCATTGGGTCATCTCATTTTAGAGAGGTTTACTATGTTAACCAAAAACAGTTAAAAGCCTTCTTTGGAGTTTTTAAAAGTATTTAGGCAAAAGAGCAAATAGATTACGTGGTAGTTGGAATCACGTCTTTTTCTTTTTCTTTCTCTTTCTCCCATTTTTGGTAAATTATCCGGAAAAAAGAACCTTAATCCGAAGCTTCATAAAGAAACAGAACTCGAGAAGATTCATGTTGTTTCTCAGTTTGAAACCTTCATCCCCTCTGCTAGTGATATCATTTTTCTGGGTGGTCATCATCGTCATCACAGTCGTCCATGGCAGCACCTACGCTGATGAAAAAGAACTTAGATCCCAGATTCTCCGGTCAGCAAAGATGGATAAAGATTGGCTGGTTTCCGTAAGGAGGAAAATCCACGAAAACCCAGAACTTAGATTCGAAGAACACAACACCAGTGCCCTCATCCGGAGTGAACTGGACAAACTTGGCATATATTATGAATACCCTTTAGCTCACACTGGAATCGTAGCTCAAATTGGCTCTGCTTCCTCCCCTGTTGTTGCCTTAAGAGCCGACATGGATGCCCTCCCATTGCAGGTACATGTAGTTTCTATACTAGTTGCGGGCTTGCGAATTTTACTTGAACATTGCGTCTCTCTTTATTTAATTTATTTATTGGTTCTCTTGATTGAGAGTATTGAGTTGAAAGATTAATGTTTGTTTAGGAGCTAGTTGAGTGGGAGCATAAGAGTAAAGTGGATGGAAAGATGCATGGATGCGGGCATGATGCGCACACAACAATGTTGCTTGGGGCTGCCAAGTTATTGAATGAGAGGAAGCACAATCTCAAGGTTAGAATTCCCAGTTCAGCTCGGGTCCAATCGGATGGTTCGATAGTGTTTCTTTTGAGTTGTGTTTTGTGGATAATCATAAAACAAAGAGGTTTTTAAAAATAATTATTAGTAGTCTTATGTTGTAGTAAGTCCTACTCTATAAGTATGAAATTTAATGCTACCACCGAGGCGATTGATTTGCCCACCGTCTTGACAATCTTGATCTTTATCTGTCCTGTTCTGGCTGTCACTTTGGCCTCGCTCATGCTTTTGAAAGCTTTCCCCTCCATCGATCTGTGCTTCCCGGTAAGAGACGAGATACAGAAACCGGGAAATGGAGCAGAGACAAACAGAGTTAGAACGAGGTTGGATGTGGTGGTGGTTAGTGGGGTCAGGTTGTGATGACTAAGAACTACAATTACTTACTGTATCAATTTTAAACTGAAGGCATTTTCGAATAACTAAATGCATGATTCATTGATTTGGTACGGGAAAATTTGCCTGAATTTGGGGTAAAAAAGAGAGCATATAAAGTCAAGAACGAAATGATCAAGCTAATTAATTAGCCTGTTTTGGCTGAATGCAAATGCTGATTATGTATGTGATCAAGAACAAACGGAATAAAAGGTTATGGCCAGAAGAAGAAGCCTGTTGATCCCTTCTTGGGAGTAAAATTTTTTTTTCTTTATAGCTATCAAATCAATCTTTATTCTTCGTTGCTCCATGTTTGGTGAATGCAGTAATTTATTCTCCTCATTCGTGAATTCCAAGTTCGTGTTCTCATCCAGATTTATCCAGTCCTGAAATTGGGGTTTCTGCGGCAATTAAGTGCAATTCTGTAACAATCACACCCATGTTACTAGTCACTTCTGCTGGACTTTTTGATTGATTGGCTTGGAGATCATATACTCTATATGAATTTGATGTTTTTATCATGTGTCTCTTTTCTTTTGATTTGTTGTATCAGATTCTCAGTACAGGTCTGCAATGGAGATGGTCACATTAATCCAATCTGAGTTTCTTTTGTCTAAGGGTACTGTGAGACTTCTTTTTCAACCTGCTGAGGAAGGAGGAGCTGGGGCACTGCACATGATAAAGGAAGGTGCTCTTGGTAATGCAGAAGCAATATTTGGGATGCACATTGATTCATATTTACCTACAGGGACAATTGCCACTAGATCAGGACCTGTTTTAGCTGCCTCAAGTGTCTTCGAAGCGAGAATTGAAGGAAAAGGTGGACGTGCTGCGGGACCTCATCACTCCGTGGACCCAATCCTTGCAGCGTCCTCCGTGATTTTAGCACTGCAGCACATCACCTCCAGGGAAATGGATCCTCTCGAAAGTCAAGTAAGAATGCAGGGATGCTAGTTCTAGTTATTTTGTTCAATTGGTTTAATTCCCTTGGAGTTAGCTCACATGTGATACTTTCCACTTAAAATGGGATCCATTTAACCTTGTTTGTCTGCTACAATGAATTTTCTTGTTTCGTATTTTCTCAATACTGTTGGTTTAAACATACTGTATGTTCCCAATTTCCTGGACTAATGCTCGATTTGAGGTTTTTTTTTTTTTTTTTAAATTGAAGGTTCTTTCGATCACTTTTGTGAGAGGTGGATCAGCACTGAATGCAATTCCTCCCCATGTTGAACTAGGAGGAACCCTCAGAAGTCTGACCACAAATGGCCTGTATAGACTCATGTCAAGGGTGAAAGAGGTAAAGCTGTCTTCTCTCGGTAATGTGTGTTTCCGGGATGGTTAGTTAGTCGTTCAGTGTGTAGCTTAGAGAAGCAGTCCTTTTGAGTTTGGTATTGCTATATGCTAATGACCTATGCTGGAGGAATCTGTTGTTGTGTTCAGCTGAGAATAACTAAGATTATAAGCAGCTGTATGTAACCTTGGCAAAGTGGTTCAACACCTTTGTTCTCTGTTTTGCCAAATGCATTAGCCGTCGCATTGAGCCATGAATTTACCCAGTCAAACCAGCTTTCTGAACTCATTGATATATAATCTCTTGGAGATGGACCATGAAAATGAGGAATGAATCCTTGACCACTTGGAATGCAGGTTATTGAGAAGCAGGCAATGGTGCACAGATGCAAAGCCTACGTTGACCTAAAAGAGACAGACTTGGTACCGTACCCAGCTTGCACAAACGATGAGAGCTTACACAATCACGTCCAAAAAGTTGGCAAGCTCCTCCTCGGCCAGGACCGTGTCCAAGAGGCGAAAAAAGTGATGGCCGGTGAAGACTTTGCCTTCTATCAAGAGGTGATCCCAGGAGTGATGTTCAGCATAGGGATCAGAAACGAGGATAAAGGGTCCTTTCATTCGCCACACTCACCATACTTCTTTCTGGATGAGGACGTGTTACCAATCGGTGCAGCTCTGCATACTGCTATTGCAGAAACATATTTGAATGGTTTCCAGCAGCACAAAGTGTGATGATGTGTTGTACAGTAGATCAATATTATAGGTACTGAGGTAATGCGATGATGATATGGTGTATTTCAGAATATGACACACAAATTTGGTCCTAAGATGTGTAGATGGAGTTTTATGTGCTTAATACACAAAATGCAAAAAGAAAGTGCGTGTTGCTTTAATGAGCGCGTTTGAATTATATGTATCACATAATTCATTGTACCATTTTATTGGGTGGTTAATATCACTTTCACCCGCAAAAAGCATCACTTTAATTAGACTAGGTGATGGATGAGAAGTTAATGAACTAAGCAATGTGCCTATGGGAATGGACCATGAGGTTAAGCTAAAATTAAGTTTTACTTAAAGCAGACAAAACAAATGGTTATAGAGGCTGCCGACCTCTTTTCCGCTTTTAAACACATCTTAATCTTAATCAAATACGCAACACACACAGTTAATGCATGTAGTTTCAGTTAGTAGTGCAGATTAATCTTGTGATTAATTCTCAACCTATAGTAGAAGAACCTTTTAGAAATCTATCAGCAGACACCAGACATTTGGGAACAAACAACTCAGCAAGTAGGGCACCTAGGATAACACCGTTTGTCTTATCAAATTTAGGTCAACCTAACTTGATTTGATATATATACTCTTAGTTTAATTAGGCTTTAATTAAAATGCACTCCTTTCTTTCTTATGGCCTCTGACCACTTTTTCTTTCTAAAACGTTGTGGTGCTTGGTTAACCCAATGTTTTAGGGTAAATGACTTGCTAGTCCCTCATATCTTTCTTTTTTTCATTACAGTTTAAGAAGATTTTAAATTATATGTTCCGACTGGTATTTCAGAAATGAAATAAATTAGTTATTTTCTAAAAAAAAAAAAAAGAAGACGAATTTGGGGAGAGAGGGCTGGGTGGAGTAGTTAGGATGGGAGATTTTTATTATTAGGAGGTTAAGAGTTCGATTCTCCTGGAGTCATCCAATTTTTTTATTAAAAAGAAAACAAAGAAAAAAAAAAAGAGGAAGGATTTTGAAGTAGTCCAACATTTAACTTCACAATCTGACTTATATAAGTTTGAGCAAATTTTTAGTGAGTAATTAATGTAATAGTTTGGAACTCCTCTATGCATGCTTTGACAGTAATTCCCAACGCTGAGTCATCCTAACGCAAGACGCTTTAACCATCAATATTTATCCATCAAGTTGGAGTTGCCATCAGATTTGGAATTCTTGCAAAATTTGCATGTTATTTGGTTTCTCAAGACTCAAGGCATTGACAGGGGAATTTGTCAATTTCCTTATATAACAAAACCAGCTTACCCCGTCAACATGATACTTGCTTAAGCTTCGGGATGGAGCTAAGCTTAGCTTTCTTATTTTATTTATTTATTCTTTTTACTTTACATGTTATGGAAATCGTGATGTATTGTTACTTTTTTTTTTTTTTCACCGTTAGTCTTATATTACCGAATACTCCCTTCACCATAATAATTATTATAAAAAGCGTATATACATATTGTTATACTCCCTCCGTCCCATAATTATTGTCCACTTTGACAAAAAAATTTTGTCCCAAAATTATTGTCCAATTTGACTTTTTATGAAATAAGTTACACATTTATCCTTTAGTTTACTATCCGGAAATCATTTTATTGAATTGGCTACACACCACACACAGTATAAGTTAATACAACCCAGTAACAGCAAATGAAACTGTTTCAATATCAAAAAAAAAAAAAAAACAAACGAAGCCCAAACTCCGACGGCCCAAGGCGGCTTCCCTGCGGTGATGCCGGTGGTTTTCGGAAAGGAATTTGGGGAAGAAAACTTCGACTCAAATAGGCCAAAACAACATCAATCAGTAGAGGCATCGGTGAACTATAGCCACATAAGAGGAGAGAAATTGAAATAATCTCACCACTCACCAAATTCTATCAGGGTAAGACGTCAAAATTCCATTTCCTCCATAGCCGCCGATGGTGACAGAGATAGGTGCAGTAGGTTCAAATTCCCCATCAGAGGCATTAGAGCATGAAGATTCTCCGAATTTGAGATTCTTCATCTTAAAAATTGGTTCAATTGGCACAAGTGAAGACTTTTACAATCGAAGAATTCTCTGCCTTCCGTACTGGCGAAAACTTTTCCGGTGGTGTATTTCAACTGAGGATGGCTTCTACATTCGGTCGGTGCTAGTGTGAGAAAAGGAGTAAAGTGTGTTTATAAATCTATATACAATTACTGTTTAAACAATTAAGCTAATATGTACCATATTTAAATAATTGCCGGTTAAACATTACACATACAGGGGTATTTTCGAAAGTTGAAGCTAAAATATAATCAAGTTTGACCAAAAATAAATTCTTTCATCTTGGCTAAACTGGACAATAATTATGGGACGGAGGGAGTAGTACATATAGAAAATGATTTTCCACATTGGGATTACTGATCAATAGTGAAAAATATAATGTAGTGAGATTAATTATTTGATAGAGCAATACTTTGGATTTGGGGGGTTGCATTTGCAGAACAACCCATGTGTCAATGTCAATTTGTGACACCAACTGATGCATGACGTAGGTTGTCTAGTCATATTTGGAGCAGTAGACGATCCCGTCCCTGGATTTGAACAATATTCCTCTCGTCTCGTAATGAATAAACCTCTCTATAATTTATTTTATCTCTCTCAGTCGTACAAGTTACGATTTACTCTGATAAATTCTCTTCCTTTTTTTTTCAGAAAGGGGAGGAGATAAATTGTCTTTTTAGCCGACTCCATCGCCTGGCACATTAAAATTGATAAGATGTCGTCAGTCTTTTATATATGGGGAAAAAAAACACCTGCAAATGGGTAAAAAGTAAAATAATCAATCTGCAAACCCTTTTCTTTTTTGATGAACAGTGACGTGGAATACCAACAGTAGGTAGTAGAACGATCTATGTTGTATAATTGTAATATATTTGTTAACGTCTCGTGTGCGTAAACTAAATTGATATGGAGATTGGATTGGCGAGCGTCTTAATATATATAACAATCTTAATTAATCAAAGCGGAAATGGAGTTGCATGCGGATCATACTAACTAACATGTACACATCTTCCGTCGTCTGAGAAAAAACAATCGATTTTGGTGTAATATCTTATTTTAACGAAATTGAATTTTTTTGTTATTTAGAATTCCATTTTCTGAACCAACAAAAATTAGCACATAAATAAATGTTAATAAGCCGATCGAATGCAAAAATCCCAAATTTGATTATCCTCGAGGGGATAAAAAGATTGACACATATATATAATTAATAACAATACTAACAATAGACAGTTAACTCTTCATCTTTCTGTTCCCCCAAAGAAAAAACTAAAAAGAAGAAATTATATCTCTCAACTTCTCCTCGGCTCCTCCCATGTCTCCAAATCTGCATAATGAACGAATGGAAAATATTCCCCCCCCTTAAAACAAAAGAACAAATACTACTTAATATATATAATATACTATAAATTAGTTCCGGGGGGTTTCAGTACTTTTTGGTTTGTCGCTCGTAAGTCTGATGATGGATGTCACACAAAATAGTGGCTATACATGTGCTCTGCCATCACATATTGGTGGCTTTATTGGGTAATCATCCCACCGCCCTTCTTTCTTTTGCTTTTTAATCCTACTACTACTCCTACTACTTACTTTACTTGACACTAATTTTTTTGGGGGCGGGCGCTATAAATTCATTTCATTCTCTTCCTTAATCTCTCCCCTCCTCCCTCTCCCCTTTAACTCTCTCCTTTGGAATTTCCCCCCAAGTACTCCTTCAAAACTTTCCCCACATTTTTAGAGCAACCACAACTAGCAATGGGTGAAGAAGCAGCTCCCAAACAGGTTTTTGTGGATTATTTTATTAGTTTTTTTTTTTTTAAGGGTTGCGAAACATAGGTGTTGCATAATTTGTTAATTTTTATTAAAAGAATTATAATGGGAAAAATGGGGAATTAACGGAGCAGGAAGAAGAGCCCAAGGCAGAAGAAAAGAAAGAAGAGAAACCCGAAGAGAAAAAGGAGGAAGAAGCCAAGAAGGAGGAGGAGGCCCCGCCGCCGCCACCTCCACCGCCATTTGTGTTGTACGTGGACTTGCATTGTACCGGCTGTGCCAAGAAGATTGAGAGGTCACTTTTAAAGATTAGAGGTACGTCGTGTGTGTATGTATCTCTCCGTATACATATATTAATGGATATATTATATTATGTGTAACTAACCAGATTGGAATTCGTGTTTTACTTACTTGATGATGACAGCCCATGATAATGATGCAACTATTAATCCAATATATCTCTCTCCCTTCCACAATATTTTTATTTGCTAAAAAATGAGGAACAAATGGTAACAATACTGTTGAAGTGCGATTTAAAGTACTGGAAGTTAAACGCACAAAGGGCACTTACGCATATGCATATATATATATATATATATATATATATATATATATATATGACTGAATGAAAAATGTTGCGAACTTTTTGTAGGAGTGGAAGGGGTAGTGACGGACATGGCACAAAACCAAGTGACCATAAAAGGGGTGGTAGAGCCTCAAGCCATATGTAACCTCATCCAGAAGAAGTCCAAACGAAGTGCCAAAGTTGTGTCACCGTTGCCCCAAGCCGAGGGGGAACCTATTCCTCAACTGGTTGCTTCCCAGGTTCCCGGTTTAAGCACCGTCGAACTCACCGTCAACATGCACTGTGAAGCCTGCGCCCAACAACTCAAGCGCAAGATCCTCAAAATGAAAGGTTTTTCTTCTCCTTTCCTTTTTTTTTCCTTAAAAAAATAAAAATTAAAAGCCCTTTCTCTCTCTTACTTTTTGCTGCTTCGCTTTGGTTGCCGAATGTATTATGGGACAATTATTATTATTTGGTTCCATAAAGAAAAATAGAATAGAGACGAAAGATTAATGCTGAAGAAATTAAGAAACTAAAAATTAGAATCAATCACATGGAATAATTAATCCAGTCTAGGTAAATGATCTACAAGTACCAGTAATTAATTAATTAGCGACAGGATGGAATTTTTTTAGTGGTGGAAAAATGAGCAGAAATACTATCTATCCCCCTATGTTACTACTCTACGCGAGTATATTATTAATGTTTATTTCGTTTTCCTTTTAACTGGTGATGATGATTCAGGAGTCCAAACGGCGGAGACGGAGTTAAGCACCGGTAAAGTGACGGTGACAGGGACGATGGACGCCAACAGACTGGTGGACTACGTCTACCGACGCACCAAAAAGCAAGCCCAGGTGGTGCCTCAGCCGCCGCCACCACCGGAACCTGAGAAGCCAAAGGAAGAACCGGAGAAGCCCACAGAAGAAGCAGCAGCAGCAAAAGAAGAACCGAAAGCCGCGGAAGAGAAAAAAGAAGCCGAGGCAGAGAAGAAAGAGGAGTCCCCCACCCCACCGCCGGCAGAAGCAGCAGAAGAGAAGAAGAAAGAAGATGGGGTGGTGATAACAGCTGAGAATACTGGTGATGCTCCTGATGCCCAGATGATGATGATGATGATGATGCAGCAGCAGCAGCAGCATCATCAGAAGCTCATGCATTATTATAGTAATCAGTACTATCATCAGCCGCCCATGTACGTCATCGACCGGATCCCGCCGCCGCAGCTTTTCTCCGATGAGAACCCAAATGCCTGTTCCATTTCCTGAGGCCCAAATTCAGCATCATCTAATTCATCCTCCGGTTTTAATTAGTATTCGCGAGATGAATTAAACGGCCCCCTCATCCTAAGGACCGTAACACAAAATAGGACTGAAACCACCGCATCATATCCTAATAATATATGATTAAATGAAAAACAAGATATATTATTCATTTTATGATCATGCCTCATTCTTACAGATTTGAATGTCCACTTTTTCACTCCCGATTATAATTCTTTAAAATTACCCACAATATTAATATTTTAATTAATTTACTCCTTGATGATCATCATGCACTGTGTCCGTGTGTATATGTTTGTGAATACAAGGAGACAAGGTTTATAATCATCACGTCTCTAATATTACTGTAATATTGACATATTTTTTGTTCTCATAGTAATGCCATCAAATTTTCTCTACCTGGTAGTAGAATAAGACTGATCACTACCTAAACCGCATTATTTTATGGGGCGCACCTGGTTAATGAATTTTAAGCCCCATTTTTATGGATTCCCAATATATATATATTATTTCATGACTTGTGTTGGTGGAATGAGCGAGGGCGCGCATACACAGTATATCCTATGAACACAATTTCGTCCACAAAAATTGTGGGAAGAGGACTTTAGTCAGACGACATCAAAGATTTTCCAATGGACCAATATACAAAAATCTGATTTCTCGGTGACTGAACAATGTTAATATGTGTATGTACGTACGTAGCTGGCTAGGTTGAGCGCCATTATTAATAAAAAAAAAAGAAAAAAGAAGCTAAAACATGCTCTAATTATACTTTAGCGCTAGTATCCTACTACATACTTCCCTTGCTTGTTGCAACGTTTTTTATTTTTTAGTACTTTAGCCTTTTAAAAATATATGGGGAGGGAAAAAAAAAAGGATTATTGTAACGCGAGCTTTAATCCTGAACTCTACATTCTATAAACAACATTACAGTCCATTAATTTACTCTTCTGCGTTTTAATGTTGTTGAAATGGAACAACTGAGCAAAACATGTAGTGCTTACTTACGGCCCGAATTCTTAAAAAATAGTCAGGTATTAAGAACTTATTTAATTGAAATTTGGGCTCGGGTGGATTCCCATTGCCAAACAAAATACTAGTACTACATTCAAAAGCAAAAATAAGATCATGCCTTAAAAAACGTTACTTTTAAGAGCTAATAATAGGAGAACAATTTTGGAACAACATTTTGTCAATGGATTGGAATGTGATTACGAATATTCACGAATTATTTGTTATTTGGAAAAAAAAAACAAAAAAAAAGGTGAAAACCAAAATTTGGGATTAGGAAAGCGTAACATGAATCATGGGTTTCACGTGGTGGGACTTGAGAGGGGGTCTGGAATTAATCAGAGTGAGGGAGTGGAGATCTGATTCAACCATCTCCCACAAACTCTTGGGACTGACGTGGCCTCTGTGTGTGTGTGTGTGTGTGTGTGATTAGATGCTGATTATAATTGCATACTCTTTGTTTTCTTTTTTTAGGTGTCAAATTTTGTCCTTATCACTCACATGATTCCCAACATCATCGTATTATTTTCCTCTTTCTTCCTTTCTCCACTCGTCCTTTTGGGATTAGATCATCCCGACTTGTGTGCTATAACATTCACTCGATCTTTCTAGATTTTTAGGCCTCCAATCTCGATTATTAAAACAAGACCAGAATTTGAAAGGGATAA
Organism: Oldenlandia corymbosa var. corymbosa; assembly: GCA_949775105.1. Taxonomy (NCBI): domain Eukaryota; kingdom Viridiplantae; phylum Streptophyta; class Magnoliopsida; order Gentianales; family Rubiaceae; genus Oldenlandia; species Oldenlandia corymbosa. Next base: position 1,037,113 of record CATKSE010000001.1, on the reverse strand, counting down.
TAAAAAACCCCACCATTTGTACTTCTACGTATATGTATATGTACATGTACTAATCAAACGGAAACAAATTTTACTATAATATTGTTTGAAAAACCTCAAGGCCTGTAAATAAAAAAAATTTATATGATTATTTATTACTATCATCCAGTAATGTCAAGTTTTCAACTGCATGCTGGGAGGGGAACATTCACAATTTGTGGTTGACACTGATGTTATGGTACGTGAATATATATCTTATAGCATCTGAATTGAATTGCTGGATCAAATCCACTACTTCTAACATCTGGTTGACCATGATGTCATGGTCAAAATTCGAACGACCACTACTTCTTAATTGTTTCGTATTTGAAAACACTCCTTCTTCATTCAAACTTAATATGGGGATGGGGGGTAGATTATCTTGTGCATAAATTAGGACCATGCGGACAAAGTAAAGATGGGGCCAGACGTTAATTGTATATAAGTAATTGTGAGTCATAATTATTACTATTTCCTCCCGTCCTTATTATAAGATATTTTGATTTCGTCTTAAGTTTTACTTAAGATGTATTTTTAATTGAAATAAAAATTTTAAAAATATTTCATAATAATTGAGAAAACACAACGGATGTTAAAATATTTTTGTAAGATTTTTTTCAAATTAAAAAGATATTTTAAATTAAATTTAAAATTTAATTAAAATATCTTATATTAAAGATCGGAGTGAGTATTATATAAATAAAACTAGACTGTTGGTATTTGAAAAGAGTAAACGTCAATGCATGCATGGGGGGCAATTTCCTTGGTTCATAAGTAAGGTTGGGTGGGAAAGAAAAAGCGGCACAGAAATGAGAAATCCACATGGGGGCCCCCGGGAGGTTGAATAAAAACAATGGGTCTCACAATTTTGTAGGGTCGACGAGAGAGATGAATGAGTCATCATCTCTGATGGTCTCATGCATGGATCATGGATGTGTGTGTAAGTTCGAGTGGGAAAGAAAAAAGAGTAACCTCCTTTTAATTCTTTCTGATACACACTTTTAGACAGAGGGTTGCACTCCATAACATTCTTCTAATTAAAGGAGCCGCAGCCACGTCCTCGTTCCACAACATTTATCCTCCTGTTCAATTTCACAAGAGCTTAGTTAACATTCTTCATAAAAAAAAAAAGTAAAAAAATAAGATTAATCTCCCGTACTCTTTCCGGTCCTTATTATAAAATTTTTATTTTCAATTAAAAAAATATATTAAATAAAATTTAGAATAAATCAAAATATCTTATAATTGGGATATATACCAAGGAGTACTTATTTTGGTATGGTCTTAGTCTGTACACATTGTGCCTAGCTAGGGCTTCTTTTTTATCTCTTTTTTAAACATGTACAACGACGTATTTAATCTTAATTGAGGCGACATATTTTAAGATTTCACGGTGTTCTTTGAGTGATGTTTGGAGTATATTTGAAGGGTAGAAAGGGGTAGAAAAGAAAGGTTGCAAATTAGTGGACATTGACTACAACATATACACCAAATAATTAACATGGGGATGCATGTTCAGATATGTACCGGGAATATTCTTGTATGTCTGCTGCCTGTCCTTTTTAATTATAATATACTATTTTCTTAATGATTAATTGCTAGCTCTGTAATATCCACCAGTAGATAATGTGTAGTATTAAATTATATAGTTCAATCGCCTTTATAAATAGTATATATATGTGTGCGTCCATCCAATCCGGGAGAACAAAATGCACATGAATTAGTAATTGAGGACGGACGTCATAGAGCTGGTACTACCGAGTGTTGAGAAGAATAACAACAGCATTTTGGTTGGTTGGACAGACTTGGAAAATTATTAATGGAGGAAAACATGCAGATAGTTCCAGCAAGCTGCAAGAGCTTGGTTGAGGCACAATATGTAGAGATGAAGGTTCCCCTTTATTCTTATGGCTGCCACAAGAAAATCAAGGGGGCTTTATCCCATCTTAAAGGTACCCTCTCTACATCATCTTGTATGTATAATTTTTTTTCCCTTGTTTCATAATTCAATTTAATTACCACCCTCACTCAGCACGTAGTATTATTTATTCTTTTTTATTTTTTATTTTTTTTTAATATCGGTATATTTATAGTACTTAAAATTATTTGGGGTGGGCAGGAATATACTCGATAAATGTGGATTATGAACAACAAAAGGTGACGGTGTGGGGAATATGCAACAAAATGGACGTTCTCTCCAGCATTCGGAGCAAGAGGAGAGCTGCCCGTTTCTGGACACCTGATGATGATGCCAACTCCCATCATCAATCGCTAGGACATCAAGCCTTGGATTTGGCAGATGCCTTGCCTTCAGATTCAAGCCCAACGGGCCGCCACCCACCCAATCCAGCTGCTTTGGCCCTCATTAAATTCAAAGCCCCATCACTCGGTTGGAAATCTTGGAAGAAAATCTTCATCAGATCCTACTCTTTTTCATAACTCGCACATTAATTTGTCACACTCTAGTTATAGTAATGTGCATTTTTTGGGTTTTTTCCTGCAGCACTCCAATTGAATTAAGTTTAACCTAGTACGGAGGAGTAGTTTATAATTATTACTAGTTTATTACTACTTGAAGGCGTTGTGGCTTTGTAAGAAATTAGAAGTCGCCTTACATCATTTGAGTCCACAAATTACTTTTACTTCTTTAGTCATGTGTTTGTTTAACAACTTTCCATTTCTGACGTTTAATGGTCTCTCCTAATAGCTATATAACATTCACTTTATTCCAAAATGGTCTGATGGGAACATCTAGAATAGAAGATATAGTAAATGGAGAAGGCCTTCTTAATTCAAACATACAAATATTTAAACTATGCATATATGTGAAGAAATTAGAGATATTGCAAAAGGATCCGCCTGGTTGATCCATTATCAGCAAGATCCATCTATATTATATGTTTATGCCTAAAATATTACCTCCAACCGTGTGAAAGAAAAGAAGGATAAAAATTTCTCAAACATAAAACTATCAAAATAATTATGAATGAATTCGAAAACAAGCCTCGAACTCGGAATCGAAGACTTACGGTTTACTTTGGTTTGTAAAAAACAAAGAGAAAAAAGATAAAAAGATACAAAGAAGTGGAACAAGCCAAGTGGCTCGATTTATGTATACATATATAAGTGAAAAAACCTAGCGCCGCCAGGGAACTCCCGATCGATGGCATGTTATTACAACGACTCAGATATTAATACCGACTAGACGTAACTGTTGACACGCTATGATACACACTAGTGCCGACATAGAAGTCCATATCGATGGCACGTTATTACAGAGATATGGAATTCATTGAAGTAGAATCCATGAACGATTACCTATTTCTACGAAGGAAAAACAAGCAAACACCTATAATGCGCTAGGGCTTATATTGCGAAAAATATAATAAAAGACATGATAATAAAAGGAACTGAAAGAAAAAACAATAAAGAAAAAGAGGCGAAGGAGGCCTTGTGTTGTTGATATGATCGGAGGTGATGTGCTGATCTTGTGATGCGCGGTTGCCTTGCTTGTATAGGAGTAGTGGCCAGTCATCATCTTGGAGAGCAAGTAATTGATTAAGCTTGTACTTCTTATACGTTAGAAGTCCTTCACCAAAAGGAAAAGTAGCGCACTTCACCTGAATAATAGGAATTTGGCCGGTTTCACACTCCAAAATACATTATAAATAGGAGAGCTTCCCAAATTCGATTGTGAATAGAATTAACCTTCAAATATAATCCCTTAATTATAAGAAATATCACATAATTCATAATGTCGGCGTTTGACTATGTTTACACTTTACGGTCCTTACGACTTCCGACTTAGACGACTTCCGATCCTAATGTTTCCCAGATTTCAATATTTGCAGGCCGATTCATATCACTTGTTAGGCTGACACCATTGACGAAATCGATGTCAACATAAAACCCCCCGAGGCATAATGTATTTGGAACAAATGCTTTATGCTTGTGTAACCAGAAGTCCGGCCAACAATGAATCGGCCCGTTGATAGTAACACCTAATGATGCTGTGTCGGAGGATAAGTGCTGTGTCGGAGGGATAATGAAACTCTGTCGGCTGGAACACCTGCAGTGGCTAGCCCCTCGAGACTTCAGAAAAAATAGTTTTTTTTTTTATAATTTCGAAGAAAAGAAAAACTCCCACGATGTAAAAATCAAACCAAAACTCGTCCCACTAGGCGTGCCATTATTTTTGTACAGAAAAAATCACCTTCAACCGTGGAAAAGAAAAGAAGGGTAAAAATCTCTCAAACATAAAAATATCAAAACGATTGTGGATGAGTTATATTGTGGATGAGTTCGAAAATAAGTCTCGGACTCGGAATCAAGAACTTACGGTGTACTGTTGATTGTAAAAAACAAAGAAAACAAAAAAAGATAAAAAGAGACAAAGAAGTGGAACAAGCCAAGCGGCTCGATTTATATATATATATATATATATAAGTGAAAAAGACCTAGCGGCGACAGGGAAATCCCAATGGATGACACGCTATTATAACGACTCAGATATTAGCGCCGACTAGATATAGCTGATGACACGCTATGACACGGACTAAAGACATTAGGGTTGACATGAAAGTTCATATTGATGGCATGCTATTACAGAGATATGGAATCACTGAAATAGAATGCATGAACGACTATCTATTTCTATGAACGAAAAACAGATAAACACGTATAATGTACTAGGACTTACATTGAAAAAAACGTAATAAAATATATGATAATAAAAAAAACTGAAAGAAATAACAATAAAGAAAAAGTGGCGACAGAGGCCTTGTGTTGTTGATATGATCGCGATTGCCTTGCTTATATAGGAGTAGTGGCCGGGCATCAGTTTTGGAGAGCAAGTAATTGATTAAGCTTGTACTTCTTCCACGTTAGAAATCCTTCACCAAAAGGAAAAGTAGTGCACTTCACCTAAATAATAGAAATTTGGCCGATGTCATACTACAAAATATATTATAAATAGGAGACCTTCCTAAATCTATAGAATTAGCCTTCAAATATAATCTTTTAATTATAGAAAATATCTCATAATTCATAATATCGGTGGTTGATCATGTTTACACTTTAAGGTCCTTACGACTTCCGACTTTAAACAATTTTCGATCTGTACCCATTGATGTTTTTCGGATTTCATTATTTACAATCAGTTTATATCACTTGTTGGGCCGACACCATTGACGAAATCGGTATCAACATTACCTTTGGCTCACCACTACCGTGATCGGAATTCATTAACGTATATAGCGTCTTCCCTCAAAGCTCGACACTTTCTAAGATATAGTTCATTTACATTAATAATTAGTCATCAATTTATTAAAAATTTCTCGATTGAAGTGGGAATGGCTTCAAACACCGATTGTTTGTAGAATATATAAATAATAATCAAAATTCAAATTTTATAAATTTCTTTATTTAGTCTGATTCTGTATCGTTAAATTCTCAACTAGAGGCAGGGGCGGATCTAGGGTGGGGGCCATGGGGCCTTGGCCCCCACTCTAGACAATATATTATATATACATTTTATTTAACTTTAATTAATTAAATAAATAATTAATTAAATTTTGCACAATAAATAATAATGTTTTGTATTATTCTTATGATAATTTGTTTTGCTTAATTTATTTTCTCTTAATCGCATTTTGGATTGATTAAATGGTCAACGTTTAAAGTGAATTTGTAATAGTAAGTGATTGATTATAAAAAAAATCAAATAAAGTTGCAAGTTATATAAATTTATGTAACAAATGGTCAGAAGATATATACTAATTCTGTGTTCAAAAAGATGCATGAACATTTTTTTTCCTTTCGTGCTTACATGCATTTTGTTGAAATTTTTTAAGTTAAAAAATGTTAGCTTTGATTTTGCTTACTGATTTAATAGCTCTAAAAAGAGTTTCTAAATGTGTAGCTCTTGAATGTTTATCTATCTAGTTTAATTTATATGTTGAAAAACAACATTGTAATATGCATATATTGTATACTGTGAAAATAGTTAAAAATAATATTATCTATTTTTCCGCTAATACATTTATGGCACCCAATATAAATTTGTTCTATATCCACTGCTGATTAGAGGAAACATGTTCTTTGCCTGAAAGAGTATAGAATGATTTGACACTGAATAGGGGGTGAGTGTGATTTTTTGAATGATTATATTGATTGACAATGGAGAGTCAACTAATTAATTAGGTTATTACATGAATGCATTGAATAACTGTATTAAATTCTTGATTTAATATTTTCGATTAATTTGTTGTACCAAAAAAAAAGTTACACAAAAGTTCCACATTTGTATTTACTACAACCATCAACCACAATATACCCTTCATCAAAAACCACAATAAACCAAAGTGGTTGTGGTAGAATAGAAAGGACACTTTGGCCAGCTGTCCCACTCATTGAGGTGTCTATGATTCAACGAAAGAGATTAGTCACTGTTACCGACGGTGGACACCCTGCAAATATGAAAAAAAAAAAAAACCACAGTGTACCCAAGTCTTAACCACGTTGTTGACCCAGCTAGAGGATTACGCATCAACGAACTATTACTAGTCTTTTTTTTTTGTTAACGAACTCTTACTAGTCAGTATACGCGAATGAAAACTTCAACGTGCGTGATAACTTACGTACGCCCGTTAACCACAAGGACTAGGAGGATGGGAAATTTCCGACACGAATCCGAATGGCAATTGATGTTTTAGACTAGCCTATGGTATCGGACTATCTGTATTAGAATTTTGGAACTTGTCGGTTTCTCGCCTAACTCTGTTGATAAATGAATTGGCAGGGGCGGAATACCAAACTCTTTTGAACATGAATTGGAAGAAACATGATAAATATGTTCTCGGAAATTGTATTTGAAACAAAAATAGTATTACTATTTGGATTCTTACAGATAAGTTCTTGTATTTTGTTCTAAAAAAAATTCATCAAGTTTTGCTACAATATGATTCAAACAACCATGAGTACTGCAAGACACAGTATTTGATGGTGACCAAGTCAAATTATGAATAACACGCATGAACGGGAATGACTTATATATCAATAAGACCGCGAATATTGTAATCGACTCTGACCATTATCCGTTATTGACTAATAGCTTTGTACAGTATTTTTTATATATATTTTTTCCCTTGGTACGAAACACGGAAACGAGTAAAAGTAAAAGTAATACCACTCGGCCTAACTCCTCTTGAAGCACACGGCATGTTCCTCGTTTTTTTGTTTTGTTTTTTTTTTTTTTTGACTTCTGAGCAACAAATTGATTTACTAATATCATTTTTTTAGTTTCTGATGTCGGACCTTTTTTTAACGTAGGAATGTGATATACTCCTTCCGTTCCATAATTATTGTCCAGTTTGAATTTTCATTTCTAGTTCAAATTTTACTAAAACTGAAATCTCAAACCGGACAATCATTTTGGGACAAAGAGAGTAGTTAATTACTACTAATTGGCGCGCGAGAGTGGAATGATAATGAGCTGGGAAAATGTGTATACTCTCTCTATTCCAAAATAAGTGTTATTTTAGAGTTTGCACATAGTTTAAGAAAACATTAAATAAGGTAACTAAATTATTAGAATATCCTCAACCAACCCCATTAAAATAAATGTTCCCCAATAATCTTATTTTTTTTTTGAGGGTATGTTTGGAAATTTTTGACAAAAAATGCATTAAAATCCGAAAACGACACTTATTTTAGAATTTTTCCATTTTGCCAAAATGACACTTATTTTGGAATGGAAGGAGTACATAAAAAGAAGAATGGGTGTTGCAGAATATAGTAGACCACGCAGCAACAGCTTTCATTGTTTAGAACGTGTTCCATTTGGTTACATACATTCCCGACGCTGTGGTTGGGCCGTCAATTATAATCAACTTAATCGGCCTTTCTCTTTTTGCATAGTTTGTTTTCATTTCCAATAACTAATTAATTATTAATTGGCTGCTTTAGTAGTACTAATAAGTGGAGTACATGAGTATTATAGAGCCAGTTAATTTATTGGACACTAAAGGTAGATTTGCCGTTCCTCCTCCGCCGTCTTCACCGTCTGACTTGAGAAAAGAGAGCTCCAAATCTAAAATAAACCAAGACCCTGATTAGATATAGATGATTAGATTAGAAATGAAGTAGATTAGGATGAGATGGCATTGTACTAAAATTAAAATTGAGGCGCGGAGGCTGCTGTTTACTTACATTACATCTCAAATAAAATAAGCCAGACTGGTCTTGAGTTTTGACAAGTCAAAACCTTTTCTTTTCCGCGATTCGTACTCTATAATTTCAGTCAATTGATTGATAGATGATGATTTAAATCAAACCACTCCAGAGGAGAGGACCAATTAAAAAATTGTGGCTTTGAATGTCCCACGACCTTTCTTTTTTGTTGATTTTATACTAGTACTTCCTCCATCCTATAATTATTATCCAGTTTGGGTTTTCATTTTTAGTTTAAATTATACTAAACGTGAAATCTCAAATTAGACAATAATTTTGGAACAGAAGAAGTATATTTTTTTCTTTTCTTTCTTGTCTTTGTTTTTTTCTGGTACATGGTTGGTCTATGTATATTCTTCTATATATATAGAGAGAGATTAGACTCCCCAAATTCACATTCTCATATTCATTTATTATTAACAAATTTTTATTCTTCTTCCTCTGATCAAGCTAATTAGGACTCCTCTCAGTTTGTGTAATTCTATCAGCAAGAAAGAAGCAGAAGACCGTATCAGTTTTGAGTTGCAAGAAAAAAAGGATGATAAGATTGGGGAAAATGGTGGAGCTGTTGGAGGAATACAGCATGGCCATGGCCAGAGTCACTGAGCACCTTTCTCGTTCTTCTTCTCAATGGAACCTTCACTTCCTCCTCACCACTCTTCGCAGAAGCAACAGCTCATCCGCCGTCGTTCATCCGCCGTCGCACATCAATCACGCCTCCCCCTCACCCTTCGTTGTGTATTTCTAGATCGATCAACCCCCGCGCGGGGCAGTGTATACTTCCCAATTCTTTTCTTCATTTTTTTCTTCTTATTCTGGCTCTGTTTTTGGGATTCTTTTTTTCTTTTCTTTTTTTCTTCATTTCTATATACTATGTTTTGCGAAGAATACATCATGAAAATGACTGGTATATATGTTCATTTGTAGAGTACAAATTTGAAATACATTGATTTATTCAGATTGATTTTGGATCATATCACCATCAAACTGAACCACTTAGTATGCAACGGATTTTAAAATCCAACTGTTTATAATGTTCCCAGATCAAGAGTGTAGACCATGAATTCATACAATTTCACAGTGGAGGCCTGGAGAGTATGATAAATATCAATATATCAATTGGTTTACAGTAGACCATGATACTTTGTTACTCAACTATCCAACACTCAATTGATCTTCAAAAATGAAGGTTATAATTCGTATCGCTGGAGTGTTTTTTTTGCTTTCTTTTGTGGTTGCCTAGACTGGTCCTCCTTGTGTTGATGATCTGCAGCACTGCCACATTCCTCTGCCTCCTCTGTCCTCCTAACTCCCTCTCTTTTAGTATTTTTACTTCCGACCAAATTTTCTGTAATTTCTTCTCTCATACATTGGGCCCTCATCTTACCACATGGCACTGGACCCAATAGTTAATGGGCCTCATGGGCTATGTTGTCAAAATGTCTCACTTTGTCTTTATCACTCCCATACTACTACAGTCATATTATAATACCATAAAACGGATAATAATAAATATAATAAGCTACTCAAAAGTCAGATATTTCCACATTCTACATCTTTTCGTTTTCTTTATTAGACTAGTGATGTCTGGTCGCGACCCTGACCCAATATATCTGTAGATTTTAGAAATGTTTGTATCTGGAAAAAAATTATTTTGTATTTGGACCGATATATTTTAGAAATGTTTGAAGAATTTAGAAATGTTTTATAAGTGTGATCATAGATATGTTTGTATTTTGCATAAAAAGAAATTGTATTTGGCCCGATACGTTTTAGAAATATTTGAAGATTTTAAAAATGTTTTATAAGTGTTACTTCTTAAATATAAATAAACTTGATCAAATATATATCTTGAAGTAAATGCAAGCTAAAATATAAAAGCATCCTCACAAGTTTAAATATTAGTAAGATAATTTATTGATGTTCTCTATTGGTTGTGCCAAATCAATACTTAGTTTTGGAGATTTATAATAGTTTTGTAGTAAGCTTCCTCCAAAAGGTATACGCTTAATTGTTGAAACTATTTCTTCCAAAAGTTTATAGGTAGTAAAATATCAAAATATGATTTTGAAACTGGTTAATTGTTGAAACTGGTTAATCACAAATATGAGAATGAAAATAATATAAATTTACATAGGTTTCAAGTTATAGTAAAAAAGAACTCACCTCACCATGACAAATTAAAAAAAAAAAAGAAAGTAAAAAATAGTCCATTAAAAATTAGAAGTTTATTTTTTTTTCTGTAGGTAAAAATGATGTATAAAAACACAAATAAACGTAGAAAAATCATTCCTTCCCTCCCCCATAAATTAGTTAGAAGAAGCGACCTGAACTATTTATATGATGAGGAACTAAAAAAAGTCCAAAAACCAAATTCAAAAAAGTATATTCTTGAAAGACCGAACACAAAAAAAAGCGCTTCATTTGTAAATAAAATAAAATAATAATAATGGGTCAATTGGGAGTATGAAACAAAATCAAAAGCAATTAAACAAAGAAAAAAACACTTCATAACTGACTATATACGAAAAAAACCCTAAGACTCCATAATTAAAAAAAATCAGTCTAATTGAATGAAAAATAAAAAAGAAATTAAAAAAATCACACTTTGTAACTAAAGTCATACAAAAATTCTAGGCTAACTAACCATATAGAAAATCACATCATATTACCTGACAACGGCTACGATAGCTGTAACGGATGGACGCATAAAAATAATAGTAATAACACTATTCTTGAACGGAAAAAACAAAAAAAATAAAAGCCAAACAAATGATTTGTGGAAATAAAATCATTTAAATTTTAATACCTGTAATGGCACCACCATAATGACCGAAGCAAGATCAATGAGAATTTTTTTTTCCTTTGTTTTATATAGTGAGGTAAAGAGAATATTTTTTGAACTCGAAATTTTATCAGATTAGGATGTAGTTGACTATCACTAATGAAAAAAATTTAACATGCTAATAGGAAAGGAGTATATTTCACCACATATTATCAACTGATGATTGATGAGAAATTTATTTATTTTTTTATTGTGGAGAAGGGATTGATTAGGGAGTCGATTGTCGTGCAGATGGGGATGAGGATTTGGGTTTTTTATGAACACGTGTTTTTTTTTTTTTTTTTGCGAAAATAGGAGGTGAAAGTGGATTTGTACTGCATTTGCCTTTTAAATCTAGGAGATGTGTAAATAAAAATTTATTTTAAATATAATGTGGAAATGCACATGGCAAATAGTGGTGCTTTCTCTAAAATACGGTTTTTGTTTCTAATATAGTAAGATATAGATTACCAATAAGAAATTATAGAATCAAATCAAAGGAAAGTGTTCTCACGAAGCAACTGACCCACTTTCCAAGATTCCTTTTTTTTTTTTTTTTGAGAAAAAGAGGTAATTTAATTGTTATTAACAGCGATGAAAATTTTGTAAACACAAAAAGATGCCGGCACCAAGCGACCAACCAAATGGCTTTTACATTAATTGGACAACATTAACCTCTTTTAATTTCCCAATCCTTGCATGTACTTCTGTATCCTTAATGATACGAATATGCCCTTTCTTTTTATTTTATACTATTTCACTAAGCATCATTATTAATGGTCGACTTCTTATTCTTTCCTTTGGTCCGTTCCGTTCCTCCCCTATTATCAACAAGATTAATATTCACGGTATTATTCCTATTTCCCAGTCTTGAAAATGCTAAAGTTGATCTTCATTTTTAAGTTAGTTTGTACTATTATTTCCGCATGCCACTTACAAAACCATCTTCACAAAATTGAGTACCCACTTTAGTACTTCCTCCATTTCAATTTATAGATCGTTTTAAGTTTGGAGAGATTTTTCAAAATGTAGGTCATTTTACAAATTATAGGTAAATTGATGACTTTTTTTTCAACTTTACCCTCAATAAATGATACCAATCTATTTTCGTTTAGTCTTATTTATAATTTTAATGTAATTAATGAGGGTTAAAATAAATATTTAACATATAAATTAATTATTGAATAATTATCTCCTGTATACGTGCAACTTCTAAAGTGACTTACATTTTGAAACGGAGGGAGTGCTTACCAACTAATATATTTACCACTATTTTTATTTTTGGTAAAATAGATAGCAAGAAAGTTGATTAAAAAAATGCATGATGATTAAAATGTCTTGGACTTATTCACTAATGGGATAAGAAAGAACATTTACATGATGCTGTGGTACATCTGAATTGAGAAAATAAAAAAGAGGCCAAGACTTTGAAACAGTTAGCATAAAATTAAGTGGGCTGTTAAAAGAAAAAAAAAAAAGAACGAAAGCGTAGAAGAACAGTACTACTAGTATAGTAGTTTAGACTATAGACAAAAAACACATTCAAGTGGGTATGTAGAAGCATAGGCCACCGAAGGCTTAGAAGAAGAAGAAGAAGAAAATACAGACCCAAATACACAGCTCCCCCTTTGCTTGCTCGCTTTCTTTCTGGGTCACTTGCTCTTCTCCCACTGGTAATCATTTCGTTTTCCCGTCTACTCATGTCAATTTTATTTGGCTGCAAGTTTCTTGGACGATTTGTAATTCTGGGTCTGTATTTTTTTTTTTTCTTTCCTGTTAGAAGAAATATTTCTGTTTTTCTTGAGGAGAATTGAACTGTAGATTATGTGTTACATGGGTTGCAATCTGTGATCAGTTGAGTTATAAATGACCTAAAACACTGTAGGGACGATTATGATGGGTTTGTTATGTTCTTGATATTTATTTTCCCAAACTAAATTGCAGGTTTTGGGTAAGATTTTCAAGGTAATTCTTTTGTGATCAGTAAAAAAAGGGTTGATGATTGACGGGTTTGTGGTTTTTGAAAGAAGGGGTAGAATTTCTTATTTAAAGACTAAATTTTCGACTGGAACTCATGGTCCTGTGGGACGTGTTTGAAGGGAATGTCTTTCTTGGGTTCTGGAAATTTCTGGTCAGTTGACTTATTAATTGGATTTAGGGTACTTGACTATGGAGTGTCGTTTATGATCAATGTGTTTTGGGAATTAATATTTGAAGGTTAACTTAATTGCAGCTTCTTCTTGGCATTTCTGATTTGAATATGTTTGTTGGGTTTTGCTTTCTTATCAGTTGAGAGACACAAACCGGATAAACACAGAAGGTATGATGATGGGTATTGGATCCTTGGGCTATGGAGGGCCTTCATCATCGTCTTCATCATCATCTTCCAATTTGTCTGCTTCAGCCCCACCTTTTACAGTTGATCGGTTCAATTTGAAACCATCTGGCTCTAATTCCTCTATGCAATTCCCTGAATTCCCTGCCTATGGTTCTCCCTTTGGACCGGCTTGGCAGCCGTATACAAACCCTCGACCAGATAATACTATCTATCCAAAGTCTGAGTTGGAGATTGATTCTTCCACCAGGACCACCTCTGTGCCTTTACCTGATGACTATGGGTTTCAGTATTCAATGTCTAAGCCTAATGATCCTGCTTCTCAGGCCTTTACTTGGTCTTCTACAAGCCCTGGCCCTAAAACTTTTTCCAGCACTTTGGTGGATTCATTTTACAACCAGTATGCTCCTCCCATGGCGGATCATGATTCTTCTCCTTCATTGGGTATTAGTGAGCACAATTATGACCTGCTGGTGCCTTCCTCAGGTCTTGTATCTACTGCTGATCTGTCATCGCAGGTGGATTATACTCATGGTCTTGAGTATGGAACACAGTTGCATGGTGTTTGGAATAGGACACTTGATGGTAAGATGAATGAACCTGCGGGAATCAGTGGTTGTTCCTTTCTGGATGACACACCAGCTCTTGCTCTTAGCACTTATGAGAAGCAAATGATTCAAGGTAGATACTGTCCATTGAACTGTGGGTTAAAAATACCTTATAATGACTTATACTGCCAAAATATTTCAATTTCTTGGGACTTGTTGTTTATTTTAAAAACAAACTATGGAGATTATTTTTGTAATGTAAGGATGGCCTTTTCACATGTCTAATGTGTATGTATTTTTGTTTTTCGTCTTGATTCGCGCATTGCAATTATTAGTTGAGTCAGGATTTTTGAAGTTCAAAGAATTCATCTTTTTTATGGATTTAGATATGCCTAAGAATTTCGTTGCTGACTATGTAGTAGGGACAATCAACGACAAGATTGACCTTATGAAAATTTTCCATCTTGCAAATGTTGTTGGAAAAGATTATCGTAGTTGCCTTGATTGCCATAAATTCTAGAATTTCACCTATCCAACATGTTATGAGGGCACTTCCTAATCCTAGATCGTTAGTAAACGAACCAGATGTGATGAATTTCTGATGCCTTCCATGTCTCTTTCGAATCCACTAGTTGCAGTCTTGCTTTACAGATGTCTGTCACATTATGGGGATTTTATACTTTTTGAATCTGGATACATTCTTGCAGGTAGTGGGCAGTTTCCTGATATTACTGCAAGAGTTAGCAGTAATGGTTTGATGGGGATGGAACGCAAGGATAACGTGTCGCAACCAGTTGGTCAGAGTGTTTTCTCTTTTCCTTTTAACTCCACCAGGACTACTGCAATTTCGGGTTCCAGTTCTACCACTGTTCCAGTCTCATCTCCAAATCTGTCCCCTGGTGCTCATAGTTATATGTTTGTAACAAAACCTCCTCCTGCTTTGGTCATTCGTCCCCCGCCTTCTGGGAAAAAGACTTTCTCCGCAAAAACTCTCAGTGCTGCAAATGTTGCGGCTTTTCAACCTAGTGACGAACTTGGGAGCAGTTGTCATTTAAAAGGAAAAGACCCTCAGGTTCTGCTTGATCCAGAAGTTGGAGAAGTTTCTTTGTTTACCAGCGAAGTCAAGGGTCAGAAAGATGGTAATAACAGCCAGCTATTTTCTGCGTCATCTGTTATGGGAGAAGTATCAAGCAAGTCCAAGAGTACAAATGATTCAAAAGTAAACTTTGAGTCACCAGTCCGATATATTAATGCCAGTGGGAGTGCCTCTTTGCTCTCTGCTGCGGATAACTTACAATCTGTTAAGACTTTTGATATTGGCCCTGATTGTTTTGATTTTGATCATTACAATTTTGCTGTGGACTCTCCTTGCTGGAAAGGGGCCCCGGCTTCAAACTTTTCTCCATTTGGTGCTCCAGAAGTTGAAACTGCACATCAGTTTGGATCAAAAACGGGAAATTCTCGTCAGACGGATCTTCATGTTGATCATATTTTTCCTCCCCCAAATGACGCAATTAGATGCTCTTCTGTACAAGCCAGTGAAGAAAAAGTGCTTGAACAAAACAATGGAGAAGAAGTTGTATCAGTTCCTGGAAATTTATCAGAGGTGGATTGCTCAGTTGATAAGGCAAAAGAAACATTGAAAGGTACAAACCAGATAAGCAATAGGGGAGTCCAGTTATCGGACGAGATGGATGCACCTAGAGAAGATTATAAGCTGCCAACGCATCCGAAGAACAAGGAGGAGTCAAAATCTTCTGACAAAAAGCAACTTGGAGTTGAAGAGGATAATACTACCGCCACATTGGACCTAAGTAGTCGGGCTATTGGACCTAACTCTGTCTTGAGTGATACTACAGCAGGGGCTATTGCTGTCCGTGCTGCAGAAAATGTTCTATGTTCACCTTCTTCCGAAGAAGGTGGCCCGGAATTGGTGAAAGCAAGTGGAGGTCAATTATTCCCCACTATGGACGTTCAATCCTTGATTAAAGTATTACAAAACGTTTCAGACTTGCTTTGGTTTAGTTTCACAGACTCATGTGGTCTCAAAGATCTGGATATTGAGGCCATTAAGCATGTAATTAATAATCTCGAGAGACTGGCTTCTAAGAAAACTGAGTATTTAACGGAATCAAAACAGGTACAGCTTTGCCGGAGAGATACTTGTGATAAAGTTGGAGACTCACTGAATCAGCGTATGGTATGTCACCATCATTGAGCACAAATAGATTTTTTACAATTTTATTGCAAGTATATAATGTTTAGAAAGTTGTTTGAAGAGGGGTATAATTGTCAGTTGTTGAAGTAATATAACCAACATTACAAAATTCTTGATGAATGTGACCTTCATGCAAGTATTTGATGGCTAAATGTTTGAAGTATTTAAGAGAGGTTAGTTTCATTCTGTATGGTTTCATCTGCACTGTTTTCTTTGCATAGTGTGTATTGTAGATTACCATACTTTAACTCTATTGTGGCGATTTCTTGACTTACGGATTTGGTAAGTGGAAGAAAGGTTAGCTAATAATTTGCTCATAAAAATTCCATTCTGCAATGTTTCCACCCCCCACACACTCTCTCCTTTTTGCTGATGTAGCACTTCAGGCATTCCTGGAATGCTCAAATCTTTTGCTTTGCCTGCTTAAAAGATGGAAAGAATACATATTCTTACATGTGGTTGAAATGGTTCCCTGTACAGAGCTGCACTGCAAACAAATACCAACCTGAGAATGATGTGGTTAGAAAATCGCTCAACTGCCTCAGCAGCGACAACCAAATGATAAACAAGTATGTTTCCCTTGGAAAGGATGGGATTTTTCAGCCTTTTAATACTCCAATGGATGATTTAGATTCTCTTGGAGATGATAGTATGGCTCAGGTAAGCATTTCCAGGCGACTCGTTCGAAACAACTTTCGTGATTTAAAGAGTTTATACTTTATAACTTGAATACTTTCTACATCAGAGGGGAAGTTAGGAGGCATGTAGTTTCTGTTGCCTGATGGCTTGTTCATGCCTTGCAGGCAATAAAGAAAGTCCTCGAGGAAAACTTTCTTTCTGGGGAGGAAATGGAATCACAACAAGCTCTTTTGTTTAAGAGTTTGTGGCTCGAGGCAGAAGCCAAATTATGTTCCATCAGTTACCGAGTCCGTTTTGAAAGAATGAAGATGGAGTTGCAGAAATTTAAGTCCAATAATGGAAAAGGTAAAACATTTCCACACTTACATTTTTCTAAAATTGTTGTCTCGCCTGATTTTAGTTTATTCATTATCTTTTTTTTGGTTCTACTTTTAAAATGTTTAAGAAGGCACAGATAGGTCGGATAAAACATCAGGTCCTGCTAGGTCAGGGGTTGATCTGAATGTTTCTGTTGCGCCTCCATCATCTAAGGCCACAAGTGACTCGAATCTGGAATCCAAAATCTGGAGCCTACCTAAATCAAACTCAAACAGCAACACTAATGCTGTTCCAGCCTCCATTATGACCAAGTTTGATGCTTTGAAACAGCGTGGAGACTCAAGAAGTACACAATTTGTCGGTGAAGAATCTGCAGATAACGCCACTGATGATTTCGCTCCTGCCAAGTCACAGTCTCTTCAAGACGAAGCACAAGATAGAAAACCTAATTTGGCCGTAGAACCCAAGTTAGGTTTAAGCTCGACTTGCAATACTGATGATGTGGATGCCTCAGTTATGACCAGATTCCACATCTTGAAAAGCAGGGACAATCCAAAAACCACAGCATTCCTGAGAGGCCAGCCTGAGGGTTTGAGATCGAGCGTGCCTGGTGAAACTCGTTCTCAGACAACAGGAGATGTCAACGAAAAACATTTTGGCAGCCCGCATGTTGGAAGCAGTCCCAGGTATGAGCTGGTTAAAAATTTATTTCCCTCTTTTATGACCAATGGTGATGATGATCGAATAAAGCAGTCTAATTTTCTCATAACGGATTTACCATCTAGAAACCAGTGTTCAATAGGGTCCAGTGACACATGCTCGTCGGATTGGGAACATATACTAAAAGAGGATGATATACCATGGCGTTGAGGCTGGGGGACGATGAATCACCACTGTTGACGAGAGAGAGTGAGAGAGGGGGTAGCTTCAGGAAAATGCATGGCTTTTCTTGTATGGCTTTCTGCCCTGTGAGAAAGCCTTTTGAGAAGTTCAAAAGTGATGATTATGTAGGTATGCAGACTGGAATGTCAAATCAACTCTTAAAAAACTGGTCTTCAGACTTGTACAAAACATGGTTCCTTTCTATTTTGGTTAAATCATGATTCCCCAATGTATATTCTGTTGGATTATTTGATTATTTCTTGAATTTTGGCTTGTCATCCTAGATTTAAAAAGTTTTAATTTTTATGTAGTAGCGTTCCAAAGGCATTTGTGAAATCTATGACCGTAAGAGGAAGCCTCGCCAAAATTTACAGCGAGTGAAAATGAAAAGGGTTTGTTCGTAAATTAGCAGCACAAAGGCATCATTAATCCAATGGTCTGGTGGGGAAGCCCACCAATACACACAGATTGGTGATATCTGTGAAGAAGTTGGGTGTTACTTGTGATGAAGATCCCCTAAAACGGGGGAAAGAAAATGAAAAGGAAGGCCCAAATCCCCTAGAACGGTTTGATCTGAATGCTGTAGATGACGAGGACTAGTTTGAAAGCGAGATTAAATTCACCTAATTCCTCCTTTTTGTATTGTAGTCGTAATCCTGCTAAAATATGCACGTCTCAATCCACCACCATATAGCATGTCTTTTTGATCAAAGCATAGTGGTGATTTATTGTCGCCAATGTCCTACAAATCTTTTTGTGACCCCGGAATCTCTATCTCTCTAGTCGGCATGAAATAAGCCAAAAAACAAGTTTGGACGTCTTAAACATGAAACTAAACTAATGATTCTTACCGTGATACAGTCGCTATTCATTGCCTGTAGAGGTTTGAACACAACTACACAAAGTACATTACTATAGCTTAGCAACGATGTTTACAAGGAGACAGGTTACATAGTTCAATATGTCAAATTACATCCAGTCAAGAGTGTGAGATTTGCCCCCCAAAATCTGAAACTAAGCGGAAAATCTCACAGTATACTCTAAAATGTCAAATATAAAACATTCAAGCTTCCGACATTAACATGTCCGATGGGCACAAACAGTATAACCTTGGTTTTCAGCTAAAATCTGTGCAAAAGCTTGAAAGACGCTCCCGGTACTGCATGAATCCCCGTCACTGATCATGCACAAAGGAGAATGCGATGCCTTCAAAGAAAAAATAAAAAATAAATAAATAAAAGAAACAAATGGGTGAATAAATTAGACGCAAATAGATCAATTATCCAACAACTAACTTTGTATTTTTATGCTCCAAAGTCAAAACCACAAATGGCTTTAAGCAAACGCTGATGCAGCTAGCCTTTTGGTCTCTGCTCCACCAAATGTGAATCATTTCAAAATCTACTGTTGTCTAGTCTAGTAGTATCATTTTGGGCAACAAAAATCTTCCAGTAATACTACTTACTATATCTATCCGGGCAGTCCACAAGATCCACCCCGTTTTTGTCTTTTCCTTTATCTTTTGTCCATAGGAAACATGCATCCCGTTAAATTAAACGAGTAAAAACGACGTTACAGCTGATTGCCTACTCACATTCCACTATCAAACCAGGATTAGGATTAAATTACTAACCTAAAACATTTCTCTCTTCATTATTTGACTAATGCGCTGCATGAACTTTCATATTTATAAACAGCATCCTTAACTTCGCAACTTAAGCATTAAAATTATATAGACACTCTCAAAACCTCAAACTTTAACTCACACATAATAACTAGATCATCATGACTATGGAGTCCAACAACATTTTCCCAACTCTTACACTTTCCACTTTTACTGTGATTGTTGTGCTGGTGTATCAGTACTACTATGTGGTGCCTTCGAATGCTGAGCTTCAAGTCGGGTTTTATGATGCCTCGTGCAGTTCAGCCGAGTTCATCGTCAAGAATGAGGTTCAGAGGGCTTTCTTCACTGACAGGGGAATAGCTGCTGGCCTCGTTAGAATGCATTTTCACGATTGTTTTGTCCGAGTAAGTCCACTTACTAATAATTAATTTAAAAACGTCTCAGGAGAGGGTGGTAAGTAAGGGTGAAATGGTGATCTAAAACTAATCCTGTTTATATATACACCCATGCATTAGTGCTTTCAAAGTTTTCACCTTTTTATATTGTTGTTCTACAGGGTTGTGATGGATCAGTACTCATTGATTCAACTCCTTCCAACACAGCAGAGAAAGATGCACCAGCTAATAATCCAAGTCTGAGAGGGTTCCAAGTGATCGACAACGCAAAGAGCAGACTGGAATTCTTGTGCCCAGGCACTGTTTCCTGTGCTGATATACTTGCTTTTGCAGCCAGGGACAGCGTTGAATTGGTAAGAGCTAGTCGAATTCCTCGACACATTTTCACAGTATCTCATCTTACAATCATGTAGATAGACGATGCTTTAAAGAGCTTTCTCGGGAGCGGAACACTGAACTAGATTTGTGTTTTTCACACAACAGACAGGAGGCTTTGGCTACGACGTACCTGCAGGTAGGAAAGACGGCAGAATTTCACTGGCCACTGAGGCATCAGCAAACTTGCCAGGTCCATCGTTCAGCGTCAGTCAGCTCAGACAGGCATTCGCCAACAAGGGACTAAGACAGGACGAGATGGTAACGCTGTCAGGTAAGCATGATTCATATCCAGGGAGCGATAATACATCTTATTTACTTACCAGTCATATGATAAGTACAAAAAGAATGATTAATATTGTAAGTTACCTTGGGGGGTAGGGGCACACACCATCGGGCGTTCCCATTGTACGTCATTCAGCAACAGGCTTTTCAATTTCAACACAACAACGAACCAAGACCCGAGTTTAGATCCAGTTTACGCATTGCAGCTGAGCCGGCAGTGTCCACCAGGAAGTACAAATCCGAACTCAGTGGTGCCGATGGACCCTTTCACCCCCACAATCATGGACACAAGCTACTACAACAACATTCTTGCCAGCAGAGGCTTGTTCACTTCAGACCAAACTCTGTTGACAAATTCTGCGACAGCAAATGAAGTGATTGCGAATTCTCAGAGCCCTTTTGTTTGGAGAAGTAAGTTTGCTGATGCAATGGTAAGAATGGGTCAAATTGGGGTCTTAACTGGAGAAGTAGGAGAAATTCGAGCCAACTGCAGAGTAATCAATTAACAAGATGATAAGTTGTTTCAGTTGTCAGTCGTGGATTATGTATTCAGTACTGAATTAATGAATGCTGTTCCTCCTCTCCAATTTTAAATTGTAGCCGTTGCTGCTTTGCACATTATCAGAACATGGTTTCCCCTTTTTGTTCAGCATTTAGAATTTACAAGTCAAGAATAATGAAAAACCAAAACTACTTTCAGGTGGTTAACGGCACAAGGAACCAATAGGATGTTACCGTAGTCAGTAGCTTTGGTTAGAGCATCATATCGGTTTCCCAGCTATCAAGTATAGAGGGACGAAAAAAGGCAGCATGAACTGCAACACGTAAAAGAGCCTCTCTAGACGAAATAATCAAACCCGGCAAAAAAAAATTTAAAATGCACAAAAATGGCACTGATAACATCTGTCTTATGTTGTAGAATTCCAGAGGCAGAGTACAATCATTCCAGAAACTCGGGAATAAAATGATGCATTACCAATCAAAAATGTCGAAAGACTGTAACAACTACTACTTAAGTGGTTAACTCCATGATAGCACTGACAATATCTCCATCGTGGGCCTTGAGAGCCTTAACAGCCTTGCTCCTCGACACACCAGCCTGTGTCATCACCAAGTCAATATCACGAACCTCAACACCTGTCTCATCGACCTCTTCATCTTCCTCATCTGCTTGAGCAGCAGCAGCCGAACCAGAAACTTCTCCAGGCTTTGCCATCACAGAACCCATATCCGGCATCCTGAACTGCTGGGCAGCTTGTGTCTGCAGCTGAGAGCTTAAGTCCTCGATTTTAGCTTCTCCAAAGATGACATAGGTCTCTGAATTTGGGCTTTTGAAAACATCAGGCTTTGAGATGAAGAAGAGTATCTGCAAAGAAACAATGTAGTTGGCAATTAGGAACCACGACCCATCGCTAGCTTCAAAAAATAGCAATCCATCATTTAAGCTTACATTTTTGGTTCTTTTAATGGTGACCCTGCTCACACCAGTCACGGGTTTCATCCCCAACTTCAGCATTGCCTTGCGGCTCTTCTTCTCACTTCTGCTCTGTTTTGAACCCTCGTTAGTGCCTGCAACAACATAACTTTCTATATTAATGATATTTCAAAAAGCATTTGGCATATTGAAAATGTCAAATTGCAGACTTACAAACCAATAAGCAACGGAAGGAACATTTAACCAAAATTTTACGATCATCATCTAAAAAATAGTAAGCAAGGGAATAACAGGTGCCAAAATACATCAATAGAACAGACTTTGCTGCGGGAACAAAAAGTGTCGAACAGAAACACTTGATAAAATTGAGTACCCCCAGATGTAAATACTTAACAATCTGATCCTTGCAACAAAGCTGCTATCTCACTACATGGTAATGGTCTGATAATGTGTTCTCAAATTATAATATGATGATGCAAACATAAAACATAAACAAAACATATCCTCGTGGGTT
This sequence comes from Oldenlandia corymbosa var. corymbosa, assembly GCA_949775105.1. Classification (NCBI taxonomy): domain Eukaryota; kingdom Viridiplantae; phylum Streptophyta; class Magnoliopsida; order Gentianales; family Rubiaceae; genus Oldenlandia; species Oldenlandia corymbosa. Next base: position 1,014,471 of record CATKSE010000001.1, on the reverse strand, counting down.
CACACCAACTCAGGAGTGACCAAAGCTATAAATTTCAAAATATTAACCAAGCTACAAATATGGAGTTGAATTCCTAATAGCTCCAGTGTGTTTAACAACAAGCTGCCCCCAACTACTCAAAACACATTGAAATTCAGTGACATTATAATTCAATAAAGTCTTCCGACATTTCCGACCAAACAGCTTTATTCAGAAAACAAAACAGCACAAAAGGATGGTGGAGAACAGAAAAAGGAAAACCTGAAGAGCACAATGGAAACCCTAGGAAGAAACGAAATGAAAAGAAAAGGCGTAACAAGGTGAGAAAAGGAAAAACCACCTTGTGCACCGTCGTCCTTGTCGTCATCCTCGTCGTCGTCAGAATCGTCATCGTCCTCGCGGTCATCTTCCTCTTTCACATCCTCCACTACTGGTTCCTCAATCTGCACACCATATTGAACAGCAAGTTTAACTAAATGATTGATTATGAGGCACAAGGAAAATAAAGATGGAAAAAAGGGAAATAAATAAATAGTGCAAAGACCTCAAGCTTTTTCTCGAGCTCAACTTCTTCGACGACGGGGCCAGGCATGATGATTGTTCTACGGGACTTGTGCTTGTGAATGGCGGAAAAAGGTAGACAGACGTTCAGTGGATAAGCAGCAATGAAGGAGATGACATTATTTTACCCCGGGGGGCAATTCCATTTTTTAAGCTAGGGTTTACATCCTGTGGGCTGGACTACATGAACAGAACTACCATCATTTTTTTCAGCCCAAATTCAAGCGGCCTTTTGGGCCTTCTGGAGCTGTCTTTTTGGGTTCTGTACGTTTATATTTAGGCCGCTTGACAATGTTGTTGTTCACTTCAAATATTTGCAAATTCTACTTTTCTTCTGGAAAAACAAAAAAAAAAAACCACAACTCGATCACTTAAAAATTTTGAACTTGATAATTGTTAGTATGATTCTTCTACCAGATTAGAGCAGGTCTGAGCCAACCTCATTTTCAATATTTTATACCGGCAGCTCCAAAATATCGTTGAGCTTCTACTTCCTTGATGGTGTTTGACTGTTAGCCGTTCAATCTTGTTATATAATAAGTGGCATCTTCTTGTTTTGTTAATCCCAATCATACTTTTTCTGTAACTTGGACTGTTTTGAACGCAAGTCGAACATTTTGATTTGGGGATTACCCAATTTGTATGTCAGTTGGTCTCAGGTTCAAACGTATCATTTCAATCATCATCACACCAACACAAGAGTTGGACAATTCAGTTCCCGTAACATTCTTCAACCTCGCCTCGCTGATACTCATCTGCTGTCCCCTAACAGTTAACAGAAATGTTGGACAATTTCATAGTAACAAGTTTCTGATAGGGCTGCTTTAGACCCACCAATCCACCATGATCCGTGCTTATATAACTTGAACAGATATGATATCTTTTGCATTGTTCCCCCATACTTTTATTTGGACTGATTTCAATTTTTATACATCACTCAAGCTGCTTTCTTGATGAGAATACTGCAATTATAACTTCACAATCTTGGAAAAAAACATGAAAGCATGATAAAATAACATCCATTTCTGGGCTATCGATGCCCTCAGGTGCGCGGCCATATGCCTCCTAGTATATGAGAGTTGAAGACATACTAGTTTACTAGATAACCAACAAGAAAAGCTTGCACATTCTAGAATTATAAACTTAACATCAATGCTACACCTACGCCGTTAGAAGTCAGGAACCACATAGATCCACAGATTTTCACATGTAGATGTGATAGTATCAGTAGGCAACATAAAGCTCCAAATATTCACATGCAAAAATTTTGATGCGTTGTGAATCTGGTAAACCTTAATATTTACAAGCCACTTGACCTTGATTCCAATTGTTTAGTTTCAATGCTAACTGTTTCATCGACAACTTTTTCTACAAAAGAAGTTGAAGCATAATTCACCTTTCACGCTAGCAAACAGAAGGGGAAATCTATGCACAACTACCTCGGCCATGAATGATGACATTCCCAGAAACAATGCCACAAAAGAACCATCCAAGAGAAGAAATCAAGAGCAGAGATACCAAGCACTATGCAGACATTTTTTTAAGCAACCTCTTCCTCTCCAACTTCCAAGCTTCATTATCTATAGCATGACAATGTCCTGAATCTCCAGTCCACTTTTTGCAGGGAGCAGCTTGATCACAGACAAAACAGAAGCACTGCAGCCGGGAGCCTCCATCAGACACATTAAATAGGAAGAACAACAATGTGAACGATGCATGAGGCATTTAAAGAAGGGTTGATTACATCGACTCTCGCTTAAAGCTGATTAAACAAATGAATGCTTCTCCAAATTTGAGGAAACGACCAGTAAAATAGCAGTCAACATTCAACCTAACCCCTTGAGTGTCGAATCATCAATCAATGATAAAACTGAACATGATAAGCATAAATTTACACCAAATATACACATTTATACTAGTTTGTCAATCTTTTCACAAATCCAACTTCACATGTCCCTTGGCCAAGAATGGACAGTTTCAACGTATGGAATGGCAATTCATAATTTTCACACCCTCCAAAATAAATAAAACTAATCCTAGAAGAAAAAGGCAAAAAAAAAAAACAATATTTTACCCGTTTACAGTAGCTCTCATGGGATGATTGCGCAAATGGAAATTTGATGCACAAATGTCTTGAATGTGGATAGTCTCTACATGCTACCTGGTACGTATAAGAAGACAAAACAACAGGCTCAACAATTCATAACCCTACTATTCAATTCAATCAACACGGGGCTTAAACAACTTAAAAGGGTATGGTTTTACAATTACAAGATACAAAATTGGTCCTGGAATTCAAAAAGACTCCAGGAATTCTAAAGTTGCCTAAACATTTAATCTAGAAAACAATCGCTTTGGGAATACAAAACCTTTAACTTCGCATGAATATAAAATAGAGAAAATGTATCATAAGTGCAAATAAGTCGAAATTCAGCGAGCGATTACCACAAGAAACCCAATTTTCCTTCTTCGATTCAAATCAATTAATTCAGCCAAGCTACAAACGTACCACTTCAAGCACAATTCGGGTAAAGAAAACAAAGAAAGATACAATTATGTTAACCTGGCCTTTCTCTGCTACAACAGTGATATCGGGGGAGGCGTTAGCAGTAGCAGCAGCATCTGGAATCTTAGGGCCGATGGAGGAGGGCTCATAATCATCAGGGTCAAAATCCAAGATAAAACAATCCTCCTTGTTTTCAATCTCCTTCATGGCCTCTTTACTTTTCACGCAAAATACGGGTCTAATAGGAGTACTACCGTTGTCAATCACTTCGGGTAACTTCCGGAGGCGAAGACGCGGAGGAGGAGTTGAACCGCACAAATCGATAACCTCAGCTTCTTCTTTTGGGAAAGGCGATTGGGAGGCCGACATGTTTAAGACTTGGGTTGTAATGGACTTGGGTTCAAAAAGGGGGAAGAAGATCCAAAGTAAAGATGAAATGGGGACGGTGGTGGCGGAAGCAGATCCTTGAACGGAGTTGGCAGCCGCTGTCGCCCACGATTGATTGTTTGAAATTTGAACTTTGCCAAAGCAGCGGAGAATTTGGAGGGTTCTTCTATTTTTTTAAGTTTGGTCTGTATCCTGTATTTTTAAGAAGACGAATAGATATAGATTGGGAATGTAAAAGGACAGTTCGTTATAAGGCCCAACTGAAAATGGGAATGATGTGAGCTTCAAAGCCCCATAAACAATTAAATGGTCCAACATTATCGCTCCATATTTTCTAGCGATTCGTTTTTTTATTTTCTTTTTTGGGGGTCAGCGTGGATTTATATTTTTTATTATTCTCTAATTGATTCTTATCCATCACACGAAAATACTACGTAGCAAACACTTAAACTAAACCACTATTTGGTATCAACAATCATGGTTTTGGAATCATGGATGTTAGTCTGTTACCTTGTTCCATCATCCATCCATATGTTAGATGTGTTGTTTACCACGGTTGTGCATTGTCTTGTAATACTCTTTTATTGTTTTTTTTTTTCTCGAATAACAGTTTTTGATAAGTAATACTATCTAGTAGTGAAAATTTAATTTAATTTATGCATATGAATATGACGATATAGAATAAATATCAAATCTTTTATTGTATTTCTTCTGTCATAAAATTATTTTTCATTTATGATTTTTCACTTTTACTTTATTTTATATTAAAACTAAAAATTCAATTTGGACAATAATCTCAAGTTCGAAAGTAATTGGACGATCATTGGTGATTGGACGATCAAAGGCGGAGGTGTTCAAGTACGTGACGAAAGCTGTTGACAAACGACTCAAAAGCTGGAAGAACAAATTCCTATCAATGGCGGGGAAAGAAATTCTGTTAAAATTAGGGGTACAAGCTCTCCCTCTTTATGCTATGTCTTACTATAAGTTGACTGACAATGTTTGTCAAAAGATTGAGAGAAGTATGGTTGATTTTTGGTGGGGGATAAAGAGGGGAAGAGGAAGATACATTGGGGGTGATGGGATAAGATTGCAAAGGAAAAGGAGTTAGGGGGACTGGGATTTAGAAACCTTAAATCTATAAATGAGGCGATGTTGGCCAAAAATTGAACCGAATTCATTTATGGCGAAAGTGATGAAAGAAAATATTTTTCAAATTGCTCTCTAGGTCAAGTCAAATAGAAGGGTTCTAATTCTTGGTTGTGGAAAGGCTGGTTAGGGGCGAGTAAAGGTGTGCTGAGAGAAGTTAAATGGAAGCTCGGAAATAGAAGTGAAGCGAATATATGGAATGATAACTGGCTTCCTGAGGGGTGTGTGGTGGAAGTGCATAACAGAGGAGGAGCTGATAGAAATCTAATAAAGGCGAACCAGCTCATTAACCACTCAACCAGAGAATGGAAGAAGGACATTCTGAAGCAAATTCTTGTACCTGAAAAAGTGAGCAAGGTATGTCAAATGCCTTGTAAGTACTTATGGGGGGCAGGATACTTTGGTGTGGGGTGGGGAGGTGAATGGGAGATTTTCTGTTTCTTCTGCCTTTAAATGCATAGAAAAGAAGAAAAATGGAGGGTAGTAGGTGTGGAGAATCTAGTAATGGAAGAGAAGTGGCAAAAAAAGTTTGGTCGAGAATCTGGCAGCTTGCTGTCAAAGCTAAACTGCACCATTTTATCTGGAAACTGTATAAAAGGTTGGGTGTCAGTTAGTGTAAACTTAAATAAAAGTGGTTTAGGGGTGGAGAAGATGTGTCGAAGGTGTATAATAGGGGAAGAAACTTTAGAGCATATACTGTTTGCCTGTGACTTTGCAAAAACAGTATGAAAAATTGCACCAGTTGGCTAGGATGGGCTAAGTAATAGGATGGACAGCTTTGCTGGATGGTAGACAGAGTTGATAATGATTGAGAAAGGTGACAGAATACAGGACAGTGGAGATCATTGTGAACATTCTTGGTAACTGTGGAAATCCTGAAATGCATGGTATTTTGAAGGACTAAAGATCGAAGCAGTGGATGTGGTGCAAACAACAATGAAGGAGTGGTGTGAATTTAAAGAAGCTCAGCCTAGATCTCAGGTGAGTGTAAATCAGAACAGAGATGTGCATGTAATTCAGGGACGGTCAGGCCCCGGGGGATGGAATCATTCGAACAAATGTGAGTTCAGTGGTGAAATTAGGGGACAACTTAGCGGGAATGGGCTTTAGTATCAAGGACGGGGAAAGAAAACTGTTGTTGGCTAAGTCAATCTACCAGAAAAATGTACAGAGTGCTTTGGTTGCAGAGTTGGAAATGGACATATTAGTAATAGCTGAACTACAATGGAGAGATTTCATAAGAATTGAAGTCCAGTTCGATGAAAAAAACGTGGTTGCTTGGTTACAAGGAAAAATCTTTCCTGTTTCAGATGTTATTACCATTGTTAAGGACATTCAATTTCTGAAATCTTTCTTTCACAGCTGCAAATTTTTGTACATTTGAAAAGAATGGAACTCCTTTAGTTTCAATTTTGTCAAATTAGCCTTGTCTAGCAAATATACACAAAAGTGGGATAACCAAACTCTTTTGTAGCTAGATGAGGCGTTTAACGCAAATTGTCTTACTCATTTGTAAATTTTTACGCTTTGGACTTGATCCTTTTATTAAGAAATGAATATCGTTTTTGACCAAAAAAAAAAAAAAAAAGAGTTAACAAGAAGACTGGGTATGTGTTTGAACTTGTTTACGGAGCGTAATTTTTCTAGTAAAAATATTTTAAAACTGTATTGAACTTGAGAAAAGATGCATTGAAATTAATTGGGAAAAAGAAACACGGTAGTTTAAAAACTTTGGGAATTGGGAGGATAATGTCAACAAGTATACTAGGCCAGTGAGGGGGAAACAGAAACTGGAGCAAAGTTGTCACGATCGATCTATTTTGTCCTTTTTTTTGTTTTGCATTTTTTTTTTTCTGTGTGTTCTTTGGAAAAAATGGTACGAAGGCAGGCGCAGAAGTAGTAGAAAGTAGTAGGTGGAAAAGTTGGTGAAAATACGACCTTTTATTCTTCTTTTGAAGGTTTCACAGATTGCACATCCCATTCCTGATTTCATCCCCATTAAGTTTTAGAAAAATGATTGCTGTTATTGACTGCTTGCCTTACACAAATTCAATCAAAGTGGGATGTCCTCTCATTATTTCTTGAAAATTGATTAATCAATTAAGATTGGGTGGTCATTATTTGTCTGCAAAATGGTTGGATTTTAGATGGGTGCGGAGGGAGATGTTGAAATCCTACTCCGCGTAAAACGATGATTGGTGTTTTTTTGTTTTTAATTTTCCCTTTCAATAATATGTTTCACATTGAAGCTGCAATTTTGTATATATCTGCATCCAATGTTCGAAAATCATTACCCGACTGATATTGTAATGGAGTTATATATGTGTTTTTTTCATGAAACTATAATAATTTTTAAATCAATACTTTTAGTATGTAACTAAGTACTATATGGAATTTTGTTTCCCTAGAGCTTCCTTTATGTTTCTAATTGATTTGTTCCAGTCAACCATGTTGTGGTAGTATATATGGAATTATAATACTCCCTTCATTCTAAATAAATTATTTCACTTTTATTAAATTAAACTAATAATACAATTTCAGGCTCCTAACTTTTCTCAAAATGCCTCCTAATTGCTGTTATTATTATTCTTTTTTCGAATCTCCGATTAAAGAACTCATCTGCAAAAACTTTGAGGGAGTAATTAAACAAATTTCCACAAATTTCTCGGGTAGGCCACGCACATGAAAGATCTAATTATGATATTGAAATAACTAAGAATTCATGTTACCAAACTAAAGCAAATTAATACTACTTACGTCCCCAAAAAAATAGTCCACATTGAGTTTTGAATTTTGTATTATAAAACTCAATTGGGACTATTTTTTTTTGAACAGATGGAATACAACGTTGAAATGCAATTTAAGAAATCATAATATAGACTTATAGAGTGATCAAATGGAGTAATATTCACCAACCACCCCAAGACAATGACACAATGAAGGCTGAAATTGAGTGAGCGATTGATGAGTGACACCAACAATTTTTTCCTTTTTCCTCCCCACTTCTCCACTCATCTTCTTCTTTTTATAAAAACCCATCAAAATCCTTCCCATTTGCTATCCTATCCCTCAATTCTGATCATCATCAAATCATATCATACACTCCACAATTTTCTTTTTTTAAAAAAAAAATTTAATTAAAATAAAATGGGTTCAACGGGAAATGATAGTAATAAATACAATCAGGCGGGAGGAGAAGAAGAAGAAGAACAAGAGGCGTGTTTATACGCCATGCAGCTGGCCTCGGCATCCGTGCTTCCGATGGTTTTGAAATCCGCCATCGAACTCGACTTGCTGGAGCTGATTGCCAAGTCTGGCCCCGGCGCTTACGTGTCTCCCTCCGAACTCGCCGCCCAGCTTCCGGTCACTAACAACCCGGAGGCTCCGGTGATGCTGGATCGTATTCTCCGGGTGCTGGCCAGTTACTCGGTGCTCAACTGTAAGCTCCGGGAAGCGGAGGGCGGCGGAGTTGAGCGGCTTTATGGGTTGGCGCCGGTGTGCAAGTACTTGACCAAGAACGCGGATGGAGTTTCCATGGCTGCTTTGGTGCTGATGAATCAAGATAAAGTCCTCATGGAAAGCTGGTACTTTTTTTTTCTTCATTTTTGAAAATTATTTATATTTTTTTAATGCTACTAATTGTGCTTATTCTTGTTTCAATCTTAAATGTGAAGATTAGATGATTCATCTGATAGTTTTCTCATTGAGATCGCCTCAAAGCTCTTTTAATCAGTATGTTTAGCTCCTCTGCAGTTCATGAATTTGAGCCTTTGTTTATTTAGTATTGATTTCAACAGTGAACATTTTAAATTAATCCTATAACCTATAAACAAGTTCTGAAAGTGATCGATAGAAATTTCGAAAATATGTGTAAACTAATACAACTTATGCGCTTTGAACACTTATATTACGTTCAAGATGTCATTTTTGCTTTTGAACTTGGAAGACTAATGTAATTTCGTCATGGAAAGAAAATAAGCCCTTCCCTCCTTTTCTCTTTGGGATTATCTTTCAGGACTAAAAGTTTGACAAAGTTTTTTTTTTTTTAATTATTATTCCCCTCTTCCGTATAACACAATTCATCATAAATATATTGGTCCCAATTTTTTTTAATTAAAAAAAAAAGGGGAAAGAGAACAAAGAGTGGGTGAGAATTGGTCACGTCAAGTACAAATTAATACAGATGTGTGCTTTTGCCCGATCCACCAAGAATTTTATATGCGTTTTTCTTTTTTTCCTTAAAATCTTCTTAATTGTTTATCCTCAAAAGTCAAAACTCATGTACAAAAACATTTATGCTGGAGTAGATAGGCTAATAATATCACAACATGATCATGTGATGTCTACTATTAAAGGTACCACCTGAAGGACGCAGTTCTGGAAGGAGGGATCCCATTCAACAAAGCCTATGGAATGACAGCATTTGAGTACCATGGCACCGATCCTAGGTTCAACAAGGTGTTTAACCAAGGGATGTCCAACCACTCCACCATTACCATGAAGAAGATTTTGGAGGTCTACGATGGTTTCCGCGGCCTTAACACGGTGGTCGATGTCGGGGGCGGTACCGGAGCCACCCTTAACATGATCATCTCCAAGTATCCCATTATCAAGGGCATCAATTTTGAACTCCCTCATGTTGTCGAAGATGCTACTCCTTATCCAGGTGCTTTTAATCGTGCTTTTTTCTTTTAATTGTAGTATATCATTTTGCACGACAGTATAACTAGTTAATTACCAGAAAGTATATATATATAGTATGGAATTTGGTTGTTACTATTATTTGTTTAAATGTCACACATAGAGAACTCTTTTGTAGCAGACTCATAATTTTCACTTTGCCAATTGATTTTTGATAATTCATTCACATGCAGGCGTGGAGCATGTTGGAGGGGACATGTTTGTTAGCGTTCCGACAGGAGATGCCATCTTCATGAAGGTATGTTTCACCTTTCCAATTTTTTTTTTTTTAAGTGAAAGCACACTGATTACAAAATGAAAAAAAAAAGAAGAAAAAAAGTGACAAAAAGTAATGAAATGCCATGGTTTTATGTGCGATGTTTGCAGTGGATTTGTCATGATTGGAGCGATGAACACTGCCGGAAACTGCTGAAGAACTGCTATGATGCCCTTCCGGCGAACGGAAAGGTCATCCTGGCTGAGTTTATACTTCCGGAAGCACCGGACACGTCGCTGGCGACACAGAACACCGTCCATGTGGACGTGATAATGTTAGCCCACAACCCTGGCGGGAAAGAGAGGACTGAGAAGGAATTTGAGGCCTTGGCAAAGGGTGCTGGATTCAGAGAATTCCACAAGATTTGCTCTGCCGTCAATACTTGGATCATGGAACTCTTGAAATGATCAATCAAACTGATTTTTCTCTGCAAATTGAGGGGAAGATTCGTGGCGTTTGATGTGATTTGACGATTTTTATCTTGTTTGATTTTGTTAAGAGTTTGAAATGAAGCCATCATACTATCATAGCTAGCTTTCTTTTGTCTCTATTTTTTGTAAATGGAGAAAGTGTATTTCTCTCTTTCTTTTCCTTCCACCTGTTGGTTTGCAACGTCGAGATGGAAAAAATGATATGGAATATGGACCATTTGTACATGGCAATAAAATTATCAATCAATCAACCTTATGTTCCTTCCACACAGTGCCATTATTTGATTTAGTTAGTCTTCGTTAACTAAATAGGTAGATCTACTTATAACTGCTCTACAGGCACCACCTCATGTGTTCTTATATGTTTGTTTTGATCAAATAAGTTCGCACAACTTATGTACTCCCTGAAGATTAACAGATAAATCATATACAGAAATCTTTGACGTTATCATATGAATCGGTTTGATTATTTAGCATTTGGCATCAGATAACACAATACAGGTAGCATAAGACATTTATACTTAACAATAACAAAAACCTAAATCAAGCTACAAGTGTTCTATAATGTACAAGCAGTACTACTACCTGATCAACGGCTCGCCCAAGGAACCCAAAGACTAACATGATTTACTTGAGGACAGGAAACAAGGAGTTTTCCCGGTCTCACAAATCAAAATCTTCTGAACTTTCAATGAGAATCAAAGCCAGAAGATTCATAAGCTTACATTATTACTATTATTATTATTATTATTATTATTATTATTATTATTATTATCATACAACAACAATGATTACAATTTTAAATCTGTAAGCTAATTTGGGACCGCCTGCCATGGAGATGGACCTCATAATAGCTACCATATTAATGATCCGAGTCCTGAAACTCGTCCCAGGATGCCCATATCCATCTGGACAACAAAAATTGAAAAAAAAAAAAAAACAGATAAATGGATATATTATGCGTATTAATTTGGAAAATAACAGGGGTGAACTTTATTAGTACTATTATATATTTTGGTTTCTAAAATTTGGGTTCTCACTTTTTTTTGAAAAAAAAAAAAAATTCAATCTGATTCTGTCAGTGGTCAGACATTAATTCTCCTCCAGTCCTCCTTGTAATATTGTTGGCAAAACTATTGGACAGTTTTACTTCCAAAGATATTAATATGCCATGCAACAATTCACTTTAAAATTTAGATCAAATAGTCATAAATGATCACTAAAATTCTTAAGCTCAGTGGACAATATCTTTAAAACGAAACAGTAGAGCACATTGTAAGGTCAAAATTGATGGAGAAAACATGATGATGAATCATGTTATATCCATAGGGGTGTAGGTGATTAAGGAGTTGAAAAACAAAGTACAGAATGTAACCTAAGCGGAGGGAACTAATAAATTTTTACCTAAACGCAGGGCTACAATTTCAATTCTTGAAAAGTTCCAAGCAATGTTCTTGGTCCAAGTTTCGGCTCCAGAACTTGGCGTAATACTCGGCGTAGGTGAAATCCCGGTAAATAGGGGGTGATGCGGTAGCATCTACGAGGGGCTTGGGAGCGCTGATTACGGAGTCATTACAGGGACAAAGAAAGGAAGCCACCGACAGCCTGGGCTTCTCGGCATTAACCACAGCTCGATGCCAAACGCTCTTGTAATTCCCATTACTCACTGCCTGTGTATAAAATATAATCCAAAAGCATTTATTTGGTAAAATTCATCTTTTGGAAAATGCTACACTTTGTGATAGAATAATGGATTGGAAAAAAGCACCTGTAATTGATCACCAATGTTGATGACAAAGGCATTGGGATGAGGTTTGACAGATAACCATTTGCCATCCTTGAGCACTTGAAGGCCTGCAACGTCCAAGTCTTGAAGTAGAATGGTGAGTGCATTTGGGTCGGTGTGGGCTGGAAGCCCATAAGTCAAGTCGGGTTCAGGGCAAGGAGGGTAGTAGTTAACTGCCATGTGTTGACCTTGTTCACCCAGCACATTCTTGATAGACTCACTTTCCAGGCCCAGGCTCTCTGCAATGGCTTCTTGCAGCCTAAACCCAAGTTCCCTCACTTCTCTGCAGTAATCGCTTACTATTTCCCTGTCCATTCAAGATATATGTATCTCATCATCCACCAGTAAAAAAGTAAAACCATTTACGTGGAAAAAATGTCTTTGTTTGTTTTTTTAGTTGGTTTTTTCAGAATTAAATAATAATGATTGTCTCGTCCCATCATACCTTTTTACATTTCCAATACATTTTTTTATATTCACAATACAAAAAATACCTAAAAACACACATTAAAAAAACGAAACAAACATAAAAAAAAAAATGTATTGGCAAGATATGTGTAGTATTTCTTCTGTCCGAAAAGGATTATATAGTTTTTGTATTATTTTTAGTACAATAACCGACCAATTATCATTCTAAAAAAGAAGAAGCACTTTTTTTTTTAAGTAGAAAAGAAAAGGAAAAAGGGGTGGGAATCTACTCAAAGAAAAGAAAGAGATAGAAGGTCCTAGCAATCTGCAAAATGGTCCCTAAAGAGTTAGTATAATTTTCAATTGTGTGTTGTAACCCAATAATAGCAGCATTCAACTCCCGGAAATCACAACGATCCAATCCGACGATGACAGCATAACCTTAAATTAACAAAGAAGGGAGGGTGACCTATGCCAATGGGGGACGACAAAAAGCCAGATGAACGCGTTAATTCCGTAAACATTAACCAAATAATGGTGGCTTTCATTAATTGAAAACGGTTTTTTTAAAAAATTTAATTAATATATGTCTTATCTCAGAATATCTTTTTACATTCCTAATGAGATATTTAATAATAAAAAATTTCTGAAAAAAGCATGAAAAAAAAGGAACCAAACAAGAAAATGAATTTTTTGGGGGAATGACGCGTAATCTTACTTTTCCAAATCTTAAGGGAAATTGATTTGTGGGCTAATTAATTGATGAATAATTTTCGTGTGAAGTGTTGATTTGTGAAGATAGAAAAGTAAAAAGATGTTTTCTGAATTGTCTTACTGGAGTGGAGGAGATATATCCGTCCCTATCATTCATAAATTAATAACTATGACTGTATTAGTCAAAGAGGAGGAGGAGGAGGAGGAGGACCGGGAATAGGTGGTGGCGACAAGGCGGTGGTGGACGACCTCCCTCAATCTCTCATAATAACGTTCAACATCCACCAATATACCATCATCAATCTCCATCGTCCCACAGTCTTGATGCCCGCCGACCAAGAATGGAAACATGAAAAATATCTTCCACTTAATCAAATACTATCAAATGGCGTTGCCTCAATCAGAGAGAATCAATCAGAAAAAACCCACGTAGTACAGAAATAGGTAGAGCTCTTCACAATGGCTACTCCTTCATTCTAACGCTTAATTTTGGATTAGGACTGCACTTACGTACGCCACGGGCCCACGGCCACGACGACGATAGAGCTGATGACACATTCCATGATTCAGCTGCGTGCCGTCCAATGTGGTTCGCTTACGTCAACGCGTCCTCTATCCATTACGTCACACGCCCTACCCCCACCCCGGTAAGTGAGTGACCATTACGTACTAGTACTATCCCTACTCGGCCATCAACCGGACGTTAAATTGGACACTTCTTCTAGGAAACCCAAACAATAATAATACTCCGTTTCATAATTTTTTATCCAGTTTTAGTTTTTATTTCTATTTTATTATATTAAAAGTGAAATTTCAAACTGGACAATAATTTTAGGAGCAATAATAAAAGAATAATTTATTTACTCTTACATCATCTACATCTCAAGAAGATGAGGTCAGCTCGTAATCGTCAGCTGCTCCATCACCTGTCTCATCCCTTCTTCCCCCCTTGCGCCGGATTTATTGACCCCCAGTGCTTCTGGTTGCGTAGCCGGCAGAGCAATGTGATAATGTTTTATATTTTCCCCGGGTTACGTATATCCGTTTCTTTACCAGTATAGGACTGAGTAAAAATTGAAAACTCAATTTTATTCTCTACCTCATTTTTAGAATTTATTTTGTTGAATCGGGATATTACAATAAGTTTTTATTATGAAAATGAAAAAGAAGAACAAAGTAATGCTCTTAGTTAACCCAAAAAATAATGAAGTAATGCCCTTAGTTCAATATGGGTTTTCCCTTTCTTAAAACCAGAGTTGGAAAGTCTTCTGACCCCAAAAAAAAAAAATAAAACAAAACAAAACAAAGGAAAATAAAGAAGTTCACAAAGTCAAAGCTATTTTTAGTCTTTCTTATGAATAATGGCTGATTTACGTTGATTATTTTAAGGCTTCGGTTTAGCTTGGCTTAAAATATTGTGACGAGGGGCAAATGAAATTGAGAAATTTTAATAATGGCTCACGTACAGGTCTCTTCTTCTCTTAAACATTTCCGGAATCCGCTAAAAGGTTTTTCCCGTATTCTACTCCTCTCATTCGGAAATTACATATGCCGGAGGGAAAGTGACGCTGCCCTTTGGGATAAAAACCCAACCGGCCATGACCAAAACTATGGCTGGAAAACAATGTAGCCCCACCTCACCGTAGAAGCGACCAAAACAAAGTACGAATACGTAGTTGAAAAAGAAAGATAGTCGGACCGGCACGTGGCACGTGGCTCAATTTGCTACTAATTCAGGCCTTCTCGCTCGGGGTTTATGGGTAGACCGACTCTAACCGAGCGAGTCCTGATCGGGTTGTGAAATGTGAATTGTGTGACCGTTCATTATTTATGGCCGGCAGCCGGAGAGTCGACATAGGATCTCTGCCCCCCTATGCCTTTTCCTTTTTGTACTATATATGTATTTAGAATATGACCCCTTTTCCGTCATTGTGGCATGAAAGAAACCACTTCAAAAAGTCATTAACTAAACCCTAAAAAGGTGTCAAAAGTGCACTCAAGAATCTGCCAACTTGCAGAAATGTGAGGTCCATGCATCTATTGAGATGTTAAATCCCACAATGTACTATCAAACTTAAGTCTTTATCTTACTGTTATGTTATTTATCTCACAGAGTAAGGTAAAATCACTGAAATGTAGAAATTATATATTACTGTAAGGTTACGTGAATAACAAGTTTGAATATAACTGTTGCTGATCCTTGTTCTGAAACATGAAAATTAGATCCTATGAACCTTAACTAGTAGGTAGTTGTAGTCTAATCTTCTAGATGCCTCACTAGTTTAGCTAGGGTTTTTCTTTTTCCTCCATTATGGATTGTGGGCGCACATCCTTTTTGAGAAAAATTTTTAGCAATGCCGGTCAAAATGTGGGTAGAGGAAACAAAAAAAAAAATAAAAAAAAATCAACATGATTTTTAAGTCAAAATTCATGACATGATATGGCAAACTTCACGTGAGATAATTAGATGCATTGTTTTAATTGTGCTGGATTACTACTGATGGAGTGCCTTATAAGAGAGCTTAATTAATTATCTGGATGAACCAATTGAATCTCGACACGCAGGGGTGAATGACACATTAAAAAGGTTTCATCAATACTAGACTTTTATTTTAAACATTATTACTAACATAATTGTAAGTGAAAGTAGTATGTGTAGTTGCAACGGAAGAAAAAAAACCACATACACACACGCACAAATCTAATGTAGGAAGTCTGACTTCGGTTCCATTAGTAAAATGACGCAATGAATGGAGACCCCTTTTGTTTTTTCAAGCAAAGAAGATAGAAAAGACAATGACATCGGTGGCTGCCTAATTTGCATATGTCACTAGCTTGCTTCACCAAGCTCACAAATTAATGCGAACTGATTCGGTCTCTCTTATCTTTAGATTTTTCCAGAAATTTATTAATGTTTCAGTATTTAAGTTGTAAATTTAATGTAGACCCGATTAGGGCCGCATTTCAGACTCACATTTTCTCCATTGAACATTTACCTCGAAAATTAAATGAATAATAATGAAAATGTAAAACGTGGACAGCCTAGGGAGTGAGAATTTATTTCGGGAATAAATGCGGATTTTTTTTTTTGGGGGAGAGAGGAAGAAGAAAGAAGTGTTGTGACAAAGAGGAAAACTGAAGAAGAAGTAGTACTAATATAATGTGAATGAAAACAGGAGGAAGAAATGACGCACCTAAAAGAAGGAGGATTGTGAGGCCATTCAGGAGCGTAAGTCTCCAAAGGATAACAGTGAAGCCGGAGATAATCTCTCCAATTATGAACGGTCTCCTTCTTGACATTGAAACTGGTAGAAAGCCTCATAGTTTTGGAAGGATCATCGGAATAGAGCTTCAACTTCTCCTCCACCGGCAAATCAAAGAATTCCTTAGCCACCTTCAACATTCTCTCCACCGCCACTTTCGACACCCCATGATTCTTCACCTGCGGATATCCCAAAAATTATTTGATGAAGAAGCCACAATACGACTGTGATTCAAATTATTATATAAAAAAAAAAAGGGAATTAAGTATATAATGAATCCTACTTGAAAGAAACCGAAATCTCGGCAAGCATCTCCAATTTGGGAGATGAGGAGCGACCGGTCAGGGCAGGCCATGTCTATAAGGGGAACGTTGTGGAAGTCGGAAACTTCGGCGAGGTTGGGTCGGTCTGACGCAGGTCGGACGTAATTTCTAGGGAGGCTCGAATATTTGACTCCGCTGGAAATTACTTTGGCCTCCATGCTTTAGGAGTTTCCAACGTAGGATATGATTGGGGAAAAAAAAGACAAAAAAGAATTACAATAATAAAAAATGAAAACGAAGGAATCAGTCGCTTCAAGGAAACTGCTGGGAAAATGTTGTGCCACTCCCTTCAAATAAAAAGGCATCGCGAGAGAGCCACGGTGGTGTCATACTATCTTGCATTCATTTAAGTTGACTTCAAAAGTCTACATCCAATCAGTGATCTCCACGTATTCTCTTTTTTTTTATGTGAAAAGTTTTAATTTCATGCCATCAAAGTGACCTTTTTTATTTTTTTTTAAGAAAAAAATCCACCCGATCTCATTTAAATGTATAATTAAACTCAATTTACTCCCAAAAGAACATGATATCTTAACTTATAGCCTGTTATTAAATTCTCAATGTGGTATCATAAAATTTCCAATTTGCCGAATCAAATCAATTAATCACAAAAAAAGTAGAATGGTGCTCCTTCTCTCACAAATTAAAATTTTTATTCTATCAATTTTCAGCATACGAAACAACTATCATTTTGGACACCGAGACCGTTCAATCTCAATATGCCATGTGCGTGACAAATGTTCTCATGAAAAAAGAACAACAAATGGTCATTTCTTCCGAAAAATAACATAAGTGATACGAATTGTTATAATTACCAAGGTTACATAAAAGTTAGTAGGGATGTTAAGCCGAAAGAAGAAATTTGTAAAGTACCTGTGTCATTTGGATTTTGAGACAAAGGAAACTCATTTTAATGGGATTTTTCAGAAAAATGATGAACGTTCGTTTCGAAGGAAAGAGTACTACATACTACTGCGTAGTACTACTTGAATAGTGTCTTTGTTTTAATATTTGAATGAAGTAATAGTGTGACGTGCGCCAGTTAAAACAGCTGACGTTAGTGCGTTGATATCATCAGGCGGTGGAAATACATCTGTTACTCATCAATATAATATAAGTGATGAGTTTCTTTTTTTTTTGATAAAAGAATCAGTGATGAAATAATAATCATTTAATATGGTTTTGTGTTGCTTAAGTATATAATATACTTATGCTTCAGTTTGAAAACTGCACCTGTTATTCAATGTTTCATTTTTATTTTGTCAAAAATCCTAATGATTCTTTAATTACTTGTATATCATTAGAGATAATAATTCACTTGCAGTGTGGCCTTAAATAAATGATTGACATCATTCATTTTATAGTTTTAAAAGACGTTGAGTCGTGCAAATTTATTAATGCAAAGATGATTTAGTCCTTGAAATTTGATTTGCCACCTATTATAGATTCCGTAGGTTATTAGCCATTTTCGACAACATTTTTGGTAAAACAAAAAAAAAAAAAAAAAACTTTAGTGAATCCTATTTAAACATGTATTTATTTTTAAAAAACACAACACGTTAACCAATAGACTGTTATTCAATTCTAATTATTAGTTGGACAACTTCTTCTTTCCCCTCTCTAGATAAAGTTTTATAGTTTTGTTTGTTGTACTAATCAATCAGCCCGAGTTTAATTTTCAGACAAGATGACAATCAGTCTCAGCCAACTTAATCGATACATTACAAAGGTGGAAGCTATCAGGATTAACATGCCTATCTAATTTTACATTTATTAGCTAGTATTAACCTTCATTCGGATTTTCCAATTAAAATCAAGATACAGTGGAGGTGTCAATAACCTTTCAGATTTTAAAATGGTTTTACTAATAAATGTTAAAATTCCAAAAGAATAATTTTTTTAGGATATGGGAAATATAAATACTGTAAGAATCACTGATAATTATCAGATAAATGCATAATTATTTTAGATTTTTATTCAGGGTGTTAATACTTTTTCAATTCGACGTTTATAATAACTTGGAATACATATATATATATATATATATATATATATTTGACTAGTCAGTTTCCTGATTTACCCTTATCCCTAAACTAAGAACTTTCTACAAATACTGATATAGTGATATAAAAACCTGAAATATGGTGATATGAGAACCTGAAATGGAAAGTGGACAAGAGAGCCGGGTATGCTTACAACTTGATATGAGATAAATGTTGTAAGTTATTTGAAAATCTTGATTTCTAGTCTATAGTTTTTTAACGTCACTTGATTAACAATGGTTACGTCGTGCAGTACACTTGAGCCACTAAAACTCCAGAACGATCCACCTAATTAAGTTTCGAATTTTAAATGATCATGATCGTCGGAGTTGTTGTTGATGCATCATGTACCTGTACGTATAATACTCGATCGTGCGTTAATAAAATTTGATCAATTTTCTCATCCCTACAGCTAGCTACCTAGTTGGGCAGTACATTTCTTTCTCGATCATATAACGTTGTCGTGTCTGTCGGCGGAAAATAAACGAGGAGAGGTTCATATATTTTTCAGGAGTCAGCAAAGCAAATCAGCTAAAAACATGTGGTGGAAGAGACTTTGAAGAGATTAAATTGGACATTGGGGTCAAGCTTAGCTTGGGCGTTTTGGAGGGTTTAGAATTTAAGGGGAATGGATCAAATATATGAGGTGAAACCCGACCATATTTCAGCGGTGGTTCGACTGCACTTGACTTCAATTGATTATGCATGTGATGATCGATATTTGTTAGCATCTTATTACAATAGGATGAAACCAAATTTTTTTTTAAAAAATATATATATATATATATATATATATACTTGAAATGAATGAAACCCATATTTTTCTATAGCTCAACCAAATAAAATCACTAGAACAAATCTTTATAATTAAAGGAGCATTACAATGGAAGTCTCAAATGTGCCCGGCCGATGATTACTTATTTATTTTTTTAATCTAACTCCTTTCTCAAGAAATAGCTAGTATTGTTTGTTTTAGAATTATAATTCAATCGATAAAGATTTTAAAATGCATGTGATCATATTGGGTCACCAAATGAAACGCAACGAAAAGACGGACGCGTTGGCAACTTTATTTCGTACGCATTACGACTTTGAAGTTGCGTGAATTCTACTGAATACTATCTTTCATTTTAGGCTTAATTAATCGAGTACGCTAACTTGGTAAAATTGGGGCACTTCCCTGAGTGATAATGTTTTCCCAAGGTGAAGTGTGTCTGTTTTCATATGTATATAGACGGCGTATTTGGATAAGCGCACGTAATCAAATTCATATACTATTGGATTGACGAATCAAAGATGGGAATATGTAAATGTCATTAAAGAGCTATCAATCCTGGTATTTGGGGCTGAGTCAATGCATGTGTATCACGGAATTAAAATTGGACAGTAGATTATTTAGGTGCCGGAATTAATATTGTTTCAACGACTTGTACATTTTACAATTTATTTTAATTTAGATTTGTGTCCTTTCTTATTGTAATAAAGAAAATAAAAAATATAATTAAAGGTGGGGGCTTTTCAAAATCAATACATGGACGATTGAGGGTTAATTAACGCTAAAAATACCCTATCATTTACTGTGCCTTATATATATGTACGAAAAAAAACATACAGTGCAAAAGTTGAATCTCATCATTCTCACGGATTGAAAGTTGAGAATTCTTTTTAGTTGGGAGTGTTATGGATGAAGGAATTATACTTAATGACGTTGTAAAAGATTGAAATTTATGTGGGGGGAGTAAACGATTAATGTTCATGTCTAAGGTTACATGAGAAAGGAGTGTACTTTTTATCATAAAGATTGACCGGGTCATCCACGATACGATCGGACCTTCTTGGCAGGTTGGGAATAGTCACTCCCACAACGCTTCATTGTACTTGGAAAGATTTGTGTATTGTTGGGACTTGGGAGAATGTCACGTTATGTACACAGTATTCTACTACTGCAAAGTGGAAACAACAACAATCCATGTGCTCATTTTTTTGGTTGAACAGTCTTTTTCTCAACAGATCCACTAAACAAGTTACATCTAAATTCTCTGAATATATAGAACACGTGATGTTTTTTTTCGTTCCCTTAAAGTGCAAAATCTATTAAGTGCTACATACATATTCATATAGGCTTGTAGCTAGCCTATTAGCCCTTGTTGATGGCGATTTTTTTTTTTTTTCTCTTCTTTGAAATTAGAAAGCAATTTGGTTATACTAATTCGGGGTTGCGTTAATTTTTTTTCTTCAACTTATCATCATCACTGAGAAGGACAACGGGCAGTCTGGTCATTTGCTGTCATTCTCCAAAGAGGCTGGATAGAAACCGTAGAAGAGAAAAAAGAAAAAAAAAGTACTACAAACCTTAAAGGACGGCAACCAAAAACCCAATGACCCGCCGGCCATCTCTCCCGTAAACATCGTCCCATGCATGTTGCGTTATTATCACGGCTATCACGTTCACTAGATCCTGTTCAAGCGTTGATCCCTTCCAAATTACATACAGTAACACTATAACTCATTCTGGTTGGTGTAAAAAATGGTTGATTTGGCAAATGACCCCCACCACTCCACTCTACCCATCTTAATTTGTCTTATTAACTGTTTTTTACTTTCCCCTCTCTATATATTAGTGATGTCTGATCGCACAATGCGCGATCCTGGCCCAGTATATCTCTAGATATTAGAAATATTTTTATTTTAAAAAAAAATATTTTGTATTTAGCTCGATATATTTTAAAAACATTCGAAGAATTTAGAAATATTTATAAGTGTGATCATAGAAATGTTTGTGTTTGGCAAAAAAAGAAATTGTATTTGGCCCGTTACGTTTTAAAAATGTTTGAAGATCTTAGAAATGATTTATAAGTGTTACTTATTAAATATAAATAAACTTGATCAAATATATGTCTTGAAGTAAATGTTAGATAAAATATAAAAGTATCTTAATAAATTTAAATATTAGCAAGATGATTTATTGATGTTCTCCATTGGTCGTGCTAAATCAATACTTAGTAAAGGAGATTTATAATAGCTTTGTAGTAAGCTTCCTCCGAAGGGTATACGCTTAATTGTTGGAACTGTTTCTTCCAAAGGTTTAAAGGCAGTAAAATATCAAAAATATCGTTTTGAAACTGGTTAATTGTTTAAACAGGTTGATCACAAATATGAGAATGAAACTTAATGTAAATTTTCATAGGTTTCAAGTTATAGCAAAAAAGAATTCACCTCACCATGGCAAATAAAATAATAAAAAAAAAGTAAAAGAGCCCATTGAAAATTGAGAAATTATTTTTTTCATGTAGATAAAAATAATATATAAAAACACAAATAAACGTAGAACTATCATTCCTTCCCTCTCCACTTCAAATTCATAAAAGACTTCCCCATGAATTAGTTAGAAGAAACAACATGAACTATTTATATGATGATAACTCAAAAAAAGTTCAAAAACCAAATCCAAAAAAGTATATTCTTGAAAGCCCGAACACAAAAAAAAAAAGATGCCCTTCATTTGCCAAAAAATAATAATAATAATAATTGGTCAACTGGGAGTATGAAACAAAATCAAAAGAAATTAAACAAAGAAAAAACACACTTCAAAATTGACCATATACGAAAAAATAACTGAGACTCCATAATTAAAAAAAAGAAAATCATTCTAATGGAATGAAACATAAAAAAAAAATTAAAAAAACCACACTTTGTAACAAAAACCAATTGATCAATTCAATCCAAACAAAACTAAAATCATACAAAAATTCTAGGCTAACTAACCATATAAGAAATCAAATCATATTACCTGGCAACGGCTACGGTAGCTGTAACGAGTGGTCGCATAAAAATAATAGTAATAACACTATTCTTAAACGAGAAAAATAAAATATAAAAAAAGCCAAACAAATGATCTGTGGAAATAAAATCATTTAAATTTAATACCTGTAATGGCATCACCACAACGGTCGAAGCAAGATCAATGAGAATTTTTTTTTTTCCTTTGTGTTTATATAGAGAGGTAAAGAGAATATTTCTTGAAGTCAAAATTTTATTCCATTAGGATGTAGTTGATTATCACTAATGAAAAGATTGAACATGCTAATAGAAAAGGAGTATATTTCACCACATATTCTCAGTTAATGATTGATGAGGAATTTATTTTTTTTTTTGTGGAGAAAGGATTGATTAGAGAGTCGATTATGAATCCATCGTGTTTTTTTTTGGCGAAAATAGGAGGTGGGGTAGATTTGAACTGCATTTGTCTTTTAAGTCTAGAAAACTAATGTGTAAATAAAAATTTATCTTAAAAATATGATGTGAAAATGCCACATGGCAAATGGTGGTATTTTCTATTAAGTGTGGTTTTTGTTTCTAATATAGTAAGATTTTGCTTTATACTCCCTCCGGTCATTATTATAAATAAGACATTTTGATTTCGTCCTACGTTTAACTTAGGATTTTTTTTAATCATTAAAAATATATTTTTACATTCGTTTTGTTCTCCTAATTATTATAAAATATTTTTAAGGTTTTTATTTCAACATCCTAGGTGAAATTTAGGACGAAATCAAAATGCATTATAATAAGGACCGAAGAGAATAACTTTAGTATGACTAAAAATAAGAAGGTCTAAAAAATTTTTTCCTTAAATATATTTCTTTATATATACCTGGACAAAAATAAACCTTTCAAAAATTTTGTGGACAAACTTATATGTCCCGAATTTAGGAAATCCGAATGGGGGTGAAACTCGGGTTTCGAAAATCCGAACCTCAATAAACTAGGATTATAAAAATTCGACTTTGTATTACGTAAATCCGATATTAAGTTAATGACAGAAATTAGTGTAATTAATCTAAATTCGGATTTTCTAAATCCGTATTTACGAATAAAATATTAATTCCGGATAGAGAAAAAAAATTTGTGTTGAAAAATTAAATTTGGGAAAAAACCGGAGCACGGCAATCCGAATATATGTAGATCCGGATTACCGAAATCTGAATCTCCTCTGTTTTCTGAAAAATGGTGACTCCAAGTTGGCTACAGACTCGGATTTCCGAAATCCGAATCCTTAACAAAAAGTCTGAGTTCGGATTTCGCAAATCCGAGTCTTTATCAGAACTGAAAAAAAAATTGGACTGGTGAAAACCTGTTTACAGCACCAACAACAATGAAACATTGAAAAACAGAAACTTAATGGCAACAGAACAATAAATGGGATTCAATTAACAACAAAACAAATCAAGTTTCATACCAAAATCAATAGAAAAACTATTTTAAATGTGCAAAATACATCAAAGGTCTCATTTTTTTTCCCTTTTCCTTTATTGTGCGCATCCGGAGTGTATTTGTTTGGTCCCTGCCGAATCCTGTCTCCCCTCTTAAGATACGTGAGTATTGAACTCTTTTGTGGTTGAGACTGTCCACCAAACTGAGCCTCGGGTTGGGGTTGGGATTGGGAATCCCCCATGGTGAGAAATTTGACTCCTGGTTGTGGTTGTGACTGTCCACCAAACTGAGGCTCGGGTCCACCAAGGTCAAACTGAGTCTCGGGTCCACCAACGTCTTCAAAATGAGTCTCGACCTGGATGCGCGAGCCTCGAGAAGAATGTGCTTGATCCTCATTTTGTTGACCCTCAGTTTGTTGTTGTGATGTCCGAGGGGGGGGATTGGGACCTTCCTCTTTCTTCCTCCTCCAATCCTATCTCTCGACCACGGTTTCGCTTTTTTACCCGGCGGAGGTTGTGAGGGCAAAGATGGATCTTCATCAACCAGGATTTGGGTATCCTCCACCTCCATCTCATCATTTGCGCCCAGGGTTAAAGCAACATGTATTTGATTGATGATATTGTCCAAATGCTTGTCGAGTTCTTCGTTTAGGAGATTCTCATCTTCTCGTTTTTCTCTAAACTTCTCGCTACTCACGCGAATGTTGTTCAACACTTCACCCTGAAAAGAAATTGGGACGTTAATTAAGAGAGTAAAATTCTAAAAAAATAAAAATGAAAAAAAAATAAAATGAAAACATAAGAAATAATAGAAGAAATATAGAATGAACTCACATATAATTTCACGCGGCTCGAAGAAGTCTCGTATCCTTGAGGTTCATAATTACCGGGATTGGATATCAGTCTGACAGTGTTCACCATGAACCATTCATAGTACCCCTCATATACGGAGCCAGGATCTCATTCCTCCAAATCTCGTAGCATGTACTCTTCTCTCCTATTCCAATGACGACGTACTGCGGAATGGTGGTCCACCCAATTATTGTTAGGATACCCAGTGTGGGCGTGATCGAGAAGGAATGTTGTGTTATCTTTAATCATAGGGCGCTTGGGAACATCCTGTATGTATCCAAATTGTCTTACGCCTCTGCCTGACTCGTGGGGTTCCCTAATAGCCCAACAGAACATCCAACTCCTGGTCGTCCAAATAGCTTGGCCTTGTGTACAGAAATCAGGGAGTCTGTGAAGGACATGTGCATATGGTTGCCACCGAAACTGCACGAAAAGAATTTTATTAGATGGTATAACCGGAACGAAAAGAAACTCAAAGTAAATATAAATACAAAATTACAAGTACTTACATCTTCAACACGCAGACTTGTTAATTGATCTCTAAAAGGTGGGGTGCTACTCTTTGGGGCGACTAGGTGTACCTACATTCCCACCTTAATGAACAAAGGGATACATTTGAATTAGTGAAAAAATGAATAAAAAATAAATAGAAATAAAAATTGAGTTATTTGAACTGAAAATACGTACCATTGAGCTAATGGAGCGGTCTCGTCAATCAAATAATCTACTCTTTTTCTTTGTGGCGCGATCCTCTCGATCCGCTCATACGCCCATACCTAGTAAATTGCAATAATAATGTTAAAGTTTCAAATTATAACGTTGAAAGCGGAAAACAATTATAACACAAATTAAAAACTAATACGTACCTGTAGCAAATATAGACACCCAGTGGCGTCGTGCATGGTGTACTGTGATACGTCGCACAGTCCAGAGTACAAATCAGCCAGCAATGCTGATACCCAACTGTATCGACTACATTGATCCAAATCCTCAACCTGGGCCAAGAACTGCAGATTCATAGTGTTTTGCGTCTTGTTAGAAAACATGAAACTGCTAATAAAATGCAGTATAAGTGTCATGGCCCTTTGCTAATAAAATTCAGGTTTGAATTCAATAAGCTCTGCCCTCATACGGTTGTATTTCACTCTTGAAAGCGTCATGCCCATCTTCCAACATAACCGCTTCACCTTTTTGCTATTATATCGCGACAAAAGATTGCTGCGAACGTGGCGGAGGCAAAGAAAGTGGCCACCAACACCTAAATCACGCCATTCATCCAGCTATGACATTGCGCTCAACAACCCAGTATTTCAGTCAGATATCACACTTACGATTCTATCATACACAACCCACAACCTTAAATTCCTTATAAAAAATGTCCAACTCTCTACTGTCTCCTCATCCACAATTGCAAATGCAACCGGTAAAATGTGCTTGTTTGCGGTATAGACCACCGCAACGAGCAATTTACCCTTGTATCCACCACGCAAAAAGGTTCCATCGATACAAATGACCGGTGGACATTCAAAAAACGTCGCAGCCACCGGTGCAAATGACCAGAAGACGTATTTAAATGTCCTATTTCCCCTGTTCCAACCTTCTTGTCCCTCATTCCATTCCCATTCTACTACAGTCTCAGGATTAGTAAACTTAAGCGAAGCGATATATCTACACAACAACAAATCATAGTTAAAATATTTGAATACATGTAAAAAAAAAAAACACTAAGAATATTTCAACACACGAATAAACCTTGATATTTACCGTGGAAGTTCTTCGAAATTCGAGGTCCAATCATCATAGACCGCTTCTATAGCTTTCCTCCTCCCATGCCACGCCCTTTTCTATGTCACATCTACTTTCAATAAGGTCTTCACATCTTTCTGTGTCGAGACTACCGTATAATCTACGTTGTCCTCAACCTTTCTCCTGATGAGTCTAACAATCAAAGACGTGTGCACACACCGATTGTCATTATCATTCACGGGAGTCATGCAATCATGTGCATCATGCCATCTCACAATTTCATGAAGGTCGTGACCTTTCAAAGACACATGCATCTTCCACTCACATGGTGGTTCACCATCCTCACTTTCCACATTTAATATTCTGCACCGTACAGCCCACGTTGTTTGACTACTCGCGGCGACCGTATATTTCCTTTTATGATGGATGTTCCATAATTTCACAGCATGTTTTGCTTCTTATTGAGATTTGAAACAAACACCAATGTCCATTCCTTCGGGCGTCTCATCCCACATCTTAAGAGCAAACTCATCCTTGTCCACCCATGGGGCATCCCATTTCCCCATATTACTATATACATGGCGTCGGGGCAATAGATTATAATTCCTTTCCTCATTTTCCAACCTTTCATCAATACTTTCTTCAAAATCACTCTCTCTGGAGACATCACAGTCTTCTTCCCTTTCACTTGGAACTATGTAGTCGGAATCCGACTCTTCCCGGTAGTTATCTTGTGCAAATAAAGGTGTCTCCTCTTCATCACGGTTTCGAGAAATACTAGCACGTCCCCCCCTTGGAAAACTACCAAATGGTACGTTTTCCAAACTCACTTCTCTTTCTTCTTGAGTGATATCTTCCAAATCTATATATAAATCCAAACATGACATTGGATCTACACGGTTCATGAACTCTACATGCGAATCATTCTTGATCTTCACTACATGCCTACCACCGGGACTATCGAAAATCAAAGAAAGATGGAGTTTCACGTGTTCTAGATCCCAACCAAGTGTCATACAAATCTTACTAACCAATCTCTCATATGATAACCTTTCCTCAACAAACAAACCATCATCCGGCATATTCGAAAAAGTGTTGATGCTACCGTTCTCTATCACATACTTACTTGTATGATACAAATTAAGCATGTATGATACATTACGTGCCATTGATAACAATTAAA
The DNA here is from genome assembly GCA_949775105.1 of Oldenlandia corymbosa var. corymbosa. Lineage (NCBI taxonomy): Eukaryota > Viridiplantae > Streptophyta > Magnoliopsida > Gentianales > Rubiaceae > Oldenlandia > Oldenlandia corymbosa. The sequence goes on along the minus strand of CATKSE010000001.1, from coordinate 986,971 downwards.
AAAAAAAATCAATAACTAATCATTTCTTAATAACAAAATCAACAAATACACCATACATACTCCATTCATAATTCAAAAAACCTATAAAATACTAAAATACTCATAAATCAACTTCCATATCTCATGAACAACTATGATTTCTCATCTCTAACCTCAAAATCAACACCTAAAACATCCAAACAACCAACCAACATAAACCTTAATCTATCATACATCATTTTAACAATCAAAGTAACACAAAACTAAACTAAATAACATGGTTTTGCAATCTAACCTCTTTCAAATAACGATTCCCACGTATCTAGAGGCAAGAATGCATCAAAAGCTCCAATTCGCCCTTGTTTGAGTTGCAAAAATAGAAAATCCAACTCAGTTCTCGAATGAGAACTGTCTGAATTTTTTTTTCTTTTATAGCACGTTAAACTCAGATTTACAAAATCCGAGTCCGTAAGTAACTTGGATTTTCGAAATCCGAATTACAGTAGCCTCGAATTTCATGAATCCGGATTAAGTCAATTCCGCATTATTTTATTCATTTTTTGGTCCTCCAATTTATGGCACATGCCTACTTCCACCAACCAAAATTAAAGGCAGTCGGATTTCCAAAATCTGAATTCATAAAACCGGATTACGGACTTCCGATTTTTGGATTCAAAAATTTTGCGCCGCGATTTTTTTTTTCTTTCTTTTTGTACACTATGATCTTTTAAATCCGAGTACTACTGTTCATTTAAGGAGTCCAGGTCCTGGATTCCTTATTTGAGTTCAAATTTTTCGCGCCTCAATTTATTATTTTTTAATAACATTCAGATTTCGCAAATCCGACCGGTACTGTTCATTTAAGAATTTTTAAAAAACTATTATTCAACAAAATTTATTTAATTATTATTTTACTATTAAATATAGACTCGGATTTTCAAAATTCGAATCTTTAATTTTAATCAGAACTCGGATTTCAGAAATCCAAGAGATATAATTCTGTCCACAAATAATCTGAAAAATTTAAATTTATCCACGTTTATTTTAATTAATTTTTTTTGGAAAAAAGCCCAAAAAATATATATCCCGCCTCACCAATCATCGTCGGTAAGTACTAGTACAAGATTTCTTCCATTGGAACTACGGAACCCATAATTTTGGGCGTGAAAATCCACCTTGATAGAGATCCCAGAATCAATCAAACTCAAAGCAGAGTTGTGGACTTGTTAGTAGTAGTACAAGTTTGATAGTTTCAACGTTTCTATTTCAGTATTGGACTATTCTTACTATTGGATCCGCTTTATCTTACAAGGCGGCCTCTGGGCTGTTCAAGTCTTTCGAGGGCTTGCAAAACTTTCCGGAATTTCCGTAGAGTCGTTTTGTAAACAAAGCTATTATTAAAGCTTATATAAAATTTCCGGAATTTCAATTTTTCAAATTCACGTGCAACTGCTTCGTTAATATGCTCTCTCGTTTTAGATATTTAGTACTCCCTTTGTCCCAAAATTATTGTCTAGTTTGATATTTCACATTTAATACAATTTGAACTATAAATAAAATTTCAAACTAAACAATAATTATGGGACGAAAGGAGTATAAATTTCAAAATTCAATTTATTTTTAAAAGCCTAGCGGCCTCCTCTCTCTCGTCTCCCTCTCTCAATCCATCTCCAAAAAAATCAATCTTTCCCCATCTTTTCACCATGGAGAATGGGAGAAATAATTTTATTCTAATTTTATAAGCACAGATTTTATTTATTTTATCATTTAATAAACGAGATTATTTCCCTTTTTCCATTGAAATTTTGTTCCTTCAATAGATTGTAGTTTATTGAGAGGGTAGGGTCCTTTTCGTTATAGTTCCTCCGGTAGATTGGTTGCAATCTACTGGTTGAGAGTAGGATTTGTTTGTTGAGGGCAGGATTCGTTACCTCGTTGGTGATGGTTTGTTGTACATCGTTTGAGAAAATCAGTCAATATAAATCTAGTTATTAGATTTATAAATTGGAGATTTCATATGATAATTATTAATATATTCTTAAGCGGATCTAGAATCCGGTACGTGATATGTCCTGCGTTGACTAGAATAGATCTGTATAGATTTATCAAATACAACAGTGTGATTGCAATAAAAGATGTAATAGAAGTTGTGAGTTGTGTTTTAAACTGTTTATTTGTAATATGAAATGTAATTGGGCGATTTCTAACAAATTAATGAAAGTATTTTTTTTTCAAAATTTAATTTGAACAATATTTTAAAACAGAATAAACAATCTTCTCACTTGAATACTCGGACATAAGCCAAGATTGAATAGACGATTTCTACATTGAGGTCGTTGTTTTTTCCAATGTTCAGATTTTTCTATTGGTAATTTTCTATTGGCACATTTATAGTTGTGTTTGGTTTTACATGTTTCAGTTACTTGATTGCGAATCTAAACATCATCTTAATTCTTATTTTTACAATATATCTCGCATATCCTACTGGTGTAACATCTATTTTATATACTGCATATAGAAAAAGACATTTACCGTGTGCCTCTCAATTTTTTGATTTGGTGTTTTCCCTTTTCAAATGACTTTCATTTAATTCGTTGGGAGTACAGTAGGGGTATAACATTGCATTTCCCTTTTCTTTTCCATATGCGCGCGCGCTCCACTGAAACACGGATAAACTGTAAAAATCCAAGTTCCAGATTGAACTCACCACCCCCTCTTTTCACACTAAAAAAATATCTCACCAAATCCTGAGATCAAACCTCAAAAAATGGAGACTAATTCATCCGCTAAGGATCGGTCTCCGCCTCCTCATCTCTCGTCCGAAAACGCCGCCGTTTCTTATGATTCTCCCTACCCAATATATGCCCTGGCCGTCTCAAACCACCACCGACGCCGCCGCCGTAAAATCGCCGTCGGGAGCTTCATCGAGGGTTTAAACAACCGGGTCGACATCCTTTCTTTTGACGATGAAACCCACTCACTTCAACCCATCATCCCTAATAACCTTTTCTTCCATCACCCTTACCCACCCACTAAGCTGATGTTCCATCCCAACCCCGCCGCCGCCGTTGAACTCCTTGCCTCCTCCGGCGACTACCTCCGCCTCTGGGAATTCCGGGAGGATGACGGTTCCTCCTCAGTTGAACCCGTCGCGACTTTGAATAACAGCAAGACCAGTGAGTATTGCGCCCCGTTGACCTCCTTCGACTGGAATGAGGTGGAGCCCCGAAGGATCGGAACATCCAGCGTGGACACCACTTGTACCATCTGGGACATTGAGAAACGGGTGGTTGAAACCCAATTAATTGCCCACGACAAAGAAGTTTACGACATTGCCTGGGGTGAAGCTGGGGTTTTTGCGTCCGTTTCCGGTGATGGATCGGTGAGGATTTTCGATTTGAGGGATAAAGAGCATTCCACCATCATCTATGAGAGCCCCCAGCCCGAGACTCCGTTATTAAGGTTGGCTTGGAACAAGCAGGACTTGAGGTACATGGCCACAATCACGATGGACAGCAACAAGATTGTGATATTGGATATTAGGTCTCCGGCGATGCCGGTGGCAGAGCTGGAGAGGCACCAGGGGAGTGTTAATGCGATTTCTTGGGCCCCACAGAGTTGTAGGCATATCTGTTCTGGTGGGGATGACGGGCAGGCGCTGATTTGGGAGCTGCCTACCGTGGCTGGACCTAATGGGATTGACCCTATGTCAATGTATGACGCTGGAGCTGAGGTTAATCAAATTCAATGGTCCGCTGCGCAGCCTGATTGGATTGCTATTGCATTTTCGAGTAAGTTGCAGATGCTTCGAGTTTGATTGGAACTGAACTTTTAAAAGGATTAAATGTCTGGTAGACTTTTTCAGTCTGTTGGGAGCTTGCCCTGTTGATTACCTTTAACTATTTAGATTTTCTTTTTCCTTTATGGGTTGAGTAAGTTGCATATGATTACGAGTTTGAGGTAGCTTTGAAAATGTATACATTGTTTATGTGTGTTCACTTGTCCAATTCACTTGTACGATTAATTATGAAGATATCAAGCTGTTTAAGGTTAGATTATCTTGTTTATAGTTTGCCAGAACTCGCCAAAGCAGGTGTTTTTTTTTTTTTTTTTGGGTTCAATATGTTAATGTGACTTAGTGTCTTCCTTACTGATTTCGTTTGTATGAAATTCTTGGTTAAGTTTTTGTTTATTGTCCCGACTCTGATGAGCAGGACATTTATTTCCTTTTGACTAGTGACCTTATGAGTATTTTATCTTTTGTATTCAGGATATCCGTGTTTAATTTGTAATAACTCGAAGAATTAAGTTTTTCATTCTAATTGTTACATGGACCTCTGTATTATTCTTGCCGAAATTCATTCATTGGTGCACATTGCTTGGTTTTGTATGTGTATTGTGCCAATGTTTATGTGAATAAGCTTGTGGTGGAGGATCTTTGTAATACTTATTCATGCATCATGATGGTCTAACTTATTATCCATGGGGTGTTTGGAACACCAGCTATAGCATAAACACTTTCCAGTTAGGCCAAGACCACTAACCACTTTGATTAAGGACGTAGAGTACTACTAAATCTAAATTTGACTGTGAATAGAGAAATTGTTTTAACTGGATCGGTCAAGTTTCTCCTAAAGTGGAATTTAGTGTTTAATACTTTTAGATGGGTCTATCATCTGCTGCCACTGTGAAAGTTTTTGCTTACCTGTCCTTATTTGCTGTTTGAGCTGCAATAAATGGATATGTTAACAGTTTAAGGCAAGGATTCAACACATGATTGACTCATAGTGCACATTTGTGTGATAGTTCATGGCATTGTGCTAGATGTGTGTAAGCCACTATGATAAATTGAGCTTTCATCCGAACTTCACGGGAGCCCAGATTGGTGTTATCTTTGCTGGTTCTCCACTCTTTGAAGTACTAATCTGTTGTTGGCTGAAGAATTAGGTTTGCGAAACGTTATGTTCTTTTTCATAAGCTCAAGGTATCTGTCTTTTCTCCTAGTGATGTGATGGGATCCTGCATACCATAGTCTCATTGTGATGCATCTTTGAATTACATTTAGTTTTTTCGCACACACTGTCTGCTTCTCCCATTTCTTTTTGCATCTTGTTTTCATCGGTGCCCGGAATCAAGGTTTTGTTTAAAGTCATCCCCGGTTTAAGAAATCAAGTAGTAGTAACTAGTAGTAAAGTATAATAATCCATCAAAATGATGGAAGGGTGTTTGGATCATTTTAAGGGCTGTTCTTTTTTTTGGGGGGCTTATCCAGATTTTTGGGAGTAGGGCAAAGAGATATTTCTGATCAGCTTTCCTGGATGACAAGGACTGTTGTTTGACATTTGATAGCATAGATAAGCTTGCTTTTCCGCAGGCGATGTGAACAAATTGATGTGCTTAACGCAAGGGTGCCTGATTCCTATGGGTCTGTTTGAATTTTCTGTGAACCAAAAAGTATTGCGACTAATCCCACGTAAATGTTGGCCTCAAAAGTCCATACATTTCACTCTTGAAGGTCGTGTATTGGAGACGACTATCGAAACACGTCCCCACACACCCAATTATAAAAAAAAAAAAAAAGGCTGGAAAAAATGAAAGTTTGGTCTTCATTTTAACTGAAACAAAAGGCACAATTACATTCTTATGAGAAACATGAAGCGGACAAGCAGAAGTACAAAAGCTCTATCCATGTAGTGCCAACAATATAGGAGATTCGAATGACGATAACTCTCGATGTGAACTAAGTAAATAAAATCAAATCCTAGCACATCTAAGTAATCTTTTATGCATTTTTGAAACTGCTCACAAATGGCTGTAACATCTCTGAAATCTCCGCACAATTGTGGAAAGACATAGAAGAGGCAAAATAAAAATGTAGGACTAATTCAAAAAATGCATTTGGGACAACCAAGCATCTATCCATCCAAATTAATGGAGGGACCAAATTCAAACCTAGAGTAAAAGCAATGGGCATGGGACCAAGGATTGGAATAAAAAAGCCAGCTAGAGATGACTGGAGATCAAGGCAGGCAGAGTTAAGTAGTTAACCAAGGGTTTTAATATGTGGGATCCACCCCCACACTAATTAAGCAGCCGGTGCTGAAGAAGATTGGGTCTTGGGAGTTTTGCCGTGATCAGTTGTTGCGAGGTTGTGGTGTATATATATGTATTAGTATTGAGTTTTATTCTTGCTCATCTCCCACATCTTCTTGTTAAAAAAATTATATCTGCCAGAGAAACCATTGGTTGGGAGAGAGGGTGACGGTCTTGTGAGTGTATACACACACACACACACACTAGAGATCGGAAATCGGATCATCAAATTCAAAATCAATGGGGGAAGAATTGTGTGGTAATATAGACCCTTCATTGGTCACTTTTCCCATTCCAATGAGTAGGTTGGGTGCTCCAACATCTGTGGATGCTTACAGTTGCCCAAGAAACATGGCCAACCATAAAGAAGATGATGATGACGAGGAGAAGGAGGAGGTGTGCGCTGTTTGCTTAGATAAGTTGTACGACAACACCTTATCAAACTCGTCGGAGGAGATGAATGAGGTCAGACAGCTGCTTCACAGTTGCCGCCATTCCTTCCACAAAGTCTGCCTCCTTGCTTTGGTTGCCCAAGGTCACCACTCCTGTCCCCTCTGCAGGGCTAACTTCTCGGCTGTTAATCAGACCGCGGCCCATCATAAATTTGGGCCAAATGAGCCACGCCCCGCTAATTGGGATCCATGGAGGTTGGAGAGGATGATTTACTTATTTGGAGAGGACGTTCTGTTTTGATCTCCCTCGCCCCGCTAAGAACGTTCTATGTTTTTTCCCCCTCTTTTTGCGTGTTTTTTTTTTTGGGTATTATTTTCTTTCATGTGGGATGTGGAGCAATCCAGGAAAAAAAGTTACAAAAAAAAGGTATAAGGTAGTATTATGTAATTTTAATCTAAATTATTTGCCTAACTTTTAATATATATTAGTGTTTACCCCGCACGTTGTGCGGGTTGTTCAAAAATAATGTTAATGATATAAATTATAATTGTATAATTTTGAATATCAATATGTTTTGTTATTTTAAATATATTTGGAATAATTTTCAATACTTGAAATGGTCCAATATAACTTATTGTTCATCTTTTTCTTTTTGTTGATTTACGGTTTCATATTTATTAAAAATATTCTCTTAATTTTTTATGATCTCTTTAAATATTTTCACCGATGTCATATCTTTTAAACTCTTCCTATAACGAAAATTTTTGTCATTATTTATTTACACAAACTTATCCTTATTTTTCATCTTCCTATATACTTTTGCAACATTTTTTTAGAAATTTATTTGTACATTTTTCCTATAATATGGTATTCTTCTTTTTTTCTTAGTTGCATAGTATCCGACTTTTTTTTTTTTTTTGATGACTTCTCTTAAACATTTCATTTCTTGAAAAATTTGTTATGATTATTTCATTTTTCACTATTACCTTGGTTCCTATTTTTTTTTTTTTTTTGATTCTCTACATAATTTTTAATCCATATAATTATTCTAAATATCTTAATATACTTTTTTCTACTATTTGTCTCCCACAGAGATCTTTATTCTTTTCCTTTATCTTAATATGCTTTTCTTTTCCTATTTATCTCTATGTTTTCCATTATCTCAATATACTTTTCTTTCCCTATTTATCTCTATGTTTTGTTTTATCGCCACAACTTTATGTCATATAGAAAAAATAATTATGAATATATTATATTATTATATTAATTTATCGGTAATTATTTATTATATTATTTTTATACTATATTACATTATACATAATATAATACATATTAAAATACTGAAAGTTTATCGATTATTATATAATTTATTAATAGTATTAATATTAAACAACAATAATCGGTTATTAGTATTGTTAGTTAAGAGAAAAAAATACATTACCATTAAAAAAATGTTTACAATAAAAGCACCACCAACTGAAATAAAAACTTATACACTAAACAATAAAAAATAAAAATATCCGATTGATGGTTACACTTTATCACATAACTAAAGAAATTAATATTGTCGGTGAATTTATTTTTCTCTCATGGCCATCAAAATTTTATTTTTATTTTTCTACATCGGATTGTTCTTTTCTTTTCTTTTTTTGATTTTTTATTTCAGATGGTTATCTTTAGATTTATTAGTATTATTATTATTTTATTTTTTTTATTTTCTAATCTTTACACAATATAATTATCGGTAATCATTTATTAGTATTCCCCATGAAGGGGTAAAAAAATATATTTCCCTATGCTTTTCTTTCCCTATTTATCTTTATGTTTTGTTTTATCCCCACAACTTTAACTTTTTCTACAATTATATCATATAGACAAAATAATTATGAATATATTATATTATTGTATTAATTTATCAGTAATTATTTATAATATTATTTTATACTATATTATACTATGTATAATATAATACATATTAAAATAGTATTAATATTAAACAACAATAATCGGTTATTAGTTGGTGGGATATCAAACCAACAAATAATATTAACTTACTTCCAGCAAACGTAGTATAAGAAAGCAAAGTCGTCTCCATAGACAATGGTGGATTCGTTTCTTTTAAACACGTAACAAAATGAGGGGGAGGGGTTTGGATTTGATTCTAACTTATAAAAATAAGAAAAATAGATTGAAATAAATGAAATGTTTAAGGAAAGCTCTAGTCAAAGAAATCTAATCCATCTTGTTTCCTATAATGATCGTCGATACAAAAATAAGCATTCAAGAATAAACTAAAGATGACAATGTACAAACCTGTATATCACCAATTTTTCTTTGTCGAGGCAATAATCGAAACCTTGAAAATTACTTTTACCAAATAGAAAAATCCCCGAAACCTCGCAGGACTAACAGTTCTAATGGTTACTGAACAAGGAAAATTTAAAACAAAACATTAAACACCAACGGAGGTTTATGTATGTAACTTATTTATTTTCAAAATATAGTTTAAGTACTTAACCAAGTAAATAAAATATATTAAACGCCCTCTCAAATTTAACAAAACCTTGTCTAATTTGATTAGCTGTAAATCGTTTGGCAAAGATTGAAAGCTAACCAGTACTCCAATTTAGCTGCTAACAATTATATTAAATGTTAATTGTATTGCGAATATCACAAGCTAACCACTTTATCTTAATTGTATTGTATTGATTAATTATATAAGACCACTTTATCTTGGACTTTAATTTGGGCTGACGGGAGCATGTTGGAGAGAAAGCAAAATTTGGCTTGTAGTTAATTATTAAATTGAGCCAAGGAATTAAAGAAGTGGTCCCCTATCATTAAAATTTACCGTTAAGAGGTAATTTATAATTTTAACATTAAAAGTTTACTATTAAATGATGGAGTGATGTGGTTGCGATATATGGACTTGGGTATCTAATTTTGCGCCACGTGGATTAGTTAATCTAAATTTGCGCCATGTGTCAAATTGAAAACTCTCCTTTAATATATTGGAGATATATATATATATATATATATGTGTGTGTGTGTGTGTGTGTGTGAAAAGTGTAAAATGAAATTAGAACTCTATGTGAAATTAGAACTCTAAAAATGAAATTAGAACTCTATGTAAAATGAAATTAGAACTCTGTGAAATTAGAACTCTATGTATAAAACTCTATGTGAAAAGTGTAAAATGAAATTAGAACTCCAATATTAATGTACTCCTTCTGTCCTATAATTATTGTCCAGTTTAAGTTTTCATTTCTAGTTTATATTGTACTAAAAACGAAAACCTAAACTGGACAATAATTTTGGGACAGAGGGAGTAAGTCTAAATGTGGATGTTTTGGTATCTAATTATATATGAATAAAACAGGTTCAAACGGCAAAGAACAGAGAAATTATAAACCATGAACGACAGATTTGGAAGTGACAAGATTAATCGAGCAAGTTTTTGATGCTTTTGCATGCTTCCTTTATCTGAAAAACATATACTCCGTATAAACAACTGGAGTATCTATATATGTAAAAAAATAAAATAAAATTGATTACCGTTCACACATTTGTTGTGGATTTTGTTCTTGATAGAATAGACAAAAGGATGAAAAGATTAAAAACAAAGATGGCAGTATAAAAGATCGTATATTTTTTGTAAGTGGTAAGATATTTCTTATTTGACCGATAGTATATAGTACTAATATATTTCTCTTATTTTATTTTAATTTCAATTTTTGCGAAACATATAGTACAAAATTTTTTCTATTGAATGGTACTATATTCGAATATTTTTATGGTTGGATCAATGTTATTTATTGGCATCAATTGAAAATGAAAATAACTAAATAAGCAATGGAAAAGATTGTACTTCAAAAAAAAAAAAAAAAAGGAAAACAGAAAAAATTAAAAAAAAAAAAAAAGCAAAAAAGAATGGCGGGGAATAATGGGAGATTACAAAATTCTGATCCAAAATGATGATGCTTCCATGTCGAGTTATGGACCTCTTGTTCTTCTTCTTCTCCTTCCCGTTTGTGCTAAATACACCTTATATCTCCATATACAATATCTTCTGCAACTACAGTATTTCCTAGTCCCAACTTTTTAAATTCTCAAACTCTACTATTTTATTGTTAATTTTTAAATTTCTTTAACATCAACTCATGTTTTCTCTCTCGCCGCCGCCGCCGCTGCCTCCGTCACCGTCGCCGCCGAAGCACCACCTTCCCCTCCAGCAAACCCAAACATACAATACTCATCTCCACAAAAAACCCATCACTTCTTCAATCCCTGACTTCATCTTCACCGCCTTCTCAATTTTCTTCCTTTTTTCCTCCTCCTCCCCAAAACCCACATCCGCCCCGGTAAACGTCATCCACAAATTCCCTTTCCCTCTCAACCCTCGTAAATTTTTCAGAATTCCCATAATGTCCTCCCCTTCTTCTAGAGCCCCAAATCGATTCCCTAACCCTCAATCCCTTTCCGATTGGCTCAAGCCCCGCCTGCCCTCCGATTCATTCGCCTCCTGGGGTGTTAAGCCCGGCACCAAGAATGTCCACAATCTCTGGCTTGAGCTTTCCGAAGGCGAGACCACCTTGCTTGCCGACTCCACACCTCCCATTCGAACCGTCGATGTCGTCATCGTCAGGGTGATCGGCGGCGAACAGAACAACAAGCTTCTTCTGGAATCCCATCAAGAGCTTTCCAACGGCCATGTTCGTAATCGGTGCCGGCCCTTGTCGGAGAAGATGAAGCCCGGCGAATCAGTTGAGGCCGCCGCTTTCCGCGCAGTCAAGGAGGAGCTAGGCTCCGTACTCCCTGAAGGACTGGATGGGGATATTGTTAAAATTGTTCCTAATTCGTATTCGAAGAAGGTGGAAGAGAGGGCTTCTGCTTCGTATCCGGGTTTGCCAGCTCGTTATGTGCTTCACACTGTGGATGCCGTAGTGGAGGGATTGCCCCACGGCGAGTTTTGCACGGAAGAGCTGGAGGAGTACGACGATTCTGATGAAAAGAGAGCAGCTCATGGTGCCGTTTCCTGTAAAAAGCATTACTGGAAGTGGGTTGATTCTTACTCCGATGCAAAGATCTAATTTTTGAGGTTCGTCGGAAGTCAATTTTTATGACCCTTTTTCCAGATTGAGTTATAGTTTTGTTAGTTAGGATGATACTGTTATAATTTTACTAACCAAAGTTCGAAGATTTTGCGTGGAGAGTATTTTTGTTCTGTGTTTTCACTTTGAGTTGGAATGGAACTTATAGATTTTACCTGGAAAATGGGATGTAGTAGGCAAAACTTAAATAATGATTGAGAAGACTAAGGGGTTGTTCCTATGCAGCAAAGTGAAATTTTGTTTTTGCTCTAGTGAAGGCTGTGTAAAATTTATTATGCAAATCTTTTTCGCTGAAAGAAAGAAACTTTCTGAAATAACTTTTGGTTATTGTGCTTTTGCACGTGTTATGCATTTTGTAAGGTTCAAAAACTTTCATAGCTATCTCGTTTGATGCAAATGACTGCTCAAATAGTTCTGTTATATTCATAATACTCTTCCATCAAAGTTTCAGACTTTCTGCTTCAGTTATATCATTCAGATTGAGAGCATGATTTGGTATGGAGGTAGTGATACAGCTCTAGGTGAGTGTGCCTTTTTTCATCTACCTTTTGCTTCCGACTATTGGAGTTGCATTGCTAGAACCAAGTTTATGTGTTTTCCCGTGAAGGTTTGCCATTTGCTCAAAGTGTAGGTTTTTTGACGTCTGTCTTTAAGCCGGGACGTTTCCTTCTCATTCTTCAGATTTTTGAAACTGCTAACTGGTGTTTGCTTGACCGTTTGGTAGAAAAAAAAACACTTGAAACTGCAGGATTTATAATTTTATATCCTACATAATATCCTGGACCAATTTGAATGTCGGGGGGAATAGAAATTATAAGCATACCACCTTCGACTTATTTTGGCTAATCCATCAAATCAACCTTAATCCTACTATCTTAGGTTACCTTCCGGTTGAAACCAAAGATCTCCAAACTCTTAACATGGTTTTGGATTTAAAAGTGAGATATTAAGTCTGGAGAGTGACGACTCAAGATTGGAGACGTTGAGATTGGTAGAGTAGGGATGTGTGTAATTTTTTGAAGGTGAATGAAGATTGAGAAGGCTTGAGAGTTGGACCCATCTGCAGGTAGCCGGATTGCCATGGAACCCTCTTAAGATTCCTCTCTAGACAGAACCAAATTAATTTAAGAGTAAAATTTTTCCCCTGCCTGCCGGATTCTTTATTTTTCTTCGCTTTACTTCATGGCGGAATCTCTTTAGCCTGTTTGATGCATATCCTTGTATCTGTTACAAAAGACTACCTAACGTGCAGGCAGTTGTTAACAACACTCTTGATATTGCTTCTAAAATGATCCCACTTGCTCAAAAATTCAATTCTAACCAATGACTCCTCCACATTTTATCAACTTTTCCAAAGAGTCATCTCTCTTCTGCCGTTCCAATTGCGAGAATACTTTCTTACAAGCGAGACAAATATACATAATAATCATAATACGATGTTTAGCATCACTGTACAAGTTTGCTACAATCTGATACACAAGTTCATCTGCAAGACTGCAAATCCATTAGAAGCAATCTACTTACATATTCAAACCATATCTCGAGGAAACAGACTGGAATAATCTCATCTTACCTGAGAAGATGTTAATCAAAATATACTAATTACAAGCCTATAGATATGTTAGATACTTCAAACTTAAGAAAGATGTACATAGCAGTTGTATATAGGCACTGTGGGATACATATCATAGCATATGCTACGCCATCCAGCCATTGTCTGTCACTAATTTTATAGAGCCGAACCAATAGGTAGTTACCAAAATTGATTCTCACCTCCAATTAACATGCGTGCCAATCATTTTATCAACCAAATCATGTATGAGTAGCACATGCACAGTGTAGTGAGATGGGAGAACTAGCTTTGGTTATTACCTCCGAGAAAAAGCAAATGGAATCGACATTAAGGTTGATAGACTAAATAAACAATGGCACAATTACCTCACACGTATACACACATACATGTAGATTGTGATCACGTGATAGTAGTCTCAGAGGGCTGTGGAGCACTGAGTCCCTTGCTTGGTGGTCAACGGCCCTGTTGGCAAAGAAGAACCTGAGAATGGCAATATAGCTATGCAATCCACATTGAACCGATACCTGCCGGATACCCAACTTCCAACTCTCCATCTCAGCCGTCCATTGGCCTTAACACTAATCACCAGATTCCCAGAAGTACTCTTATCCCTCCCTACTTGATAACCAAAAGAAGGAGCCACGGGAAGTCCTTCCCCAAGTAGAGAAGCTGAAAGAACATTGCTTTCCTCATGCCCTTGATAAAACGGAGGAATTGAAGTGTCAAGACTGATCTGTTGGCCTTTGTATGAAGCATAGACTTCCAGTATATCGTAGTATATGCCGACTTTTCTGTTGGGATTTTGGGAGAAGAGGGTGACTTGGATAGAGGAGTTGAGGAGGTGGGGGAAAGATGAGAGGTTGAGTTGATAGATATCGGTTTGTTTGAGTGAGAACTGGGGTTTTGTCGGGTGGAGAGTTAGCCAAACAAGGAGAATGAGGGCTAAGATGGTGAGCAGGAGGGTGGAGAAAGAGTAGAATAGTTTTTTGTTGAACTTGTGAGCTGGAAAATGTGATTGTTTTGCAGCACAATGTTTGGGAGATTTTTCATGGATTTGAGACATTTGCAAGTGATTTGGAGAAGCAAGGCAGACAGATAGAGGAGTATGGAGGTTTAGAATGCTAAGGAAAGAAAGAAAGGCGAGGCTTTTGGAGGCTTATAAGAAGGGAAAGAAGAGCTTTTCAGGAAGGGGTGGTTTGCTTGAATGATTGGGGCTCATCAACGTTTTTCTTTCCTCTCTTTTTTTTTTTTTTTTTTTATTTATGAACTAAAAGCTGGCTGTTAATTCATATTTCATACACCCTTTTTCACAGTACTAGCTAATACATATTTCTACGAGTTTCTTGAGAGTTTCGCTTATTGTTATTGAGTAGAAGCCTTTCGCAACCATAATTTTGTAATGGACGATTGTTATTCACGAGTTGCCTTGTGTATTACGCATCATTTCGTCTTTGGGTGATGGACAAATAAAACTCGTAGTCAACAACACCTCCATGATTATTAGCCTTTTGAAAAAGTGATGGAAGTGGTAATAGGTTTCTGTCTAATAAACAGTGTGTATTGGAGGAGTTTTTTGCTTAGTTTTCTGATAATGGTTCCGTTTGAGTCTTCACATACGCAACATTGAGCCAAAAACAAAAGAAAGCATAAACAAAAGCATATTAAAAGTACACGAGCAACCAATGAATCCGGTAACGGGTTTTATTTCTTGTTGCTAGTAACACTAGAGAGTAGTATCTCTTGATTGAGTTATTCCCTTCTCCACAGAGTTCATCGTGAAATAAGAATAAGAATTTCCCGGTTCAAACCATGAATGGATTGCAGATGAGCAAAATTGAAGAATGGACTGATCCCATATAGTTTTCCTCATTACTAATTTACTATTAGCCCTTGTGATAAGAAAGTGCATGATAAAGGGTATCATTATCATAATACCCCTTTTAGAACACGTAAAAGGTAAAACAGAGATCCAAGGGGATATCTCTCATAGAGCCGGAATCTGATGGGCTATATATCAGAATTATTGCTGGGAAAAGTTGAATAGCCTTTTCTTAAAGTGTGTTTATAATTAGCAGAGACCCGAGATAGACATTATAGGCTTTCTCATGGTTGATTTGAAAATTGGTGCCCCCATCCTGTCTTCTTCTTGTTCCAGTACTAACGCCAAAATCAAAAAGTAAGAGTTAGGAAAATTTAACTGCCCCCATTGTTGATTAATTCGTTTTGAACTCCAACTACTTTTTTCTTCTAATATATACTCTCCCTGTCGTAAAATTATTATTGAGTTTATACTAAAAGTGAAAATCTAAACTCGATAATAATTTCAGGACAGAAGGAGTACTTTTATTATACCATGTGTAGTCCATGTAGAACGGACTGACTTCGGTTGGGGATCAGTATGTACGTGTTCCGCGTGCTGGTTCGAAGTGTCAAACACGATAAATCTATTAGGTGTAATTAGTGGGCTCAAATCTATTTTGTTGCTAATTGAACAACCAAATAGCGTAAAAAAAAACATACTGATGAGCCCTTTGACAAAATTGTATATGCATGCTGCCAACTTTTGCCAGTCAGTCATAATTGATTATTAGAAACTAATGGAGCCAAAGTGGAGATATAAAGGTTTCAAAAGAGAAGAATCTCATAAAAATTTCCTGCACTTCATACTACTACTATGAGGAGAGGCCATTAGCTTTCTCATGTGTCTTTTTTTACCTGTTGCTACTTCTACTCCATTGCTTTTGAGTTAAGAAAACGACTTTAGAGGCAAAGGGCTTGCAAGTCAAATCTGCTGAATTTCATGCATACCAACCACGCTTTCCCTTGAACATCACTTAAAAGCGTGGTCTTTTGGGTACCAAAAAAAAAAAAAGAAAAAAAAGACGGCACTTGCTTCTTCGGTCAACAGTAACCCCTATCATTTCAAAGTGATTTCTAGAGAGTACGTTATTATATGATTATCTTCAAGAGTTACATTATTGTGCTACCGTATCTACGTTACTTATTGTACCCCCTTGACGAAAATTAATATCGTTGTCCATTTAATTACTTTTTATGTATTCCAATTTATAATATTTGTCTTTTAATCATAGTGAAGCAACGAGTAAGACAAGGTGGTTCATACTAAATTCTATTTCTACAAGAGGATACTTCATTGGTAAGAAAAAACTCTTTCAAATTACGCTAAAGAATGAATCAAAAACAAAAGAAAAGGTTAAATTCATGGTTTGTCTTCAAATGTATGTCTTCAGTGTGATCGTACGTCTCCATCTCAAATACCTCTATGATTGGATCATTCATGCATCGATTGAGAGGTCGGAAGAAGTTGATCTTTATAATCAATCATGGCATAGTAGTCTATCCATCAATGGACTGGCATTTATAGCTCTCAGTGATTCCAAGTAGTCATTTCGTTTTCAAGCCTTTGGATTGTAGTTTTGTGTTCCTTCCCATGATTTAACCTTCTTTTTTTTTTTTTTCTTTTTCGGGTGCCAATAATTCTTAGTACTAGTATTTCCATACGATGTTGATGATACATATTTGAAAAACCAATCAAGAAAACATAGTGGACAACTATAAATCAAATCTCAACGGAACTCTTTTGTCCTAAAAGTCACTTCAATTTGAATTAGTGAAGCAGACCTCTAAATAACTGGAAACTGGAAAGAACAAGGACACGGTGAAAAAGGGTTGCATTGCATCTCCCAAGGTCTATCATACATATACTATCCTAGAATCCTAGTCGGTTATTGGGTTTCTAAAGTTCCAACTGTTTGCGCTCATAATTTCAAAGAAAAAGGAAAATCACGTTTCAAAGACTATGATGAAAAGGAATGGAGGCGTACGAAACATCGCTGAACTGAACATTACGGCCAGAAGTCTATTTCTAGCTACAAATGAATCTGCTGCTGTATAATCATGTACTTTGTTTTACAACCAAGATAACCTAATTGTCATCTAAGTCAAGCAAGCCAAAAGTTAAAGGGTCACTGATGACTAACTAACAACTAGCTTACTTTGATCACAACAAGGCCCCTACAAAAAAAAATTATCAAAAGTGGCAGCCCCTCATAAATATACAGAAAGCCACGATAAAAGAAAGGAGATATAGGATATATGTTACAATGACTAATCGCTAGGCTACATAGGGAGTTGGCAATAATCTTTTGGAGCTTTATCTAGATGGACTATAAATCAAAGCCCCCATTTTGTGCTTGATCTCTTGGCCCTTTGATCTGCATTCGCATGCCTATTTATCCAACTGGTGTGTTCCCAGGTGGAGATTCTGCCACTACTTGCCGAACAAACTGCCCTTTAACTCGTGGCCGCTTCTCAGCAAGTTTTTTCCTACTTTCATACCGTACCTGATGACAGAAACACCAGCAAGTAAATAAGAAAGAGTCAAGGAGAACACACCTCTTATGCATAAATCAGAGGAAGTTGAAAGACACGGCAAAATTATAAATGTATCTGTCAATTATATTTTTATTAGTGTCATGATCTGCTCTAAGTGCAGCACTTACAACTTAGTAAAGAAGCTAATTCCGGTCACTGGGATAATGTTCAAGGAGCACAGTTAACTATTAATTAACAAAGAAAGCCCTGACATATTTACCTTTTTCTCGAAGCATCTTTCTTTCCTCTTTAAACGGAACTTTGTAAGCGCAGCTTCTCTTTGCATGGATTTGATTGAGTTCCCATCATGATGCGCTCGAAGTGATTCTTCGTTGCCACATTCTGCTGCAGCGGTTGTTGACATGTAGGGAACCACAGCATCCATCTTTACTTCATTGTTGCTCGCTCCACAATGCAGATTGTTAAGGTGATTTACTGTTCCATTGCAGAAACTACTGTTGCCACTCTGATCTGTCGCAGATGATGTATGTCCACGGTCCTCTACAGTCTCCAATTTATGCCCCTCGCGGCTCTCCATTTGATCAGCCATATCACTCCGGTTCTGCAAAAGGCGGCCATGATGATACTGCTGTGACGGATTCGCAGATTGATGATGATTCAGCTGATAGAATGCATTCGCATTCGCCTGAAGTGAAGGCGAAGCAGTTTCTGGGTTGTTAACTGAACTGGAACTCTGCATTGCTGATAGGCCTGATTGTGTACGAAATAGTTGGTGCATCAAGGGGTTATAACCATTGCTTAGATTGTCCACTCTAACGCCTCTTACTGGAACCGGAGCAGGTAGTAACCTCTGTTGAGGCCGAGGAGGAGTTGTGGACTCACTTTCTCCAGGCTGACCGATCGCCAAATGAGAAGAATGATCCCTCTGTTGATTGCAAGAGGTAGGTGATGCCAACGGTTGAGGCTGCAAACTCCTGTTAACGTATCTGCATATGAAATTTTATATTAGCAGTGCTTAAATGGATGGATTCTAATTGTTTTGAGATTAGCTTCATTGTCTTGCTTAATCTTTCTGAGTTATTTTTAAGTAAGAAAACTGGATTTGGTTACTTATCAATGATTCAATGGTTTCCATCATAAACTATGGCAAAAACCAGGATTTCTTTTCTATTTCAAAATGGAACATTATGATTCTTGCAAGGAAGAGAATGTTTAGCATATACCTTTCGTTTCACTTTTACCACCCTAAAAGCAGGGAGAGCAAACAAAGAGCAATTATTTCACAGCCACTGTTTTATATGTGGTGGTAATACACAGATGAATATCTTATATACATATTTGGAATTGACAGCTCCTGAATTTGAGTTGGAAATATAGAATATAAAATCAAATAATCAATAAGCCCTACAGCCATACCAATAGAATATTCGGCCTCATAGAAAATTACGAGATCCTATTTACCATATTTATGTTCCTCTTGGAAGGCAATTTTGCATTTATATTAGACGTCTAAATTTTATTTCTCTTTTAGACTCCAATGACTTTAGGAGTACAACTATAGCTCAAAAAAATAATAGGAATAAAAAATTTAAAAGTTTCTCAGTTATACAATTAAAAATCTTAAGAACCGACCTTTGAACAACAGTACACTGCAGACTCCGTGATGTAGAAACAAGAAGTTATTAACTTATTATATGTCTCTTATTTCTGGGCAGGGGATGGGGAGTAGTACTAAGAGGTGTATCAATCGACACAGGAAATATGTGACCATCCTCACGGTTGAAAACTGTGAACTGTTAAGCACTATTAATTCAATTAGAAAAAATGTGGGATGGTACGTACTATGAACCAAGTTCAACCTCTTCAAAGTGAGTATAAAATTAATGACAAATCATAAGCAGGGCGAACAGAAGTATGGAACTAACCTTGAAAAGGCGGATGCATCTGAGTGGTTTAATCTGTGCTGCTGCCTCTCATCTGTTTCTTGGTTTACTGAGCCACTTGTATGTCTTCTTAAGGAAAGATCTAATTGAGGCAAAGTATCAACTTTGCTCGCAGTAACAACATTTGAGCCACTATTTCTGTGAGCGCATTTAAGGTAGTTATCAAAAGCCCCTATTAAGTCAATGACTTCCCTAACAGAATCATTGCTGACATAATTGGTTTCAAGACCAAGACCGGTGGCACGGCCAAAATCCCAATGGGAGCCTGAATTTTTATCTTCCACGCTAGTCATCCTTTGTGCATCTACCCCGATGGCTTCCCTTGATCCTGCATCGTAGTGGAAAGCATTGAGAATCTGGCTGGGTCACTACTTATCATACAAAAAGAGGATATCAAAAACCACGAGGCATATAAGAAAAAGAAAAGTACCATCTGCTTCATTATCTGATGGCTGCACTTTCTTGTTTGGAATTGCGTGGCTCTCTTGTTTCTTTGTATCCATGTCAGTAGACTGCAATTTGCTCCATTTTGAATGTGACAGCTCCTGCACGCATTCCGTGTCTGCATGTTCAGCATCCAACTCTGGTTTTGTACAAGAGCTCTACACCAACCACAGATATAATAAGGGAATCCGCATGAAACTCCATTCAGGTAGAGACATTTGAAAAATTATGAACACTAGAACACAGCATCCATTGAGGGGTTTCTGGTATGTTTTGAAAAACTTCAGAAGGTTGATCAAGTATATAATTACCTGGGCATCACTTCCTTTTTCCAAATATTCCCGATTTTTCTGAATGCAGGCCATGTCACATGAATTATTACTAATAGCATTGTTTTCGGCCGTGGCTTCAACCTTATTATGTTGTGCAGTGCTCTCGTCTTGAGGACCCACTCCACCACCACTGCTTGACTGAAAATAACAAATACAGTACTTTATAAGTAAATAGAGAACTGTGTTATACTTGCGTTATCAAAATTCAAAACAAAGATGAAATCCTTACAGCTTGTCTCCGCCAGACATGTTGCCATAAGTTCCTCAGTTCATTTTTTCGAACTGGTTTAACCAGAAAATCTGCTGCTCCTCTCAACATGCATTTATACACCGTGCTAACTGAGTCCTGCGAAGACATCACTGCAATGAAAGGAGAAACAAAACCGTCATTGGAATTAAAGGACAAGCATATTTGACGCATTTATCAATCGAAAGTTAGGAGAGAATTACAGATCATCATGACATACTTATTACTGGGATGTTTTTGCAAATCTCATGCTCCATAATCAATGTGAGCAGAGCAAATCCTGAGATGGCTGGCAGTTCGACCTCAGTCAATATGAGGTCAATGTTGTGGGGTCTTCCCTTCAGTACCTCCCATGCCTTTAAGCCATCAGAAACTGCAGCAACTGAGATAAAAGTAAAGAAACACTAAAAATTAGGAATTTCGAAGAGTCCATTCATCTCAGAGGGACAGGAAAAAGGTGTTCAAAAATTCACCCTAGACATATAGCCCCGGTGCTAGTTGGTGGAGAGATCTGACCAAATGATAGATATCAAAAGGCCGAGGCTAGCCACATTTCAAAACATAGATAAATCAGAGAACAGGCATACATCGATTATTCCTATCTAACACACCTTGGGTAATCTCATAAATTATAAGGCAACTCATCTCTGACTTCAACAGCAAACCACACATCAATCAAGGTCCTTCGATATTGCGAAGCAATGCCAATTGAGAAACTAAGCTATAAACAATGAAACTACCCAATGTCTTTGGAAAAGAATTACTGAAACATGGAACCAATATTTGAAAGAATCAGCCCCAAATACAAAGTTAACACCATAACCTAAGGAGTAAGGCGTTAAGTATTAAGATTCTGTCCAGTGATCACAGTAATTACCCCAAACCACTACTTATTAACCAGTATAAGAAAACAACACTAAGCATAAACATAGTTTTGGCTAAGTCAAAGAAAAATCAAACTTTGAGAGAAACATATATCGATTAAAAATTCATTCCAGAGCCCAGGGAGAAACTTAAAAAGGAGAAAAGTAAAGAGGTAAAAAAATGAAAAGGATACCTCTGTAGCTGCATTTCCGGAGAAGAGCGGCAATAATCTGACGGGTGGAATCGTCAGCTTCAACCAGCAAAACCCTCAGCACCATCTTTGGAAGAAAGCTCTCCCACCTAACCACCGCGGCGGCATCATCTCCGGCAGCTGAAGCAGCTGCAGCTGCTGCAGCTTCAGATGATGCGGCGGCGGAAACATCACCGCCAATGTTGTTCTTCTTGGTCCCTTCTTCAACAGCAGCCATCCCATTATTGCGTTCTTCACAGCTTAGTACCACTTCCCCCATTTTTTCTATATGGCAATAAAAATCAAGGACATTTGAAGGAAAATTCCGAAAAAAGGAAGCTATAAGAATGGTGGTAAAAATTGGTGCCACAAGTTTAGAGACAAAAGGAGTAAAGAACCGGGTTCTTGGGAAGTTGAGAAAGTTTAGAAGCTGAAAAAATATCTTCAAAATCCACCACTCCAATTCAAAGTTCAATAAATTAATCAAAAATCTTTTTTATTAATTAATATATAGTATCCTTAACTAAGAGCCACCCAATCTTTAAACCGCCTTCACATTTAATGGTCTATATTTTTTGTGCTATCACAAGTGACCCCCGTTGTTTAGTTATATTTTCAAACAAAACTATGATTATGGATAAATCATCAATAACACCCTTCTTAAAACCCGACCTAACAGGTTGACCAATTAGCATGGTTAGGAAATTAATAATTGATGGAGTATAAAGTTATCCAATTAATTTATATCTTATTAAAAAGTAATATGTAGATGAATTTTAATTTTTGATGACACTTATTTTTTTTTTCCAAATTAGATATACAAGTTTCACAAATTCATTTATTTAATTGAATCTTTTAAGAAATTTTCCTGGAATAGATTTTGTTAAATCATCAAACGTAAATTATTTTTCCTCAGTAAAGCTGTCGATATGACTACATTACTTGACTTCATTACGAACATGGAATATTTTGCATCGGATAGTTTTCTTTCCCGATTACAACAAGAAAAAATAATTTTAGGGTATGTTACATAGTTTTATAGAAATATGTAGACACTAATGCGAAGTTAGTATTAGAGGTCTGATTATCATCAGAGTGGGGCTATAATAATGGTGAAGAAATAATAATAATTTTTTCATTGGTGGGAGAAGAAAAATATTTAGAGGTGGTAAGAAAAAGAAAGAGACAGAAAATATCTAGGGGGCTCAATCCATGTGTATGGCCTTAATTGTCCACGTGGAGTCCTTCGTCCTCTAGGGAAGGGAAAAAAAAAAAGTGAAAGAAAGAAAAAAAATTTGAAGTAAAATTCTATCTACGCCTTTCGTTCGGGTTGGTGGCGCTAATTTTTGAAATGTCATCCCTATATGGGCCCACCTACTTCTCCTCCTTTCTATTCATGGACGATTTGTCTATCCTGTATTCTTCTTTATTCTATTTGGTACCCTTTAAGATTTTGTCTTATGACATTGACCCATACCCCTTTGTTTTTATTTTTTCTTTCTCTCTCTCTTTCTCTTTTATTGTTTTTCTTGGTTTTGAAAAGGTGTTTTGGTATTTTGATGAAAGTAAAGTTATTGCATAAATTCATTGAGTTTGTTATTTTTGTTTAAGAGACCAAACAAATAAACATTAATTTTATTTCTATATTGTCACTGTTAAAAATTTGTGAACTCGTGATGTTGAATTCCATGAATGATGGTAGTACAAATACTAAACATATATTGTGTAAGTTATAATCCTAAGAAGTACTCAATTTTTATATCACGACAAGCAAGTCAAGCATTTAGAAAAATAATCAAGTTTTGAAGAGTACTTCGTAATTTTTTAGAGGGGAAAAAAATACTGTATAGCATATACAGGGAGCAGGGAGCAGGGAAAAAAAATATTGTAATAGTTTTAAACTTTCAAATTTTGTTTTGTTCTTTAATGTTATTATGTTGGTGTTGGTAGATGTACAAGTAGCAGGCATCTGTATAACATGTAAATTGGTGAACGTTTTGGCAATTTTGGGAAAGTAATACAATTTACATTTTACCTATAAAAAATAAAAAATAAAAAAAAACTGCACAGTGGGAAAAAAGCTAAATCCCACAAAAAGTAGGGATCCCTTTTGACAATAAAATGAATATAGTTGGATTTTGTGAGTTACCCCCCTAAACAGTGACGATAATAATAAACACATGCACATGTGGTCAGTGGTACTTTAAACTATTACCACAAGTCCACCCCCAAGAAGTCTAATAATTTAATTAATTTTGGTGAAGATATTTTTAAGGACTTTTGAGTGTGGTGTGAGAAATGGTGGACCCTGGTGGCAGAAGATATTTTGCTTTTTAAAAGCATTCGGAGTTTAATGGACAGGAACGTGACACGTGGAGGCCTAAAAAAACTTGAAGATCTTTTGGTTTGTGGCTTCGAAGTTGTGAAAAACAAAAGCTATCTTTTCAAATTGCTACCCCCTCCGAAATCCAATATCCAATCCAATTGGCCCTTCTTCAAATATCAACACCTCCAAACTTTTTCCCATTGGCTGCCCCGAATAAATGGAAATTCTTCTTCTTTTTTATTTTTTTTTTTAAGTGGAAAAAAGTGTACTAAGTACTATGATTTTTGATTCGTGAAATTAGTGGTTGAAGTTGGTTTTGGTGGAAGACGAGAATGCCCCTAGGATCTTTTTAATTTGTCTGGTGATGAGCTGGAAGCTGATAAGCGGAAGATACTAGAATTGGATGGATAAAGGGCAGTTTTTAAAGCTCCCTCCTCTCAAAATATCTCATCCACTGTGTGTGTATTATTATGACAAAAGTCTTTTCTCTTTTCGCCATTCGTTTTCTTATTATTTTATACTAGGTGTTAGACCCGTTCGATGGACGGGAAAGCCATACACATTTAGACATTTTTACATAAATTTTGTATTTTTATAAAATATGTAATGACTTCAGTTTTAAACATGATTACATCTGGACTTACAGGAATTTGTTTTTTTAAAATAACATTTTAAATTCACTGGTGATAAGGTTTATGCAGATCTCTCTAAAATTTGTTAGGATTTGGTACTCTCTCCACTCAATTTCTGTGTTAGGATTTGGTTCATGAAAATAAGGGTTTGGTTTTTATTATTTTGTTTTTTTTAAAATTATTTTAGTTGTTTTTTTTTGTTTTATTATTTTGTTTTGTGTATTTTAAGTCTAAAAAATTAAGAAAATATCACATAGGATTTAAATCCTATATGACATGTGCTCCATGTCTTTAGTTTTCTCTCTCTATTTTTTACCTTAGTATAGTATATAGAAGATTTGCATTAACTTTTTGTTTAACCCACTGGAAAATATGTAAACGATGATGGCTCTACTGAAACTAAATGAATCCAAAATGTGTCACAAAATTCACAATGTAACTATAAATTTTTAAAATTAATAAATCATATTCCTCCTCCTCTCAAACAATCATAATAATGATAAGAATTGAACCCTAATTATTTGTCATCCTACGAGTATCCATCCAATAGATGATTGGAATTACGGCCACTTGGATTGAAACACCCAAATCAAACCCACTTGACACCTCCTTATTTGGTTTCACTTTCTGTCTGTGTTTGTAGCTCTCTCTGTTCTTGTCAAACCCTTCTTCATGGTTGTGGAGTGTCTTTCATTTTCTCTTGGACCTATATTTGGTGTATAATACGTTAGAATTGTGCCATTTTTCATTCATCCATTGGATATTTTGCTTTAACCTATCTGGGAGTGGAAATCTCAACAATTATCAATTCTTTTTGGTTTATACCCAACAAGGCAGTGGACATCTGTCCAACTAAATCCTAGGTTTGTCTTCTATTTACGAGTAATACAGAACTACAGAAGGAAGGAACTCTTTCTTCCCAAAAAAACAATTCACTTTATTATATTAATATATTAATTTAACAACATAAATTATTTTTTTCATGACAAAGAAATTACTTTGTTTAGTGATGTGACCTACAAATTTAAAAATAATAACTACGAGTTAATTGTATATGTTATTGCTATAACGAAATTGTATTTTAATTTCTAAATCACATGGAATGGATTGAGTTTAAAAAATGTGTACTATGTGAAACTTAAGACAAATCAAAATGCCTTATATTAAGAACCGGAGGGCGTAGTTTTCTGTTCATTTTACTCAATTATGAGATTTATATAAGTACTTATATATCATATTTATCCTCCCGTGATGTTCACATATAGAATTATATTAGGTCTATAACCAATACATTTACCTCACGGATATAAATTTGAGAAACAAAATGCAATTTAATAACCTTTTTTATATCTAAGAACAAGCTGTGATTCAATGAGCCCTCTCAGTTCTCAGGCAAATCTCACTCTGCTACCCCAGGTCGCCCCCAGTTTGCAGATATCCCACCATTATCAGGAATTCGAGTTTAGATCCTATTCATGAGTAATGCCATTTCTTATTCAGTGCTTTTGTTTACGATGGCTCCGCTGCGCAACGTTGTAAATTATTTTATTTTATTTTTGCCAAAAAAAAAAAAAACATAAAGCAAGAAAATTCATCCAAATACATGAAGGTGCATTATGACCCGAACTCCTGACAAGTAGTAATAAGAACCCCCAAATACGAACTTACCATTTACAAATTATATGGTGGAGCGTAACACGGGCCTTCTGAGGCCCTTTTGCTGTTGGACTTAAACATGTAAAATCATTCTCATTCTTGCAAAATATATTGGGACGGACAAATTTGAAATAGAAGCAATGAAATGGGTACTACTAATACTGTAATTAGGTTTCGAGTACTGTAATAATAAACGATGCGCAGTAATAATGGTGAGTATCCTCCAAATTCCTCCCGTTGGATCCAAAATTGTAATTTACTTTTTTTTTTTTTTTTTGTCTCAAGCTACAAAACCCAAATTATTTTAAGTTAATATGTTAAGCGCAAAAATAGGAACATTAAAATAAACGGTGGTAGTGAGAGCCCAAATCCAAAAGTTTCAGATTTAGTAGTGATTTACCGCCCATATTATCCACTCTAACACTTTCAGTTTCAGACAAAGGAGACCCATGCCATGACTCATTTGACTTCCTCGGAGGACCCACCTCCCAAAAATTCTTATCCAATTCCTCCTCCCCGTGGGCTCTGGGCTGTCTCCCTCTGCGTGAGTCATTCCGGATTCTTCATCCTCTTCTTTCTTCCCCCTAGTTCATCATTCACTGAATCTTCAAACCTAACATCCTGTTACTTGCTATTTTCCCTTTTTGTTTTTTTCCTTTTTTTTCACTCACATTCTGTACTTCTGAAGCCAGATATTCAATATCCCTCTTCTTGTTGCGATTTCTGGGCATTTCGATTTTCCCTTTCCATTTGTATACAGAAATGTCGATTTTATCTCCCACTTTACAACAGGGTCCTCTCCAATACCCTCAAATCTCATGCTGTTCTTCTTCCTCTTGCTCTCTTATCGCCCACAAGCCTCAAGTTTCGTCTATCTCCCCTGTTTCCACCACCTTGAGTAGCAGTTGCAGCAGTTTTTTAAGCTCTAAGTTGAGGGCTCATTATGTTGCTGTTAAGTTCCTGCTTCCTCCTCCAAGGCCATTCACCATTCGGATGGCATGGGATGGTCCCCTTTCGTCCGTCAAATTAATTGTTCAGGGCAAAAATTTTGAGGTGCTAGTTTTATATATCTGCGGATTTTTCAACAATTCTTTGATTTTTGGGGTTTCATTTTAACATTTTGTTTGTTTGTTGTTTTGCTAATAGTTGTCGCCAGCAGTGAAGACTCATGTGGAGGAGAAGTTGGGGAAGGCGGTGCAGAAGCATAGCCATCTGGTGAGGGAAGTTGATGTTAGGTTGTCTGTCCGAGGTGGTGAGTTTGGCAAAGGCCCCAGAATTCGCAGATGTGAGGTATGCTTTTCATATACTTAAACCTTTTGTTACATTCAATAGTCATCTGAAATTTAGTGACCATAATTAGATGTTATCATTCTGGAAAATTGAAATATGTCACTTGGATGGTGGATAATGATGAGGGTTTGATTATGAATCTTTAGGATTCATATTCTTGTAAATTTGGCTTCAATAGTTTTTGAGTGTGTGTAGGGCAGGTCGAATAGGGATCGATTGGATCATATCAAATTGACCGGTTTATCTTTAGGACTTGTCCATGAGTTTTCACTGTCCACTACTTTTGCCTGTGTCTTGGATAATCTTCTTTGCTAAAGTTTGTTTGCTTATCAATCGCTTATAGGTGACTTTGTTTACCAAGAAGCATGGTGTGGTTCGAGCAGAGGAGGATGCAGAAAGTATGTATGCAAGCATAGATTTAGTGGCATCGATTATCCAGAGAAAGTTGAGGAAGATTAAGGAAAAGGATTCAGATCATGGTCGTCATATGAAGGGCTTTGATAGACTCACCTACCGAGAAGCCGGTGGCCCCCTAGGTGTTGATCCCTTGGAGACAGTTTCAGATGGAGAGGAAGAGACTGTTCCCGGAGGAAATGAAGATGAAGTAGACATTGCCAATGAGGTCAGTTGTCCATTCTTTTTATTTTCATCTGACAAATGATTTGCTTTACCTTCAGACTAATAGCATGAAGGTTTAATTATGATATAACCTAACACGCTTTTGGATCGCCATTGTTGTCAATAAGAAAGATTTTATCATCAATTCGTGATATTTTCTATGAGAATTGAGAAGCATATTCTGATCTCCTTATAAAGCAATAGCGATAGTCCATACCAATGTAACTGAGGTAGATGTTCTTTAGCTCACTCGAATCAAACCCTATATGCTTGTCATAGTGTTACATTTACTGATGACAATCTATTAGCAGTCAAGTGACTGTCCAGGTGTTGCCTTTTGCTGAGAGATCTCTTTCACAATATTTCACTACTAACCAATGGTTCTGTTGAATTTACGAGCATTGGTTACATGCACATCTTCCATGAAAATCTTACCCCTCTTAACTGGCTTTACAGATTGTTCGCACAAAATACTTTGACATGCCACCTTTGACCCTGAGCGAAGCAATCGAGCAGCTGGAAAATTTAGATCATGATTTCTATGGTTTTCGGAATGAGGAAACAGGTAAAGAATGTGTTGCCTCTTTTTTTAAAAAAAATTTTCTTCTCCGATTGAATATGAACTAATTCTTTTATGGCTTATTGTAGGTGATATCAACATTGTTTACAAACGAAAAGCTGGAGGATATGGAGTTATCATTCCCAAGGGCAATGGTAAAGCAGAAAAATTGGAGCCAGTGACAATTGAGCAGAGCCACGTGAGCTAACCTTGAACGGCAGAATCAGATGCAAATTGGAGCCAGTGACAATTGAGCAGAGCCACGTGAGCTAACCTTGAATGGCAGAATCAGATGCATTTGGTATTAATTTTGTTCCAGACGGTTAATTACATGTATAATTCAAGGGGATCATGATCTTGTATAGAGAGTTTAAGATACTTTAACAAAGGCTCTTGTATTGTGAGATTCAGCATGGCTCTTTTGGCTGTCCTTGGCTGGAAACAAGATAAAGAAAATTATAAAGAAATGGATGCTAAATGTTCGAAAACATCAGTTTTCCATACAATCTGCTAAGCATTTTGGTTTAAGCTTTCATGGGAAAATGTGAAAAGATAATTTCGAAATGAGAATACAATGAAAAATTGTGAGCAGTGATTTTGTGATTCCTCTCCAAGTGTAATATTTGCAGAAATGGTTTCAAATGCATATCCTATGAGAATTGAAGAAATGGAAAGTTCGACAAACTATCTGCAGCGCTGAAGATGCAGTTAACTTCTATACTGAACTCAAAGCCAAGAATCACAAAATATTTACATAGCCTAGATTAAAATGATACAAGTTGAATACTACTCATGGAGGTGAACAGATATGTAGTCATTCAAATCAAAGCAGTAACATAGTGCATTTGCCTACCGGAAGGTAACCATCCTCATCATTGAAGGGAATTTCATTATACTTCAGTCCCTCAAACATTTGTTTTCATTGGAGAAACTTGCGGCTGAAACACTCAATAACTTGTTAAGAGACATCCCTTCACCCAAAATATTCTTCTTCATTTCATATCTAGGTTTAATCCTACCATCTAGTTTATAACCAAGGAATGCAGGGAAAGCCAATAATTCCTCCACTTCACGGCCCATCTCCTCAATCAAGTAGTTCAGTTTCTCTTCAAGCGATTCATAATTATACTGCAATATCTGAGGATGTTTCTTGCTCATCTCCAAGATATCATTACAAGTTAATCCGTAATCCAAGAAAACCCCTACTACCTGTTGCAAGTTCTTGCAGCTGGTTCGGGTGACAGCGCCCATTGCCGTGGCTATCTCCTTAGTTCGGTACTTGTACCCGATCTTGACCAGGAAAACCAGCTTGCACGCAATGTTCTCTTCAAACGATAGGGCGACAAAAAGAGGCGCTTTTGTCAAAAACCGATATATTTCCTGGGAACTCAAGCCACATTGCTTCAAGAATTCAATTCTGGGATGGAGCTTCCTTGTCCTGCTCGCACTGAACAAATTCGGGTAAACCAGGACGATTCTGAATATTTCACTCTCAGTTAATCCGGCAAATGATTTCAGGAACTCAACGTGGTCGCTCAGGTGATCGACACTATACGCCACGAGAAATGGTAGCTTAAGCAAAACTGTAGCAGTGGCAACCTCATCACCCCCGCTCAAATCCAACAGGAAATTAATCCTTGGCATCAGCTGGCTGTCCAAATTGCAGTTCAGGATCGCGGGCCGTTTCAGGATCAAATCCACCCCTCCAAAACGGCCAAGGAAAGCAAACATCCGATCAATCTCTTGGCTCGACTTGACGCATATGGCCTTGATCAAGTTGATTTTGTTAAGAACATGAACAAGCTTCTCATGAGGAATCCCATTTTGGATTAGCAACCTTACTTTAACATCAAATCCCGGAAACAACAACCTGGGTTCAGTTGCATTGATCAGGAGATGCTCAATCTGGGCAGGCTCTATTTTCCCTTTCAAATCCAAATCATCATCTTCATCACTGCTCTTAAGTAGAAACGACAGTAGAAAATCCATTTCTGGAGCCGTTAAAACTTGAGACCGTTTAAGAATGACTCGATGGAGAGCGATACCGGTGACTCCCAGAGCCTGTATACAACTTAACCTGTCATGAATAATTTCGTAAGGCGTGACCCGGAGAGCATGGTTAACGTTCAACAGCGTTTCGACATCTCCAACGTCGAACCCCAGTTGCCGAAAGAGCGAAAACAGCGTCACAGCTGAAGTTGAACACGAAACAATAAGAAGAAACAACACTCACAAAAAGCACACAACCTGTTCGATGAAATGCCGAAAAGAAATATTGAATTGATAAAGTGAAATAGCTCACCTGGATCTCTGAAAATGTCCTTAATAGTGTTAGAGGTTTCCCCACTGTCGTGGAAACCGTCCATTTGTCCGGTGCATTTAAGGAGTAAAGAGTCCCTGCTGCTACTCTTGCTGGAAAGGGTATATCTTCGGGAAGGGAAGCAGCAACCCTTTAGACCTAATTGTAATGGAAGTAGTGAAACAGCAGCTGCTAGGTTCGGTGCATGACAACGGCAAAGGTAAGGAGAAGGAAAGACGGGGTGAGTGGGTATGGTGGTCAGGAGGTCGGTCATAGCTGGAAGCCTGGAATCTCGAGTCGTCACTGTGTGTGTGCGTGTTTAGATGTCGAAGCTTACAAAGATAGCTGCTTCTGCTTTAATTGAGAAGAAGAGAAGATTAGGAGAAAGCAGAAATTCCGACATTCCGGAGGAAAACTCTCATTTTGGTCTGCAACACACTTTTTTTGGTACAACACTTTCTTCTTCTAATCTTCCTTCGGTAAACAAAATCAGAGACAAAGATTTGCTAATTGTGAATGTTTTGGCGGGAGACCTGAATCTTCGTATAATATTAGCTATTGAATGATTATTTATTTGCAGATAGTGAGAAAAGAATCCATTTAAATAAATTTGGTAATATATAGATATATATGTTTAACATTTAAGCTCAAGTCGGTGAGGAAATAATGTCAATTGTATATCACTACATCATTAGTTTGATAAAACAGAACAATTAGAATCACACTTTGTACAACACAAAAGCTCCAAAACGCGACAATAGCGTTTGAAGTTAACACCAAATCCACCAGCCTAAGAAAGCAAATGCAGAATTGAACATATTATTGGTACTAAGTACATTACAACGTTACAACTTACAGGCAACATTAGGCATCTTGAATTGAATGAAACAAAAATCTCCTCAGAATGCCGAGGAGGCCAACAAAATGTTTTCACAATTCTCACAAATCTGGCATTTCTTCCCCTTCCATCAGGAAGCAAAGATCAATACAGATTTCCTGCAAATGTTTATGTGCTCCAATTTTGAACAAGGAAATGACCTCATCATCATCTCCCTCAAAATGAAAATTGATGGTAGTTGGCAGAAGACCCTTTTTCTTCATTTTTCTGGGATTGAAACAGGTGATCATGAATATAAGAATAAGAGTTTTTAACATTAAAACATGTAAATTAGACCTCAAGTTGTGTTCGAGTTAACTTTAAACAACTTTTTGGACTGCTTGTACTGTGTTTCTTACTTGTGGGTATGCTTTTTATGAGAACAACAGATGAGCTTCCTTTCCCTGAGTCCCTGAGCAGCAGGATGTTAAATCAAATGAGTGGCTACTCCAAAATGTGAATGAATATGTACGATAATAAGAAGTGGATATTGAATTCTCTTACGGTAACACTTGCTTCTTTTTCATAGGCTTGCAAAAGTTATCAGATGTCATTGCGTACGTTTTCTGCAATTTATTGCTCTGGTGATGTCCCTGTAAAAGGGAAAAAAAAAAAAACAAGAATTACCCCAATGTGATCTTGAGCAAATGATCAAAATTCCCTCCAAGTTTACCTCTATAAATGGCAACTATCAAGGGAAAACGAACATTATTTACAATGATGCAATGGCTCATATCTTCGTTAAAGGAATTAATAAATGAAACATGCCAGGCTGCTCAAGCAAATGCATTAAGGTAGCCGCTGAATTTATCAAGGAATGTGCAGCCGGGCAAAATTCACGATCCAGAGCACAGGGATGTTACATTTGTCATCCAAAACACAATGGTACAATCCACGTAGACACAAAGGGGAATAACAAATGAAAATCCAGAGAGCGTGGGTTTCTCAAATGGTGTACTTGAGAAATAATTAGTTCAACGAAAAAATTTCCATAATGCCTTTGTACTACATTGTGACCACAAGAACTAAAAAGGACATTGAAGAGAAAAAGAACAAGCAGGGCATTACTACACTTTTCATATCTAAATTAAGTTGTATAATACTAAACAAGACACAGAAAATAAGATAAGAACCTTATAAAGCCTTTTAGATGGCATTGCCCTGTTCATATCAACAAGAGGAGGTCTATAGAGCCAACCCATTTTCAGAAAGCCTTAGATGGCATTGCTGTGTTCATAAAATCTGTGTAAACTTTAACAACAAAGAACACTATCTCCATAACCAGAGATCAAAAAGCATAAAGAATTTAAGACATATCAAGCAATGTGCTTACTTCCTGTGATGCTGCTACCCCACACTGCACATCCACAACCTTAGCTTTCTTGACACTCCCACCACCAGAAGAAGCATTCTCATCATCATCACCAACAGCATGGTTATCATTCATTTTTCGCTTCTTCTTTTTTGTAAGATTAGCCGTCTTACTACCCTTCTTATCACGCACTTTCCAAACATTCTTCTTCCTGAACAGCATTTTCTCAAATTTCCAACTGGCAACGCTAGTGTCGATGACAGTCACCTCAGTCCTCGAAAACCCAGAAAGATTAAAACTTTTACCCTTGCCTTTGGCCTCCTCATCCTCGTAATCTTCTTCCCCGGAGTTGAGATTTTCCACAAACTTGACTAAGCCCTCATTGCTCACCGGCGAAGCGGAGGCACTGTGAATCTTCGCGGCCGGATGGTCAGTACTCAAAGCAGCAGCATCATTATTGTTAATGCAGCTGAAAGCGGGAGAATTTAGGGAACCACAAAACCTAGGGTTTGGTTGCTTGCGGGAGCATTTCAATTTAGGGACGGCGTCGCTCCCTTCCATAACGAAGAGCTCCGCAAGTACATTGCTTACAATGTTGCACATAGCGTGCTGATTTTGACTTGGAATTGGCATTCCGGCGGCGGGGTTACGCCGTGAGGAGCTAGGTTCCGGTTGGGAAGGAACGGCAGCGTTCGAGGAAACAGAGAAGAGGTCATCTTGGGCGTCTTTGTGCTTGTGATGTTTGGTGAGGAATTGGTCGAGATTGAGATCGGTGTCGGGCGGGAAACCTTTAGAAGATCGGAGCCGGGATAACCAGCCGGAAGTAGATTTGCCGCTTGAACCGGGGACTGAGCAGAGCATATTTTTTTTTGTATTTACCCGATCGCGACTATTGCCGATAAAAGTAAATTTCAAATTCAGTCCTTTCTTATTACATATTTGCACAGTGTTACTTTTTAAAATTTTCCTCTGCACTTAGCGGATTAAACGCTTACAAATGTGACCGACAAATTTGTGACATGATGACAATCCGATCAATTGAGACTGAGAACAGAAGGACATGTTCATTTCTTTTCAATTTTTTTTTTTATTGCATTTACATCATTTTGTGTAATAATAATCGTATGGACATTGGAAATAAAAGTATCCGAATATGATGACACATATCTCGTGGGGGGGTGGATGCTAACGGTTTTCAATGTTTTGTTGTATAGATATGAACGATTTTGTTTAAGGGATGATCCTAGCACCACAAAGTGCCTTGGTCAACACTTAGCAGTTCGACTGAAGGATGGCATTATTACAGCCATAAACTTGTATAAGGTCGAGGGCTAACAAACAGGATGCCCGACTCTGCTTGTAAATCTTTAAACTTTTGCTAAATCGTTTACAAAACAGATAACTTGATCACGACGTGCTTTATTTCTGCAGGTGCTCATTAATCAAGAGAGAAAGAGGTGAGATTTTTTCACCGTATAAATATGACACATTATTTGCAATTTTTTTATTAATCACTACCAAAACATCCTTTTTTTAGTAGAATCTATATCGTATATTCTAATGCGTGGGGATTATCTTACTGGTATATTAAACAATATTTTTAAAACAAGAGTTTTTTTATTTTTTATTTATTTTTAGTTTGAAATGAATATTTGATTTGAATTAAATATCCCCTCCATTCTAATTCAGTAGATTCATCTAAGTATTCACGTAGAAAATTGGGTAACATGGTTTAGATAATTTACTCAACGTACTTCTGTTAACTAATGGTTGCTGGTTAAAATTTACTGTCTGAAGTATAACTAAAATATTCTAGAAAGAAAAGTTCATCTTTGAAATTAAATGGAAGGAATATTTATCATGTAAAAGTAAAAGAAAAAAAAAAGATAATTATTGCTTCTGTTTTTTATTTGTCAGTTTAGGGCATACACGACTGTTAAGGAAGCAATGATTGAGAATTCAATTTTTAATTATAATACATTTCTTGTTCTTTATTAAAAGTATTGAACTCTACAAAGATTTGAAATTGAAATGAAAAATATGAAATTATTGAAGGTTATTAAAATTAGATAAATATAAGGATAAAATTGAAAAAAAATATATTCAATGCTGTATTAGAAATAAAGAGCGATAAATAAACAAAAAAAAAATAGATTCACCATGATACGACGTGATTTAAAAAAAACGGAGGTAGTCTTTTGAAACAGGAGGAGTTAAAAATTAGAAATCTATAGTACTTAATTAAAGCAGCAAACAAAAAGACATGTGTCAGCACTACAATGAAAATTTTCCCACCAAAAACCATTTTCAGTACAAAATCTTTTTTCGACACGTGGCACTCTAACTAATCAGGAAAAAAAAAGACAGAATAGATAAATACATAAATCCCTTAATTATAGCTACATAAAAATATCTTAATTATAGGTATATACTAATCCTTAAAACAACAATATTTAGTTGATAAAATTAAATGTATGGAAATCCCCTTAATGTCTTCCTAATCCTCAATTTTAAAGAATCTCTTCCATTCCGCTCCTATTTCATACTCGGGCCTTTAAATCAATTACTTAAAATCTGACATCAATTATCAATCTATCTATTTGTACAACAGAGAAAAAATAAGTTGTCATGAAAGAAATTTGATTTTTTAAGGATGCTTTTTTTTTATTCTTCTGTTGTAAATATTAGTTTATAATTTATGTAAACCCGGGCATAAGTTAATTGTTATAAATTAAATGTTGTAAATCTGGGCATAGATTTATGTGTAATAACTCACTTTTTGTCCTTTCAATCAATTTTTTATTTTTTTAATTTTTTTTTATTCTTTTAAGAATTATTCGTATTTTTTATTTAATCAATTTAAAAGTACAGGCGACACCCCGGACATTCGCACTGGGCAAGCATCTAGTTGTGATGGTAACAATTGGAGTTGGTTTAGTTGGAAGTTTGAACGTTGGAGTCATCAGCAAAAGAGGTTAAACTTAGTTACGACAACTACTAGAACAGAATGGAAAAAGCGTAGAATAGTCAAACAAATCCTTTGAGGCTTTTCTGATGCTTCTTATCCATTCCAATCCACCGAGGCATCAAACGTGGAAAAACGAGTGAAGCAGAGTACAACACTTTTGACCCTTTTTACTTTTATTATTTAGAGGTGAGAAAATAATTTACTGTACATACTTAAAAGATAAATAGTAAAACCGTAGATATGTCTGCCACAAAAATAATCGCTGAAGAAAACGATAACACGGAGGAAGACATAAACCTCGCGAGAGAATTTCACAGGACAAAAATAATAATAATAATAATAAAGCAGAAAAAGGACTTTCTGGAGCTTTAAAACCAACGGAACCAGCTGGATTGATATAATTTTTTCTGGTTACACATTCGCCACTTTTGCCTTCTAAATTAATTGAGGCAAATTTGGTTTTAGATGAGGACGGAAACTCCATCCAATGACATGACCCCTGTTGATTCTCTTCCAGTTTCATTGCCTTTGCAGCCATTCATGTTGCTTTCCTTTTCTGTCACATAAATCTTTTTTTTTTCTTTCCTTTTTCCCGGTTTATCATTCTCCTCTCTGTATATATCCTTCAATCTTAGGTTGCCGTCTCCTCTTTTCTTCTCTCTCGTTTATGCTTCTCTTTTCTGTTTTTTAGTTTTTTTTTTTTTCTTTCCCTTTCTCTCTTAATATCAATAGTAGAGATTTCTTATTTCTAGATAAAGTAGTAGTCTTCGACATCGAGAGAGATTTCTAAATATTATAGGTGGTTAATAAGTACATAGGAAACAGATATATTATCTGTTATATCATGGCTGCTTATTTAGAGGATGCATTTATGGAGATTCTGAGCAGACCCACAATCTGGGGAATGATCCTGGGGATGATAATGCTATTGGGTCCTGTTTGGATAGGTTTTCTTGTAGGCATACTGGCTGGATGGGCATGGAAGCCCAGATGGGCTACCTTGAGGAACTGCAATAAATTCGACTTCTCAGCTCCTTCTTCCCCTTGTTCTTCTCCTTCTTCTTCTGCAATGATGAAAGCTACTGGTTTTGGTCCCACCCCCACCTCCGATACTGCTTCTTCTTCTTCTTCTCCCAACCTGGACGATGATAATTTGGTGGAAAACCAACAGATTATTACTCAAACTCTGTCTCATATTCCTAAGTCCAGGTTAGCCTTTCTTTCTGGATATCCTGCAAAAAGTTTGTAGATCTTTATTCTCTTTTTGTTGGTTTGAACTGAACTCCTAAATTGATACAACTTGCATTTAAAACTGAATTTCAGCTTCGACCCAAAAAAAAAAAATGAATAAAGAAAGAGCTGAATTTCTGCTAATTGGGTGTTGATGGAAACGAATTCCATTTATGTTGAGAGTATTATGTTTGGATTGTTTCGGCTCCTAAGCATAAATGTTGCATCGGTAAAATATAAAAACTCTGTTCAGAGAACGTCTCCTGTTGTACAGACTGTTTCATTTTCTGTTGGTTGAAGTTTAATGGTAGTTTCTGACCTAGGTTATTTTGTATGTTCTCCTTTCAAGTTTGAAAAAAAAAAAAATCACTATGTGTAGTCAAAGATTGGGAATATGAATCAGCTGTGCGCCTGTGCCTTTTCAAGAAGCTGGCTGCCTGACTCAGAATGTAAAAAAGTTGTTTCGCCCTGTTACAACCTCTAAGTTCTTAACTAAAATTAAATTTATAGTTTTCTGATGTTAATGGTAACCTCTGAATGGGAGAAATATAGTTATGTCTTGCCATTTTTGTGTGGTCTTATGAAGTTACAACATGAAAAAAAATTTTATGCGATCACTGATGAATAAATGAAACACTTGCGTTGTCCATCAAAGTTGAGCCAAAATAGCTGTTTTGAGAATTTACAAGATTTACGTTACAGGCTCTAGTTTATAGTTGTTCTTACATTTTCTTTTTTCTGATTCTGTATTGCCCTTTTTCTGTTTAGTTCTTCCCAAGTGAAGGAAGAATCATTAGCAGTTACGGATGAAGATATGAAACATTTGTGCCGGTTAGTCGAGAGGAAAGATTGTGGTCCTCCATGGAAGCATATGATGGAACGTTCTACCTCAGATATGAGCTATCAAGCATGGCAAAGAGATCCTGAGGTACTGTTGCTATGGTTGTAGCTTTAGATTTTGTCAAAGCCCTTCATTCTTCCTTAGTGTTTCAACTCTAGACTGATTGATGAGGTAATTTTTTTTAGACTGGTCCTCCGCAATACTGCAGCCGAACAGTTTATGAAGATGCCACCCCGGAACTGTTAAGGGACTTTTTCTGGGATGATGAATTTCGAGTTAAGTGGGATGATATGCTTGTGCATGCCAAAACTCTGGAAGAATGCCCAACCACGGGAACAATGATCGTGCACTGGATACGTAAGGTGAAGGAAGCTCTCCTCTATGTTTTTTCAGGCGAATGTTTTTGTCTCTGGTTCTAACTCTGTACCGGGATTTTTTTCTTCTTTCGAGCAGTTTCCGTTCTTCTGTAGTGATCGTGAGTACATAATTGGACGACGAATATGGGAATCAGGAAGATCCTATTACTGCGTGACAAAGGTCGGTTACATACTGTTTTTTGTTTCTTGCCTTAGCTTGGGTATGAACGTTTTCTGCTTCGGGAAGCTTAGAACTGGTGGAAGGAATAGTTAGGTTTAGCAGTTGCAATTCCATGAAGTATGTTCTGACTTTTGTCATAAGCATCTCTTAACATGCTTGTTCCTTCGCTTGAAGTGTATGCTTCCCATGTTTGTGGATATCACTGACTCCTTATCTTCTTCAGGGAATACCATGTGATTCCATTCCAAGGCGGGACAAACCAAGACGTGTTGACCTCTATTATTCAAGTTGGTATATCCAAGCAGGTAATTGAGCTAGGTTCTCCTTATTTGCCTTTCATAGAAGTTTATCTTGCAATCCCATAGGAGAACACAGATTAACATCAAACCCTTTACTTCTTGTTTGTAATGGACTAATTTTCACACCCAGCATTTCATTATCGATCTTCAACAACCCAAGTGAGGAATCATGGTAAATATCATAACCAAAATAAAGACAACAATCATTGGCTTTTCAAATTGCAATCGCTCCCCCTCCCCCCCACCCACCCCTGTTGATGCTGCATTATGTTCTATACTTCCATACCATTTCACTTAGTATATCATCACATGGTTGTTAATAGCCTTTGACGAGCTGTGTAATTCACGATGCAGTTGAGTCTCGGAAAGTGAAAGGGCAACTTAGCGCGTGCGAGGTAATCCTCTTCCATCACGAAGATATGGGCATCCCATGGGAGATTGCTAAGTTTGGAGTCCGGCAAGGTATGTGGGGAACCGTCAGGAAGATTGAGCGTGGGTTCCGCTTGTACCAGAAAACAAGGTTGTCTGGGGAACCAATCTCGAATTCAGCATTCATGGCTCAGATCAACACGAAGATTGACCCGGATTACCTCAAGTCCCTGGATCAGGAAGAAGAGGCACCCGAAGCCGGATTAGCGGTTGAAGAATCAACTAATGATAAACCAAGGGGTGGACTGAACATACCAAAACTGGTAATAATAGGTGGGGTGGTTGCACTTGCTTGTAGCCTTGATCGTGGGATGTTTACTAAGGCAATCATCTTTAGTGTTGCGAAGAAGTTTTCAAACGTGGGAAGAAATGCTTCACGGAGGACGATGTAGACAATTTTGAATCGAATATATTGTACAAATAAGCAGCTCACCGAAGAAATTAGTGTACTATATTTTGTTAAAAAATTTCGTTTATACGTATACCTATCTTTCCTTTATGTTAACTTCCTGTCTCTTCAGATCGTTACTCATTATCAAAATTTGGTATGCGTTTTTGGGTTCAAGAAGTCACAAGAAGACAACTACATTCTTAATTTCGAGTGGCCTGCCGAGGTCGTCGCTAAACTATTTTAACTACTGTTTGTAGTGACCTTTTTTAAATTAAAATTTGATAGTAATCAAAGCTAAGACTTCTTCGTAATTCAGTGACGATTCTGGACTCTGGAGCTCTTTAGTTTAATTTTTTTCTTTTCAGCACCTCTCATGAGTCGTGAGTCGTGTATATGTACAACAGATTATTTGGCGGCGTTAGCGGTTCAGGAAACCGGCGGCGTTAGCGGTTCAGGAAACCGGTGAATTGACACTTTTACAAGCGTCTCTGATTAGAACTTTATAAGCGTCTTTGATAAAAACTCAATTATGACTAGATCATGATATTAAGGGAGTTTCGTACCCTAGATTTGTGTTAAGCGAGCACCTCAAGCATTGTCGCCCACGTAAAATATAGACAATGCAACTGATTTTCTCAAACAACGCTGGAAAGATTAAAGAAACCATACATATTATGCCTGTCCCATGGTTAATAAATACAAAGTATAAAGTAGTTTTGTTTAAATTTGTGCTTTATACATTAACTGGAAGATTAAGCCGAGGAAAGAAATTTGAACATATGCCGTTGGGTGGGGAAGATTGACATCCTAAGGCAGGCATAATTTTGTTTAAACAATGGCCACCCCAACATGTCGTATCCCCGTATTTTGCTCCATGACTCATGATGGTTGATGTTTAACCCGCTAGAAATTTTGGAAAGGAAAAAAAAAATTACTTACACATTATGAGCTTTTAAGTTGTGGTAGTAATCACAATTAAGACAACTAATTCATTATTTGGTGATACTAATAATTACCAAAAAATTTGTTTGGACGGCTATCTATAACCGACAAGTTGATATGTATTCGGTGTAATCCGTAAATAATTGGAGGTGGCGGCGGTGGTGGGGTGGCATCATCCACCATTGACCTTGTTGACCTTGAATTTGGTCAACAGTGATGGAGTTTGAAAATTAGAGGAATCAAAGTCATCAACAATCAAGCAATTTAACTGAAGCAATCACGAAGAACAAATTGTGTAGAGATGAATAGGAAAAAGAATCTATTAGTAAATATCAATATGGCATCTCTTTACAAACAAATTTGGGTGTTGGGGGTTACAAGAAAAAAGAAATCGATTCCACAACACAAACTTGGTTGGAAATCATAATTCTTCAATCCTGATAAGGGTACTTTAGATATAAAAAGGATCAATAAGGAATGATGGTTTCGAAACAGTGGACCCCGTCTAATTCAACTGCAAACCTCGGCCTCCTTTTGACCATCTCTTTCTGCTGCTGCTGCGGCTGTTGTTGAGGCTTCTTGGGATTTGATGTGGAAGTTGCCTTCCCAACATCATCAATACTGCTGCTATTACTTGACGATGAAGACGGCCCCCCTTGTGCTTTGTTAACCGCCGAAGAAGGAGAAGAAGAAGTGGGCGTGGCCCAGGAAAGGCTAACCTTTTGTCCGAATTTCTCAGCAAGGATGGCGTCAAAAGAACTGAATAAAGACATGGCCATTATGGTGGAGTTTTTAATTGTTGAATTGAAGAAACCAAATCTGAGAACTCTGGGAGTTTTTGGAGATTGAAGAAGGAGGGATTTGCGTGTGGGATTGAATGCTTGCGAAGGATTTCGTTGATTGTATGTGAAGGAAGGGGGAAGAGGGAGTTATTTATACCCCAGAGGGGGAAAACGTGGGAAGACTGGGAAAGAGAGGGAGAAAATTCTGGAAGTTGCCTGGATGTGGAAGTTAGGAATCAGTTTCCTTTCTTTCTCTTTTCCTAACCTGTTTTGGGAATTGGGTAAGCGGTGAAAGTTTCCTTCCCCGTTGTTTGATTGAGGCAAATTGCCGCGTGCCACGCACGCACACGCAAGCCCGCCGACTCCCGAAACTGCTTTGCAACGTGTCTGGCTTGCTTTTCCTTTTTTCCAACTCTTTTTAAAATGCGTTAAATTGAAAACACACCAGTTGCAGCAGTGGTGTGTAACAAGATAGAGAAGAAAGCCATAAATAAATCGTGGTTAATAAAGAAACGCCGAAACCAACCTACTCATACAACGTGT
Organism: Oldenlandia corymbosa var. corymbosa; assembly: GCA_949775105.1. Taxonomy (NCBI): domain Eukaryota; kingdom Viridiplantae; phylum Streptophyta; class Magnoliopsida; order Gentianales; family Rubiaceae; genus Oldenlandia; species Oldenlandia corymbosa. Next base: position 944,915 of record CATKSE010000001.1, on the reverse strand, counting down.
CACCAGTTTCCTTCCTCCTTGCCTTTTTATAAACTGTCTCTGGAAAACTGAGGAGAGCGGCTCATGCATATCACAGCTGAAGGCTGAAACGACCAATGTTGGGGTGTATTTTCTTTACTTTTTTTCTTACTTTTGAACCAGGGTCAGGCGAGGTGAATTCTAGTCAAACGTGATAGGAAAAATAGTCAAATAGAAACTAGTGCCGCGTTCACCCCCGGTGGAACCGGTCTCCAACCAATCCATCAATGCAGCCAGCCACTAAGGACCAGCGCTGACCCAGTTGGTTTGTAGTCACCGTGTGAGCAACCAACAGGATCGACTCTTCTTGTAGATGTAGTGAGAATAGCAGTAAATCCAATTCCATTTACCAGTCCAAATCGTTACTCTATTGGGCTTCAGCAAGCACCTGGCAGTTTTCAGTTACTATATTGGGCTTCAATGTATTTTTACATTATGATCTCCTGCAGTAGAAGTAGTCGATCATCTACTCCCTCTCAATACAGCTAATTCTTTTTGCTTTACATAGGTACTTCAAGCTATAAAAAGCGTACATTGGAATTGATCACTGATCATGAATAATCATCCCGTGAATCTTTATTCTTGTCGAATTGTCCGACTAAATCATTTTTAGTATGCCCTGAAACGTGAATAGGATTGATTTTCACTAGTTTGTCTAAATGGGATTGCATTTAAGCAGTTAATAAGATTGATTTTCACCAGTTTGCCTACATAGGAGAGAATCTCCGAGTCAAAGAAGAGCAGAGCTCAAAAGCCAAGTAGCAACAAATGCTACTGAGCAAGAAGAAAAAGGCGGATTGAGAATGAGATTCTATAGAAGGGATATAGAGGAAAAAGACCAAGGCCTCAGGCTCTTTAGACTACCAAGTGAGCATTCCTAACCCCCTCGTTCATAAAAAGGCTTCAACGGCTTCAACGGCTACTAAGCCGTGGATCCGAAATGCAACAGAGAATTTGAATACAACCCCAAACACGATTTTCATGATATCAAAACACTCTAATCCTTTCAGAGAGACAAAAAGAAACAATGAACTACCCAACACACTTCCAACGTAACAGAGCAATCATCATACACAGTGTTTAGTTAATAAACATTCCTATCTACGCAACAGTTGAGGGTTCAAACTATTATGCTGAGTAGCAGCAATGTTAATCACTTGTTGAAAACAAAAGCAGAGTTTTAACTGCATCAATTGAACTTTGTTAATCAATAGCAGTAAAGAATTTTTTTAAACATACCACCATTCACAAATAATTATATTCTTAGATCTAAACTACTAGTATAATTTTCATAAAGAAGTAATGGACTCAAACCACACCACAAAAAGTAAATCGTCACAGTTCACCTACAGACTAACAATAAAACCATCCATCCCCATCACTGTGGATAAAAAGTACACATTAACAAACTACGTTTCAACAAAGCACAAGTATAAGAATAAAACAATGGATAATGCATCTAAATCAGATGGATGGTTTGCTATGTGTACTCAATATGAACTCTCTCGACACCAAAAACGATTCCTCCAGAACATTACAAAAGATAAAGCAAAACCAGATGATAACATAGCAATCACCTTGAATGAACCAAATTTCACAAACCACCAATTCCATAACTAAGAAAGAAGAAGAGACTAGATGCCATACACAACAACTGGGGTTTGCAGCATTAGTGAATCTACAAATAGGTAAATAGCTTAGTTTTTATCGCTATCAGACATTAGCAGCAAACTGTAATCACATAAACTAGATGATCAGAAATTCAAAAAACCAAAAGCAAGAAGCCACTAGATGCCATATCACAAACGCAGCAGTGTGCAGCTCTACGAGAGATTTTAGCAATTAATTGTGACCTATATTGACCACAATCCGCAAAATCTGCCATCACGCATCACTAGTTAACTATGGAACATGTAGATACCATTACTTCAAGAAACAGAAATATTTGCACACTTCATATGATAGCTATCCAAAATTCTTGCGTCATTCAATATAATTCAAAAGAAAGCATTCCTTAACATCCAAAACAAAAATCTCTAAGAGAAACCTTCCTAATTCTTTTATCTAATGGGATAAAACAGATGAACAGCCCTGATAGGAAGCTCCACACCTAATCAAACAAGCTGAATCCCATGTCATCATCACTCTCTTCCTTGGGTTCCTCCTGAAAGACAAATAATGAAAAACCAGATTGTAAGAATTTGAAATTAGGTTTACCAAAGTAAAAAACGAGAAAACAAAAATTCGAATATGAAGAGTTTTTGTCACAGACAAAATAAAAATAGATGTAATACCTTCTTCTCCTCGGCAGCTGGAGCAGCAGCGGCTGCAGCGCCAGCACCAGCGCCAGGAGCGGCAACAGCTACGGGAGCGCCGCCACCACCGGAGCCAACATTCAAGATGAGATCTTCAACGTTCCTCTTCTCACAGAGCTTCGCAAAGAGGCCGGGCCAGTATGATTCCACAGAAGTCAAACCGGCAGCCTTCAACAAGGTGGCAATCTTCTCGGACTATTAAACAAAATGAATTGTATTTACACACTATTGACAATAATTAAACAAAAGAGAAATTCATCCATCGTAAAATATCATACAAGAAATAAATGACTGATTACGTACAGTAATCGGAATGCCATCGTCATGAAGGATCAAAGCAGCGTAGGTGCATCCAAGTTCTCCGACCGACATTTTTCCTCTTTTTCGAAAATCGAAAACTACAGCAAACGATCAAGAAAAAAATATACTAAGACATATGAATCGTAACAGAAGATGATCAATAATCGATGTAATATCAAGAGGCTGGATCGAAAACGATGCTCTTACCTGCAGATATTTAGGGTTTCTGCCGAAGCGAGATTCTCTGCTGCAGCTGCTAAAATGAAGAGCGTTGCGACGGGGGAACAAATTTATAGGGTTTTAGGTTAGGGCAACCGGTTCTTCAGTGGGCTTTTTTTATGTTAGATGGGCTTCTTCTTGAAGAATGGGCCATTTTATTTTTGAAGATAAAAAATGGTACTATAATTAATGGGCTCGAGCCTCTGAAGCATTTGATTTAAATGGGATTTCCTCTTCTTTTTTATTTTTCTTTTCTTCATTTTTTTTTTTAATTTATGTTGCGACAAAGGAAATACTCCCTCCGTCCCATAATTATTGTCCACTTTGCTCAAAAAATTTTGTCCCAAAATTATTGTCCAATTTGACTTTTTATGGATCAAGTTACACATTTGTCCTTAGTAAAAAACATTATTCTTAAAATCTTAGTGGTTAAACAATTACTTATGTAGGGGTATATCCGGTTGTTTAAGGTAAAATATAGTTAAGTTTGACCAAAAATAAAATCTTTCATTTTAGTAAAACTGGACAATAATTATGGAACGGAGGGAGTACAATATTATGAAACTTATAATAACTAGATGGATTTTACGCACTTTGCGCGTACGGTATATACATAATAATATTATACAAATTTTATAAAAGAAATTTGTTCATAATAGACAAATTTTGACTCACGACTACATTACAAAATCTATATTATATAAACACGGCACTTTTGATTTCAACGACATAGTATTCCAAATGTGAGTAGAAAAAAAAAGGATATATAAACTAAGTAATAAAATACAATTTAATTTATACTTCATCCAGAAAAAGGAACAACCTAAAAAGGAAAAATCGAATCAAGATAAAAACTAAATAATAGAAGGGAAAAAAAGAAGATGAAGATGAACAATGAAAAATGACTACCTTCAAGAGACTTGTAATGCAGAGATCACAAAACATAAAAAACAAAGATTCTAAGAAAGAAAAAGAAAGATACGAAAAAACTCATACACTATCTAGAATTATATATATACTGAAAAATTTAGAATACAAGGAAGAAACATACTAAGGAATTTAATAATATTAGAATTAGCAGAACTGTTTTTCGGCCTATCAAATCCACTTATTGATGAGAAATGAAAATATAATTTAATAGGAGGGAGATGAAAGGTGAAAAGTCTACAAAATATAATGCAAAAAACTATGAAATTTAAGTTAAAATCGTTACAACTACTTTTGTGATGTATCAAATTCTAACAATAATAATAAGTAGTAAATTATCATAAATTGTGTATGTTTCATTCTCTTCTAATATTTAATTTTCCACTAAACATTAAATTTCACACAAATATAATGAAAAATCAAAATAAATGTAAGAAAAAGGATTACCAAAACCAAGATTACATTCCCCAATTGTAATATATGTTGATAACTTAAAAAGTTGTTTCTTGAATTGAAAAAGGTGGAAACAACTACTCACTTCATTATTTTTTGTTGTCGAAATATATAAGTCACGAAAAAAATTTCACAAAGAGTATCGAAACATTTAAAAATAAATTTTTTTAAAAAACACTGTTGAAGATGCCAAACTGTCCGTAATGAGTCTCAATACAAGTGTAATTCCTGGTTTCGAAAAAAAAAAAAAGTATAATTCCGAGAGTGACTTTATTTCGAACACCATTACAATTTTCAATGTATTAAATGTGACAAAATATGCCTAAACTTGCAGGTTCGGGAGGACGATGTATAGAGTATAGTAATGACAAATTTCGGTCTGGATTCCACTTGAGATGAGCTAGAAGGGCCTACAGAAGCAGAGATTAATCCCAGCAATCAACTTAACCGATTTAACTGTGCATGATAAAGAAACAAAAGTAACTTTTTATAAGAATTCGTTATGTTTATATATACGCATTTATAATTATGCTTACGATTGAAAAGAAAAAACTTGAAAATTATCTCCTATCTCGTCTGGTAGTACTCATGATTTAACACTCGAGCATAACATCAGCAACAAACAGCTTGCAAATTTGCAACATGTAAAAGCAAGTAAAATTGTTGGCTGATCTTTGCACAGGGCTTGAACAGAGCTATAAAAATAAAACCAACACAGCGACTCTAAACGCACACTGCAACCCATGAGTCCTGACAAAATCTGCATTAATCCGACACTAAAAACTGATACGGTAAAACAGAGATACCGATGGATTAAATCTTAACTCCAAAGTTCACATCACTAAGCACCAAATAACTGGTGTTGCAAACATCTTTAGCCATTACAACTGACGGGGGATCCAGAATCCCAATCAATACATGAGGTGGTCCTTTTGGATGCACAACATCTCCAGTGAAGCAGCTTCTCAACATCCCCTTCAGGTGCTGATTGCAATAGAATCAAGCACTGCCAGAGCGTGCCTGAAAAGTGATAATGTCATTCCAAATGAAATTAATTCAGATAAAGCTGGAACTTTTCAATTGAATGTTTCGCATCCAGCTGGTTCAACAGACGAGCTCTACAATTGCTTACCTGCCGGGGAGATGCAGACCTTGACCTGGATTTAGCTCTGCAAAATGTAACCAAACCAAAAACCCAGCTCGTCAATGGAGATGACATAATGGAGAACAAAAGAAAGACAAGACTAGTAGAACCCAAGACACAAACCTAGATGACTTGACAGGAGAAACAGATCTAGACTTGGAACGAGATCTGGAAACAGATCGCTCGGGTGTTTTGCTGCAGATGCAAGCATTTCACATTAATATAGATAAATGAGGACAATACACAATGCTGATCTTAACCTGACTCAAATTCTTACAAACCTTCTGTTCCTTCTAGGTGATCTGCTTCTACTGCGGCTCCTACTTCGGCTTCGTGATGGACTGCCTTTGTGTTCCTTAACCTATTTAGGGTCAAAAGGGGAAGAACCATGCCATTACTTGCAAAGAGGAGGAAATAAAAACAATACCCGTATTCCCACTTTGTTAAACTAAATGCGAGGACAACAGTGGCCAAAAGAATGCTCATTGCAAAAGTTGGATACAAACAATGAATAAAACTTACCCTGATATAAGTTTTGGTCCAAGGATTTCTGAACTCACTGTCATCAAGTTTCCGGATCTGGACCAGATAAGAGGCACATTAATGGCTAACTTAAGGGAAAAAAAAGCAAGGAAAAACATTAATAGCCAAACTAACTTACAGCATATTTCATGTCTTCATAGTTAGTGTAATCAACCAAACCGTAAGTGCCTGCATACAACAAATATGAATAAAATAGCAATTTTACTGAGTACACAAGAAGCTGAAAATTGCAATTGTATATCCAGTGGTACCCTCCCCATCGCGTGAAACTTCTGCGAAACAAACATCCCCAGCTTTGCGCATATGATCCTGAAAGAATTCCAAGCAATGTCACTCCAAAGCTTATTCACTAAAAGCATGCATCAGAATATCTCTTGTTTCCCTCACCTTCAAATCTTGCCAAGAAGCGGAAGAAGGAAGCCCACGAACAATAACTGAATAAAAGAACGCACATGTAAACCCCAATTAAGAAGAATTACAAGAACATTACGATGTACAACCAAAACTATCAAACATGGAACTGGATTACAGTTGGCCATACCTCGGAATTCTGAGTGGCGGGAAATACCATAACGGTTGCCGCCGCCGCCGCCGCTGCCGCCACCACCACCACTATAGCCACTGCGCCGATCACTCGACGAAGACGGTCCTCTGCCACCATGGGCAAGCTCAACCTGAATTGAGGGCACTCAGAGTCAAATATCAGAAAACAAACAAACTCTAGTAAAAGGATACTGAAAGCTCAGGCACTCCCCACTTACCCTCAACCTGCACCCATCATAGTTGTATCCATCTCGACCCCTAATAGCATCCTCAGCATCACGAGCATTATCAAACTACAGAGAAATCATTTTCAGAGTCAGAAATCTACTGAAATGGCTAAGCTTTAATACAAGAATAAGATGCTTGAGAAGTATATATACCTCCACAAAACAATAGCAAGGAGGGCGTGGTGGAATCTTCAATTCGATGTCCAGTATACGACCATACTGCAATAATGCAAAAAGATTGCAAAAATGTCATCAAGAAGCAGAAACTAATTGTCACTAACTGTCACAATTAGAAAAGAACGAGACAAATTTGGGAGAGCCAAAACCCAAAGGAAAATAGTAGAGGTAATAGCATTAGAAGCAAGTTTCTTGGAAACATGGACCAACACAAATTTGATATAGTTCTCAATTAAAAAACAAAAGCAACCCGAACCTTGTAGAACAGATCCTCAACTTCAATTTCCTTTATGTCAGAGGGAAGGTTACCAACATAGATAGTGCGTGAGAAACGACCACTCATTTTCACTCACAGAAAACAGGAACAGCAATGAGGTATCAGTCTCTCTCTGCTGCAACACTGCGTGTAAGATGTTACAATTCATGATGGTGTTAATTATCCACAATGGCAAACTTTTGAAAGCATAAAACTACAATTTCTAATGTGTTATTATGTTGCACTCAGCTTGACGATAAAAGAACCAAATCAGAGAGGGGGAAAGAAAAAAAAAAGAAAAAAACTACAATGAAGCAAACCAAGAGAGCAATCCTTGCGGTGAGCGGTGCTCCACAAGCTCCATTGCTCATATGCTCCAAGAAGCTCCAAAGCAATAACATATTCCAAAGCTCCAAAGCAATAATACATTCCAAAGCTCCAAAGCAATAATATAATCCAAAATAAATTTTGTCTCCTCATCCCCTCAAAAAATTTTGCAGTTGTATAGCTCTCCTGAGATTCGAGCAACACCTCCAATTTTAAATAAAAACCCACAACTCCTCCCAATCCCAATCTACATCCCTATGTATGATTCCAAAGCTCATACTTGTCCAAGCGCTTGACATCTATCATAAACAAAGCATTTCCGTCATGATGTGAGGTAACAGTTCACATATTGACGCATTTACCCTTTTCATAATTCTATTTAACCTTTGAAGATTTTCACCCCCGAAAACATGTAAAAACTGTCCATTCGAGATTAACTGACTCACACCCTACAGTCAGGGGTACCTTTATATCATTCACCTTTGTTCTATTGGTTTACACCAGCATGCACAGGCTAAAAATTGATGGAGGGAAAACCAGAAACCAGTTTCATTAGATAGCAGAATCATTGCAACTATGTTGTCATAATTTGTTGTGTATAAGCCAACCATAGTTGTAAGTTTAAAACTTCATGATTGAAACCACAGGTCAAAATGGGCATCAAAAGGCTCCCAGCAGCAGGTAGTTGATAATAATACACTGCTTAAGATAATTTTTTACCCTAAACAAAAGTAGATTACTCTCTAAACTGTACAGGCCTTCTTTACCGATTCATGGATAAAACACCTGAATTAACTCATTAAGAACCGAAACATATTAAAAACCATTAAAGAGGAATTAAGTCCATTTACCAGACCAGGACATCAATAATAGAAGCACAGCAAGCAACATATTGGAAGATCTAACCACAAAATACCGAACAAAACTCTCCTTTTACTTTCAACATTCATCCACACACTCTCAAATCCTCCACCACACACTATAGTCACATTGATACACCCTTGCATATTTGATATTAGAAATAAAATTTTCATAAGAACGCACGAAATGATGGAAGTGACTGATTGTAAATGAAATCCCGACACTCCAAAGTCTAAAACCCCTAAAAAGAAGAACAAAACACCCTTCCGACCAATAGGTTCTTGGCGTATATCTTTTTGCTTTCTCCAAGTTTCAACATAAAAATTTAGCTAAGCATACCCGATTCATATTCTTGCTTAGTGCCAAACTATACATTTGTGTAAGTAATAGGCAGAGAGTTAAGTGCTAAAATTGCTTCATTATCTACAAGGGAGAACTTAAAAAACAAAATAATGATTGGGCGGGAGAGGGAGAGTGGGAGTAAAATATACTATCCAGCATTACATCCCTAATAGTTCTCGTTACCGGGCAATTAATAAACAAGAAAAGTAGCACCATACCGAAGATAGGAAGGCGGAAATTCCAATTTTCAACCTTCCGGATCTGCGGAGACGAATTCGACGGACCTAGGGTTTCTTCTTTCAGCTCCAACTCCCCTCCTGTCAAAATCTGACAGAAATGACATATAAACAGAATTAAGTCATAGAAATCAACATGCAACAGTGAGATGAGCTATACTACGGCAACAGCGAACGGAAAAGATTAATTCGCACCTCCAAAATCAGCAGGAGTTGAAACCCGGAATGCGGTCGAAGAAGACGATGGGGGAAAGAAAGAAAATAGGGAAATGCTGAATACTATTGGATCTGGAAGCGGTGGGTTCGCCTTAATGGGCCTTTTAGCGGGGCTCGTGAAATAGTTCACTGCTAACTGTTAGCAGATCACAAAGGGACGGTCTAGATTTATCCGAATCTTTATGCGGTCAAAGGCGTGAAGCACATCGGACCAATTTTTTATACTCTGCCGCGCTTCCGTCCTTTCAATATTTGAAATGATATCCGGGGAAAGTTGTCTCTCTTCTTTTTTTTTGGGGGAAAAAAAATAAAAAATAGAAGGACTTGGCTACTAATCGTCTAATTCCAGGTTTAACAAAATAGAAGGACTTCCAATTAAGTAACTCATGTTATAGTTGCTTATGCTAAATCGCATGTAAAAAATAATATAACTTAGTTTAATACATCAAGTTATTTATATCATTCAAGACTATTGTTTAGTTTGATTTAGTTAATAAAATCAAATGTAAGAAAATCCCCTTAAATCAAGTGAAACACCAGTAATGTTTTCCCAATTCTCAATTTCAAAGAATCTCTTCCATTCCGCTCCTCTTTCAAACCCGGGCCTTTAAATCAATTACTTAAAATCTGACATCAATTATCAATCCATCTCTTTCTACAATAGAGAAAAAATAAGCTGTCGTGAAAGAAATTTGATCTTTTAAGGATGATTTTTTTTAATTTTCTGTTGCAGATATTGGTTCATGATTTATGTAAACCCGGGCATAAGTTAACTGTTATAAATTAAATGTTGTAAATCTGCGAATAAATTTATGTGTAATAGCTCACTTTCTGTCTTTTTAATCGATTTTTTATTTTTCTAATTTTTTTATTCTCTTAAGAATGATTCTTATTTTTTATTTAATCAATTTACAACTACAGGCGACACCACAGGCATTCGCCCAGGGTAAGCATCTAGTTACTCAATCTAGGACTTGTTTGGCCAACATTTTATTTTAATTTTTTTATTTGGGTTTGAAATGTGATTTAAAATGTGGTTTGAAATAAAATTTGAAAAAATTATTTAGATAATATTTTAAATAAAATAACAATATTTTTAGATCACCACCGGCGCCGCCGTCGGACTGTCCACTGGATAATTTTATTTTTTGAAATTTTTTTATTTTATTTAATTGGAAAAAAATCCATGTTCACCCTGGTAGTGGACATACCTTATTTATCTTTTCTAATTTCTGTGGGTATTATGCTTCCGGCTCATGTTTCTCAATCTAAAGAATGCAACCATTTATTTTCCATGCTTTATGTGTCGGCTTGATCTTCTCTTTCCTACATAGTTGTATATTTTTTGCATTATTTTCATGTACATAGTAGTTTGTTGCATCGAGTTCTTGACTGCTAATTAATTCAGGGGAAGGTTACTGATTGGCTGTAGTATAAATACTTTGTTAATGATAGATAGTTTTAATATATTTATTGGCGTTTCCTTTTGCAAAGAGGTTCATATTATTTGAGCTCTAAAGCTACTTTGCAAGTAGTTGGAGTTACTGTATGCTGACATGTCTTAGTTTTGATCTATGTTGATTGCTTAATTAGGCAACAGGGATGAGCACAATGATCAGGGAAATGTCCCACCACAAGATTAAACTAAACACAATTGTCTACGAGAGTTCAATTATGTTTTTTTCAACTTTTTAATGTTAGAATGTTGAGATTTTATCACGATAGTTGAGCAGTGTTGTTTAGCTTTAGTACATCTTGATGTCAAAAACTAATATTTACTTTTTAATATTTTGACAACTGTAACTGTTAGCCTTGCAGGATTTGCCCAGCGGAAGAATCAATTTTCCTTACGAATAAGTTCTAATGATCAGTTGAGACAATTACGTATCCTTAATATTATTGTTTTTCGTAGGTAAATGTTATTTTTTTCCAAACTGATTTAAAATATGGGTGCTCCGGACTTTTGTCCGGGACAAGTATCTAGTATAAATTAAATCACAATACAAAGTTGATGTTATTAGTTAATTGTTTTTCTGGAATTCCAATTACTTTATTTAACCAATAATTTTGTCTACCATTCCAATTAATAAATATTGAATTGGAATGCCAGTACATAAACTTATCCACAAAAGAAGTAAAAAATAATTTGAAAATCATCAATTACTCAATATAGGAAAATTTATAGAGCCGCGTAAAAAAACTGGAAACAAGTTAATATCATCAATCAGTTTCCCTAAATGTCACCTATCCAACATGCTTGCCTTATCAATCTAGTTACTGAACCAGTCGATCTTCTTTTTAAAAACTTAGGACTTGTTTGGCTAACACGTTGTTTTACTTTTGTTTTAATTTTTTATTTGAATTTGAGATATGATTTAAAATATAGTTTGAAATAACATTTAAAAAGTTGTTTGGGCAACATTTTAAATAAAATAATAATATATTTAGACCATCACTAGACCACCTTCACCACCAGCGCCGTCGCCGGAATCCGGCCGACCGATCGGTCGCCGGTCGGTGGCCGTCCGGCGGTGGCGGTAGGTGGTCCGGTGGCGATGGAGATAGTCCGCTGGTTGTGGATGAAAATTGTATAAAAATAATGTTTGAAAAGTAAATTAAAAAGTTGTTTAAATAGTGTCGAGGTTTGTGTATAAGAGGTGTTTTAATAAAAGATAAAATGAAACAAAAAGGCAAAATGAGACTTGTCCAAACAAGCCAAACTGTTTGTAAACTTTGTTCCCCCTTAAATTTGAAACTAGTGCTCCACCATTGACATGTTTACGATTTTGACTGTGTATGGGGATAGTAAATCAAATGATGTGGTTTCTTAAACGAAAGAATATAGTAAATCATAATATCGCCATCGAAGTAGCCTGCTTGGCCAAATTGAGTAACTCCCTTGTTCAAGAAAAACAATGCATAACTTGGCACAAACAGTAATATGCATTATTTAATTGGACAGGACTATAATAAATAGTAGTACTCTCTTCCTTTTTCTTTTTCTTTTTTTTTTTTTGAAAAAAGTAATACACGTTAAGTTTTAAAATTTATAATTCTCAATTGTATAGGTGCGGTTTACTTTCGTGGGACAAAAGACTTTTATCTCATACATTTGATATTAATAACTCACAAACAATATATTCGTGCACTAAATAAGCCTCATGAGCTATCTTGCTCGTGCTAAACTGCTAATTAAACGTGGAACGATCATTATCACTCAGTTACCCACTGAGTTACCATGCAGGCATGCACATACCCTGCATTTAAATTATAACCATTAAAATTAAAGCATAGTAATTGTGTCAACATAATACCTAATATATAAATAATGAACTTTATTTAGATAGGATCATTTTTTGTAGGTGAGGTTTCCCATTTTTTAGTATTATCATATGGCCCAACATGAAAAAAGTGACGGAATAATATTAACGGATCAAAACTCACACAAGTATGAAACGTCAAAAAGGAACAAGAAAGAAAAGATAATGATCATCATCATCAGTATCACCAATTTTTTTTTTTTGATAAATAGCTAAACTTACTGGAGTTGATTTATGACTGGTAGGAAAGCAATTGCGATCCTTTCATATTGGTGCCAAATAAGGCCAATACCCAATAAAAACTAACACGTGGAGGACTGTGGAGGCAGATTGCAGGTGCAAGCAGCAGGTGTGTGTGTGTACTGCGACGTACCAAAACCTTTGCAGTTTGATCAGCAAAAACGTCGACTGCATGTGTGTGTGTGTGTTCCCCCCAGCGAGCGCCGAGCGCTTCTCAGCAGGTACGTACGACTTTTACCCCTTCGCGTGGCTTCAGCACAGGCATTATTTTCCCCCGCTGTCCCCTGTCATTCTTTTTTTCTTAATTTTTTTTTTGGTCTCTTTTCCGTTGCTCTTTTCGTATTTCCAATGCGTCTTTCCGCAGTTTGATATCATTTGTTTGTTCCTCCTCTCTTTTTTCTCTGTCTCAACATGAAAAATTATTTTTGTCACTCATAATATAATCACAAATAGTAGTGATACTTAAAAAAGTACCTACTAATTGGCTGATCACAAATTGTGTTTCTCTAGGCGAAATTAACATTTGTTGTATGCAATTATCTCTCTGCCCAATCTAATTTCTACAGAGGCTATACGTACAAAAGTATAAACAAACAAGAGAAAACGGACTTCGGGGTAGTAGTCTGTTGCCTGATGCTCTCAAACAGTAAAACTGGTACTGGTGGGCTGGTCCCGGTTAGGAAAAAAAAAAAAAAGAAAAAGTAAAAGGAAGAGAAAAAGATGAAGGCTGCAGCCTTCAGACGAATTTTGTTTTCTTGTGTCACCTACTTTGCATGTCCACGTGTCCCTTGGTACCACCATCTACCTTGTACGCCATTTTTTTGATGATGATTTTTATTTTTAGGCCTCCTCCTTTGCACGAATTATTTACTCTCTCTTTTTTTTTTTTTGCCCTTTTTAATACCCCATTTTTTAAATACTCCAGTTAGAAAATTCAATACCCTTTTGAAATAATAACACGGTGATCAACTCTTAATAAGTTTCATCAAACCACGCAGTAGACAATATCTTTAATTGGATTTACTAACTGTTAATATTGACTTTTGCATAAAATATTGTATTTTATTTTGATGATGATGATGATGATGGTTGATTCAGTCCATATGGACTGCTTCCAATTTTGCCTGTTGGACTAAATGTACAACGTTTGTTTCCAAGTTCCTAAACCAAACAATCTTTCCACACACCATTGTATTTTTCTCATCGTTATCTCATATTGATTGTTATAATTGATGAATATCTTATTAATATAACAAGCGTTATTATTATTCAAGGCGGAGAAAATATACGAGACAAATTATTATATGTTGAGATATATAATATGATCAATTCCGTAAAAATGACTAATCATTTTAGTTGAATATATTAGAAATATACATAATCTAGAGGTATCATTCACGTCCGTGTAACATGTGAAATAATAATAATGCAAAATCATCATGGATATGGGTGTATCCAGTTAAATATGCTTCTCCATCCACACACCATGTTTAATTTTGAGACTCGTCATCTGATGAGTTCACATGCTGATATTTATATTCACATTTTTTTTGAAGGTACGTATTATCTTCATCCAATTATGACGAACACATATACAAAACGTTACAAAAGTTGTATGTTTTTTATGCAATTATTAATTTATTACTAACGAAATCGTTAAGTAATTACCTTAGACAGTACAATCCCAAGGGGCCAGCCGGGGAAGGTGATCTGGGTTGCCACCGGTTTCCGGTCGATACAACAGACTCCTCTTAAGGCAGTAAGGCGTAGTAGTACTATAGTAGGTTCTAGGGAACACCGTACGTATACCATGGTTATAATTCATTTTGTAAGCTAGTAGTAGTACTCTTTATTTTTTAACCACGGTTTAATTGGATCCAACAACAATACTCACGCATCCATACGAATCACAAGACTTGAAGAGCTGAAGAGATACATATGTCATGTCATCAAATTCAACAACAATTCACGATATTTGTGTCTGACTTGACAACTTTTTTTTCTTTATCTCATGAGGATAGATGTAAAAACTCGTAGGAGCGAATAATTGCGTTTACAAAAGGCTCCCAGGTTTCCTTTTTCTTTTTGTTTCCGGTGAAAATTATAATCTTAATTAATTAATTTCAAGGGCAATTTTATACAGTAATTAAAAAGAATATATTTAAAAAAGGAAGGTAAATAAGTTTGAGCAGAGTGCAGCGGACAGGGAAAGGGCAGTTTCTCAAAACTCGTCTAGAATTATTTTTGTTGAGAATTTTGGTTGGGAGAAAAGAATGGCCAAAACGAACGATCCGAAGAAGCCACCAGTCTGTTTTCATCGGTCTCCTTTTCAACTTTTTTCCGGATATAGTGATAATAGGAGTATTATACCGTATGTATATATATAGTCGATAAAAAAGAAAACAAATAAATAATATACTTACCATACATTGTCCAGATTCGC
This sequence comes from Oldenlandia corymbosa var. corymbosa, assembly GCA_949775105.1. Lineage (NCBI taxonomy): Eukaryota > Viridiplantae > Streptophyta > Magnoliopsida > Gentianales > Rubiaceae > Oldenlandia > Oldenlandia corymbosa. The sequence continues at coordinate 929,808 of CATKSE010000001.1, read as the reverse complement.
ACAGCTAAAAATCGTTACTACAGTTTTACTACTACTTTTCAACAATCCCCTATCTTTTCTTTTTTTTTTTTTTTTTTTTTTTACTTTGTTGGGTTTTACAGTATCGTTTTCCAATCTTTCCCCAACAAATCAAATACAAAAAATCAGTCATAAATTTACCCACTGCTACTTTTGTACTGAGAAGACGATATATACTGGAGACGAGAGAGAGAAGAAAGGCAGAGAGAAAAGTTGCGGTGTGGTTTTTAGTTAGTTATTATTAAGCCCAGCCGGAATCCCATATCTCCAGAAACTCCTTTTCTTCTTCTTCTTCTTCTTCTTCTTCTTCTTCGCGATCCAATACTCTGTTTCATTCATCAAATGGACACCATTTAGGTCCGCCTCCGGCTCGCTGTAAAGGTACTATTTTTATAGCTTCCTTTTGATTAAACAAATGTTAATACTATGCATCGGCCTTGGAATCATCACTGGGTTTTTCATTCTTGTTGGATTTCTTATTTCTTTAGTCTTTTTTTTTAATGGTTTTTGTGTTTGGGTGCAGGTAAAGGGAGGAAAGAAATTAAAGAAAATAAAAGTTTCTTTTGTTTGCTTACTGGGGAAAAAAAAATCCATTAAAAAAGGGTTAATATTTGCTTTGGCGAGGGACCGGACGGGCTGTCAGTCTCGGAAATACCAAGATTCTTTACCGATCATCATGGCGGTGGTTGAGAATGCCGGAATCAGCGTTTCTGGGTCATCCAATCGGGCTGCTGACCCGAATGTTCCTGCTCTTGCCCACGATGACGACATCGCCGATCACTCTCAGTCAACTAAGCCGGTGACGACTGCGAACCAAAACTCTTCTTCGCTTTTGAGGTCAACAACCAAGCCGGGGCCGGCGACACCGCCGTCGTCGGCCGATCATAGCGTCCCTGTGACCCTTATGGCTCATCAGCAGCCGAGCTCCGTTAATGGTCACCCGCCGGCGACGACCCAAATGAACAACGGTTCTGGTATCCAGCAACATCATCACGGTATCAACGGAAATGGACTGCCGGACCGGAATCATTCTAGCAATTACCACCACCACCACCATCATCATATGAACGGCGGAGGAGCGAGCGATGGCGGTTCCGATGATGATGCTCGGGAGCAGGGGTTTAAGAGGGAGATGAGGGATTTGGAGGAAATGCTGTTTAAGTTGAACCCCATGGCTGAAGAATTTGTGCCTCCGTCCCTAGCTGCGGTCAACTACCAGAGACTTTTACCACCACAAGCTGCTGCTCTGGCTGCTGCAGGGCCCTTTGGGTATAATGCTGCTAACAATTATCTAATCCACCCTAACTCCGGGATTCCCAATGGGAATTCAGCTAGACGGGTACTACTCAAGTTTTTTCCCTCCTCCTTTCTTTAATCCTTTGTTACCAAAAAGTGTCTTTCCATTGCCATATAGATTTTCCAAGTTTCTTTGTGCAATGGGAATGCAAGGGAACCAATAGTGTTATATTTCTATTCTTATCGTTGCTCTTGTGCTGGGTTTTATGTTGCTACTGTGCTGATGGTTTGAGTGTTGTATGGTATGCACAGAAGAAGAGCAACTATAATAATGGGAAGAGGCGTATGAATGGCCGAACAAGCATGGCTCAGAGAGATGATGTAATTAGGCGGACTGTATATGTGTCTGACATCGATCATCAGGTCAAAAGATGATTCTTTTTCCTAATGCATTTTCATTCCTTGCATGCTTAAAGGTTCTTATCATGACCGTTTATCTTTGACCTGCCTTGGGTCTTGTATGATCACAGGTTACTGAAGAGCAGCTGGCTGCACTTTTTCTTGGCTGCGGACAGGTGAATGTGCTCCTATCTGATAAATATGCTTTTTCATATTTGAATGCTGATTTCCATTAACAGAGTTTACACAGCTATAAGCTTTAATTTCTTTTGCAATGTTAAGGTTGTGGATTGTCGTGTCTGTGGTGATCCTAATTCCGTCCTTCGCTTTGCATTCATTGAGTTTACTGATGAGGGTACGTTGATTACCTATTTCTTAGATCAGATTGCTGTTGCTTTTGGTGTCATGATTACCTAGACAATGCCCACTTTCTATTGCAGAAGGTGCAAGAAATGCTTTAAGTCTGGCAGGAACTATGCTTGGATTTTATCCTGTTCGAGTGCTGCCTTCTAAAACTGCTATTGCTCCTGTGAACCCTACATTCTTACCCAGGGTGAGAAAATTTCTTTTTCTTTGGCCACTAAGTAATGTATGCTTCCAAAATGTATGATGAATGAGTCCTGATTGCTGCTCCGGAGATATTCTAATGCATTTTTCTGCCTTATTTAGTCTGAAGATGAGAGGGAGATGTGTGCAAGAACTATTTATTGTACAAACATCGACAAGAAGGTATGCTGGGACTCGATACAGTATTGGTGCTTGCAACTAACATCAAATGTAGATCGTGGACATAATATTCTCGGTTGTAATGCAGGTTACTCACGAAGATGTGAAGCTCTTTTTTGAATCCATTTGTGGAAAGGTTTGTAGCTGCTGTTATGGTAGACCTATTACGGTTTTTCTTAGAATTCAAGGCTTACTATTTTTCGTTTTCTGACACAGGTTTATCGCTTGAGGATACTGGGTGACTACCAGCACTCAACTCGTATAGCTTTTGTTGAGTTTGTGATGGTAATCATCATCTTCTTACTTAGTTTCCTTGCTGTTCAACTTCTCTACTTGCGTGGTCTTCTTGTTGATCGTAAAATATAGCTCAGTATTGGTCACTCTTCTCTTGGTTTTGTGTGATGTATACCTTACCATCGAATACTGAATTCTACTGAAATTACATTTAAAGCATGCTTTTTTTAATCTGGTAACTCTGTGTAAGCTTTGGAACTTAGATGCACTCACTGACAATGCGTTAATTTTGCTTAACTTATTTCAGCTTTCTGCTCCGTTGTAAGTCAACAACGTTTGTTGTGTTCTTCCCTGCTGATTCCCTTTTGTGGTTGTCATTCAGAGTTCTGTTTGCCTTAGTCTGTTTCTTTTGCTTACTGTGATGTAACCTTGTAGGTTGTAGGAAGTTGTTGATTGAGTTACTATGTGGAATCTGTCTTTCGAGTTACAGTACTTATTGTGCAGAATTTTCATTTTAGGTCGTGAGGCCTTGAGAATAACAGATAAGTCAAATTCAAATTTGTTTTAGTATCTGGATGTCCGACTTCTTATTTTTGTTATAATATGTATGGTCTTCCATTGCTTCTGAGCAGCTTGTATAGCCTTGCACCAGTAATGGTCTTCCTTTACTCTTTTACTTGCACATTTTTTCCAATCCCTTTAAAAAGTTAACTCTAAAGTGGGTAACTCGTTTTCATGTTTAATGGAAAAGAGTATTTGCAAATCATTCTATCTGATGGTTTTTGTGACGTGAATATGTCTGAAGGGCATGGCAGAAACAACAATTTTTTTTGGAACCATTAAACACAATGATATGATCACATCTCATAAGAATTCTTTGAATGCTCTTGTTAGAAAATTCTAATGTTAATTTTATACATTGGAAACTGGGGCCTTGCAGCATGTGTTTTTTTTTTTGGGGGCGTGTATAATGGTCATCAGTTTGAAGTGCCTTCTTGCTGATGGGAAATGAGTGTATCAACTAGATTTCATCCACATTCTGTGCTTGATTTGGGCTGTACCTACTTGTCAAGTATTCATTGTTGGTTGTTGTGTGCTTACGGCAATTGCAACTTGGGGGGTTATTTATTTATTTACGATGCCTGGATGGAGAATAATGAACCTTTTCTTTTGACTATCTGTCTTTCATGTTCTTTCAATTCTTCAACTTTCCTATTGTCTTCTTCTAATATCGAATGTATCTTCTGTTCGAGTTCAACTATTCTATGTTTCACACAGTCGCTTATGAAGGTCAATGTGGTTTTTCTTGCAGGTTGTTTTTGTGATTCTTTTGCTAGGTCTTGTTTGAATATTTGTAGTTGTTTTACCTCTGAGGCCTCTAGTTGTGTTTCCAGTGCCTAATGTTTTTATATGAATTTTGTGTTGAGGTTATTTATTAGATTAGTATTTATGGTCTTTTCATTGGAACCATGATCGGTTCTGTGGCAGTTACACAGATTTCCTGGTTTTGCAGGCTGAGAGCGCAATTGCAGCCCTAAACTGCAGCGGCGCAGTGTTGGGATCACTTCCCATAAGGTTTGTGTCTCAAAACCTGGACAAACTTTTTGGATTGATAATCATTTTACTCTTTATCTCCTCCTCTCTGAACCTTTGGTGTCTCATGCAGGGTGAGCCCATCAAAGACCCCTGTTCGGCCCCGTGCTCCTCGCCAAGGGATGCACTAAAAGGGATACCCAGGTGGCTCGGTTGCTGATCAATCTTCTGCTGATAAATACGTAATATATTATATCTATACATATATATATATATATTATATATAAATACATAGTACAGAACAGATGATACATTGATGAGGGAGGGTACTTGCTGCTTTGTCACATTCTCTGTGTTTTCGAGTACTTTTTTGTCCATGCATCTGATGCTGATGAGAGTTCATCCGGCAACATGCCGACGAGGATATTTAAAAGTAAATTGTCTTATGGCTGTTTCTGTTAACTTGTAGAGTATGGATGGATGGGGATTTTTGTGGTGTTGAAGTAGTTGTTGGTTTACTCAAATGATGTTTTAAGCATCTGTGTCTCGAGACAAGTTAAAACTTAATGATAATGATGATGATGCTTCTAACAGAAGTTTAATGCTTGTGAAATTACTTGCCGTTTTGCTGTGATTAATATGAATTGTATCTGCCACGGCTATGCAAGTTTTGGCTCATGAAAAACTTTGAGATTTGTATCATATGTGATGAATGAAAATTATTGCTTTGACCATAATGGTGAGAAAAGGAGTCGATGGAGAAAAGTAAGAAAAATGCTTGGGTAAATGAACTGCTGCTTCTCCCACATTGTTATTAAATCCAACTTTTGAAAAGAGAAGGCAAATTATTAACTTATGAAAGCGAATGTTTTTTATTTCTGGATGCGCTACAAACTGAGATGCTAGCTTGCTTGAGAGATGGATGGTTATAAAGAGTTCCAGTTAGGTTGGCAGAAGCGACCAACAGGTTGGATAGAGGCTAATTGTGATGCTGGCTATTGTTGGTTACCAAATTGTGCTGCTGTGGGAGCAGTTTTTAGACACCATACAGGGAAAGTGATATCGGTCTTCAATTCTAATATAGAGCAGTGCTCTGTACAAACTGCAGAACTGAGGGCAATCCTCTTAAGCTTGGAAACAACTAGAGACCTAGGAAAAAAAGAAAAAGTTCTAGTGGAGTCAGATTTCCAGATGGCAGTTGATTTGGTACAGAGACTGAGGGAGAACCCGATTATTCCTCTTGATCCCGAACTTAGGAGAATAAAAAATCTTTTGTGTAGAAACTGAGATGTACATGTTAGTCTCACATTTCGGGATAACAATTTGTGTACCGATGCTCTAGCAAAGAATGCACTCGGACTAGATAGAAGGCTATATTTTTTTGATATCACCCCTAGTTTTATAGCTCTGCTACTAGAGCATGATTCTAGAAGCTTAGGAACTTGTATATTATCGGATTCCTCATGTTGTTAATATAATCTGGCGTTTAACCAAAAAGAAAAAAAAAAAAAAGAGGTGGAAACGAAGAGGAAGGAATTCAAGAATTGCTTAATCCAGACGGGCTGTATAAATCTTATATATGTAGACATTTTTTTTTCAAAAGATTGATGTTACCATAAATCCAGTCCACCTAATTGATCTTCTCCAGGAATGTAAGAAATTAGCTCTAGAAATAGGAAGCTGTAGATTAGTAAAAAGTGAGTCAAATTTTAGTTGAAAATATGAACAGATTAGCAAAGGCTTCTTTAGAGACTTCAACTTGCTGGAATATAATCTACTGTTTGTTTTCCCAAAAGAAAAAAAGAAAAAGCACTTTGATTTTCAAGAAAAGTGAGGGTGATGGGCCGCCGGTGCCATCTTTGGATTTGGGCTCATGTCTCTCAGTAATTTTAATGGGGTGAACAGAATAGCCATAGTTAACTGGGCCTTTATATTGCTTTGATGACTCATAAGCCCAAACTGAACCCATCACCTTTGAGATATTTATTGTCTTTTTATTTTTATTTTCTATTTTTCAGGAAATGAAAACCGTCGTTCGTATGTTTCTGTTTCGTAATCCTCTAATTAGGAGTTGTTGTTAGTTGTTACTGTTTCTTGTTATATTATTCGTAACAACAAAGAAAAAGATTGATTATTTTTGGAGATTCTTGGAGCGGACACACGTTCTACTGAACTGAACTGAACTGAACCGAACCACATAATCTCTGCCGCTTCCGACAGAAGTGCGGAACTTCAGTCGCAATGAACTTGCCGGTCTCTTATGAAGCTGCTTTGAATCCCCTGAGGTTGAGGCTGTGGAGTTCTTCCAACTCCTCCTCGTGGGCTCTCTCCATTTCAGTCGTCTCCATCTTTCCGAGAACAATCTCCTCCTCCCTTACCCCATTATCCCACAGGTTCTATTTCTATCCTTTTTCCATTTCTTTTATTGTAATGTACATGCCCGTTATCACAGTGTATGAAATAGGGGATATGAAATTGAAACTCTGGATAATTTGGATTTTTGGGCCCTGGTTCATAAATTGATTAATTATTACTAAAGGTGATTTTTTTGTTTGCATTGTGGTGACTAGTTAATGTCTGTTAATCAATCATCTTGCCCTACTAATAAATTCCTCTTTATTCGTATGAGAATCTGGTGTTTGGTAATTGAGCTTCACGGTTTATTTATAATCGTTCAAACATCGACATAAAAAGATGTAATATAGATGCTAGATACATTAATTAGGAAAAAGGCGAATTCGAACTCTGCTATTAAGGGGATGTTAGCAGTTGAAAAAGAAGGGATGGGATGGTTCTTGGACTTGAAATTGGAAGTCCTCGAGTTTGATGTTTTATGAGGGATTGGTTCCTTTTGTAGAGAGAGTGATTGTTTAATTTTTCAGACTTGTAGAAGAAACAAAAGGGTGAAACGGTGCTTGTAGTTCCACCTACACTAGGTCAGGGAAAGTGGTTGGTACTCCGAATCCTAATGCAGGCTGACTAGCTTTATTTCTATATTCTTTATTAGAGGCAGTCTTACCTATTGTAGGGACATATTTTAACCATAAATAGGCTGGGACGTGTTCACTTTGAAAGTAAAGATGTTAACAATGAATAATGTCGCTAAATCTTGTTGGGATTGCAGTGATGAGTTGCATACAGCATAGTGAATTCTGCCATATCAGTCCGAGAAAGAATGCATTTTTAGCTGTGTGCATTCTTGCTTAGTTGCTCGGCTCTTAAAACACAATGAATACTTCGTTTCACTTGATAGCCCTTGTAACTTACCTTTGTGTCTTCAGGACTCAATTTCTGTCTCCTCTGAGGTTAATCCTCTGCCGATCACGCTTAGGTAAGCTAATGAAATTCATCATTATCGTTCTTTGCATTCCCATGATGACTGTGTGAGATAAGATTCCCACAATGACAACTGCTTTATCTGATTTGCATTATTAGCTGCTGAATCTGAAATACATGGATCATTCAATCAGAGAATGGTGCCCGCGAGCCTCCTAACTGCGGAGAAAGAAGAAGCCAAGGCTGTACTCACATTGTTTCTGAAGAAACAGGGTTTTAGCAATGCAGTGGCAGCCAGAATAGTCAACAAATCGGATCCTTTTGTCGACCACCTCGTTGCAAGGCTTCATACCATGCACAAATCTCATTACCTAGTAGGTTCGATCTTTCCATTTTCCTTGTGTTCTTTCCCCCTTTTTTTTAGGACTGAATGACTTGACTCTATCTTTTCTAGCAATTCCCAACCAACATCGTTTTCTTTTATATTTTATTGCACTGTAGGACGGGAACTGACGACTCTAGAGATCAGGGATGCACTAACTCCTTACCTTGAAACCCTCCTTGATGAATACGGAGAAACCCTAGTTGATGTGGTGGAGAACTTTCCCAACCCACCTGTTAAAGAAAGTCAGGGAGAAGATTCTCAAAGCCAGTACACCCCAGAAACTGTGGATATTTATGTTTCGCCCTCAAATGTTACCCTTGACTCAAAGAAGTTGAAAGCGTTGGCTCGAGTTAGTGATCTTAACCCGACAGGGAAGCTACCTCCGCATGTTACATACCTTCTTGAGCTGGGAATGGAGCTAGAGACAATTCGGGAAGTGATACGGAAGTTCCCAGCTTTCGCCTATTACAGTCTTGACAGGAAAATCAAACCTGTGGTGGACTTCCTCCTGGAACTTGGTGTGTCAAAGTCTGATATTCCAACCATCATCACCAAAAGGCCTCAACTCTGTGGTATAAGTCTATCGGAAAATTTGATTCCTACAATGACATTTTTGGAGAATTTAGGAGTGGACAAAAGTCAATGGGCAAAAGTCATCTACCGCTTTCCAGCACTTCTTACTTACAGCAGGTCGAAGCTAAAAGGAACTGTTGACTTCCTGTATGAAGTAGGTCTTTCTGCAGAACATGTTGGTAAAGTTTTAACACGTTGCCCGAATATTATCAGCTATAGCGTTGATGATAAGCTACGGCCTGCGGTTGAGTATTTCAGATCCTTGGGGGTTGATGTTGCACTTCTTTTCCAAAGAGCTCCACAAACATTTGGGCTTAGTATAGAAGCCAATTTGAAGCCATTAACGGAATTCTTTCTGCAAAATGGATACAGCATCGAGGAACTCAGAACTATGATTTCCAGATACGGTGCGTTATATACTTTTAGTTTAGAAGGTAACTTGATCCCGAAATGGGAATTCTTCCTAACAATGGGATATCCGAAATCTGAGCTGGTTAAATTCCCTCAGTATTTTGGTTACAGCTTAAATGAAAGAATAAAACCCAGATATGCAATTGTGAAGGAGAATGGAGTGAGGATACTGCTGAATCAGGTTTTGTCTCTCTCTGGTCCGGAATTTGATAAAGTTGTGCAGAGAAAATTGAAAAAGCAGTACGGCATTGAAAGTTAAGCTCATATCTGTACAAATAGAATAGCCAATTTATACAGAATGGTAAAGGGGGACCCTCACGTGTCCTTCATGCTCATGCTGCAGTGTACAATAAACCTCGAAGTCTTAAAATCACGAACTCATTTTGCTTGTTGAGGATGGCGGGATGGATATGGTCCAATTCTCATCTTGGTTGGAAGGGCTGCAGAATGGAGGGAAGTGTATGCCCAAAACTCGTTGAGCATGGAGGATTGAAGATGGTCAATTGCTCGTCTATGCATATGGGCTGAGAGAATGTGGTGAAAGGATGTTCACGTCCACGGCTAGTATGGCCTACTCCTGTTTGCACTTTTAGGGATCCGTTTTGATGATTCCTTGCCTATTTCTGTCCTGTTATTGGGCAAGTTCTTGGTAGTTTAGGTACTGAACCTACTGATTGTAATCTGAAGATGATGAAGCTTGTATTTTGGCTCACAAACTTATAAGAACGTAGAGCCTCTTGAGACGTTTTTCAAATTTGAAAATTATTACTGCTTTTCTTTCTGTACCGACAAGGGAAAAATGGATAAGCAGGCATCTTTTGCCAAACCGCACCTTGGAAGTCCTGGCCTAATATGAACACCCGCACTGGGGAAAGAAAGATACTACTACACACTGGTTCTACTGGACTGCAAGTCTACAACTCCCGGACAGGCGATTGATACAAGCTTTTATTAGTAGTACATAATTTGGTTCGGACCTTCGAATAAAAAACTTTACACATTGAATACATTACAAAACCAGGGGTTCTATTCAGTCAGAGAAAGTACACGTCTTCAGTTCTTTTTCTTTTGAAAATAGTACCTAATATTAATCGGAAGTACCTATACTATTACATCGACACGAATTATAAGCCGTGTTATGTATTTCTAGTTAAAATTGTATTAAAAGTGAAAATTCAAATTATACAATCATTTTGAGAGAGAGGGAGTATAAAATTATCCTTAATCTTAGTAAATAAAGTTTATTATTTTTCAGTCGGTATTCTAAATGCAAAGTAGATAAAGAATTGATGTGATAAAATCCATTAGTACTCCTGTTCACAAATAACATTCACATTAGGGTAGGAGGATTATGAGAGAATTAGTTAGCCAAATACAAATAGGCACTTGGAGCCCAAAGTTCCCCAGAAATACTTTTCAGTTACATTTCAATAAGCAAAGCTCCTCTTTTTTGCTTCCGGCTCTTCTTCTTATGTAATCTTTTTCTAAATGTTTCAGTGTAAGAGATGGACCTTAAACTTTAACCTTTTCCAGATCTGAGCGTACCACTTGCAGGTGCTCAAGAGAAGGGCAATTATGCAAAAAAAAAAAAAAAAAAATCGAGAACATCCCCTGACACGTGTACACAAAGAAACTTCAAACTCCTGAGGGATTAAAGTCGAACAACATGGCATCAGAATTGATGCCATTCCCACAGGAAGAATTGCCATCACTCAGGCCAAGTAGCTCATTAGGAAACTTATAGAAAGGTCCATGAACCCGTCTGCCGGAGCTTGACAAGTCCAACTCTAGCCTCAGGAGAAAAATTCACATACGGACTTTTTTCTTTTTTCTTTTTTTAAATTACAACATATTTTGATTACAAGAGAAAAATTCACATCACGAAACCAAAAAAAAGATTACTTATTTCAGTTAGCAACTTCTTACAAATCCTATATTATACAAACGAATACCCCACCCGAGTGCAAGTTCTTCATTTGATCTCTACATCAACAACCTTTCTCTCAACCTGTTTCTTAGGAACAGAAATATAGAGAACACCATCCCTTAACTCCGCGGTGATTTTGTCGGTCTCGCAATTCTCTGGCAGCTGAAGCCGAGTATCGTAGGAACTGTAGCTCCTGCTAGACCATCCTCCATCCTCCTTGTTTTCCGCATCATCATTCTTCTTCTTTTGCCCCTTGATCACCAGAACATCATCCTCCACCGACACCTTGACGTCTTCCTTGGATAGTCCCGGCATGTCGAACCTCATCTTGATTTCGCGCTCGTCTTCGTGCATATCCCAGGGGGATCTTACCTCCACACCGGAGTTTTGGTATGTGGCGGGCCAGGTGTCCTCGAAGAACCGGTCCATGGCGTCCATCATCTGCCGCATTGTTCTCATTGGGGACAGAGGATCAAGCAAACCTGTTTTATGATTTTTATTAACCATGTTAGTTAACACATTTATTTCTATCCTCCAACAGTGTGATTTTGTCACAAAACTAGACAATAATTTGTACTAAAAGTGAAAATCCAAACTAGACAATAATTTCAGAGACGGAGGGAACAGTAAAACTAATTGACTAGAGCTACTTACCAAACGGGGAAATATCAACAGGCGTTAACCTGTGAGGCCTGCTACGTTCAACAGCCGTTCCACTACTGCCGCCCTGTTTGATGTTGTTGTCGTTAGGCTGCAGATTGGATTGCTGGGGAGTGGTGCTGCTGACGTGCTGAACATCGATTGATGAATCTTTGTGATGTTGTTGATGATCAGCAGCTTGTGCTCTAAGAGGAGTTAATTTCGTCGAGACTTTGCGAGGAAAGAACAGAGAACATGAAGAAGGTGATCTGTGTTTTGCTTTTTCAGGAGATTTGGTAGGGGTAGAAGTGAAAGGAGAAGCTGGAGAACATGCAAGAAACTTGGTGGCCATTTTCTATACTTTGATGCTAATGCACTGCACACTAAGATTTAATTTGCTAAGCTAGATTGCAATTTGATGAATCTTGGAAGATGGGAGTTTTTAAGTGTTTAGTTTTTATATGAGGTGTGGAATGATTCTTTTTCAGATTAGTGACTTGATTGATGAAGGATGAATTGAGTATATATATATAGAGAAAGTAGACACAGAAGAAGCAAGAATTAAATGGAAGAGTCTGGTGAAATCTTGATTTGTCCCCAACCCGATATCATCCTCACATCAATTGAAGTCGTTGTTTTTTCTGACGCTTTCAGAATTTGCTCTTCTGCATTCTTCTGGTCCTTTCGGGAAGTCGCAGGTTATTTCCACTTATCATCGACGCTTTTGGTCATTTGGTGGTTACTATCCACAAAAATTACAAATTGGATGATACTCAAAATTAGAGTCGCTACAATCAACAACTCCATTATAATACACTCCCTCCACCATCCACCTCAAGAAAAAAAAAAAAAAAGGAAAAAGAAACAATCTACTCATCAAATTTATTTTACTATTGCAAGTTAACAAATAAGAATGTTTATTGAGGCACAAATAAATTTTAAAAATGACAAAGAATGAAATGCAATGAGGCTGTTTTAATGTCGTGCCATACTTGTATAGAGCAAATATTTCAAAAGTCTTATTTGTTTTTCTTCCTCAGTTTATTGGTTTTGATAAGACAAGAAAATACGTATTCCCGCTTTCTCAAATTTATTTTCTGATTTAATTTTTTTATTTTTTAATTCAAATTAAAAATTATAAATAATTATTGCGGAGCATAATGAATACATAGTATAGTTTCTATGCAATTAGAATGCAACAAAAAAAAAAAATGCAAAACGGGGAAAAACCCGCCAATCGGCTTCAAGTGGTCAGCGGCCCAAAAGACGAAAATTTTAGTACTCTGAATAAAGAAAGGCCCGGATAGACACGCGCCTTTTTCCAGGATCCAATGGAAGTACCCACGGTCCAGATTCTCTGGGTTTGCTCCACCGATTCCGCCGAGTTCACTCAGTTGAGCTGGGCTCTGACTCACTCCTCCGTCATCGGTCTCGACGCCGAGTGGAAGCCCGTCCGGAGCAGCAGCAGCGGCGGCGGCCATCACGAATCTACTTTTCCAGCAGTTTCTCTCCTCCAAATCGCATGCCGACCGTCCGCAAATTCCGACAACGCGGCCTTCCCGCCGCCGGTCTTCCTCCTGGACCTACTCCAGCTCCCTCTTCCCTCAATTTACGAATTGTTGAAGGGCGTATTCACATCCCCGAATGTTCTCAAATTAGGTTTCAGGTTCAAGCAAGACTTGGTTTACCTGTCATCCACTTTTTGTTCTAAAGGCTGCGATCCTGGCTTCGATAGAGTAATTTCTGCTTCTTCTATCTTTGCAATAGAATGAATTTCTGATAATGATGATTAAAATGCTGAATTCCATGCTCATGTTTTTGTTCATTTCCCAAAAGGTCGAACCTTTCATTGATATTACGACCGTGTACTGCAACCTGCAAATACAAAGGAAAGAGTTTTCTGGAAGAAAATTGCCGAAACAAAGCAAGAGTTTGGCGCACATTTGCCAAGAAGTGCTGGGTGTTTCACTTTCAAAGGTTTGGACTTTCTGATGGTGCTGTTACTTTTTTTTGAATAGATAGAAAACGTTATTGTTGTGATATTGCCGAACTTAGACACTCGATGACATGTTGTATACATTAGGAACTTCAATGCAGCGATTGGTCACATCGTCCTCTGAGTGAAGAGCAAATGAAGTATGCCGCTGCCGATGCTGAGTGTTTGCTTCAAATATTCAACGTCTTCCAATCAAAGATTGATAAAGAAGGTTGGGAATCTTTATTGCACCTGTGATTAGTTTACGAGTGATCTGATCTTTTACGTATTATAGTATTTATCTTGCGTGTTATACTTTTTAAGGCATTGCTCATTGAAATGTTTAAGGCGTTGCTTGCACAAATTAACCTCATGAGTCATGATATAGAGTTTGCCCTATAACCAGTAAGCTTACTTCATTCAGTCTAGCAAATTTTCGGGTTTGATGTGTATTGAGCTTTCTTAGTCACTTAAAATGCCAGAATCTTATTGTTCTTTCTTTAAACTTTATGTGTACTTGATGTTGTAAGCTATACTTTTGCTCTTATTCGCCTGGGGTATTGATTGCAGGGTTTTACTCTCATTGGTCGTCGACTTCAAATCCTGGTTTGAAGCAAGTTCTTGAGGTGTCGAATTCATGTGAAACGGTATTGAGGAATAATGTATGTGGTGCATCTGATATGGTTCAGGCTGTTATACCTGCTTTGGCTGGTTGTAATCTTGACACAAATGCCGTAGGTTGTGAAAAGTCAAGTGCGATCAATGAACAAATGGATCTTCCCCTCTTTCATATTGTTAGGAAGTACGGTGATAAAATTTTGTTAAACGATTCCGACAGGAAGCCTAAACTGTCCAAGAAGAAAGTGAAAAGGTTTTCTAGGGGAATGACTCACAAAGAAAACCTGATTCAAAGTGCTGATGATTGGCAAGGGCCACCTCCATGGGATTTAGCATTAGGCGGTGATGGTTGTCCTAAATTTCTGTGTGATGTAATGGTGAGTCAGGAAAATTTCACTTCTCCGCATATAAGCGTGCCGAACTTATTGTTTCCTTTGATACCTTATGACGTTGTTGACATATTAGGTTGAGGGCTTAGCGAAGCATTTACGCTGTGTTGGCATAGATGCTGCTGTTCCTCATTCAAAGAAGCCCGAAACCAGGTAACTTTTATTGAACAAAATCGCTGAAAAATTTTAACAATGAGTTTGGTTTTAAAGATTCAGAATGTTCCATGTATTGGTGGAGGAAATTATTGCTGCCAAATTTAAGTCTTCCCTATGTTATGCTCAGGGACTTGATTGACCAAGCTCAAAAGGAAAAGAGAGTACTATTAACAAGGGATGCCAAGCTTTTGAGATATAACTATCTGATTGGAAATCAAATATACAGGATAAAAAACCTTCTGAAAAATGACCAGCTGCTTGAGGTAAATGGACATTCTTGTTTTTTATCCAAAGAGTTGTAGAAACTTGCCCTCACATTTAAACAATTAAACAAAACAAGTCAACACTCCCAACTTTTCGTTGGATTTTCTTAAGCAGCCTTTTATACGAATTGTCTTCGAGCTCTGTGATAGACGATAATATTTATGCTTTGCAGGTAATTGAAACTTTTGAGCTCAAAATATGTGAAGACCAGCTAATGTCAAGGTGCACTAAATGCAATGGGAAGTTTATTCAAAAACCCCTAACAACTGAAGAGGCTGTTGAAGCGGCCAAGGGATTTCAAGTGATTCCTAACTGCTTGTTTAACAAGAATCTTGAATTTTGGCAGTGTATGGATTGCAGACAACTATACTGGGAGGTACTTGATTTATTTAAGCATTTTTCCTATTCGGTCTATTTTTTCCCCCCTGATTCTTTTGTTTTGATGTGTCGTAGAGTTTCCATCTCGGGCTAGGTTGACTTTATGGCCCTGTGGCTATAGGTTTCTGATTCTGTAGTTATAGCAATGCTGGATTAAATTCCAGTGATTTTTCATTGAATAGACCCTTATGAGCTGAACAACAATCAAGGAAAATTTTCTTTTGAGTTTTGCTGAATTTGCCGTACGCTTAGTTGACCTGGTTAGGGAGACAGTAACTGCAGATTCATTTGCTCCAGAAAGGGGAAAAAAAAAAAGATAAAAGAAAAAAAGAATCCAGACTTCATTATCTTATATAGTCGTGGACCATAGGGCTTTGTTGCAGTTAAGTGGAAGCTACCTTTTAGAGTTGAAAGAAAATGTCTCCACTTTTTAAGTTGGGGAGGACAGTCTGCTGCTTTTGTATTGAATATTCAGAGTCTTCCCACATGAGGATGGGGAAAAACCATGTGCCTGAAGACCTGAAATTTCAGCCTTGTGAATAAATAGTTTAGAACCCATCATCTCGCCTACTGTTTTATGGTAGGTGTCGTATTATTGTACACAATAATCTGATTTTCAATTTTCCTTGCTTGGAGTGTTTTAGTTTCTGTTCTGGGTTTTAAACCCTTGAATTGTCCATGGTTTGATTTGTAAGACTCCTTTTTTAAGTGACATCTCAGTTTTGTTGCCTGGGTGGTGTGTAATTGTCCAAAAGTTGTGGTACACTGAAACTTGTGGAAATGATTGATATTGCAGGGGACACAATATCACAATGCAGTGCAGAAGTTCATTGATGTGTGCAAGCTGAATTAGAATAACTAAACATGCATTGTTGCGTAGGTGCATTTTCAGTGGCTTATACTTTTTTTTTTGGTGCATTTACAGATTGAAGAATCTGACTCTGGTAGGATGTATTTGAGCAGTGGTTGATCTTTTCGTATATTTATTCTATTTTGTAGATTTTATGCGTGCTACATTCTCAGTGGAGAGTGGAGACTGGAGTTATTGGCAAAAGAAAAAGAAAAGGAATTGCCTAACCTATTAAAACGAGAGTGTCAATTTGTGGTGGTGTTGTGTTCTAGGGTAAGCAAAAAACAGCCATGGATTGAGGCGGAGGATTAGTATGAAACTCCATTATGTGTGGTGAGAAAATTGGCGCAATGTACGGATTGGAAACAATGGAGTTTGAAATAGATGACCAAAAGGACTCTGGTCGCCCCCGCCACTGTGGTTTCCTTCCTCCATAATTTCCAAACACTGAAGCATTAATTTCTTCTTTGGTACAGTATATTCAATTTTTAAAAATTTTTGTTTTATTTTATTCACAAGTTGGAATAAAACAAAACCAGACACTGATCCAAGCAGAGATGGAGGAGAAGAATGTTTTACCCAACCCCAGCAATTTGACTTTTTTTCACCCACTTAGAAGATAGAGAGTATAGTAGATGGAATATTGGCTTTTTTTTTTATTTGGATAACAAACAGTAATATATTGATCAAGTGAGACGGGATTACATTACATGATGGGATAAAGAGAAAGAGAAGCCTAGTTAACCTACTAACCTTGACATTTTTACAATTTGATAAGAAAAGACAAGTTAGCTGGGAATGATGGCTTTTCATTTACTCTCATTTCCCTCCAATCCAATGACCCATTCCAAAACTTGGCTATGATTAACATCCAAACACAATCTGATCACGTCTCCTTACATTTCCAAATGGAGTCCAATACATATCTGAAATCTGAAGAATTTGTCTATAATCTGTTGGTTTTACCTACATCAAACCATTCCATTTAAGCACAGTGTCTTAAATACTCTTATTATGCCAGAATGTATATATACTTTCGCTGAAGGAAGTTCCAGCGCTGAATAATTACCTATTTGCCCCCGAAAGAAAATGAGAAAAGAGTGGGGGTCAAAGTCAGTTGGAAGAGGCGAATAGCAAAGACTACCACCAATAGGGAGCAGCAGAAGCAGCGGCAGCTGTGATGTTTGTAACTCGGATTTGATTACGTATAGGAATTTTTATTCTCTTTTCCTTCTTCTTAGTCCTCAAGAGTAGTACTATTTCAGAGTAGACCGAATATTTGGAAAACATCAAAGCTTCTTCTTCTTTCCTCTCTTTCTCTCTCCCCGTTTCATTTTTGACTGATCAGTGTGCTCCCAATCCAACCACGTGCATTCCGGCCTGCCGGCCGGACGGCCTCCCCCTCTCCCGGCAAAACTGTCTGTTTCGATTCCCTCATCAGCCCTGACTCCTGACTGACATCTGACGAGAATCTCCCACTCTCATTTCAGGTACATTTATATTCCACAATGTGTTCCCTAATTCCCTCCATAAACCATATCAGGTTGATTTTTTTACGTTTTACTATCTTATGTTGATACCCGGCCCATTGGTGTACTTTGCCAATTTATACACCATATTTACTTTTTCTTTTCCTTTCCTTTTTATCTGTACTACTATATACTAGTGATGAAAATACGACCACATTAACACATGATGAACACTAATTTTAAGACGCCGTTGAACTCTAAAACCTAACATAATTAAAGAAAACATCCACACAGTATCATGTTTAGGGTTACATTGCTCCTTTACTTAATTACTATATACTTGAGGTACCGTTTTTCCTTCTATGTAGTATACAACTTATTAAACAATGCTCCATTATTAGCCACCTGTCTTTTTACTTAAACAATATGCGACACCACTGTGGAAAAAGAATACATTTTTCATCATCAAGAACAACAAAATTATGATGTTCACTTTTTTAACTGTCACAATTCAGTTTAAGAATATCGATCATCTCATATTATTATTTTTTTCCAAAAAAAAAAAAAGTAATTCTCCAATCATTATCATTATTGTGTAATTTATCAAAAACTACTGTGTAATTAATTTGACTTATGGGGCTCTTGTGGAAAAGCAATTAATGGAAACTACCTGGAACTGAACAGAAAATCTCACTTTTCGCAATCAGAGATCTTGAGTTAAATAATTAAATCATACTTTATAGTTCAGTTGTGTACACAGTGCGTTCCACTATCGTAATTAAACCTTTAAAAAGCAGACCAATTTTGACTAATGTTTGTTAGATACAGTAAAAATGCATCATTTTGAAAATTGTCCGTCAACTTGTTAATTACTGACTCTGTCCCATAATTATTGTCCAGTTTAGGTTTTCATTTCTAATTTAAATTGTGCTAAAAGTGAAATCTCAAATTGAACAATAATTTTGGGACAGACGGTGTATAATGGAAGAATTGTAAGAGTACTAAATTTTTTCCACTTTAATTTGAAACATTCCCTCTGTCTCATAATTAATTAGACTCATCATTCATAATTACTATTTTCTCATGATTAGTCTCATAATTACTATTTTCTCTAAAAAAAAAGAATAAAAAGAACTCGCCTGAATAATTTCTACAATAATTTTCTTCAATTATAAGTTATAACTTATTAATTAATTAGCACATATCGATATAACTAGTTTTGTAAGGTAAAAATAAAAGTATAACGGGACAGTGTCACTCTTTTTAAGGTTGATTTTTTTTTAAAAAAAAAAAAAGAAGTATAGAATATTTTTTAATAGTCTAGTCTCTATACATAAATATACAATAATTCGTATGGAATGTGAACTATTTTTTTTGAAACATAAAGTAAATTTTTTTTTTTATAGAAAAAAAATGAACGGAAGAAAGAAAAGAAAGAGAAATGGAATATTGTAAAGGCAACGCATGAAAAGCAGAAACATAAACTTCTGGCCATCTTCATCAGCAGCAGCATCAGCTTGGGTTAGCTTTTTAAGAGCAGTGGATGGATGGATGGACTGATGCATGCTGGAAAGTGAAAAGTTGTTAAAGATCTCTCTCTCTCTCTTTCTCTCAAAAAGACTCTCTTCCTTTTTTTTTCCTTTGTCTCCCATCTCTCTCTCTCTCTCTCCCATCTTTTTTCTACACTGCTAAAAACCCTTATCCATCTTTCTCTCTTCCTTTCTCAAATGGATACTAATCAGTGGCCACAGGTAATTAGAGGACACCTATTAAGTTTTTCTTTTTTTCCCACTCATTATCGTCTTCTTTTGGGCAGGGATTTATTTTCAAGGCCTTTTGAGAAAAACAAAAAATGTTTTTGTTCTCTTTAGTTTGTTTTTGTGGGATTTTCTTTTCTCTTCTTTTCCTTCTGCCCTTTTGCTTTCCTCTAGCTAGGAGGTAATCAAACTTTACCGGAAAAGATGATGATAAGCAGCACGCACACACCCACTAATGAATGTTTGTTTTGAAATTTGTTGTTTGCTTTGCCTGCCTGCCTGCCTGCCTTTGAAAGTTTTTTTTCATCACTTTCCCTTGCCCTTTAATTTTGACCATCATCTCACAAAAGGGTTTTTCAGCAAACCCAAAAAGCTAATTCAATTTTTGTTCTGGAGTTGTTAAAGTGAAGTGTTTGTAATTATATCCCCTCCCACACCTTCTTTCCTTTCTGCTAGCTTTTGTGTTTGTTTGTTTTTTACTTGTCTTGTTTGTTTGCTGTTTCTTCCTTTTTTCCAAATCCTTTCTCCACTAATTTCTTCTCTGCATCATCAGTACTTTACTTATGTGTTGTTGTGTACCATAAATTCTCCTTTATACTATACAGATCACAACCAACAGCTAGCTATAGCTAGCTAGCTTGTATAGCTAAGCTCCTTAATTTTGTTAAAGTTTGTCCTTTTTTTTTAGGCTTCTTTAATTTGATGAGTTGATGATGAATATACCTCTCAATTTTGAATGTTTGTAAACAATTATAGGGAATAGGATTGGTGAAGCCAATTCATCAGCAGCAGCTTGAATCAGTAGTAGTAGTACCAAAGCTACCAACAACATCAGCAGGAGCAGGAGCAGAAAACAGCAGGAAGCCAAGGCCAGCAAAAGAGCAAGCTTTGAACTGTCCAAGGTGCAACTCAACCAACACAAAGTTCTGTTATTACAACAATTACAGCTTGACTCAACCACGCTACTTCTGCAAGACTTGTAGAAGGTATTGGACTGACGGTGGCACTTTAAGGAATGTCCCTGTTGGTGGTGGCTCTAGAAAAAACAAAAGATCCTCATCTTCCTCTACTTCCTCCATTTCTTCCTCCTCATCATCACTGCTGAAGAAGCTTCCAGATCTGAGCTTTTCTCATCATCATCATCATCAAAACCCTAATAGCGCCGGCCATGACCTAAACTTAGCTTACCCTTCCTCATCAGGGCTGATAATCACTCCTTTACCTTCTTCTCATCACAACCCTACTAGTAGTAATCCTATCTCTCCTCCTTTAAAGGGTTTGAGTTCTTTGATTTCATTGCCTAATTTTTCTGTTAATTATTCCAACACCAATACTACTACCACTACCTCCACTCCTTCATTGTTCTACCCAGCTACTTCTGTGCTTCTTCCTACGCAAGATAACTATAAACCAACAAAGCTCAACTTTTGCTTGGATGGTTTTGAAAATGATCACCATGGGGATCAAAATGGAAGCAACAACAATGCTAGAGGACTGTTTCTTCCTTATGAAGATTTGAAGCCACTTTCCATGAACAGTGGTGTTTCCACCGAGCAATATGATCCTCAGCACCAGAATCGAGGGGGGCAAACAGGAGGGGAATCTAATAATAATGCTTATTATAATGGATATTACTGGAACACTGGGATGTTGGGCGGATCAGCAGGAGGAGCCTCATGGTAGATTTTATTTAAATCAATTATTATTGGATTTGGATCCCAATATAATGCTTTGCCTCGAGGAAAGAAGATACAAGCTAGGTGCATAGTTGGCTTCACATATTATGATTATTAGTTTACTATATATTTGGCTCTTTTTTATTGGGTTGAAAAATGTATAAGTATGTTTGAGTGGGTGTTGAGCTGTTTGGAAGTGTGATTAGTTTTAATCAACAACTAACAGAATTAATTAGGGCTCATCTTTCTTTTTTTTTTTTTTAAATAGTTTTCGGGGAGAAGAAGAAGATATTGATGCCATTGTATTGTATATATAGCTAGTGCTGATTATATTGGGGTATTAGTGGTTTGATTTAAGATGATGTTGTTCACAATTATTGATCTTGCTGCTGAATATTTAGTTAATATGATGTTAATTGCTAATGGTTTGTTATTTAATTGCTTTTAAGCATGATTGTTTCATTTAGGTCCCTTTCTGAACTGTATTACCATCATGTCACTACTCATATGTTTTCAACTTGTGTCCACATTTTAAATCTAATCTTGAACTAAGTGTGTGTCTATTTTCTTTCTAAAACGATGTTTTAATGTTTTTAGAGACACAAACTGAGACATGAAATAGACTGCTGCAATGTCAATGTGAGGGGATATAGTTTATACTCTGGAGTGTGTAATTACATAGAGCAGAATCAATATATAATGAGTACTTATTATTGTAGGTAGCTAGGGATTAATTTGGAGTATAAGAAGTAACAAAGAATGAGAATGACACATGATCATCTCCCCCCATGACTTTTTAGTTTTTACATCACACATGGTAGACCACTTTAAGACTCCAAACAAAAAAGAGATATTTTTAACTACCATAATGCTTGCTTTATTGTATTATATAACATTCCTGTGCTACAAGCCTGCAAGGCCCCCGAAAATAGAAAGAGAGAGAATTGTTCTTTCCAAGGCATGCATATCATATACATGTGATTTTTTTATTATTATTTTTTTTGTTTGGTGACATTTTCGTTTTCCGCTTAACATATTTACTTATTGGTTAGTAAAATAGAATGCTCGATAATGTATCATGGAATGTGTGTAAGTTTTGTGTAATTTCCAAAAATGCATTTATTTGCTCCAAAAATCAAAAAAAAAAAAAAAAAAGTTCAACATATAATTACGATTGTTGAGATACAGTGAAAGAAAATAAGAGAAATTACAAATGAGGAGGTGTGCAAAAGGACAAATATCCTTAAAAAGCAAATTGCATTAAGGACGCAGTAGTGTTGTCAACCCTGGAGTGGAATACACACTTCAAATGAATCCCACATTTCACTGTTACTTGTTCGTCCAATTTCTCAGATTCTCTCAATCCTAAAAGGTCTCATATCAGATTGCAATTTTGCGTCACACTCTTACGAAACTTTTCTTATTATTTTTTAAGTATACTGTATCAGTGTGCCATCATATGATATCAATTAAACATTTCTACATTCACAAAGATAAAAAGTTATCCATCATCTTATTTTAATTTTCTCCATCTTTTTCTTTGGGGGTTGGATTTCGTTTTCCAGAAGGAAATCAAGTGAAGTAGTAGTAAATTCGGACAACAATGCATGATTGGAATTTTGGCCAATTTTATTTTAAATTGAGGTATATTTTGAATTAGGCCCACAAAACATTCTCTTGATGCAACGTGAAACTTTTCAACTACATCACGTAATTGCCCATCACCACCATTTTTTTGCTTCTTCTCATTTGTAGGGTTGTGTTTTGTCTACGACCCCAAAGGCAGTCGATATGGTGTGGTCGTCTGTTTGTTTGCCTTAATCAACACTCTTCTATAAATAGCTTTAGGTGATGTCGCTATTTGTTTGCCTGTAAAAAATTAATAAAAATTTCCTTTGTATTCTAATCTTTAATATTTTTCCAAATAATAAAAAACCATACACACTGAGAAAACTAAACATACCGTGAATACCGAGTCTTTAACATTTTCATCTCCGAAAAAATGTTATTCTCAAATATAGTATTCTTTCCATTCTAAAATTATTATCCATTTTAAGTTTTAATTTTTCGTACAAATTGAACTAGAAATAAAAATTCAAATTGAACATGGGAGGGAAATCAGATTTACAAAATGAAATTAATCAATAATTGAATACTGATTACAAAAAAAAAAATAGAATTACCAACAATTTAGAATATTTTCATATTTTTGCTAAAAAAAAATTGATTTTTGATAAAATTGACGATAGCGAGAAAGTATAATAGCTGCAGAAAATACAACTGGTTCTCTCTCTATGCCGGACTGGACTCCTTTCATTGAAGGACGGCCCAGCAACACATGTTGTCGTCGTCATTTTTCAGCACGGCAACCCTTCCGATATTACAGTCTGATGGGTTCAAACCATCAACAACAACGTCTCCCTCTTGTAGTTTCACTAGCCCAAATGCTCCACTTAATTCAGCTACCTACGGTTCCCTGTTGGACTCTTGCTGTTCTGCCGAACCCGGCAAACAAATCCACGCTCACTCTTTGAAAAATGGGTTTGTGCTTGGAGGGACGCCTGATAATAACTTTGTGCAGACAAAGTTGGTTCAGATGTACGCTAGATGTGGCCATCTCGATGATGCCGTTCAGGTATTTGAGGAAATGCCCGTCAGAAGCTTGTATGCTTGGATTGCCATTATGAATATGTTCCTGGATAACGGGTTCTTCGAGGAAGCTTTCTCGTGTTTCCAAGATTTGCAGTTGGAGGATATTGAGCTGGAATTCTTTGCGTTTCCAGTGGCTTTAAAGATTTGCAGTGGAGTCAATGGAGGCGCAGGGTTGGGAAGTCAGCTGCATGGGACTGTCATAAAGAGGGGTTTCACCTCGAATATCTATGTTGGAAATGCGTTAATTGACATGTATGGTAAATGTGGAAGACTGGAGGATGCCAAAGCTGTCTTTGATCTTATGCTAGAAAGGGATTGCGTATCTTGGAATTCGATCGTCACTGCTTGTACTGCAAATGGCATGGTGAACGATGCATTGGAATTCTTACGAAGGATGTCATCAGGAGAAGATGATGTGGCACCAACTGTTGTTTCTTGGTCCGCGGTGATTGGTGGCCTTGCACAAAATGGGTATGACGAAGAGGCAATCGATATGTTATATAGTATGTTGGAAGCAGGCTTCAAGCCTAATGCACAAACCCTAGCAAGCGTTCTTCCTGCTTGTGCTCGATTGCAGAGGCTAGGGCTTGGCAAGGAGATTCATGGCTATCTTTTCAGGCACCTGTTTATGCACAATAGTTTTGTAGTCAACGGATTGGTAGATTTGTACAGGAGGTGCGGGAAGATGGAAACCGCTCAGATTCTGTTCTTGCTTTTCTCCACGAGAAATGAGGTCTCCTATAATACAATGATTGTGGGTTATTTTGAGACCGGGGAAATTTCAAGGGCTGAAGAGCTTTTTGATGAGATGGAACTAGAAGGGAGAAGGGATGTAATAAATTCCTGGAACTCAATGATATCAGGCTATGTGAATAATTCAATGATGGATAAGGCCCTGACTTTGTTCCGGGATTTGGTCAGTAAAGATGTTAAAGCTAACAGTTACACCCTAGGAAGTGTTCTTACCGCTATTGCTGATACAGCCTCTTCTAGAATTGGGAAGGAAGTTCATTCCTATGCCATTGGTAGAGGTATGCAATCGGATACATTCGTTGGTGGAGCTTTGGTTGAAATGTATTGCAAGTGCAAAGATTTAAATGCTGCTCAGAAAGCCTTTGATGAGGTGATTGAAAAGGATACACCAACTTGGAATGTGTTGATATCTGGATATGCTCAGTTGAAAGCTAATCAAGAAAGTATTAACTGCCTCCTTCAAAAGATGAAAGAAGACGGGTTTGATCCGAATGTTTACACATGGAATGGTATCATTGCTGGTCATGTGGAAAATGACAACAATGAGGTAGCTCTGCAATTGTTCTTGGCCATGCAAAGTAGTTCGAACATAAGACCTGATATATACACCATTGGTATAATATTACCTGTATGCTCAAGGTTGGCAACTATTGATCGAGGAATGCAGGCGCATGCGTTTGCAATCAAACGTGGTTTTGAATCAGAACCACATGTTGGGGTGGCCCTATTAGACATGTATGCAAAATGTGGAAACTTGAAGTATTCAAAACGTGTGTACAATAGGATTAGAAATTCAAATTTGGTAACTGAAAATGCAATGCTTTCTGCATATGCCACACATGGTGAAGGAGAGGAAGGAATCACCTTTTTCAGGCGCTTGCTTGTTAACGGATTCAACCCGGATGGTGTAACATTCCTGTCTGCACTATCTTGTTGTGTCCATGCTGGTTCAGTTGAAGAAGGACGAGAATGCTACAATATGATGGCATATTATGATGTGAAGCCAACATTAAAACATTATACCTGCTTAGTTGATCTTCTGAGCCGGGCAGGACTTCTTCAGGAAGCATACAAGGTTATCAGCAAAATGCCAATGAAGCCAGATTCAGTGATCTGGGGTGCATTGCTGGGAGGCTGTGTTATACATGGAAATATTGAGATAGGAGAACTTGCTGCAGAAAACCTTATTGAATTAGAGCCAAATAACACAGCAAACCATGTCATGTTAGGAAATCTGTACGCTTCTGCAGGCAGATGGAATGATCTGGCAAGAACACGACAGCAAATGACAGAGCTACACATGCGAAAAAAACCAGGATGTAGTTGGATCGAAGACAAAGATGGTATTCATGTATTTTTAGCCTGTGATATGTCTCATTCGCGGTCAAAGGAGATTTACAACATTTTGGATAAGTTGACTCTTCAAATATCTGTCTATCCAGAATAATATACACAAAACAAAATCTTCTCCTCTGCACGTACTATTGCAGGGTAAAAATTTATAAATCTACAATTGGAACATCTATTAACAGCAAAGAGACACCGCTTGAACTTTAGTTGTGTGGAAACTCGATGTATGTTCCGAGGATGACAGAAATGCTGTGAAAATCCACTCGGCTTTAGTAGAGGTCAATTGATTCTAGCACCCTGCGGGCTTGGATTTGTAGAGCCATCAATCTCTCCTCTGGATTAAGAGTAGAGCCAAACTGACTCGCAGCCCATATCAATGAGGCAGATTTTTCACCAAGAAGTCGCCTTATGTCATCGTGTATCCTTGCCATTGGAGGCCTATCTCTGCCATTCACATGTCCAATGAGAAGCAACAGAAATTCTCCACATTTCAGCCTAGACAAAAGTGACAAAAAAAGAAATGCGCAAGTGGTGATAAGTACTCCATGCCATTACAAGAAGGCCAGCTACACTTTGGTTCGATCTCAGCAGAGCCACATCAGATGCAACGACTGAACACACAAATGCTAAATATTAAGTAATAAAGCACACAAAGATGCAATAAACAACACGCACCTTAGATTTTCATCTGCTTGTTTTTCTTGTATGAGTGAAGTAACTTCCTCAATACCATTGAATCTCTCGAAATCCTGGTATAGCAATGCAATATATTTTAATATGAGTAGAAATACTGACAACATCAATTCTGACAATCACGGTAGCTCTAATTACAGAGCAAAAGTACAATTATCGATTCTGATGCAATACGCACCGTTTGGTTGGCCGATGAATCTACCATTATTGAAATCAGGGCATCTAAACAGGCACCTTGTTCCGTTACCCCTCGAGTTGATAATATATTCATTAACACCTGAGCACAAGAAACATTCTACCCTGAGTAAATAGGTCGAAATCCTTCACGGAAAACGAGACTGACAGCTAGTATTAAGCATTACAGGAATCGCATTATGTTGATGCGCCAAAACTGTGCTCCCCCGGTGCAGCAGACAGCACCCTTCCAATACCCTAAGTGCAAGTGCTACCTCATCATCCGTTGAAGGACTGTGAATTTTCATCGGCTCCACTCCAAATATATGATTTAAATCAGTCACCACGCTTTCGTCTTCCACGGCATCCTTCAGTGACTGTTGAAATAACACCGGTACCACTGTTGCACCATTTAAAAAGGAAAAGAAAATACAAATCAACCATCAAATATATCAGGGTATAGGACTCTAGATGAAGAGTACAATCTGTGATGTATGCATTAGAGCAATAGTTGCATACGGAATTGGAAAAAATATGTAGCAAAACCATGACACATTGAGACCTACATTCTAGTTTGCATCAAACATTCTATTTTCATTTCCCAATATATGCCCTTTTCCTTTGCATTTTGCTTTCTATTTCAGATACTGGAATAGATATAGATAAAACATTTCACATTTAATTTTTAGCCACATTTCAGAGCTCACCTCAGAATTTTCAATGTAACTAATTACTTCTTTTTTCCTAGGATAAATCCAAAAGCAAAATAAGAATCCCAAAGATGTACTAAAACCTAATTGTGAAGGCGTTAATACAGCGATCTCAGATATTTGCAACAGAACCCTAAATTACTGGTATCAATTTTCAATCACACATAGTATTAGCAAAACAAATAGGATTGAAAAAGCAAATTTTTCATTTTCGTAAAAATTCCCAAAATTATTGTCAGTTTGAGATTTTACTTTTATTTGAACTAAAAATGAAAATACAAACTGGACAATAATTATGGGACGGAGGGAGTACATTACCTTGGAGGTCAGGAATGGACTGAGTATGGCAGAAGAGGCTAATGGTGGAGTCGGAGTCGGCGACGGATCGGAGGAATTTGAGGATGCTGTGGAGTCCGCGAACTCGAAGGAAAGAGAACTCGGCCCGGGCTTCTCTGAGTCCAGTCCGGAGTGCGAGAGTTACCTCCCTGTAGAGTCTTTGCTGGTCCAGCGAGTTGACCAGCTCCGCCACCGCCGATTCGGAGCCGGTCTCAGAGTCCGAGTTTGCAGAGCTGGCATTGTTCCAAAATGGCTGTTTCAGGTGCATCTTTCAGTTCTGCTTTGTCTTTGTCTGAAACTGGCTATCTGGGACTTATTGCTTGAGCTGGACTCCCATATTCAGTTTTGGGCCCGGTAGCCAGATGGGCTCAATGAGCTCAGATATCACTCTTTGGAAGCCTATGGCCTCGTAAGTGGTAACCGCAATTTCACTTCCTATTCTGATGAGAGTGAATAGTAAAAATGGACTTGCACTGTTTCACAGTTAGAACAATACAATTAAACTTTTGCTGTATTATGGACTTATGGTAGAAAATACTGTACCGGGATCATTTTACAGTTTAAATTAGTTCTATCACGCAGTTTTTTCCATCATTTTCTGAAGTTTACGGTAAGAACCTTGACAACCAAAATGCTGGTCCAATTTGTGTCTTTATCAGAATATATATATATATGATCCATGCTTACGGTCGGGTTTAAGGTCATTTGTACTTATAAGTTACATTCCTGCATAGTACAGTGTTCAACCGTTTGATTCTGATTGTAGTTTAAGGTTGAAGTAGTGTATTCTACCGTGCAATTATTGCCACCTCTGATTCAAGGTAAGACGCCCATGTTCAGGCCAGAGCACCCACTGATTTGCACAAACCAGAAGACATTCCCCAGAAACCCCAATGATGAGATAGATACACAAGGATAGAAAATCGTTATACAGATGCAAGAACATTCTAGTGTCTTTAATACAGTTTCCAATTTTATGTACAACCAGAAGAATCAATGAATGTTACATTGAGAATGGCAAAGAGAAACCAATTCTCACATAACAGATTCCATTAATACACAGTATTTACCAATTGTCTTTTACAATTTTAGACTTCTCAAGTATGAACTTCCCTTCTTTGTACTTCTGAGATGACTCGTAAGCTCTTTCATACTTCCAGCCTAATACCTCCCGGCAATCGCCGCAATGTACATCAGCCACAGTGTGAAGTCCGGTGATTAGTCTTCTATCTTCTTTAGCTCCCACAACAATGTTCATTGTGTGAGAAAACAGAAATGCTCTCCCACTTCTCCCCTGCAAATACGCCAACTCAATAAAAGACCTTTTGGACATTTTCGGGATTAGCCTAGACATTGTATATCACTGAATGATGGATCTTTTGAAATTACAAATACAGGAGAATCTGTAATCCTATGTTTCATTGAATGAAATGAAACTGCAAGTCCCATTGTCCCAAAGGCCCAAAATCCATGTGTGTTTCTATCGAGATTGGTGATCATTCACCTTGATTGGAAAACAAAGAGGGTTCCTTATTGTTCAAAGGTCAGAATTCAAAACTTTTAAGAAAGAATTTACAGTGCATTTTACTGTAAACCAAAAAAAAGGAATCTCTTTCCAATCAGATTCGTGTTTGTTCAATTTCAGTATCCAGCAATTATATCTAATTGATAATTATAAAAAAAAAAAACCATGATAAAACTTGTTACCAGCTACGAATTTATCCGGTTAAAATAAGTAATCCATTTCAGAAGAGAATTTAGCAAGCATATCATTTGGATAAATCTTCATACATACAGAAAGCTGAAGAACCGAACCAAATATGCACCTGAAAAGCCTTTGAGATTATGTCATCGTGAAAAGATACATGATTTTTGCACTTATAGCAGCTATACAGCCGAGGTCCGAATCCTCCACCCATTTCATCATCCATGAATTACAAATTCTGAAACAGGGGAAGCGAAATATCAACAAAATTGAAGAGACAGGAAATAGATGCAGAAATCAAAAGGCCCACATGGGAAAAGATCGAACTTTTAACCCTGAATATAGAGAGTCTTCTGCTCTAATCCAAAACCAAAAGAAAAGATAAGAACCACCCGCTAAAGCTGTTGGCGTGTAAGAATCAATATGGATTAGATGTTAGTAAAAGAAAAAAAAAAAAAGATTCAATTAGTGTTCATAAACGTACAAACCTTTAATTAATAAATTAATAAAGTGTGACGTTTGACATGGACAGGATTGATTAAACTTGTTAACAACTTATTTAAGTAACCATCAAGACCTTTTGTGTTTTTGAAGGGTGAGAAAAGAATCCTAGTGAAAACTTCCCAGTTTCTACCAAGAAAACTAAAGGGCAACCCAACTATCTAGAATTAGGGAATCGGGGTAAGAATCTGAGCTGTAAAATGTGTTCATCCAAATTGGATGTTACCTCTAGACAAAAAAGTAAAAAACAAAAAAAAAAAGACGAATTAAAAGTTCCGAATACTTGCCTTGAGGCCTCCCACCTAACCCAGTACCCCACCACTGAGTCGTGAAATTAATTTTTATAATTGGGACTTTTTTTTAAAAAAAAAAAAAAAAAACCACATAAAATTGGGACCAAGAAGAAGGTTCTACTGAATACTTGTAATAATAGCACTGAGCCCGGCATTTGTCATTGTACCCACTCTCCATTGTTTAGGAAATTACTAGTTCCTTGAGTGTTGAGACGGAGGACATAAAGGATAGAGGAGATTAAGGCACATATTTACTATGGAGGAAAATTTCGAAGACTGATCTCGGGAAGCTTTGTTAGGAGAGTAGTTTGGGCTTACTTTACGTTCTCATATTGTGTGAAATTTCAATTTATTTAAAAACATCAATTTAAAAGGAAAAAAAAAGAAAAAAAAGGAATTCCTTCCATCTTTTGTTTTCGGCTACATGGCAAGTTGTTTTGTCCAATATTTTTGGCTTAGGCCAGCGAATTTATCCTTTTTGGGCCTAGACCGGTCAGGCCCTTGAGCACATAAATGAAATCTCTTAGAAAATTCAAGTCCAACATGATGTGATACTTGCCCCCACTCCCTCCAGTATGAATTATTTTCTGTTTCCGCTCTGGGTTTATTTACAGTAATATTGGGCATTTGGGCTGTTTTTTTTTTAGTTGTACGTACATGACATCATGAATAACTATATGGGTCCAATTTTGTTTTTTTGGAAAATGATATGTATAGTGAATAAAAATAATTAAAAAAAAAAAAGATAGTGAGTGATATGGAGTATTATTGGTCTTTAATTTTTTGTCATTTTCTCCGTTAAAATTGTTTTTTTTTAAAATTACATTTTTACCCTTAATTAATAAGAACATATATTTATTGAAGATGGTGTATTTGTCTTTTCATTGGTCATTATTCTATTTCACTAATTTGTCACTGTCTCTCTCATTGGTTTTTTTTTTTTTCAATTAGTGAAGAAAAGAAACTTTGTAAGAAATGCGTTTTAAATAGATAACGCATATGATTTGCCAGCATACTAAACAGAACTGTAATATCGTGGCGGATGATTTGACAAAGTTCGGGTTCTCATACACCGTTAGGAATCATAATTTGTCAACGTTGAGTCTAAAAGAAGATAGGACTATATCATCCTTCTCTTTAGGGATGTTTTGTAATTCATAAGCCTTTGGACTCCTTCGTATATTAAAAAAAAAAAAGAAAAAAGAACAAAACAAAACAAAACAGACAACGTATCTTTTAAAAGGCTCCTGTATGATGAAATTTCTGTACAAATATTCATTAAAATTTACAAAAACATGCCTAACCACAAGTAATGTTACACTCTTTTATAAAATGCAAAACCATCTTAATTAACATCTAAAATGTTTCGTTTCTTCATTAGCCTTTCTACAGAGTAAACTCCCCAAGTGTGTCTTCTTCTTCATTATCGCGGATTCGCAAACTGAGGCTAGCTAAAGGTTTGCTGTTCCAAGACTACCCTCGAACCAGAAGATCTTATCCCATATTATCCCGTGGTAGTAATAAAAATTAAAAAGACTAAACGAAGTTGGAGTTTCTTGAATCTTGATCATCGTCTATCTAATGAAGGACAAATACTTGTCTTCATGGACACCTACCCTCTACATTAACAAAAGTTCAAAAATCTTATTCCCTAATTCCATTGGTGGGCCCACCCTTACAAATTACAATGAAAACATCATGGCCAATGCACGTTAAAGACAAAAACTGTGGAGTCATTTTCAGTTAGAGTTGGTAGTGAATACTTGAAAGAGAAATCCATCGGCTTTTCTACACTAAGTGTCCAATTTGATGAACCCACCGATTAGGTTTTGAACCATCGATCCATGTAGATGAATTTGATCTTCCACTGTTTTGATAGTACAAATAAAATTTTTTTAAAAAATTGCGTTACATCAATATTTGTCCTTGGTACGTAGTTTGTACTCACCAGCTACTAACAACAGTACAACACTAAAGGCACTATTCGTTTAAATTCAATGAACATAATTTATGGCCGCGGATTCGGTTTTAATTAACCACAACCGGAACTGCCGTTGTTTTTCTTCTAAACTCCCTTAACTAAAGCCACTATTTGTTTCTTTTTACCGACATATTGGAGATAGTAAGATGAAAATCACTAACTCTGTTAAGAAAGTAACACGTGTTATTTTTTAAAATTTTTATAATTCTTCCTTTTGACTAACTTTGGACTCCAAATTAAAAGAACTCATCCTAATTAAGCATATTAGTACTTTATTGTCACCCACTAAGAAAGTTCCACATCCTTTGTTATATTTGAAAACGCTACCGTTCAATTTGGTGATTTTGGTTCAATTAGCAGGAAATGCAGGACGATAATCATTAACCAAAACTAGCAGGAAATGCAGGACGATAATCATTAACCAAAACTTTAATGAAAACGAGATTGGAATTCTGGGGAAAGTGGGTCATCTCTGTCTTGAAGATTTTAAGCAATTCCGATGGCCTCCCTGAAGCTGGTGTTGACACCTGTTATGGATAGGCCAAGATGAGATGGAGATGTGCCCTTCACTGAGTTTCGTATTGTAAGAGCTCCCCCCCTTCAAAATAAGGACAGGACAGCGGACCATGCCAATATTCCAACGGCACTTCACTTCCAACTTCAACTTCAAAACGAAGACCACTTTGTTGACAATGGCTCCTCATTATTAAACACATTCGCACCAACAGTAGTAAGTAATGATCTTTTTACTTACCTTGCATGTGCAAGGTAAATCGAGCGTGTTGAATTTAATAACTTTGTGATTTACTTTTGATTTATAAAGCTCAAGCATATTTTGTCGATATTAGGCGGCAATGTCCCCAGGTCTTTTTCAGCTCATGAAATGTGCTCCAAAGGTTCAATCAAGCCCTGAAGATATAAAACTAGCTATAATTAGTTTGACTGGGGAACGTTCATCCATATACGACATGCTCCAAGAATCGTATGGGAAACAAATAGATATGGTAACCATGATGATTATAATTAATAATCGCTTCTCACGTACTCTATATGTATTGCTTTGCTCTTAATAACTACAGTACATTAAATCAGCTAAATTTTGGGTTACTAAAGTATATTCATTCGTTCAATTCCGAAAAAAGACCAACGGTTAAGATTAAATAACAACAACAATCCACTTTTTCTTTCTGGACGCAACATTCAGCTAATTATAAAGAAGTCTACAACACAACAGAGACACGTAGCACAATAGCAAACGAACAAATAAGCAAATTCATTGGAGCAAGACTGCCACGACAATAGCAATTAAAATAGACCCCTCCTTCCCAAAACCTGCTGAATTCATTGCCATCTTCCAGGAAGAAATTGACAAAACATCCCCAAAATTGACCATCAACAAATATATTTGTTATCGTCCCAAAAAAACCTTTCTTTGGTAGAAGTTAGTTTGCTGCTTTAATGACTGATCTTGAGTCCTTCGACTCAGTTAATGAATATCTCTTAACCTAAAACCGAATAATAATACACACACGTATAACGTTATTTTTCTAAAGATCTTCCCAGTGCTCTAAATCAGCACCTGCGACACGTAAACTATATGTTTGGCCTCGGCCAGACTTTAGTCGTGAATTCAATTATGCACGGTTGCGACTATACAAAAATCTCTGGTCTGAAAAATGGGCAGAGGAAAGTGGGACGATAAAAGAGTTCCATCAAGGCAAGTTCCCATATATATCCCTTACTCCTCTCAAACGTCAAATACAGTTAACTTCCATCATTAGATTATCAAGAAGATTATGCAAAAGTCACAATCAAGATATGAATTCAGAAAAAAAAAAGAAAGTTTGAAATTGCTGTACACAAATTTAGCCGTCGAACTGTGTTCACGAAAGCAACCACGTAGCTCTTACCACATATTACAACACTACACATTTTGTCGTTAAGCCCACATATCCCAAAAAAAAAAAAAACATTAACCTAGGATAATTAGCATTATATATAATAGTAATAAAACCCAAAAGACTAGATCCAGAAACAGAGAAACATCATGGAAGAAACAAGCTACTGCTCAGAACATGAACTTCAAGATGCTGCTAATAACAACCTTTCCTCTCCTTCCACTGGCAGATCAGCCCAAGATTCTTTCCAAACTCCGAGGAAAAAGAAAAGTGACAACAGTATTAATGCTAAAAGGTTCAGCCATGAACAAGTGAAGTCGCTGGAGTCCATGTTTCATAGAGGGGCGAAGCTGGAGCCCAAGAACAAGCTTCAACTTGCTAAAGATCTGGGGTTGCAGCCCCGCCAAGTGTCCATCTGGTTTCAGAACAAACGAGCTCGCTGGAAATCAAAGAAAATGGAGCAAGAGTATGGAGTTCTCAAGGCTGATTTTGATTCTCTAAGCCAGCAATACGAGTCCTTGAAGAAAGAACACGATTCTCTGCTTCAACAGGTGAGGCTTTTCCTTTTAATTTTCCTTCTTAACTTCTCCTTTTTTCTTAATGCAAATAGAGAATGATTAGTAGTTGTAATTGTCAGACAAAAACTTAAAACTGTCCAAATGATACATGTTCACAACTGGATGCTAATTGGGCAACAAAATTACCATTAAAAAGTTTGTAATTTGATTGATGAATTCCGTGAGAGAAATTTCTAACTCCACGGGAAAAAAACAAAGTAAATTCTTGATTTTGTAATTGGGACTTCAATTGGGCAACAAAAACAAAGTGCCAGTGTTTGGTATTATTAATGACCCTTTACTATAATTTTTACAGTTGGGCAGATTGAATAGTCTACTAGAAAACCCGGATAGAAAGCAGAGTAGTAGTAGCAGAGACTGTAGTGAAAATGCGGCTCCAGTAATCACAGCAGAACTGAATTCTGAAGGAGAAGATCAGAGGCATGAGGCGGAGGAGGAGGAGGCGAAAATGGAGTCCAATATGAATAACAGGGAGAAGGTTTATGGCATCATTGATGAAGACGATGGAGGATACTGGAACAGAGGAACAAGAGAGCAATTAGAAGATCAAGAGGGGGAATGCAGCATGATGAGCTTGTCTGATGATCAAGAACAAGATAGTGTTGGTTGGAAAGTTGGACGGAAGCAGTGGTGCAGTTTTGTCCCCGGTGGAATCTTGGATGATCCTTCTTGTCCTTCTAGTTGGTGGGATTTCTGAAACAAAAATAAATAACAATCTTTTCTGTTTTCTTTTGTTTTTTGTTTTTTGTTTTTTTGTTTCTGGTTAGCAAAACAATGGGGGTATGATTGCTCCAATAATGAGGATGATAATTCGAGGATGAATGATGTTTGGAACTTCTCAACTTTAAGAAAACAAAATAATCTAGAAGGTAGTCGAGTTCGTGTAATATGTCTGCGGGACTAGGTATATTGAGTTGGAGTGGAGGATTTCGTGTCTAGATGTTAATAGTTGCTTAGCGAATCTAACATAATTTTAGGTGTACTGATGATTTCCATGTGTGCGTTTGTGTTAATTGCTAGTAATAAACAATATCCATGCTTACCACTTCACATCCAATTACAATTTAGCGTTACAAACGACACTATCCTCTATGTGGTAAAATGTTTGTATAAGAAGTTGCTCCAGAAAACTTGATTCCTTTCTAGGGAATATTGGCTAATGCATACCAACGATTATCCTCTGCTAATTAAATCATCAAAAACTTTTAAAATTAAGTGATTATATTTCAAAATTTTTAAAATTGAGCCCGATCATTCTATTGACCTGAAACAACACAAAATTAACCTCATACAACATGTGAAAATTGGTATTTTCTCTCTCTGTCTCTTTCTCTCTCTCTCTCTTAATTTTTGATAAATTTTTTCCAAACCTAATTATAACCTTATCATGAGGAAATAATTGGTTTTTTATTTCTTATTATTTATTTTTGGGTTAATTCATTAAACCCCCTGTGGTATTCAAAAGTACATGATAACCCCTTTGTGATGTAATATTATCTAATGAACCTCATTGTGCTTTGTCCGACATTTGTAAAGGGATGGAAAGGGTTAAAGACAACCGTGATTACATCTCACAAACGAAACTTGCAAGTTGGCTTTGTAAATATAATTTGACTTATAATTTTAATACCCAAAGAACCCTTCATCCTATATGTATCTCCCTCTTTTTTCTCTTTTATCATCATAGCCGCCAGATTCTATCTACACAACTTGTCAGAGCTTCAGTCTCGGGCTCTCTCATCTATCATTCTTCTTTTATTTCCTCTTTTTTCATCTCTCTTTCTCGTATCAATTTTAAAAAGAAAAAAAAACCTTATTAGTTCTTGTTTAATTGTAATTGGATTGTTGCTAAGTAATTTTATTGCAGTCATGAGTATTCATAGTTCTACGGATACATTTGGAGATCATCATCTTGAATTTATGATTTTAATAATTGTAATTGTAGTAAAATTTGAAATTTCGGTTAAAGAGAATAAAAAATAATGAGTAAAAATTTAATATGGATAAATTATCAAGTTTGGAAAAAATGCAATATATGTTGTAAGCATAAAGATAAAACAAGAAACTAATGATGAATATCCTCTGGATCATGTTTCTGGCCTTCTCGAGAAGAAGGAAAAAAAAAGAACCCAAGGATTAAACATTAAGGAAAAAGAAAATGTGAAAAAAATAATAATTATAAAAAAGGGAAAAATAGGCCAAAATAAAAGGGGTAAAACGGAAAACACAGTTTATAGTGTTAACTTTAACAAGTGACATCCATATTATAAATCTCGAATTAAGCACAAGGAGGTTTATCAGATAAATTTATACCACAAGAGGGTTGTCTTGTAGTTTCAGATACCACCCGGGAGAGGGGTTATGAATAAACCCTTTATTTTTTAATATCTAAATAATGCAGTGGATTTTGATTTTATCTGTTTCAAACATAAATTGAAACCTTTATTTACGTTTGGATCTTTTTTCAGTCAGTATGTGCTTTTAGGTATTTTTTGTATTGAAATTGTAAAAATGTATGGTAGAAATGTAAAAGATATGCTGAAATTGGATATTTATTAATAAACTATTACGAAAAAACCATTGAAAAGTTTCAAACAGATTGAAAACCGATGTTTTGTTCAGTAATGGTAACAGTATTGGGAGAGATGAGGCCATGGAATGACATAATTAACCAGACTAAAATAAAAAAATTAAAAAATTAAAAAGGAATAATTGGCAAAAGAAACAAACATCGAACTAAGTAAATTATGAAATTAAGTAAAATTTACATGTTACTGCAGGTTAACAATAGATCATGGGATGGTTGCACTCAATTTAAAAAATCTTGGGATATATTAATTCAATTTTAAAAATTTAGGATGAATTGGCTAGTTGAGGATAAACGTTGTAATGTTATCCGTCAATATTTTCTTTAGTTTTTTATATAATTTGTCAGACAAAGGGAAGGATGATACTGGATACCAATATTTTCCTATCTCCTTATAGGTTTTGCTAATTTTTCAACCGACAGAATAAAATTTCAAATTAGGCTTTAGCATCTGTAATCAGGTCTAAGAGAAGCAGGAATTCATCAGTTCAACGTTAAAATTGCAAGGTTCATTTTCTTTAATGTATACAACGTGGCCAAGTTTGAAAAGAAAGCCATTTCAGGTACAACAGTGACCTGTATGAAACCTACAATTCTACGTGATAAAAAGTGATAACGACATTCCCTGATTATGATGATTACAAAAGATGGGATAAGTTGAAAAAGAAAAAATAAGATAAATGCGCGATATTTGGAACAAGGGACAAAGATACAAGTAAATAAATTGTAACGGATCTAGACATGTGACGGTTTGGCCGAGTGGTCTAAGGCGCCAGATTTAGGCTCTGGTCCGAAAGGGCGTGGGTTCAAATCCCACAGCCGTCAATGTTTTGCGTTTTTTTTCCGTTTTAAGTTTAATGGTAATTTCACGAGTACTATTATTAGTTTTTACCTTTTCTTTTTTTGCCTCCTCATTTAAAAATTATTGCAACCAAAAAAAAAAAAAACTAAAATCTAGAAAGCACACACACACAATGTTAGTCATATCCAGGTGTCCACTCCAGACTTCACCACCTAACCACTACGACAAAAAACGTGGCAAAGCCTCAATAAGGGGACTATGAAAGAAAAGAGAAGTGAACCTAATTCACCTCAAAGTACTTCTACTGTTCAAGTAGTACCATTTTGTGTTCGGCCGCAGGAACATCATACCAACAAGGAAATGGCAGCAAATGAGGATTGGAGAAAAAATGCAGATACACACAAGATGAGTCCAGAGGATGTGAAAAGGGCTGGGTTGGAAGGCTCAAAAAGGCCACCAGGACAAAATCCAGGTGGTATTTTGCATCAGAGGCGAAGCCTGCCTTACAGCCCAATGACAATGGCTTTAATTGGGTTAGCCATAACTGGTTCCATCGCTTACTTCACTCTCTACTCCAAAAAGAAGCCGGAAGCCACCGCCGGAGATGTTGCTAGAGTGGCCACAAATACTGCCGACCCTGCTGACACTCGTCCCCGCAAGTAGACGACTTCCCTTTTTTTTTTTTTGGCTCAAATGTGTAATAAATATTTAGTTTAATTCCTTTTCTTTCCTATGTACTAATAAGAGTCTTATTTTCCCTTTTTATTTGTTGTGTTGTAGTGCTTATTTCCATTTTTAATCATTTAGAAACTCAAAGAAATGCAAATTTATGTGCACAGAAGATGAAGTATAAAAAAAAAAAAAAAATTTAAATTGCGATATGATATGGAAGATTTATGGGCATGGATAACGATGGAATTTCATGTGTGACAACTTTGGTTACCCAACTTGAAACTTGTTAGTTGTAGACAAATGTCATCACTGATGAAGTTTGCGGGTACATATATGTAGTATCATGGATAGAATTGGGATTTGATAAAATTCTAGAAATTCTCTTGTATACACACTTTCGAGAACCCCCTTACAAAATGTTGAATTGATCCGAGTAAAAAATGCAAAAATAAAATATTTCTTGATACAATGAGACTTTTGAAAACGAGCTTACTACAGTTGTAAAAGTAATCCCCTATTACATCAAAAAAAAAAAAGAAATATTAAGGTGAACTGGAAAAAAATTGGGAGGGCAAAGTTGGAAAAGCTCTTTTACCGTTGGATCTTTAGCCAGTGAAGAGAAAAGAAAATTAGGAGTCGAAACACAGCCAACACAGCATTATCCACAGTCCACACCCAGATTTGTTACCCTGCTGGCTACCTGAATCTCAATTCTCAATCTGGAGCCCGAATGCCAATTCCGTCATCCATGGCGGCAGCATCACAATTCAATGTCACCGGTACCATAATTGCTTCCAATACACCCTCGTCATCGTTTTCCACCTCGCGAAACTTTAAAGTAGCCGCAGCTCTCAAACTCAGTTTCCCTCCTCGCATATGGCCTTGGGAAAAGGTACTAGGGATGTCGAAATCCTTTCACTAAATTAGTCTCATTAGGGGTTGTTGATTAATGGGATTTCCCCTGCTAATCAATCGTAGGTGAAGGCGGGCCCACTCAGTGTTTCACCTATGGGATTTGGGACTTGGGCATGGGGGAACCAGCTCTTATGGGGTTACCAAGAATCAATGGATTCTGAGCTTCAGGAAACTTTCAATCTTGCCCTGCTCAATGGTGTTAATTTATTCGATACTGCTGATTCCTATGGTATTGGGAGGCTGGTTGGCCAAAGCGAAAAGCTGCTTGGCAAATTCATCCGTGAATTCCCAGGTTGGTTTGTTTCGTTGCCACGTTATTGGACTTTGTGGTGATCGTCGTCCTTTCATTAGCACAAAGTCATGATCGAACTGTTTGACCTATTTTCACATTGATTTTTATCATAGAATTCAGTGCTTTAGATGCCAAAGATGTACAAATAGAGATTTTGATGCTTTTAGCTGTTGTTTCTTTGTTTACTCTGCTATGGAGCAAGGATTGATGCTTGTGAATCTTCAGCATTATTTACTTCTTTATTTTCTAAACCCTTCAGGGAAAAAGTCAGTGGAAGATGACATCGTCATAGCAACAAAGCTTGCAGCATATCCATGGCGCTTAACTCCTGGACAATTTGTGGATGCTTGCCAGTGTGCTTTCTATTCTTTATTTCATTTGTGTAATGATTTCCAGTTTTCTTTCCCTGGAGTATTCACAAGGATTCTGTTAAATACTTTCCAGGGCCTCATTGGATAGGTTGCAAATAAAGCAAATAGGGATCGGACAGCTGCATTGGTCGACTGCAAATTATGCTCCGCTTCAAGAGCGTGCTCTATGGGATGGTTTAGTGGCAATGTATGAGAAGGTTACAATTGATGGTTTTGTGGTTCTACTCTCCTGAATGCAATATGCTTGATTCATTGATCACTGTCGGCACTTATGGACTAATTGTTTACTGCTTACTGGGTGCACTTTCTGTCAGTCTTTGCTGCTTATGATTCCATAATGACATGGATGAATATATCGTGTAATGAATGATGCAGGGTTTAGTACGAGCTGTTGGTGTGAGCAATTACGGGCCCAAACAACTGCTGAAAATTCACGAGTACCTTAAAGCCCGAGGAGTTCCATTATGTTCAGCACAGGTGCTCTTCTCTTTGTGATTTCTGCTTCAGTTGTTGTAGGAAAAATAATTGCTGTCTTCCATATTAGGCCTTTTTACTTGGAAGCATACTGTTCAGCAAACTGTTCAGTTCCTCGTTGGATATTGTTTGTTGGTTGTGAAATTATTATCCTCCATATTAGGCCACACTACTTGGAACCTTACATTTAGCAATTTACATCAATTCCTTGTTTTAAATTGTTGGTCGGTTTTTTGTGCATAAGCTGCAAGACAACTGAAAATCTTGCGAATCATGTTGCAACATGAGTAGAAATTTAGGCTAGTCTGTAAACTAAACCTTGGAACAACTAGGCTTTGCTGGTTGTTTCAGACTTTGGGTTGTAAATGAAATGCTGTAACAGGAACTGAATGGAAAATGAAAAAGAAACCAACCAATCATTTATGCAAACATCAGAATGCCAATGTACGTTACTAGTAGCAGAATTTGAATGATTTTTTATTCAGGTCCAGTTTTCACTTCTGAGCATGGGAAGGGACCAAATGGAGATCAAGAGCGTTTGTAACTCGCTGGGTATCAGATTGATTTCCTATAGTCCTCTGGGACTTGGGATGCTAACTGGGAAATACAGCCCCTCCAATCTTCCGAAAGGACCTAGGTACAATAACCTTTATTTCCCTGCTTGAACTATGAGATAGAAGAATGTGATTGATTTTTTTCAGCATACATTTTCTGGCAATTACATACTACTGAAGATGCTCTTGCTGCAATTCATGTAGGGGACTATTGTTCCGACAAATCCTACCTGGACTGGAGCCTTTATTGGTTTCATTGCAAGAAATTGCCGAAAAAAGAAGGAAAACGATGTCACAGGTGAATATTCCCTGGTTTAACAGCTTCATTGTATCATGTGTGAATATTCCCTGGTTTAATTAGGGCATCAGGGATAAGCCAAGTGTGGAAATTACACAGTCGGTACCTTATGCCAGGAAAAAATGGATGACAATAATAACAAAGCCTTCATTCTATTAAGTAGAATCTATTATGTTGGGTCAAATGGGTGCATCATATGCTGTTATCATGCATATGAAGTGGAAAAAAATCAAAAGTCTAAACCTTAAGAGTCCATTGAACTGGAAAGAGGAAGCATTAGTGTCATTTTTCACTTGTGGTAACCAGAACTTTTGATGAGGATGAAAATATTCAGGGAGCTGTATGTAGTTCTGCGTCCTTTGATATTCAAGTTATTGGCAGGTTGCTATAAACTGGTGCATCTGCAAGGGGACAATTCCGATTCCGGGAGTGAAATCAGTCAAACAGGTCGAGGAAAATCTAGGAGCCCTAGGGTGGCGACTAACTTC
The DNA here is from genome assembly GCA_949775105.1 of Oldenlandia corymbosa var. corymbosa. NCBI lineage: Eukaryota > Viridiplantae > Streptophyta > Magnoliopsida > Gentianales > Rubiaceae > Oldenlandia > Oldenlandia corymbosa. The sequence goes on along the minus strand of CATKSE010000001.1, from coordinate 887,842 downwards.
GGATGAGGTACTTCAGTTGGAAGACAGTGCGCTGGAATCTCCTCGCAAGATGATACAGAACATTTTCCAAACAAGGTGATCCAATCCCATGATCATTTCTTGTTCTATTACCTACGATGATGACTGAAAAAGCTGAGGAGGCCAGTTACTTTTTGGATTTTTCCCTATCATCACATTCCTTATTACTTGAAAAAAAGAGAGCAAAATAGTCAAAGAAGCGTCAAAACAAAAGAGAGGACGTAGAATTCGATGCATAAAGGTAAAGTTGATATGATTTCACCAACCATTTTGCTAGTGTGAGTGTGTAACAATAGCAAACTGACATTTAAGAAGACCATTTAAGGATGCTAACTTTGTTGAGATGAACTCACAAGAGCACTAAGATTGAAATTTGAAACCGGATCCTAAAAGAAAATATATACGTGGTTCACTTTGGAGCAGAAAAAAGTTGAAACTAAATCCGTCAATAGTACTAACTATTGACCAGTGATCACTATGCGATTATTAATTACGGGGTTAACTGGAAAACGCCACGCATTTAATGTCTCTAGTACGGTACAGAATCTAGAAAAGAAAAATCAGGGTTCCTCATGAGCTCAGCAATCAAACTCAGAAATCACAATCAAAGCTCCCAATCCAGAAGTCACACAACATACCCTTTCCCGTTTGCATCCACCGACCGACTAATGAATTGACACACGAAACAACGCTGGTAGCATCTATCGTCGGCCACCTGTGTGACTTGCCGCCTCCACGTTAACCCCTCCACTTAATTTCAACACTAAAACAAACTCTAATCTTCAACCGACCCACCAATTCCTTTGCTCTATCTGACAAATCACGTCACCACAACTGCTGCCGGGACTATCCAGTCATCTCAATTCCCCACTCTGCAGTCTGCATTACTTAGGATCCCACTCTACTTTACTTAAATGGGTACCTTCTCTCGTCTCATCCCGTCGGTTTCTTTTCCTCTATCGACCAAACCAACATCTTCGTCTTTGTCGCTTCCGTCCATAGGCATAAATTATTATTATTATTATAATTATTCTGAATTCGAGTAAGCAAGGGTTTGTGACAAGAAAAGCATCATCATCGATGGCCGCGGCGCAGCAGCAGGGTAAAGGCAAAGCCAGGCCCAGGGTACAGGTGTTTGAGTCGGAGGAGGCCCTGGCGGTGGCCTTGGCTGATTACGTCAGGCACTTGTCCTGTCAGTATGTGGAAGAAAAGGGTGCCTTCACGGTTGCTTTATCCGGTGGCTCTCTGATTCGGTCTCTCAGGAAATTAGTGGAACCGGCTTTTGTTGGTTCAGTGGATTGGTCCAAATGGCACGTCTTCTGGGTCGACGAGCGAGTTGTTCCTAAAGATCACGCTGATAGCAATTACTTCCTGGCTTATAACCATTTCTTATCCAAGGTAATTTATAAATGGATGTCTATGAAATCCTTCTTTCTGGTTAAAATTACATTAGTTTGCGATTTTTGAACCTGCCATATTGCCCTGGCTTTTTCATACCATCCCTAGTTCTGTAAGTATTTTGTCAACAAAAGCCCTTCAAATTTCTCTTGTTAATTATCATCTGCAGATACCAATTCCGGCTGGAAACGTATACACGATGAATGATGCATTGTCGGCTGAGGCAGCCGCGGATGACTACGAGACCTTCCTCAAGCATCTGGTTAAGACCAATGCTCTGCAGGAATCCAATGATACCGGCTTTCCGAAATTTGATCTCGTGCTTTTGGGGATGGGGCCAGATGGACATATTGCCTCTCTTTTCCCAGGACATCAACTCCTGGATGAGAATAAAAGATGGGTTAGTTTTTTGAAGGACTCGCCCAAACCTCCGCCGGAGAGGATCACCTTCACGTTACCAGTTCTGAATTCTTCTGCAAATGTGGCCCTTGTCGTGGCGGGACAAGCAAAAGCTGAAGCTGTTCGTGAGGCACTGGGGGAGGGTGATCACGAGGTGGCAGCCCGCCGGCTGCCGGTGAAAATGGTGTCCCCTGAAGAAGGGATGTTGAGTTGGTTCTTGGACAAGGGAGCAGCATCAAAACTTGATTCAAGCTGATTCATCAAACCTGATTGGTGATCACATGTTTGTTGCTGGGGAAAGCTTTTTATTCTTTGCAGTCTCAGCAATCCAATCCAGGCAAAAGGAGTGTAATTTGCTTTGTATGTTTTGAGTGTGCCCTTTTTCCCTGGTTTCTATGGTCTCATTTTTGTAATATAGTGAGCCTGTATATGCTCAAGTTATGTTTAAATAAAATGATCTATTTTGTTGGATTGATGATTAGGGAGGAAGGTTTGAGAAAGATGTACTAATAATTTTGTAACATTTCAGGTCTTAGTCCTTTTTTGGGCAACACATCAAATTTGGGATCACTCTTCAACCAATCCCCAAGGTCCCTTTTCCTGCCGGGGTAGTTAGGTCATTGCCTCTAGGAGTCTATACTTTATTAAGATTATATCAATTGTAAAAGTTGCCTAATTAAAATCTCCAAACCCCTTATTTCAAAAATATATGAATAAATATCTCCAATGCACCTTTGTGGCGAGTGAAATTAGAGCTTTAAAATTTGCCTCATTAATGAGTTGGGGTTTTAATGTTGAGGCATGCTTGAACTCTTTCAGTCCCAAGAAGAATAATACGTAATATAACTCATTAATTTCTTTGGGTAGGAAAAAAGATAACGAAATTGCAGTTCCAAAAAAATATGAAAATTCCAGTTTCAAATCACATAAATTACAACACCTTGATCCAAAGTCCAAACAAGTAAAGAACCAATATTCAAATTATAAAATTAAATCCAAATTACAAACTTCTGCTATATAGAAAAATATAAAAACACGGAACCAATACTAAAATTTCTGAAAACTAAAATCATATTTTCCGAACGCCGGAGCTTTTTAACTGAAAGTCACAGATCAGATGTCCCATTTATCAGATCTTTCAGGAAAGGTTTCAATTGAAGGGAAAATTAAAAGAAAACAAAAAAAAAAGAAAAAGAAACGAAAAAAGGAGAGAAGAGAAGAGGTGGCCGCCGGTCCAGCGAGAGAGAGAGGAAGAGAGAAAAGAAAAAGAAACACAAAAAAAAAAAGAGGAGAGAGAAGAAGAGGCGGCCGCCGGCCGAGCGAGAGGAAGAGGAAGAGAGGAAAAAAAAGAAAAAAAAAGAGGAGTGAGGAGAAGAGTGGCCGAGAGAAATGGAAGAGGGGTACATATATGGGGTAAAATTAGGATTATTTTGTTACGAAATTCCCAAATTGCCCTTATAGTATACAAAATTTACATGTTCGCAGGTAATCTGTCGGGTTGACCCTAACCCGACTCGTATATTAAACGGGTCTAAATTTTCAACCCTAACCCGACCTGTTTAATATGCGTGTCGTGTTCGTGTCGGATCATTTCGTGTTGGGTTCGTGTCGGATCATTTCGTGTTGGGTTCGTGTCGAAATTCCGAATCGTGTCAAAGATTGACAGCCTTACGAAAAATAATCTCATTATAAAGTGAGTAGTAATTCATCATAGATTTGTCTTGTCTCCGAGGTTAGGTACCGTAGGACAAACATTGTTTTGTACGAGTAGGCTGCTTTTTGGCCCATTCTTTCTTTGGACGATTAGGCTTTGTTCCCCCCCCCGGAGAATTCACATGGGAAAATGGGGCAGTTCCTTGTGGCTAAAATCTTTTTTTTGGGTTTTTATGATGGATTTGAATGGGAAGATCTTCTTATTAATATCGATCCTTTTAGTTTTTGAAGTTTTCATGTCTCTTGCTCACTTTCGTGATAGTGTATAGGAAGGAACGAGCGTTAATTATTATAATAAGAACGAAAAGGTTGGTTCCAACTTCCAACACAAACAATTAGTCTTCATATCTTGTTGTTGGATAAATTCATATCGGGTCGCCCAATGTGCCTTTGTAAATAAGTCGTCCATCCCACTTTGCGCTACCCTTCATTTGAGTTATTGTAACAATTTCGCCTAGAAAAAAAAAAAGAAAATCTCACATCGGATCAACAGAATATCAAACACACAATAGAAGCTGGAATGAACTCATTTTACTATAAAACTCCTCAAATCATCTTTCTTCTCACTTAAAAAAAAAAAGAAAAAGAAAAAAAGTGACTTAAGAATTTGATTTAGTCTCTGTTTGATCTAGACTTGATTAATATGTCTTGTTGGGTTTGTGTTAACACTTGGTTGTGTTCATTACTCGTTAATTAAGGATTTGGAATGTGTATGTGGATGGCTTCACATATTCACATCTAGATACATTAATTTAATATTGTACGCCTAAATCCCCAGCAAAAATTTACTTATGTTTCGTTCCTTGTCTCATCTCTTTCATCAACTTTTAGTAACACCAGCAGGAATTTATGCACTAATTCTGTAATCATTTTGAAATAGAAAAGCCTGAAAAAACTGTAATCTCTCTCTTTTTTTTTTCTTTTTTTTTTTTGATGAAGAAGAAGAAGAAAAAGAAAAAACTGTATTCTAGGGCAAGTTGAATTTGTCTACATAAATATTCATCCAAAAAAAAGAAATAAATAAAAACCTAAATAAACGTTACAGGTGTTTATTACTATGATGATGATGATGATGATAATGAGTACATTAGTTTAGACTTTAGAATGCCAAACCCTTTGTGTTTGTTTCGGTTGGAGAAATGTGAATCAGAAAAGTCAGAAAAGGGTTAACCCCTCTGATGATCTTTTCCCTTTTTCCAGTAGGCATGCCAAGAAACAGTCAATACTGTCATGAATTCAAAGGGCTACCAACCGATACCGGACGCACAACATTTCTATCCTTTTTTTTTTCTTTTTTTTCCCGATCCGGGTGTATCATATATGGAGTATTATTACTCCCTCCGTCCCATAATTATTATCCACTTTGTCCAAAAAATTTTGTCTCAAAATTATCGTCCAATTTGACTTTTTATGGATCAAGTTACACATTTGTTATTAGTAAAAAACATTATCCATAAAATCTTAGTGGTTAAACAATTACTTATGTAGGGGTATATCCGGTTATTTAAATTAAAATATAGTTAAGTTTGACCAAAAATAAAATCTTTCATTTTAGTAAAACTGGACAATAATTATGGGACAGAGGGAGTATTATATATACAATATGCACTTTGTGTCTCCATTAATTGATTTAACGCTAGTTGATACTTGATAGTACTTGTCTGCACCAAAAAAATAGAAATAAAAAATCACATTATAATTTTTTTAATTATACTATTAATTACATTGAAATTTATTTTTTTTTAGCGTAGATCAATATGAAATACTTTAGGAAAAGACATCCACTTACTAATGAAATGTACCTTTTCGATTCCACCCTATGAAAATAATATCGATACAAGATGATGAATTTTCAATTTGTAACGTGTAAAAAATGCACATTGTGAATGGGCCCAAATTTCGAGTGATCAGGTAAGGTAAACGAGCCGAGTCATCAGAAGTCAATCATTCATTCATGTGGAAGAAGGTTGGAGGATGTTTCCACTTAAACCCATCGCAGAGTAACGTAGTATTAAATACTTCCTCTCATCCTTGTTATTCTTATTATAACGCATTTTAATTTTTTCTGACTTTTATCTAGTACACATCTTTTATTGACAAAAAAATAAATTTTCATACTCGTTGTGTTCTCTTTATTGTTATGTAATATTTTTAATATTTTTTTGTCAATTAAAAATGTGTACTAATTTATACTTAAGACAAATAAAAATGCTTTATATTAAGGATCGGAGAGAGTGCATCAATTACATAATAAATTAAGGAAACAAATCACATTATATACTTTCCCTATGGTCAACCCTGGTAGCTTTTTAATGTTGTTTTTAGTTGTTTAGTTGCAGGGTCAATTATTTCCCCATTCATAAGCATGCATGCCCACGAGACCAAGTCTCTTTCATTACAATTTTCTTCTTTTTTTTGTTTTTGCGATCTGTCCTACTTTGGTTTCACAATCCCACTCCAAAAAATAATTAAAAAAAAAATCCCACTTTGCAAAATAAATAAATAAATAAAAAAATTGAGAAAGTACATCACTTCCAACCTATTGCCTATTTTAAACAACGTTCCCAATTAAATACTCACATTCTATCCTAAAATAATTGTATAATATGAATTTTAATTTTAGTATAACTTATATGAAACATAAAATCAAAATTAATTAATGATTTCAGGATAAAGAGAGTATATGTTTAAGTTTTTTTTTTATGAACACGTATTCTACTTATCAATATATGAAGTGTCCACTTTAAGAAACTAGCTAGGTAATACATAAGGTAATTTATAAAGGGAAATAATATTGTTAGCAGTCCGTGGTTGAATTGAACATTTCTACAAAACCTGTTTACCAAAACAAATGCTTATAAACAATATATAGTGTTAGGATAAGATTCAAAGGAATAAGATATATAGTTAGCGACTTAGGAGTCAAATTTACGCCTCCGGTTCAAAGATATAAAAGTCATGTTTGATCTAATAAATAATACTCTTATCTTAGAGAGGAAAAATGTGAAAATTCTCTTAGTTCACTATTAGGTATTAACATGGTTGAATTTACAAATAAATTTATTTGGACCTTTTAAAAATGTATTCCAAAACGATTCCTAGCTTTCCCTTTCTCTGAACAAGCATTTTTTTTTTTTTTTGACGAAAGGAATAATATTATTAAAATTAAGATGAAAATGAAAATTTATGGAAAAAATGAGAAGGTGTTTATATCTATAAATGGTGAAAAAATTATAGTAGTACTTTTATACTAAAAGTGAGAGTTTTGGACAATCACTTCAAAATGAAGAATAACAAAATAGGAAAGAAAGACACCAATAAAGAAAGTGTATTGAGATCCCTGTAATATTGTATGTAATAATTACAGAAATTTAAAGGAAAAGCCTTTTCCATAATTTATCCGTTTAAACTATTCTTCCTATTTTAAAATGATTTTTAGTTTTAAATTTTTATTTTTGGAATAAAGGAAGTATAAGGAAAGAGTATATACCTATTATGCATAGCCAGTGTTGCGGACTCCCAAGTCCAAACTCTGGGCTTCATCCGCTTTTTCTCAAATCCAAATCCAAATCCAAATAGTTTGGTCTACAAAGCCACACTACCCTACTCATACTCCTCTAGTCCCAGTCCTAGAGAGAGAAACAAAACAAAACAGCAAAAGCAAGGAAAGGAAGAAGAGACAAACAAGTCTACTATCACTACTGTCTAAAAAGTAAAAGCAAAAGAAGAAAAAAAACACAAAGAAAAGAGAAGAAGCAGATTTTAGTTGTTGTGGGTTGGTTATGGTGGAAAATGCAGTGATCAGGCGGTAGAAGTACTAGAGCTGGATTCCGAAGGGGGTAAAATCGTCATTTGGTTGCTGCTATCGCCATTTTTTTTTTTGCTTCCTGGATCACACTGATTCCCCCCATCTCCATGCTCTTGCTCTTCTCTTCTGCTACCTCGGTTCCGGCTCCCGCTTCCGACAATATCATCAGCGACGCCATTTGTAAGCTCACCGGAATCTCCCTCACCGGCGGTGCGGCGGCTGAGGACCGCGGCGGATTCTGGTGGAAGATAAAGTCCGAGGAGGTGGAAGCTTCAAATGTTGGAGTAGCTCTCGCCGTCACGGCCTTGGCCGGTCTCGCCTTGGCCGCCGTTCTTCTCTGTAACACTAGGTAAATATAACTAGGAAATTTCCAAGATCAATCGAATCGATTTGGATTAAATTATCAAGTAGATGTACTAGAAAGTTTCTTTTCTTTCTTTTTTTTTTTTTTCCCTTGTTGTTGTAAAATTGTTTTTTGCTCGGACGAAAAAGTTTGAATTTATAAAGAGAGGTAGTAGTAGATGAAAGCTCTCAGACGAAGTCAGACTTCGTCATCTTCGAATTCAATCTCCCCGTCATCTTCGACGTCGTCGTCCTCCTCGTCGTCGTGGATTTATTTGAGATCGGTTCTATTCGTAGTCTCCTCCTCTTCGCCAGCTAATTGTTCTTCTTCTGATCGGTGAGTTTATCTATTTTTCTTCTCTATCTATTTGTTTTTTTGTTAGATGTGGATTCTAAGCTATAAGGGTTTATTAGCTCATCATTTTTGTCTGACTACTTGTTCTAGTTCTACTGAAATTACCATCGAATCGAAGTCTTTCAGATCTCCATTTCTTTCTCGCATTCTTCTTTCACTCTTCAGCTCAATCAATACCTTGACAGATCAGCGTTTAACTCATTCCGCAGTTCGCCTTTAGGCCTTCACTTTCTTTCTTTTTTTTCTTTTTCTTGTTTAAGTTAATTTCCTAGATGACGCTGTTGTTCCAGTTTTGCATTTTTGTTTGGAAATAAAATCATTTGGGGGGTCGGACACTGGAACAAAGATTTTGTAGTCTTTCTACTGGAGTAACAGTTAGTTCAGTTTAGGTTCTGCTAATCTGCTTCAAAGTAAAGACTTATTTCTTCATGCTTCCTGTTTAAGTTGGATGGAAAGAATCAACTCTGTGATTACCCTGACTAAGATTGTCTATTAATTGTGAAGCACTTTAAACGCACACGTAATGTCGCAAACTATGTTGCAACTTGTAACATGTAATGCAGTAAGGTTTTTGTTGGACAATCTATGAAACTTTATAATCATCATTAAATTGTTCCTTTTGGCTAATTCAGTCTTTTTTTAATTTTTATGATTCTACCCCTTCATTCCACCCTTGATGCGTAATCTGTGATGTATTGGGTTAATTTGAGAGCTGTTTCTCATTAAAAAAACATACCCTGTTCAATGCTCCCATGGAAATGTGTATGCTTATCTATCTTCTGGACATCAGTGATTGATTATACAAGTCCAAGTGCCGGTTGGTCTAATCAGCTTTTCCTGTTGCTTGATCTTTCCATATTTTCCTATTCCATCCCAATCTAGACCAGTCTTATGGTGTCTGCATGATATTTCTTCCCTTATCTTAAAGTTGTATGTGGTTTGGTGAACGGCTGGTGGTCATTTTGATTATTTGATCACTTGTTTTCAGCGGTCGTTTGAAATCTCCATGGTCCCGAAGAAAAAGGAAACATGCTCTGTCACCTCAACAATGGAGAAACATGTTTACACCAGAAGGAAAGTTACGTGATCGTGGAGCCAAATTTCTGAAGAAAGTTAGAAGTGGAGTGAGTTTACCTTCTCTTATAGTTTGCATTTTTGTATGAGAATGGCGCTTTAGCATTTATGTTACCGATTGTCTGGATCTTAAAATTCTGATGTTTGGCATCTAGGGCATTGATCCAAGAATCAGAGCAGAGGTTTGGCCTTTCCTCCTGGGCGTGTACGTCTCTTCTCATATTAGTTTTATCCTTTTCCCTGATCATTTATAAGCCTTCGTGACTTCTTGCTATCATCTTCCAATCTTGTTTTGTAATGTCCGTTTTCTCAGTCAGAGCTGTTATTAGATGGAATCATTTAGAATTTTATTCTTTAGTGAGCAACAAATCCAGGCTGGAATTTTGATTGTTGATTACCATTGATAACATCATTTCCTGTCTTTCCATTGAGAAAGTAAACCATCTAAATTTGGTCATTCTATGTCGCTTTTGGCCATGAAGTATGAATGACAATGACCAATGATTGTAGTTTTCCTGTCTGTCTGGTAATCATTGATCATAAAAATCTGGTTTCTTTGAATTTGTTTCTGCACCTCCTTTCTGTATATAGAAAGTTGATTTGATAGGAAGTTGTTTCTGAATATTGTGGTGAACTACATATCGCATTTGCTTAGTATGGTTGATTGGAAATGTTAAAGCTTTATCTTGGAACGAAAGTTTAAAGGTTTTTTTTGTACTAAATATCTGAGGTTTGAAGTTTGAACTACAAAAGAATTTCTCTCAATCTTCCTTGAAAAATCCTTTTAACATGAAGATTTGAATGTTACCTTTTCAGATAGAAATTTCATTTATTTTGTAGGTATGACTTGAGCAGCTCAAAAGAGGAAAGAGATAATGTGAGAACTTTGAAAAGGTATGGTTGTATCAGTGCTGTTTGTTGCCTTTCTCTGACCTTTTGTTGCTGCAATATCATAAATCTGTATTTTGGTTTATGCAGAAAGGAATATGAGAAGCTTCGAAGACGATGTCGTCGACTTCTGAAACACCATGCGGAGGACCATAAATCTCTTCTTGAAGGATGTAACTCTCCAGATTCTGATGATGCTGTTAGTGCGAGAGAATCCCTATCTAGTGAGGAAAGAAGCCCATATATAGAGTATTCCCACCATTTAACTCCCTCGTTGTTGGACGCCAATAGTGAATCTCGGCGAGTTACTGATGCTAGTGTGGTATATGATTCTGATTCATCATATTCGGACTCCTCTGAAGACCCTGAAGCCAGTCAAACATTTCCTTCATCAGATGTTAAAGAGGACACTGATATTCAATTGGCATCGAACGAGGATTCATCTCCCACAAAGTCCGAGTTCCAATCAGAACCCCGCAACGTCGAAGATTTTGCCGCATGGCAGCGGATTATTCGCCTCGATGCCGTTCGTGCTAATGGAGAATGGATTTCTTATGCACCCTCTCAGGCTGCTGTACAAGATGACCGAGCTCGGCGTTGTGCGGAAGCTGTTGGATTGAAGGACTATGAGCACCTAGAACCCTCTAGAATTTTCCATGCTGCCCGGCTGGTCGCCATCCTTGAAGCCTATGCACTTTACGACCCTGAAATTGGCTACTGCCAAGGAATGAGTGATTTGCTATCTCCAATAATTTCGGTGATGACAGAGGACCATGAAGCTTTCTGGTGTTTTGTCGGTTTCATGAAAAAGGCTCGGCATAACTTTAGGCTTGATGAGGTGGGGATCAGAAGACAGCTGAATATCGTTTCAAAAATTATCAAATTTAAAGATTCACATCTATACCGTCACTTGGAGAAACTGCAAGCAGAGGACTGCTTTTTTGTATACAGAATGGTAGTGGTACTCTTCAGGCGGGAATTAACTTTTGAGCAAACACTCTGCCTTTGGGAAGTTGTGTGGGCAGATCAAACTGCAATTAGAGCTGGGATTTGGAAGTCGGCTTGGAGCAGGATAAGGCTGCGTGCTCCCCCGACGGACGATTTACTCTTGTATGCTATTGCGGCTTCTGTCTTACAGAGGCGTAAACAGATAATTGAAAAATATAGTAGCATGGATGAAATTTTGAGAGAGTGCAATAGCATGGCTGGGCATCTTGATGTCTGGAGGCTCCTGGACGACGCGCATGGCTTGGTCGTAACCCTGCATGATAAGATCGAGACATCTTTGTGAATGACCCGTGTCTACTCTTCGATTCTATTTGGTTCGGGGTTGCAGTGTACTTGTGCGATATTTGGAACTCTGAATCCTCAGATTACCTCCGCAAACGAAATTGATCTGACTATTCTAATCCTGTTTTGAAGGTGCCCATGTAATCAGATGAAGTGTTTTGGCAGCAGAGTCTCTGTGGTGATTGCTGTTGATAGTTGACTTCGCCAATGATACTCACAATGGGATCAGTTATCAGCCGTCAAGCATTGGCTCCGTTTTCTCAATTTGCATTTTACTGGGGCTCGATTTGTTGTGTACTGTTTTCTATTGAAAAAAGAATATATATGTATTGTTTCTAAAACGAAGTTCTAATCTAATACCAGTTACAGAAAGATGCTTTCCTTTTTGTGCTTGACAATCCCTGGAAGATTGGAGTTTTTGTATGTTAACAACTTGACATTGATAATCGCCTCCAAACGTATGAACTTGCCATTTGTTTAGCTGGGAAATGAACGTGTACAGCCAAACTTGAGTCCTGGGTTTTTAAGATTTGTGAACAAGCCCGTAGGGTTACAAGGTGGTAGTGCCAAAGCACGCAAACTCTTATCATTTCTAAGTTAACACACTCTCTGTTTCTATTTGATTCATTATTAGTACAATTTGAACAATATATGAAAACACAAATTGAACAACACGTCTACTAAAAATGAAAATACAAACTACATAATAATCTCGTGACAAATGGAGTATTTCTTTTTTAATCTTTAATGTGTTTGTAATGAATTCACGGAATTGTGTTGGTGTTGTTTGGATATAACCTTTCCTTTCAATGTAGCATGAAACAATGGAAAATAGCATAGACCTTGACCGACCTGGAGACTGACGATTACCAAAGATATCATTTGCTAAAAGGTCCGTGTAAGCTCAAGGATGAACAATAATGACTCAGAAAAAAACAAGTCCATTCAGCAAGCAATACCAAAGTTCCTCATGAAGAAATGAGCAGAGAATTATTCGTCCAAACACTACATAATAATAAATAAAGGGTCCTCTATAAGGGACCAGAAGTACGCTGAATTACACGAATTGGTGAATTTTTTTACTGCTCTTTGGTATAATGACGGACAGCAAAGGCCAGACCCAAGATTAGCAGGGGAACGAGAAACTGCAAAATCTTGATCACAAATTCTGGAGTCTTGTCGGGATTGTAATTAGCTTGCTGGGGTGGGATGTATGCCCGTTTCTGTGGAACAGTGGACTTGTCAATCTCCCCAATGTAGTATGGGGCCATCATCTCCCTAGCATCATCACTGTGTCCGACGTCCTCAAAATCATTTGTTGCATCCTTCCCTGGAAAAAAAATCAGGCAAAAAGGTTTACAAGGACTGAATAATTAATAAGGCACGAAAATGAGATGTAAGACAGGGACATTACCAGTTGCTGAAAGCAAAACTTCATCACCTCCAGGATGATCCTCCATGAACGGGGTAACATCATACACCTGAAATATATATGGTGTAAGAAAGTAGCAAAAAAGTGAAAAAGGACATCTAAAAAACGATTTCAACCTAATAAATGCAATTTCTCCAAGCAGCCTTCAGAACACGAAGTTTATGACTGAAACAATACCAAATGGCATAAACATTCTTTTCAAAAAAAAAAAAAAAGTGACATAACAGTCCTAGAATTGCCAGGAAGTTGCATTCGAATAATATAGATGTTGAATTCGGAAAGGTGACAACATGTTAGCCAAAGTTACTTCATCGATAGCAAATCCAAGTGCTCAATCAACCATCAGGCACTATTCAGTCAAATCACATAGATGAACTAGTAAACCTCATTTCTTTTGAAGGTGCTCCGTCCTTGTTCTAAAGAAAGACAGGAAGCCATGACAGGACACACAGCTAAAATAGACTAGATGATGAGTAATTAGGATGCAAAAGAAGAACAAAGTTATAAAGCGTGGAATAAACTATATTTGCCCTATCTCTAAGATCAACAACTGCATCAATTGGGCGGAAAACCATTATTTTCTCACAAGCTTTCTGCAGTCCACACCATTAACCGGTAGAATCCACCATTCCTTCTAAATCTCAAGTTTATAATGATGAAAGCAAATGGTTTCCAACCAACTGACAGCCAAAAAAATCAATAAAAGTTTAAATCATTGACACAAAAAAAGCATCACAAAACCCAAAAGCTAGAGATAATAAAGAATCGGCAACACCGCAACAGAGTCAATCACTCACAAATCGGTAAAGTACTAAATAATTTTATGAGAAACTGCAATAAATCCACAGAGAGCGAAGAAATCAAAGCATCCACCAAAACTCTCCTGGTAAAATTCCCTCAAAAAAAAAAAAAAGGGAACGCACAAAGAAATAGGGGGAAAAAAAGTCGGACCTTTCCATGGATAATCAACCAGCAATCCTTAGTCTTGTTGTGCTTAGCAACTTCATCGAATGAGTGAAGCTTAGTCTCCGATGCCATCTCTACCATCCAAATTGTCAAAACCCAACCAATCAATAAAAGTGAATAAATAAACCAAAAGATTAGGAAAACTATCAATCAACTCCTACCCAGCTGAAGGATCAGAATCAGAATCAGGAAAAAAAAAAAAGAAGATACAGATCAAGGCAAATCCAATAAATAAAAACTGGGAATCTTTAAATAAGAATTGTAGTGCTCACAGTATAGAAAGGGATATGCACACAGAAGACCGGAAGAAAGGTGGAGACTTTCTTGGCTTTCTTTTCCCCCTTTCTGATGAAAAGAAGAAGAAAAAAAAAAGTCTTGGTTTCTCTACTATGAATTTTGTTTGGTACAAACACCTAACAAAAACCAACTGGGGTTGAAGTGAGAGCGACCACTTTTTTCAGTGAATGGGGGAGAAAGCTCCTATGCGGCAGGGTATTGGATTTTATTATGTGAAATTTATTGCAGGGATCTCGAGGTAAGTTGGCAGGAATATTTAATTATTTTGCTTCAAATTACTCAACTGTCCCCGGTGTCGTACTCTTTACACGCGCTCCTCACAGAAATCCTAATAATAAAAACTAAAAAGCCTAAAGCTTGGTTCATATCTATTTTTTTCTTAATTAATCCTGTGGACATACATTCGTCCATGTACGCATCTGTTATTTCCTTTTTTTTTTTTTGGCATATTTTCATCACTCTTAATGAAACATATTACGCATCCACGAACCTATCCAATCGTCCCAAATTATTATTTTAATTATTTTGTACATAAGTTTTAATATTCTTATAATACTATACACTTCTACTAATAATGAATGACACGCATGGTAAAGAAAATTAAAAGTTTCAATATAGGTAATTTACGATTTAGTTCACATATATTCGTCATAAATCATGATATAAATCAAATTTGTACATGTATTTGTTTTGTAATTTGCAGGGGTTTTTTTTTTTTTTTGAAATTGTCATTTATAGTTTAATCTCTCAATTTTACTTGTTTCATAATTTGAACACCTTCAATTAAAAAATTATAGTAAAAATTCCAACAAATTTAATATAAACTATTTCTTCAAAAAAAAATTATACTAAAAAATTATGATTAAAAAATATATGTTTCATAATGTTTACTAGCTAGTTTGTGAGTATGGACTGAAATAAATAAAAATTGTTCTTTCCGTCTCATAATAATTGCCTATTGATTCATCGGCCGATTTTTGACCCCCTTATAATTTGGGGTGACTAATAAACTATATTAAAAATAAAAATATAAATATAGTCTAATCATTTTGAGATGAATGAAATGTGTAGACTATATTGAGAACATAAAAATTACTTTTTCTGATTTAAAAATCATTGTTTGGTTGAATTTTTCTTTTTAATATTATAAATTATAGTAAAATTAAAAATTCAAACAGAATAATTTTTTTTTGAAAAAATAAAATACTCTATTTTTAAGAGAAGTAATTAACGAGTGTCTATACTACAAAGTTTCTTTAACCATTTCCCACATAAAAATTTGATCAGGAATTTTCCGGGTTACAAATGTAATTTCATGATATTGATGCATATGGCCTGCTTTTTTGACAAAATCTACCTACTTACTTTAGCTAGTGTAACGGACCACCAGCTTTTTAAGGTCAATCGGTGCATGTTCATTTCGTTCGTTAAGAACATAAATCGGAGAATTAATGAAATTTCCATTTATTTGGGAAAAATCTAGCATTTAAAAATTTAATACTGTAGTATATTATTCATGATAATATATTTATATGAAAATTACTTCTACCTTTATTTCTTCTTCTGTGTTTGACGCATTGATTTTGTGTAATAAAGATTAACATAAACACATCGATAATTTGCTTGTTTATTGATGGATGACGGAAAACTTCTTCCTTTCATAAAAAAAAACCCGTCAGTCAAAGGTTGGAATGACTGAATTGAGCTTCGAAACCGCAATTTTTCTGTGGTCATTTGCATACTAATGATAAACCGAAACAAAAACGGCCGTTGAAAATAATCAATTTATTTATTTATTTTATTATCGAAGTCAAAATCGACGACTTATTTGTTTGTCATTAGGAAATGAGAATTGTTTTAGATATTGTTTGTTTTCTTATGGTGTCTGCCTTAATACGTCAAGAATTCAATTATGGCTGCCCAAAATTAATCATATCGCGCTACTGCCATCCTTTATCTTACCATTCTTCCATGCATTTATTTTTACTAATAGTTCTAGAAAATTCTTGCTCCCCCGTTTTCACTTTACTTTTGTTTGTTGGTGAATTTATTAAGGCCAGCAGATTTCAGGTTGTTGTTGGGTTTTTGTATTTGTAGCCCACTGATTCAGAACGTTGTTAGTCAGCGGCCTGCCATTTTTCAATTGTTTTTTGCCTTTTTTTATTTTTAAACATAATAGCTACTTGCTGCTAACTTGGAAGTTAGGAATCGAGTCTTACCCTCGTGGTTAGGGCGTTGTACTTTTAATCGCGAGTTTGAGGGTTCGATTTTTACCGCGGACGCGGGAAGCAGGCAGCTGAAGGAGAAAATAGGTAACTGACCAGCATCCAGTTTAAGGAGACAGGAGACCTGCCATCATCAGCCACGGAGGACCGGACAGTACGAGCAAGAGGCGCACGCAAGTAGAGTTTCCCTCTAATAGTACTATACCCCTTCCTCAGTAGTCTACTCCCATTATAATAGGATAGGTACCTTTAAAGCATCAATAGTTGCGGCCTAAAAAAAAAAAAACTTGAAAGCTGTTTTGGCCTCTTTTCTTTCTTTTTTTTTTTTTAATCAAAAATTGGTTGTTCAGAAGTCATGTTGTTTGTCTTCTGTTTAATTATTGTCTATTGCCAATTCAACTTTTATACTTTTGTATTCTTTTCATGTAATATTATGTCTTTTTGTAACAATTATTTATGCACTGAGAAAGTAAAAAATATATACAGAAAACCTAAAAGAATACTATATAAATTAATAATTTGGTATAATTTATTAAGTTTTGGTCTATAATTTACTAGTACAAAAAAATGCGTTCAATCGATAAAAATAATTTTTTTTAAAAAAAAAACTCTCATAGTCGATAAATAAATTAATAATCACCCGAAATGGAAAATTTGGGAGATTCATCAAAAAGAGCCATGAAACCACAAACTTCAATCACTACCTTGTGCACCCCAAAGGAATCCAACGTGATAAGACATGGCATAACTTTTACAATTTCATTTTCAAGAATTATAAGTGTTCATCTAATAAAATAAAAAATAATAATGAAATCATAAGAGAAGAATCTGACTACAGGAGTTGAACTATTTTTAGTTCAATAATTGCAGATATGAGATCACGTCACCATAGAGCCACAAAAGTATCCTCCGGAATTATAATTCTACATATTTGCACAACAATAATTTTTTTTTGGAGTAATGAGACGTACAAGAAAAAATAACAAGGAAAATGTACAAGGAATGATGTGTCAAACATCTAAATTAGACCCTAACCTTAAATGCTTAAACCATGTATGGAAAGTGTTTAAAATGAATGGATGTGATTATTTCCTTATTATTTTTTCTTGCATCAATCATTATTCTTTTCTCTTTTTTTTTTTATAAATATTGTGTTTTAAAAACCTACTATCTTTTTGTTCCAAATCGGACAATAATATGTGATGGATAGAGTATTTTGTCTTGGTATAAAAAAAATAATTATAGTCCCATATAAATAAAATTGTCAAATTGAAGGTCTACATATAATTGTTCCTTCAATAAACTTCATAGCAATAATGTAAAGCATAATGGAACTTGACCATGGCCAACGAATACGAACTGAAAAGATAAACTGAAAATGTATATTTTAATTTAACATTTCAAGCAAATCTTAATGGAAAATGATTGTTTATCTAGCTTACTGTGTGGGCTATGGAAAAGTTTGTAGAAGTTATGGTTGAGTTTGTGGCTAGAAATCTCATCAGGCCATGAGGAGTATATATAGATAGCATTATTGGCAGAGTAGGGACCTGCTGATTTTGCACAATGAATAACGAGCACCAATATTTTTGCGGGTTTGGTCCACCGGAATTGACACCATACATATATTTTCATCCTTTCTACCAATTCATCATTTAAATCAATTTACAAAAAAGGAGTGGCCAAAACTTTAAAAATGGTGGGTATCTCCGGCTTCCCACACACAAACAAACACCTGAGAATTGACAATTTCGCTTGTCCCTTTGCTTATCATTTTCATTATTATTAAAGATAAAAGTAGTATATGTATCACGTTGTTTCTTAATGCAATTTTGTCCACATTTCATACAATGTCATCATTGTAGAGCTGACAATTTATATGCTTGTTTTTTTTTCTTAAAAAAAAAATCTCAAATTACCATATAAAATATGATAATAATCAATCCATAAATGTACACAATTCTAGCATATTATTTTACCATACCATTTAACAACTCTTTGAACGTGTATTCATCAAATAACAAGTCAACCAATTAACTATATGATGATGAATTAGCCATATTCTCACATTTTCGAATATTTATAAAAAGAAAAAAAATAACTTTGAATTATATATAAATTACTTACTCATTAAAATTTCAGATACTTTATATTTCGTATTAATAAAACTTTCAGAAACCTTTTTTGAATTGGGGAAATGCATGAATTATACTCCCTTCCGGTCCTTATTATAAGGTATTTTGATTTGTCATATGTTTAACTTAATATATATTTTTAATTGACGAAAAAATCTTAAAAATATTTCATTACAATCAAGAGAACACAACGAATATGAAAATATATTTTTAATATTTTTTTGTTGATTAAAAATATGTACTAAGTTAAATTTAGAAAAAATCAAAATGCCTTATATTAAGTACCGAGAGGAAATACTTTAAATAGAAACAGGAAAATTCTCCACGAACCAAAAACAAATAGTAGTAGTAGCAATAATTGCACATATATTATTCGTTAATAAAAAGAAACAAATAAAAAAGAAAATGAGGGGGCTTTTGATTGGATGACACCCCACAGCCATGTCACCATGGGCCGGGACACTACTCATTCGCCACCGACGCCGACGACCACCATGGCCTCTCCCTCTCCGCGTTTTTTGAGCCTCCTTCACCATCCACCCGACGCCACCGCCGCCGCCACCAATCCACCCATCGAGCTCGACGAAAGCGACGTCGTATGGTCATCCTCATCGGCCTATTCTTCCGACGCTGACTCCCACTCCTCTCCGCCTCATCCTCCTTCAACTCCCCCCATCCATCCCCGTCGTCACCGTCCCAGCCACCTCAACCATCCGCCCTTTTACGGCCTCTCCGCTGCCCTCTCCGACGACCACCTCCCCCCTCTCGTCCGTCGGAAATCGACCCTCAATCCTTCCCTCTCTGCGGCCAAGATGGTCCCTCCCTCCGTTGTTCGCCCCGAGAGCCCCCATTTGAGTCCCAAGGCTGCCCCCGCCGCCGGAGGGAGATACCACCAGTCTGCTCCGGTTAACGTCCCTGTTTGGCCGAAGCACAAGAAGCAGCAAGCTGGTGGGAATTATTTGGGTCAATTGGCGTTGGAAGTTGTTGACGAAGACGACGACGACGACGACGAGATGGTGCCGCCTCACGTGATCGTCGCCAGGTCGCACGTGACATTCTCGGTTTTTGAAGGCGTTGGACGGACGCTGAAAGGAAGAGACCTGCGGAGCGTACGAAACGCCGTTTTCCAGAAAACAGGTTTCATTGATTAATGATTATTAGGGGGAAAAAAAAAATACTAAAGAAGAATAATTATCTGGAAATTGTTGGAAATTCAACAGAGAGTTTCATATTGGAAGTCACTCTTTATTTTTTCTTTTTTTCCCGAAGGGAGGAATTATGAGTTTAGTTTTGCTTGAATGTTTGTTTTCTGATTGTTACATTGTACTATCATAGTCCAATTTTTATTTAGAAACGGAGATGCATGGGAGCCGGCAGCTACACCTAGTTTGTGGTGTTCAAAAATAAAATGTAGTGTCTCCGAAGATAGCAATTCTTATTGAAGAAAAATTGCATTTTTCTTGCTCTGCAAGATGCGCTTTTTACATTATGCAGATAGCTTTTCTGTTGTAAACAGAAGTGCAGAAGAGGTATAGTCAGGCATGTAGTTGCACATTCTCAAGTTGTAGCATCTTATGTTTTCTCCAACTCGCGATATGCAAAATAGAAATCTTGCTGCCCATGTAGTTGTTCATATTGACATTGTAGGTTCTGTGATGATTGATCATTTACCGTTATGAAAGGAAATGTTTTTTGTTTGCACTTTGATGAATGAATGATGAGCAATAGCTAGTTTATCTGAAGTTTTATAGCACATGATTGAGTTTGAGGGTCAAAATTTTGCATGAACAGCCTTTGGTATAATGTGGGGTTATCTACATGGGCCATAATCTGTTCCTTCCCTGCACACACCTATGTTGCAAATGGGCTGCATTTCCTTCTTTTGGGTTTGGGTGGTGAATGCCTTGCTAGGATGATGTATGTTGTTGTGGCGACTTACATTCTCATTGTGACGTGCTTTTGGGGTATTTACCTTGAGATGTAGATTTGCTTTAATTGAATAGAGTTAAAGAATTATTAGTAAACGAATAAGATACTTTGCACTTTGGACCTGATAGGCTTGTGTCAGTTCGGACTATTGTAGTTTTTAGTTCATCTTGCTGCTTGATCTTAAATGGTGAGTACTTGCATCATCATCCTGAATATATTCTTTGCTTTTTCTACAAACTGGAACCTCATTTGTGCTAGTTACTAGTTATGTATAGATGGTATGCTATAGATTGACTCTCTGTATTGTCATGGTGCATAAGCTCATATGTTTAATCTGAAGTTCCCTAATTTACTGCTACATATTTGCTGCTTGATCTTAAAATGGTGAGAACTTGCATCATCATCCAGATTATATTTTTCGATTTTTATTTTTTTTTAACAAACTAGAACCTCATTTGTGCTTGTTACTAGTTATGAATAGATAATATGCTATAGATTGTCTCTATGTATTGCCACGATGTGTATGCTCGTATGTTTAATCTGAAATTCCCTAATTTACTGGTACATGTTTTTCTTTCTCCTTTTATCTATGGATCAAGTTGACGCTACTGTCTCCAAAGTTCTGTTATCTCCATTCACAAGATTCTAATCCAGGCACCAAGCACCTTTTCGTTGTGCCAACATTTGTTGGCATGTGTAGCAACTTTTCTGACTGGAGTTAGAAACATTCTCCAAGGTAAAATGACAGTACTTTAAGAGTTTGTACAGCTACTGAATACTACATCTGAAAAGTGATTGGCAGTATATTCTTCCTTTGAATGAAGTTTTTTGTGGCTAGAATTGAGAGATGAGGATCTGATGCGTCTTGGAAAGTATAAGGTTGCTTGATGGCATTGAAATCGTCTGCTGTGGACATGACATGTGTATTTCATTATTCCAGGTCGGTAATCTCTTGCGAAAATGAGAACATTTTTGGAGGGTTAGAGACTAGTATAGATGAGGATCTGGTGCTTTTCCTTTTTTCCATTGAGCAAGAAGATAAGGTTGTTGATAACTCATGGCCTTGTCTGCATACAAAACAAAAGAAAGAAAAGCAAAGTAGAACAGTGATTCCCTATGGCTGCTTGGTCGGACGGAATTGAACTTGTTGATAGTTGATACCTTTCTTTATGCATCTTTCTTTACACTGATCGTGGCTAGGCTTGTGAGGCTTAAAAGAAAGTGGAGAGGGCATCAATCTGATGATTATTTCTTTAGTGTACCAATGATGACAGACCAAAAGAAAGTTCAGATTCACTAGACTCCTTGGAAATGGGATGAACTCATCCATATTCCAATTTCCACCTCCTTCGTGTTCGTATAATATTCGAATTAGAGGCAGTAATGGGTTGAGAGTTTTGTGTCAGTAGCTAAAAGAAGGTGACAATTGTAGTGTTGTCATACTAATGTTACTTTTTCAAGTCGATCTAACACGTTTTAGAGACAGAATTTCCTGTTCCGTGTTCTCTTTTTTTTTTTTTTTTGAAGGTGGAATCAAGTTGTAATGTAGAAATTTATAAAATAGCTAACCAAACACAAGATTGCTTCTAGTTCAGCACCGTAAACTTTCAAAGCTTCTTAGTCAAGAAGGTTGTACTTCTTAGGCAATCACCATAAGGTTCCGTGTTCTCTCTTTTTCCTTTCACTGCGTAATTAACAATCGATATGACTTGGTCAAATTGACACAATATAAAAATCCAAAAGTTAATGAACACTTGGTGAGGTCACCTATGCTTCAAAAAGGTGAAATCAATTTAGATCACCTTACAAAAAGATCTTAAACTATAATATAAGTACCCTATATGATCTTCTATACTTTTAGCTGTGTACTTTTACAATGATTCTACAAATTAAGAGCTTAATCTAGGCAAAAAGTTCATGCAAATGGGAGGGTTGATTTTGAACAAAGCTAAAAGTGATGAAGGAAGGATCCACAATCCATCTCCGCATATCATACCAGAAGCAACTGCAGGAACCATCAAGCTGGCTTTCCTGGTATCAATCTTGTGCCAAACATACACAATCAAGCTGCCCACGCACATGTCAATCGCAAAATTAGCACCAACTAGAAATGGAACAGCCATAGCCATTGGGAGTGGCACCCATTTCCCAAACTTTTTAGGGGTTACATCCCTTGTGAAGTTTGCCGCAACTGCAAAGGCAAAAAACCCATAACAGAGCTGCAAGCAATGTTGGGGCAGCGCAGAGAATCCTTCAACCCCGAGAATTGCCATGTTGCGGTAAACGATTGCATAGGGTGCTTTGTATTTGCTGCCGGGATCCCCAACATCAAAGGCTTTGTAAAAGAGGAAGAATGTTAGAGGCGCTACAACACAGCCGATGGCAGTCCCAATCGCTTGGCTAATGAGCATTGACCTGGGAGAAGTGAGCGTGAGATGGCCAGTCTTGAAATCATGCATTAAGTCGGAGGATATAGATACTATGGACTTTATTAGGCCACATCCGACTAGCCCTGCAACGACTCCATCATTTTTTCCGGTCAATGCAGCAAGAACGAATAGGGCTACTTTCCCATAATTGTAAGCCATGTTCATATCGGTTAGACCAGAACCATAAGCATTGCAGAAGCTTAGAGATGGGGCTATAACGTACGCCACGAGAACAAAGTACCACTTGAGCTGCGGAAACATGATAGGGATTACAATGATGGAGACAGTGGCGAACAACACGTAACCAACACATGCTATCCATACAGGAATGCTCTCTCTCATGAACACTTCATTTCTTTGAAGATCATCAAGGGATTGACTTTTGTTATTTGCATCATCTGCAGCCAGTTAAACAGGAATAAGAATGAAACACAAACACCAGCACCAGAGGCACTTCGCTTTTCCAGTATAAAAGTTGGGTTGCAGATACCTGTAATGGCAGCCTTATTCTTCAATGCTTTGTGTATGCTTAGACCAGTAAAGAAAAGTGTCCTGAGAAAGTTGTATAAACCATCTCCTAATATAAGAGCGATAGAAATGAAAACCTGCAAATCACGTACAGAAGGAAAGGTTGGATCCAGTAATTTTAACGTGGCGGTTGAAAGAAGAGAGAAAGGTTCTGATATTGCATAGATACCTTGTAACCATTTAAACTCTTCATACTGCTTTCACTTAAAGTTTTAGGAAACCAATCTCCCTTGTGAGCATGTATCAGTGGCCACATTATGCCCCATGATAGAACTGCTCCAAACAGCAAAGACAAATTGACAAGGTGGGAACAGATCATCCCTGCCCCAACATACGTCGTGCTAAAATCAAAAAAGAATCTGCAGAACCTCAAACATTAAAGGTAATTAAACATGTATCTTATCAAAGAACTCAAGATGTTTTGAGAGCGCAAGAACACCTACGTCTGTTTCCAAGCTTTCAATCCAAAGGTTGGAAACTCAATGAAGCCGCAATTCTCCCCACCAGTGTAGAACCACTGAAACATGCCCCACAGGAAACTAATGGAGAAGAATTTCACAAAACCCCTAACCTGTTTTCTGGACATGTGAAATAAGACTAGTTTCAGACTTCCTCAGCAATTTTACCAGATTTAAACGTTAAACTTCAGGGTAAGCTTCAAAAAACCAATCTTACTTGGCATTGGTGTCTCCCTTGGGAGTGTGGAAGCCGTTGATGAGGACTGCAGTTGCGGTTCCACTAGGATATGTTAATTTGTAGTCAATTATCATGATCTAAGGACCAAGAACGAACTGTGTGTTAGGTTTAGCACTAAAACGCGTAGCTGCTAATGAGCATTGGGTGGCAATTTGTGATATGACATGGAAATCAAGGCTTTAAAGAAACGTATTCAATTTGATTCGTAGAAACAATATCCACTGCTCGAGATGAAAATATCCATTATGTAGCCACAAAACTACGAAACAGCACAGCATACCTTTCGAAGAGGAACCAAAGCCAAAAGGCCAACAAAGCTGGTGACAAAAAGGAAACCAATCATCCAGTCAAGTGCAGGTTCCTTGTAGCTCCCTGCTACATTTCCCTCAGTATCAACTCCAGCTTGTAGATATGTGCTTTTGTTTAAGCCCAGTAGATAAGATCCAAAACCACCTAAAGGGAAAAGAATACTTCTCAAAAACAACAACAAACTACTGTAATAAAAACAATAAATTCTCCACAAACGAAGGTAATAAAACACAGACGACATATTCTCTGAGCAAGATCAATAATGGGAGATCTTTTCTTTTCCCCAGAGTAAATACCTCCAACAGCAATGCTATAGCAAGCAACTGCACAAGTCTGAATGATTGTGTTCTCTTGCCGGGTGAAAGGGGCAGAAACATAATTGGCCTTCTGAAGCAGCTTTGTCCATGTCTGAATAAACACAAAGGCAAGGAGTGCAGCTGATACATTGAGATTAGGGACCAGTCCTGTGGTGAGATTCAGCTTCATCACTATCACACTGTAAATGATCCCAATCATGATGCTAGCAATTACTCCTCGGAAAGTGATCTGCTTTGTCCATGGAGGAATCCTTTTCACCATTTCATCTGGCAATCCAGCCTTCACTTGTTCCATATCAAAACCCCCAACTGTACTACTGTTAGTTCCCTTTGAATTCGAATCATCTTCAAAAACATTCTCCAAGTTGCCTACTTGAGTAATTCTTGCACTCATCTTATCGTTAGCAAGAATGCTTCATTTCATTAATCAACCACAGGAAAACAAGCTGTTAATCCCCTTATTCCCAAATAGCCAAGACATTAAAAATGGTCAAAAATACAATCTTTACCTGAAAAAACAAACAAGTCCAAGTTAATCAAGCTGGCAAACCTGAACCTTCAACCAAAGATGAATTGCTTGTCTTCTGATCAACACCTTAAGAATCCCATCTTGCATAACAACAAAGTTGACACATCAACAAACTGTATAATAGTAATGCGAAATTGCAAAAATGCGAATTGGGAAGGGATTTAAAAAAATAAAATAAAAATACAGTTTTTACCAAAAAGAACACAAAAGTTGGATTGACCAAGGTCATAAGATCAACCTTCGGTCATCCGAATCAGATTTCTGTTATCTGAATCAGATTATTGTAGTGTAAGCTTCCCAAGAAAATCCCAGATAGAATCTGCCCTTATATTTGTTTGCATAACAAAAGCAGCTGTATATGTATTATATATATATAAGAGCAAAAAGGAAGAAAAACAAGAATGAATTCGAAAAGTCAATTCAAGGAATTTCTAATGCTTCAACACCAACCAATGTGGAGGAACAAAGATGAAGCGTGCCAAAGAAAGAGTACAATATCTATCAGTTACTATCCTTAATTTCCCCCACAACCTCCTTTGTTGTTTGTACTACTTACTCAACTTATTTAGGTGGTTACCACTTACTAAATCCTAGGTAGTACAAAAAACACACCGCATCAGTCAAAAATAAAAAGCTGTTGTAGTACACACAGTCACACAGTACGAGTTGACACAAACTATACCAAATCCCACGAACACAACACAGAATTCAATTGGAGTGCATTTTTATGGGTGTCTTTAACAAAACTGAATGGTAGGCCATTAAATGATTTTTATTTTTTTTTGGGATAAAAGTAGTACTACTAAAACTTCTCCCTCGTTGACTCCACACGCCAGAAGCAAATCAGAAATCAATTGAATAAAATTTCTTTCCTTGGGCATTTGACTAGCTAGCTAACAAGTGGAAAGAGGGACACGTGTAGAATTGGATGATGATGGAGATTGAGTCTTGGAAAGGAAAGTAGGAAAATGGAAAGTAGGGTTACTTTATGGGTGGAATTTGATGCAGTACAAGTACGACAGAGATGGAGGAGAATATTATGGAGCCAAAGGAGGGTGAACTCCCCCAAATTCGAGTGGGCCAAGCTATGGAATGAGAGACATCATCAGATCAGATCAGACCCACCATCTTCCAAAAGTGTTATTCTCTTTTATCGGGCTTTCCAACTTTTTTCATCGGTTTCTGGCGTGCGGAGTAACGATTTTGATGTGTATTTGGACCGGCGATTTGGAATCGGAACAGAGATATTTCTTTCTCGTACCTACTGCAACCTCCTTAAAAAAAATAAAATTACAGAACAGAGTGAAACAGAGAATTTTACCATCATTTCCTCGAGCTTTTAATACTTCATCATTCTCATCTAACACTACCAAAACATTTATGTGAAACCCACCATTTTTCCGGTTGCAGTTTTATAAATGTCAGATTGCGGTGGGAGACTGCATCATGCGCACACCTCATTCTCTCATCTAACACTAACATTCTGAAATCTGGAATTCAATTGGAGTCAGTAAATGTGAACTGAACACTGCTTATTTCATGTGAGTGATGAAATGATTAGTTTATTTTCAACAACATGCTTTTCTTTATTAATGGTAAAAAAATGTGCTCATCCAAATTTCCACATGCCCATGGCGTTCAATATACACTAGTATTAATTAATGTCTTGCATTGGTTAGTAGTTATCCGTTGATAGTGTCAACTATTTGACATTTGTCACTGTGTTCATAAATTGACATTTCACATCATGTAGCACCATATACACGTTACATACGCATTTACAAAAAAGAAAATATAAAAATAAAAAAATAGACGTTTTATTAAATAAAAAATTGAACCCTTTTTTTAACCCCCAAAGAAATCTTACTTTTCCTTTTAAAGTTGCTCATGTCAACTGAGATTGAAAGGTGATTAGTGTATGTCCACTTGGAAGTTGGAACCATTTCATAGTTACTGAAAAAAAAATAAAAAAATCTCGCGGGCATAATCAATTTCTTCTTCTTCTCCTTTTTTTTTTTTAATCAATGAAGAAACATCAATATTATTATCTCTTAATTTTGAGTTCGTAAATGTCGTGTCCATGTCACATAACTTTGCCATTTTTACTAAAGCAAACACTAGTATTTTGTAATTTTTGTATTTATTCCAAAAGTGGTACCGTTATTGAAAATTTATCTAATAATATTAGCTCATCGTTCTCCCGAAACATGTCACTACGAGTAATTACGTTCTACATATTCAAAAAAAGGGTCATTGTAATTTCACTTATTAAATTAAAAAAAATACAAACTCTACTTCATTAAAATTTTACTACATTCCCTGTGTCGCACAAGTCTAGCTATATTTCGATCTTTTGCATAGTTGTTCCTATTATATTATCATTATTGATACAAGCCATCATCATATAATCCAATTGATAAACATTTAAGAAAGAATAAAAGGTAAAAACATAAAATATGATTAGAAAAGATAAAAGAATATAGGATATCAAAAAAAAAAAAAAAAGAATTTAGGATATCAGTCTGTGTCAGAGGTGGACTACATGTTGGATGATATTGGGTCAGGTTATCCTTTAAGCCCAACCCATCGATATCCTACTCTAAATGGTCATCAGAGGATTCTGAAGCAAGTCAAAGCCCAAAATCCAATCAGAATTGGGGTTTGGGAATCCAAAAGGGCATCCAAACGGTGAGTTTTTTTGGACACCTCTTCCTTTCTTTCTTGATAATCAAGACGAGTCGCGAATTCTCCTCTTCTTCTTTCCCCCTTTAAAAATTTGCCCAAGTTTCTTTCGTCTTCCTTGCTTCCTCCTGCAAACCAAAGAACATTACGGGGACGATTTAGCTTTCAAATCATATATAATCCTTAATTTCACCATAAAGGAATTAGGGATAGCTTAGAAACTAGCAAAGATGAAGGGCAATTCATCACAGGAGACCAAGTTCTTGCAAGAACTCATCTTGTATGCAGCCAGCGCTGCTTTCAGTTGTTTGGTGTTGTTCGCTGGCATCCGCATGCTTGACCCGAACCGTGAGGCTACGAAGAAGGCAATGGAACACAAAAAGGAAATTGCCAAACGGTTAGGACGTCCCATGGTCCAGACGACTCCCTATGAGGTTAGATAACTTGCCAATTTTATTTATTTTTTATTTTTTGTTTTTCTGGTTCTCATTTTTATTTGGTTTTTGTCATTATTGGCATCTGAATTTTAAAATTTATTATTACTATTGTGATTACTATTATCATTGCTGTTTAATTGTATGTTCAGTGTATTGGGATTTTTGGGCTTTTGGTTTTGGGCATTTAGGGGTATGTTTGAAAAGTTGAAGCTCATGAGTTCTATGTATTATTCATCGTGTTTCCCTGTGCTCTTAGTCCATACTAAATTTTGATGATATGATTCAGCAGTGAGGAAGAATGCTGGGAAGTTAGATGAGTGAGTGTGTTTTTTTCTGTTGCAGACATTTCATAATAGGTATAGAGCGGTACAAGCAATCTATTTTTTGTTTTCCAGTTATTTTAGTAACCATGATTGCACCTCCAGTAACTTTCTGGTCCAACATCATTCAGAAGAGGCTTTGTGGAGAATGTTGAGCATTTTGCTTGAGTTACTCTGCTAGCTGTTGGGCAATATGATGGACTCTGATTGAAAACCTTTAGGACTCTTCGCCTTCTTGGATCCTTTTGGCATATGTTGTTATGTTTTAACCATAGAAGGCATAGCTAGCATTGATTTTGGAAGCTCTGCCCGGTAGTGCTACATTTGAAATGTGTCTTCAACGACTCTGAACAGTAGATGGAAGGTTTATAGGGGAGAAAAAGGGTGTATCTATTTGATGTTAGTTCTATGAATCCATGTCTGTTTTTCCCAACCTTAGGCAGGCATTTTGTAGGCTATTGATGGTGATTCTATGATTGGTTATGCTATCTCTCTAACCCAGCACAAACCCGTGAAGAAAACGTGGGGTGCAATCAAATCAACGTCGTGTTTCTACGAAATGGGGCGTTTTATTTTTAGCTTTTGTGTGGGAATCTCCAACTGTTTGTTGAGCAATGAATTATGAGTGAATCATATAAATGAAATGTACTATTAGATTTGGTATGAATGGGAAATTGGAAGTAACTGGGAAAAATAGGAAAGAATTTTTTTCCCCTCGCATGCTTCATATAGCTTTACAAAAGGAGTTCAATTTCATAAATTTTCAGGATTAAGAAGAGGGTTGAAAAATAGATGAACAGATTTGCCTCATCTGTAAGAGGGTTGTAACTGGTATCACTATCTCTGGTTGTAACTGGTTACTTTCTCTCTACCTTGAAAGGATACAAACATAAGGAACTCAACTGAGGTAGATTTTATTGGTCGCTAGGTGAATTTTGTTTCTGTGCTGAGGTAGATTTTGTAGGTTAGAAGCTGAGGTTTGTCCAATATGTGTCGTTTGATGGTTTTGACTTGATGTGTGTGGCATGTTGTTGACACTGTTTGTATTTACTCAGAATTTTTTTTTTGGTTAACCTTTTCTCCGAGTTCTATGTTCTGACGTTTAGTGTCGCTTGGGGGTTTCTATTTTCTGACATTTAGTTTTTTTGGGTACTTTGGCTTTTGAGATTTGGCTTGCACATTGTGTAATTTGATGACTAATTCTAGTTTTGGTGTTTCTATGGAATGTAGGATGTGATAGCGTGTGATGTGATAAATCCAAATAATATTGATGTCGAATTCAATTCAATTGGGGGTTTGGAAGCTATCAAGCAAGCATTGTATGAACTGGTAATTCTTCCTCTTCGAAGGCCCGAATTATTTTCACATGGAAAGCTTCTAGGCCCACAAAAAGGTGTCTTGCTCTATGGACCTCCGGGTACTGGGAAGACTATGCTTGCGAAAGCAATAGCAAAAGAATCCGGAGCTGTTTTCATCAACGTAAGGATCTCAAATTTGATGAGCAAATGGTTTGGTGATGCTCAAAAGCTTGGTGAGTTTCTCTTATGATTTCTTGTCAGCACTCTTCTTGCTCTGATTTCTTTGAATTTATGTTTTCCCCCACATGATCTCACTCTATGCATATCCCTAAGTTCTTGCAAGGTATAGTACTCGAATTAAAGTGCATGAGAGAAACATATATTTGTGTGGCCTCTGTTCCTGAGCACTGGCATTGGCACTTTAGTTTTTTGTTGAAATACTTTTGGGTCCCATTAGCATTGCTGTCCTACGCGTGGTAAAATTTGAATTTTAGCATTTTTGGGTAAATTTAATTTTGTATCCTGGTGCAGTGGCTGCTGTGTTTAGCTTGGCCCACAAACTTCAGCCGGCAATCATTTTCATTGATGAGGTCGATAGCTTTTTGGGACAACGTAAGACTACTGACCACGAAGCCTTGACTAACATGAAGACTGAATTTATGGCTCTATGGGATGGTTTCACCACAGACCGTAAGTTTGATAATCTTTTTGCTTGATGCCTTGATGTAAGCATATTATGGTATAATGGTTTTTCCAACTTCTACCTTTTATCTAGTTGGTTCAATCGTTGGTCAAATTTATAAACTGAAATGGTTTTCTCTATAAATAATATTGCTGGAGTTAACAGGCGTAATATAAGCAGTGAGTTTAAGTCTCTCCTTTCTAGTTTTAACTAAATCCGCTACTCTTTCTGAAACTTACGTGGATAAGTTTTTTGTGCTGAATGAGATGATTTTTTTACAAAACGAAGTAGTAATCTTCTGCTTGACTTTAGATTATTTTCTGGATGTGTCACTGTACATCAATCTCACCCTCTAATTTACATACTGCTATGACTTGTCGCCCTTCCGTATTCAGATTTGTTAATCTTGTGCTTGATTTCCTGGTGTAAATATACTATGATTTAATGGTTTTCTGCAACTTCTACTTTTCTGTTCCAGTATATCATTTAATAATACTTGCGGACAAGTAATATCTGGTTGATTCAATCATTGGTCAATTTTATAAAATTGAAATGGTTTTCTCTGTAAATAATATTGCTGGAGATAACAGGCGTAATGGAAACTTGAGTAGTCTCACTTTTCTGCTAATCTACTAGTCTTTTGAAACTTCCATGGACAGTTCTTTTTTTGCGCTTAATGAGATCAACTATTGACAAAAATCAAGTCGTAACCTTCTGCCGGACTTTAATACTTCTTTTCCGGATGAGTCACTGTATCAGTCATACCTTTAGTTTTTAAACTGCTATAAATTCTCGCCATTCTGTATTCATATTTGATAATCTTCTGCGTGATGTCCCGATGTAAACATATTATGATTTAATGTTATCTGTGCAGCTTCTACTTTTCTGTTCCATTATCTCATACGCGTGGGCGTGTAGTATCTGGTGTTCAATCGTTGTTCAATTTTATAAAACTGAAATGGTTTTCTCTGTAAATTATTTTGCTGGAATTAACAGGGGTAATGGGAACTTGAGTTTATGTCTCTCTTTTCTAACCAAATTTGGTAGTTGTTTCAAACTTAAGTGGGCAGCTTTTTTATGCTTAATGAGAGAAACTATACATCCATGTCACCCTCTAGTTTTTAAGCTGCTATGACTTTTCACCCTTCTGTATTCAGATTTGATAACCAATTTCTTTTTATCTCGTGCAGAAAATGCTCGTGTGATGGTCCTGGCTGCAACAAACCGTCCATCTGAGCTTGATGAAGCAATCCTTCGTCGCCTTCCTCAGGCATTTGAAATAGGAATTCCTGATTGTCATGAGAGAGCTGAAATATTGAAGGTGATCCTCAAGGGTGAGAAGGTTGAAGCTAATCTTGATTACGATCGAATTGCAGCCCTCTGTGAAGGCTATACCGGATCTGATCTTCTTGACATTTGTAAGAAAGCTGCCTATTTTCCCATTAGGGATGTGCTTGATCAAGAAAAGGCGGGAATTCACTCCGCGGTTAGTACCATTGTTCATTGCATTCTCTTTTATACTAATGGCTGGAGGTGGCCATTTTCATTTCATGTTTTCTTATGTCGGTTGTTTTGCAGGAACCACGCCCATTATCCCAGTTAGACTTGGAAAGAGTCATCTCCACGACAACAAAAACGAAGGTCGCCGCATCGGAGTACAGTAGCAGATTGAATTCATCATGGCGTCACAGTAGCGACCCAGATTATGTTCAAGCTGCTATCAATGAGCTTTCTAAAGTCGTAGCTTCGCAAATATTAAACATTCATCCAGATGATACTCAGGATCCTTGAAGAGAAGCTGCTTTATTTGTGAACCAGTAGGTGCAAGAACTAGAAGGCTGGGATCTCTCCTGGTAAAAATTGTTGCATGCGATTTTCCAAAACTGATGTTTATCTTTTCATTAATGTAGTGACGCTAATGCACATAACTAGTGTACTTCTTGAATGCCGTTAGTAAGTAGGCTATCTAAAGCTACTTTTGGTTGTTCCTCTGTAATTCTACGCCTAAGAATCAAAGCGCAGAACTCAACTTGAATATTGATTTGTAGAAAGTAGTTGCAGGAATGCTGTGACATTGCCACTAAATACTTGTGGAAGGTCACACGAGCACTTTTACTTTTGGCTAGTGCAGTAAATCTTTTTGCTGGTACTGTCAAAATGTAAGATTATCTTCTTACGTTTTACAACATCAACACAAGGGAGAGCAGGTTATAGTAGGATTGCAACGGTTTTGGGGCTTCCATTGGAAAATAGTCGCAAGGTAGTATACCCGCAATGTGTTGAGGCATGTGCATCATATATTATCATCCCAAAAAAAGTAATTATAATAAAGATAAAAAAAATCCAACCAAGAATAGGATGCTTAATAAACATTTTACATCCATCCAAAAAAAAAGAAACACAATTTGATGAACTCGAAAGGGAAGGAAATTAGAACTCCGTCCAACTAACCACAAACCGATTTGATGTACTCAGAGAGGGAAGATGGTCCATATTTAAGGGTCGGTACTCGGCGGACAAAGCAATAAAAAAAGAAGAAAGTCGTACAATGTGGCCTGTTGTGCTTGAGGGTCTTATCATAATACAGTAGTTTGATTTCTACTGTATTTATAGGATTGGAGATTTGTTTCAATAATTTCCACGCTACAAAATGACAAAATAAAGCAATCATCATCATTATTATTATTATTATTTGTAATTTTATAGCTACTGCAACGATTTTCTAATTCTTGTACGCCAAAGATATATAAGTTTGGTGAACTGACATCCACATTTTCTTGTATTTTAAGAAAATAGTTCCCGTTGTTTCATATGGTTTTCATGTCTCATCAGTATATAGAAGAGTAACAAGAGTATTTCAAAATTTAAAAATTAATTCTTACCTGAAATTCTTCTAATTTTATTCTCACCAAACGGTTCTAACGGATAACTTCACTAAACTAGAGTGGAATATGCTTTAGAAAATAAATAAAGAGTTGTGAAATGTTTGTATTTTTTATTTTTATTTGATAAACAAATTTGGGAAAATTAAAGAAATGGAACAGCAGGAAAATCCCAAAAAAAGGTCCAACCCAAAAGGCTGACTTTTCTAGGACCTACTAAAAGGAATAAAAATTAAAATAAGTGTTTAACCATTGGAAAAAATAAATAAATAAATAAATGCAGCGAAGAAGGAATTGTGTAGATGGCGCAACAGGTCAGTCGTTGAATTTTAGGATGATTCTTTTTGTTTTCGGGGGAGGGTGGGGGGGTGGAGGGGAGGGATAGAGAGGTAAAGAAAATTGCGAGTCCAACTCTGACTGCTGCCCTGCTTTGAAAGGAAATTGTACAGAAAAATCATGAACTCCCTTTTCAATTCCCCAGTTACTTTATATTCAATAACTTCAAGCCGTCAATAAAATACTACTCCAGTCTCCATATAGTATTGTTGTAGAATAATCTTATAGCTTAGCCAACGATATATGTTTGAAAGTAGGCTCTCTAATATTTCTTGTTTTTCTTTTAACAAAATGCACACAATCATGCTTATTTGATTCGGAATAATAGTAAGACCTTCAAAATTAGACAACACACTACCCCGGACTTTTCTGAATGTCCTATTTTCACATTACAAAAGTGCTTGGACCGTCCAAGGTCGTAAGTGGATTATGGGTACGATATCACACGTTAATAAATTATCATTAAAAATAATATTCTTTAATTTCATCATATTTTTTTTATTGTATAATAAAGTCTACAAATTGGATATTCATAATATAATACTCCTTCCGTCCCATAATTATTGTCCAGTTTGAATTTTCATTTCTAGTACAAATTGTACTAAAAGTGAAATCTCAAACAGGACAATAATTTTGGGACAGAGGGAGTATGTAGTAGCTGAGATCGCGTGAGTCTTAGGTTTTAAGATCATTTATTTGCTGCAATAAAATTTTACTTATCATTTATCATTAGCATTTATTCATTATGGTATGGAGGAGTAATTGTTGTTTTAAAAAAATATTTTTGTATCAAATATATTCATTCACAAATATTTGACAATTTAGCGTAGGTATATATGGTCTTGTTCCGTAACAACAATAAAACTTGGCTTGTGAAACCTAAACCATACATATTGTCCTGGGAGAATTTGCAATATCATTTCCACTCTCCGGCCCGTCGTATTTTAACTTATTTTTATTGCTTTACAAGAACTGTCATTTTGTATAGTTTTCTTGTCAAAATGGTGATCATGTGTGGTCCAAAACCAAAAAACGGTATAAAATGGAAATCTAAAAAGATTTGATTTTATATATATATATATAGGGAACAAAGAATATAAAAAAAAAAAAGTCTTTTTCTGAGTAAAAAAATCCACCACCATCCCTAACCCACAAAATGACCAAAACAGAAGCCTACATTTTACACAACAGTCAAAAAAGTCAACATCAAAGAAAACCAAACCCAAATTCCGTCATGCAAAAGGCATAACAAATAGTCCGAATTTTACAAAATCAAATTCTCACACACAAAACACCCAAAAAAAAGGCCATTTGTGGCTACGTCCGTTGAGTCTCTCCGGGAGAAATTTTGACCAATCCAAACTCCAGTTTTGCCCCGTGCCGGCTCCAGCCGTCAAACTCCCAATTTTCCAACCAAAAACAAACCAACAACTCATACACTCCAACCTTCTTTTAAAAGCTCCTTCCCCTCCCTTTTATATTTTTATTTATTTATATTATTAGTATTCCTTAGTACTATTACTACATCATCGTCATCATCAAAATCATTCCTTAAATTAGCTTCCTTTTCCTTCTTTTCACGATGCTTTTATCATTAGCTTCTCCGATCATCATCATCTCAACATAGCAATTCAGTTGTTCTCATTTCTCAACATCAATCAATATAATCCTTTATTTTGTCCACCGTCATCATCGTCATCCTGAACCTGGGATCATCATGATGGGGTTGTTAAATCCAATTCTGTTCTTGATGACGACAATTGTGGTTCCATTTCTGGTGTTCAAATTCTTGTCCAAAACATCGATTCTGTACATTTTCAGGAGTTGGTTCCGGGTTTTGTCCGACAAATGCTACGTTTACCAGTTCTACCGGGTCCCACAGTTTAACGACCACATGCAGGAAAATCAGCTCTACCGCAAGGTTCAGGCCTACCTCAACTCCCTCCCCGCCGCCGTCGAGGATTCCGATTTCACCAACCTCTTCTCCGGGAAAAAGCCCAACGAGATCAAGATAGTCCTCGACCCCACCCAAGTCGTCGTCGACAATTTCCTCGGCGCCCGGCTGTACTGGTCCCAGGAGAGTCCACCGCCGGTGCCGGCGGACACCGGGTCGACCCGCTCCATGGTTCTCAAGATTAGGAAGTCCGACAAGCGGCGGGTCCTCCAGCCATACCTTCAGCACATTCACACGGTGTTCGAACAGCTGGAGCAGAGGAAGGAAGTCCAGCTGTACATCAACGTGGAGGACCACCCGCTCCGAAACGGTCGGTGGAGGTCCGTTCCGTTCGGGCACCCGGCCACGATCGACTCCGTCGTCATGGACGCGGATTTGAAGACCAAGGTGAAGTCCGATTTAGAATCGTTCTTGAAGTCCAGGCAGTATTACCACCGGTTGGGCCGCGTTTGGAAACGGAGCTACCTGCTCTACGGGGCGTCCGGCACCGGAAAGTCCACCTTCATTGCGGCGATGGCCAAGTTCTTAAACTACGACGTGTACGACGTCGATTTGTCCAAGGTTTCCGACGATTCCGACTTGAAATCCTTGCTGTTACAGACCACCAGCAAGTCCCTGATCGTGATGGAGGATCTGGAGCGGTTTTTGCTCGGAAAATCGACGACCAACGTGAGCTTGCCCGGAATTCTACAATTCATGGACGGAATCGTTTCGTGCTGCGGAGAAGAGCGGGTGATGGTGTTCAGCATGAACGTTAAAGATCATATCGACCCGACGGTGCTCCGACCCGGAAGGATCGACGTCCATTTACACTTCCCGCTGTGCGATTTCAACGCCTTCAAAAGCATGGCGAGTACCCATTTGGGATTGAAGGACCACAAGCTGTTTCCGCAGGTGGAAGAAATGTTTCAAACCGGGGCGACTTTGAGTCCGGCGGAGATTGGCGAGATCATGATATCGAACCGGGGATCTCCGAGTCGGGCACTCAAGTCGGTTCTATCCGCTCTCCAGAATAATGCGGAAGCTAAAGTGGGGAGCAAGATTGCGAGGAGGCTCAGCCATAATTCGGACAGCGGTTCGATTCGGGTGGTGGAGGAATCGGTGTCGGGTGACTCCGGAATGTTTTGTAAAGAAGGCGGCGTCGGCGTTCACACGGCAAAAGAATTTAGGAAATTATATGGTTTTTTAAGGAGGAGTAGAAAAGGCGGGGATTCCATGGATTTCGAGGAAAAGGAAAATGGTTCTTAATTGATTCTAGTTCTAGCCCTACTACCAATCCAAAAAAAGGGGCCTTTTTTTTTTTTTCCCCACATCATTCTATTTTTAATAATTACATAATTATTATTAGTAGCTCTAGTGAAGTGACTCTTTAGTAGCTAGGAAAAAAACACAGCAAAGTTAGAAAGGCGCAGGAGTAGAGATTTCTTTTGCCTTTGTAATATTTTTTTAGTTTTAGTTAGTCTAATAGGTATATACGTAATCCCAAGACTTCTTTGTTATTATGAGCACGATACGGTTAACGTGTTTCATTCACGAAATATAATGCTAGAATTTCATACGGTAAGATAATACCCAAATCAGTAACGTCCTTTTAACATATAGGTCCCGATACAGGTAAAATGCGTTGCTACTAGTACTAGTTAGCATAGTTTTCAAAATCCCGATCCGGATCTAAGAATCTTACGATCCTGTGATTCAAAATTAGAAAATCGATCTTGAATCTTATGAAATCCTTCTTTGTAGTGGGATTTTATAGAATCCTTCAAAATCTCAATTCAAATCGTAGGATCCTACGATCTAACGTTCTCATTGATTTTGTCGATATTTGTGCAAATTGTTGATTTCGTATAAAAAAGAGGAGAAAATGATTAGAAAAGATATAAAAGTTGAAATTTTGAGTGGAAGACACTTATGCGTACACTGATCTACTTCTCCTCTATAAAATCAAACAAGAATTGAACTAACAAATTGAAACTCGCAATTTCAGAATTATTATAATATTTTAAATGGTTTTGATCTCGCCGATTCGATCCCACCAATCTAGAATCCGATCCGATCTTGAGAAGCCAAAACGATCCTGTGTGAAATCCCAATTTTGAAAACATTGCTAGCTAGTGACATATTAACAACCTAAAAATTCCATTTTTGCGAATATGTACTCAATCTCATGCAAAGAAACAACCAACCAAAGCAAACTGATACCAATAAAAGAAAAAGGGGGGAAAAATCTGACTGAAATGATGGAAGGTTTGTTACTAGTGAACAGTGAGAATAATGATGAAGTGGAGTTGTGGGGATGGGGAGCGACTTGTTTCTGACCAACGTTATTGGGAGGGGCATAACAATGATGACGACGTAGCTGGCGGACCCCATCCACACACATTATTATTATATTATATATATCCCCCATTTTGGCAAATTTCCCAATCCTCTTTTTTACGTTGTTCAGCTCTTTGGGCAATGATTGTCAGAACTCAAGAAGTGCCTTTCTGGCTTTCTCCTCCTCTCTACTTATTTTTGGTCTGAATTTTATAATGGAATTTATAACAATTGGGTCGATTTCAAAGCAAACTCTAAACTTTAAATGAAAGTAATTAAGAAAAGCAGCGTAGTGTACTCTAAAATTAGGAAGTGATTTGGTATTTGGTGAGCTCGAATTCTTGCACTATGGCAAGACTTGTAAGATTGGAAGGTTAATCTCATTACATTTGAGCGTAAACAAGTAGAGGGACCATTGTGAATGTTGTTTGCTGGCCTTTATTCACCTCACGGGCCACGGCGTATGGCTTTTTTAATTGAACAACTATTTTCTTTACTCACACTAATGATGTCACTACTATACAATGATGATAAGGTTAATATACTGATAATCTGATATGGAGAATTGAGGAGGCATCTCCATTAATACTAATTTATCACAATCTGCATATTTCTACATTGTGTAATTCAAAGGGATATTTTATGTTTTCAATCCAAGAAACTCAAAAAGGGATGATAACACTGACCAAAGGTCGAAACTTTTACTCAGCATCAGTATATGGAGAGGGTTGCCATTTTGGAGGGGTGAGTCAATTTTCACGCTTTGGTTTCAAATTTGCCCACCAACCGTCCAACGTCTGTTTGCGCTTTGAGCCTTTGACTAGTTCAATTCAATGGGTTACTTTAATTAATCAACCTTAATATTGCATTCAAGCATGAAATTTAATGTCTAAAGTTTTGACAATTGAAATAGTGGGGGAATCAATAAACCTCAGCAGTGACCCGTGAATGTGATGCTGTTGTTGCGCCGAAATTAGCTCCAAACCATCCCCAAAAGACAAGAAAAGGTGAAGAAGGAATAATATGATTCGGGCCTTTTGTTTGAAAAAAGAAACAACGAGTGAAGATGACCTTTACAGCCATCTTCAAATCATTATCACATCTATTCGAGCTTTCGTGGGGTTAATTAATTTTCACTTTGGGTATGTTTTTGGACTTTGGTGTAACTTTTTTTTTTTTTTGGGAGATTTTTTCAGAGACACGGAGTGAGAAGTCAAATTCCTTCACCCCCTCTTCGCATTTGATCTTGTGCAACCAAAGGGTTGTTGTGGTCGAGTGGTAAAGACTCCTTCACCCTTAACCATACGTTGAGGGTTTGAATTTCGCCGTGAGTATGGAACAACTTTTAATCCTTTGATCAACTTTTCCACCCATCAAGGTGCCTACCATTAGCGAAGTAGATTAGTCACTGTTGCCGACGGTAGACACCCTGCAAATATAAAAAAAAAAAAAAAAAACATTTGATCTTGTGCCATTCAAGTGTGTGCTGTTATTTGTTTACAGTTCTGGAGGCAAATGTGGTACTTTTCTGGACAAAATTTAAAGGAAGGAATGTAGGTAAAACGTGATTTTGGAGGAGGCCAGTGGTTAGTTTCTTCTGGTAATTTCCAGTCCTCAAACTCTATTGAGGTAAGTCGTTTATGTACAAAAATATCCTGTCACCCAGGACCAATGGTGCTGAATGTGATGCAAACTATTGAGGAACCAACCTACAACTATAGCTAGTTTCTGCAATTAATTTTATAGCTTCAGTCTTCTTCAGAAACACAAGGCAACTCTTCTTTAAACCAGGTATATAGTCCTCCCTCCAGGTGATACACATTAGTATATCCATTGAGAACTAGCAAGTAAGCTGCTATCAGAGACCTACAAACACATTAAGCCAAACCCAAAAAAAAAAAAAAAAAAATCCTTAGCAGAATGATTCATCATCCTATCACATTTGAAGTTGAAAAGCATTGCTACCTTTGTTTAAATTTTACTGCAGTTAGGAGGGTAAACTAGAAGTTCCAATTCTGATTTAGTCCTGGATATTTGATGCACAACTCTCTAGACCTTGTTTTATCAGTTACTATATAAACTAAAATCTAAAATTGTCAAATGGAGTACTTAATTACATGGTGGCTCCTGATTTATACAAAGTACATCAACTCGCGAAAATGGATTACCAGATTGGTAGGAGCTTCATTGTAGATTCAAGATGTGCATACTTAATACAGGGGAATGATTAATAATGGTTCAGGGAGTTTACCTTGATTGTTGGCCTTCTGGAAGGTTTTGGGATGGCTTCATGGTTCCACCAAAAGAGCAAGCTACTATAATCTTGGAATTCTTATTTAATTTTGATTCAACAACTGCCCATATGTATAACATCAGATTGCAACAGAGATTGTCAGTTCCCCCCATCTTCTGATCCTATATAATTAGTCTTAAATTCCAAGGAGTTTATAAAAAAAAAAAAATTGTGGCTTTTTGAAATCATTTTACATACTCTGCAAGAATTCAGGGTTCTCTTCAGTGCCTTGGAAGATGCCAAAGAATGCAAATGCAGCCCTCCTGGCAATATCCCAGGCTGTCCACTCCTTTATCAGCCTATATATTTGAACGTTAATAGCTCCTGGTGGATGTGCCTGTCACCATCACCATCAGACATCAGTCTCACAACTAATTCATCAATATTTAGTTAATGCGCTAACATTTTGAGATTGATTTGAAGATAAAACATGTACTGTAATTCTGACATAAAAACTAGAGAAGACGGTACTATATGAGAAAGAGCAAAGCAGAAAATGAGTGATTATATTATACCTCTTTGTACTCAGCCTCTGGACGAACATCAAGTATCACAAAGTTATTTTCTTTTTGTAGTCTCAAAGCTTCTTTGACCTCTACACTTCGGACCTTCTTCTCAAGCAAGACTTTCCGCTTAATGGACCACTCTTCTTCAGCTAATGAATCAATCCCCCAAAAAAAGAGAAGAAAAAGCCCAAAAAATAAAAATCAAATACTGGGATCATATAGTTTATGAACAAAATATGCAACTAGTTTTGTGGAGAAGATACCTGGTGATTTGGCAGGTTTGGTTGCAGCACTTCTAATGGTGAGGCCGACGCATACAGATGACGAGGATGAACTTCTGTTCCTCCTAAGGCTGCTGCTTCTGCTAAAAGAAGCACCACTTTCATAACTCACATTTGGACAGCATTTGAAGTTCTTTTCAAGAGTTGTGAAATTGAGGTTTGAAGAGTGAGATAAGTATGGTGTCACTGATGAAGTAGCGAGGGAAGCCATAATCCAGAAACTAAAGCCCGAAAGGTAAAACGAGATCTCACTCCAAATTTTGAGGTTTTAATGAACACAACACATCAAACAGCTATTACCACTCAAAATTGAGGTTCGATTGCCAGTTGCCACTCCTATGGAATTGACTGGTTAGGGAGATATTTTTGTTGATTGTGGAAAGGAATTTAACTGGGGGGCCATGTGGATTTCTTTATTATTTTATTATTATTTTTTTTATATATATATGAGTTTTTGGGGGGTAATGTGGATATTTTTGATGATTTTCATTATCTAAAGTTGTGGCTGTGGAGCTTACAGTTTTTGCTTGTTTGGATTTCTTTGATCCTTTTCTTATCACTCGTCCCCTCTATGCTTGTGACCAACAATTGGTTTTTTTTTTTCTCGAAAAAGGTGACCAACAATTGCTAGTTACATTACATTTCCAAGGTTTTGTTGCTAGTCGAGCGAGCCTCGTTTATGGTCAAGACAGACTGCTCTTTTATTTTTTTTTTAAATTTATTTATTTTTTTAAAAAATCTTTACTCTTACAATTTTACTACTATTAAAGCATGGGGCTGATCTTTCGAGATTGGAGACATCTTTGATCTTTGGTCGTCTATCATCAACCTATAAAACTTTCGATAGAAGGTGTTTTTTATTAGATCACTTAGTGTAATGAACGGGATAACGTGATCCATTTGGATGATTGACATGTTATTTTTTATATACAT
The DNA here is from genome assembly GCA_949775105.1 of Oldenlandia corymbosa var. corymbosa. NCBI lineage: Eukaryota > Viridiplantae > Streptophyta > Magnoliopsida > Gentianales > Rubiaceae > Oldenlandia > Oldenlandia corymbosa. Next base: position 845,842 of record CATKSE010000001.1, on the reverse strand, counting down.
ATCAACTATTTCGCCGGTAATAATCAGATTTTTCTGGTCACCTCATTGTCGATATTGAACCCTCTATGTTCCACTTCTATCAGTAGAGTCTATATGAAATAATTATCCAGTTTAGAACAGAAGAAACAATATAGTACAAAATTACTGCTCCAGACTTGGACCTGGATCGATGGAATGGTTTGAATGATGCCGGGTGACTAGTTGGCGTTCCAAAATCTGTGGATATGTGTTCAAATTTGACTAGAAAATGCCTCCAATTAGCACCAACGAACGAATAAGATCAGAGGAAAACCTAACATCATTATTACTAGTCATCCGTTCTAAAATAAGTGTCATTTTAAAGTTTATACATAGTTTAAAAAAATATTAAATTGGGTAACTAAATTACTAAAGTATTCTCAACTACCCCTATTAAAAATATTATTATTTTTTTGAGGGTATATTTGAAATTTTTTGACAAAAAGTGCATTGAAATCGTAAAACGAAAATTATTTTGAAATATCTCTATTTTGTCAAAACGACACTTATTTTAGAATAGAGAGAGTACTTATCTTCATTAATTCAATTAACATTGGAAATTGCAACTTGAACTAACATCAGCACCCAAAAGACGAAGTTGATTCAAATTTCTGTGCAAAAACATTGGCCCACTGGTTTGTTAGCGCAAATGTCAAATCTCAAGGCAACAAACCGCATATTTCAACCCCTTTCAATAATTTGTCCAAGGACTAGGAAGCCCGAACGTGTTTTGAGTTTATTTTCTGGTAGGAATTAAACTGAATAGCCCAAACCCAAAGTTAGGTAAATGGTCCAATGGCCCACAATAAAACATTAAATACAATGTACCACGTCCACGGCATTAGCATTTTTTTTAACCAAAACTTCTCAGATTGAGATCATTTGGAAGATGATATGCATATTTCAGCAGATATTTTTCGCCAAATCCTATCCTGTAAGTTACAACTTACAACTACAACTTATTTACAATCTATACCCTCTCAATTTTTTAGTTAGCAACTTATTTACAATCTATACCCTCTCAATTTTTTAGTTAGCAATCTTTGCTCTCCACTAATAAAGTTTTGACTCAATTGATTAGATCTTTAACTTTAGCTTATTTGCAAGATACCACACAAATTCTAAAACACAACACTTCACCCTACAACATCGTTTCCTCTATAGAAGGTTGCCTATCAATTAATTCCTCTATTTCATTTTAACATGTTCACTTTGTTTTTTAAAAGGTGTTAAAATTTAGTTTCAATCCATGCAATTAATGTACTTTTATCTACAAATTATATAATATATATTTTAACACTTCTAAAAAAAAAATCGCGAATATTTAATTAATTTTAATTACTACTCTCACTCTTCAACTGCACAACCCATTAGTCATAAGTAGAGGTGTATTAAAATTTTTACTTAAAAATAAATAACATATACTATTCTATTTATTTTTTCTTAATGTCCGGGTATGTCTGAATAGGTTTATTGAATTGGAATTGAGAAAGTGGATATGAAACTATACACAAAATATTAAATTAGTTTATCTATGAGTTGTATACTTGTAATATGCGAGAATTGAACTTTAAATTTCTCTGTTACATGTGAAGAAAGCACACATCTAAACTAAACCACTAATTGTTTTTGGTAATTAATTATATATAAAAAAGAATTTGTAAATTTCAGTCACTTTATGTTTTTAATTTCAAATTTAGGATAAAACATTGGACTGAAAAGGTATACATAAACTTTAGGGGACCTTTCTGCAAAACGACTTCACCATCAATATACTACGTACTCAGGAAACCCAAATCACCGACAGAATCATACGACTTAAGGATGCGCCACGTGTTATGTACTTTGATCCGACGGCGAACTAACGACGACCGATGAAATCATAAAATACACAAAGCGCGTTGGATTGACCCACCTACAGTATATCTAAAATAACCAATCCCAAAACAAAAAAGAAAAAAGAAAAAAAAAAACCCGAAAATGGTGAATTAATTACTGAGTACAAAAAAAGGAATTAAAACAAGCAGAGAGTAGTACTAGTATATTTAGTATAAGTAGATCTCACTTCTTCAACCCAAATCAAATCCTATTTCCAATCGCTGGGGTAAGGCTGAATCTGGGTGATCATTTCCTTCTTCCCCAACTCCAGACTGAATCTGGAATAGGGTTTTTCGATTGAATTGCGAGAATGGAGTTGTTCTATTACCTGGTTTTTGGGGGATTAGGGGCAGTGGTGGCAGCCCTGGAGTTGAGTAAAAACAACAAGGATCGCATCGCCACTTCTCAGGCTTTCACTTCCTTCAAGAACAATTACCTCTTTGTCTACTCCCTTATGATGGGTTGGTTGCCATTGCCTTCGTTTCTCCCTGTTTATGTTTTGTTTTTTTTTTTTGTTTTATAGTATATGCGTGTTTTTTTGTTTCGATTACTATTTTGGAGTGTTAATCCGTCAGATCTGATCCTCTTTAATGCTGCATTGTGTTGTGATTGATTGGATTTGGAATCGATCCTGGATTTTGACTGGGTTATTGTTTTTGGTTTGCGTGGATTAGCTGGGGATTGGCTGCAGGGTCCGTACGTGTACTATCTTTACACGACTTATGGATACGGGAAAGGGGATATTGGACAGCTCTTTATTGCTGGTTTCGGATCTTCCATGTTGTTTGGTACCATTGTTGGATCTCTTGCAGACAAACAGTGAGATTCTTACTCCCCCGATTCTTCAATCATTTTTGACATATTTGTACGAATGATTTTGAGTAATGATGCAGGAAATAGGTATTACTGTAGAGATCATTGGTGTGATTTCTTGTACAAAAGATTAGTATTTAATCACTACTAATTCACAGCTACTTATTCGTCATTTTGATGATTTTTTGAAATAATAATTATATAATCATATTATTTGGCAATGAGTGAATGCCATTTGAGTAGAGCTGCATGTTTTCTACTATCATGTAATGAGGAATTTGTTGCACATCATATGCATACACAGAGGCCAAAATTGATTCTCATAGTGATTGACTTTTGCATTTAGACATCCATTTGGGGAATTATCAGTCAGCTACTGTTAAAATTCTTCATTGTGCATTGTTTACAAATGCGTCTGCATGTGTGATACTGAGATTTCGGTTTGATGATGGAACCTTTTCAGGGGGAGAAAGAGGGCGTGTGTGACTTACTGCATCACTTATATACTTAGCTGCATCACCAAGCATTCCCCTCAATACAGAATTTTGATGGTTGGGCGTGTCTTGGGTGGAATTGCTACCTCCCTGCTCTTTTCAGCATTTGAATCATGGCTTGTGGCCGAACACAACAAGGTCTGTTTGCTTTTGCTTATGTTTTTCAACACAATTGAAGACAGATTGTATCAGTTTTATTATACCTGCCTGATGTACAGTTAATGAACACTTAAAGGATGTTGAAATTGGGATATCTGAGGCTGTGCACATTGACATTTACATTCAAAAGCTAGTATAAATTGGAAGGTAATTTCAGCCTGCTAACTTTACAGAGAAATAATATTTTGGCTGTCTTCCATTTGCAGAGGGGCTTTGATCAGCAGTGGCTCTCGCTAACTTTTTCCAAGGCTATATTTCTTGGCAATGGCCTAGTGGCTATTCTTTCTGGTCTGTTTGGAAATCTGCTAGTTGACACCCTTAACCTGGGCCCTGTCTCTCCATTCGATGCTGCTGCCTGCTTTCTTGCGATTGGAATGGCTGTTATAATGTCATCATGGACTGAAAACTTTGGTGATCCTTCGGACAACAAGGACTTGCTCACTCAGTTCAAAGGCGCTGCTGTGGCTATTGCATCAGGTAGGTCCTATTAATTATGTTCATCAGCAAAACTTAATTCGGGTGATTCCAATGAGTGCGTAGAATTCATGATTCTAAAACATTGTTTTTTGAGGTTTCCCACCTGAAGTTCTTTCAAGTGATAGCGATGCAAACACTGAAAGTAATTCAAGATAGAACCTTAGATATGAGCAACTACTACAATTGTCCGATCCTCACTGTATTTATTGTCTGGTTCAGATGAGAAGATAGCTTTGTTGGGTGCAATTCAGTCCCTTTTTGAAGGTTCAATGTACACGTTTGTGTTCCTCTGGACACCTGCTTTGAGTCCTAACAATGAGGACATCCCTCATGGGTTTATTTTCGCAACCTTCATGTTGGCTTCCATGTTGGGGAGCTCCTTTGCCTCTCGGCTTATGGCACGCAGCTCACCTAAAGTTGAGAGTTACATGCAGATTGTGTTTGTGGTTTCCTCTGCTTCTCTTCTGCTGCCAATTATCACAAATGTATGTAAAAATGGTTTTCTTTAAATTACATATTTTTGTATGTTTCATTGTTGGTGCCGTCAACTTACCGCTGGCTATTCTTTTTACAGTTCCTGGTAGCTCCATCAAAGGTAAAAGGAGGCGGTATCTCATTTGCAGGTTGTCTACAACTTCTAGGCTTCTGTACTTTCGAGGCTTGTGTGGGAATCTTCTGGCCGTCAATTATGAAGATGAGATCTCAATACATTCCTGAGGAGGCACGAAGCACAATCATGAATTTCTTCCGCATCCCACTCAACATTTTTGTTTGCATTGTACTTTACAATGTAAGTTATTCGTACCATTATCTTTTGAAGGTTGGTGGGAAACTAAGTTGTATGCCCTTCCCAAACCATATACTACGATCACGAATGATTTGTTCAAGATCCTTTTGATTGAGATACCTTAGTGTTCAGCACTTCAGTGTTTTTGTTTCTTTTTTACTCAGTACTAATTGCTTTGTTTTCCGTTTCTGAAGGTTGATGCATTCCCCATCACTGTTATGTTTGGCATGTGCTCAATCTTCCTCTTCGTGGCATCCATCTTACAAAGACGGCTCTGCGCTATTGCAGACAAGCCCAGTAAGTATCTTCTAGGTTTTAGAATCTGAAAGAAAAATATCTTTTGATTCACCGCCTCTTCCCCTAGCCTTTTCTTAAATTACATGTGTTCACTTTTGCAGAGACAGAAGATTGGATGGCAATGAAAGAGAGAGACACTGAGGAAGAGCCATTGACTGAACCTTAAGGTTCATACAATACACGCTATGTACACTGTATTTGCTTGCAATGGCAGGAGTATAGTTGAGCATACTATTCGATAGAAGGGTTTTGACGGGTTTCGATTCCTTCCTTCAGAACTGCTGAGACAAAGGGGCAGAAGAAAGAGGTGTTTCGAAGAAAAGTTTATGAAGCTATAGCTGTTTTTATTCAATTCTTAAAGAAAAAGGAAAATTATTAACGTCTATGAAACTCGCTGATTTTTGTAGTAGCTTTGGGTATCTTTTCGCCTTTTTTAATTTTATTTTATTATTATCTTGATGTCTTTATTGGCAATGAAACAAAATCAAGAAATGTCTCAATAATCTAGGTCTTTCTCAATTTATATTAAAAGTTGTATGGCAGAATTGTACTTCTCTCCCTATTCTTGCATTGATATGTGATGGATTGAACAGTGCTTGATACTATAAGAACTCCGAAGTGAACCTATGAAGATATAAAATAATGCATAAAAGAAAAACTGGTCACCAATCCCTGCCATGTCCTGTATAAATTCAACTGGAAAGGAGTGCTCGGTATAAATGCAAAAATTTAAGAAACAGAATGCCAGTCAAATCAAATCACGGCCATGTCGTAACCAGAGTAGTATCTGCAATGCAAATCCCATACGGCTCATCACTACGCAAGCATACACAGTAAAGACCATTCACATTTGTAACACTAGGAATGCATGGTACATAAAAATTTAAGAAGCACATTGAGATTCATCAAGCGTTTATGAATCAAATTTACAAATTTCAACGTTTTCAGAAGAAAGTTACACATTACAAGAGATGCACGGGGAGAGACATGCACTGAATAAATGTGAAGGCTACACACACGAAGCTACAAAGATGAATATTACAACAACATATGATCTACAAATACACAACTGGACAATCAATCAATCATTTTTATAATTTTCTATACAACCCGACTTCTTTTCGCTTGTAACGAAGCAGATTCTAGGTCACCAATAAAGAAAAGGATTTTGTCCAAAATACCGGAGGAACGTTCCTCCTCTTCATTATGGCAATCTTCTTCTCTCAAGGTGGTGGCTGAAGGAAAGTCAAAGATCTCTTCACTTACAGGTCTCCGGGAACCCAAATGCCTTTGAATCTCACCTAGGTGAACCAGGTAATAATCATCTCCTTCTCTTATGATCTTAAGGCCCCTGCAAGTTTTGAAGTGTTTAGCTTAAAGCTCAAGATAAGGATACTTAAGCGCACAGAGTATGATCTACATGAAAAGGATGATTCTTCAATCTGTTTTCATCAACCAACACTCATAACATAATGACTGTGAACTGACTTAGTTCTCGTTCGACATACATGGTTACAGAAATAAATGATGTTGTTCAGACCTCATGGCCACTGCGAGTTATAAAACAAACTCTAAACAACTTTTAAAGCACAAAACATTTTTTTATAAACGCAAATTGGAAACAGGATCAATGCATATCCTAAATGACTTCAGCAGCTAAAATGCAGTTTGAAATTTTGAATCCGCGGATTCTCATGTGAATATTGTGATAAACCAAAGCGTGATCCATATAGATACTTACAGTCCAAACAAGGCTGTAAAATGATGTAAATGAGAAACCATTCCTTATTAAGAATTAACTTACAGTCCAATACGATCACCTCGATCTTGAGTTACATAGACATCTTTCCACAATTTTGAACCTGCAGCAGGAGAAAAAAATGCAGCACGATCTGTACCCCACCTTTCTATAAACAGATTAGACCACAAAGTATCATCTGAAGCTAAGAATCTCCACTTCCTGCACACTTGAACAGGAAAAAGAAAAATTCTCCATCGGTGACTACAAACAAAAGATAAACCAGACTAAAAAAGGGAACATATCTATGAAATTTGAGGCTAAAATCCAGTTTGATTCCACAGGTAAAATATGGCAGCCAAAGTTTCTAAAAATTTCAGTATCTTTCCTTTTATCGTAAGGCGTAACTGAAATTTATTTACTGAAGAATTTGGGAAACAACAACAGTATCAAATTCGGAAATTCGGATCATCTTCCTTTGCACCTGGAGAATCCAAATGTGCGGGAAATTTCATGATCTGTCGATCTTGCTCAAGAATTTCAATACTGATACAACAATATCAGAGCAGAACTATGCTAGGCCCAGATCAGATCTTAAGACGGAATTCAAGATAACTTACGAAAAACCCAATGGTTTAAGTTTACAGAGTTCAAGCATTACTTATAATTGAATTGGGAAACATGCGAGGATCAAAAGAGGGATAATAATGATTGATTGGTTGAGTAAACGGGGCTTACCCAATTGAGCAGTGGCAAGACTTTGATGATCCAATAAGCATAGTATTTTGAGCCATAAATCGGAGGGCAGTTTCTCCTCCATGGGAATTGAATGGGACGAAGAAGATAATGGATCGATTGTTCCAGCGTTTTAAAAGGAAATAGCATAAAGGTCGTGTCTTTTTCTGAGCTTTTCCATTTTCACTCTGGAAAAAAAATGAAGCGGTTAAAAATCAAAGCACATGTAACTATAATTATTGCTGTTGTTAATTGGTTCAAATTAATTTAAGGCCGCAGGCGACTTGTGAATATTTATTATTTAATAAAATTTGATTTCTTTCTTTCTTTCTTTTTTTTTTTGGTTACATACAGTATTTAGGGCGTTAGCATATGAAATGAAATTCAAATATTTATTTATTTATTTGAGATCGATACCATTTTTTCTTCTTCATGAAAATTGATCTAGTTGGCTCACAATATGATCATCACTTGTGATTATGCTAGCCGGTGTGAATTTTTTCACTTGTCCTATAATCACCAAGTAAAACAACTTTTTAAGAAAAGAATTTGTCATGTGTGGGTGACTCGGTGTATTAGCCTGAAAAACCAAGATCATTTTTCCATGTAATTTTTTGGAAAGACGAAAGAGGTATATAGTATTTATCGGAATAAAATATTTTAAACTGTCACTAATTGAGGATGAAAAAACATTGATTATATCGTGTTTTAGTCACAGTCATTCATATTCTGAACTCTTATAGTCCTATCAACTAACATAGTTGATGAAGGTAAAATTTGATTCATATTGAACATGTGATAACTTCACCGGTCCAATCTCTATATGATCATCTTATGAATATCAATATAGTGAATATGCGCCAAAGGGTTTTGATGGTTTATATTTCACGGGTGGATTTCAAACACAAAGAGTAAAGAATAAAAAAAATTCTATAAACACTCTGAATTATGAGAAGCTTTTGAAGTGAATATTGTCAAGAACCCATAAGATGGTAGATCCAATGGAATTTATTAAAAAAGGGAAAGAAGGATGATCGATGCACGACTGAAGATACAAACACATGTAGTGTAGGTGCTGAGAAACGAAAGAACAGAAGTACACTTCAGAACGGAACGTGGGGTACATCCACCCTGTTTTTTTAAAGTCAAAATGCTGGAAAAAGAAAAAGACTAATTTGAAGCACTGATAAGAAGGAAATGTGATGATATTCATGATTCATCTCATACGGCAAGATTCACGCAATCTGGGGCTGGCGGAGGAGGTGATTTATAAGCTTTGTCAACACAATGGGTTTTGCAAGATCCTGAGGTCTTATTAGTTGGGCCGACCACACAAGAGACCAGGCATCTTTGAATTTCATCCGCAAGTATGTGGCCCTGACCTTGATCATCAACACCAGCCTGCTTCTGGAGATTATGTAAGCACAATTTTGGATCACCATTTCCTAAACACCCACCGAGGCATCCACCATAATCGTAATTACTACTACCTTCTGTCTCCGTGGAGGCAGTGTCTCCTTGCTCTGCCTTTTGTTGATGGCAGAGACCAATGCATTCAACCAGCGTTTTAGCCTCTCCTAATTCTTCTTGTGCGCTTAAAACAAGTACAAACACAAGTACTGAAATCATGACCACCACCTGCTTAGTAGCCATGCTTAATTTGAAGAGGGGTGGATGATGAATGGAGAAAATTCAATTAGATATATAGTTCCAAGATGGAAGGACTATTACTACTACGTATTACTTCTGGCTGCTGCTGTTTACCTTTTATCTTCACTTCGTATCATCATCATCATCATCAACTCAACATTTAAATTGAGCCCCCTAATAATCAACTAACGGTTGATGTTACTTATTTCCAACAACTCATTAGTTAGGCTTTCCCAATGATTGAATTAAGCCAGAGTTCATGTATATCATTCTTCTTGTTTCTCCATCGTTTTCAACGACTCTCATATGTGGGGGTGTTCTAATATTTTATCGCTAATTGATATTAGTGGTAACGTGTTTTGAATGTTAGTTTTATATGTTTGGTGCAATCAATGCAACTTCAACGAAATGATAATATAATCTCTCTACAGAAACATGTCTCGTAGTATTAAAAATCATTTCCGCTCAATAAGTTTCCATTTACTTTTGATATTCAAAGGTCTGTGAATGGGACATATTATCATCCTTCTCAATTCATTCACTGAAGGTTACGGCTACTCCACCCAATTTAAAGCTGTAGCTATCCTAATCAACGTTTTAAAATTTTCTTTTTTTGCTACGAACTCATGCACCACAAGCTTTGCATTATCCAATTTTATATCCCAAAAATGAATAATATGATGAACTGAGCAACTCACTTAAATTTATTTGTATTATTTTTTATTAAAATAATACTTAGTAAGCTAAAAGCTTAAGGAACATTGACCAAATAATGTACACCAAAAAAATTTCACGAATGTTCTACATAACTAAGATCTCATAGGCACGCATGCACATACACAAAAGTGCAGAGGATCTTTTGCCAAAACACAAGTACAATGGGGCAGAAATGCTAACCAGCAGAGAGCTAATATCTTGTAGTAACGCAGGCACGCCAAAACACAAAAAAAAAAAAGAAAAAAAAGGAGAAAATACACATCGATTAAACTAATACTAATAATTTTTTTTAACTACATACAATTAATGCAGTAATTAAAGACGAAACTACTCTCTATCATCATTACAAGTTATAGATTTTCCTTATTGTTGATTTTTTCGTAAACTATACTAGGTAAAAAAGAAAAAGAAAATAATTTCACTGATTAAAAGTTATCTGCCCTCTGTAAGAAGTAATGATAAAGCAGACTGAATCAAGCTTTTCATTTTGCCTCTCAAAATGGAAATGCTATTTGGCAAATTCAAGTCCTCCCATGAAATGGAATCATTGTCTTCTGATAACTGGAGCTGCTTTTGGAGGTAACTTTCAAGACAAGATCCTGCAACATTCACCAAACTGAGAGAAGCGTTAGTGTGCATCAACTTTGTTACAAGAAACCCTGCCAGAATATGCTGTCTACACTTCAAAAGCTCTGCTACAAAACACGGGAAAACGAGTCTGTTAAAAACAAGTGTCACTTCGTCGCCAGTGGTGGTTGTCGCACGCTGGAGGGTCGATAACTTCACCTCCTGGCAAAGGCGAGAGAGACTTCCAATCACATAGCAGATGTACGAGAAAGTGGTGCCATACAATGATGATTTCTCAATGACAGTTGAGATGATTCCGGAAGCTAGTAGAAGAAACAGGAGCTCAGTGTTCCTGCCGACCTCATCCGAGAATTGTTCTTGCCTCAACTTTTGCTCCACAGCTTCCAAACACTGCACTTGCTGGGCTTCATATGGAAGTAATAATGCCGTTTTAAGAGCTGCAAAGTGGTCCAGCTCGAGCAGCATTTCTATTAGATTTTGTGTGTCATCTTCATCAAGCAAAGTGATGCTCTGCCCTTTGTATTTGTCAATTAGTTTGAGGATGCCCAGATACTTGGAGAATCGTGCTAATTTTCTGAAAATATCCATCCAACATGAATGCAAAGGATGCAGGGAACAAATGAGATCATTGTCCCCCTCCTTTTTGCTCGGCTCCTCTTCTACAAAGCTTTCCTCCCATCCTTCGTCCCACTCGTCATTGCTCCAACTGCTTGCACCTCCATCATCGACTTTGGGAGAATCTGAATCTTTTCTTTCACTTGGGAAAAGATCCTCCCACTCAATCAACATTGCTATCAACGAATCCATATGAGATTCTGACTGGACAGCCTCAGATATTTTAAGGAAGCAAGCAACAGCTGATTCAACAGAGGAAAGATCTTCGGGCGCAATTCCAAGTACTGGTGAGATAGCTGACAATTGTTGAGATGATCTAAGGGCAACCAAAGTACCTGACAACCTGTTAGCTCTATCAGCAAGGTCATCATCACCTCTCATTTCATCGTGGTTCGCAGATGTAATCTGCACATTTTCCCAACCTTCCCAAGGAGGGACATTATCTTTTCGCTCATCACATAACCCTTTCACTAGTTTACCTGTAGTGGTGATACGCTGCATAAGCTCAAGAATATATACACGGACATGGCTAGGCAGTTGCAAGTCATCAGAAAACTTGGATAACTTACTCCAAACTGCAAGCCTGACATGAGTCAAATCCTCCAAATTCCCCTCATATTTATGCAAAGACAAGAAGAAACAACGTAAATGCTCTTGGTCGAGAGACCCTCTCTCCAGATCCGACAAAATTTTACCTAGTACAGTCAAATACAGATTTGAAAGATCCTCGACATCAGAAGACGTTCCAGGTGAGAGATGACACATTGCATCAGTGAATACATTGGCAACAGCTGAAAACTGGCATCCAGCTAAAATCATTGCTCCACAAAATTCGGAGACTTCAGCAATAGGATCACCTGTAAGGCCTGAGATAGTGAAACCGATAACAGTGCCCCATCCTTCAACTTGAGATACTTCCCCCTTTACGATCAAGTTGAGAAAAACTTCCACGCTTGTCATTAAACACTCCGAACACAAACTTTTATCCAAACCTTGAAGAGATTTGAGTTCCTCCATGTCCCTCATCAATTTAAGCCAGACGTTCAGTAGTTTGATCAGACATTCTAGCCACATTGAGTCCACAAGTTTATTTGAAGGTTTATCAAACTGTGCTGTCACTGAAAAGAATTGCTTCATGATTTCCAATGTATCTGTATACTCAATGAATTTCAGGTACTTACGACAAACATCATAGGTTAGCTCGAGCTCAGTTACAAGGCACTGAAGATCTTCAAGGAATGGACTGCTTACCTCCGAATCAAACTTTGGTTTTAAAGTTGCCAACAAGTTCAATACATGGCAATAATAAACATACTGCCACGTTAACAGATCTTGAGGCACTGTATCACCATAGATGCCCCTAAGATTTCGGACCATATTCGCCAATGCTTCCACAGTGTCCTCGGTGATGTGGGAAGAGACTTCATCATTAAAGCAACCCCAGTTCAGATCTTGCAATCCAGCAATTCTTTTGAAGTTGAGACCACGAATAAAGGACACCCTAATGCATTCCTGTCCAAAAATCTTGCTCGAATGAGATAACTTAGTCCTTGTGTCCATATCTCTCATCTCTAACTTCAGGTAGCACTCAGAGAGCAGATCATACATATAAGCAAGCCGATGCTTATCGTGTCCGTCGATCATCGGGTAGACAGACAGACTAATGACTTTTATGAGATCGTCAGCTAAAGAAACGAGTTCGTTTTTAAATTCTGAAAGAACCATGATGATATCATCAACTGCCCAAATGTCAGATGTAAAGACTGCACTCATAAAGCTTAGCAGCACCTGACAAGAAGGAAAAAGAATTCTATTAAATTAAAGGCATAATAGCAGAACAACTTTATAAAATTAATTTTACTACTGAATTGTGCTTTTGTTCAGATTAAAGTCACAAATATTTTGACATAACACAGGGAAATAAATATTGCGGGACCATACCTTACTGCGATCCACATTGTATGTATCAGCTAATTTTAGAACATCAGGCAGTATGTGTTTCTTCTCAAGTTTTACAGATTCAACAAGGGAGAAAAGAACACTCTCTATGTACTCAGTATCCCCAGACAAAAATCGAGCAGTTTCAACACCTGGAATTATTTGTTCCAAAGCCCTTGACTGGTCTGCTACACGCTTGTGCTGCTCTAATTTCATTTTCCATTCTCTCCAAAACGCAGTTTGAGTCCTGTTTAATTCATCTCTTTCATCTAAACCCAAACAAAAAATATCATGAACAAGTTGAACATAGAGGGCTATGCAAAAGAAAATAGAAGAAACCTTTTGCAAACAAAAGAAGACCAGTCCAATTTATCAAGCAAGATCTTAACTGTAATATGGAACAAAAGGATTATAGAGGATTACCTAGAGCCATGGATTTGTGTTTCTGTTGGAATTCTCCAAAAAGTAGCATCCTCCTTTGAGCAGCATCCTCACATTCAACACCGCGGTTGTGTAATAAACCATAAATCAAGCCCACATTCATAATGCTAGCAATTTCATCATAATTTTCTCTTTCTTCAACCAATCCTTCAATTATACCCACGCCAGAAAAAGCATCAACAAAATTTAAAAGAAATGCGCATCCTAAAATGTCTTCATCTTCAGTAACAGGAGATTCCATGATTGATTTAGCAAGGGAGGCGAGCAGATCATCTTTGGGGGCAAAACCATTTCGTACCAACCAGGACATAATTGTTAATACTGCTTGCATTCTAACACTTCCGTATTTCTTACCCGATTTTGCTTTACTTGCCAGTTCCAGCAACCAAGGAAGGCGTAATGCAGTGAAGGACAAAATTTTCCCATTCTCTAAGAGCAGAGATTCCCATTGATTACTGTCGTTCCCAGGTAAGGACTTGGCAACTAAAGAGAGTTTATCTTTCATAGCATTAAGCTGCATTTCCGAATCATGTCCAACACCGCCAACCTTTCCTGACCAAGTACCAAAGTCGGCTGAGCCTTGTGTACCGTAGAGTGGATATGATAAAGTAAAGTAACCCAAATTTGAGGATTCAGGAGGCTCAATACCACTCTCCATTATCAAATTTTCACACTGTCCTTGCATGTCCAGATCTTTCCACACATTTAGCAGGTCATTAATAGATTCTTCATCACAGTGGCTCAAAGAAAACCCCAACAGAAATTTACGAGAATTTGCATCCATGTTTTCCAATTGACTCCTAGCAAGTGCAGCGCATAGGTCCCAAACAGAACCATGACCCTTTTTAGCCAACACAAGGCACAGATCAGAAGCTAGTTGCAGATCCCCAGCAACTGCTGCTTCCCTTGCAATAGCTTCTTGTACAGCCGACATATCTTCGTGTGAGGTCAACCCAAGAAGCTTAGCAATTTCAATAAGTTCTTCAACATTGAGATAAGCTCCAGCCTGACTTGTAATTGCCAGCTTCACTATTTCCAGTGGATCTTTCATTTGTCTATACTGTAATGGCAGGATTTTAACTCCAAGTTCTGGAAGTTTCACCGTAATAACATCAATGACATCAGACTCCATCCTGACCAACCTGCTGTTAGGCAATATATTCAGACAGTCCTTGGCTTTCCAGACCTTGCAGAAAATAAAGATGATTGATCAATAATTTTATCAGTACTTTCAAGATATGACGGAGAGACTAACCAAATAAGCCACAAAGAGAGAGAGAGAGAGAGAGAGAGAGAGAGAGAGAGAGAGAGGTGGGTAAAAACTTATTCACTGATGTAAATGAGAGGGGTGGGGTAAAAACTTATTCACTGATGTAAATGTTATACCAAGTACAAACTATAGCATAATCTCTAATACTCATGTCCTCCGACTAGAAGCAACCAAATATCTAAAACCTTGTTCAAACTACATTTCAATAGTATACCCGTGCGAATGGTCAAAATACACAAAATAAAGATCCTTAGCACAATCAAGTATTTCATAAACAGCCCATTTCACATGTTGCATGTTTAAGTTACATTGCGGTACTCATATATTGTCATTTCCAGTTTCTTCCAAATAATGAGCACCCAAAACAAGCTACAGATTAATACAAATAAAGATTACAACGAGAAGGCGATGAACACTGCTGGTAATTTACGAAGTCAGCAAGCTAAATTCACAATTGCTATCAACCAGATGAAAGGGTAAATGTAAGAAGAATTAACTCTTACTTCTGGGCTGTCAAGACTCGATGCTGAGTAGAAATATTCTCTGGCTGCTAAAATGACAAGATTTTCAGCTTTATCAGCTGCCAAAACTACTGAACCTGTACCTTTCAGGTAGTTCCTTGCCAAAGAAAATTTGCCTGCTTTGAGCAATCCCCTGCAGAACTCTATCAGCACATACTCCAAATCAAGGAAGGGAAATGCCTTTTCTTGCAAAGATTGCAGATCATGCCACAAAGTTGCCCACTCATGATCTCCACGACCAAGTTGTCTCCGAATGAATTTGGAGAGGATAAGGCGGATTATCTGTTTTACAGCCTTCTCATCGTTGTGTGCTTCTCTGAAAAAGTTTATTGGCTTCGGCACCTGAACAACAACAACCGCAATGAATAAAAGAGAATAATCCCACACTTTAGAGCTCAATGCCCAGTAGAGCATGAATTCAATACTAGCTATAGATCAAAAGACATTCTGGAAATCATAAGCTAACACTAAAAAGGCATGATCGGCCAACAACCTGGTAAAGTGCCAAAAGCCTTCCTGCTTCAATGTGTCCTTCAGCAACTTTCAGTTGCATCTTTAGGCTTTCATTACCAAGACCTGAAAAATAAATATGGCAGACATATTTAGAAATACAATGGTCAGCATGAAAGTCATAGTTGATCAAATTAGGGCTTAAAACTTCAATTGTAGAAGCAATCAACACCTACAGACTTGCAAATGAGAAACCCCAGTTTACAAGATAATTCAACGCCGAAGCTTAAATAAGACCGAGAATGAAAACTAACAATTAGCAGAGTGCTGCTTTGAGGATCTTTCTGGAATTTTGTGAACTGCCAAAGCAAAGTGCCAAAAGCTTGGCAAAATAAGTGAATTCAAGAATTGAGACTTATTATTTGACAAGAAATAGGGATAATGAAGAAGCTTTTGGCTAGAGCTATCACAGAGTAAAATTGAATCATTAACTGCTAGGCCACAAATGTTTCATTAAAACCAAGACAAATTCAATGCCATAATACAGACGAGGAAGATAGGAAACAACTAGAACAAGTAGCTAATTGGTTTGTATTTGCCACCTTCAAATCATCAAAAAGTAAGTCAGCTGAAATAATTTGTATTGAGTCTTGAGCTAGTGATCTTTTAAAATGAAAAACAAGTACCTTGTAAAGTTGGAAGTTTGGACAAAATGGAGGCCATAGTGCTCCATCTATCAGTAGAGGAGCACAAGTAAATACATTCTAGGGCACAACCCACAACTTCGGTCTCATCCCTGAAAAAGTAAGCATTGTCCATGTCTTTGCACCCTGCTTCAATTGTTATCAGGCATAACTCCAGCTTATTGTCCGAAGATATCTCTTTCAACCATCGAACCAGAAATGAGTCAGTGGTCAGCTCATTTGTAGAGATTGTGGTTGCATGAAAGTTCCTCTTTCGCATGAAAGGGATAGCATTTCTTTGCAGTCTTTGAATTATATTTTCATCTCTTACACCCGCAAGCATCAATTTAAACTTTTCATAATCAGGTAACTTCTCCCAGGCACTTAAACTAAGAGAATTATCCATTTCTTCAATATTGTCATCAAAATAAATAAGCTGGTGGAGATAAGAGATATCTTCAAGGAAATGCTGCAAGTCTATCCCTTTCCGACAAGCAAAGTCAATTAAGTGCATGCAGTTATCTAGCTGTCCACTCAGCATGTCAATATTTTTAGCCCTATTTTTGTACCACAGAGAGAGAGAATCAGCTGATGGCCACTGGAATCCCATGCATTTCTTGATAATGAGTTCAGTCCTAACAAGATCTTTGTTACTATCGTCCTTGGACATTTTGTTGGTAAATGAAATCATCTTATCACATTCAACCCAATCCTCTTCCCTCATAGCAATACTTGCCAGAGGAGAACACCCAGGAAGCAGGTGTGCGTAAGATTGAACTGAAAGTGTCTCAGGAATAGCATCAAGGATTTCCAGAACGAAAGGACTCAGAGAATATGGATGACGTTTGAAAAGAAGATTCAAAGCTCCAATCTTTCCGTTTTCTGCGAGGGCTATAGCAGCTTTATTGATTGGTGCACAACGGAACTTGTGGTACCCCTGGGCAGAAAACCTACAGAACGACCAAGTATTTCAAATGTTAAAAAAAAAAAAAAAAAAAAAAAAGAAAAGAAAACAAAAACTAGACACACTCTTTTGCTTTAAAAATGAAAATCAACATTACCTTCCCATATTTATCCCCAGAAAAGTTTCTAGCCGGTCTCTAAATTGTAACAATTTTAGTCTAGCCACACGAAAGTCCCAAACAGGGCTGCTAGCATCTTCTTCTGATTCAGAAAATTTATAAGTATCTGTTAAGTGCAGTCCATGAACAAGTAGAGCCTTAGCTGCATCTTCTGTGTGTCCTAAACATTCTATGCACTGGGACACAACAAAGGTTTGGTCTTTAATAGTTGATAGCAATTCTTTTATCTCATTGACACCTTGCCCAGAAGATACCCACTGAGACTTGAGCACTTCGTCTTTATCCAGCCCATGACGATCAGCAAAACTAAAAGCAGCATGATAGTCTTGTTTACTGATTAGTAGATCATACATTTCAGCAACAGATCTTTCTGATAATGAAAGCAAGCTCCATCGCATTTTAGCAAAATCCAGCTGCTCAATAAGACACAAGTCATTTATTGTTTTTCCCTCAAATGTTATACTGGTTTTTTCAGAGTATGTACTCTCCAAAAGGAAAATGCATCTCAACAACTCTTTTGATGTTCCCAGGATAGGCATAGAGTAAACAGGATGATTCTCTAACAGTTTGACACCCCTAGGGACATCAAATAGCATGAACGTGCCTTTACGTTCCACAACAGCAAGTACATCATCTGACCACCAGGTGAAATCTACAACATCATTCGACAAATCTGTTTTGTGTGTTTTTCCATCAAAGAATTTCACGAGGTTGCAGGGTTCTTTATGAAACTTAAAAGTAAGCAAGCAGCCTGTGAGATCCATAGTAGCAATAAACGTTCCCTGTGGTGAAATTAGCACTTTTGAAGATGTCAACTTCCCTGCGTCACATTTTTCTTCAGAAAATGATCCTTCAAACTCAATGGATACCATCAGTTCCAAAATCGAGCAGCTACTTCTTTGCCAAAGAGAGAGACTACATGATCCTAAGGACATTCCAGAAAAAGTAAATATTAAAAATTTTCTCAGAAAAGTAAGAGAAAAAACACTCGTAGAAAAAGAAAAAGTTTGATGAGATCTGTAAGTTGGAGTAGGCACTATATATTAACATTGCGGTGAAGTATGAAGAGAGTCAGTATCATCCTGCAGCCATCTATAAGTCATAAATAGCTGGAAACTACAGTGAGTTCTCCACCAAAAGAAGGGAGATTAATTTATCTAATCTACATAAAAAAATTTCCTACATGATTCAGAAAATTCCTGCTCCCAAACATAATGGTACATCAAATCTAATCACACAAAGAGACAAAACTAAACAATAAAAAACCGAGACTTGCAACAAACCAGAAAAGAGGACGGCAGAAACTTTATGTACATTCAACTTTGTTTCACAAAATGATGGAATGAACTACTCAAAAACATAACATACTTCTTAGCGAAACTTGTCTTCAAACAGAAACAATATCAATAAGAAAGTTCAATACAAATGCCAATGCCAACGCCACCAGATTTTGTTTTTCTGAACCAACAACGAATTACGAAACACTCATCAAAGAAGTAACTGCTTCATTTTAAGACAGGATAAATGGATTCTGTATCCATAAAATGATATTCTGCCACAACAAATTTCTCGTTAATCATTAGAAAATTCTAACTCAACAGATACCACAACTTAAAACAAGTCACCAAGAACTACCAACCTGGATGCTCAGCCGTGGAGGGGAATCTACCATCACTGTTAACCATAGCAAAAATGGAAAGCTCCGGATGGTAATCCATACAGGAAAAATTCTTTGGAATTTGCTTCTTCAGCACAGCTCCAGTATGAGGAAGATGTGAGGCTGAAAAGGAGGCACTTGGATCCTGACTGATTTCTATATCGTGGAGCAAACCATCTGATGCAAGAATGCTAAAGGTGCACCTGTAAAACATTTCAGCCACTAAGATATGGACAAAGAGGCTAATTAGAAAACAATACACAAAGCAATTGCTCAAGAAGGAACCTCGACTGAAAGATCTTCCTTACAGGCAAGGTTTTTTCGCATCCGTATCTTGCCGAAAAATCAAGCCTAATATCGGCAGTGAAACTTTCAACTGCTGCCCACTGATTCTGGTAATTTCTTCACCATTAGCCTTGATAAAATACAATGTATTATTGTCATCCACAAGGGCAAGTACATCATGAACTTCTGACCATGTCCCACATGTGAATGTACCTGGGCTTCCACCTAAGGGATACGAATTGGAGTTAACATATGTTATCTCATGATGGTAAGGGTTGCTCAAGTCAACTTTCGACCGAGCTACCAGTCTGCCTCCCCTTTACCATTCACACACACACACAGGGGTGTGTTTTATCATGCTTGATATTCAAATTACAGGAAGCAACAGCCTGATGAAGGATGACTGTTTCAAAAAACAAAAAAGAAGCATACTATGGGACATTGGCAGCAAGAAAATAAGACAGACGAACATCCAACAGTTAAGGTTAATAGCTGCAGTGCTTCTTGTTATCCAAGATCCGAGTATCCTAGTCAAAGAACCTTTCATTCATATTGTACATGTATGTTGATTGTCTGCAAAGATCTGCAACGTAAACTTCACAACTCTCTAGAGTCTTAAAGATACAAACAACACCAAACATGACATTCTCACATACCAGTAAATGGTCAAATCAGAGACTCGAAAAGATCACCTCTAAAAGCTAAATGAAGGAGAATATAATCGATTATTTCCAGGATCAGAAAAACTTACTGGTAAAATAACCCCGTGGTTCTTTATAATGGTCGTCTTTGTGCAAGAAAGTTATCTGATTCATAGAAGATACAGCCACATGATCTGCATGTGAAGATATGAACAATGCTGCATATCTCGTAATTTTGCGATTCTTACCCCCCTTCCATCTCTCCTTAATTTGAGTGATGCCTTCAAGGTAGAGGAAGTAAATAGAAAGCAATCAAGAAACAAGCAAAGCAGTCCCAGAAGAAACTGAAACAAAGCATAACTCGAAACAAGAAGCCAAATGGATAAAGAAGATACAGAACCAAAGTGTGGTAAAGCAGTGAGCTTTGACTCACAACAAGAACCACATCTCTTAAATCTAAGGGGCTCATTTTGTACATTAGAAATTCTTGTACCGTCAAATTAGCATCTCGGCACAATTCAACCATCCAGCTCAAATTCACCTAAGACTAACTCATAACAATTGGTCGTGGCAATAAGCAAAATATGTTTGGCCATACAGATTGCAACACAGCCCTCCAAAGAAAGCCATATTGGAACAAAAGGCTTGAGGTAATAACTTTTCCTATAATATTAAATAAAGAACAGGGCCAAGCCAACTAGTTATAAAGTGTTCTACATCCCCCTTTCTTCATACACCCCTAGGAAAGTCTCAATTCAACCATGCCCAGGGCATCCTCCTATTTCATGTCATGCTTAAACCATATGCCCCTGGCGTCATCCCATTTGATGTACCATATATTTAAACGGACTCCCTCCTGAGTTGGAATCCAGCCACTGTGCCATGACAATTTTTTTGGTTTCTACTTGTATTGCATCTAATGTTCTCCTACAAATGTGCCCAAACCATCTCATTTGTCATTCCCTCGTTTTCTCCTCTACTGGTGCTAGTTACATCTTTCATTTCCTTATGTCTTGGTGCTAATCACACCCATACAGCAAGAACACAAATGCTTCAGTTGTAATATACTATAAGCCTATAAATGCATAGCAGATTAAAAACATTATTCAAGTAGCGAAAACTCTGAGGATCAATTACAGTTCAAATTCTCATAGGCGCGAAAAATAACGAAACACGTTTGAGAGAATCATGCCTACCTCGAGGTGTGAGGTACGACAAAAAGCTCCTCCCACCCCCATCGTTCGACAACTGCTTTAATCATCAAAACCACCAGAAGTAAGCGATTTGTAACCATCACCAATACACTAAGAACATTGGAAGGATTCCGAACTTGAACATAGATTGGGAAAAAAGAAATGAAGTAACTCTGCGGATCAAGTATTAAACGAATAGCTGCGCAGCGCACCTGTTGACGCGACGGAGGGTAATTGGAAGTGTAATTTCCAGAAGCATGCTGCCGTGTTTCGAAAATTACTTCTCCAGAGCTATCCGCCATGACTTAGAAATCGAATTTCCTAGATTTCAACTGGAAAACCGGCGGATTCCTTGAATTTTCTTTCTCTCTTTTTGGTTTTCCTGACCTGAAAAGTGAAGAGAAGAAGAATGAACAACTCGGCATCGAGCGGTCCGCTGTCGAACCGTTGAAGTCGAAGTGGTCCGGGTTTTTCTTTCAGGATTCTTGATCTGGCCCGAGACTGCTTACTATTCCGATCTCACGGTGGGAGCCGGCGTTGTTTCTTCCTTCTCGTCTCAGAGGGCAAACCGGTTTAAGTTTTCCGTAAATTGCAAATGGCGCCCAGTGATTTTGGTAAGTTACAAACGCCGCTTGGAGTTATTGTATTATCCCTTTTGGTTCCTCATCTATGGAACTCAACTCATTTGATCCCTTGATTTTTGAAGTCATATTTCTTTTGAATTTTGATCTCACGTGAAAAAATATAGTATATAAAATGAGAGATAGAATTTTGAACCAAACTTTTATTTTTATAATATTGTATTCATTCAAAAATATTCTCACAACTAATACCAACCAGTTTAATGAGCCATCTTACTTGAAATCCATACCTAACTTGATTCTCTAATACCAAAGCTCACTCACTATTTATCACTGTTTGCTATATTATATTTTTTTTTTCTTGAAAATCTTGTTTATAACTTAAATTGAGCAAGTTTAATAATTCATAAAACCTTTATTTTATATGAAAAGTGAGAGCTGATGTGAGATATAGTTGGATGTGTGAAAAAGATGGTTAATATATTTTTGTAGCTAATTAGAGGATCTACTGTAGTTTGGTGCCTCAATTTGACTTCACAAATAGTGACAAAACATGCACGAAAAAGAATACCACAAGATTAATGGTGATGTGAGATAATCTATCTACTGAACAGAAATCTTTTATATTGATGCATTTTAAAATATGGGTAATGGCTTCAACTATGCACGAACTTTAGCGATGGGGATGAGTTATTTATTCATGAACCTAAAGCGACCGGACCAAGAATAGGATAATATTATAGAAATGAGGAATTACTCGTTGATAATATAAGACCAAATTAACAAAAAGAAGTACTCCACTTAAATAAGTGGAAATGTGATTTATCTCTTTAAATTAAGGGCTAGGCTTTATATTTTTTATTTTATTTTTTGAAACGCTGTTCTTTAATTTGTTGGAGTGCTCATAACTTCATTCGTCCCTAGTAGTACTAGTGATGTCTGGTCGCGCACCCAGTCTATCTGTAAATTTTAGAAATGTTTATATTTGAAAAAAAATAAAATTTTGTATTTGGAGCGATAAATTTTAGAAATGTTTGAAGGATTTAGAAATGTTTTATAAGTGTGATCATAGAAATATTTGTATTTCACAAAAAAAAAAATTGTATTTCGCCATGTATGTTTTAGAAATATTTTATAACTGTTACTTATTAAATATAAATAGACTTAATCGAATATATGTGTTGAAGTAAATGTTAGACAAAATATAAAAGTATCCTAATAAGTTTAAATATTAGTAAGATGATTTATTGATGTTCTCCATTGGTCGTGCCAAATCAATACTTAGTTTTGAAGATTTTTAATAGTTTTGTAGTAAGTTTCATCCGAAGGTACACGCTTAAAATAAAATTGACACTTTATAACAAAAACCTAATTGATCAATTCAATTTAGACTCCATAATTAAGAGAAGAAAACCACTCTAATTGAATAAAGAAAAATTAAAAAAAAAAGTGTCACGTAAAGTGCAAAGGAGGATTTAGTAATTTAGTTATGGTTAGACAAAAGGTCAATTTAATACTTTCCTCATGTCACGTGGCAATCATAGGAGGTGTTTGAAAGGGGGGTTTTTATAGTAATTTAATTATGGTTAGACAAAAAGTCAATTTAGTATTTTCCTCATGTTACGTGACAATCATAGGGGTGTTTGAAAGGAACATCATCCCTTCCCACCCAATACAAACTCATACAAAAATCATACAAAATACTATACAAAAGTGGGATAAAAAAAAAAGAACTCACCACCATATAAATTAGTGCGATCATGGTGCGTAGCCCTATTGTAAAAAGTGGGATAAATTAGTACGACTGTATTGCCGGAAGAGTTTGACCTCAGTACAAAATACTATTACTTCTACTCTAAAAAAAAGAGTGGGCTCTATACAAAATACTATTGTTTTCCGTTCGGTCAAACATCAGCCGATGAAAACATTTCTATTTGGACTGTATTCACTTACTGGACCCTAAGCCCAAAATATTACCCAAAATATTCCGGTATTGGAAGAGTTTTTTTATTTTTTGCCTGACATTGCTGTGTGGCGGACCCTACATCACCATTACCGTAATTTCGCCTAACATTGCTGTGATCGTAAAGCGGCGGCAAACGGTGGAGCTCCGACGAATCAAATTTTCTTGAATTCGCAGTACTGCTTTTGTCGCCGGTGCTACTGCCACGTGGGTGTTGTTGCTGCATAACACTATTGTCAATGGCTCCATGAGTATGCACCAATGTGCCCAAGTACAGAAACTCCGAGCTCGTTTGCGACGGCCTCTGAAGCTTCGGAACTGAGTAATCCATTCCCATACTTGGAAAAGTAACCAAACCGAAAGAAATGAATTGAAAATGGGATTCAATTGAAGAAATCAATGAAAGCTTATGGATTAAGGTAGGATTCAATTGAATTTTGTACAATAGATGCCTATAGAAGGTTTGTTTCCCATTCTATGTTAGAATAGATGGAAAGTGGCGATTCGGGCTCTGGCACGGGAGAAAATGGTTTGCGACAGAGGTGCCCGAGTAAGGCGGGGTGGCGGTGGAAGCGGCGGTTTACCGGCGGTGGACGGCGGTATTTTGATTATGAGAACGTGCAAGATTTTGGAAGAAGAATCGAAAATGAAAGGGGCTGAATAGCAATCTCATCAGTTGTGGAATAAAAAGTAATATAATTTATTCTTTTATACTGTAATGGAGGAGTGAGAATTTGAAAGAGGGAAGAAAACAGAAGAGCACGTGGTGTGCATTCTGAAGGGCATTATGGAAATCTGTTAATTTATTAATACCAATTAATGACAATTAATGAGGTGGAAATGCCACGTGGCAATTGAAGGGGAGCTCTTTGAAGTGTGGTTTTTGTTTCTTATACAGTAAGAGTTATTTGGAATTCTTTGTTTAAAAAAAAAATTAGTGCACAATATGGATTATAGTTTTAGAACGTGAAAACAAAAATTATGAGAATAAAATGCATGGAATTCAATATTACTCCATTTGTCAACAAACAGAACTACTAAAATGAAATGAAAAGATTAATATTAAAGTATATTTATATTCGTCCTGAAAAGAAAAAAAAGATTATCTAACAATTATACTAAAAAAAAAGTAAAAAATTAAAATAATAAAAAATTTAAGACAGAAATAGTATATTTATTTTCGCTTGTTGGCCACCTCCTAAAAAAAAAAGTGCCAATTGATGAATGATGAGCACATCATTAAAAAAATACTATAAACATAAAAAAATTTCACTCAATAAGACAACACAAGCAATATCTTCTCTTCACCTTTTACCCTGTATGAAATAAAAGATTGGACATTATCCAAATATTTTAAGAAAAGCCATCAACAAAAAGATGAAAACGATAACATTGCAATTCCCAGGCGTGTACATGTACTAGGTAATACAAAACCGAAAAGAAATTTTGGTCGTGTGCATGAACAAGGTGCACGAAATGGAAAAAGGTACCTCTGAAAGATTCTACCATTCTTCCAGCTTGTGGACAAAGTTCCATACTTATAACTTAATCAGTGACAAGACCCCAGGAATTCAAGTTAATAATGATGGGTAGCTTTATGGATTTATACGATATGTCGATATCTATGTAATGAACAAATCAACACTTTTGATGTATCCGCATATTTGGTCACATCTTAATTATTTTTCCCGTTCTGAAATAAATCAATAATTATTCAATTTGAATTGTTCATATTTAGTCAAAACTTAATAATAATTATCTGAATGAACTTTGTTTGTTAATAAGTGTATATAACTCATGACCAACTACGCAGAGTGAAACAATGTTCTTCAGTTTATTTACTTATTGTGTATGTGATGTCAATAATCTTTGTTAAATCATGTCAAATAAGACCTGTCACAACTTTTTGCTTATGCTTAATACTCATTGTTAGCTAACCTTTCCCCGTTGTAGCTGTGTTTGCTGATCAGAATCTGTGACAATAGGAGTACTACCTTCCAGCATTGTTATGTTTCGGAAGTTCAAGGTATTTGTGACCTTAATTATCATCCTATGCCTCGCACTTCAAATTGACGCATGGGGAAATCATCTAATACTACAATGGTTAAAACACTTTTTGAAGTTTATTTAGGTTTAGATTCCACTAGTTATTTAATCAAGAAGACTTATCTTTTTTTTTTCTTTTCATATTACAGGGTATTCATTGTTGGCAACAATGACTAATCCCTTCGCTCATGATAAATACATCGATGAGTGGGAAAGTTGATCCAAAAATTTAAAGTTGCTCTATCTTCTATTTATTGATCATCCAATTAATGTGTCGCAACATGCCTTAGAATAATATTCTTTCATTGAGCGGATGTTTTTTTTTCCCTTGTTAGCATTAATAGTATCAAGTCATAAAATTAAACACTGAAATTGTTAGTAACGAACACGCAGCGCAGGTTCTGTTTTCAAAAGTATGGTAGGGTTTTTGGTCCGACTTATCCAAACAAATCATTGGTGCTGGATTGGACTCCATTAATTAGTTGGATAGGAATATGACCAAGCTTAGGGTAAAGATCTAAAGGTCTCCTTCTAATACTAGCAAAAGCAAAGGAAGTGGACGCAAAAGCTAAAAGAACTTCATTAAAAATATAAAGCACATGAATACACGATGTCCACTGATTTATTTGTTTTTAATTACACCAATTTCTTCATCAATGGTTGGTGTAAAGTTTATGTCCACTCCTTTTTTTTAATCATAATATATATTCTATTTAATCTTTAGTATGATTGGAAATGATCCCTCCACCTGCTTCACCATTTTACTGTAATTAGGTTCAAAACTTTCAAACTAAAGAGTATTGGGTTCCCGTACGGCTGGGATACCAATAATAACAACGATCGTAAGCTTTTTTTTTTTTTTTTGGATAAAAACGATCATATGCTTGATTAAACAAAAGGAACAAAAAACAGCCCGAGTCTAGGAACATTTTTACCAAAAAGGCTAGCTAGGTTAGCTAGAATATAGGAATATGAATGTTTTGCTTTGTCTACAAACAGTTTCATTTTAGAATGTAATTCATGACGGTATCTGATGAACATTTCTCGATTAATATAATTCACATATCTAAGGTTAAATTACGTGAAAGTCACTTTCAAAAGTAAGTTTTACCAATTCAATATATTCACCTTTAAAATATGCGGTACTAAATGATAATTAACCACTTATAATCGGTTTAACGTAATGATAAAATATCGTAGTCATTGTAAAGGCATATATATAATAATGATTCCAGTTTTGTTTTTGTTAGTCGATGCTTAAAAATTTGATCAGATTGATTGTATCTGTGATATTTCTTCGCAGCATAGCTTGATTAGATTGTTAGGTCATGTTTTTTATTGCCGAAAGTAAGCTTAATATATGATTGTTCTTAATTTTTTACTACGAAATAATAATATTGTGTGTTATGCGACAATTTAGGCATGAGGTGGCAACAAAACCATACAAAAACGGATTGTGAATTTTCTAAAGATCCTCCACTACGTAACGATGTCCGTTTCCTAGAAAGGTGAATTGGGAGTGGATTTCTCAGTCCTTATTACATGATCATTTTGTACTTTATACTACTCCACCTATAACGAGCAATTAAGAATCATGATGACTAAAACTATTAACATTAAATTCTATCTGGTCTTAATTATAAGACACGAATTAACATTAAAACCAGTAAAAATTTTCCGTTATAGTCCACAAGAAGTTTAATTTTCACAAGTACCCACAAGAAGATATCAATTAACTACATATATACATGGACTGGTTAAATATCTTCTCCATGTGCAATTTAATTTCTTGTCACCATTTAATATCACAAACTGTGTTGCCAACAAGGCTTGATCATGCAATAGTGATGCTTTAAGGATGACATAGTGTTAAAGTTCAATTTTGAAAGGGTATTTTCGCAAGAGTTAAAAGTCTAAGTTTAGCTGTTTGGACATCCTCACGTCATGCGACTTTGCCATCAGAAACAATTTTCTATGTTTCCAAAGAAATAAAACAAAAGACAAAGTAACAAATACTGTAGTAGTAGTCCACAACCCATGTTGGCTTCTTTTTTTTCAGATTATATTTTAGTTAATCCCTCCCCACTTTTGGTTGCAGGAATGAGGAAACCGTATTCGTACGTGAAGGCTTGAACTACCCAACCGCATTTCACTGCCGAGGAATTCAAACTTTTAAAAACCCCAACCCGGATTGGGTTAATTATTTTTAGTGATTTGACAGCCCTTTCATTATTTTGCCACCAGCTGTCTCTGCCTTCCTCTCCCCCTAGTCCCCTATATAAAGAGGGAAGGTGTCAAAGAGTGGATACCATAAATCCAGATGATATAACATTACACATATATAGATTCATGGGAGAAGTAGACAAGGTGTGATATTGGTTGCGGCTCACGATCATTAATTCTTCTGTTATAATTTGATCAAGAATTCAACCCCCCAAGATTTGAAGATCATGAGCCGAACCAATATCACTCTTGTATGTTTCGCCAAGTTCAAGAGCTAATTGATCTTCTCAGTGAATATTGACTCTCATAACCACCGTCGGACGCCATTGATCTCCGCTACTAGCTGATTGACTCCGTAAGTGAACGTACATAACACCCATTTTCATAACCATCGTTGACAAATATATTCATTTTGGAGCTATTGAGGCACTTTGTAATTTATTCGCAATTTCTTGCATAGTCGGTTTGATTAGGTGGGGATGATGATCTTGTAACATTTTTGCAGTTCCAACACAGAGTGTTGTGTGCCACGCGACAGCTGGATTTCAGCTCAAGGGGTACCACTTGTGACATTTAAGTGCTCCATTGACCATTTAGTTTTTCATCATTTTGTGTTTCGCAGGTTAATTTGCTTCTGCTACATGACTTCTTAACCGATCGGAATTTCCCATGAAGCCAGGAAGTCAACTTACATATGGCCGGACGTGGGTTCAATTCAGTCCTGTAATCATTTTCGTTTCTTGGGAATTTTCAGACTTTCGGATCGAATCAGATGATCCTTGACTTGGTTAAAAAAAAAGGTGAAGTTATGTCGTTTTAGAGACTAGTTCAATCTGTGGAATGCTTCCTAGATCATGAAAAGATATTATAAATCATCATAACAGCCTAGTTTAATTGTCTTTTTTTGGTTATAAATAGGTTTGTACTAAATAATATAATTTATGTCCAAACATTTGTATAATTGAAGTCAGACGAATGATATCATGAGAGATCGTAAGACGAATAAGAAAAAGTTATATAGTGTCGTTTAGTGACAACGTCAATGTAGAATTCCAGGTCGAAGTGAACAAGACATTTCTTTTCTTTCTTTCTTTTGGGTGTAGATACGGAGTAGTATCCCCGGGCCCTTATAACTAAAACTAAAACTAAAATGAGCAAGCAACTGGAAATTGTATTGGTGCCTTCTCTGGCTTAAAAATATTAATGATTGCCCAACTTGACTATCTAAAAGGAAAAAAGAAAAGAACCTTGCAGATACCTACAATCTGTGAAGAAGGAAACTGAAATCTACTATCTAATTCCATTCAGAATTCACAAGCCTAACTGACCAACACAAAAATTGGCAAAAAGCAAATGTTAAAATTGGACCTAACCTAGCTAGCTAGGTACTAATTAGCTGAAAACGGGGCAGCCATCTGCGGAAATTCCTTTAGCAGTAGGACAAGAAGCCAAGGGACAACCATCAGGCGAACTTCCCCACCAATTCAAACTCACTGACCCGAAAAAGCTCAGCCCAAAAAACATAGCAATGGTCATAAAAGCCGTCCCGGCATCAAGCGCCCCAGACAGCACATAATTGTAACGCTCCCAAGTCTTAGGCCAATACCTGAAAACCACAAACCCGGACAAGAAAGCCACCAGTATCCAGCTCGTGAAATTCACGGCGCTGGCCGGTGGCATCATGGCGGTGGCGCCCAGAATGACCGGCATGTTAATCCATCTCATCCACGTCTGTTTCGGGAACATCTTCATGGCTAGCCAGGACATCAACGTCACCAGGGTGCCCCCGAGGAAGAACCAGTTCACGTTTGCATACATTCCCAGGTTTCCGAAGATTCTCTGGGGTCCCACCAGTCCCCAGATGATCGAGGCCGTGTAGAATGTGTGGTCCATCGGACAGGTCCACACGCTGTCCGCAGGCAGCTGGGATTTGTCGCACAGGTGCGGAATCGACCCCATTAGCCACCATGCGGTTAATGTGTAGACTATGACGGATACCACCGTGCCCACAACCTGGAAAATTAGATAGTGGTTAATCATATACACTTTCATCTAAAATTATAATCCAGTTTGTATTTTCACTTTTAGTAGTATAATTTTAAACTAAATTAAAAATCTAAACTGGAAAATAATTTTAGGACGGAGGGAGTATATGCCATGAACACAGTCGCTCGAGTAAAAGAGAAATGAATTGCTAATGAAATACGATCAATGTACTAGTACTAGATACATACCTGTGCCATGAACATTGATCTGGGTGGGATTTTCATATAGTGACCCAGTTTGAAATCTAACAGGAAAGTCAAGGCCTGAGTCATGCTGATATATCCATAGACCTTAAAGCACATATTAGCCACAGGGTGGCCTGGATATGCATACCCAATTATGTACTCCGTAATAATGTTCAGCCCTGGCGTCTAACATCATCAAATTACACCACCCAAAAACACAGATTAGTCTTGCTTCATTAAGAGTTCAAATTAACATCCCTACATATCTCAAGATTATCGTAAATTACCTGATTAGTAGTGGCAGTAATGACTCCGACAGGAAGGGTGTAAATGAGAGCAATGGCGCAAGCTAACAAGACACCCCACCATGGCAATTGAAGCATGTCATTGTAATACATACACGCAAACAGTGTAGCACCAAGGCTCAATGCTAGTATTATTAGGAACCACCACAGCGGCACCTGCTTGTATACCTTCATTAGCTTTGTGTGTATATCCATCTTTCTCTTTTCATTGAACGCATTCTTGGTTTCCTTCCATATTTCCCTGCACATATTATAATCAGCATTCATTTATGACTTGAAAAAGTAATTTTGTTTAATGATGACATAAGAAAAAAATCAAATTTTAATTACCTGCCATTATAGAGCATGAGATGGACGATGATATAAGAAACAATCAAATTTTAATTACCTGCCATTATAGAGCAAGACATGGACGAGGGTAGCCGGAAGAGCAGCGAATCCGAAACCATACATAATCGCAAAGAAAGTGCTCATATAAAGTCGTCCATGTTTCTGATACGCATCTTTATCCAGGTTAAAATTAGGGCCCAGAATGGAATTTGTATTGTAAGGGGAACCATCCAGATGAAAGGTATCCATGGAATAAAGGGGGAAATTCTTGGCATTGTAAAGGTTGAGCCAGTAACAAAGTGGGGTAACCACATACATTATGAACACGAACCCAACGATAACGTTGGCAGTTGCGAACCACGGACTGACTAAAGGAGTTCCCAGGTAAGCTGAGATGGCTGACCAGTCCAACGCGAAGCTTCCGATCCCAATCCCGTTGAGTCCAGATCCGAGTTGGTTCACTAGCACGGATTTGGGTGCGATCCAGCAGACCCAAGATATGGCGGTTATCATGGGGAAGAGGAATCCAGGGATGATGTAGTAGGAGAATGCGCATGTTAGTGCGATCAGGAAAAACTGGGTTCGGGTTACTCCTCCTCTCGGTCTTTTCTCCTTTACGTGAAGTGCTCTGCAACAACCAACGAATATAGCGTTCAACCAGCTGATTGCATAAATATTCCTTTCCGAACCAAATAATCTTATTCCTTGAAGAACTAAAACAGGTAATATGATTGGGACTTCTTTTTTATTATTGTTTGTTTCGGGAAATGAACAGGTGATATGATCATGGATCATTGACAGTTATATTCATTATCACATTTGAAAGAATCAAATAAGATCGACCATTCATTCAATCAGAGGTATTGCAACAATTTCCAATTGCAAGATTTGACGTAAGATAAAAGTAAAAATATTGTTATCACCTGAATAACGAGACTTGAACTAAAGTTGATGGCCACCACATTCCTCCAGGCTCAACCAGCTGTTTCCTGAAAATTCCGGCCCACCCATATCCTATCAGCTATTATGACAACCAAAAAAAAAAACGCAACAGTCGAATCCATATCAAAAATAATGATCAAATTTATCAACCAAGAGAAAAAAAATCCACCCAAACTTCTTTCAGGAGAAACAAAAAACACAAAAGAAAGAGAATAATTAACTAACCTGAGTAGTAAGCATGAGAATGAAGGAAGGTATGAAGGTGAGCTCCCTCTTATAAAAGAGCTTGACAGAACTCAAAATATGAGTTGCATAAACTGTACCAGCACCGGCATTAGCAAATATGGTGATCAAGACGTGTTCCTTGATATTAAAGGGCCCTGGATTCATCGAGAATTCAAGTTTAGTCCCCTGAAAGAATACCCTTTTCGGTAAGACCCTGGCCATTAATTTCCCAAGCGGAAGCACCGCAATCTGGGCGGATATGGAGGTCACCATCAACGGCTGTTTCCGGTACCAGTAGAACTGGTTGACGAACGACAATAGGATACAGAAGAGTAGCCCCAAAACCCACATCCGAAACGTCACCACCGGCATGTTCGGGTCGTCGGTCTTGGGTACCGTGAGATCCACTTGTTTGATGGGGCATTCATCTGAGTCTTCTTCCATGGCGTTGTTACCACCACCGTCCTTGGCCATCAGGATCCTTACAAATATTTACTCAGGAATAGGACCAAGTTATATAACTCAGAAGGATAACAAGGAATATTTAATGGAGTAGGGAGTCAAATGAAATCTGAGTTTGTTTCCGAAATTGTAGGAAAATATAGATGTAGATTCAGATTACAATAAAAAAGACTCAAACTTCTCGCTTATCGTAAACCCAAGATTCCGGTGTCTCTCTACTTCTTTCGGCATCAAGATTCAAGAATATTATTTCAAATACAACTCTCTCCGTCCCCTCTCGATTAATAAAAATATATAGTTTTTCGGGACAGAGGGAGTCGTGTGTAACTATATTGATGTAATGAAAAAGAAATACAGATTATTAGCGTAACAAATTATTTGACCTTTCGGCCTTAGACCGAAAGAGGAACAAAAACGTTTAGGGTCCATATTACAGCGACCATGATGTCCCAAATCGAATGTCAAACGAGCTGTACATGCACGTACCATTACCAATTTACTACCATACATGCCAAAACACAAGTTTCAAACTTTCAAAACCGGAGTTTCGAACTTATTGAGTTGTGTGCCAACTGTTGACATGTTTGGTGAATATAGAGTAGCACGTTTCAACATTACCAAGAAGGCAACAACAGCACAATTAGACCATGGTTTATTAGGCGGTCCAATAAAATTAATGGGATACTCATTATCATATCATTGAGGTAATTGAATCGTTATTATCCCGATTTTTGGTAATTTGGTATTTTTCTTTTTTTACAAAAAAAAAAAGAGTTTGACATTTTATAAATAAGAATTTATAACTGGCATATAAAATTCATTTTTAGTTTGATATCCATTTTCCACATGAAATCCTTAATTAAATCTGCATGAAGAAAAGACGTTTGAGCACATGGTCGTTGATATGAGAACCATATAACACAAAAGTAAGGAGAAAAAAACATGTAGTCAAGGTCACAACCTTACATCAAACGATGTCTCAGGACAAATAACTAAACCCATCTATCTCATCATCCAATCCTTAATCCAAAAGGCCAACAGACCAGATTTTACACCCACAATCATCTCCCCCCGCATTCTCTCTCCCACTCACCCAACACTCCAAAAGAAAAAAAGGAACACGCACACACAAAAAAAAAGAAAAAAAAAGGTTCGTTTCTGTTTGGGTAACCACCCCTAAATTTACCCCCGAACTTGCCTGGTCAATTTTTTTTCTTACCTCTCGGTTGGGAGACAGAGGTGGGAGAGGGAAAAAGAATAATCTTTTACAGCTTCCTCCCAATCCCCGGCAACCTCCCCTGATCTCTCTCTCCGGCCGCCATCCACCACCGCCAACATTCCTCATTTCAAAACATTATGCAATTCCAGGCCCTGTCCCAAATTATTATCATTACTAATATCAATATCAATACGACATTAATAGGACAACCATCAGTTGTTACGCAACCACCGCCGAGAGGTCGGCCCCCCTCAACCCAAATTCTATGAGAAAATTGCTCCTTGATTTGTCGGATGTTTCCGATGGCATTCTCTCCCCACGACCCTCATTGATATCATTGCCACCTTCTCCTTCTCCTTCCCCTTCCCCTTCCCCTTCTTATGATTATTATCAGCCGGATCCTTCCCGTCATCATA
This sequence comes from Oldenlandia corymbosa var. corymbosa, assembly GCA_949775105.1. Taxonomy (NCBI): domain Eukaryota; kingdom Viridiplantae; phylum Streptophyta; class Magnoliopsida; order Gentianales; family Rubiaceae; genus Oldenlandia; species Oldenlandia corymbosa. Next base: position 811,772 of record CATKSE010000001.1, on the reverse strand, counting down.
TTGTTGTATTCCCTTCTTTACCCTTCGTCGACAGCGGCTTTGATTTAGCCTCCTTCGTCGCCGTCGGGAGCCTCGTCCTCCTGTCTCTGCTCTCATTCTTTCTAGTGCTCCATCTCCGGGTAAGATCCCGGCGCTGGTGTCATTTGCAGCACTTCAATTACCTCTGGGCCGTCCGGTTGCTCCTCATCGCCTTGGCTTCCCTCTGGGCCGTCAACGAACTCCTCCGGCTTCCCTCTCTCCGGCGTGATTACCTCTTCCCGTTCCTCCCCTCCCTGACGCTAACTCAACAGGCGGATCTCTGCAAAGTCCACGTGGTTCTGTCCCTGGGATTATTCCAGCCGGGCTTCCTCGTCACCCTCCTCTTCTTAGTCAACGTCTCCATCAAGAAACGCCGGCCACGTCGGCTGTGGGCGTTGACCACCTCCGTCTGCGTCTCCTGCACTCCGGTGTTGCTGCTACAGGGGATATTCGTGTTCTACGCGCCGTTTGAGGAACAGCTGCCGAAACTCATGCACGGGAGCTCGGTCCTGCTGACAGATATGTACGGGAAGAGGAGCGTGCTGTGCACGTACCCGTTCTTCAGCTGCGTCATATTCGGTGCCTTCGCCATTGTCTACTCGCTGGCGTTCCTGCTGTCGTTTTGGCGACTGGTGGCGCTGGTGATCAACAAGGGAATCAGGGCCCGGATCAACTTCCTGGTGTCCACCCTGATGGTGACGCTGCCCATCCAGATATTGGGCCTGGCCTTGTCGTTTCTTTGGTCCCCGGAAGAGGTGGCCTACTGCGTCGTGGTGCTGGGGGTGTTTCTGTCGGTGGCCTGGTTGATCGCCGTGGGATCGTTCATTCTGGTGATTAAGCCCATCACGGAGGCACTCGCTGCTGGGATGGCCTGCCGAAGTAGTAGTTCTAGTACTACTAGAGATCAGCGGCCCGTCGTGGAAATGATCATCAGAGAGGAAGATTACAGATCCTAATAATATACTTGCATTTAATGGAGTAACCCCCGCCGGCCCGCACATCAGACTAAATGTGGTTAATTTGCGCCGGTCCAGGTTGCAGTGACAATGGAAAAGGCAGCAAATTAAAAAGGGCATGCAGCTCGGTCCATATCCAGCTAAGTTGTGCAATTTTGAGAAGTCTGGTTGGCTCAATATATTGTGTAACTATATGTAAAAACTATTGCGAAAAAAATGATTGAAGAAGGAAATCACAAGTTGTGGAAGTTGATTTGGCTGAGAGTTCTTGATTATATCTCATCAACTCATTTTTTTTTCCATCAAAAGGCGTGGAAAGGGAAAGGGTGTTTCCTTTCAAATTAAGGTTTGGGAGGAGAAGTGCGGACGGAAAACAGAAGAAGAAGGGAGCAGGACTGGCCACTAAGGAGTGATGAATTTTGATTATCAAGATGTCCCTGTTAATTGATTACTTGATGAGATTTGACTTGTACATCTTGATAAACCTTTGACTTTTTAGATTCTTTTAACTTCTCGTTTGCAGTTATCATCATCCTTTTTGTTTGTTTTGTGTTCTGTTCTCTATTGTTTTTTAAAACAACGGTAACTGGGGTGGAGATCTGCATTTCTACCTCTGCTAAGACTCAAACCTCTCAACTCTATGTTCCGAGCGGTGGCGTACGTGTAGCACCGCGGTTGCAAAGGGTAAGATTGAACTCTGCTGCTGAAAATATATTTACCATTGTCCCAAAAAATACAGTTCACGTTAAATTTGGAGTTTTGTAACTTTTTTGAGACAGAGGGACTAAAGTTGGTTATAAATCATGCTAAACAAACCATGATCTTATTGTATTTAGAGGAAACAGATCGATGTAATCATAGAATCTGATTCAGGGTTGGGTATGTTATTGACATGTGAAAACTTGACTGCAAATAATTTCAAAATCTTACAGATTCAAATAAGGTTACATTTTTGGTAACTTATAGCAGTAAATAAATAACTTGTGTTTTCTCTTAAACATGACAAATTATTTTGGGCATACAAAGTAGACACCATTGAAATCGAATACCAAGATTTTAATAGACTTTGAATATCTTGGCCTTCTCAAGTATAAACCTGCCTTCCTTGTATACCTGTGATGGATCATAAGCTCGGATGTATTTCCACCCCAACCCTTCACCACATTTGCTGCAGTAGATGTCTGCTGTCTCAAATTTTCCTGTCAATAGTTGTCTGTCTTCTGTTTTCCCCAACACAATGTTCTTTGCATTTCTGAACAAAAATGCTCCTCCAGATTTCGCCTATAAAGATTCAACTAATCCCACAATTAGCGACATCCTTGATTAAGCTCGGTGTAAATTACATGTATCTAAAACAATCAAATTCCACATTACCCAATAGGCTATACAACGAACAACCTAAACCACAATTTTATTTTGAGAATGCTGGTATCTAGAAAAGCAGTCAAACAACTTCCACAAAATGTTACAGGAGATTCATTGCAATCAACTCTGTAGTATTCAAAGTTGTCCAAAAGTTAGGCAATTTCAACTCCTTCAGATCCATCACAGTTTCTAATGATGAATTTTACCCAACGGTTTCAAACCAATTTCAAATCACAAGACTAAAACAGAATTCTAAATACATTAGAATCGATTTCCCCAAAGATATAGTAGTACTTTTTTGGTACTTGGCCACTTGTAGTTCAGTATCAAGAACTAAAAGTTCATTCAGAGAGTATTTTGCCAGTGATCATATATGTGTTTAAGGCTCTATTTTGAAACAAACTGAAGGTCAACCCCAATAAAAAAAGAAATACTCGTAAAAATAAAAACGGCAACTGAATTAGGGATGATCTGAGAAAATAAAAGTGAGTAGTAGTAAATCAGTCACCACAAAAGATTTGGAGAGCAGGTCGTCACGAAGAGCAAGAGGGCTTCGACACTTCCGGCAGCTGTAGAATGGATTCCCAGTGGCTGCAAACCCCTCCATTAATTCGTCTGCAAAAAAAGAAATTAAGATGAATTTGATAAAAATTCTGGAGGGTACACGTTTTAATTAGTAGAAGAAGGAAAATTTAGTGGCTGCTGATCTGATGAACTGATTAAATTTCAGAGACAACAGGACTTACGTTGGACGATAAAGAAGATGCACAATTATTGGATTTGGACTACGTTGACCAGCTTGCTGAACGAAGAGTGTGATAAGAAGGCACTTTGTCCACCCGTTAACAGCAAATTTTCTCTTGGCCCCTAAATCTTGGAACTCGATATTTTGAGTCTATCAATCTAGAAACAGTAAAATACCATCAAATTTGACACCTTTGACCTCCGTAATCTTAATGTTTTACCTTTTTTTTTTTGATACAAAGATAATTTCGTTAATTTAAATGTTACTATACTTTGAGTTGACTTTGATGGGAGATTACAGTGAAAATTTATAATTGTTCACAACTTATTATATTTGTGTTTTTAAATACATGTAGTAAACGATTATTTTCACCGCATTTAGACCGTTGTAGGTCTAGCTATATATAGAAAGGGGAAAAAATTCTTCGGGAGAAACATATAATGCACTAATTTTGATATTAAATATGTCACATATCTCTTAGTAAAAGCTCTAAAACTGAAGAAATATTTTTTGAATACCTACGAACAACGACTACACATAACAAATTTAACATACAATTACTCAAATCATTTCCGAATGGAAGAGTAAAATCAAACAGTTACAGTGGGAGGCTTTCAAAAATTGAATCTCCAAAGAACTGATTTGGTACAAAAGAAAGCATGAATTTCTACGAGGGTTCATGGTTTTTTTTGTTAAAAAAAAAAAAAAAAACGATTTCAGGGGGAAAGTTCAATATCCAGCGATTTTCCAGAAGGATATTCCCAGTATTATATATGCACATATTAAGACATGAACGACTAATCAGGATACAATTGTTAAGCATGTTTTGAAATTTTATTAGAATATTGGAAGTTAATTTGCCTAAGAATAAGGATGTGATGAAGGTAAGCCCGCATGGTAGGATAAATTGACGTGGGCATAAAAATCAAATTTATCACCAATCCTTAGCCCTATAGCGCTAGCCGCTTGATTGTGAAAGCAATGCACAGTAGAAATGAATCAGCTAATTGTCAACAAGAATATTGTATTCTGTGAGAACTGAGAATATTCCGGTTGCCTAATTCAGCCCCTTGCTTGATTTAGGCATCAAAGGATAAGAGCCAGAGCGGGGTATATATATGGATCACTGAAGCTTAAACAAAAACACGCACAGAAACACTTGAAAAAAAAAAAAAAGAAGAGAAAAAGAGCTTAAACATATAATGAGTTATCATCATCTCAATGCCGAATCGTTTGCGCTTTTCTTTTCAATCTTATGCTTGGTAATTCCACATTCAGCCAACCATGCAGAATCTACTGCACTGGGAAAGCCTGAAAAGTACTCAGGGTACCATGATGATCATCATAACCCACAGTCTGGTACTCCTTATTATTTTGACGTCTATATTAGGTCTGCTCTTCCAGACGACAACAATCTGCTGCTGGTGCACTGCTTTTCCGGTGACGACGAGTTGGGGTGGCACAACTTGCACGCCGGAGAAGAGCTCCACTGGGGTTTTTACGAGCATTTTCTGATGAGGACGGAATACTTCTGCTCCTTCAACTGGACAACCTACACCAGGCAGTTTGATGTGTTTAATAGTAGGATAGCTGTCACAGATTGTGCGGACCCTTTATCTCAACAACAAGATTTAGTTTGCTATTGGGAAGTTCGAGCCGATGGCTTTTACTTGTCCAATCTCTATAATCCTGATCCCAATACCATACCAAAGGTAAATTGGTGGATCAACAAATCATAGATTGATGTAAATTGTTTATTTGTGCAACCATTATTAATTTGTTTTTAGTTCTTTTCGTTATAAAACGATGGCCATTTACATTTGTACGTAAAATTCTATTCTCTGTTAATGAAGTTCTCCGGAAATAAGGATTTATTAGAGTGTGGATGGTTAATAAGAAAAGAAAGGCAGAATATAAGATGAACCACAAGAAAGGATTATTTAAGGAAATTTAGAGAAAGATATAGTAAGAATTTAGGGTTTCATCGCATTGTTTAAAGGATTACTCAATTGTTGGACTCTGTCTCAAACATTGCGCAATGTAATGTGATATTTATATAAGGAGGTATTCCAGCCCTAAATCCTCCGTTGAAGTGGCGGGTCTCGATCGGATTATGGCATTATGCCCACTCACAACAACAATAATTAAGACTTGAAAAAGAAAATATGCAACTCTCCCATCTTTTTTTCTGTACATACATACATACATAGTGAAACCCCGAAACTTAAGTTTTTTTTTTTTTTGCATTAAAAAAAATCCAACTCTCGCGTCAACTCTCATTAAGTTTTTTTTTTTTTATGTCGACATGAAATTAAGATTGTAAAAAAACAACTCTCACGTTTTTGAGCTTATTAGGAGAGTACGAATGGCAGACTGATTATGGGCTAAAATGCTCTGGGCTTGTAACGCATTTGAAAAGGCCATCTCAATAATTAACGACCGTCCAAACAAAAATGGAATGTCTGAATTTGAAGTCCGGGTCTGAGTTGTGGGTCATTTGTTTGCTAATTAGCCAGTTTTCCGAACACACTAAAGCTATATTTTCCCATAACGATATGTCTTTTATCGGTTTATCCTTCACACTTGGCTGCATGACTTTCTCTACTTAATTATATACTTCCTCTGTCCCATAATTATTGTCCTGTTTGAATTTTTATTTCTAGTTCAAATTGTACTAAAAGTAAAATTTCAAACTGGACAATCATTTTAAAACAAAGAGAGTATATGTTTGCATGACTTTTATCGGTTTAGAAATAAATCATATGTGTGATTTAGCATTCGTTAGTTGCTACGATGGAAGTATAAATACGATTAATAAAAATTAATAATAAACTAATGAGGACAAAAAGCACATTTTTTATTTTTTTTTTATTTTTACTTCATAGAGGCAAACATAAACTTTAGAACTCCTTTCATTATAGAAAAAGAGTTCACATTAAAATTTGAGATTTAACATAAATCTCAAAACTCAATGTTGACTACTATGTTTTATCATTATGTTAAATTATTCATCAAGTTGAAAAAGTAAATATTATTCGCTTGTCCTATCTCAGTGAGTAATTATCTGAGTTTACTAGAGTATTATTCATTGTCTATCTCAAGTAGTAATTCGTTGTCCTAAAATATTCTATTATTTTTTATATTATGTTTTCTAAAAATAGAATTGTTATATTTCTTGAATTTGAAATTATAATAAAAAAATATTTTTTTTATGACAAAAAGGGGATAAATCGTGTAGCAAAGCTTTAGAAGCATTCTTTTTTCCGTACTTATTATGATGGATAAACTTTGATGACAATTGTACTAGGATAAACTTTAGCCATATAGACGGTTTCATTTTATTTTGTTTTTTTCCGGTACAATAGACGGTTTCATTTTGATGCAATCTCCCATTTCCTTTGCTGGCTAGTTCGTTAATTACATCCGACAAGGCAACCAAAAAACTGTCTTTGCTCAAAGTCATGTTCCAATCTTGTTCCAGTTGCGAGTCAAACAATAAAACAAAACAATCATAATTTCCTTACTACTGCATGACATGACTATTAGGCTTAATATTAAGCGTCTGTTCGATAAAGTAGTACTTGATATTAATTAAAAATGTTGAATTTTTAAACAGTTACAGAATAAATAATAAATTAACTTTAATTTTTTATATTTTGTACTATAGTTTCAGCATCACTTAATTCATTAATGGATTTATTTCAAATATGTTAAAATAAAATATAATTAATTAAATAATTTTAAACAGTAAATGTTATTTTTAAATAGTTCTTAATACAATTCCTTTCCGTGGAAATGCAAAATCTCATCATAAAAACAGACACCATGAGAAAAGCGAGTTAATTGCAAGTGTTTGCTTCGAATTTGTCATATATCAAGACATTCCCTAATGCTCAAAGATTCTAAAATTCAACCCCTCCAACGGCGACGGAGCCCTAAGTTTTAGAAAGGACGGGTGAAATTTCAAAAAATAATTATGGGTTAAATGAAATTAATGACAAATCAAAAATATCTTATAATAATAATCGAAAGGAATTTTTTTTTTTTAGTATAATGAATGAGACGGCATGCATAAAACATTAAATTAAACACATTGTGTGTGGAAATCACTAGTAACATTTTGAACTGTGATGTGTCCACAATTTCACCATGTCTAGTGGGTCATACAATCAAATCAATATAGATGTTCATATATGGTAATGTGTTCTCAAAACATAATTAGTACTACTAAACATATGTCAATACTTTTTTTTAATGGAACTTATAAACTAAGAAATATTTTTGACTAAACTATTTAACTAACAAAAAAACGAGGCAATTGATTAAAAAAGAAGAGGAAATCAATATAACGTTACTTGCAATGCAAAAGTTTTAGGGGAGCTTTGAAAAGGTGGAAGAATATTTCCAAGAGAAAATAAAAGGGGGGAAAGAGAAAAGGATAAAGTAAAGCAGAAATGATGGTCACAAATTTGAAGGGGCAAAGAAAGCACATGATTCCTAATGGGTCACGCAACCACGAAAATGATCGCACGCAACCCAACAATTTGATGACCCACTAAGTTAAGCCAGCCAGTCCTCAGCGAGCAAAACCTTCCCATTTTTCCTCTGATAAAAGGCAGGTATCTTGTTCTTGTGGAGCAAAATCCGGCTCCGGCACCCCTAACGGACCATGGTCCCCACCTCCCCTTATCCCCCGTTAGAGCGGCCGTGATTGAAGCAATCCTTCCATTTTCCAATTTAAATTATTGTGCATTTCTAAAACTAAAAGTTACTAATAACATTCTGTATTTGGGGTTTTTTTTTTTTTGCATGATTTGTTAATACAGTAGTATGAAACTTATACTATGATTTATTATTATTTTTTGAAGGTTAAATTATTGTTATTATGATCATTTTTATTTGTCAAAATGACGGTCATATACAGTGACGGATTTAAGGGGGGTCAGGGTGGTTGAAATTTGGTAAAATTTTTATAGTAGGGTGTCCGTTATTTAAAATTTTTTCCGGTGACGGTTGAATAATTCTATTTTTGACCCCGCGATTCGAAAATTCTAGTTCCGTCACTGGTCATATATGAAAGGAAAAAAAAAACTGAGGTTACATAGGACCTTCTTTTTTCCCTCGTAGTTTTTTTTTTTATATATAGTAATAGTTTATGCGATGATACATAAATTTAGTTGTAAATTGTGTTATATTTTACGGGGTTTATAAATTTGGATCCTAATACCCACATTATGAAAAAGGTTTAGGCAGGTCTTAAGATGATTCATCATAAAGTCATCGTCGATGTAAAAATACTACTCCCAAAAAAAAAAAAATTAAAAAAATCGCAAAAGAAGAAGAAGAAGAAGAAATGTGGGCTTTTAGGAAAAAGAAAAGATGGGAAAGACCAAGCAGAAGAAGAGAAGCAGGAGGGTGGTCACGTGCAAAACAATTCCCACAAGGATGGGGAGGGTGACGTCACATTCGACATATAACTGACATTCTATTGGTTGGCCCCTCTGAACTAGACGAGCACCTGACATCTATGGTTGTCGGTCGCCCAGCCTTATCGCGATGGTGGGGCCCTGTCTAGCAGCTAAAACCCGACGGTTTTGAATGATTGGATTGAGTCGTACGTTAGTAAGTGGTTCCTGGACGCGGTGCCGCAACCGCTCCTGAATTCCTTCACACCTGCCACCTACATCAACCAGGTTCTTCTACAAACACTACACCTTTATTTGGGTTATTATATTCATTTTTTTACAAAAATAAAAAAATAAGCTATTTTTTTTTTAAAATGAAATAAACTCTATAATAACTACATTCAGTGAAAGTACTTGTAAAACTTCACAAATTATTTCTCAGTGGGAATTTTGTTTTGAATTGTTTTTTTTAATAAAAAAATGTAGAAAATTGTAAAAACTTATGGAAAATAATAGGAGAAACGTATCAAACAAGCGTTAAGGTATATTATAGCCGATGAGATTGCATTAACTTTCCACATTTCACACCTACATTTCCCGAAATTATTGTCTATTTTAAATTTTTATTTTTAATATAAATTGAATTAAAAGTAAAAAATTTAAATTAAACAATAATTTTGAGTCAGATAAAATAATTAATTTTCATTGCATTTCACATTGAATAGCGTATAACTCTTTTTCTTTTTCCTAATTTCTACTCGAACATGCACTGCGCACGAATTTTTTCCCCTTAGGTCTACATATGATATTAAATGGCAATTAATTTCCGACACCATTTTTTTTTTCCATTTTCTGCTCTACTTCTAAATGATTTAACGCAATTATTATATTTCCTGTTAATATTAAACCCAATTAAATTAACTTTTGGCATTATATATAATCACAATGAGATATGTACAACAAAATTTACTAATTTCCTACGTAAGTTATTGGATAAATATTATCTTCTCCTTATCTGAAATTTAATGATTTTCCAAGGATGGAATTGAGCACAATTACCTTTTTAATACCAAAACATTTCACATTATATCGTGTTAAATTGTATTAAATACAATTTGTTTGATTCATAAAGTTTTACGGTAAACTATATTTTTTATCAAACTGATGAAATTTGACATTTTGGTTATTAGTATTTATTTCTGGCATCATCTTCCCTAATATGTATGCCACGGGATGTGGATGTAATATTTAGAATCATTATAAAGGAAACAAGAAAAGAAGAAAAGCTTAAAGGAGTTGAGAACCTTTAATTGTCACATTCTTTGTGATATATTCGTTAAAAATTTTATATATGTTAGATTATTTGTTAAGAAAATTACTTATCACGTGATTAAAATATTAATATTTTTTTTTGGAAAAGAAAATAAATATTAATAATTAATTAAACACAAAATGTTACCGACCATCTTATTCTAAAACACATTTAAGTTTATCGTAGTAAGTTGTAGGGGGGAGTACCGGAGTAGGTCCGATGTGTATGGTACATGCCTCCAACTCCAACGTGTAGTATTTCATTATTTATTGAAAATATATTTAGAGAATTGAAAAATAGGGTCCCGTCGGCTGGAGGAAAAGGCCATTTAGAGTTTCGAGTCCTTTGGATTGAAGACAAATTAAATTAAATTAAATTAAATTAATACAAAAATATTCACGAGTCTTCCAGCACAAGGCAATTTAACAAACCACCCACCCCAAGTTGTTACTGTTTCTCAGCTCATCCCGTGACGTCTCTCACAACTCGACAACTAATAAACCGCCCACGTACAAAATAGTAGTAGTATACTATTATGGAATTGGCCGTCTCTATTTAATTTCTCCCAAAGTTTATCCTTTGAACTACATTTTCTTTTTGTTGATTTTTTATATAATTTTTTTTATTTATCACAGGAGCAGCTAAATAAAAATCTCCTTAATGTGTTACGTAGTAGAAAATAACGGTAATTCGGCAAATTTATAAAGACAGAAACCTGGGTGTAAATGTTAACAATTTATCCCTGGCTTTCACATTATGCAAATATGACGACCCTATCAAATCACCACAAAAACAAAAAAGGCAAACAAGATGTGAAGATGACTAGATCAAACCCCAATTATTTTAACTCCAATAATTTTATATAAGTGAGTTTTTTTGAATCTCAAGGAATATACGATTCAGACAATTCAAAATGGTGCTGCGTAATTTTGGAAAAGATTACTTCGATCATCGTGTCATTATCACATTTTTATTATGTTTGAGAAATATTACAAGAACTAGTGTTTTTATATTGATTATTGCATATCAATTAAGGTTAGGACTATTTAATAATTCCTCCGTTTTAAAATTATTGTCTATTTTAGATCTTCATTTTTAGTTCAAATTGTACTAAAATTAAAAATGCAACGAGGATTTGTTACTTTATTCACAGGGAATCCAGCGTGCAAATGACGAACGGGACAAATAATATCCATGGTATTTTAAAATTTCATTTTCAGGCAGAATAATTTAGTAATAAAAATAAGCATAGAGTTGTTGGGGGAGCCCACCTTCAAAAAAAAACCGTCTCTAGAACGGGAAGAACAAGTAGAAGAACCCCACACCTCCAAAACGCAACATTGACCTTTTTTCGCCTTTGTGTATAAATTAAGGGAAAAAAAATTAAAAAAAAAAACTCGAAAACCCTGGAAAAATCTTTCACATCCAAACTTACCTGGTTCCTTCTTCATCGTCATCCCTCTGCCTAAGCTTGCCTAATATAAATACGCCCCTCCCCCCTCAACATCTAAATTCCTCCTTCACAAAAAAAAGAAAAAAAAGAAAAAAAAAATCTCTTTATGTTTAGAGTCATTATTGGTGATAGTATTACAATACGATGAGCAACATTCCTACATCCTTAATAAACTCTTCCTTAACTCTGTTTAAACTTGCCATCTCGGCTTCCGATCCTTGGCCCTTTTCTTCTTCCCTTGTCTTGTTGTAACGTTTTCTGTTTCTTGCTCTGTCCCACACTCTAATTCAATCAACACCTTAAAAAAATCCACAAAACCAAAAATCAGACCAGAAAAATTTCTTCTTTGTAGGTCTTCTTTTTGGTTTTTTTTATTTTTTTTAATGAAGAAGATGGGGAGCGGAGATAAAAATCTTCTTCATCTGGGTCATCTGAATCTGAATTTCCACTTACACGTTCCTCATCTTCACTTTCACCACCATCACCACCACCACCACCATCACGGCGGGAAGAAGGAAGATCTGAGGGATATTCCGAAAGGGTGTTTGGCAATTATGGTTGGGGGAGAAGGGGAGCAGCAGCAGAGGTTTATCATCCCGGTGATTTACTTCAACCATCCACTGTTCATGCAATTGCTCAAAGAAGCAGAGGAAGAATACGGGTTTGATCATCAGGGTCCGATTAATATCCCTTGCCACGTGGAGGAATTCCGTCAGGTTCAAGGCTTGATTGACCAGGACAACGAAAGTTTCCATCATCACCACCACCACCACCATCATCACTCTTGGTGCTTCAAGGCCTGATGAGAAGATGAGCTACTTGAATTTTGATACGAAAAAGGAAGCGTTTTTTTTTTTTTTTTTGGTGGTTTTAGGTTGTTCCGACAAGAAACAGAGGAAAAAAATCAAAGTGTACCTAGTCCGAAGTTAGTTTTAGCCTAGCAATATTTTCCCCTTGTACATAGGTCATATGTCTTTGTTTCCTTGCTGTATTTTTGCATCTTTGAAATTAAGATGTGGATGATGATGATGATGAAAAATTTGTGTAAATTTTTTTTTTTCTTTTCCCGCCTGGAATCTATCCCAATTTGGTGAACTGTATTCATGATTTTGCTTGACTTTTTGGCAAAGTAATTCAATATTTATTTGCGTATAATTTGAGCAACTATCCCTTAATTCTGTATTCATGGCAAAGTAATTCACATTTTTGGCGTATAAATTTGGGAAAATCAGAAATCAAACTAGGGAAATCTTGATGTGGACGTCACACATTAATATTTGCAGATTAGATATCCGAAACCATAAGTGGATCAAAAGGCCGTATTGAATTGGTAGTGTATATTGATGAGGAAAGGGGTTCCTGTTAATTTGTGATGGTGTGAATTCAACAATTAAGGTGACTTGTGAAATGGGGAAAATTGTTGGCGGTTGAAACATGGGGAGGGGGGGCAAGAAATAATAAATAGTATATCTGTGACATAAATGAATGAAAGATGAAAGCTCATTGGTTGGGGTGGGAATGAGCTTGAAGATTTGAAGGTAGAAGGAAGAAGAAGAAGGTTAAAACTAAAAAGATAAGCAAAGTAAATTAAAGGGAGGATGGAATGTCCCTTTTGGGATGAACACAGAAAGCAGCTAACCATGTACACACAACAACAACATAGTCATAGATTAAGTACCACGGAGTACTACTTACCTTGGTGGCGTGAGGAAGGAACCCTTTGGGAGTACCTGTTACCTGTTAGTGGTGGCCCCATCCTTCTCCTTTCTTCTTTCAAATTTTTTTTTTTTTTTTCGGTATAATGATACATAAAGCGAAATATTTACTAGAAAAAATAAAAGAAACTACACTATTTCTTGTAAAAAAATTTTATTATTCTAAAAAGAAACCCTTCAATGATAGCTTGTGTCCACTAACAAATGGCAATGATGTTGCATAACTTTCAATCATTATCATGGAATTCCGATTTCTAATATATAAAAATAAGTGTAGGTGAGTCATGTAATTCTTACGTTTTATAGTAAATAATTTTACAAATGTATAATTTCGTTATTGAATTATTAAAATTTATTATATATTATATCTAAATTTTATTTTGTAACAGAGTAAATGGAAGGAAATTCAGGTGGTTTTGTTTATGGTGTGTTAAAACAAATCCATATGGTAAACTTAAAAATCGAATTTTGTCGCTCGCTCATACTAATCCGCTACTAAATTAGGACCGTTTATAAGACGACGTGGTTTGAGGAGGATCTCACGTGGGGAAAATCCCACTTCAAAAAAGGAAAAATCTTGAAGAAGAAAGTCTGGGATTGTCAATGATTACTACTAATACTAATTAGGCCTGCTGGCTATTTTCTTTTCTAACCTTTCTAATTCCAACAAATACGACGATGAACTGTAAACAACTAACAAGGTTTGTGCTTTCTTAAATAACGTCGTTTTACTTATTTAATTTTGTTAATAAAAAGCGTATAATTTTACCACTAGTGCATTTTGGTATTGGCTTTCCAATCAATCATCCCCTCCCCCAAAAAAAGCAGGAATAGAGAATTTCAATTTTAAAGCTTTGGATAAAGGTGGTGTGTGTCTCTGTTCTGGTTCCACACCCCCCACATTGGATAAATTGGATTCCCATTCCACCAATTTGTGCATTTTGACTTGTCTACTTTAGTGGTGAAGGTTGGGTTGGGTCCAATTTTATTTTTTTTTTAGACAAAGATCACTGTTTTTTATTTGCAAAAGATTTGGTCAATCAAATTAAAGGGATTATCTCCGTCCGAGTGGGTGGGCTGGAAAAAGCTTTTTATTGTACTTGGGATGTACTACTCTTTCTTCTCTATCCCATATCCTGCCCGTATCCATTTATTTAATCCTTAACTCACATTTTCCAAACTTTAAGTAGAGATTGGTAAATGTATTTTCTATTTTTTTGTATTGAAAGTGTAAAATACGATGATACAACGGAAAGATTTATAGTATACGTGCATATATGAGACTGGATACGTGACGCATCTAGCTTGTTCGTTCCTTTTTCTGCTTCTCAAATCTTTTTTTTGAGTTAGATGGAATATATTTATTTGGTGAGCTCTTACTTTTCCAAATCAATTTAAAATGAAATCAAGGTGTGATTCCTTTTTCCTTTTTCTTTTGTAATCACGTGACTTAAGTATTTTGTGAGAAGAAATGAAGACCTGATATTCCCCTGTAATGGAGGCGTACAAATTTCGCAAACGATCCACCAGGATGACATGTGATTTTGTATTCCATATTTCTTTTTAGTGTAATTTTTAGGCGGGCATTTCCTCATTCCAGCTGCCATTCCATGATATGTACACGATTTATTGCTATATTTTAAATTGCTGAAATCTCCAGAATATGGAGAGATTGTGTGCCCTGAATCAATCCTTCCCCGATTAAAACTAAATCGAAAGGTTCAAATAATTAAATCGGAGGAGGTGTATATATACTGTATTATTAAAACTATAAACAAATACTACTACTACTACTACTAGCAGGTATATAAATTAGGGCCAAAAGTCAACAGTTCTAATCCCATCTCAGAGGTATAAGCAACAACAACAATGGCACGATTCACTAACGTCATTGTAATAAATAAATAATAATAATGCTCATTTTATAGTTTGGGTTTGAATTCAACAACTGCCAGTAGTAGTAGTAGTAGTAAGTTACACCAAGTTGTACAAGTGGTTGCATTTAAGCTTCTTTCGTTACTTTTTAATGCCACAAAATGCAAGTGTTTTATTTGCTGCAAATTGTGACTTACAAGGTTCCATCTTCTGACACCACTTTGTGAGGCTTGACATGTTCAAGTTTGAAGTTTGAACAGATCATCATCATCGTCACTATTCTGAAAACCTCAAGTGGCACGTTGACTAATTTAGCCCAGGGGTTGGCCGAATTTGATTAGTCAAACACAGATTTCTGATTCTGCTTGGCTTCATTATTTTCGATTAGTTGAGCTACATTGGTTGTATTCCGTCCGTTGACCAACCACAGACGACTACATAAATTGAGTCGTGCTGTTTGGAACTTTTAGTAACTAATACCGTAATAAAAAAGGTTCCATTTTCGTTTATACAGAGAACACACTTTCTTTCACCACATCCCACACACATGCAACCAGACACTTGTATTACACCTTCAGTACAACTGTTAAACTTATCATTTCTACCATTTCAATTCTGCACATTTTTAGCTTAAGAGAAAACAACAAGGTTTATAAAAACCCAAAGAATATAAAGCCAAAAAAAGATGGTAAGAGCACTATTACTAATAATATAAGTTCATTGCTCACTATTAATACGCCATTCCTATCCCGGAAAGGGCCTACTATTGATGATGATGATGCCTCATGTTTGAACTTCGCAATGTAACGCCATGCAAAAATTTTGTATACCCTAGAAAACTTAGCTTCCCGTCTGAATCTCTAATCCAGTCTTTCAATAACGAATAAGCCGCAGGACCAACATTCATCTCCTGTATCATAAAACAAAAAACCAGTCCATTCATTCATTCCTAGATAAAATTAATATAAACAAGAAAATGCAGGAGATCTATTGCTGTACGTGAATTTGCCTGCCCCGTACCTTCGCTATTTCCTCAACGGAGGTCACTCGGTTGCCTTCTATTTCGAAATTCTCATACGCTTTACTTGCAATATGCTCCCACTTCTCCAGAGCCTCCAGCTGATATATGCTAATTGCAGCGGCACAGAATTCTTCAAAGTCCATGCTTTGTAGGGATAAAGGTTCCAACTTCAATATGTAAAAACAAGCCATTAGCAATGACAATTCGAATTGCAACAGGGATGCTTTACCAGCTGAAAAATTCTGCTGTACACTAACTTAAATTGGGAAAGAAAGTTTAAGATAATCTTACGAAATTTAAGATTTCAGGAACCCTAGATTCCATCATTGCATCAGATGCATTTCGTAACAGAGCCTGCAGATACATTTATGAGTTAGATTGATGTAAAGAAGACAAGAATTGTTGTTCAGGTCCAATCTGTAAGGTAACTAAGTTAGAGAAAAAGAATAGGAAAGGCTAATAGAAAAGGAAGTGGAAACTGACTGTTTTGAAATTTTTGAGGGATATAAAACCATCTTCCGGATCAAGAAGCTTAAATTGATCCCTTAAGTAAATCAGTTCATCCTCTGTCAAAGCTTTTGACAGAGCCTGCAGTTCAAGAAAGCCAAAGATACAAATCATTACCAAATATTTTAAAATTCGCACACCTTGATTTAACGCAGATCATACAAATGCTCTATTAAAAACCAACAATTAAGAATACCCTTAATGCAGCACGTTTTAAAGATGTGGCTCGAATGTAGGACTTCACTAGTTTGTAAATTAATATATCAAGCGGCACTGTACAGTTTTGATCTCTCAACCAAGGGTGAGCTGCAAAAGTAGAAGCATTTTAGACTTCCAGGATATAAGAACACAAAATATAAAAGGTTCAGAAAGACACGAAATCAGAATGGTCCACAGAGAACAGATTACGAGTGTAATCCTTTCAGTAATTTTAATTGAATGTAAAACTCACTTAATGCTTGTGCAGCTGACATTCTTTTCCGATGATCTTTGTTCAAAAGTCTTTTTACAAAATCTTTGGCTTCTGCGGAAACTGAAGGCCATGGTGAGTCGTCGAAGTTAGGATCAGCGCGAAGCACTGACCGGAAAATTCCTGATTCAGTACGGGCCCAGAAAGGTCTACTTCCACAAAGTAAGATATATGTTATTACACCAATGCTCCAAATATCCCCCTCGACACTGTATGATCTATGAAGCACTTCAGGAGCAACATAATATGCACTGCCAACAATATCATTGAGACGTTGATCTGCATCACCAGAATAAAGTATAAGTGATACATTGCGCACAACTGAACGAGCAATGTAAAACAAAAAGAATGGAACTCAGGAATGGATAGTGCAAAAATTAATTGTCTTACGACAATCAGTACAAATTGAGACTTCTGGTGAACTTAATAAGAACAAAATCTTATTGCAGATCTCTTAACTGGTATGTGAACTGGTTATACCATGAGATTAGGAAAGGAAATTTAGATACAGTCTATAGTGGGCCAATACCTTGGCATGGTAAACTAACTAATGTCTTCTATAATTTTTAAAAGGATAAATTCCAAATTTATTTCCTAGACATTGATTTCGTGATCAAAATATTTACTGTTTCAAGGACCAGTTATGTAACGGGCGTCGTTATCATTCACAAAATGTACTGACATATGGCAGCAAATCATGAAACTGCTTTCACGACATTACCAAACACCGATTTTTGTACTAGTCTGAGGTGTCATCAACGGAGTCAGGGTCTCGATATCAGATAACCCTTATGCCGAAAAAAAGCTGCATGGGTGACCTTTGTCACATGGGTTGGCCAAAAAGGGGAAAGACACGGGTGCAGGTGCAGAGCACGTGTCAGACACTAAGCAAATTATGGAGCACCAAGTGTCGATGAAAAAAAAGAACCGCTTGGCTTGTCCTTCGATCACATTACCTGTGATTGACTTGGTAATTCGGTTATAATTTATTGTTTCTTTTAGATTAGAAATTTATGAAGTAAATTTCTGCGACCTAAATTTTTTGGTAATTATCTTCTAAAGGACAAGTTGTAAATACATACACGTGTCCATAGCCGCGTTCATCCGTATTGTCATGTCCGATATTATAAGAAACAAACATCAGACACTACACCAGCAACCGACACCCGAATTCAAGTAAATGTGACATTGTGTGCAACTAAATGACATAATAATATGGGCTATTTACTATCCAAATTAGACTATATTTTACGACTGCAATCACCTCAAAATATGATAAATGAGGTGTCAATGGCACATTTCACGGACATACAAATCTCATCTAAGTTCACAAATTGATTTGGGGAGTAGCAAAACTGAAGGCTTTACCATGTTTTACTTTAATTTATTTTTTATCTGAGTGGCTTCATCCAACTTAAATCTAATTCCATTTATGTCTAAGCAGAAAAATCTAAAAAGATCTGATAGTTTAAAAGCATGGAGGAACAGAGATAATATATCCAACATAAAGATTTTGATGCAAACTTATTCTGGTTAAAGCTAGTAGGTCTGTCTGGAAGTCTCACAAGCACAAATAGATAGATATGCAAAAGGTGAATATCAAAGCCACATGAACCATATTTTATTTTGTTGGCACGTGTTTCTAATAAATTGATAATATTTATAACTTGGGGTCGTTTAAGGGAAAAAGGCAGAAAGATCAATCAAGATATGGAACAATTACCAGGCTTGATAAAGTCGGAGAGTCCAAAATCTATAATCTTCAAAGGAGCATCCTCGTCTTTAGTGGCAAAAAGAAAATTCTGCCAAGTGACCACAATAATAACAGATTACTTTCAAGCTCATATTCGATGGCATTTACACATTTCTCAAATGAGTAATTTAATGATTCAATAATTAAGAAAAAAAAATGCATAAGGAACGATGAAAGAGCATGCTTAAAGCATTTCTTTATTTGCAGAGAACATTATGTTTATGTGTAGAGGTATGTGTCTTTAAATACCTCCGGCTTTAGATCACGGTGCACAACACCTTGTAGATGGCAAAAGGCAACAACACTCAACATCTGTACAACAATACTTTTAGCATCTTTCTCTGTGTATCTTCCACCTCTGCAGTAGAATTTGAAAAGTTACAAATTTTAATGATGGGTATAACAAACAACATCAGCAAGGATTATAGAGGCAGTAATACCTAGATAAAATTCTGTCGAGGAGTTCACCGCCTTCACACAATCTGTAAAGTACAAAGTGAAATTCAAGTACTTTTAAGCAAAATTTATTGGTTATCACTAGTCGGGGATTTGGGAAAATGAATTCCAACGAAGGATTCATTCTAGTAATACAATGAGGAGATGAACATATACAGTATTCAGTCGATGAACATACATTACACCTAAATGATTATCTTAAGTAAGAGTCTAAATGTTTGCTAATAGTATTAAATAGAAGAAGTTGTGCCTTAAAATAGCTAGGCAGATAAAATTAGCCTATTGGAATAGAACTTATAACTCCTCTGAAATGATTGCTGATGACAATAGAAGATACTTACTCCATAACTATGTAAACATTCTGCGCATCTTCAAATGCATCGTGACATTTCACCAGATTCCTATGACCAGATAAAGATTTCAATATCTTCACCTCCCTCCGGACATCTTCAATAGAAATTGCTGTAGTCATCTGCCAAATGTAGACTTATCAGTTAAGAACTCCTTGGGAAAAACATAGGACCGATGCAATTGGCAAATCACATAAATAAACTCTGAACAAAAAGGAAACACAAATTTGCTTTTCCAGGACCAATGCAATACGGACGCATCAAGCCAGTCCCTCGAGAAGAAGATCAGTACATTTTCTTTTCCACATCCCTTCTAAATATTGCGGGAAGAATGTTCACCTCCATAATGGGCAATGCATTTGGATTAAAACTTCAACCCCTCCACATGCTATACTAAAGATTTGATGAGTCGTCATTTGCCTAAATTAAAGATTTTCAAGGCTACCCTTGCTTAACAATGGCAAGAGAAAATACACGATTTCATTTTATGTAGATGAGGACTAAGCTTATCTGGCAGCGTGGAATCGGCAAAAACATAAAGTGCGCCATTGCTTGAATTCTTTGGATCAAATTCTAGTAAGATAACAATCAAGATACAACTTTTGTAACTTATATAATCTTGCTAGAATGACAGCATCCAGTTTTTGGCAACAATTTTTCCGTTTTCACTTCCTGTTCTTATAATCATTTAAATATCCCTCAGCATTATTTAATAACAGAGGCAACTACGAATAGAAAAAGGAACAAGAGAAAAAAAAAATGAATACTGAAAGGAAAAAACTAAGAAAAATTAAAATTAAAAACACAGTGATTTATAAGACATACCACGCACCTTAGCTTTGGATATGATCTTGACGGCCACCGGTTGATTCTTTAGCTCTCCTTTCTTACCTTTTGCCCAGCATGTATGTCCAAAATGCCCTCGGCCCACCTCCTTTCCCAGCTCATATTTAGCGGCGAAATTCTTGGGGTACCCAAAGCTCTTATCTAACGGCCGCTCGCCACCCTCATTCTCTTCGCCGCCGTGGTCCTCCGGTATGGGCCCTTCCTTTGGCTTCCCCGTCGCCGTCCCTCCTCGGCGCTTCAAAATCGCAGACATAATAGGCTTGGCAGGCGAGGGTGGGGGGAAAGGCCATCTGAATTTCCTTCCCGGAGTTCTCGCCGGAGACGGAGACGGCCGAACGCCCGCCGGGTACGGGCTTTGAAATGGACTCGCGGCGAATGAATGGGCCGGAGTGCTCTTGCTGGAATGTGAGTGATGTCCGTTCGCCGCCGATGAAGGACCCGGAGAAACATTCGGATTCTGCTGCCGCCTGTGATTCCGACCGTTGGTGGAGACGACGGAGTCGGTACCGGCGGTACTGGCGGAGTAATCGTCGAAGGAAGACGGGACTGTAGTATTATTACTGGATTTGTGGCCAGCATCCGGACCAGTTTTGCTGCAGCATTGCCCCATGGACGACGGCGATGAATTTTCCGACCGGATCAGACAGTCAAAGTCAGCTCATCAACTGGTCAACACTGAATTTTTAAACGACGATGCCGGCTAAAGAAACTGCGCAGTTTTTTACGCGGAAGTTTATATAGTGCTGTTATTACCACTTCACCCCGTAATATAGTAAAGCAGACTACTTTTTGTAAGAAAAGGAAATGGGAACATGATAATTAAAAGAAAAAAGGAATTACCAGTCCGTAATTTGTAGGCAGTTGGAAATATTTATATAAAAAAGGGATTATATTTTGACTGCAAGGAATTTAAAGTAAAGACGTTTTCTTACAAAGATTTTCAGGAGAAAACGTCAGAGGTTATGTCATTATGTGGGTGAAAATACCAAACACAATACCGTCAAATGAGTTCGCTCCTTGTATGTTTGTGTTTGTTTTCATAATTCATTGAAGAGTTTCACATTCCAACATATTTTTTTAATTATATTTCTAATAGGAAAAAACATTTAAAAATACATGTTAAAAAACGAACCAAACATATCTTTAGGTTTGAACTAAGAAGGTTCATTGCTGGGAGTTTAAACCGTAATTATTTTCAAATCACTCCTTTGAAGTTCCCATGTATTGCAAAATGCCACTTAAAATAGTGCCTTAAAAAAAGTCCACATTTAATTTTCAATTTTGCATTGTTTTTAGTACAAAATTTAAAATTTAATGTGGATTATTTTTTTGGGGACGAAAGTAGTATTATACTTATAACCATATGCTGCAGAATTAAAATATAGTATGTCAATGTATAAGGTTCTGTTTCGTTTGATCTTGACAAAATAATAATCATACTAATATTTTTACATTTTCAGCACTCTTCTTCTTCTGCTTCTTTTTCTTTTTACATATGTAATACAAAATTTCTCCAAAATAAAATTAAAATCCCCGATATATTCAAATATTATAATCAATAGGTTTAAATGCACCTTAATCATTTACCTTACCTAACAGCTTATTGATCATTTATTATTTCATACTCCCTCCATTTTTTTTATATGTCTTTCTAGAAAATTCATCAAAACTAATAAAATATTAATTAATTTAGTTAAAATACAAAACACCCTTATTAATTTTCTATACAATTCATCACGAATCAATAGAAATTCATTATAAATACTGTTTCATTTCCAATGCAAGGATAATTTTGGTAAAAAATGGTCAAATGTGTCTCAATTTGTGAATACAACATATATTTAAAAAAATTCACCAAATCCTAAAACGACATACTCCCTCTGTCCCATAATTATTGTCCAGTTTGGGTTTTCATTTCTAGTTCAAATGGCACTAAAAACGAAATCTCAAACTGGACAATAATTTTGAGACAGAGGAAGTATATTTCAAAATGGAGGGAGTACAACATTTCTAGCCCTGGATTAAGTTAAACTTGTACATTTCTATTCAATGGTAATAAAGATTGGATCAGCCAAAGTGGTACTAGTATTAAAGATTGATTATTTTTGGCATATGATTGTGACTGATAAGTAAAGGGTGGACGTAGACTCTATTTTTCCCAGGCTATGGAGGATTGTCAAAATCTGAATAGGAAAAAAACACATACACACACACATCCATCCTTTTGCCGGGACCTAAAAGAATATTTTACCTTAAACCATAGAGTTGAAAGTTTAAATTAAAACAAGGTAATAAGACGATACGAGAGAAGACGAGTATAAGATGTTGTAGAAGAATTGTCATGTTAATTTAACATGATATTCGGAGGTCAAAACTATACGTATTGAAGAGAGGCTATATAATTAATTATTGGTTTTACAATTATTTTCAGATGGTTTATTCTCTGAAGTTTTTGGAGATGATTCTTTTATTTAGTCGATGAAACCAATTATGCCCAATTTGTTTGGATTATCATAGGGGACGGATAAATCTTTGGAGGGTCGGAAATTTTGTTGATATTCTTTCATCACTAAAGAGACTTTGTTTATTTTGCCTACCCCATTATTGATACAGCCACACACCAGGTGGACATAAATGAGTTGCACAAGAGAGATCCAGATTTCCATCTACCGCGGCTCCTTCTTTGAAAATCATAACACTAACAACAATAATTAAAAAAAGAAAATGGGAGTAATAATTAGGCACTCGCAATTGTTGCTGCAACTAACTTGATGCGTTTCCTTTGAGTTTCAATGTTTGACCCTGTCATTCATTTAGGTCAGCATGTCGATTTTATTTGGAACACGGAGTATGATCGATAACTGCGCAATTTTGATATTTTCATCTTTCTGTATTTGAAGAATCATTTTTGGGACGTAAAGAGATTGCCCTTAAGACTAGAATCAAGCATTCAAGAGAACTCATTATGGATGCAAAGCTTACGACCTGTGATATTGCGTTTTGGTTACAACTCAGCACCAGCAAGATAATTGAAAAAACAACACCGGTTGACACTTGACAAACAACCATACCCCCCAAACTGGCTTCTTCAAGGCTAATAAAAGCAACTAGACAAAGAATATCTTTAACTCATATTTTCTCCACTTGAGAATTGTAAAATATAAACTGATACCCTTTATAAGGAAAGAGTAGCAAAAGATGACGATGGGCTATTCCCATGAATGGCAGTAGAGATCCATTGTTAGTCTCGCCACATAAGAGTAAGGATTCACCAACCAAATTAATGAATGTCGTAGGACGATCATTCATTGATAATCTTAAAAGAATAGCGAAGTGGTTGCTTTGGTGTCAAAAACATTACACGAAACATGCCATCTGCCTGCCCGGTCCTGCCCTTATTGATGTCTTCTTCCACAGTTGGAAAATTATATTTAATCAAGGAGGAGAAAAAAGCACACTAACACAAGGGATAGCAAAGTTCTACTGGTTCATTCAACAAGATCCTATTTCAAGCAACTGTAGATGGATGATCTTTCCTTTCTAGCCTTAATAAAAAAAAAAAAGGAAAAGAGGGATTGAATTTTTTCAAGTATGAAAGAAAACCTTGAGTTATACGTGTTGTCAACAACCCGGAAAAAAAAAAAACACAGATGAACAGATATATAACCTCAATAGAAACAGATATAGTCTATAAGCTAGAATCCTAGCTGATTCAATGTAAATTGCGAACTATGCAACTACATTATTCCAGGCAAGGCTTGAATGAATCTTCACCGTTTTCCTCCAGTTTACATGTCTTCCAAGTATCTGCCAGATAATAAATTACTTCTGTTAACTGGCTATGAGTCTGTTAAAAAGCACCAAGCTCAGAGAAACACAAGCACTTCTGCCACAGGAAAAGTAAACCTTGTACAGGGCAAACAGGACAAGACACCTATAAGAATAAATTTATTGTTACATGAAAACCACATCCCGATTTAAAGCAAAAACCAACCTACATACACACCTCATGCAAGAACTTACAGAAAAAGACCAAGCATTGTTCCTCCATAGATTCCTAAGCTTCACATATCTCTTCAAGTAGACATTTAACTTTTACATTTCAGGAGCTCTGCATGGTAAATACTACTCCCTCCGGTCCTTATTGTAAGGCATTTTTTTTCGGAAAGGATTATAAGGAATTTAAATTTCATTTCGTATGTTCTTATAATTGAAAATAAAACCTTAAAAATGTATTTTTACATCTATTGTGTTCTCCCAATAATCATAAAATATTTTTAAGGTTTTATTTTTAATTGGAAGAACATATTAAATGAAACTTAAGACAAATCAAGTCTTATAATAAGGACCAAAGGGAGTACTAACTTTAAATCACCTAATGCACAATACATATAGCACAACAAGAAAAGCATGACATATTGCGGAATTGATTGGATTTGAGAACAAACAGAAGAAACTAACTGTCAACATTCAGGGGAACAACAAATGGATTCACAACTAGCTTTTGCCCATAAGACGAATAAGGTAAATCATTATGTCATATGGCCAACCAAGAGAAGTGCTAACGAACAAAAGTTTACTTCTCTTCACATTAAAAAGATATATGCTAAATGCCATCACTTCGACATTCGGCGCAGCTAAATGAACATCACGTTTCAAGCATGGATACATTACAACCTACTTTGGTAGCCATAATATGCTTTAGCTGAGATTCACCGGGATGGTCCAAGGTTAACTACGGTGTGAATTTGAGAGTCAGGGTTCATGGCTACTAACAATTCTCATCCTTCCATCACCCAGAACCTTTTTTAAATTGAACCAGGATTAGTATAGCGTCCAGCAAAACCCATAATGCAAGTTAGGGAATCATGCTTAAGGTTTATATTGTGAAGCTAGTATAGCACACGAGGCCAATTAAACTAACAGCAAATCCCAATAGGTCAAGTTCAGGATACTAGTTTGATTAAAACCCACTGGAAACAACGGATGGGCATAGCAGGTCATGAAGCTATCTTCACCACCAATAGTTATCTCATAATACCAAGAGAAAGTGCTAAGCAAAACAGTATTAACCACAATAAGCACAAAACGAGAGTTGCAAAACCAGCAATATAGATTCTAGAGTTGCAGAAGAAAATCAAAACGTTCAAATTGCGCAAAAGTAACTTAAATATACACTATAGAAGCTAAGCAATGTACCAACTCACCGTGATAAAATGAGGGGTTTTCTCTGTTTCTCTACCAAGATGCTTTCTTAATGCCCATAAGAGCACCTTTCGAGGCTAATTCCCTGAAGCATATACGAGACATCCTAAACAATTGATAAACGGCGCGGGGTCGGCCGGTGAGAATGCAACGGTTTCGAATCCGGGAAAAGGCGCTGTTCCTCGGCAACTTGGACAGCTTGTACCGCTGTTTTTCCCGGAGCTCAGCAGGGAGATCTGGGTTTCGGCACAGGGCTTTGTAGAGGTTCCGCTTCACTTCGAATTTCTCCGCCATCAGCCGGCGGTTGTGATCTTTCATCACTCTTTTCTCCTCCGCCAAACAGCTGAAATTCCTCCTCACAGCCGCCATCGTCGACTGCTGCCATTGCGGAGCCACTAGCGTGGTGAGTTTCTGCTTCGCGAGATCTTTGCATAAGGCAAACATTTTACTGATGTTTCTCCGGCGACGGTGGCCGCTGGTACTGCCGTGAATGAAAAGGGGTTTCCAATCAGTACTTTGGGTTTTAGCTCGACTAGAATGACGTTAACTTTGTTAGGTTTGGGCCTCGGAGTATGGGTTTTGGTTGTGGTGTGTCAGGCCCATGCACTTTAATAGTAGTAATCCTTCTTGAACACCTTTTCCAGTACAGTTTTGGAAAACAAATTATTAACATATATTATAATTAGGGAACATGGGATTGGACTTGGTAGTCCTCTCACATGATTCTCACATGCTTCTTTTTTTTATTGTTTGTTTTAATTTTTAGTTTTTTTTTTCTTTTAATCCAAACTTAGTGCACTTCTTCATTTTTCTCTTGTTATATTTATCGTAATCTTTAATTAAGATTAATGAAATTTTCATTTCTTTTCATTTTCTATTATTTATTATAAAACGTTTCATTTCTTTTCATCTTCCTTTCATTTTGTGTTCTTTTTATGGAAGTTGTATTTTTCATCTTCCTTAGTCTTTTGTTTTTAACTACATTATTTTTTGTTGGTTGGTTCATTTATTTAGAGTCTTTTCATCTACTATTTTAGTAACCATTACAATATATTTTACTAAAACTATTTAAGGATCATATTTTATTTAGAGTCTTTCATTTTTCTATTTACTTCTTCTTACTTATCTCTTATCCAACTTTTGTCTCTTTTTTTCTTATTTTGCAAGTTTATTTTGATTTATTTTTTCTGACAACCCAATTGAAACTTTAATGTGCAAGTTTTGGCTAATCACGAACATGAAGACAAGTTGCAAGATTAAAAAACAACATTGGTTCTAACAGAAAAATTTAGAAACATGAATGTATTCTTAATTTTAGTAAAGTTTTAAGTCTTTTATACTTTATAATTTGTAAGTAATAGGTAGTGATGTATTTTATAGACGTTTTAGCTAAATTCTTTGAACAAAGACTCATCTCTACATGTATATTTCTTTTAAACCCGTACGCGCGAAGCGCGTTTGATTCATCTAATAAACTATAGTATGAGAATATACTTCCCAGTTCCCAATTCCAATTACTCCCTCCGTCCCATAATTATTGTCCAGTTTGGATTTTCATTTTTAGTTCAAATTGTACTATAAGTGAAATCTCAAATTGGACAATAATTTTAGGACAGGTGTAGTACAACATACTAAAATGATATTAGAACTGTTGAAATTTGATAATAATATAAGTAATGCATCTTTCACCTTGAAATGATTTTTCAGCTTGAAATGACTGTGTGTAGATAATCATTTTTTAACTAAAAAAAGAGTAAATGTTTATGTACTCATTAATTACTGCGTGTCTCTCGTGGACCAGATACATATTCAACAACTAAATGGAACTCGTAATTACTCTTCATGCTTTTAAAAAAAAAATTGTAATGATAATACATATGGGCGAATATGTGGATGGTTTACTTTGATGCTTTCCTATCTTCCGTATGTTATAGTATTATTTTGTATCTCTGTATGAAGTGTGAATATATATGTACTCACTAATTACAATGTGTCTCTCTATATCAGCTACATGTTCATCAAATAAATGGAGCTCATAATTAGTCATACTGTTTTCAAATAATTGTAATGTTAATATATAAGGGCGAAAATGCGAGTGGTTTACTTTGATGCTTTTTTTTTTAATGAAAGAATTTTTATTAACTTCTTAAAACCACCATCAACAGTACAAGCTTACAAACTGACCAACTCTATTACAGCCAGTTTAGAACAATCTTGTCAACTCATTCCCAGCCTATCAAAAAAACTTTTATTTATTTGTCTCATTTTCTGAAAACACAGCTTGAATCTCCAATGCATTTCCTGCTTGATCTCCACAACAAGATTACTAACAGGTCTGCAATCCTGTCCATGTAAAACATGATTCCTCATTTTCCAATTATGATACACAGCTGCAACAAGTGTGCCAAATAAAAGCCTCCGTTTACACTTATTTTGTGTCCAAATTTTCAGTAGTTTGGTCTTCCATAAAACTATGTGGACTAGTACTCTTCTGCATTCCAACCATTCTGTCAATGTTTCTAACACCTGCTGGGAATATCTGCAGTGGAACATCAGATGGTCCAGGCTTTCCTCTTCTAAGTTACATAAACCACACATCATGGGAGCATTCACAATTTTCAGCTTAAGCATTCTGTCAGCAGTCAGCAGTCGTCTCTTTAATGCCAACAACAGAATAAAACTATGTTTTGAGATATTCCATATGTTCTAAATAACAACAGCTTCTTTTAGTTTCTGCCATTCACCTCTCATCCATATATAGCCAGATTTAATGCTGTAACACTCCTTGCTGTCTGCTAACTATTTATCCTGATGAAAATTAGCTTTCAACTGCTCTTTAATCTTCATCAATTTTAATCAATGCCAACAGGCCCTTTTTGGGGGTTGATAATCCCAGATACTTTGTCCTTTGAGATAGTACCCCCGACACCACTTAACCCACGCATTATCCTTCTTGATAGCTAAATCCCATATCTGTTTTTTCATTGTTGCCTGATTACAACTGATGGAATCTTTTATATTCAACCCTCCAAATTTCTTAGGTTTACAAACCTCATCCCAAGACACCAACGAATATGCTCTCCCATTTTCCTTCTTCCCCCACAAAAATTCTCTACAAACCCGAATCACCTGAGATATTGTCTTTTTTGGCAAAATGAAGATAGAAGCCCAGTGTGTATGCAAGGATAACAACACTGAGTTAATCAAAACTACTCTCCCTGCATAAGAGAGATGTCGTGATGACCAGCATTTTATCCGAGCTGTAACTTTATCCACCAAAATCTGGCAATCCAATTCACTCTATTTTCCAGGGGATATAGGAATACCTAAGTATTTCATAGGAAAACTACCCATACTAAACCCAGTAATTAGTCTAAACTCCTCCTTCATATTAGTATCAACCCCTCCATAGTAGAAATGAGATTTACTAAGATTTGCTTTCAGGCCAACAGTCTCAGTAAACTCATCTAAGATACATTTAACTATCCCTACTATCTTTTTATCTGCTCTACAAAGAATAATCAAATCATCCGCAAAGCTAAGGTTAATGATTTATACCATTTTGCATTTTGGATGGAATCGAAAATCCCCCTTTGTTACCTCTGCTTTAAACATCCTGGACAGATATTCCATAAAGAGTACAAAAATCAGCGGGGATATGGGATCCCCCTGCCTAATTCCACATTCCCCTGCAAAAAAAAAAAAACTGTCAGTCCATCATTCAAGTTAAGAGAATAGCTACTAGAAGTTATGCATTCCATGATCCAATGAGAAAACTTGGCAGGGAATCTGAAACCTTCCAACACCTCCTCTATGAATTCCCAGGCAATGGAGTCATAAATCTTTTGTAAATCCACCTTCATTAAGCATATGGGTAAAACATTATTTCTGTTGTACAATTGCGACATCTCTTGAGTCAGTAAGATGTTATGAATAATAAGCTTGCCTCTGACAAACGCTCCCTGATTCTTATCTACCAGATCAGCTAACACATCAATCATTCTATTACACAATATCTTGGTAATACACTTATACAGTGTGTTACAACAAGATATTGGTCGAAAATCAGCAGTTGATTGGGGGTTCTCCTTCTTTGGTATTAATGCAATGATAGTCGCATTTATTTGTTTAAGAAGCTTCCCATATATGAAAAACTCCTTTACAGCCTCACACACACTTGTTCTGATTATCTGCCAAGACTTTTTTGTAGAAACCACTGTTGTATCCATCAGGTCCAGGGCTTTTAGCATCATCTATGGAGAACATAGCCCTCTGGATTTCCTCATCTGTTATCTCTGTTATCAAGTCCAGTTGTTGTTCAGTACTCAATGTGTATCCATTGTGACATATCTCTCTTTTAATAGCCTTTTTCTGGACTTCTTCCCCTAGCAATGCCTTAAAAAAACCTATAAAGTGATCCTGTACCTTATCCCAACCATCAATGACTCTACCATCTACCTCAGTGTATGCCAAAATATGGTTCCTTCGTTGTTTCTGTTTGATCATAACATGGAAATATGATGTATTCAAATCTCCTTGTTGTATCTAATGCTCATTAGTTTTTTGCTGCCTGAAACAGTGAGCGTTGGAACATGCTGCTCTATATTGCTGCACACATTCTTTCTCCTTTTTTTGCAGTTGAATATTTCCTGGTTAACACTGAATTTCTCGTTGAACTTGCTCCATCTCCTGTTTTCTCTGCTGAACTTGATCATCGATGTTGGAAAATCCCCTTCGATTTAAATCCTTCAGAACAGGTTTCAACAACTTTTGTTTCTGGACCAGCCGAAACTGATTGGTGCCCCGAATGTGGGATTGCCGTATTTGTTGAACAATACTCTAATATTCATCTGAGTTAGTCCACGTATTGAAGAACTGAAAAACTCTTCTTACTTGAATGCTGATTGGAATCGCAACGAATGAGTAAGGGGCAGTGATCTGACAGACCCTCAAGAAGAATTGCCACCAAACTCTTATCAAATTCCATCAACCATTGCTCATTAACCAAAACTCTGTCCGATAGAGCACAAATCCTGCTAATCCCCACTTGTTTGTTATTCCAGGTATAAGGCCCTCCCTGAATGTGTAAATAACTTAACCGGCAATCATCAATAAACATTTTGAAATCTCCAATGTCAGCTGTTGTTACTTGTAACCCCCCTCCCCCAACTTTCTCTTCCTGCTTGATAACAATATTAAAGTCATCAGCTAAACACCATGTTGTTCCAATTGTATGACTCAGATTAGTTAACTCCTCCCATAGTTGTAGTCTGTCAGTTCTGGAATTAGCTGCGTTTACTATAATAAGAGCATATTTCCTTTTACTTATTCTTTCCTCTACCAAACAATGCAAAAATTGTGGTCCTCTCTTCAAAATATTCAAGCTCAGATATGCAAGCTTCCAAATCATAATGACCCGATGCCTTTCATCGTCACTGCTATTCCCCGTATATCCATATTCTGGTCCCCATTTTTGTATTATTTCCATCATATTTTTCTCCCTTAGCTTTACTTCCACTAATCCTAATATATTAACTTGCTGCACAGAGATTAATCTTCAAAGCTTTCTGTGCTTTAGGGAGCTGTGTAGCCCCCTAGTATTCCATATTACGATATTATTCATGAGGGGTAAACCCCTGCATGCTACTCCCCTCTCCTTCCTTACTCATCCAAATTCGATAATGCTTCAGTGGATTCCCACTGTAGCTTGACTTATCCCCTGAAACTTGGCTGCCAGCAAACTATTGTTAATTATGCCCTTCTGCCATAGGAGGATCCTGTTTCTTCTTAGCAATAGATTGATAGACAGTTTTCTGGACAACTGTAGACTTCTTTACTGGCTGAATCTTCTTCCTACATTTCTCCGTTTCATGTCCATAACCCTTGCATTCCTCGCACTTTATTGGTTTCTATTCATAGTCAACTTTCTGTTCAATAACCACTCCATACTCATCTTCAAACCACAATTGATCTGGCAAGCTTTCTGTAACTTCCATCTCAACCAACAATCTTGCATAATCAATCATAAGCTTATTTGCTGTCATATCATCCATTTTAATAGGTCGTCCCACAGCACTAGCAATACGACTGATAGTTTTCGAGTTCCAGTATTTAAGCTTGAGATCTGGCAGTTTAACCCAAATTGGAACCTTCAATATTTATTCTAGCTGAAATTCTTCATCAACATTTCAGTTCTTCACTATCGGGGGTTTGGCATCAAAATGATGATAAGGTTGATTTAGCACAACATTCTTCCCTTCTATAGTTTTAAACCTTACCACAAAGACACCATTAGCCATCAACAACACCTTATCCACTCTAAATCTACCCCAATTCCTCTGGATGTATGCATTTATGACCCGAAACGGGGGATGACTATGCAAGACATAATATAGGCACAAAGAATTCCGGTACTCAATCTCGCAGTCAATTTCTTCTTTAAGAACTTTATCAATTTTCTTATCTGCCACCAACTTTGGATCAAAATATTCCTCCAATTTCGATCAATCTTATCTTGCCCTAATTCTTGCTTTCCCCCCATTCACTAAGTGTTTCCGAACTCATAATTTTAGCATTACACAGCTTCTCTAATACCGAATTAGCACGATTATCAATTGATGCCAGGGATGGACTAGAAATTCTTACCAGAATCTGAACCTCCGATTATTTTTCAGTCATATCTGTTGGCTTCGAACAACTTCCTTTCTCCACTGCAGCTTCCAATCCTTCAACCCTGACCACCTTCTGAGGAGATTTCGCCACAACCTTCTTCCCCTTAGCAGGCATTGCCATGACTGATACCCTAGGTACCGACGTACTAAGGAACAACATAGAAAAAAATGCCACGAATATTCTCACACAATAAAACGTGTTTTCGCCCTCAGATAACGCCTGTCACAGTATTTAGTTTGATGTTTGGTAATATTTTTTGATGCTTTTTGTATCTTCTATTTGTCATGTTCTTTTTCACCTCTATATTCGTATTTAATTCAAAATTTAAGCCTTTGTATTATGCTCCAACCGTCCCTATTTGACCATAAATGAAATGATATGATACATGTTTTTAGTTCAGTAAACTTTTAAATAATGTGTTTAAGAATTAAGACTTACATTTTCGCTATCGCAAGTTTGCATAATATTTAAACTGTTATAATTACCGCTAGATGTCTTTTGATTGTTTTTCTCCAATCAATGAAAGAGACGAGGAAAGAAAAGAGAGAGAGAGAGAGAAGAAAAATAGTTTCTCAAACAAAACGTGGAATATTATTGATCCTAGATAAAATGGGCTCAAAACCCAAAACATTGGGCTCCATTTTTGAATTCAACTCAGCCCAACAAAGCTATATCTGATGCAGAGTGGTCCATACACAGTAGACGAAAAATAGGGGAGAAAAAACGCTGGCGCCCAAATCAATCTGATTTTGGCCAATCGCAAAAACAGAAAAACATACTGTCGTCAACGTTTTTCCCTTTTAGCTCCGATTCCTCTATTTTTGAAAATATAAACTCCTAGGACCAAAAAATAAAAAAATAAAAAAAGAAAAAACTAAATCCATCTTCCCCAACCCAAATATCTCTCTCATCACTCATCGGTCCAATTCTCTCACTATTCTCACAGTTGTTAATAGAAAGTATAGCTCTGTAGAGAGAGAAACGGGGAGGGTAGAGAGAGAGAGAGGAGAAGACAGATTGTGTTGTGGCGCTACTTTACTTTATACTATTTTCCATTTCCCTTTCAATCACTCTTCATGCGTCCACTCATTTGACTGATTTATTTTTCCCTCTAGGGTTTTTCAATTTTTCCGTTTGATTATTTTTTTGGTTCATTTTTCTGGCGCGGTCTCGGTGTATTGTTAGGGTTCTTTCTTTCCCGGCACAGGTTTAGGGTTTATTGATTTCGGATTGGTGTTAGCATTGCGACAATGGAGGCCGCGGCTGCTGCAGCCGCCGCCGCACGCGGTTCTTCTTTGTCCATTCCGTCGTCTCATTCTTCTCGCAAAGAGTGGCGGGTTGTCTCCGAGGCATCGGTTCGGAATTCTGGAAATGAGGTAAATCATGTGCTTTCATCCCTTTATCACTTTGACTAAGTAGTGATTGTTCGATTGTTGTTCCATCGTACTCCCCAAAAAAGGATTATTTAGTATTTTAATTCTCAAGTACGAACGACGGATGCTGATTTTTGCAGGACTTGGAGCGTTCTAAATTAGGACAGTCCGACGAGAGATTGATATTCGAGGTAAGAAATGGATACTTGGAAATTTGGGGACCTAGCATTTCCTCCTTATTGCCTATTATTATCTCACAAAAAAAAAAAGAAAGAAAGAAAACATAACACTGTAATTTTCATTATTTATCCTAAACTAATAATGAATGCCAATGAGAAATGAAGGTGTATTTGTATGTCTTTATTAAGGTGCAACAGGGGGGTAGTAGAGAGCCTGCAGATGTGGACTTTTGTTCCATTACAATTGATGGTAGTTTGGACAATGATATTTTGCAGCAGAGGCTGCATAGTGTGGTGAAACAAAGAGAAGAGTTGCAGCAAATTGAGACTGATCTTCGCGCTCAGCTCATTGCTCGGGTAGAAATAATGGAGATGCGAAATACTTACGATGCTCAGATTAAGGATCATGCCAATGTCAACATCAAACTGCAGGTCTCATATACGTTGTTAAATTTCATTTTCTATGCATGCTTGCTTCCTTTATATTTATTTTTAATTAGAAATTCCACGTTGCTCTGTTTTTCTCCGATGCTCTTGCTCAATTCCCTTTTCCTTGCCATTGAAGGAACAACTGCGAGAGAAAGAACAAAGGGTGCTTGAGTTGGAGAGAAAGATTGATGAGAAAGATAGGGAATTACATGCCATCAGACTAGACAATGAAGCGGTTTGTTTCCTAACTTTTTTCTATTAGATGGGTTCTTGCTAGAAGATGAAATACGTGTTGTCCCTGCGATTCATAATCTATGACCTTTTCCCATCAACTTTAGCAGGCTTGGGCGAAAGAAGATCTTTTGCGAGAGCAAAGTAAAGAACTACAAACGTACAGGTATAAGCTTTTCATCCTCTTCTACTGTGGTCATCCTGGCTTTTCTGTGAGATGAGGAAACATTACTAAGTTTTATCGACTGAGTACAACAGGTCTTTAAACAGTTCTGTCTTTATGTCTTTCTTTGCAGGAGGGAACGTGATAACAGTGAGGCAGAAAGGGCTCAGCATATCAAACAAATTCATGATCTCCAGGAACATTTTCAAGAAAAAGAGCAACAGTTGATGGAGTTGCAGGAGCAGGTTCTTAATTTTCATTCTTAAGTTTGCAGTCTTCAGATTGTAGACTTGTGACACTCTATAGTTAGGTCTTCATCATGTATATAATGGAATGACTTACCAGATAATTTATTTCAAGCCTACTATTTTTTGGCCATTGTTCACTTTCTGACAACAGTCCTTTAACATTCCCTGGAAGAATCTTATCAGTTTCTTTCCTGCATTTTGTCCCTCGGGATAATTTTTTTTGAAGTGGTATTCTCTTTTTACTTTTTCCTGTATCGTGACCAAGTGACGAAAATTTGATATGCTGCAGAATAGAATTGCCCAAGAGACCATCCTCTACAAAGATGAGCAACTCAGGGAGGCCCAGTCATGGATAACTCGTGTACAGGAGATGGATGCTCTACAATCAACTACAAACCAGACTTTGCAAGCAGAACTTCGGGAGCGCACAGAACAATATAATCAGCTTTGGCTTGGTTGTCAAAGACAGGTTGTTAATATTAGCCACATTGTGCTCTGAATTACTTCATTTGTGTGTTTTTTTTTTATGCCAGTGCCCGGATTACCTGTAGAATGTACCATTTATGCTAGTTTGTATTTCCTTTTGATAGTTTGGTGAGATGGAACGGCTTCACATGCATATACAACAACTTCAGCTTGAACTGGCCGAGGCACGAGAGAGGAACACATACTCAGATAAGTCGCATATTTCTCCACCAAATACAAAGGATGTTTCCCAAATGGGGCAGAGCAATGGCGGCCAACTGGAAATTAGTGGAAGTAGTTCAACTGATGGTAGTTTTGGCTTGCCGAATGGTAATGGAGATAATGCCTCTTTTGTCTCTGTGGGGAATGCATCAGTTCAGGTGAATTATGCTGCGGTTATCTTCTAAATCATGTATAGGAAATTGGTAAATGATAATCATCTAGAGTTGCTATAGATGAAAATTTTATTATATTTTCATTCAAAATGATCATTTAAGGGGCACTATAAATCCTTGTAAAAGTTTGGCTATAAAAAGTTATCCGTTGGTGGAAATTATGATCAACACAAGGCACATACCTCATTTGGTTAGAGTTGCAGAGCTTTCTTTTATTTTCATTCTGTGGTTGAGAGAGTAATAAGAATCCTTGTCTGTGTATGACTTTGAAGCTTGGATCAAGTATATCTTTCTGAAATTTGTTGCTGTCAATAATTTTAATAGATATTCTTGGATTTAAATTGCCTTTTCCCCCACCCACCTGAAAGTCTTAGTAGGTTTTGGATCATGTTTCTTTCATTCGATATGCTAATATGATCTCAGTTTTGTTGGATGTTCCCAGGTTGATCATGCCCAGGGTGTTCCGATTGCTGGATCCTCCCTGCTGCCAATGCCAACCTACCTACCCCATGGGCAGGTGACTGCTTTGCATCCTTATGTAATGCATCAGCAAGGTGTTCCACATTCTCTACCGTCACATATTGGACCTTTCCATTCAGTGCCAGCTGTGTCTTCTGTTCAGCAGTGGCAAAACCAACAGGTATTTGTTGAAATTTTTGTTATCCTGCCTTTTGAGGAGTAATTTCACCATTGTCGCTTATCTTTTAGTTGCTCTTGTTCTCCCCAAGGTTTTGTCAGAGGGTCCCAGCATGGCTACTAACGACCAACATCCTCCACTGCAATCTGAAGCTACCATGCTGAGATCAGATACCAGTTATGGCTATGAATCCTCTGTCAATGGACATGTTCTTCATTCAGATTACATGAATGCGAATATCAGCCAAGGACTGGAGCCTCATTCTGCTGTTTCAACACCGGACGTGGAGGGACGGGTAGGTGAAGAATGTTATTGTGTTTCTACAGCTATGTTACTGTTATTATATGTTATCTCATTCAGTTTGCTAAAATCTGTCATAGGTGCTTGAGTCAATGGATAAAGGCTACCTCTCTGAAGCTCATTCTCAACGGAGCTTGCAGCAAATTTCCTCCCAGTTTCATGAAGCTCTAAGATTGGATAATCTTGAACACAATAATGATCTGAAGGTAAATTGTGTATTTCATGCTTTTCGGTTCTGGCAAGATTGCATGATAGTTGTTTGTTTGTGCTCATCTAACAGACTTACCAGTTTTGACTAATAGAACTCAAACTATTGTCTGTAATAGGACAAGAATGTCAACTCATTACCTCATCCTCCCGCTGAAGCCCAAGGGGTTTCTTTGGAGAAAACTGGTTCAGTATCCAATGTGTCATCACCTGAAGAAGGGAATAACACTGCAACTTTCAGTGAAAATGCATCTGACTCTGCCTCTGATGTTGTTCTTACTGAATCCTTTTCTTCCACCGGACAGAAAACCATAGGCATGGTTGGGAAATCATTAGAGGCTAATCTTTTGGATGAAAGGTCATTATTGGCTTGTATTGTTCGTACAATCCCTCCTGGCTCTGGTGGTAAAATTAGGATTAGTTCAACGGTGAGAAGGATCTGAATTTTTTTCCTTTGTTTTCCTTTTGTATAGGTTAATGTAGGTTGCTTACTTGGATCATTATGTCTTATGTATGTTTGATCATATCGTCAGCTTCCAAATAGACTTGGGAAGATGATTGCTCCTCTACACTGGCATGACTACAAAAGGAAGTATGGAAAGCTTGACGAGTTTGTAGCCAGCCATCCTGAAGTATGCTCTGTCTTCCTTACTGTTAAACTACTTGCACTTTACTCTAGAATATGGTTGAATAACTGCATTTTCTGTTACAGTTGTTTGTAATCGAAGGAGACTTCATTCAGCTTCGAGAAGGTGCGCAAGAAATTATAGCAGCTACAGCTGCTGTTGCCAAAGTTGCTGCTGCTGCAGCTGCTGGGCCATCTGCTTACTCATCGCTGCTGCCTTCTGTTGCTGTTACTCCAATGGCGCAAACCCACCGGTTGAAAAAACCATCATCCATTGAGTCCTCTTCTGGGAAGTCTGACGGGAGCGTATTTAAAGATTATGCGCCATCCAGATCTCAGAATCTCGGGGATAATTTATCTCAGCTGTCTGCAACACAGAACCAGCGGCCAAATGGTGTTTCTTTAAGCAATTCAGCTGTAAAGATATTGAGCAAACCTAAGGATCAGCTGGAGGTGAATGGTCTTGATGGCAAGCCTGGGCAAGCAGTGCTTTTGAGTTTTGGAAATGGAACAAGCACTGAGAAGAATGATTTTAGAAGCTCCCAGGCCAAGGGTTCAACAAATTGGAAGGCCAATCTGAATGTTGTTGGGAAACAGTCTGGAAGGTACTTGTAATCTTTACCTGTTTGTTATCTGCTTTACTTGCAGAATGGTTACGGTTGATTCATTTTCCTTTTAGAAGATAGGTAAGCAATTGTTACGTTTTCACGTTCAGACAATTACTTCTTGAGTTGGGTTTTTATTCTTGAGTTTACTACTTTTTTTGGTGGTTGATGATCATGTCGACCTTGTGGTTTTTTAAATTTATGGAGCCTGTATATTTGATTGCAGCTTTCATCTGTTAGAACAAGTTCTTTTCTTCTGCTAACATCCATAACTACTCCCTGAATCAAATTGAAGGCTTTTTTGTTGTCGACCTGATTTTTTCCACTAGCATGTGGAGTTCTTTGTTAAGGATGTATTCATCCAAACATGACTTTTGTAGCTCCAAGCAACTGTTTAATTTTATTGCAGAAGTCTAGTTGCATTCAATAAACATATTACCCACAGTTTAGAAGATTGAGTTGGACATTCAATAAACATATTACCCACAGTTTAGAAGATTGAGTTGGAAATCAAATGTGTATCATTATCTGGCTCAAACATTTCATTCCGCTCAAATTTGTTGCATTTGGCGCTTCATTTTCATCAAATTTGCAGGGCTTCATGAGGATGTGGGTGTTTGATTGAATGGCTATGTTACAAAAGAGCATCTGGGAAGTTTCACGTTTTGATGACAATAGCGGGGATGATGACAAGAGGGAGGAGGCCAACATA
This sequence comes from Oldenlandia corymbosa var. corymbosa, assembly GCA_949775105.1. Lineage (NCBI taxonomy): Eukaryota > Viridiplantae > Streptophyta > Magnoliopsida > Gentianales > Rubiaceae > Oldenlandia > Oldenlandia corymbosa. The sequence continues at coordinate 773,080 of CATKSE010000001.1, read as the reverse complement.
CTCTCCTAGTTCGAATCTCCAGTTTACTCAGCATTAGACATCAGTTTAGGCATTGCACCATTATTTAAAACTTGCCTCATTCTCTCTCTGTATTTTGATATGCTGAGAAACTGTGTATTGTTCATCATCTTTTGTAATCCTGAAACTGTGAAATTGGTCGCAGAAATTTATTGCTACCTTTTTTCTCAATTAGTTTGAAAAGTTTGATCCAGATTTATAAAATTTAGTTTGATTACATCATATAATTTTAAAAAGATACTAATTTATGGATGGCTGGATTGTTAATGAACTTGGCAATTTCTGAATTCTGAATGGTTTCAGAAGCTACAGTATATGGCGTTCCTCTCAATATATTCTTTAAAAACTTTTGTTATGTATTCATTAGCAACCAAGAAAGGGTGGCAATGCATATACAACATACGGATTTCAATTTTCGAAAAAACTAGCAGCATGGAAATATAAGTTCATATGCATCTGCCCATTAGATAAAGAAAAGGAAGAACATTAAAAGTTTTTGCATGTTAGCTCAAGACACTGGTTTAGTAAAAACTGAAGTAGCATTTAGTGGTGCCCTAATGTAGATTTTCCTTGGCCATCACCAGAATTTGTGTCCATGGGATTTTGTTTACCCCCACGGCCCTCCATCAAACCACCTGAATTGGAGAGGCCGGCTTGACTGATATGATGCATTCCAGCTTGACCTTGGAATTGTTGTTGGTGCTGTTGTGCTTGTGCCTGCAAGTGGAATAGTTGCTGTTGCTGTTGCTGATCAGAACGCATGGCATTAAGCTGGAATGGTAACTTCTGAAGAGGAATGCCTCCCTGCAGCTGCTGCTGCTGCTGGAGTGCCGTGTTCTGAGCATGTTGTTGCATATAATGTCCTTCTTGAGGGTTAGAATTTGGCGGAAGCTGCAAGCCAGATAGTTTTAGAAAGACGGGATAACACACAAGTATTAAATCAAATTACCTTAAATCTACCTGGGATGGCGGTGCTGACGTTGATGGTGGCGGTTGAGCATCAGCAATCGCAGCTAGATACATCAAATTTCTCTGAAGAACAGCTTGATATCTAAGTCAATTGAACAGTAGCAAAGTGTCAATAACATCCTAACTATGACATAAGTAAAAAACTGAGCATGTCCAATTACTTCCTGGCCAATAATCCAATGCACAATTGTAATAGGACCACTACATGCGAAGAATTCTAAGTCAGATACATCCTACATCAAAGACATGCAGAATTTTATCTAGCTAAACTACTATATTATCTTACATTACTACACAACAATATTCACTTGTGACAAGAAGGCGAGAAGCTGATAAACAGTTCTAGTTCTCATCATAAATTTAAGGTTGCCTGATCCACAGCAAACTACCATGTAAGTCCTTCCTATCAAGCAGGACCATACTCTAACCAAGAAAATATACATCTAACAGGACTGTACTTTTAACCCCAAAGTTAAGGAAAATCAGTTGCAACAGTTGGCGGTATTGCAGGATAACATACTTAACATGTTGAACCGGAGAAAGCATGGCTGGAATAGAAGGAAACAGTTCAAACTTTCAACCTACTTCCCACATAACTGGATCCCATTACCGCAGTCAAATTCACATGGTTGTTGTATTTGATTGTCCTAGTCTCCTAGAACACTACAGGGGCAGCACTAAGAAATTAGTTTCTTTAGTCATAAAAGAGTTGAGTTTAACAAATTGGACCTATCTAAACAAGCTCTGTGATATCTAAATAAATTGGACCTATCCAAACAAGCTCTATGACAGGTCCCACTATTTTTTCAGGGATATTTATACATGGTCTGTACCTCTAAACCAAAGATTGCATCTAGTTCATCCCATAACACTCAAACCTTTTTGATGAATAGTTTAAAAAATGGTAAGGCAATCTAAAACAATCACCAGACTATTACACGTCAAGAGTCAAAAAGGATTCTCATCAACACAACAAATAAAGGATAAACATGCCAGATCTTTATTATATCTCACAAGATAATGTAATGAACAACAAAACCCTTCAGAAAATAGACTGACAGCCATTCTAAGCACATCAATTTGAGATGAAATCACATCTTGGCCATCTCTGACATTAAGGCAGAAAAAGGCAGTATTACAGCCTAGAAAGCAAGAAAGATTTTCACGTCAATGGCTTTGGATACGCTTCTTATCACATACAACTAAAATAAAAGCCTACCCAAATAGCAACTACTCCCTCAGTCCCCAAATGATTGTCCTGTTCGAAATTTAATTTTTAGTTCATATTGTACTCGAAGTGAAAATTCAAACATGACAAACATTTTGAGACAGAGGTAGCAATAGAAAATCAATTGCAAAAAAACAAAAGCTGTGCATAGGTGATGAGTAACTCACTGGGCACATTCGTTAACTTTTCCAAGATTCTGATTTTCTAATATGGCCAAGATCAAATTTTTATTGTCATCCAAGCACTGCAAAACAGAGGGACAAGTCAAACCAAATTTGATTATTTTAACAACAAAGTGAATGAAAATCATAAAATCCCCAAACCGTTAAACAATTGAGAATCCATTAATATCAGCAACAACCCCGTAACAAGTAAAATCATAAAACAAAATTATAAGGGGAGGAAAACCCTTTCATAAATATTCTTGAGAAAAAATTAATCTGCATTTGGATCCGGAAATTTGGTAGCTAGAAAACAGGCGCTATACCTGTAAACAATTATTATTGAACCAAAAAATAAAAATAAAAAAAGGAAGAAGAATAAATAACCAAAGTAGATTGACGAACCTTTTGAATCTGCTCGGTGGTGATGGAGTTTGGGGGAAAGGGTAACGGGGGAGCAGGGACAGGGGAAGAGTTCAACGTCGTTGGTTGTTGCTGCATCTTTTATCCGAGTTTCAAAGAGGAAACAATACAAACAGGGAAATCCCTAAAACCCTTAAAATGGAAACTTAAACCCTAGGAGGTGGAAAGGGGGGAAGACGAAGATATGGGAGAAGAGCTAGTTGGAGATTTGGGGAAAATGATTTAGGTTTTGTTTAGTAGTGTGATTTGGGGATTTTGTTGGAATCTGTTGAATGGGCAAAACGAACGATGGATTAGTTGGGGATTACAGACGGCTGGAAAATAAAACTGGCAGACAAAGCGGCGATTGCGGGGCGGGAAATTGCAATGTTACCAATTTAGGGACAAACTACATAAGTTTATTTGTATCTAAATTTCTTCTTTATTTTGTCCAAATCACTCTTATCTCCTTTAATGGTAGTTGTAGAATCCGAATGTGTACAACTACTTTATTTGAGGTTGGAATAAAGGATGGATATAAAATTTAGGGAAAAAAAATAGTTTTTGGTCTTATTAATTAAGGTAAAATAAAATTTTTATATTTGTTAAAGTTACTCTTGATCTTTATGCTACTCAATTTATTGGACTTATATTATGAATCGGAGGTAGTAGTATGCTGTACTCCACGCCCTTATAAGTTATAAGGTGTTTTGAACATGAAAATGCATTTTAAGGTTTTATTTTCAACATGAAAAACATAATAAATGAAATGTAGAATAAACAAATAATTGAAAATGTATTTTAAAAATATTATTTCAATTAAACAAATACAATAAATGAAATTTAGAGTAATCAAAATGTTTTATAATAGTAATTGTTAAAGGAGTTTTCCCTTCAATGAAATTCAGGTGTTCAAGAACAATCCATTCCAAGTCGATTTGAGGCTACTTTTAAACCGGAGATTGACCCGCGGGTTCATAATCCCTGAACCAATGAAATGATTAGCACAAAAAAGTTTTCCTAGTTTTTTTTTTTCCCTCTTTGGTTTACACTACACATTTTGGTACAACTTTCACGCTAAATTGTAGAAAAATGGTGGGTTATATTGTATTTATCACCACAACTTGTTATTCTCACGCCACATATACTAAGTTTTGCAGGTAATTCTCTTTAAATTTCTTATGCATATACCCACTTTTGAAAAAAGCTAACTTGGAAGAGTTCATTTCTCTGTGTCTTATCTATAGAGGAGATTAGTGTAAGTTTTTGCGAACTAGATTAGAGAAGGCAAGGTTTAAGAGGCACGATTCTAATGTTGAATTTATCGTTAGTTATCAGTAAGGTTGTGTGAACCTTGCAGACAATATTTATTAACATATTAATAATTATTTATTTATTGATTAAATAATAAATTTATAAATTAATAGAATATGGTCCTAAAAATATTAATTTATTGATGTTTAACTGATTATTACTCCCTCAATTTCAAAAAATGTAAGTCACTTTAGACTTTACACGTAAACTAAGAAGACAATCATTCAATAATTAATTTTTGTGTTAAATATCTGGTTTATCCCTCATTAATTACATTGAGACTGTATACAATACTAAATAAAAATAGATTGACATTATTTATTGATTGAGGGTAAAGTTAGAAAATAGTCATTAATTTATCTTGAAATGTTAAAACGACATATATATTGAAAAATCTCTCCAATTTTAAAACGACTTACATGTCGAAATGGATGGAGTAGTACTAAACAAAATAAGAATGAAAAAATTATGAATATTTATTGAAAATGTAAATATAAAGGTAGTTTGTTTTTTCTCGAAATTTATATCTAAAGTAATAAGTTAAAAATTAAATTTATATCGTTAAAACTCGACTTTATCTCCTAGTTCTTAGAAATTAAAAATTCTATTATCAATTTTATCCTAAATTAATAAGTAATCATTTCACGTGCCTTAGTTACTGCCAATACTCAAGTTCTTTCTCGTTACTCCATTGCAAATATATGAACCAGGTGAGGAAGAAGATATAATGAAGTAGATATGATATTTATAAACAACAAATAGATAAACTTGGTAAGAAGACGAAATAATGAAGACGCTCATTGACCTTATCTTTAAACATAAACAATCCGAGATTATTAGCGCTTGCGATAATCAAGTACGAAAGAAGAACTGTGGAAAAAGAAGAAATGGACGAGAGAATATTCTGAAGAAAACAAACATATCCTGAAACAAGATGATGGAGGACAATAAAGATAAATAACAAAGTAGATCTATTTATACACTGCAACTTTGAAGCTTCATCGATATTTCTGGAATCGCGCTCCAAAAAATTTCAAAAATTTAAAAAAATCTGGTGATCTAATGGATTCTTATGGGGTTCCACTATTCTAGCGTTACTTAAAAAAAATCAAAAAATTTAAACAATTATAGCAAAACTAGATAGAGTAATTTACTCAAATATTCCTTTATATTTACAAAAAAATAAAATAAAATTAATTTGATCCACAACATTAATAATTTACTGGTTTTGTTTGTTACGTTTGTTTTTTTAAATTAATTTGATCTTTTTTTTATCATTATTTTTTGACACTTTACATTTAGCAGTTCTCAAGTTGACCAATTTTGAGTCGGGTCAATAAGGATATCTTTGGTGTTTCATAATTTTAATTTTTTGAAGATAAAAATTTCAATATTTGGCAAATAATATTAAAAATAGAATGTTACCAAATAATTAGTTGAATCATTAAAAAACTAATAAATCAATTTTTTAAATTAACTCTAAACTTATGTCTCTTAAACTAAAATTGATTCATTCATCTATTAGTATTATGTACCCATTAATCATAACAGTGTATTTTCCTTATGATACGGCTATTATCAATAGTTTTAATTAAATTCATTGAATTAAGAAGTCAACTATCATAATACATGTTTAATGTTTTTTATAAAGTATATTACACTATCCAAACTCAATTAAGGGCATAAACAAGATAATCGGCAACAACACCACCACATTCTCTCAATCGATAAACTTAAATGGTAAATTGAATATACCGTGATTTGTAATGCCAATTCCATTGTCGATAATTGTGAGGGTACCGTTGGCTTCTACATCCAAATCTATGTGGAGCAGAGACTTCGAGATAGGGTTGATCTTGTCGAAGATTTCACCCAAAGCACGAGATGAATTATCGATGAGACTAATTAGGAACGAGTCGCAATCGGTGGCTTGGGAAATGGACCGAATACGCTATTGGACCTTGGACTTAAACGCAAACCATCCAAGATCATCATTGGCGCCCGCCATTATGAAAGAGAAATCGTGAAAATATAGGGGAAAAAATATATTCTAGAACTAAGTCGAGCAAATTGGGGGATAAGGAAGAAGAAATAATTGATCTAGATATTTCTGGTATTTATACACTGACAAATTGAAGCTTCGTTGATGTTTCTGGAATCGCCGCCAAAAATTTTTTCAAAGATTTGAAAACCTCCAAAAATTTAAACAAATAGAATAAACTACATAGAGTAATTTACTCAAAATAGTCTTTTATATTTATCAAAAAAATTTAACTTTTGTCCATAATATTAATAATTCACTAGTTTGGTCCATTATATTTGTATTTTCAATTAATTTATTTTTTTAAAAAATTTTTATTATGCCAATTTACATTTTGGACTTTGTAAGTTTTCAAGTCAATATGGGTATTTTTTATTTTTTATATTTTTAATTTTTTGAAGATAAATTTTTTTAAAAAAATTGATAAAATAATATTTATAATAGTATATTACCGAATAATTAGTTAAATTATTAAAAAACTAATATATCATTTTTTTAAAAATTTAATAACACCCGTAACTTATATCTCTTAAACTGAAATTGATTCATCGATTTATTTGTATTATGTACTCATTAATCATAATAGTTTATTTTCCTTATGATACGGCTATTATCAATAGTTTTAATTAAATTTATTGAATTAATGAGTCAACCGTCATAATACATGTTTAATGTTTTTCTAAAGTATATTACAGTATCTAAATAATAAAATAATGTCCGGACATAATACTAATATATGTGATCATTATGTGTTAGATGTACCCTGATTTAGGGGAAATGTATGAGAAGTTCGAGGCACCTCCATTAAAAAAAAAAGTCATAAATTTTTTTTTGGTAGGTTAATTGTTTGGGGGAACTTGTTTAATATGGAAAAAAAAGTGGTGAAAACTATAAAATAAAAAACTTTAGAAGCAAAAACATTTTGCTATTGAATATTCTGGGAGGCTACTGAACGCCTTAATTTTTTCATTTGAACGCCTTAAAAGATCTTAAAAAAACTATTTTGCCCTTACATACATTTTTTTTTTTTTTTAAAAAAGGGAGGAGGCGAGGGGGCATTACACTAGCCGTGAAACGGCTGGCGCAGGAGAAATGCGCCACCCTTTAAAGGGTGGCGCACAATTTTCTTGCCTCCCAATTAGGGGAGGCGAGAAGGAATGTTACCCCCAAAATAGGGGTCGCTCACAAATCTGGCGCCACCCCCCTCGGTTTGGCGAGCGTTTTGCTCGCCAAACCACGCTCGCCAAACCGAAATTACTTTTTTTTTTTAATTTTTTCTATTTTTAATTTAATTAATTAATTATTTAATTTATTTAAGTTTATTTTTTATTTATCTATTTGGTGGTTGAACAAATAATTTTAACTTAAATATTTTGAGTTAAATTTTTTTTATTCAATTTAAAATTATTTGTTCAACCGCCAAATAGATAAATAATTATTTTGAGTTAAAATTTTTTTATTTAAGTTAAAATTATTTGTTCAACCGCCAATAAATAAATAAAAAATAAACTTAAATTAAAATTATTTGTTCAACCGCCAAATTATTTAAGTTAAAATTTTTATTTAACTTATGATTTTACTACCAAAAAAATTAATTATTTATCATCGGTGCATCTAGCCGTCCTGAAAATATTTTTTTGGAAAAAGATATAAAATATTTCCATTCTTTTTAAGTTAAAATAATTTTAACTCAAAATAATTTTAAATAAAGGTATTGTATATTTATTCCATGTTTTTTAATTTTTCATTTAAACGTATTTAATATTTTATATTTTTTTCCAAAAAAATATTTCCAGGACGGCTAGATGCACCGATGATAAATAATTAATTTTTTTGGTATTAAATACATAAGTTTTATTTTTTTAAATGATAATTTTTTTTTTTACGTTTAAAAAATTTTACATAACTAAATGATAAATTATTATAAAAATTTACTATGTAATTAAGCAACATTCTCCAAATATTTAAGTTAAAATTATTTGTTTATTCACCAAACAAATAAATAAAAAAATAAACTTTAATAAATAAATAAATTAAATACATACATGAATTAAATAAATTAAATAAATACATGAATTAAATAAATTCATTAAACTAATAATTAAAATAAATAAAAAAAATTAATTAAATATATTAAAAATAATAAATAAATAAATAAATAAATAAATAAATAATTTTAAAAAAAGGTAATTAAGGTGGGTGTTGGTCAGCACAAATGTGGCACCCAGAAGGGCGCCACACCTTCGCCTTGCGGCGAAGGTTTTCTCGCCTCCCTTTAGAGGGAGGCGAGATTATTTCGCCCCCTTTGGCGAAGGTTTTCTCGCCTTCCTTTAGAGGGAGGCGAGATTATTTCGCGCTTATTTTCCCTCGCCATACTTTTTTTATGTAATTCTATTTTACAGGGGTGTGTACGTCTTTTTAAGGCGTTCAAATGAAAAAATTAGGGCGCTCAATAGCACGACCCTTGAATATTTACTTCTGTATTCCATGAGCAAGGGGAAAAGAAAGAATTATGCGGTCAAAAAATTGGTGATATGGAATGTAACATTAATTAATTTATCAAATATGTACCAACAAAAAATAATAATTTATTAAATCACCTTGTGACAAGTGGAGTACAAATACAGTAATTTTCATTGATTTCCTTGTTGCGCCTAAATGAGAAAAGAAAAAAAAAAAAAAAGGGGTGAAGAAAATGTAATACAAAGTGAGTTTGGCAACTGGGATTGACTTGACTTGCAAACTCTGCCACCCTATATTGCTACATTTGTCGGCGGGGGTTCGTTGATCAGTTGAAATCAAAATGAGCTCCCAATCCCTCAAGTCAATCAGATCAGTCTCCGTCGCCGGCCGTTCATCTACAGTCATGGCTTCCTCCTCCTTCATCTCCACCCTTTTACTCATCCTCCTAATTGCCCAAACTTCTCTTGCAGAGATTCGTCACACCGAGATCCGATCCGATTCCCGAGCAACCATCCCCTTCGATGAATTCGGGTTCACCCACTCCGGCCGTCTCAACCTCACCGTCACCAACCTCTCCTTCTCCAAAACCCCGCCGGACTTCTCCCTACTGGGCTTCTACCTCTGCACTCGTGACTCCTGGGCCCGAGTCCTCGAGCAAATCCAAGACGGCGACATCCAGTGTCCTCTCCAGTCCGAACACATCAAGCCCGTTTACAAGTTCACCGAACTCCAGCAACCCGACAATAACGATCGGGCCAAAACCCGGAGCTTCGATACATCCGTCAAAGTGTCGGACCCCAACCTCTTCACGCTTCTCTTCTCCAATTGCGTGCCCGACTTAGAGGTCTCCATGGATGTCCAGTCCGTGATGTACAACTACAATCCCAAAACTGGTCAGCTTTATTACTTATCCGCCGGAAAAGCTTCTTTGCCCACCATTTATTTCTTGTTTTTCTTAGTATATCTAGTGTTGGGGGCTGTTTGGATTTACACCCTCTACGCCAACCGTTTGACTGTTTACCGGATTCATTTCTTCATGCTCACTGTCGTGATTTTGAAAGCTTTGAACTTAATCTGTGAATCCGAGGATAAATCTTACATTGAGAGGACTGGGACTGCCCATGGCTGGGATGTTGTGTTCTATGTCTTTAGCTTCTTGAAGGGTATAACTTTGTTCACATTGATTGTTCTGATTGGGACTGGATGGTCATTTTTGAAACCCTATTTGCAAGACAAAGAGAAGAAGGTTTTGATGATTGTGATCCCGTTGCAAGTTGTGGCCAATGTTGCTCAGGTCGTTATAGACGAGTCTGGCCCCTTTGGCGAATTTTATGATACTTGGAAGAAAGTTTTCTTGCTGGTTGATATAGTATGTTGTTGTGCGGTGCTGTTCCCCATTGTTTGGTCCATTAAAAATCTGCGTGAGGCGGCCAAAACTGATGGGAAGGCCGCCGTGAACTTGATGAAGTTGACTTTGTTTAGGCAGTACTACATTATTGTCATTTCCTATATATATTTCACTAGGGTTGTGGTTTACGCTTTGGAAACTATTACTTCTTACAAGTTTCAGTGGACCGGTCCGGTGGCTGCCGAGTTGGCAACATTGGCATTCTATGTGTTTACAGGGTATACTTTTAGGCCTAAGGTGCACAACCCTTATTTTGCTATTGATGATGAGGAGGAAGAAGCCGCTGCCGAGGCTCTGAAGCTTGAAGATGAGTTTGAGTTGTGATCCATGATTGACTATATATATGCAAGCTGGGATGCCCTTTTTAAAGGATAATGACAGAAACTTCTGTTGTTCTCCATGGTCAATATGTAGGAGTCTTTTTGTTCATTACATACAACCGGATTACTTTTGGTTTCACATCTTGTCTTGCTTGTCTAAATACTAGGTATGCCTCACACGAATACACTGTGGCCTTTGAGGTCCGATGCTGTCATGTGTTTCCATAGTGAATTGTTTACATTGGATGATGATAGGCTGTTATTAAAAGTAATATATGGTCATTACTCGAATTTGTGCTGTAGGAATCTGGTGTGGACAATAATTGTGAAAGAAATGAGCAGTTTAAATTTCATGTTTGCTGATGAAAGTCTTTGTTAAGTTTGTGTGGTCTTAAACAATCAATGCATGCGTGCTCTGTCATTTCCATATTTAGAGAGAGATTCGCTTCTCATTGTTTTTCAAGTTTACAGTTTCCATTTCAGAGGTAGGGTTTTGAACGGTTGAAGTTGGGTGTCTTGATGCATTCTCGTGGTGTATGTACAAGAAGGAACGATTCGGGATAAAATATGCTTCTTAGTCCTACCATTTCTGTCTTTGTTGAAGAACTGGTAATGCATATTGCTTCGTGAGCCCTCCTCTGTTTTTGTGTGAGGAAGATGCCCTAGGGGAACTCTACCGCCTTTTTCAGGCCCAGACATGAGCAGCTCGATCTCATATTGTCATTCCGTGGCAGCATCGTGCCATCGAAGATCCTACTCGAGCACTCCGCCCAAACCAGATTCTCCAATCTCCATAAAGAGACCCTTGTGTATGTTCTTATCAATGTCTTCCAAAACCTAACAAATTTGCTAGAGTTTTCGAAAAGAAAATTATGTTGCATCTTTAAAAACTGTAGTATCAAAGTGGTTTTTTCCCTCCTCCTTGTTCCCTTTCTTTTCTTTTTTATTTTAAGAAAGTTCAAAACGCACTTTTAGTCCTCCAGGTTTGAAAGGTAGCGAGCTTGAGTCACCATTTATTTTTAATTGACAAAAATAATTTTTTAAAATATTTTTCTCATCAATTTTAGTCAATTTAACCGAATTTTTTCAAAGAATAATTTTTTAAAATATTTTTCTCATCAATTTTAGTCAATTTAACCGAATTTTTTCAAATTTAACGGTCAATCTTTCTTTCCATTAAGTTTTTTAATTTTTTATTAATTTCCAGAATGGCGGGGCACTCTTTGACCAACAAATTTTTTATTAATCGACAGATACTCCGGTGAGAAAGCTTCGATTCTCAATTCAGTTGGGAACGCTCTTTTGAAATTGTAGAAATAATGCAGGTTGCTGCCGGCGATCAGTATTCTCCGGTCAGGCAACAGATTGGCGGTGGAATCGTACATCCGTGGCACCGTTCCCTGATTCAGGGTCTTGAAACGGAGCCCGTTTGGTTATTCGGTGAACAGGGTGTTGACGAGGATCTTCACGACGTCAAGCTCTCTCTTAACCCTCACATCCATTAATTCTCAATCCATCTTGCGAACAAAGGAATGGCTTAATAGTTCGACCCCAAGTTTATAAATTCCTTCATCGATCATGGATTTGCGAATTATTTTATAAATAATAGAAGCAGAAAACTCAAAAAGCCTCTTTAATCGGAAGAACAAAAAATGTAAACTGAGCCTAGGATTATATATGTGTGGGTCTGTGTGTGATCTGATCTAAATGGGCTCTGTTCATGGAGAGTGAAGGGTGATAAGCTCGGCGGCGGTAAGGTTAGATCCAAAAGGGGGTTGGAGAAGAAGAAATGTCGTTTAAATGGAGTGGAAAAAAACCAAAAAAAATAAAATAAAATAAAATTGGAAGCTAGGTCAAAGAGTGGGCCCCACCATTCTGGAAATTAATAAAAAATCAAAAACTTAACAGGAAGAAAGATTGGCCCGTTAAGTTTTAAAAAATTCTGTTAAATGGACAAAAATTAATGAGAAAAATATTCAAGGATATTATTTTTGTCAATTGAAAATACATGATGACTTAATCTTGTTACGCCTAAAAGTTGGAAGACAAAAAGTGTATCTGGTCCTTTAAGAAAAAACTTAGTTCAATAACTGTAAATTTGATAATTATTACTTATAAGTAGCGATAAAAAGAACGCTTAACTTTTCGTGCAAACCAAAACTAGTTGATGGTTCATCGTTTTTCTGTTATACTTTGTTCACTGATATCCCAAAGATTTTTATGATTCAAAAATGGAAACAGAATTGCATAACACTAGTGTTAATCTCAAAAATGTTTTTTTTTTCTTTTTTGGTTTTTAGTTTTGGAAACATTACTATAGCTAGATGCTTGCTCGGCGGATGTCCGGATGATCTCTTGAAAATTATATACTTTTTCATGCAATGAAACAAAATGTGTGAGAACTGAGAACACTTTATTGTGATCATCATTGAAGCTAGTATTTCTTTCCAGCATATGTAACAACATTGTGTTGAATCATTTTCTTCTGAGATAACTCTCCAACAGCAACCCTGACTAATCATGCGGCAGCTTAGAAACTATTTGAAGGGACAATTTTTTGGGTAAATTTTTCAAAACCACTTGTATGTTCAGCAACCCGTTGCTCCAGGGCCATACGGACTGGATTCTCAAGATCATCGCCTTGGAAAACTTGTCAGAAAATAGTTAAACTTGAGCCAAAGATTAATATTTTTCCTACGAAAATCTGTGTGTATACTGTCAAACATAAAAGATTGAATAGAGCTGTACAGTTTATGCAATACAAACAGGAAAAAGAGAACAATTACAGAGTTGAAATAAGCTCACAAACAAACAAAAGGAACATTTATTTTTTGTACTGGAAACATAACTCAGGGAAAGGAAAGAAATCTACAGATGAAAGGCAACTTCATTTCAACGCAACTAAACCTGAAACCCAATGACATTTATACCCCTCTTTGTTCATAGAAAAAGCAATAAACATAAAGGACTTAAAAAGAGGAGGAAATTCCTCAAGAAATACAGCATTGATCATCAGACTATAGAAACATGCTACAACCAGTGTTATCCTTAAAATGATCAGACTCTCGTCGTTAGTTAAGCTCAATTAATTAGTAGAACATCAAAGTGACTATGTCTAGAACTATGCCTAAGAGATAAGAAACATAAGTTACCTTCTTTGTATCTTGTCGGATTCAAATCAAACTTGCTCTCAGATATGACCTCCCCAAAGTCATGAAGCAAGTTTTTGGATACCTTGCGACCTGGAAATGAAAAAAAATGATAAATTCTTTTGTTTTAGTTTTTTTTGGAGTTTTAAAAAAAAAAATCAGATTGCTTACCTTGATCAACATGTGATATCATAAATCCACCACCTGTAGAGACATTGCATGTTATTAGCCCTTTAGATGGTATAATCCAACGATAATTGCACAATAATTATTCAAAACAGAAGCGAGAAAGTAAACAACTTGAACAAAAAAATCTATTTTACCTCTAATCTAATCTAATATTTCAACAGAAAACACTTCAATTCCTCCTTCATCAATGTATGAATAACACCACCAACTTCAATTTTACAACAAAACAAAACTCTGATGGATAACCCAACAACTTAGCTTTAAAGCTTCATCTGTTTCAACCTAACAACCACCACAGTTTTTTTCTAAACCACCTGTTGTGACCTCAATCTCAGTAACCAGCATCATCTTTAATACAGAAATCAAATCTTTTGAACAAAAAGAGAAAAAAACACCAAGAAGAAAACAATCTCCTTTTTTACTTTGCAGACTCGTAATCTAAAACCTTAATCAAAACCGATAATCTCATATTTCAAAACTGATGCCATGTAGGCCTATACCAAAAAAAAAAATATTTTAAAAAAAATTATAGCAAAATTGGGTATATTCTTACTATTCAAAACCACAATTCATTATCTTGATTTTAGATTTCGCAATCGATGTATTGTCCCGGATATTTGGCGGTTGTCTCTGATCCTTATTTCTCGTTTTCGCTGCTTCCACTGAAAATTGAGAATAAGACAAATATTCACCATAAGCAAACTTAACCACCAGAATTCATTACCAAAAAAAAAAAAAAAAAAAAACTGAAAGAAAATGCTACCTTGAGGAGAGGTTCCCGAACATTATCTGGGAATTCATCCACTCACATTTCATAACTATTGTTTGATCTTTGTTGGTTAGAAACCCTAATATAATTGGTGCTAATTAACCTAATTAAGAAAAAAAAACAAACACTGGTGTGCACATAAAAATACCAACCCTTATTTTCGAATACAACTACAGTACTTCAAAAAGGGGAAAAATACTTTAAGTAATGAGGTTTCAGAATTCTTGGTATGTGTAATCTGGTATGCACTCACAGGCAAATCAGAATCCAAATCAACCAATGGTGGTATAGTAATCAAGTTATTCACCAGTGAACAAAGATTTCATTGATCGAGCCAAAGAATGAAAATTTACCAAGATAGTTCAGATGCCATATCATTAGCAGCAGCCTGAAGAATACTTCCTCTGAGCCAAAGAGAATCCAAAAAGACTAAAATCATAAAGATAATAAACCAAGACCAAAATAACTAACGCCAAAATAAAGTAAATACTTTTAGAACTCTAGGGATGATTTAGACATAGGAAATCAACCTTCCCCAATTTCAATTTACCTTAATAAAGCAAAGATTAAAAAAAACAAAACACGTTAACACTTACTCAACCATCATCATTCATCAACCCTTTCTCTGTTTCATAAAAAATGAAATAATGAAACCCAAGAAAAGAATTACCTTGGAAATTAGAGACGGTTGGGTCTGCTCTCATCTGTATCTGAACGGCTTTGTCGAAGCCTTTGAACAGCCTCTTTAACGATTCCGTGATCGACGCGAATCAATGGAGTTGTGCTTCAGAACTCCGCAGATTGGATTCTTTTATTTCTACTGAAGTCGGCTTCGAACTGATCTCCGTCACAGATTGGAAGGTCACTCCAAGAACACCAAAAAATTAAAATCCTTGAGTAAAAAAAACAAAGACATAAACTTTATTAAAATGCATGAACGTCCAGATCTATCTCTAATTCAGAATCTAAAAACAAATTTTAATTAAATATTTTCCCAGAGACAAAAAGAAAGAACAATTCTCTCACAAAATAACACCAAAGCACAAAAGTATTGAAACCGCCGTCACGAACCTGTAATTCCTCGGCATGTGCTCCCCGCCGGTCAGGTCTGAACTATTGTGTCGAAACTTTTTGATCATGGAAGGCTTTAAATCACACACTTTGCCAAGCCGAGGTTGGATTGGGAAAAAAAATAGAAGAAATTTTAAAGTGGCTGATTGAAGGGATCATCTTGTTGCTTTTGATGTCAACATTGAGATTGAATTTTTTTGAAATCGGGAAATTTGAATCGTGTGGATTGAGAGAGCCCGATGATTCGAGTGATAAATTCTTTTTGAACTTTGATTTTATTAATTGAATGAATGGAGAAGATAATGGGGGAAATTATCCTCTGCTATAATTGGGAACGTGAGCGAAAATTGGGTTAAGTATTACTCTAATAGTGGTGCAGAATACAGATTGATATATTCTGTAATTCAGCAAATTATATGAAAAGTCTTCGGAAATAGCATGGAATTGCGTTTAACCACCAGTTATTGTGGTAGAAAATATGGATTCCTTGTTTATCTTTTTTTTTTTTTTTTCCATTTAAACTGGCTGGGTTTTATCCCTTTCACCCTATTAAAGCAGAAGACATGAAACTTATGTGGCAACTACGTATGCATCTGTTTTGGCTCCAATGCATCATATTTCAGATTTCAGAAGTCTTTTTGACACTTGTAAATCTCTTTTAATTAGAAACTATATAATTTTTTTTTAAAAAAAACACACGTTTTACTACAAATAAGGATCAGTTACATTTCAAACGAATGAATATATTAATTCAAATGTCCAATCGTATAGTTTTGCAGGCTTAATATAAACAAAAAATAAAAATACCTAAATTCAACAATTAATAATAATGCCTTATAAACTAATTATTTATTATTCCCTTATAACCTCAGATTTATAGGTACTCCCTCCGTCCCATAATTATTGTCCAATTTGTCCAAAAAATTTTGTCCCAAAATTATTGTCCAATTTGACTTTTAATGGATCAAGTTACACATTTGTCCTTAATAAAAAACATTATCCATAAAATCTTAGTGGTTAAACAATTATTTATGTAGGGGTATATCTGGTTGTTTAAGGTAAAATATAATTAAGTTTGACCAAAAATAAAATCTTTCATTTTAGTAAAACTGGACAATAATTATGGGACGGAGGGAGTATATTTTTTTAAGCCTCAAACCATAGCATAAATGATATATACGCCAAATTAATTCCTCAAAAAATAGTAATTCAATTAGATTTTAATAAAATAATAATTTAGAGGGGGCGCCCGGGCATCTAGTTTTATCTTATTTTTCGTTAAACCGTGTTTTTTCTAAGAATCAAGAATCCCACATGTCATTTTTCATTTTATACTAAAAAAGAATTTTGACGGGAAAATTTTTAACGTAAAGCGGACATGTGTCCTTCCTGTAATTTACTTTAATTAAGTACAATGGATTTATGCGAGACTGAGAGTCTAAAATGTTGCACCTGGGAGATTTCGGAAATATGTCAAGCAGATTTGTACGTCAGAAAAATAATTAAAAGAAGATTAGGATCAAAGAAAGGCTTTAATGATAGAGAAGACATGAAAATGAGAAAATAAATAATCATTTCTGCGAAGCAAGCTACATGCCTACATGTTTTGAGTTAGTTATCGAGTAGTTTTCCTCTCTGTCCAATTTTTTAAAAATTTATTAATAACATAATACGACATTTAGAATATTTTTTTGAAACGAAAAAGTATTAATTTTAATCTAATTTGAATTAACCATTCTTTTTCTATCTCCATTTTATAATTTTCTAATTTCTTTGGTACGTCAAATAATTTTGGCCCAATTTGAGTTTTGAAGTAAGTAATCTTACGGGCCGGAAAAAGGCAACCAAGGCTGTGTGCTCCATTTTGTACAGTGAACTCAACAAAACATGGAGTCCAACCCTTTTACGAGATTAAAGTTTACTTTCATTTGGAAGTGTCCCCTGTGTTCTTTTAGGATGTTTATTTTCAAAGCCACCACCTTTACTACTTGAATCTATATATTTTAAAATTAGATTATTTTACTCTTATAATTTTTTTAAATCAAATAAATTGACTAGAAAGAAAATAAAAAAAATTGAAAATTAAAAAAAAAAATAAAAATTGACCGACTGGGCTGTCCACCCGTCCCGGGTTAACCGGGGACGAGCAACTAACGCGTCCTCTTATTCGCCCGAACGTGTTCATTGCGCGTCTTGATTTAACCCGAGATGCGCAATGAACCCGTTCGGACGAACAAAAGGACGCGTTCCTTGCCCGTCCTGGGCTGGTTAACCCGGGACAAGTGGATTGTTCGGCCTGTCCCGGTTCGGTCCGATATAGTGAACCGGACCGGTCAGGCCCTTTTTTAAATTTTTAAATTTTTTGTTTTTTTTTAAAAATTTTTTTTGTAATTAAAAAATAACAATATTTGTTATTTAAAAAAGTCTAAAAACTAAAAATATCAATCGAATTCATTGCTATTTTTTTTAATTTTTAGATTTTTTTGTTGTAATTAGTTAATCTAGTTTTTAGGTCATTAAATTTATTAATAATTTATTATTTGAGTTACATTAAGTATCACCAATCTTTGTAGTACAAAAAATAGTTAACATATTTGCACATATTTGTCACAATCTTTGTAGTACAATTATTATTTTTCATTATAAATGTATAATTATTATTTTAACTAAAAATTATCTTTAAAATAATGATTAAAGTAAAATTTATATTTTAATATCAATTTAAATAAATTAACTTAACAAATAATATTAAATTTATTTTCAAGTAAAAACTAATTACTTGTTTATTTTCAAGTAATTATAAAATCGAGAGTTTAAGCACTGAAGTATAAATATTGTTAATAATATTTAAAGTACGAGATATTCAATATGTAACGATACTGCGAATAAACTAACATTAAAATAAAAATTAATAATTTGTCTGTTCTCGCATGAATTCGACCGAATAATTTGCCCGGTTCGGTCCAAGTGACAGGAACAAAAGGGAAATTTTTCAAAATTGGTTGCTTCAAGTACTAATTTAGGTGGCTGGAAAAATACAACCCCTTCTTTTATTCCTATTCAAATCCTTCCTGGGAGTACATGGTTTCTGATATTTGAGGCGAACAGAACACGGCCCCTCCAAACATCTTATTCAACCAGCTGTCTTTTTTTTCTTCAGATGAGTGGGGCTAGTTTTCATCAATGCGTTTGTTTGAGACATCGTCCTCTGGTCAAAATCCTATGTAATTATGTATCATGTCGTATTTGGATTTATTATCTCATCCAATCTACATTTTGAATTATTTACTCCGTTTCACAAAAATAATTCAGTTTCAAAAATACAATTCTTCTAATTTAATCAAATCTAACAATGTACAACTCATTTTATTTTTCAAAGTTCCATTTTTACCCATCAATGAAAATTAATCAAATCTATCCCTCCATCCCACAAAAATAGTTCACATTGAATTTTGAGTTTTACTGCTTTTCGTACAAATTTGAAAACTCAATATGGACTATTTGTTGGGACGAAAGTAGTAGTATTATACTGTATAAAAACTAAAAATCAAAACAAGATTATAATTTTCAGGTAGTAAGTGAATATCGTATGAATGAAGACTTTTACCTTATGTTTTTGGGTGGGTGTGCTTTTGTTCTCGAACTATTCGATTACTACTACTTTTTGAAAATTATAATGAGCCGTTACCTTAAATTGAGAATACATTTAATATTAAAAAAAGAACACAATCACCGTCTATATTGATTACGTTATTTATAACAACTAAAGTTATATTGGTATCAAGTTTTATTTTTTCATGTACAAACAACGAGGCATTGACTAGTTTTAGGTCAATATATTACAAGAACGGGTCACGTACTCTAATGACATCATGAGTCCTGAATTCTGGTTAATGGTTTATCACCCTAATTATATCCAATGCATTAACCTAGTTTTGGTAACAAGAAGAGGGTGCATCTACAACATTTATTAGTCTAAAATTTAAGGACAATAGAAAAACTCACAACTACGGTGTTTGGGTAACCGTCAATTTGGTCCAATGATAATCTGCCTTGCCATGCGTTATTTGGGAGGCGTCCTGAAAAGAGAGAGAAAAAAAGGGGTATTTCTTGATTTCTTCTTTAAAGAATTTTGTTCAAAAAAAATGGAAGAGAAAAAGGGGAATACGTAGAACTAGTAGACATTAAACAAATCACCAAACATACTTTGGGGTCGTTTGTCATTTCAGAAAAGACCCACTTTCAATGTTCCGTCACGTCGAATTTTTTATTGCCTTGTTGATTATTTATACCATCATCATCATCATATCCACAAAATTTACATACTTTTCTTCACATTTCCAAAACTGCCGAATTTTGGATTAACAATACAATAAATATACATATACAAATAATAAAAGAAGAAATGAAATTATCCTCATTGAATTAATTGGACATGCAGGAAATCTTCACTAAATAAGTACTACTCTTCTTTCTCAAAATTATTGTTCAATTTGAAATTTCACTTTTAGTACAATTTGAATTAGAAATGAAAACTCAAACTGTATAATAATTATAAGACGGAAGGAGTATATATTGTAGCGGATTGATTAACAGCAGTAAACTATCAACTTTCAGTATGGCCACCAACTAGGAATAAGTCGTGCTAATATGGATTAACACATCCGAAAAGTGTACTGTATCGTTTATTAGCTGGTGTTTTACCTTTATACGACCTTTATTTTATCCACACTCAAAAGGAAAAAGGAAAAAGAAGAGAATTCTGAAATAGAGGAGAGGGTGGGCAGTTGGCCACTAGGCTCTAGGCGTATTAAAATGGGTGCCCGCATCCAAAACCTAATCAATTTGAGTTGAATCTTGGTCTCTTTTGCATTTAATGTCCTGCCCCTCAGAACAAAACAATAAATACAAACCTCATTGGATAGGCAGAATGATGGAAATAGAAGAAATAGAGCTATCTAATCACATTGACTTTACTTTTTACATCCTCCGAATATTTTTTTTTAATTAAATTAGCGATGATAATCAACAACGCAATATAGTAAACATATTTGTAATAAATAGTATATGTCGTCACGCTTTGGTTACTCGTCTAAAGTATACTAGGAAAAAAATGCACTGATTTTTAGTTTTTAGGATATTTTACTTTGAATTTATTGACTAATGTTTGTCAATGTTAGCTCACTCATCCTGAATTGTGTAATACTACAACGTAATTGGTGAATAATATCTCCGATTTAAAGTGTTAAATTTAAAAGAAAGTACAACAATAAGTTTTATACTCCTTCCGTCCCATAATTATTGTCTACATTGCCAAAAAATTTTGTCCCAAAATTATTGTCCAATTTGACTTTTTATGGATCAAGTTACACATTTGTCCTTAGTAAAAAATATTATCCACAAAATCTTAGTGGTTAAACAATTACTTATGTAGGGGTATATCCGGTTGTTTAAGGTAAAATATAGTTAAGTTTGACAAAAAAATAAAATCTTTCATTTTAATAAAATTGGACAATAATTATGGGACGGAGGGAGTATATTATTTCTATCAAAACTCCATAATCTACTTTGTTGAGTTTGGTAGGACACAAGTGTAATTATCATAATTTTAGAGTAGGCATTGCTGATTTTTACAAATCGAGGAGAGACCGATGTTAGTAGGAGTATTATTTTTGGAGTGGAAAATGAAGAAGAATAAAATACGGAGAAAGAATAGTGGTGGACCTGAGGGAGTACGGTGGTCAAGCTTTATCATATCCCAGAAAATGACAGATATTGCAATTATAATGAGAGAGAGAGAGAGAGAGAGAGAGAGAAAAAGTTGTGTGTGTGTTGTGTCGCCTCTCTCACAACAACGGTGCGAATGTTGGAAGCATGGAAGCAAAGCAAAGGCCGAGGATGGCGGCAGATATCCCCTCCCATTTCTTACCCCTTTATTTTGTTTTTAATTATTGACTGCTCCTTCTGATAATCACTAAATCTCCCATCATCACCACCATATCCTCCTCTTCCCCTCTTTCTCTCTCTCTCTCTCTCTGTCTCTTTCTCCCCCATGCTTACTTTCTTCCACCTTCCACACCAAAAGGGTTTCTTTCTTTTTTGGTTTGAAATCTAGGCAACAGAAATCCAAAAACCAACTTCTTCAATTTTTATCAATCCTTGGTCCCTTTTAAGTTTATAAAGCTTGGGTTTTTTAGACTTGCCTGTTTTGGAAACAAAGTGTGGGGTTGTCTTTTAGGCTATATTAGCTGATTGATTTCTTGGTTCTAGTCCCTTGGAGCAGAGCTTTTCCAGAAGTAGTAGGTAATAATAATAATCATGGGTGAAACAATCAAGTTGGAGTTGGATCATCGCCATAATCATCTTACCCACGACAGCACCGAGGTGGGCTATCATCATCAATATTATCTTCATCATCGTCACCGCCGTTCTTCATCAATACCTAGAAATACAGTTGATGATGATGATGATAATGACGGTGGCGGTGGCTATGGCGGTGGCGGAGGTGGTCCCGGTAAAAATGGCGGCGGAGCTGACGAGGTGGAAAGGCCTAATACTACTACTACTGCTGATGCCTCTGCTGCAACCGTGAGGGCTAATAGTTTGCCGCCGTTTGACATTTTCCTTACCAACACCAACACTTTCGCCGCCGCCTTTAAACCCTCAGGTAAACACTTTACTCACCAGCTATTTTTCAATTGTTGTACAAAGTCAATCCTTTAATTAAGTGTTTAAGTTGCTTAAAAGTTGATTTGATCATTTATCATTATCACTGTGTAGATCTTGTATTTCGTGCTGATGGATTAATATACTACTTATGTCATTTTCATTTTAATAAAAAGTATTCTGTGACCCTATAAACCTTTTACCCATCTTTCCCCTTTCCCAATAATCATCTTCAGTCCTAAATTTGATAAGAAGTTTGTTGGTTTATTTTTAATCTCTTGACACTGAGCATGGTTTTGATGTGGTTTTTTTTTTTTCTTTTTTCTTTTTTGGCTCGTTCCTGTGACAATTAATCGCAGGCGGAGGATTGGCTGCAAATCTAGGATTGCCATTTACGCCAGCCCAGTGGAAGGAGCTGGAGAGACAAGCCATGATCTACAAGTACATGACTGCATCTGTACCAGTGCCTCCAAATCTTCTCTTCTCACGAGATCCATCTCTCCCTTCTTGTAATAGTTCATTTTGTTTTTAATTACTGTTTTTTTTTTTCCTGAATCATAAATCATCTTTTCTCTCTGATTGTTGCATATTGAATGAACATGAAATTGGGATTTTGTAGGGAATGCTGATGGGGCGTACTTGCGATATAGTGGTTATAATACTATGAATAAAGATATGGAGCCTGGGAGATGCAAGAGAACGGACGGCAAGAAATGGAGATGCTCAAGAGATGTGGCTCCTCATCAAAAATATTGCGAGAGACACCTGCACCGAGGCCGTCCCCGTTCAAGAAAGCATGTGGAACAACAACTTCAAACCTCATCGTCGCCAGGGCAAAACAATAATGGTATTGCCATAGCTGCTGTGGCGAACAATCATAACAGCAAGAAGTCCCGCCTTCAAACTACTAATATCGGGGGCAGTGGCTGTGGTGGTGTTAGTGGTTGCAGTAGTGATCAGCCGATTAAGAAGGGAGAGGAAGCTCTGTTACTCGAGGAACAGAACACCTTGAATCAACGAAAGAGGTTGGTAAATGGCCGGTTACTTGGTTGGTTAGCTGTGGATGAATGTTTTTCTTTTTTTTTTTTTGGGGGGGGGGGTTATGTCTAGTATAGCCATTTTTTTGTTTGCTAATTCGTACATGTTTTGGATAGCCACTTATGTGGGAATTTCTTGCTGGCAAATTTTATGAAATTATATTACTACCACTCTTACAACCAAGAATTGATATGTTCTTGACTAACTATTGATTTGTAGCATTTTCTGATTAAGTATCCTGGCTGTGGTTTCGTGATGATCAGTTTTATGTGTCTTTGTTTGTGAAGGGCATTCGACTGGTCAGCAGAGCAGCAGCAGTGGCTGCATTTGATGGACAGCAAACATGGGATGAATGCCCCTGGAGTCGACACAAAGGCATTAAACACTGTTCTTCAACAACAGGGTGGGTATGAGGTGGAAGAACCCTTGAACTTGTTTTCGTACGGTAGTACTGATGATTTTGGCCGTGGAAATCTCCATTATAACCAGATTGATCATAATCAGTCTCATTTACTTCTGAACAATTTTGAGGGCCAGCAAGGAAATGATCCCACCAGAGGGTTCATTGACGCATGGTCAAATGATCAGGAGTCCAGGATGCCATCTTCTGATCAGCAAAATCCATGGCCTTATTCGGATCACAGTTTAACGTTGTCGATGGCCCTTGATGCCCCGGGGATAGGGTCCGTTGGGGTTTCAAGATGTTCCCCTGTTTCTTGGCCGTCTTTCCATTCAGGCGGACCATTGGCGGAGGTTTTGGGACCAAGTAGTTCCATCCCGGTTGGGTCTAATCCTGCTTCGCCATATACAGGTAATGGGGATTCAATCAGTCCTCCAGCAACTAGTGTCTCATCGCCAACTGGGATTCTCCACAGGGCTTTGTTTTCACACTCAGACAGCAGCGTCGATAACAGCCCGACTCTAGGGGCTTCAAACGCCACGACACCAGACCTCATTGCTTTTCAGTGGCTAAACTAAAGGAAAATTAGACAATATTGCAATATGTTCCCACTTTTTTGTTTCTTGCTTTGCGCATCTCAATATTTTTTATTGCTGGGTGTTGCCTTTTTCGTCCCCCTCGAGTTTTATTTGGACAACTCACTGTGGTTTTCATGTTGTACAGCAGATGGTGTATCGTATCCATTGAAGCGCTCTAGTTTAAGAGTTGAGAATAGTTTTGGAAGTTTGTTGAAGTTCTATCCAGTATGCATTATGTTTGGAAATTTGTTCCCGAAAGACTTTCTTACTATTTCTATCTCAAAAAGATTGTGTTGTTTGTTGTCTCAACTTTGGAGCTAATAACATGTATGTATAGTTTCACTTATCAAGTTTACCTGATAAACCCAAACTGGGTGACGAAGGATTCCTGCGGCGCCCCCTTACTGCTGTATTCGTGCGAATGAGATATGTTGGAATTGGGTACTTTAGGTGATATTGCTAACAATGAGTTGTGCACAGCAAGTTGTGGGCCGTCAAAACACAAACTCGTTTAATGTTTAGCCGAAATCCGATAGTGGCTCTGCCCATGGATATTCAACTTGCAAACTTGTTAGAAGTAGACTCTATTGAGACCGTTGTGTTTTTGTTAAATGAAAACTTCTCTTTTGTAAATAGCAACGTGTTTCCGAGAGTTAAAAGCCTCTTGAGCCGTAGTTGGCAAGTTTCGATTCGGCATACGCGACGTCCAAATAATGCCATTGCGGACGCAATAGCAAAATTTGCCTTGGATTGCCCTTAGGAGCGTCATATTTTGTCGACGCTTCCGTCTACAATTAGGGAGTATTTAGACCAAGATAAAAGTAGCTTATCATCACCTTCTTCTTAGGGATGTTTTATACCTAAGCTTATGGCTTCCTTCGTATTAAAAAAAAAAAAAAACTTGTGGTTTGATCCTCATTTTGGTGTCGGGACTTGGGAGAGCTCCATCCTATAGCCACTGTTCTATCATTTATATCGCACACATTGATCCGAGTGATTACATGTTAATTATATATCATTTTTTTTTTGTTGGCATTTATAATCTTTTTTTAGTTTCATATAAAAAAGATACAGGTTCAATTGTTGTCACAATGTTGAGATGGCCGAGTTGGTCTAAGGCGCCAGATTAAGGTTCTGGTCCGAAAGGGCGTGGGTTCAAATCCCACTCTCAACAATTTCCGTTTCTTAAAATTTTTGTTATTTTTCCCTTTTTTTTTGGTTATTTGTGCTTTGGATGTGAAAAATAGATTTCGTCGAACAAAAAGATCAAGGAAACGTGCATCTCTCTATCAATTATTCTTCCATGGTTGAACTACAAATCCATAAACCGGCGACTAATTATCAGAGCAGGCTTAACGCATGTTGAAGTCTCAACCAAAATGTAAATTTGGGGCTTCAGTAGTCGGACATAGATAAATAAATCTTTAATAAAATATTTTAAAATTTCGGTACAAATAATTTTATGAGATAATTAAAATATAAGATACTTTGCATGTCAAAATATTTATGTAATGATAGTTTTTTAATTATCATTTCAACAATTATTATAAAATAATGCAAGAAAATAACTATAGTAAATAAAATTCTGAAAATACGAAGCCCTGAATAATATGAGGCCTAAAGCCCATTATTATACTATCTGAGTCACATTCCTCTCTGTTCTCCAAGTTTCATTTGGTAGAAAGAAATTCCTGATGAAAGAATCCCAATTAATGAGCCGACTCTTACAAAGATGTTTGTTTCTTTCACCGGGGAAATGCATTGTGATTACGATCATTTTTCCCTTGAAAACAGCTCTGTTTCTGCAGGCGGCGGGCAGGGCTCTGGAACGAATTCTCAAGCAGACAGTTGACCCTCCTGCTTATTAATTCCCCATCACTGTGGGCCGCCAATGCGTCTTCTTCCCCGGAGAAAGATAAACGCTTCTTGGCCATCATCCCTTTCTTTTCACCCTGAGCTAAACCCTTTTGCCTAGGGGTGCTGAGTGACCGTGCTCGAGCATGTGCTGATACTGTGGCTGCCATGTATGCCGGTTGAGGTTTCGGAACAGAGTTATTACAGCCAGAGGAATCACTTGTTGCTCTGCCCGCCGGCGTTTCGACGGGTTTTAGTCTGCCTGGTGAGAACAACGGTGGGTGTTGTTGAATGGATAAGTCTTGGAACCTGTGATGAAGAGGAGAAGAGGCAGTGGAAGAAGAAGAAACCACGGTGTTGTATGAGGCGCCGGAGGACCTTCTTCTTCCGGGTTGACGATGATATTCCTGGAGATGGTTCTGAGCTGGTAATTGTGATGTGCTGCTACAAGTGTGAGGTTGGATTGTGTCGATTTCCACAATTTTTATGGACTCTTTATGGTCAATTGAGGCTCTCCTTTTGGTGATATCTTTCTCTTGCTGCTTTTGTTCTTCATACTTTTTGCAGTGTGAATTTTGTAATTCGCCTTCTTTCCACATCTATTTGTTTTGACCAGTGTTTTTTACACGGAAACTAGTTTTTAGCTGACTGGATTGCAGCATATAAGAATTCATTCACATTTGGAGATGTTTGGAAGTAAAGAATACCTGATGATCAGATTGAGAGAATGCTTGATAGAGAGACATCTGGGGCGGTTTGGAAGCCAAATGTTTTGGCATCTGAAGCTGGTGCTGATAGATCTTCACATTATGCTGTGATTTTGGTATGTATTGGTCATGATCATCATCATAGTAGTAATCAGTGTCTGAACTGTATGATTTTCCGGACTGCAACCATTTAAAGTCAATCACTTCCATGGTCAGCTAAGAAATTTCCCTCAAAAGACAACCTTAATTAACCAATGGAAACAATAATAGGAATCTTAAACTGTTCGGAAAATCAAATTGGATTTGTTATTATCAGGGTACCATTATTACGCTGATGTTGGTACATCCTTCAAGGGAGAGCCTCTTTCTCTGGTCACAGGCTTGATCTTGCAGACGAATGAGAGACTGCATGCATTGAAGTGTCATTTTGGCTCGTTTTCTCACATTGTGTCCTCTCACTAAGGCTTGCAGCTTTACTAGCCCCTTCAGTGCCCGAAGAGCTCTCCTTGCCTAAACAAAAATTTACAAATAACCATAACCACTGACAACGGGGAATTGTGAAGATGTTCATTGACATATTTCGTGTTACCCGGTTCATCACTAATATAATTACAAGGAATGAACTGTACATGCACTAATTGATGATTAATAGTATTACCAAATACCCTCTGAAGGCTGTTTGAATTTTGACCGCAGCACGGTGTTGTTTCTCCTCCTGTCCTGTACCTCGAAACGCATCAGGTCTCGCAAGCCTAATGATCTCCGCGGCTGCCTGAGCAGTCACAGCTGCTGCCTCGGCGGCCATTTTTGTTGCCATTGCCAATGCGAGAGCAGAAGCTGATGATGATGAACATTGTTGGTCAGAAATGACATCCTTCAATGTCCTCCTTCCTTCAAACAAGTTACTGCTTTCTTCATTTTGGGCAAATATGGGTACTATAGTAGTACTAGTAGTAGTACCAGGTCTTGCTTCGTTGTGGTGCATCGTTGTTTCGCATGATAACTGCTGCTTCCCAAATATCCATCTCCTTTTCCCCCTCTTCTGCAAGAAACATATTAACAAGGCAGAGTTTCAATCAAACTTTCAACTCTAATTCGTTGACCCGCCGAATTGAAGTAACTGATCACCTGAGCTACTAAATTAACAGCATTTTTGTTTTATATGCATTTTACCTTTTGTTCTTCTTCTTCCTCTGCCTCTTCTCTTCTCTTACAGCTGTTCTCTCCATCTTTGGCTTTAGCAGGAGATCCGAAAGCCCTTTTAACTTTTCTCAACCATGAACCCCCTCCAATCTTCCCCATCCCAAAAGTTTTCTGTCTAAGAAGCTCAACACTACTGATCACTGGATATTAATGTTGAAATCGACGTACTTCAGTAAATGAACAGTAGTAATACTGTAAGATTAGTAGCCAGCCAATAGATATAGAGCTAGCTAACAAAGAGTCTCAATATCTAACTAAGCATGTCGAGTGGAATTCATGCTTATATATGGGTGAGAACTTGCATAGTGGAGTGTGACTTTAATAATTGGCAGCTGTAAAAAAAAATATAAAAGCACAAAGTGCAAGGGTGTGTGACGTGAAGTAATCGGACATACGTATTTTTGAGACCAACAACATGAATATATGAAAGCGAAAAAGAAAAAGAATGTCTGGTTGCATCTCGATACTCTTGAAAGCTGTATCTGAAAACATCATTTGCCTGCTACCTAGGCTCATTACTTTTCCTTTTCTAGCTCTGCAACCCAAACAGTAAACAAATAAAAAGAATCCGAAATACAAATATACCAAAGAAGAAGGTCAAATTTACATTTCCGTTCAAATTGGGACACAAAAACATGGCATGTGACAACCAAAAATTTAAGGTTGTGTCTACAAAAAAAACTCAGGAGAGAAGAGAATATTTCAAGGCAGTGAAGCACTTTATCGTCTGCTCCTCCAGCATTTTGATTGTCAGTAAATTTCAGCTAATATGTTTTTTTGATCGAAAAAAATATTTAAAAATACATTAACACATCCATTGAGTTTTTTTAATTATTAAAAAAATTTAAGCTTTTTTTTTTTAATTAAAGAAAATATACTAGATAAAATTTAGGACAAATCAAATATCTTGGGAAAACTACTCCTTCATATCCATCTGTGGAGGGCCTTTAGGCCCAAGTACCATGTTTCAGGCCCAAACGCAGCCTAGTTCCACGTCAGAAGAACCCACTACCACGTTGTAAACACTAAACATAAGCCCATACTCTACTTCAGACCGGTTCATTTCCACCGGGCGGGACAACGTCATTGTTGGCGCTACGGAAGGAAAAAAACCCGCCAAACCAGGAAGAAGACAAAAGAAAACCCGCCAAAACCCCCTCATCCGGCTTACATACTGTTTTCGTTCAATCCAACCAGCTTCTTTCCCATTCCTCAGTCCTCACTCCCAACTCCCATTACAATGACCGACATCACCTCTAAGGTTCCTTTGACCAGAATGCTGCTGCGCAAAAGAACCCAAGCTCCGGAACCCGTTTCCTCAGAACCCATAAGAAGAACCCGAAGCAGAATGGAATCCAAATCGGAAGAAAATGAACCAGATTACGACGACGTCCGGTGCCAGAAATGCGGGTCGGGTGAGGATGATAATCAGCTTCTCTTGTGCGACGGATGTGATCGCGGGTTTCACATTTTCTGCCTCAGGCCTATCCTTCCATCCGTACCTAATGGCTCTTGGTTCTGCCCCTCTTGCTCCAATCACAGTAAAATCACAAGTATATACTCCTGCTCCTCTCTCTCTTTTTATGAATTTTTTTTTCTTTTGGGCTCTTCTTGTAAGGTTTTTTGTGTTGGATTACGGAAAGAATCTGCTAATTCTTGTTGAGCTAGCGATTTATTATTAATGGATAAACGGTCGAGTGATTTCGAGGTTGGATCAGGCCTTTTTGAAGCATATTCAGATTTTTACCATATTGAAGCCATGTAAATATCCGTGTTTTGTTCCTTCTATTTCACTGGTAATTAGGCCATTTAGGATCTGATGATTATTGCAACATTGCAATTTACGAATTAGGGCCAAATCCATTTATCATTTTACAGAAATTGAATGAAGTATTTTGGCTGAGAGAATTAATCCAATTTCCTTGTTGTTTGTGTTTGAAATTTATTCCCATAGAAAAATTTGATTAAACGTGTCAACGAAGTTTCATTATTCTTGAACTAGGACAAAGTGGGATTTTTTAGTCTCAGTCAACTTTTGCTCCGTAATGCTTGCTATTTAATTTTGCCATTCACATTGCTGAGACTTCTTCTATTTCACAAGTTTGATGAAGTTATTTCTGGGATTTAAGATGTCAAATGTGAATCATATCTGACCATCTTCTACTTTGGACTTTGATCTGGAAAAGCATGTAACAAGGCAATTGTATTTTGTCTGTTTTGTGCAGGTTTTCCTCTTGTACAAACCAAAATTGTAGATTTCTTCCGAATTCAGAGGTCTTCATTGTCCGGTGATAAAATTATTCAAGGTGAAAATGAAATCTAAAGCCTTTCTAAGATCCTTTTATTACTCCTGGCTACAATGGTCTATTTAGTAGTACTTGAAATGTCAGAAAATGTTTTGGTTTAGACGGGAAGAGGAGAAGAAAACGCTCGGGGAGTTGCTTGATTGTGTCCAAAAAGAGTAGAAAGTTGTTGCCATTCAATCCCAGTGAAGATCCAACTCGGAGGTTGGAGCAAATGGCATCACTGGCAACCGCATTGACAGCAACCAGAACTGAATTCAGTAATAAGCTCACTTACCTGCCTACAATGGCCCCAAGATCAGCTAATCGTGCTGCACTTGAACGAGAAGGAATGCAGGTATGAATTTCTTCCATCGATCACTAGGATCTTTTTGAACCTAAAACTATGAATGATTTGGGTCTGCGACTTGCAAAAGATTCTTTTGTATCCTTTCCTGTCGGTTTGAATGGCTAGGATTTCACATATCTATCTTGAGTTGGATTCTGTATGTTGTTTCAACTTTGAAGGGATAATAACGAAAAGGTGAGCTACTAAAAATCTTCAACTGGAGTCTGAGGATAAAAACTGAAGATCCTGTGCAATGAAATGTTAGGAGCTGAAAACGTCTTCTTTTGAATTTAGAAACTAAAAACTTTCTTTTAGAGATGTGGTGGGAAGACATTTGTCATTACCTCGATTTCATAATTGTGGAAGCAAAGTACGGTTTTGGATTTTTTTTTTTAATCATTGGAGAGATGCATCATCTCTTTAAGCTAATGTGAGCCTTGACATATTTCATAAAAATATTGCAGATTATATCAAAGGATGATGCTGAGACTTTGAATTTGTGCAAGCAAATGATGGAAAGAGGCGAATGCCCTCCGCTCATGGTTATTTATGATTCTGTAGAAGGGTGAGTAGAGGAACTATTTAGCTTCTGTTGTATCAGGTTACAGAACCAAGGTTTGGTGCATTTTTATTATTAACAGGGTCATGTTGCTTATTCAACATTGTGCTTTAACAGATTCACAGTAGAAGCTGATAGATTCATAAAGGATTTGACAATAATTACAGAGTATGTTGGTGATGTTGATTATTTGAAGAACCGAGAAGATGATGATGGCGATAGCATGATGACCCTTCTTTGTGCTGCTGATCCATCAAAATCCCTCGTCATCTGTCCAGACAAGCGTAGTAACATAGCTCGTTTTATAAATGGCATCAACAACCATTCATCGTAAGCCTCTCTTCCTGTATTTCTGTTTTCTTTTTTTCCTTTTTTTGTTTTAATTTATGCGAGTCATGTATACTGTGTGGTACCATTTCTTATTTTAAATTAAGACATGGAGTGTGACGAAGCACGAAATTGACACGTGATCTTGATAATTGATCTTACATAGTGGGGCTCAGTTGTCATTTGTGTATGTATAACAATGCCTGATTGCCTTTGTTGACAACAGCATCGTTGCTTTTCTGTTTGTTGCAGGGATGGGAAGAAGAAGCAGAACGTAAAATGTGTGAGATTCAACGTGAATGGAGAGTGTAGGGTGTTGCTGATTGCAAGTCGAGACATACGGAAAGGAGAAAGATTGTACTATGATTACAACGGATATGAACATGAATACCCAACCCACCATTTTGTCTGACCTCTTTCAACTTCCAACCTTTTTGAAATCCTTTGGTCTGATTTGGAATCAACAAAAGGCCATTCTGTTAACTTCCCCATTGCTAGCACATAGGCCAACTTGAATGTGCCTAACCGAAGTTTAAAAACAGTGTAGAAGAACAGATTGCAACGAAACATATTCCATCTAATCATGTTGTCTTTAGCTCTACTTCTGCTAACCAACTAGGAATTTATACTCTGCCACGTCATTATTACTCCGCTATTAACTAAATTTTACAACTAATTACAATGA
This sequence comes from Oldenlandia corymbosa var. corymbosa, assembly GCA_949775105.1. Lineage (NCBI taxonomy): Eukaryota > Viridiplantae > Streptophyta > Magnoliopsida > Gentianales > Rubiaceae > Oldenlandia > Oldenlandia corymbosa. The sequence goes on along the minus strand of CATKSE010000001.1, from coordinate 740,930 downwards.
ATGCTACCTGATCATTTACCACTGTGAAACAGTATGTTGCAACAACAAATCATCATGTTACTGCAATTACTTCATCTTCAGTACTAAGAGACGTTGATAATGAAATAAGCTGACTATCTTGAGCTGATTATCATGTTACTGATCATTAAGCTGGTCTTGATAATGAAATAAGTTAAGAAACGTTGATTATCTTGTGTGTGTTTTACTTACGGGAAAACCAACAAAAGAAACCTTCGAATTTTTATTTTCTTTTCAGGGTGTTGGAAGGAAACAAAACATGAAGTTTGGAATTTGGCAATTTTTTATAGAAAATTTTAAGGTCCCGTTGCTTATTTTGAGGGTTTGATCCCGTTAAAATCTAATCAATAGGAAAGTGACTCATCAATATAATATTAAATTTTCCTAATAATTTTTTTTTGTGACCTGCTAAGCAGGTAAACTTACCAAAATTTAAAAAATTGAATAATTTAGGAAAATTTCAATATTTGAAATGGGTATTTATTTTCAAAGTTACCACCTTTACTACTTGAAGTCACATATTTTAAAATTGGACTATTTTACCTTTATAATTTTTTCAAATCAAATAAATGACTAGAAAGAAAATAAAAAAATTGAAAATTTTTTTAAAAAAATTGACCGACCGGGCGGTCCACGGGTTAACCGGGGACGAACAAAGAACGCGTCCTCTTGTTCGCCCGAACGCGTTCATTGCCCGTCCTGGTTTAACCCGGGACACGCAATGATATCAATCGGATTCATTGCTATTTTTTTAATTTTTAAATTTTTTTGTTGTAATTAGTTAATCTAGTTTTTAGGTCATTAAATTTATTAATAATTTATTATTTGAGGTACATTAAGTATCACCAATCTTTGTAGTACAAAAAATAGTTAATCTATTTGCACATGTTTGTCACAATTTTTGTAGTACAATTATTATTTTTCATTATAAAGGTATAATTATTATTTTAACTAAAAATTATCTTTAAAATAATGATTAAAGTAAAATTTATATTTTAATATCAATTTAAATAAATTAACTTAACAAATAATCTTAAATTTATTTTCAAGTAAAAATTAATTACTTGTTTATTTTCAAGTAAATATAAAATCGAGAGTTTAAGCACTAAAGTATAAATATTGTTAATAATATTTAAAGTACGAGGTATTCAACATGTAACGATACTGCGAATAAACTAACATTAAAATAAAAATTAATAATTTGTCCGTTCTCACGTGAATCCGACCGAATGACTTGTTCGGTTCGGTCCGAGTGGCAGGGGCAGAAAGGAAATTTTTCAAAATTGGTGGCTTCAAGTACTAATTTGGGTGTGGCTGAAAAAATCCAACCCCTTTAAAATAACAAAATTATCATTAATTAATAATTGAGTTTCCTTTTTTCATTATATGTGTTGCACGAATACTTATATATGATTGCACATTAGTTTGTAATATGATTGCACATTAGTTTGTAAAATATTGCACGTAATTCATTAATAATTAATTGCACCATATTTTGTTTCCTTTTATTAGTAAGTTAATTATAGATATCTAAGCAATGCACTTTTGATGATGCAATTGCATATTCAAGTAAAACATATCGCACATTCACTTTTAAATAATTGTATTATACTAAAACTTTCCATAATTCTGAATTAAACTTTCTTATTTTCTTTTTACATTGCAAAAAAAATATATCTGTGATTGTGCATTTGCTCATTAGAAATTACACTAATATTTATACATAATTGCATATTGGATTAAAAAAGCATTGCACCATTTCTTATATAAGTTTTATTTAGTAATTTTATTTTTTTATGTAGAATTTTCTTGTAAGCCTTATTGAGCGAGTATTAACGTATTATTTGAATAATAGAATTTTATTTGCTAATTTTTTGAAATTTTTTAACATAATAATATATTTTTAAACATGACATATTTGTATGTACGTTATTTCACATATAATAAAATAGATTGCACATCTCATTAAAAAATCGCACTAGCTACTATATAAGCTATTTTTGCACATCATCAATAATTAGAATTAATTTTAGTATAGTCATAAATATATAAAAAAAAATGTATATTTATAAAAAAAAAATTATTGTACAGTACTACATAACTAGGAATTGAACCTTTGTTACAATATATTGCACTCTCAACGAAAGAAGTTTTACAATCTATATAAATATTTGTGTGCCATTCGTTACAAAACATTGCACACTTAAATTTGACAATGGACAAATTCTATTTTTAAATAAGCTGAGATTTAGTGCAGAAATTTGTGCCCATTATCTCTACCATTTACCTGTTAATGATAATGAAAATATTAAAAAAATTTAAACAAAAATAAAGTACATTGCTCACCTAAATAAATTACATTGTTGGTAATTGCAAAAGAAAAATTAAAAAAGATGTTCGCACCTTTTGATTTATTTTTGTTTAATTTTTAACTTTTAAATTTCTTAAATATTACAGTATTTTCATTTACTAAAATCGGTTCATCTTCTTCCATTTTTCCTTATTCTAAAATCTCTAAAAATTTCCTGGAAGTAAAGAAGAAAATAGTTTGGTTTTGTAAACATCAAAAACAACAACCAACAAATTAAGGTACATGATCCATTAAAATAAAATAATCAATTTTCATCAATTTTTTTGTCAAGAATATGAAATTGCATTGGTACAAAAAAAAAAAAAAAGTTCAGCTAGCGAAAGAGAGGGAAAAAGAAAGATGGAGAGAGATTAGGAGAAGATTTCTAATTAAAATTATATACCTTAAATAGTTACAGGTAGTCTATAAAAATTTTCTTATTATTTTTTTCAATTAATGCAAATTCTATGGTTGTTATTAACTTAAATTGGTGGAATTGTTGACAACTCACAAGCCATGGCTTGCCCGATTTCATCACCTGACTCGGACAATCTCGGGAATCGGGTATACTGGATTCCTAATCATCCAGGAGCAGGTGATCCACCCACATTGCACACCTACCACATTGAACACAAATCTATTCGGTTTCTTTTTTGAAGATTCCAAAAGATACGTCTTTGTAATCATCACCACCGCTTTGGATTCTTATCCCAGATATTCAAGCCCTGGCAAAAGCTACGTATGATTATCTCCATAATGCGTCCAACATCAACAACCATGATTAACACCGGCTCTCATTCGCCGCCAGGGAAACTACAGAAAAGGTGATTCTTTTTAACAAGAAGGAAGCTCAAGGTGGGAGAGGAGAAGTTCGCGTTCCTTGTTCGTCAAGGTTGGATGATCTTCCTGTTGATGTATTCAGGAAGATAGTCTACCCCGGATCTGACCAACCCACTTGATTACTTTAACTTTCAAGTTGTCAGTAGATTATGTCGTTCAGTGATTCCTACGAGCGAGTAGAAAAGAAGAGCATCAAGCCGGGCTGTTAATTTTGATCCCTTATCATGTCCTCTCTTACTAATGGTTCCTTCTGTGGTCGAAGGTATTAGCTCCATGCTAGATTCTGTTACTCAGAACGCCTACTACGTTACGATGCCTGAAGTTAAATCCTCTGAGGAAGATTTCAAGATTGCCTACTCTGCATATGGTTGGTTGTTACTGGCTAAACATGTTTTCTGTCAGGAAATAGGCTACAGTATACTTGCTCTAAAGTTTTACAATTCCTTAACAAAGTCTACCATATGTTTACCCAACTTGCCTGAACTCATGATTCATTTTTTCTTATCTTCTTCCCCTGCCTCCTCAAATTGCACTGTCTATGCGATATCACCTTGGGCATTATCTTTTTATTCCATTTAATTGGGAGATGATATGATGTGCAATTGGGTTGAAGGAGCTATCATCCGAGAAGAACAAGGTGCATACATATCATCTGCGGAGCAATCCAATGTTTATGCGGTTTTCGTGGATGGTTCCTTCTACATCCAGGGTGAAAATGGACGCCTTGTAGTTTTTAGCTTGAACAGTTCTGGAGATTTTGTATTTTCAAGGCATGATCTTCAACTTCCATTCGAGAGTTCATCTCTAGAGCAAATCTTTCTAGTGGGATGTGGCAGAGATGTTCTATCAGTGGCGGTAGGAAAATTTTTTACGTGGTTGAAAGTTTTCAAATTGAATCGGTCGAGAATGATGGCTTGGGAATGGGAGGAAGTGAAATACTTGAAGAATAACAATTTATATTTATCTACCATGTCAAGTGTTATTAGAGAGGTTGAAACTTCTCGAGCGGGGAACATGATCTACCTTCCGAGATTTTATCAAGATTCAATCGTATTTTACTCTCGTTGATGTATTATGATGGATCGAAAGAACAGTTATATTGTTGTTGGTTTGAACCAGCCTACTCTTAGAAAGTAGTGTTAAAACACATCCATTTTAACTTTCAGCTTCTTTCATGTTAAAGTTCTACATTTCTAAGAACATTGTATTTCCCTCTGCACTTATGTTCTTATTAATCTGAGTCATATATAGGGAACATTTGTTCTTATAATTTAATATTCTTTTGAATAAGAAACTAATAAACGAGGCGCTCATTCTACTCACACAGAAATCAGGAAAACTGTAAGATAAAGATACAATCTGTATACATGGACCAATTAGTAGTAGTTGGGACTGGATCGCTTCACTGGGCTAAAAATCTAGAAAATGAGGTCCACTTCACATTAATTTTGGGCTCCTCACAATATGTAAGAGCAAAAGCAACTCTGATGTGGTCCATTTTCCGATGTCAATTTCATCATGTGGTCTCACGTGCCATAGTCCAACCGAAACCCATTCTTTCTCGAATGATTGTCCTTTTTTTAACTTGATGATGATGGAGAGATTTTTACAAAAGACACTCTCATGTAAGTTAGTTTCTCTTTCGCAATTTCCAGGTTTTTGCGAGTTACCTCTCAAATGTCTTTTAACATGGAAACGGACAACTGCACAAAAAATGCATCTATTTCATTACAAAATCATGGGTTTATTCAATTGCAGAAAAGGAAGGAGCCAGTAGTACTAAATGCATGCATCAGTGGAAGTGGTTTTTGGGTTTGTATAGAGTTTATGGAAAGCCAAAAATAAAGACGGTGATGAATGGTGTCACCGATACAAAGGGAAAGAAAATTGTAAGAAAAAAAGAGGGTACAAATACAATGAATGAATTTCTTGATCAAGGTGGTGGTGGAGGTGGGACAATCTGGTGGCAGAGAATCACATTTTACCTAAGCAACGATTCTCAATGACCAAATATGTGTGTAACAAATACGAAATTTGGAGACAGAGGAGAGGACCACTCTATTCCAATCCCCTCTGAAAAAATCGAAACACATTGTAATTATAGGGCTTATTCTAGGGTGGTCCTTATTTATATAGCTTCTGCCATAATCGCCATAACTGGAAATTTTCAATCCCTTCTTAAATAATAATGCACCAGGACAGAGAGGGCAGAAGAAAGAACACAAAACAGAGGACGAAATCAATCATGCACTCACCCCATCAGGGTTTTTTGGGATCAGAGTTTCAACCCAACCCACCCACCAAGTTTTGATTTTGGTAGGAAGGATTGAAATTTAGATAAACAACACTGGGTTAAGGTTTCTACAACGTTAACCATTTGCATTGTACGCCCATCTTTGGAAAAGGGGTGATCATACATCCAGATCACTCCTTAAATTTGTAGCCCAATGGTCCCTGTCTGACAATCCCACTGGAATTTGGTTTTTTGATTTTTTTTTTTTTCTGTACTTCTTTTTTGAACTTTTCTTCTGGTTCAGCATAGGCATTAGGCATTATATACCGCAGGTCTTTTATGGTATCATCAGTAACCGAATATTTTGCTTCAGAAATAAAGCATATCCCAGACTCCACATCCTCCATCCGATCCAACACCAGGATAAGGATTTTTATCATGGTTTCTTCGTACTTTTGTTGCCTCCTACTACATTTTGTTTGGGTTACACAAATTTGAAATTCTTTTGGTTGAAACCGTTTTTTTTTTTTTGGTATATGACGCACCCGATGTCCGAAGTCATTGTTCCAACTAATCCGGATTCGAGCTGACTTGGTTGAAGCATACAAAAGTAATTTTGACACATTCATATTAAATTTATTATTGGAAACAAATTAAGATAATATAATTATACTATGAGTAACATGAAACTAATACAGAAAAAAAAGTAACTGATATGTAGAAACGTGATATGTTCGGCCTTGTGATGACAATGCTAACATCTAGATTGTTAGGGTGGGAGGGTGATATGTTCGACCTTGTGATGACAATGCTAACATCTAGATTGTTAGGGTGGGAGGGCTGGGTGGAGTAGTAAGGGAATTAGGATGAGAAATTATTATTATCAGGAGGTCAAGGGTTCGATTCTCGCTGGGCCATCTAATTTTATTTTTTATTTTTTTTAAAAAATCTAGATTGTTCAAAAAGTAAATAAAAATCACACTAATAACTTAGTTGGATGCCACTCTTTAAAATTGGGTAAACATTACAATAACCTCAATTTGTTTGTTCCCTTTGATCAAACAACCCAAAGGATGATTGGGATGCAACAACAATGAAACTCACGAATATCATTTTCTTTTCGAACATGAAACATCATTGCGGTTTGCTTGTTCTTATATTTAATTAATTCGTTGAACCCAATGGCCAGGGAAAATAATTCCAGAGTGTTTTATTTCTTTTTTTTTTAAAAAAATATATTACTCCTAGAATTAAATGATGACAAGAAGGAAGAAAACACAAGTGTCAGACAGTGATGCATCTAGGGTGTTTGGTTTAAGGTAACGAATGGTTTGAAAGGTGACACTTTCCCGTATTGCAATTCCACTGCAAAATGATCATTGTAGAGCTTCTTTCCACTTTTTTACAAAATTATTATTTTACTTTAGTCACACAAAAATAATCAATATTGGGTTTAAAGATTTGTAATGTTTTTACAAAATTATACTTTTTCTATTTCCAAAAAAAAAATATCAACATTGAGTTTTCATTTTAGTGGATTATTTATTTACTATTTCAATGTGAATTATTATTTTGATACAGAGATTGTATATAAATATATATTCCTGGAAAATGTAGGTTTTCACTCTGATTGAATTATGGAAATGCTTTGTGGGCTCCCATCCATATTAATTAATCGAAGCTTTGAGAGTTTTCATCACTCCGCCATTTGTAATGATATATCCCTGTTCGAGTCGGGATTAGAACTCTATAATTAAAGAGAGAGAAGAGACTTGAATAAACTAAACTTTTCATTTGATTTCTTCTTCTTAAGTTAATAGGATTGAAGTTACATATTTATACTCTACTCAATAACTAGAAAGGAGGGAAGATTATCTTCCACTAACTCCATGACTCTATTAACTAACACACTAATCCACTACTTGATAACTACTAAGTCACTAAGTTACTGATAATTACTGATTAAAACAAAGTAAAAAGATAATTTAACTATGAATAAAATGTTGAAATGGTCCCTTACATTTGCCCTTACTTGAATTTATGTCCCTTACATTAACATTTTAATATCGTAGTCCCAAACATTATGTGTTCACACTTATTTGGTCCTATTTTACTGTTTCGACCACATCATTTCCGTCCAACTCGATGTTGACCGGGCCGTTGACTTGCCGAGGTCAGGGGTATTTTCATCCTTTCACGTAATTTGACCTTCCATCAAATTAAAATCATTAAAAATATTAAAAAATTCATATTTTAAATTATTTAAATAGTATTTATTAATTTAAAATATTATTATAATATTTTAAAATTTATATTTTTTAAAAAATAGTTTTTTCATTTACCATTTAGCTTAGGTGAAAAGTAAACAGTAATTATTCTACATTTTAAACTGGGATCCACAGTAAATTTATAATTTTACCGGAATACAGTGAAAATTTTAAATTTTAAAAAAATAAAATTTAAATTTAAATTCGGGTTAAACATAAAATTTAAATTTAAATTCGGGTTTTTAACCCGAATTTAAATAATTTGTAGGGTTAAAAACCCGAATTTAATTTTTTTAATTTTTTTTAAATTTCAAATTTAAATTTTTCACTGTAGCCCGATAAAATTATAAATTTACTGTGGGTCCGGGGTTAAATGTAGACTTTTCACCTAAGATAAATGGTAAATGAAAAAACTATTTTTTAAAAAATATAAATTTTAAAATATTATAATAATATTTTAAATTAATAAATACTATTTAAATAATTTAAAATATGAATTTTTTAATATTTTTAATGATTTTAATTTGATGGAAGGTCAAATTACGTGAAAGGATGAAAATACCCCTGATTCCGGCAAGTCAACGGCCGGTAAACATCGAGTTGGACGAAAATGTGGTCGAAACAGTGAAATGAGACAAAAAAAGTGTGAAAACATAATGTTTGAGACTACGATATTAAAATGTTAATGTAAGGGACATAAATTCAAGTAAGGGCAAATGTAAATGACCATTTCAACATTTTACTCTTTAACTATAGTAGCATTACACCATCCTAGTCCTCATGTGTCCACTGTCCGCTCCTCCACCTCCGGCGAGACCACTCACAGTGGAGGTGGTGGATGGACTGCGTCACATTTGGCATTTGTTATTTTCGTGGCCCGGCAAGAGAGTTATAGTCAATTAATTTTCAATCAATTATTCAGCAATTATAGGGACAAATGGTGTTTGGCCAACACTGCATGATCAAATTTAATGGTTCAAAATCAATCAAACTGATTTCAGAAAGTCAAAACTCATTTTTGCTGGTTCATGATTTTGGACGCCGCAATTTAATTATGTCCAAGTTAACGTAAGCAATTTTAACTATCTGACATAAAAAGATCATAAACTCTCGACAGTCGACCAGTAAACATAACATATCTTAGACATTGATGTTACTTTCTCTATTATCAAATAATAATACAAATTTAAAAATTTAACGTAATTATTTTTTTTAGGACAAAAATAATATTAACAAACAACCACCATTCAGAATAATTCTAGTAGCGGGGAAGGAGCACTTTTTTTCCTTTCTTTTTGGGTCATTAAAAAAAGATACTTCCTCTGTTTTAAAATTATTGTCCAATTTGAGATTTCACTTTTAATACAATTTAAATTAAAAATAAAAACTCAAACTAGACAATAATGGGACGGAAAGAGTAGGTTTTTAGAGATGTAGATAATTGAATGATTATCAAAATGTACCTTTGTCGGTAAATGTTGACTTCAATCATCTCAAGAGTTAGACAACTCAATCTAGCTCGCATCATCGCCTCTGTCCCTGTCTTAATTTCATCCGAAATGATGGCAATTAATCTTTTAAGTTCACATCGTTTACGATACATTCAATCAGCCTAAAGATGTGTATATCATACTCCCTCCTGTCTTTATAAGGCATTTGAACCTTTTGATTTCACCTAATATGTACTTTTAATTGATAAAAAAATCTTAAAAATATTTTATAACAATCAAAAAAATACAACGAATGTGAATTTTTTTGTCAAAAAAATACGTACTAAATGAAACTTGGTATAAATCAAAATGCCTTATAATAAGTATTGGAGAGAATAGTTAAAAACAACATAGTTTATTGACACAATGTAATTTTCCCCACAAATTTTCATTTGGTTATTTGCGGAAGAAGTAAAATAAAAATGCAATGATTAGAATTTCGTACTAATAAAAAATGGTGTCAATAACTCAATCAATGCGAGCAGCCAAGTACAACTACCAAAATTATTATTTACTTCGTCCTAAAATTATTTATAGTTGAACTTTTTATTTTTAGTACAAATGAAACTGCAAGTAAAAAATCAAATTGGATAATAATTTTAGTACAGAAGAAGTACAATTTACCCAAAAAAAAAGTAAAAATAAAATAATAATAACTACGATTTTAGACAAGGTTTTGCAGTGGTTAGTTCTATGTCGGCCACCAAACACAGGAATTTGCATCAACAAAATTGACTTGGATTGATGATGAATATCACTCCTAATCGTATAACATAAGAGTAATAATTAAAGATGCACAATTTGACCTCGAGATTAATGAAACATAATCGAGTGCATACGCATCAACCCTGATTATTAGTAGTGGTATAAGTTTAAAAGAAAAAAAAGTCAGTGATTTTAACAAAGCCACCTTTTAAGTCAGTCATTCCGACAGTATTGTCCGTTGAAATCGGGATTTTGTAGGGATAATTTTGGCTAATTAAACCAAAGATAATCCATCTCTTCTATGGAGGCTTCTGCATGGCATTCGACTTTTTTTTTTTTTTCAACATTTTTAAACCAGAGTCAAGTCGTGATAATGTAGATGAAAGTAAAGGGAAAATTACGAGTAAAAAAAAGGGATGAATTCCTGCATTATTTATTCTTGAAATAATTTTCCGTGTGTGTAATATACTGTAATTCATTTACTCCCTCCGTCCCATAATTATTGTCCACTTTGCCTAAAAAATTTTGTCCCAAAATTATTGTCCAATTTGACTTTTTATGGATCAAGTTACACATTTGTCCTTAGTAAAGAACATTATCTATAAAATCTTAGTGGTTAAACAATTACTTATGTAGGAGTATATTCGGTTGTTTAAGATAAAATATAGTTAAGTTTGACCAAAAATAAAATCTTTCATTTTAGTAAAACTGGACAATAATTACGGGACGGAGGGAGTATAATATACAGCATTAATATAATTGGTGGTAAATTAACTTTAAACAACAAGTTATTGTACACACTGAAAACTCTCAAGGAAAGTATTGCTCACCAAAGAATTTATTGACCGCGCTGGTGAATTTTCATCATTAGTAGGGAGACAAGAAATGCATGTATGCATCAAATTAAGTTATCAATAAAACATGAGTACGGAAAAAATGAAAATGTTACTAATATAAGAGTAATTAATTAATATTTTGTGGTCCTGACTCGCAGAAAATTAATTAATTAAAGCAACAACAGTGGCTTGAACAGAGGGTAGTTGATGGGATTCAGTTATGGTTCGGTTAAAGAGCAAACAAAAAAGAACCCGTCCTGGATTCCCTTGATCCAGAAATTAAAGAGATTAAAAATAGAATCTGGGATTTTGGGGTGCCCCAAGAGGCAATAGCCAAAAGAGGGAAAGGGGGATTAATTAAGATTATAGGGTAGATTTATAATATACTACAGTACTTACTTATGGTGTTTGATCCCAAAATATTCCCATCACCAATTAAGTAAGTACACAGGTAGTAAGACCATGTGTTCATTTGTTAGTTCCTAAAAGTTCCCAAATCACACTGGTACGCAGTAACAACTGTAAAAAGCTTCTTCCTTTCTAATTTCTATTAGTAGTACTAATATTCGTAAATATTGCTCCAATAAAAAAACTGCATCGAGATAAATAAATAGATTGCTCCTAGACACCTCCCTCTCTTATAGTAACTTTCATATAAGCCCTAAGATAATTACCATCAAGATATACTAAAAAAGAAAGATGCATATCTCAAAAGTCAAATCAATCAAAATATGTTATTGTTGTCGAGTTGATCGATGTTTTTAATTTTTTTTTTTTAAAAAAATCGTGCTCACTCCGTTCCAAAATAATACTTCATATTGAGTTCAGTATAAAACTTAAAACTCAATGTTGATTTTTTTTTTTTTTTGGGGGGACGGAAGGAGTAATAAAAAAGAGATGGAAGAAATTAAAGATGCATGTATACCAAATTGCAAGAGAGAGTGGTGTGAGATAGAGAGAGATAGGTAGATTAGTTAATTTACAAAATGATTGATACTAAGGGTGTGGTTGGATTAAGAACTAAGCAGAAAATATTGGATATCCCAATTCCCATGCACACGAACTACTACTACATTATCCCAATTCCCATGCACACGAACTACTACTACATTCATCGTATCCACCATCCTGTTTGTCAGTTATTCGGAGCTAGTAATTATTTATGTCAACGTTTTCCAAGTTCCAACAACACCCCCGCCCCCAATTTAGTTAACTAACTCGGTAATAAACTAAAAGTGTGTCTCCATTGCCTTCATCTGCACAGCTCATTCTGATGATGTATCCTCTGTTCTGTGTTATTAGTAGCATTTAGTTCCTTTTAATTTTGTCCAACACCATGATTTTGCTTCAATCTTTTGGGGGTTTGACGTTCAAAACTTCCAACCTGCTTCTTCTTCACACATGCATCTGCATCCACGGATCCAAATATTGTATCATATTCCATAATCTTATCGCATTTCTTCCCCTCATTGCTTCCCGCAATTAAATCAAATGATTTTGTATTCCTATATAATCACTCATACAAGGAACATAATATAAAAAACTGTAAAACACAAATCCCTACAAAGCCAGCCGTTTCGATAGTACTACTTTTGTTTTGGTTGGTTTTTTTTTTTCTCTTTTGTTTCTTACTCTCGTTCTGTATAATAAAAGAGACCAGCGCTTGAAAAATATGCTATTTTTGTTTTTTAATTGAACTAAAAATGTGTAATGTCATAACTATTATGATGAACACGGACAATACTACTAAACGACTTAGCTCTATATTAGCATTATGAATCATAAGCTAGGGAATTAAACACACTTTTAATGTGTCTTTTCTATTTGTCGACAGTAGATCAAATCAATAATTGATCAAACTTTTTAAGCTTTCTACGTATGTACGTGTGTGTGCGTGAGATAATTTGTCAACACAACAGTAAGCAAGCTGTCTGATTAATCTCAAATTAATGTCACCATAGGATAATGTATGAGTAGACTATAAAGTGCATGGGTTTAAAGCTTAAAACAGCAAATGTTGTGTTGTTGTCTGTACTTAATGCTTCAAAGGCTAATCATTTGGTCGGTTTGAAAAACTCAATCATTTTAATAATTAATATCCATGGATGGTTGAGAGTAGAGTACGAACTACATTTTAATAATTAAAACATTTTGATTGGATTATTGGACGCAGCTAATCACAAAATTGAAATATTGGTAAACGTACTTTGCAAGCTCGTGCGCTTAAAAGTTAACTAGATGCTTGCCCGGGCGAATGCCTGGGGTATCGCCTTTATTTTTAAATTGATTAAATAAAAAATACGGATCATTTTTAAAAGAATAAAAAAAATTAGCATAATAAAAAATCGATTAAAATTACAGAAAGTGAGCTATTACACATAAATCTATGCCCAAATTTACAACATTTAATTTATAACAGTTAACTTATGCCCGTGTTTACATAAATCATAAACCAATATCTACAACAGAAGAATAAAAAAAAATCATCCTTAAAAAATCAAATTTCTTTCATGGCAACTTATTATTTCTCTGTTGTAGAAAAAAAAGATGGATTGATAATTAATATCAGATTTTAAGTAATTGATTTAAAGACCCGGGTGTGAGAGAGAGCGGAATGGAAGAGATTCTTTAAAATTGGGATTGAGAAGACATTACTGGTGTTTCACTTGATTTAAGGGGATTTCCTAGTATTTGATTTTATCTACTAAATATTGTTATTTTAAAGAATTAATATATACCTATAATTAAGATGTTTTTATGTAGCTATAATTAAGGGATTTATGTATTTATCTATTCTATTTTTTTTCTGATTAGTTAGAGTGCCACGTATCAAAAATGATTTTGTACTGAAAATAGTTTTTGACGGGAAAATTTTCATTATGGTGCTGACACATATCCTTTTTATTTGCTACTTTAATTAAGTACTTTAGATATGTACTACAGTAGTAATTTGGAACTCATAATGAAAATGTTGTTTTAGACTTTCGTTTGTTGAACATGAGGAAGTGACAAACAACATGTATAGATGATGGGGGAACAAGAACAATATCTTTTTTGACTTTGTTAAACCTCTTTAATTGTTAAACCTTGGATTAAGACGTATATGGTCTTGTTTAGGTGTTTAACTAGGTTTAACTGACTTATTACTACCACTTAGCCTATATTTGTCTTCGTCTTTCCAGGACATATATGACTTCCTCCTCGGCCCCCCCCCCCCACCCCTCACCCGCTCCTCGTGGGTGTGCCTTGTTCAATTAGATCCCAACACAATGTTAGGTTCGATATTATTACTGATCATGTAATCATGTATTACTACTGAAGTAAGGTTTTTTTCCTATTAATTTTGTTTGTGATTAATATTGGTGTGATATTAATCAAAATGTTATTCAAAGAAAAAGTTAATCAAAATTGTTTTCAGATTGCAATTCTCCTAAATAAACTTTATTTTTTTTAAACCAGATTCGCAACCTTAAATGCTAAGCCAATATAACTCAATCAATTTTTCAATCAAACATCCAACCAAAAGTCATAATATACATGTAAGATTAAGTTTTTTTTTAATAGAAAAAGTGATATTCCTTCTAAAATAATTGTACTGTTATAAATAATAATCCCAAGAAAGCGTTAATGGTTACCTCGGGATCGAAATATAAAACAACAATGTACATAAATGCATAAACTATGTTTCACCCTTTTATTCTCCCTCAACTTCTTAATTGAGATTATGTTCGACTTTGTCAAGTAAAAATTAACAGGGGAAACAAGATTTACTTTGATAACCTTTTTTTTTTTTAAATTTATAGAATATCGGTCAAGGAAATGATTAATTTTTTAAAAAAGATTTTACATTATTGTGACGGATGGCAAGAACCTATTATTCTTTAAATTTAAAACTTATGGTAATTAAAAATGGGTTGAGATACAAATATTGGTATCTATAGACGAAAAGGAAACAAAAACATTGAAGTTAATTTACTGTTTCATTTTTTTAAGAGTAACTTAAGTTTTTATTGATTTACACGATGAAAAGAGAGCACGCAATTGATGGTTTACTTCAGTCATTTCCCACGTGCTGTTTGTAATGGCATTCGTAACCAAAAATAAAAAAAAAATAAAAAAAAATTCTGTAATCAAAATGACCTTGGGAGGTGATACAAAATCATCAAATTTGTTTTTCACTGGTTTAATTAGTCGATGCTTTATACGTAGGTCATATTCAAAGGCCAGCAGCATAATTCGTTACGGAAATAAATAAATATAAGGGCGTATGTAATTGAAAACAAAGGAAATACTATTTGCTTTTGGTGCCGATAATCATGTAAAAATTGAATTAACCCCTTTTTTTTCCCCTAAAGAAAATGAAATCTTGGAAGCTCTTTGTGTTAATTTTTAATAATAAAAGAGACTAAAATCTATAACAACTACATTTTAAAAGTGAATATTTTCAACGAATTCCAACCACATACATGTGGAACAAGAAACGCGCTAGCAAAAGAATAACAAAAACACACGCTATCACTATTCAAGGAGGATCCCTCTAAACATTCCAAACAATTAAACTCATAAAGAAAAATTAGATCAAATTCTTACCGTAACTTAAATATTGGATGTTACACCAAAAATATTATAGGAGATTCTTACCGTAATTATACAGTGAAAATCATAGAATAATGCGGCAATATCGACCTAATTTTCAAGATCGCGAATAAGATTGGGAGCGAAATAGATACTAAAATGATTGGATTTAGCGAAATCTCTAAAACCATCCATCATCACCCATGAACCGAAGAAAGGAAGGAAAAGAAATATATACTGCGGTTACTTTGTTTATAAAAAATATGAAAAAAAAAGAGTATATCTCATATACTGCTCATATAGATGAAGATTCCAATTCCCAACATTTTCCAAAACTTCAAGTCAGCCCGACAAACCAATGGTCCATATTACCTTAAAATATCATTATTGATAAATATATAAGCATTTTTAAAAATCTTCTGCATATTCTGCAAATCTCACCCAAGATATTAAATTAATTACCTCAGTTAGATTACAACCCACAATATAAAAAAATAAAAATTCAAAGGTATATTTTTTTAATTTTTTATTTAAAAAGTGCATGATAAAACCAAATTTAGGTATAATTATTTGTATCATTGCTTTTAGCAACTAGGTATAATTACAAAGATGAATGAGAAATAATTTTTTGATATAGAATGTGTAGCTCTACAAAATACAGAGCTATTTCCACCATATATATATCTCGTATATCGGGCCACCCTAATATTTCACGGTTATCAATGCATTTCCCTTTCTCATTTCTTTTGTTATTTTCACTTTTTTAACAAATGTGTAATGTTAGAAATTGAAAAAAGCCAAGCATTTATATGTTTGTGTTGTAAATTACAAAAATAAATTACAAATATACATATAGTAGTATTATAAAACAATAAATTAGCAACAAAATCAACAGAGTAGGCATGATATATATTAAAAAAGCCTTTTCCCACATTATGTGTGATACATTTCAATTTACACAATCTATTTTTTCACCTTACTTCTTCCTATTTTTGCAAATGATCTTTTATCCTTATTAGTAATAGTAACATCTAACACAGTAGTATTGTATTAAACTATTAATTAATCAAAATGAAAAAGTAATTATAAACCACCTTCAGTTTACTACATTGTTTATAAAGCAGGTTTGTACCGTGTAGTAACATGCAGTAAAAAAAATTGGAATTCCCCTAACATTTAACCCCCCGACTTTCCATTAATTAGGCTGTGTCCCCTCTCCTAAATTTATGTTTCCCGTAATCACTCCACCATTTCTCCCTTCTTCCCCCATCTTCTCCTCCGCTTCTTCTCTTCCTCCTCCTCCTCCTCCTCCTCCTGCTGCCATAGGTCAATTTTTCTGCAGAATTATCCCATAAAATTTGAACACAATTCCGATGTGAGCAAACCCTTTTCCTTACCCTCTTCAATTTCTCATCTATTTTCTGTTTTGGGTGGTGAATTTCGTTACCTTTGAACCTGCATATAATCGTTTGATGAATGTTCATTTTCTTCTTCAGTTAATTTTTAGTCAATTTTGGGTATTATGTCACTGCTGTCGTCATCCGGAAAATTTTCTTTTTCGGTTCTCAATTATATGTATAAACAATATACAATTTAGTGAGTTATTATGATTTTTTACAGGCCAGGTGTGCAATGTGTGTTAATGGCGGGTTTTGCTTCGTCTGCTGTCTGTTTTGTAGTTTTAGAAGTTTGATCTTTCTCTTTTGTTTTTGTGTTGGGAGTGGCCAGGTTCAATGAGCGTGGATAGGGATTTGGGATCCATGTTGGAGATCTCTTTGCTCATATTTTTATGAATATTTGGTGCCTGAAGTTATGGTTTTTTGTTTTATATTTTTTCCTGGAGTGTGTTGTGCTATAGTAGTTTAAACAAAGTTGTGTGTGGTATATATTTATGTTTTCACTTACGGATCTTTGGTAGTTGTGTTACTTTGTCTGTTGTTTAGTTAATACTTTATTTCACTGCATCTTATGCTTATTCCATTATCTTCTTCTTGTTTAATTTTTTAATATATGTGTTCACATAGGTTTTTATATTGTTGGCATTTACCACATTGCTTAAGGCTTATATAAGAAGGTTGGTTTTTTTTGACCTGGGGTTTCATGGGTTGAACCCCAGGACAAGAAAAATTATGGGAAGCTTCAGCGATGAGGATGATGATGATGATGTCAGTGTCAGTACTGAAGGAGAATGTCGATTCTTTGATGCTGAGGAGAGTATTGCAGCATCAGGGTCCGAATCAGAATCAGATTTAGACCTTGCCTGCTGCTCCTCTACCGCCGGCTTGCGTGGTGGTGATTCTGGTTTGGGTAACTTTCTGTATGATTTCTGGATTAGAAGTCCCAGAAGTGTCAGGGAGAGAAGAAATGAATTCCTTAGCTGGATGGGTGTTAATAATTTAAATAGGGTGCCAAGAGCCGAGTGTAGTGGTGATATTAAGGATGATCATGAGCTTACCGATGATGGCTCTGGTATCAATAGAATAACGGAGAAGAGTGGGGCTGTGTTAAGAAACTCTGTTGGCCAAGATGAATTCTCTTCTAGCCGATCCAATATGTCAAGTTGGTCCTCAGATGTGGGGAATTCAATGAGGAAATCGGGCGCCAGAGGGAATTTCTTGACAAGTTGTAAATCAGATTGCAGAATATATAGTAATGGCTACCCTCAGGCGGTGATCTGTGATGGAAGGATGAATGCGGACAATTTTTTGGACACCTCGAGAGAGGGTCAGGGCTCAGCCACTTTACATTCCGTGTCGCAGAGACATGTTGACATCCGATGTGGTGGGAACAGTGGTAGAGCTACAGTTGGATTGAGGGGTCGTTTGTTGCGTAGAATACGTTCAATGACCTGTATGATGAGTCAGCCAGGACACCTGGACAACTGGGGGATTGGTGCAAGAACTAAGGTTCAGAGGATTAAGGTTCGGAAAAATAAAAAGCGAGTGAAGGAGCTTTCTGCTTTGTTCAAGGGGCAAAGCATCCAGGCCCATGAGGGGTCGATCTTGGCAATGAAGTTCAGCCCTGATGGCCAGTATTTAGCCAGTGCTGGAGAAGATAAGGTTGTTCGAGTCTGGCAAGTGCTGGAAGATGACAGGGCTAATGATATTGATATCCCAGATATGGATCCTTCATGTTTGTACTTTACCGTTAACCATCTTTCTGAATTGGCACCTCTAGTAGCTGATAAAGAGAAAAATAGTAATACGAAGTGTGACTGGAAAAGTTCAGAATCTGCTTGTCTCATCTTTCCCCCAAAGGTCTTTCGCATATTGGAGGATCCATTGCATGAATTTCAAGGACACACGGGTGAGGTCTTGGATATATCATGGTCGAATAGTAACGTAAGTTAATTATTATTTACCTGATTACCTCTTACTGAGTTTTTTTTTTTTTTTGAGGAATTCATTTTATCAATGAATCAGTGTTTTCTCATTGTATTTGCTCTTGTAGTGCTTGCTCTCATCCTCTGTTGATAAAACTGTTCGGATGTGGAAAGTTGGATGTGATCAGTGCCTTGGTGTCTTCTCACATAGTAATTATGGTATGGAATTTCTTGTTTGTAAATGTTGGCACTTGAGTGATTAAAGAGTTACTTTTTTTTTTTTAATATATTGCGAGTATAATAAGCAAGTAACGGTGGTTTTATTTCTTTTCCAAATTACTTCTGTTGCAGTCACTTGTGCTCAGTTTAACCCTGTGAACGATAATTATTTTGTTACCGGTTCAATTGATGGCAAAGTTCGTATATGGGAGATTAGTGCCTGCAGAGTTATTGATTGGTGTGATATAAGAGACATCATAACTGCCGTTTGTTATCGGCCTGATGGAGAGGTACTCAATTGTGACCTTGTTTCCTTTCTTCATGGAGAAGAAAATTGTTTCATCTGCTAACAGAGTAGCTTGTCCTCTTTTGCAGGGAGGAATTGTTGGTACAATAACAGGCATCTGTCGCTTTTTCACTGCATCAGGTGACTATCGTTTGTCCCCTTTTCCAGAACTTGATGCATCCAGTCAATCATGCTTTCACTATTTTGACATTAGTTAGCCTCCTTTTCTTGTGGGAAAAATACCTGGCTTACAAGTCATGTATCTTTATGTCAGTTTTTTCCTGTGTTAGATAATCGCTTGCAGCTGGAAGGCCAGATTTGCTTAACCGCTAAAAAGAAGTCTCCATGCAAAAAGATAACTAGCTTTCAGGTTATCACCTGTTACCTAATTTCTCTACACAGCTGTTGTCATTATCATGTTAGTTTCATCCATTTCCTCTGTTCTCCTGTTAATACTTGTTTCTCTAAAATTGTCATTTATTTATGTGCAGTTCTTCCCCAAAGACTCCAGCAAGGTACTGGTTACTTGTGCCGATTCCCAAGTCAGAGTCCTCTCCGGAGGCAATGTCATCAGGAAGTACAAAGGTATGTGTGCGTGGCATTCTTGTTTTGTGTCGTGAAGCTTGGTCTGCTTCGATCTTCTGTTAAATGTGCTTCTTCAATCATGTAAGAAATATAGATGTTGGGTTTGGTAAATGATCGCTTCTCCTGTTGAAATCCTGCTGTCTGGGTTAAACTTCAAGCTAAAGCTAATCTTTTGTTCTTTCGCTGTTTCTGAATTTGATTCTTTTCTTCTTGTTCTACATTCTATCTTTTAGGTCCCCGAAGTGCGGGTAATCAGATCTGTGCTTCATTCACATCTGATGGGAAACATATGATCTCGTCCTCTGAGGATTCTAGTGTGTATATATGGAATTCTTTTAATCTGGATGATGATTTTTTTCGATCTCAACCGAAAACAATAAGGTCATTCGAGTGCTTCCGAGGTGATGCATCTGTAGTAGCTCCATGGTCTGGACTGAAAAGAGGAAATTCAGGCGAACCTTACCGGAATTTAACCGGAGAATTGCCTTTTTCGCCTGGCTTTTCTCTGGGTCAGGAGTTCTTCTTAGAGTCCATACCCCGTGGATCTGCAACTTGGCCGGAGGAGAAGCTTCCTGATCCTGGCTCTCCAACAGTTGCTTCCATTATGTCTAAATCACAATTCAAGTTTCTCAAGACTTCCTTTCAGCGTTCATCTGGTTATCACGCCTGGGGTATGGTCATTGTTACTGCTGGCTGGGATGGACGAATTAGATCATTCCACAATTATGGGTTGCCAATTGCTACTTGAAAAAAGGTTTTCCTTGCTGTCAATGCAAGTGTTCATGAATTTTTTGGTGTCCACTTCTCCAGCAGATACCCTCGTTTGGAAGCCTGGTTGGGTAACAAGTTTTATCTTGGTCATTTTACAATGGCTGACTGGATTCCAATTATCTCCCAATGGAGGAGACCCTTCTGATGTTCCTGGTAAATATTTGATTCTGATGATTACGAGGGGTTTCTCATTGCGTCTAAATCGATGTCAGCTCATCTCGTCTCATCTGCCCTGTTGGGAGATAGGAGTTTAAGGATTCTTTGATTTGTTATTGATTTAAGAAGTGTTGGTACAGATTAATTGTCCACGGGAGATGAAATCGAAAGGGATATCAATTTGCATATTGTTTATCTTTAGGATTCATCCAGTGGGTCCTTTTACAACCTCTTCCATTTGTTCATGGATTGGGAGCTTGGGCGAGAGTGAGCTGGTGGTCGAAAATTGTTGAGGGAAAAATCAGTGGGATGCTTCATCTTTTTCTGAATGATTGAGGTTTTTTGTCTGCCATTTCATTCCAATTGATGAAAGGATCTGGGGAAGCAAGGTTTGGTTGCTGTTAGAAGTATGGAAATGACCCACAAGGGATTTTTCTATTTCAGGGGTCTGATTTGGTTCTTCGTTCTTAGTCCCAGCAAATCCATTTGAGGTCCCTAGTAGCATATGCAAAAGTAGCCCTTTTTGGTAGCACTAACACATGATTGCACTGAATAAGTGCTGTCTAACATATTTGTAATTTGCATAGTTAGCTCTTTGTACAGATTAATGTCCATTTGGGATGTAGTAGACTGGTGATGATTTTCGCTGCCACAATAATACACGAAAAAAGAACCAAAAGTTTCTTTGGTTCATTTCTACCTCTACATTTCTTCTCCTACAAATTTTGGGATTTAACTGTTATTCACAAGATGGCTGAAACACAACAATAACCAGTGTCTGCTACGAACTACGACGTTACACTAATCTAACAAAAAACCCGGTATCAAGTGAACCGTTTATATTTTTCTATTTTTATATTACGCCGTTAATTTTAATACAAAATAAGACTGGGGTGAGGGAAAAAATTATAAACAAATTTAAAAAATAATAATGTATTGATCATATAAACTATGTTTTAACCTTTTAAATGCATAAAATCTAAATGAAAAATATTAAAAATTAATAAATATGACAATTCCTTATCACTTTTTCTAATAAATTCTTCCCCCTATTTTTTTCCCCCTTATGTTTTATTATTACTAGTTAAACGGTCCGCTACGTGACTGTTTATACTAAAATCAATAGGACTGTAATAATGTGGTGTCTGTGGGATTAGGCCCCCCGTTACAGTATCAATAGTGCCAAACTGTCTATTGAAATGGCAAATGGATGGGCGCATCGTTTATGAATGTCTGGAATTGGTGTATCATGGCCATGTGCTCCTGTGCGCCACATAAAATTGTGCTTCGACTATAAACCTTTGGTTGATCCCATTACCACCCATCATGCGTCTCACACATAATCAATAGATTCCCCTTTGTCTATGAGCGTCTGGGTTTCCTCTTTTTGTTAGTTATCTTCTTTTATTCATTCGAAATCAAAACGATGATCCCTTGCACATAATATCCATTTGGAGGATTAGGGCCTTTTTCCTTCAACATCAGCACACGAACTCTCAAATAAAACGATCCAAGTCTAGGATAGACAATAGAGAAAATTTGTACCGGTTATGATGACTTTTTTTTTTTTTTCCCCTAATAATACTAAAATCAGAAACCACAGGAGGTCAACCTTTGCTCTACTTGCAACCAAGAGACTGACTCTTGCTCCCTTTACCCTCATGAGATGAGTTAGCTCTACTTGCAACCAAGAGACTGACTCTTGCTCCCTTTACCCTCATGAGATGAGTTAGGATCATGCAAAATTATGTACCTTGGTTCTAACCATAGCCGAGATGGGCCAGGGGGGACAGGTGCAATCTGAGGGACTCCCCCTCTAAGCCCTCTTCGTGGAGCAATCTGAGGGACTCCCCCCCTTGAGCCCTCTGTATTTATCCCGGATTGGTGTTCCAAGATTGCATAGCAGAATAGCCAAACACTTCCGTAAATAGACAAGGTTATGAATTTAGGTATATAGGATGGTAATATAAAAACATACTCCCTCTGTACCAAAATGATTGTCCTAAACTTAACAATAACTTCAAGACGGAGGGAGTATAAGATATCAGTTTGCACTATACTAAGTTTAAGACTCAGAAAGTGCCTAGACCCTCAGTCAACAAAATCTTCAAATCAAAAACTCTAGCATGATTTAGTAAGTAAATACAAGTCTAAATGACCACTTTCATTATGTGCTCAAGAATCTGGCACCGATAAGCATAAGGTTTACAACCACATAAAACAGCAAACTACACAAAGTCTACATAGGAAATGTGCATTCCATAAACAAAGAATCATTAGAACTTAACAAATCACGCTGGACAGTTGTTCAAAAACCTGGCCACGTAGCACTTCAAAGACAAAGTAGATAGAACGACCCCAAAATCCATATCCCTCATCACCTGCAGAAAACTTTCATTAGGAGAAAACGGTTGGCCTAATCATCTGTATACAATCAGGAGCATATAAGATAGATACACATCCAACTCACGGAATACAAACAAGACGTGGAGTATCATGATCACACTACAAGAACAATCAATAATTGGTAGCTCAAAAACCGATTGAAAGAGAAAGACTCTAGAGATAAGCTCAAAATACAAATTTCGCGGAAAGAAAGAAATTCTATAGGTTTTAGCCTCAGCCAAGCCAGCCAACTTATAAGAAAAAAAATGAAATCCTTAAAGCCTTTATGGTAAAATGCCAGATGCCTGCAATGCTTCTAGATGTAACAATCTCCAAACATATCACCGACATCCACAGCCATTAATAAACATCTCCTTTGCATACATGTAGACTAGTATTTTAAGCTTTCCACTCTATATCCAGGAAGTTAGCCATATTATGATCTCCAAATAAACATTTTCTACAAACTGAAATAGAATCTGGAGTCATCCACATTTTGAAATCTTCGGGCATTCATAACACTGATCATGTCCAAATTACTATTCCACTTCATTGTTTGAAATCTTTGGCCATTCTTAACACTGATCATGTCCAAATCACTATTCCACTTCATTGTTTGAAATCTTCGGCCATTCTTAACACTGATCATGTCCCAAATTCCTATTCCAATTATTGTGCGCCGAGAAGGTAAACAAATTAGACAAAATTGAACAATGAATTGATGTCATCCAAGGTTATATAACTTAGAGAATACAAAATTATCCGATAAAATTTGGTATCACGCCAACAAATTCAATTATACAACCCTAATAGAATATGAATTACTCTTTTCACATAAAACCCTATATTGCATAGGTTATCAAAAGTACCAAATCACGAAAAGGAAAAAAGGAAACAAAAAAAAAAGGAAATGAATTAAGTCAATAATCGAATTAGATTGAGATTAACCACATCATTTAGTACTCCAAGGTCAATCCATTTGAAACAAAGAAAAACATTACAATAGTAAAAGAGAAAAAAAAAAAAAAACAAATTGTAGAACCAAAGGAGCCAAGAAACCTTTATAGATCCGAGAATATTTTCCTTGAAAAAGAGCTCAGACGGGGAGATTATCGACAGGCTGAGGTTTGAAGGCGTTATTGACGGTGGAGGAAGAGACGGAGGAGGAACGGAGGTTGGTGAACATGAGAGGGCGGTCTTTGGCTTCTTCTCCGTCCTCGTCGTCGGATTCGGAGGTGGAGAGGTTGACGCAGGAGCAACGCTCGAGGGAGGCGAAGAAAGCGGAGGCGACGCTCATGCCGAACCACCTGGCCAGGCCGTCCAGCTTCTCGTAGGTCGAATTCTCCATATTTTGTTGATTACTCATAATTCAGAGCTCGATCCAGAGACACAAAGATTGAAGAGAACTAGCTACGATTTTGGCAATGGCGGAAAGATTAATGGACGGGAAAAATCGAGCTGGGTACCGACGATCTGATTTTCTGCTTCTTTTTTTTTGTGGGGGTGGGGGGGGGGGAGAGGATTAATTAGAGGAAATATTAATAGGAGCATTAAAATTAAATAAAACAACAAAAAGCAATTAGGAAAAGGTAAATGATATGCTGTTTTCCTTTAGTTACGTTATATTTTAAATAATTACAATTTAACCCCTTCTTTTTGCAATGAAGCCCCCAAAGGAGCCACGTCAGTAGATCGTCTATCATACGTGTGTTCTGGAAATCAAATCAATGAGTCGAGTTGGCTGAATGAATGGATAAGTGGACAGACCTTTCTTTCACCCGAAAAAATATGGAAAACTATCCAAAACTAAAATGGCGTCCCTCTCATACTCAATCCCAATTCCCCGCAAATTCTTCTCTTCACCTGCAACTAGAACGACCCACCAACGTCCTTCATCTCACTCTTCCATCCAGATCATCAAATGTTCCGGTAAATTACTTGACCGAAGATAATGAAAGAAGTGACTCGGTGTTCATTGATTGATTGAGCATAACGGGCTAATGGATTTCTTCCTTTTGCAGATTCAAGAAGAGATGATCATCAGCATTCCCAGTTCAAGGAACTCAGGAACGTAGCTTGTGGGCTTCTTGCTGTTTGGGCTATCAATGCTGCCTCACCCGTCATTGCTGCTAACGTATGTTAATTGCATTTTCATTTCTAGTGCCTCTGTCGTTCATTTTATGTTTGAAATTTACCTAATTTGATAGTTGATCCTAGTATTATATATACGTCAATTAGGTAAAGTGGTGAGTATTGGAATGTGGAAATTAACCAAGCTTAGTTCGGGAATTCTGTTTGGTTTGGGCAATGAGTTAATTAGATAGCATTTCCCCTTTGGTCTGCAAAATCTGTTTGGCTTATGATAGTTTTATGTTCTAGGATCAAATGTGTTCATGATTTATGGAGGATATCTACTGTTAAGTCTGTTCTGTCCATGTTGTGGCGGGATTCTTAAACGAGTGGATTGGACTCCTTTTTGTCACCTCTCTCTATCTTTGTGATAAATTAAGTGTGTTTGCGTTGCATTGATATGTGCGGTTGGCATATAACCCCTGCATGGAACTTGGAAAAATTACAAGATGAATCAAGTGAGTTACATAGAGTTTTGGTTGTTTGAATTTATGGTAACGGATTACTTTGTGATTTGGCGATGAATGGTTGATGCAGATTAGGTTGCCTCCTTTGTCTACGGAGCCCAACAGATGCGAGCGTGCATTTGTGGGGAACACCATCGGTCAAGCCAATGGTGTTTATGATAAGCCACTGGATCTCCGGTTCTGTGATTACACAAATGAGAAGTCTAACCTGAAGGGCAAGTCTCTGGCTGCAGCACTCATGTCTGATGCTAAATTTGATGGTGCTGACATGACTGAAGTCGTTATGTCTAAGGCCTATGCTGTTGGTGCCAGTTTTAAGGGTATTTCCCTTTTGCATTTTCCTTCTTTCTATTTTTCTAGTTAACTCTTTGATTACATGCTGTTTTGTTTCAAATGTAGTTCAATTGGAATGTGAGTCTCTAAAATTTGATAGCTCAATAGCTCAGAATGGTGCCGTGTGATTGTAACATGGGAAAGGAAGTACTGTATGTCTGCTTTATTGGTCAAAATTAAGCCTACATTACCTATGCTGTTTTACATCTGTAATTAGTACTTGTAGATTAAATCTGCAAAAGCATGTCTGAAGTGTAAGTGGTAATATAGATTGACTCTTCTGACTTTGAGGACAATGAGAATTGATTGAGAAACTTCTCTGCACGTATCACCCGGTATAAGCTTACAGTCCAGTAATGTAGGGATACTTCTCGAGGAACAAACAGTAGTTATCTAGTCTTGAGTGATAAAAAACTGTCTTCAGTGATTAATTTTGATCAGCGGATCCACTGCTAATAAAAAAATTTGAAGGAAGAAAGTGATGTGGTGGGAAAAAATGTTGTGTTCTACACCTATAGCTTGGATTGAGAGACTTATTTGGTCTTCATATGTTGAGTTGTTGCAGGCACAGATTTCTCTAATGCAGTTCTGGACAGGGTAATCTTTGACAAAGCCGATCTGCAGGGAGCTCTGTTCAAGAACACTGTATTATCTGGATCAACTTTTTCTGAAGCTCAACTCCAAGATGCGGTATTCGAGGATACTATTATTGGATACATAGACTTGCAGAAGCTTTGCACAAATACTACCATCAACGAAGACGGAAGAGCTACTTTGGGATGCCGATAACAACCTCCGCCCTCCTTTCTGTTTTGTTTTAGATCTTTCCTCGGATCAATTTTTTTAAAAACCTTTTTAATAGCCAAGTATAATTGCTATACTGTGAAACCAGAAAAGAATGACCCAGTTTCACATTTGTAATATTCGAGAAATGAGATGAAGCATAACCTACTTTATCCTCTTTTTTAAAGAGTTTTTTACGTCTGAAGTTTTGTCCATCAACTTTTTCAGTTTCCAGATGCGCAGGTTTTTCAGTCACAAGAACAGACTCAACGATCTTTGAAAGATATTATTATAGTTAAACCTTTATTTAGCCTAATGATCCAAGAAAGGATGCAGATTGATTCCAATTCATTTTTAGAAGCCAATTCAGCAGGGCCATCAATATTCTTTTTATCTCCTGACACAATCTTATACTTTACTCCAAGAAAATGCTCGAGTACAAAGAAAGGAATCCATATCGCAAGAAGTAGTCATAACCTTCTCCCAAACCATTTCTCCATCCCCAATCACTACCATTTCATCATTCCTGATCCTGATATACTGATACACATTCCCTAGCTCTCTTAAACAATGGATAAAAGTAGGGACGGACCCTCCCTAATTCAAGCTGTCGTCGGAATCTTGCCGTTGTTCCTCCTTGCCTCAGTTGTTGTCATTCAAGGTATCCCCGCAATCTCTTGACTAATATTACGAAATTGACATGTACACTAAACTATAATGTTGTTGAGAGCAGGATAGGATACATGATTTATGTTGTCTGACTCCCTGCAGTGGGGTAAAACTTAGTTGTGTTGATTTATTGAACTGCAACGTCATCCTTGTTTATCATTTTCAGGAACTGAAGGAAATATTGGTGTTAACTACGGCACAGTTGCAGACAATCTTCCTCCACCAGCACAAGTTGCTCATTTTCTCCTGGACAACACCATCATCAACCGTGTGAGGCTTTTTGATGCAAACCCTGAAATCTTAACAGCATTCGCTCACACCGGAATCGCCATCACAGTAACCATCCCAAATGATCAAATTCCACACCTTACAAACACAAGCTTTGCTCAACAATGGATAAGAACATTCATTGTACCTCATGTTCCGGGCACCAACATAGTCCGAATTCTCGTTGGAAATGAAGTAATTTCCATGGCTGATAAATCATTAATATCCAATCTCGTCCCAGCAATGCAGGCTGTTCACACGGCCCTGGTGGCCGAATCATTAGATCACCGGATCAAGGTCTCAAGCCCACATTCACTAGGCATTCTTGCAAGCTCAAGCCCTCCATCCACCGGAAGGTTTAGACAGGGCTATGATACACATGTGATTAAGCCATTGCTCAGTTTCCTGAGAGCCACGGATTCTCCTTTCATGGTGAACCCATATCCATTTTTTGGCTGCTCCTCAGAAACTCTTGAGTACGCGCTATTCAGGCCTAATTCGGGCTCTTTAGATGACAACACGAAGCTCACATACACAAACATGTTAGACGGACAGCTGGACGCTGTTTACTCTGCATTAAAACAACTAGATTTTGCCGATCTGGAGATTGTCATAGCCGAAACTGGGTGGCCTTCCAAAGGTGATGCAGGACAAGTAGGTGTCGATGCTGAAATCGCGGCTGAGTACAATAGGAAGCTGATGCAACATGTAACCTCAGGGATTGGAACTCCCCTGATGCCCAACAAGACATTTGAAACTTACATTTTCGCGCTATTCAACGAAGATTTAAAACCGGGGCCAACCTGCGAGAGAAACTTCGGGCTTTTCCAGCCAGATATGACTCCTGTTTACGACATAGGAATCCTCAGGCCAACGGTAGCCACCCCTATCTTCTCCACTCCCAACACCTCTCTGGCCGACAATCATCATCAGCATCGTTATCGCCATTATACTGTTGTACTAACTGCATTCATCATCACATTGGCTCTGGCAGGCTAAGGCGAATTTCCCTTCGGGTGCAACTCCGCCTTCTCCATCTTCATCTTCTTCATCCGGGAAGAAGAAGAAGAAACAATGGTGTTTACCCAAGGCTGGAGCTAAAGAAGAGGCGCTGCAGAACAATATTGATTATGTTTGTGGGCTGGGATTGGACTGCGGACCCATTAAAGAAGGAGGAGAATGTTACTTCCCTAACACGGTTCGGGCCCATGCTGCGTTTGCCATGAATGCCTACTATCAATCTACTCAAAAAAATGACTACGACTGTGATTTCAGAGGAACTGGAGCCATCACCAGAAATGATCCAAGTATTCTCCACCCTCTACTTACATTTTGTCCAAGTTTAGAATGTTACTTTTATTGAATATGATAAGACTAAAAACAAGAAATGAAGAAGTGACATAGAAGTATATGGTTGAGAACTAACACTTGGGAATTGGACATTTTTTCAGGTTATGGCAACTGCAAATACTGATGAATTTGCTGCTTTACCTATGGAACCTTGTGAATTGCCAGGAGCCATGGAAGCTAGTCGGAGTCGGCCACATCTTTTTGTTCGATTGTGTCCTCGATTCTACTCTACAATATATATTCAAATTGTTATACAGTTTTTGTGTTCTTTTCTTTTGTTAGATATGTCCAGTTTTCCCGAGTCCACTGCATTGAGTTAGTTGCAATTGTATGTCCGAGTTCTGTATCAATGTATTAGTATTATGGTAATGGTTATGTTAATGTAGTTGGGTTGATCTTACATTTAATACACACACAAAATTATATTACTAGTATAAATGTACAAAATTATTATGTTTATTGTTAATTGATTCTACCTCTGTCCCATTGAACTACACATTCGGGCACTCATCAATCATATGGGATGTGAAATGAAAAATAATGTTAGAAATGTGACATCTTCAATTGAATGTCATATACAGTTAAACTTAAATGAAATCCTAAATCCTTCAATGAAATATTTTTTTAATGTTTGATCCTTAGGATTTCTAACAATTTGGGGGGGGCTGGAAGGAGATTCAAAGAGGGAGTGTGGGGCCAATGTGCAACACAGAAAAACATTAGGGGACATCTCTGTCATTTCCTAAAACACAAAATCCCCCATCCCCTCCAATTCCCTCGAAACGCAAAATTACGCCATTCATTCGGGAACTTTGGGCACCCTTTTCCGCCCCATCCGCCATCCACCGCCACCACCCCCCGCCACAATCCAATTCTGTTATTTCTGCTAAAGATTTAGGGTTCCGCCGTAGGTTTAACTGATAGGGGCTCCAAGCACAATACTTTAAACTCCAAAATACAGAAGAAAAACACAAGATTTCAGTGTACGGAGAAATAGAGGGGAAAACAAAATGACGGAGTGGCAACCTTTCGTTCAGTCAGTCTTCTTTGGTTTATTATTCTCTTATCTTCTTGCCAAGCTCTTCTCCGTGATCTTCGCTTTCCGAGAGGATAATCTCCGCCTCACCCGCGGCGATTCTAACGAAGCTCCAGCCGATCCTCCTCCCGATTCCAAATCACCCGCGATTCCGCCCGAAAACATTTCCGGGTCATATTCAAGGGTTTCTGAAGTGGATACTGACAAGAACAACGAAGCTGCTGATTCTGCTGGTTCTGGCGGCGACGGCGGCGGTGACGATACCGGTAGTGATAGTGATTGGGAGGGGGTGGAGAGCACGGAATTAGACGAGGCCTTTAGTGCAGCCACCGCATTTGTGGCGGCCACGGCTGCCGACAGGTCTTCGGCCAAAGTCTCCAATGATGTGCAGTTGCAGCTCTATGGTCTTTATAAGATTGCCACCGAGGGACCCTGCAGCTCACCCCAACCCTCGGCTCTTAAGATGACTGCCCGTGCCAAATGGTATGCATATATTGGATCTCTTTCTCTTTGTTATGGACTTTTATTATAGGTACGATTCTTTGTAAGGATATCTTGATCACTCCATGCTTGGTGCCCAGGAATATTGGTTATCTAGGGATACAAGTGTTTGATTTCTGCCCTTTCCCCCCCTGAAATGCCACGGAATTTTTTCTTTATGAGTTATTTCAAATGAATAATTCTAGTGATTTTTTTAAAAATCTAATGAACATCTTATGTGCCTGGTAAAATGTTACTCGTAAAACATAGTTATTTTGAGGTATGCCGGTGATAGTGAATGAGTAATGAGTACATTATTTGATTCCTTTTAGGCAAGCATGGCAGAAGTTGGGTGCTATGCCCCCAGAAGAAGCAATGGAGAAATACATTGACATCGTCACCGAGTTGTACCCTTCATGGATCGGCAGTGCTTCTACTGTATGATATCATTAAACCTCTGATTTCTCTTGATGTTCTGTTGTTTCATATAGACATGCTGATCCTTATAGTCTATATGATTTATCACAGAAAAAGGACCACAAAGATCCCACAGGTGCTTCGGGTACAGAATCTAAAGGGCCCATGGGACCTGTTTTCAGCACCTTTGTTTACGAGGATGAACCCTCCAATGATCTGTAGGTTTTCTAATGCTTTGTCATTTGAATGTCACCTTCAGTATGATTTTGATTTCTTTTACTTGATCTTTTGTTGAATTTTTATTTTATTTTTTCAACTCTTCATTATAAGTCCAGGATGGTTACTTTACATCTACCCTGTATTAACCAGTCTCTTGTCTTAAGGGATGAACAAATTTGGTTTTACTCGTTAGGTGCTGGTTTGTAAGAATAGAATTATTGACATCCTTATCTGATGAGGACAGATTAAATAGGCTGCAATTGTGATCTTCAAATGTAACTGTCGAAGCTATTTTTGCATTATGTTATGGACTTCAGATTTTGTATGTTGACAGTGCTTGTGGATCTACATTTCTGCCTTCTGGTCTCTATTCTATTATCTTTAAATGTTTTCAACCCTCCCAGAGACTGAAGGGTTGGAGGAATTATCCACTTATCTACTTTCTTAGTTATATGTCTCTAAAAAGGATAATCGTGCCACCAAGTTCCTCAGCTTATGTTTTTGACCCGAGGCCTCTGCTTGACCAATAGAATTCTATCAGAAATTATAAGATATTCATGTATAAGATATTGGCTTGTTAAAGAAATGATAGCTTTCAGCCTGTTGTACTGTGTTTGCTCGCGCTATCCTGACTCTGTTTGTGCTTGTTTACGCTGGTAGTTGAGTTCTGTAGGCTCATAGACTGAAAATAATTTTATGCAGAACATTGGATGCATTACATGGTTTTGCAAGAGAAGGAGACAAGGACAATTTACTCAAATGCATTGAGACTGGTGTTTCAATAAACATTAAGGGTAGGTATCTATTTTCATGTTTAAATTTGAGAGGACTACACTTCTTTTCCCTCTTATAACTGTTGAAGGACATAAATTGTAATTATTTTTAAGGAGTTTCTTCCATGCTTTTTCTCCTGTAGAACTACTTCACGATCTCTTTAGGAATAATGAGAGGCGGACTGACATTAAAAAATGATTATGCTTCCATGGTGTAAAATGTTTCAAAGCTAATCTACACTTCGTTGAAATGGATGGCAAACTTGTGTTTTAGTTCATGAACTGAACAAAGATTGATTGTAGAGTATTCTAATTATTGCAGATAGTGAGGGTAGGACACCACTCCATTGGGCTGTAGATCGGGGTCATCTGAATGTTGCAGAATTACTTTTAGACAGAGGTGCTGATGTTAATGCGAAGGTATGAATAACTCTTTCATGGTGTGAACTTCTTTATTCCTTGAGTAACTATATATTTTCACTTTGCCAGTTTGCTGTATAATCAGCACACTGTACATTTTCCTTAATCCTTATAGGGTTTATATTGGCAAAAGCACATTTCATAACTTCGAAGCCATCTTAGTTGTAGTCCTTATTAAAAGTTCTGATGGTTAGTACATGATTTTTCAGTTGAGTTCCTTGAAAGATAATTAGTTCGTTAAAAACGCGGACTTGTTTTTACTTTTTGGGTCCACTGTTGTTATTTTATTGCTTCTCAATCTGTCCTTTTTGGGAGGGTAATGCTAGGCTTTGAACAGCCACTTTTGTATTGAACTGTTTCTGTAAAGACTTAGTCTTTAAATAACTTTCTGGCATAAATTCTTTTCGTGCCGGGCTGCAGGATAATGAAGGTCAAACACCACTGCATTACGCTGCTGTCTGTGAGAGGCCAGCCCTTGCTGAACTACTTGTGAAGCATAACGCTGATACAGAAATAAAGGACTCTGATGGCAGTTCTGCGGCTGATCTTAGCGAATCTAACTGGCCTTGGATGCAGCGGGTTGCTAGTAGTGTTACTGGCTGATGAAATCCCAGTTCCCTGTTCCACTTATTCTGAAATTTAGCCTTGTACATGTTACACAGAAACAAATATCAGGATGGGGTCTCTTCGAGTTTCATCTTTTGCTGGGATATTGATTGGATCATTGATCCTTTGTTTTGCTCTTCTGTGGTACAGGGTTTGGATAATTGTTGAATTAGTTAACTAAAAAAAAAGAAAAGAAAAGAATAATGGTGGACTTAGGAATCTTAAAGAATCTTTCTGTGTCTTGCAATGGGTTTTATGAGCACAAAGATGCAGAAGAATCTACCAGTCTATTATTGGTTTGGGCTGTGAAGTTTAAATGTTGCCTCATTCCCTACTCTCTGATGCAATGTTCTTAATCGATTCTGATTTTACCGGCTTATTGTCCTTTGATTTATAATCTTGCAATCCGTTAAGAACGATTTTCTGTAATCGCACAGGACCCGTGAAATCTCACAATCTCTTCTATAGTGAGAATATTAATGGAGCGAAAACCTTCCCTTTGAAAAACATGATCATCTTCGACACCACATGAAGAAAACCAAAACAAAAAACATTCTTAGTGACGATCGGATCAGACAATTATTTGAAACATTCTTGCTAAAAAACCTCGCGGACTTTCCAGAGCTAAAGTGTTTTTTCTTTTTGAAAGAAAAACAGATCAGTTCAATCATCTATATTTGGATCGTTTTTTGAGTGTGCTTTTTTTTGTATTTGGGAATGTAAAAAAATATATTGAAAATTTAAAAATATGCATTAGTAATGTAAAAAGATATGTTGGGATGGAACAGATATTAATTAAAAATTCTGAAAAAACTAATGAAAAAACGAACCAAACATATTAAGTTCTGTGTTTCGACTGCTTTTTACTTAGAGAGCTTAATCATGTGGGTTCCGGTTTAGAGAGCTTAACCCTGTCATTATTCTTGTCGTATTTAGTTGGCTCAATTAACGTTAAATTTAACGGATTTTCGTTATTTTTTAACATAATAAAAAAATAACCCCCAAAACAGATTTCCGTTAAACTTAATGAATTTCCGTTAATTTTAAAAAATTATAAAATAAAAATAACAATATAATTCTTTTTACTTCTATTCATTTTTTCCTATTTTATCTATTTCTCTTTACTATTTTTCATAATCATTAAAATATATTATATGATCTCAAAAAAATAATTATTTATTTTCAAATTCTTTTTCATGTGTAAAACACATGTGTGTCCTGTCCAAGGGTAATTTCGTTATTTTATATATATTTTTTTAAAAAATAAATTTTTTAATTTTGTTTTACGATTTTTCATCTTATACTTCTTGACTTGTATACGCTGGTATATCTGGTACTAGAATAATTACTAAATTTCAAGAAACAATTTTACCTTTTGTATTTCAACTTTGAGGTTATAAAAAAATATTACAAAGTTACACTCTTAAAGAATACATGATTGTCTTGAAATTTAATGATTATTTATATAGTTTAGTGATATACAAATCACGTGTAAAATATGTGCAAATCACGGATATATACCTATAAAGTTGAAAAAAAAATGACTGATTGATATATGTTATCTTTGGGTCCCAATGAAAAATATTTCTAACTTTACCACTGATCATAGTCGTTCTAAAATGGAGGCATTATGTCGTCCTTCCGCTTTTGAATTGTTAAAAAATGGTTCACATATGGCCATCAACGTTTTGCACAACTCAATTTCAAGGGTGTACCAGATATTCGTTGCAAAACGCATACACAATACATGGATTATGGCCTGATAACTCAAGCGTTATTCTCACTCCATGTAACAAATCCAAAACATATGTTTTACTAGTAAGTTTGTATCCAAGTGTAGTTTGTTGGTGTTTTTTGGTTTTTGGTTTTTGGTTTTTGTCATATGTGATTGGATTTTAACATGTATGGCCTAACTGCCTACTTCAACCTTGCAATGCAGTTGTTTGACAATTTTGGCATGAAGGGAATACTTCAGAATGCAAATATAGTACAATAAACCATCTATAAATTAATATTATTGGGACTAAAAAGTTATTAATTTATAAATATATTTATTTATCGATAAATTAATAATGTTGGAATCAAAAAATTATTAATTTATCGATGAATTAACAGTTAGTTAATAAAATATTTAGAGACATTATTATCAGTGTCACTACAAGTTAGATTTAGGATTAAAATAACAATGATTCAATGTTTTCATAATCAAACACATGAATGGAAGCACTTAAGACGGTAATAATTCTTCGAAATATTTTGTTGCATTACAAAAAATCTGCACCAGAGGTTTTGAAAGTAATGAAAAAATCAAACATGAAATCTTTTTAGATGTAAATTGCAAAATATATATATGTACATGTAGATATATATATATATATATATACATATACATATACATATTTTACTAGTTCTTAATTTTTTTTAATTTCAAGTCATTATTAATTTATGATATTAACGGAACCTATATTTAGATAAGAGTTTTCTGAAAAATTAATATCTTATTATTTATCGATTGTCTTTATTTTTTTGTTCTGTTCATGGCTAGGGGCCAGATAAAATTATTAATTATTGATTTATATACATTATTAATTTATCGATTATTAATTTATAAATATTTTATTGTACTAGGATGACATTACGGTCTACAAAGGGCTGCAATCAAACACTTCCTCTCGTCCTAATTATAAGCAATAAATTAAGTGCTTAACAAAGCCAAATGCTCAACCTCGAAAATTGGCATTTGTTCTAAAGGTTTTCGATTATTAAATCTCAACACTTATGAGAAGTGTATACATCATTACTCTTCGCTGATATTTGATTTTTTCTATTATTGGTTTTCTGTTTTGCCATTCCTCAATTCTGGTCTTTTAATATTGATCTAAGGAAAGCAATCGGGTAAACGTCAAAAACCATTTGGGCCTTGATTAAAATTTCTAGAACATTGCTCCCAAAGAATAACCTACTTACAAGTTACAGCTAGCATAAATCCAATAATAATAAATCATCGTGGGAATCACCATCATCATCATTTCCTTGGGATGTAGCTCCAGTTTCAGACCTCTCATAAACAGCTTTGACAATCGGATTACAAACATCTTCAACTTCCTTCAACTTCTCCTCAAAATCCACCTTCTCGGCCTTTGAACTTTCATCCAACCAGCCAAGTGCTTCCTTGGTTACTTCCTCAATTCTTTCCTTCTCGTCTTCCTTCAGCTTGTTCGCCAGCTTGTCCTTGTCATTCACCTGGTTCCTCATGTTGTAAAGGTATGTTTCCAAGCGATTTGTGGCGTCGATTCTCTCCGTGACCCTCTTGTCCTCCTCGGCGTACTCTTCGGCTTCCTGAATTTTTTGTTCAATCTCTTCTTGGCTCAAACGACCTTTATCGTTAGTGATAGTGATCTTTTGGGATTTCTTTGACGCATTGTCTTCTGCGGTGACACTAAGAATACTGTTGGCGTCCACCTCAAATGTGACCTCTATTTGAGGTGTTCCCCTGCTCAAACCAAAAACGGAAGTTAGTTTCAGCAAGAAAAAAATATTAATATCGTACAAATCCAAAAATTCAATATGAATTATTTTAATGTGGTTTTTTTTGAGGGAAGGGGGGGAGGAACAGAGATAATACAATTAACCTTTTGGAACAGAAATATACAGTATTTACCTTGGTGTTGGGGGGATCGAATTTCCCTAGTAGCCTACAGTCCTTAGTAAGAGTCCGTTCACCTTCAAAAACATGCATTCAGATCATTAGGGATATTAATGAACGTGTTACATTTCATGAATATGAATGAATCATATAAGAAATCGGGTGTTTGGTCGCGAGTTTAGGAATAATATGGGGGAAAACAATCATGGGTACCTGAATGGAGACGGTGGTTTGGTGATCCTGATAAGTGGTGAATACTTGTGATTTCTTGGCGGGGATTTGATGATTCCTGGGGATCAACTTAGTCATCACCCCTCCAACCGTCTCAATTCCAAGCGTAAGAGGAACCACGTCCACCAGCAGAAGTTCTGCTCAAACAACCACCAACATTGTTTTAATATTTTGTTATTATTACATACATAAAATCATAAAATGTAACTAAAATCAGGACCAAATGTACTGGATAAAACTTACTGTCGGTTTGTTCACTACCGGCGCCGCTCAAGATGGCGCCTTGTACGGCAGCACCAAACGCAACAGCTTCGTCCGGATTCACGCCTTTACTGGGCTCCTTCCCGTCAAAGTAATCTTTCAACAGCTCCACAACTTTTGGGATTCTAGTGCTTCCTCCAACCAGTACAATTTCATCAATCTCACTCTTCTTCAATCCAGCATCCTCCATTGCTTTCTTCACGGGCCCCATTGTTTTCCTGAACAGATCATTGTTCAGCTCCTCGAATCGAGCTCGCGTTAATGGTTCGGAGAAATCCACACCGTCGAATAGGGACTCGATCTCGACCCGGACTTGGATGTTGGTTGCTCAAGGCTCTCTTAGCGCGCTCACATTCTCTTCCTAATTTTCCGAGTGCGCGGTCTTTGCTGAAGTCCTTGCCTTGATGAAATACTCCATCACCCTTTGGTCGAAATCCTCACCTATTAATTTAACCATTAGTGCGAAGGCATTACGTATTGTACGAGATATCATAGAGATGAACATACTTTTTATCTAAACTAATTACTCCCTCCGTTCCATAATTATTGTCCAGTTTGTGTTTTCATTTCTAGTTCAAATTATACTAAAACTGAAATCTCAAACTGGACAATAATTTTGGGACAGAGGGAGTAATTGATTTATTGATGTTTAAGATATCTTAAAGATTGATGACTCTTTATACCTCCCAAATGAGTATCTCCATTGGTGGAAAGGACCTCGAAAACGCCGTCAGAGATGGTCAAGATACTGACGTCGAAGGTGCCACCACCAAGGTCAAACACCAAGATGTTCTTTTCGAGACCGGCTTTATCCAACCCATATGCAAGCGCTGCTGCGGTGGGTTCGTTGATGATTCGAACCACATTCAATCCTGCAATGGCGCCCGCGTCCTTTGTGGCTTGCCTCTGTGCATCGTTTAAGTACGCTGCGTACCCCCATTCATTTATTCATTCACATAATAATAACGAATTAGTTACAAACTTTGAAAATAATAATAGTAACAATTAACGATGGAGGGGTTAATTTGATTTGATGGAGACTAACCAGGAACAGTGACAACGGATCCTTGATCTTGGTACCAAGGTAGGCTTCCGCAGTTTGTTTCATTCTGGTGAGAACCATGGCGCTGATCTCTTCAGGGCTGAAAACCACCTTCTCTCCATCTTTAACCTTCACTTCTTCTATGTATGGCTTTCCATCCTTGTTCACTATCTTGTAAGGAACAAGCTTCATGTCCCTCTGAACTTCTTTATCCTCAAACCTAACAACTAGCACCCCCAAAAAAAAAACAAAAAAAACACATGTTGTCCAATGTCCACCTCCGTTAGATCCAAATATAGGAACATAACAACTCCACACGTGACATAATGCACGCGATCAATAATACAACAATAGTACTTTTTTAAAATTTAATGTGAATTAAGTTTACCTTCTGCCGATAAGTCTTTTGACATCAAAGACGTCCTCTCGGGGTTATATAGAAGCTGCTTGGTTGTTGGCTGCTTCGCCGATCAATCTCTCGCCGTGGGTGAAACCCACCCACGACGGAGTGATACGATTACCTTGGTCATTAGCTATGATTTCGACGTCACGGATGCTTACGTGGACCAATGATATTTCTCAAAGTCAGGTTCTATTTGTAATTGGTCTTTTTGACTCTTTGTCCTCAACCCGTTGACGTAATTGAGCCAATCAGGTTATAGTTTGTGTTGTCCCTCGCCCTGTGACCATGACCTGGGCCGTTCGTTTTTCCCGCCTGGAACCTCCGAAGTTTAAGGAGGTTCTCTTTTGTTTACGGCTTCTTTTCTTTTTCTTTTTTTGAATTAATGTTTTCTGGCTTTTTTTCGTGGAACTAGTTTTTGTATTCTTCTGCACTTTGTGCTTTGATAAGGAAAAAAGAAAAAAAAAAAAAAAAAAGAGAGAGAGAGAATGTAAACGTGCTATAACCTTTGTGTCTAATCTTCTTTTGGGAGCTAGTTACACCTACTTAATTTGCATTATTTAATATTTATACAAGCTAAACAAGACTACAAGAGTAGTAGTAATATAATTGTACCAAACAAAAGAAAAAAATAGTAATAATAGTACTCCCTCTGTCCCAAAATTATTGTCCAGTTTGAGAACTCACTTTTAGTACAATTTGAACTAGAGTGAACCTCAAAACAAGTCATCAACCTTTAATATATTTTCGCTCTAGGTCATCAATTAAATTTATTTGTAACACAGGTTACCTTACTAAAATTCTAATCTATTTCAGATTATTCTGTTAATTTTGGCCGTTAAATAGTGACGGAAATCCATTTTTCACATGCTTTTGAGTTTAGGGGTATTTTTATCATTTTATTATTTTTTTATTTTTTGATCTTTTAAATTTTTATTTTTTATTTTTTCCAATTCTTCTTCTTATACTTCCTAACTTGTATATACTGGTAGTATAATTCTAAATTTTAAAAATTTATTTTCCTTTTGTATTTAACTTCTAGATTATAAAATTTTTTAAAAAAATTTAAGAAATGAAGAAGAAAAAATCGAGTTAAAATAAACATGAAAATTAATAATTTATTATTTTAAACAAAAAGAAAAACTAAAAGAATTAGCTAAGACAAGTTATTTTTTCTAGGTTATTTAATTTTTTTCCACTCGATTGAATTATTTAATTATTAATTTTCACGTTTCTTATTCTTTTTTTTTTCATTTGTATCTTAACTTCTAGATTATAAAAAAAAGGAATAAGAAATGTAAAAATTAATAATTAAATAATTCAATCGAATTGAAAAAATTAAATAACCTAGAAGAAACAACTTGTCTTAGCTAATTATTTTAATTTTTCTTTTTGTTTAAAATGGTAATTATTAATTTTCATGTTTACTTTAACTCAAAATTTTTCTTCCTTATTTCTTAAATTTTTTTAAAAAAATTTTATAATCTAGAAATTAAAATACAAAAGGAAAATAAATTTTTAAAATTTAGAATTATACTACCAGTATATACAAGTTAGGAAGTATAAGAAGAAGAATTGTAAAAAAAAAAAAATTAAAAGATTAAAAAATAAGAAAATGATAAAAATATCCCTAAACCCAAAAACATGTGAAAAATGGATTTTCGTCACTATTTAACGGTCAAAATTAACAGAATAATCTGAAATAGATTAAAACTTTAGTAAGGTAACCTGTGTTACAAATAAATTCAATTGATGACCTAGAGTGGAAATATATTAAAGGTTGATGACTTGTTTTGAGATTCACTCTTTGAACTAGAAATGAAAACTCAAACAGAACAATAATTATGGGACGAAGGGAGTAATTCTTTTTTGGGTTATATATTGAGGAGATATTGTTATTGAGGGAATGAACTCCTGAGATTAAGTACGGTTTTTGGGAGTCAAGTTTACGGTTCATTATTTTAGTTTTTTATTTAGTGAATAATCATGTGAATTTCCAATGTCGGTATGCGCCAAAACAGATAATTATAACTTGAAACAAATAAGCATGTGAATTTCTTTTTACTGTTGTTCGGACGGTGACAGTCTCATATGCGCAAAAACAAATAGTTATAACTTGAAAATCCCACCTATTTACTTTTTTTTTCCTTTATTTTTATTTTTCTGTTTCGGAAAGGGGTTTGTGAAATTGAGATGTATCAAATTGATATCTTATTTAAAAAAATTGATTTCTTTTTCTCAAAAAAAAAATTGATTTCTCAGGTGAATATCAAACTTCGCGGAAATGACTGTTCATAACATCCGTAGATAGTTAGCCACTCCTTTAATTATTTATTATTTATTTTTAGTCACAACAATTTTTTGCATTCAAACGTAAAAAAAAATAAATATAAAAAATAAAATTTGGCGCTAAAACACGCAATATAAACACGTAATTAACACACTAGCGAGGCTCTCCTTCCACACGGGCTCTCCAATTACGATGGCCTTCCATACCGAACCGCCAAATCACGGTTTTTCGGGGACAACAATGGAATCAACGAAACAGAAAACTTTCCCCTATTAACCAAAACAACTAGGACATAGAATTAACATTTACCCACACGGAAATCTCTAAAGTCGCCACCTTAGAACCGGAATTCAAAGATCGATGTCGAGGGCGGCGGCTTTGTTCACGATTTCAGCCACCGCCTTCGTCCTCGTCGTCTTCTTCTTCCAATCCACACCACATTTCCAGGCGAATAGGCAAAATGACCAAGTTGCCCACATCAGGCGGTTGGGATTCCAGATGATGTCTCCCATTTTCGACCCTGTCATGGCTAAGGTGCAGCGAATCGCCGAGGAGAAGAAGTCGGCGTCCTTTGCGAGTGCCGAAACGGAGCTGGAAGAACAAGAGAAGAAGTACTTCAACGACGACGGAACGCTGAATTTGAGGCTGCGGCTGATGGTTCTGTTTCCGGTGTTGGACCGGAGCCCGAAGGACGGGATGCTGGAGACCAAGGAGCTGGAAGTTTGGCTCACCCAACAAGCCATCGACAGGTTGTATTATAAGACGCTGAGGGCTTTGAAATTCCGGGATCAAGACGGCGACGGTTCCATTTCCTTCTCCGATTACTTCCCTGATTTTACCCAGCAAGACATTGGTACGTACGTTAATTTGTTTTCCCTGTTTCTTTTTCTCCTTTTTCCTTTCCCCCCCAATTGGAATTAATCTGCCAAAGATTTTTCAATTTGGCCTGAATTTCCAAATAGAGAGGAACGCGACGGGGCATGGAGAACCTGGATGGTGGATGCAACAGTTCAGGAATGCTGACGTCGATAAGAGTGGAACTCTCAGCTTGTACGAGTTCAGAGAGTACGCCATTCACCCCCACTCCCTGCTTCTTCTTCTTTTTCTTTTTTCTTTTTTTTTTTCTTTCTGGATTGTTTGATAATTGATTTTTGTGTTTTTTTTTCGTTTATTTTTTGGGTTTTGCAGTTTTCTGCATCCAGAAGACAGCAGGAACGACAACATTCATAGATGGCTGTTGACAGAAAAGATAAGGTTGTGTACTGACTGCATTCTTGATTCTTATTTTGTTACTCCCTCTGTCCCAAAATTATTGTTCAGTTTGAGATTTCACTTCTAGTATAATTTGAACTAGAAATAAAAATCCAAACTGGACATATGGAATGGAGGGAGTAGCAATTAATTTGTTATTCTCAAAAAAAATTACGTAACTTTTTTCATTTCTTATTTTTTTAAAACAAATGTAGGCATATAGACGAGAACAATGATGAAATCCTTGATTTGGATGAATTTACGTATGGAGTCTACAACACCTACAAGTCTTACATGGAGTACGAATCATCCGGCGGAGGTTACATTCCCACTGCCACGGAATTGTTCGCCAAGCTTGATCTTGACAAAGACAAGTAATAATTACGTCGTATCACTCAGTTAACCAATTGTTAATTTCTCTGTGATGACCTTATATAGTACGAGTATTTGGTTAATGACCATTACATGCACACACGTTAAAAAATAAACAGATTTTTCAGAATGTTTGGGGTGCTTCACCACGGATTGTAGCAAAAGTGTCAAAACAAACGGATGTTATTCTTTTTCTTTAATTAAAGTAGGCGATGAACAAGTTTATATCCTTAAATCGACCTATCGATTTTGGATATTCAGTTTAATGTAATGAACAGATTGTATGTTCGATTTTCCGGTGCAGGTTGTTGAGAGTGGAAGAATTGAAGCCACTGTTTCGGTACCTATGCCCCGGAGAATTGGTGTATGCCAAACATTACGCCATTTTCCTTATTCAGGAGGCAAGTTTTCTATCTTATTCAGTAGTACTTATTCAGGAGTTAATAAATACTACTACCTCCGTCCACAAAAATAGTCCACATTGAGTTTTGAGTTTTGTACTCCCTCCGTCCCATAATTATTGTCCACTTTGCCCAAAAAATTTTGTCCCAAAATTATTGTCCAATTTGACTTTTTATGGATTAAGTTACACATTTGTCCTTAGTAAAAAACATTATCCATAAAATCTTAGTGGTTAAATAATTACTTATGTAGGGGTATATCCGGTTGTTTAAGGTAAAATATAGTTAAGTTTGACAAAAAATAAAATATTTCATTTTAGTAAAACTGGACAATAATTATGGGACGGAGGGAGTATTATTTTTAGTACAAATTTAAAAAATTAATATAAACTATTTTTGTGGGACAGAGGTAATAGTATTTATTAACTCATCATAAACAAGGCACGTTTCAAACACAATGTGAAAAGGTAAATGTGAATCACTAATTTCTATTTTGTACATCCTTGGAATAGGGTGACGACAATGGAGATGGGAAATTGTCACTGGAGGAGATGTTGAATCATGAACATATTTTCTTCAGCGCCGTTTATGACAATGGCAAAGACGACGATGACCAAATTGATGGCTACCACGACGAACTATGAAGACTGATAAACAAAACTGAAGAATCTTTGTCTTTTTTTTTTCAAGTCAATGCACCTTAATCCGAGGCATGAAATTTTGTTCGGTTCATGCCGTTAAAAGGTTGCATAAATCGTCAGTTATCTGGCTGGTGACGAAGAGTCGCCTTTTAAGTTGACTGATGATGAACAGGACATTTTGTGTATAAAAACGTAGGCATTGCTAATTTTCCTTCTTTTTCGTTGTTTTTTTTAATGATTGTTTATGTTCATGAGACAACAACGCCAGAGCCCATTTACAGCCCTTTTATGTACATTACTTTTTTCTTTCTGTTTATGTACATTACTTTTTTCTTTTATGTACATTAATTATTGATTGTACTCTTGGTATGTTTATTTGCATTAGAATAGGACAGGTTGGACAGATCTACAGGCTCAATAGATCTGTTTTTAGTAAGCCAATGGCATATAAGATATACGTATACAATTCTGATTCCTGAACATGGTACAACAATTGCTGTTGTATTAGTAATCATAACTTTAGCTTCGCTGGAATTTTTAGGACAACAGCCACACTTCCATTAACTAACTGACATAATCATAAGAGAAGCCCAAAACCGCAGGTAGTTTGCACACTTGCACCTAGTACATATTTCGACTCTGATAATTTAAAACATACTACTACCATTATTATTATGGAAAAATTGCATGTAGATTGGTAGAGATATCCAATTTCGAAACCTACTGTAGGAGAGGGAATGCTTTGACAACGTAACACTAAAACTACTATACTAATTACTAAGCAGTGAAGGACCCAGCCCTCGAACATTGCAGGGGCCATTTTGAAAGGTGGATCGAGCAAATTTTTTAAAAGGAAAAAAATGCTTAAAATATGAAGACTTTAAGAAAAAAAAAGAGCTGTTAAAATAAGTCTTTTAAAACAAATAGATTGTGTTCAAGGTATAGTAGTACAAAAGTAAGCAAAATAATGTTTAGGCTTTATAAATTAGATAAGAATCCCAGCCCAAAAGGGCTGAAGTCTTTTTTTCATTAGTACTGCGCACTTCTTCTTCAAATCTGCAGGGGCGGTGTTCAAAGAACGGCACATTGAAAATGCAATTAGAGATACCTAGCAGGGGTTTCTCCCGGAGGCCGCAGGGTCGACGGACTCTGCGGGCCCTTAGCCAAGTCCGTTCCTGTTACTAAGTACATTTGCCACAGTACATTTAAGGAAAATTATAATTCTATAAATTTTAACATACGCTTCTATTTCATTTGATGCTCATCCCTTCCAAAATTAAGGTGCTCTGCAAAAAAATAAAAATAAAAAATAAAAAATCAACATTATTTTTTTGTGGTAGGCAACTAACTTGTTGTAAAAAAGAAGGCAAATTGATAATTAATATTTATTGAACCAAAAGGAA
Source organism: Oldenlandia corymbosa var. corymbosa (assembly GCA_949775105.1). Classification (NCBI taxonomy): domain Eukaryota; kingdom Viridiplantae; phylum Streptophyta; class Magnoliopsida; order Gentianales; family Rubiaceae; genus Oldenlandia; species Oldenlandia corymbosa. The sequence continues at coordinate 696,004 of CATKSE010000001.1, read as the reverse complement.
GACGTGGCTTTGTGAAAAATTATTTTTTAGTTTAGATTGTAGTTTGTAAGATACTTCTTCTGTCCCTCAAAAAAAATCACATTAAGTTTTCACATTTGAAAGAGAAGTAATACTAAAAAATAACTATATTATTCAAAAACAAAAAATAACTATATTATTCAAAAATTGTAATATGAATTTTTTTCTTGGATGAAGTAGTACTATATTTAATAATAATAATAACAACAATGAATTCAAATTATAAGTGTTAAGAAAGGCCAAAAGCCAAAAGTGAGAAAGCGCATTTGCATTGGCCAGAGCTGCACTATTGAAGTCAGCTGTCATTGAGTCACCTGCATTAGTTGTAATCTTACGATTTTTCATTCTTTTGTGGGGAACTCAAGATAATGAGATACCCCTTCTAGATCCTTTTCTTGCACCCTCCCTAATTTCATCCGTTTGTTTACCCATGTAGAGTGTTTTCTTTTTTTCCTCTCTCGTCCCAAAATTATTGTTCAAATTAAATTTTATTTTTAATATAAATTGAACTAAAAGTAAAAATTCAAAGTAGACAATAATTTTGAGACAACAATAATATTAATTTTTGGTTGGAATCATTGAAATAGTGATACATTCACAGAACGATAAGTACATTTTAAACTATTTGGCCATAAAGAAAACTTTAGTATTTCGGTGAGATCAGCATAAATGATTTTTTTTTTGACTCAAAACAAAAGATTCATGTCTCTTTTTTTATCGTCTAACATAATGGAATAAAACAAAACAAGCTGTCGTGTAGCCGTTTCTTTTATTTTCTAGTTAATTGTCTTACAACAGTTCTTTTGGCTTGGAGGTAGCATAAGTTATTATTAATATATACTATACAGTAATTATTTCCTCGAAGTTATCCTGCAGAATATTTGCTAAAAAAATAACATTAGTGATCTGATGATATTTTTATACTACTACTGGTATGATAGCTGGAAAAGAAACCTTAAATTTAAGAAAAAAAACTCAAAAAGGAAAAACAGGAAGAACGAAAAGGAAAAAAAAGAAAAAAAAAAAAAACAAAAGAAAGAGCAGTTGCGTACTCGCGTTTGGGTGGGTCCACACAAGTTAACTCTGCGAAACTGCTGCGGACTTCAACAGCCAATAATTTCCCTTCATAATTTTTTAAAATACTAATATTGAGTTCTCCCATAATTAATTTCAATATAGAGATGGGCTAATTTCTCATTTTCTTATTTTCTTTTTGTTTTATTGATAAATTTTTAATACTGTAAGAATTGTATATAGTATCATTTTTTAATTAAAAAAGAAGCTTAAAGATTAAAACTATAATAATTAATTACAGTTAATGTTTGAGTAGGATTTATATTTTTTTTGGCAAACAATGTTGTTTCAAATTTAAAGTGTTATTAACGATATATTTTTTAATAGAAAAGTAAGATGAACTAATTAACGATGAAACAAAATTGTAATTGTAGAATGACTTGGATACAAAGAAAGGGGAAAATAATACTCCGTAATAATAAAAATTAAAAGGCGCAGCAGATACTTAAGAAAATGATTTAATTTCATAATTCAACTCCTGCTTTACATCCGCGTCCCTTCAGTTTTCCTTCTCTTTCCCCCTTCTCTCTTCTCTCTCTTCTCTCTCTTAGGGTTTCGGAGCGCCGCTTGTGTCCCTGAAATCGATCTGAGAGTGTGATTCTCTCACTCGCACTCTCCTCCATTAAATTCCTTCGTTACCGTGAATCTTCAGGTTAATCTCGTCTCCTTTGAACTGTCTAGTTTTGCCGGAGATTTCCATTATTTTTGGTCTTTTTTCCCCCTATTTCGGGAGGTTAAATTTTACTGAAGGTTTCTCTTTTTTAATCTTGATCTATGTTTTGTTTGAATGATTAAATCTTGCTGCACTTGAGTTTATCCTGATCTAGCTGCTCACTTCTATTTTTGGTTTCTTTTTTTGTTTTTGTTTTTATTTGTTTTATTTTAGGCTCGAAAGCTGAGTTGTTGGATCGGCTTGATATCTATGCCTGTCTTTGAGCTATTTGTATAGATTATTTTATTGGCTAAGTGAGGTGGTTGTGAATATGGTTTAGCAATTATCCGCAGACTGGTTAGCTTTTAGGATTTTAGGAGTTTGCTGTTGGTTGTTGTTGGTTACTACCTGTTAGGAGCCACTATGCTATTACGAAGTTAAACTATGATGTCTAGTTTGCTTTTGTGCCTCACCCAATTCCTTTTGTTTTCCTCCCCTTTGATACATAAGCGTATATGTAAGTGTGGTTTAGGTTACATGTGAATTTTTTCTGGTTAGTGAATTGTTGTGAAGAATATGCTCCTGAGTCAACATTGTTTGACTAGGATCTTCGGTCTTGTATAAGAATATTAAGAAAATCTGACTTTGCGCTGCTTCAAAATACTGGAAGAGAGGTGAATATTTCAGAATTTACAAAGGTTCCCAGTTTTGCCTCTGTTTAACCCATAGTCATATCTGATGAATTGGATGTGTTTTGGTGACCCTTAATAATAGCATTTCACTTTTGTGTTTTTGCTCTGTTTTGCTGTTGAGTTCTTTGTCATTTGACCCGTGGCATTGATAGATGTTTTCACAATGCGCTGGTCATATCTGAATTTTTGTAGTTTCTTTTACTTTTAGGCTGAGGTACTATGGCAATGGAAGTTACCCAGGTCCTTCTAAATGCACAATCAGTTGATTCAAATGTGCGGAAACACGCAGAGGATTCATTGCTACAGTTTCAGGAGCAGAATCTTCCGGTTTTCTTGTTGTCTCTTTCTGGGGAACTTTCTGGTGAGGACAAACCTGTTGACAGTCGCAAGTTAGCGGGACTGCTTCTTAAAAATGCTTTAGATGCTAAGGAACAGCATAGGAAATACGAGCTTGTCCAAAGATGGTTAGGCCTAGATCTGGCTGTCAAATCCCAAATAAAATCGTGCTTGTTGCAGACTCTTTCTTCTCCTGTGCCTGATGCCAGCTCCACGGCTGCACAAGTCATTGCTAAGGTTGCAGGTATTGAGTTGCCTCAAAAACAGTGGCCTGAGCTTATCGGTTCACTTCTTTCGAACATTCACCAGGTTCCTGCACATGTGAAGCAGGCTACATTGGAAACACTAGGGTATTTGTGTGAAGAAGTTTCTCCTGATGTGGTAGACCAAGATCAAGTAAATAAGATACTGACAGCTGTGGTACAAGGTATGAATGCAAATGAGGGAAACAATGAAGTCAGGCTTGCTGCCACTCGAGCACTGTATAATGCTCTCGGTTTTGCTCAAGCTAATTTTTCGAATGATATGGAGCGTGACTATATTATGAGAGTTGTTTGTGAGGCTACTTTGTCCCCTGAAGTGAAAATCCGGCAGGCTGCTTTTGAATGTTTGGTCTCGATTTCCTCCACATATTATGAGAAGTTGACTCCATACATTCAGGATATTTTCACTATAACCGCTAAGGCAGTCAAGGAAGATGAAGAGCCTGTTGCACTTCAAGCTATTGAATTCTGGAGTTCAATTTGTGATGAGGAGATAGATATTTTGGAAGAATATGGGGGTGATTTTACCGCAGACTCAGAAATTCCTTGCTATTATTTCATCAAGCAGGCCCTCCCTGCCCTTGTCCCTATGCTTTTGGAGACACTTCTGAAACAAGAGGAAGATCAAGATCAGGATGAAGGGGCATGGAACATTGCTATGGCCGGAGGTACCTGCCTTGGTTTAGTTGCTCGAACTGTTGGTGATGATATTGTCCCGTTAGTCATGCCATTTATAGAAGAGAACATTACCAAGCCTGATTGGAGACAAAGGGAGGCTGCTACATATGCTTTTGGTTCCATTCTAGAGGGCCCATCACCTGATAAGTTGACTCCCATTGTCAATGTTGCTTTGAATTTTATGCTCACGGCTCTGACTCAGGATCCTAATAGTCATGTAAAGGATACAACAGCATGGACCCTCGGCCGAATATTCGAATTTCTTCATGGTTCAACCATGGTTGCACCCATTATTACTCCTGCAAACTGTCAGCAGATTATCACTGTTCTCCTCCAGAGCATGAACGACGCTCCAAATGTTGCTGAGAAAGCCTGTGGTGCTCTTTATTTTCTTGCACAGGGTTATGAGGATGTTGGCTCATCATCTCCCATCACTCCTTACTTTCAGGAAATTGTTAAATCCCTTCTTAATGTCACTGACAGGGAAGATTCTGGGGAGTCACGTTTAAGAACTGCTGCATATGAGACACTCAACGAAGTGGTGAGGTGTTCTACTGAAGAAACAGCACCCATGGTGTTGCAATTGGTTCCTATTGTTATGACCAAACTTCACCAAACACTGGAGGGTCAGAAGACATCTGGAGATAGGGAGAAGCAGAATGAGTTGCAGGGCCTACTTTGTGGGTGCTTACAGGTCATTATACAGAAACTTAGCGTATCAGAGGCAACAAAGTATGCGTTCATGCAGTTTGCTGATCAGATCATGAATCTCTTCCTCCGGGTATTTGCTTGTAGAAGTGCAACTGTTCACGAGGAAGCTATGCTTGCTATTGGAGCACTGGCGTATGCTACGGGTCCTGATTTTGCTAAGTATATGCCTGAGCTTTACAAGTATTTAGAGATGGGTCTTCAGAATTTCGAAGAGTATCAAGTCTGTGCTGTCACAGTTGGTGTCGTGGGGGATATTTGCAGGGCACTAGAAGACAAAATATCACCATATTGTGATGGAATCATGACCCAGCTCTTGAAAGACCTTTCGAGCAATCAGTTACACCGCTCTGTGAAGCCTCCTATTTTTTCATGCTTTGGTGACATAGCTCTTGCAATTGGAGAGAATTTTGAGAAGTACTTAATGTATGCCATGCCTATGCTCCAGAGTGCTGCAGATTTGTCTGTTCATACATCGGGTGCCGATGATGAAATGATCGAGTATACCAATCTTTTGAGGAATGGCATACTGGAGGCCTATTCTGGAATCTTTCAGGGTTTCAAAAGCTCTCCTAGGACTCAGTTGTTGATTCCATATGCTCCTCACATTTTGCAATTCCTGGACAGCATCTACATGGAGAAAGACATGTAGGTTATTGTACCATGAATTACAGTTTAATTTTTGTTTCCCAGTTTTATCACTCTTACTCTGTTTATGACCGACTTCGGTTTTTCTTGTTAATATCAGGGATGATGTCGTGATGAAAACTGCTATCGGGGTTCTTGGAGATCTGGCAGATACTTTGGGAAGCAATGCAGGTTCTTTGATTCAGCAATCTTTGTCATGCAAGGACTTTTTAAATGATTGTTTGTCCTCAGATGACCATTTGATCAAAGAATCTGCCGAGTGGGCCAAGATGGCCATCAGTCGGGCTATTTCTGTCTGAGGCTGCGGTCCTTGGGGTACATACATTTTTCTTTCCCTTTTAGAAGTCCCTGCATGCATATGGTTGTGTCGAGTCGCGGTCCATGATTGCATTCAACATGTTGGGTCATTGGCATTTACTGACAAAAGAAGCAACTGAAGGAGATCTTCAAGTTGTCATTACTAACTCATGCATCGGAACCATGGGGTCGGGTCCTTTTATTTCGCCATGGAAGGAGTCTGGGATGATGCTGTCTGAGAAGTGGCTCCTTGAGAAGTGTTAACTGACCTAGTGCTGGACATTCGGGTTGGATAACTGATGTTGCCATGGCATGCGGAGTGGACTTAACCGGTTACCGGGTCAATGATTAATATTTTTCTTACATCCAGAATCACCCGGTTTACCCATCCATGTGCTGCTGCTTTGTTAAAGTCTGTGGGGTGCTGGAGTTCTCGGGGGCAAATTTTGGTTCGTGATCGATTCGGAAGCCACCTCACCATCATCTCCATATCCCCCAACATAATTTTATGTCATCCTTTTATTTTATTTTCTTTTTTGTTCGGTTTTGGTTTGCCCTTTTTTGTGTCAGTCCACATCATTTGCATTGGTCTGTCCTTTTCATTTTCTACATTCGGAATGCATACAGTCACAAAATTTTTTGACCTGGATATACATAACAGAGTTGGGGGGATAATACCTTGTCTCTGATTCAATGCATTTCATTTGCATCATTTCATGTTGCATTTTTGTTCTTTCAAGTATTAGGCGTTACGCCCAAGTCTCAAAAAAAGTATTATGCATCCAGGAAATCTTGGTGCTGCCTTTATATATTTTGAAAACTTTTAGGTGTTGGGAATGTAAGATCATGTTTGATTCACGTTATTATTCAGAGATAAGGTATTTGTTGTAATGATGCAAAATTTGTCAAACGTTGAAAAAGTATTTTTGAGAAACGTAGGGGATAGTGAATCACTTGTTCATAGAGGCAAATGGTATTTTGGATGGTTGCCTTTTTCCTCTTTCAAACCCTCCAAGTATAGATTAATGATTTATGTGAATTACGTCGCTGATCTTATACACAGTAACACGTATCAAGTTTTTCTCACATTCAGAACATTGCACAAGTTTGTGACGTTTCTTCATTCCTACCCCAAAATTAAAAAGAATCGATTTGGTTAATTTCTTTTCCTTTAAATGAAGAATGTATAGTTAGGTATGCAGATTGCGCGCCTTCCTGAATAACTTTTAGGGTTTATAAAACAAAATTAAAACATTTGTAGAATAGAAGGAAGCATTGTGGAGGGCTAGGGGCATAGGGCTATGGTGGGTTACCCAGCAAATGGTTAGTGACTTAAACAGCAGAAGCACGTAGGTCCTAACTCCTACCTAGTACGTGGGGTCTGTGGTCTGTTTGTTTCGTATTTTTAGTGTGTGTTTTTAAGTGTTTTTTGTATTGAGGATGTAAAAAGGTGTATTAGAAATGTAAAAAGGTATGATGGGATAAGACAGTTATTAATATTTAATTCTGAAAAAACTAAAAAAAAAAAGAAACAAACAATATGTTTTTATTTTTTGGCAAAGTCACTTTGGATCACAGCCACCCAACTCCCTTCAATTTTAATTTTTTTTCTTCCCTGACAAATACAACTCTTGAATTTGGAAGACTACTTTGCATCGTGCTATTTGTGGTATGGAAAATTGATGCATACGTGATACAACCAAGTTTGGGTAGCTGTCATTGTAACCCATACCTTAATGTTGTTGTAGTTTATTCCTTATGTTTCATTTTAATTTTCACTCTGTATGGTTCTTTTTTTATTGTTTTCTTTTGCAATTTATTATTATTTATTTTTGGTAAAACAATTTATTATTATGTTATTATTATTTTTTTCTTTAAAAAAATCCTAATTAAATGTGAATAAAATTTTCCCATTCTAATACCAGGTTTTAGGAGAATTGAACCCAGTTCTAATACCAGGAATAGAATCACTAGGCTATTGTTCGATTTCCATAACAATTTTTTTATTATATTAATAAATATCATATCTCAATACTATCTTTTTATATCCTTAACACATTTTTAATTGAAAAAAATTGTAAAAGTACACTCCGAAAAAAGAACTTAAACAGAAGTCCGTTTTACATATGGTTTTAATTCTCGTACTTGGTAGGAAAAATTGTGACAACCACAGAATAACCCTCCTAAAGATGGTGATCGCTGGACTTGTCAAAACGCAGCTACTAACACGTTCGAGAACTTGATTTACAACTTCTACTTAATTTTTTTTTATTGTTAATAAAGGATACAACTAGTAGCCACTCAAAACTTTTTCAATATTTTCTATGTCACAAAATTATTGTTCATTTTAAATTTTATTTTTAGTTTAATTATATTAAAAATAAAAAATCTAAACTGGACTAATTTTGGCACGGAAGAAATACTTACTACTATCTCCATTCCTACTTATAAGAGGTTTTGTATATACTTTTTTCATTCCTTTTTATAAGAAGGTTTTTATTTCCAAAAAAGCATTTAATTCTAGGTCACGGGTTCGAGTTACACCGGAGGTAAGTGGGGTAATACTATTAATCCTCTTTAAAAGAAAAAAAATATTTTCAAAAAAAGTATTTAATGACTTTTTTTCTTTTCTTTATCCTCACAACTAACCAATTCAAAATTAATTCAATCACTCCTTTAATGTTATCAAGGACACCTTAGAGAATTTACAATAATTTTGAGAGAAAAAACTAAATTTTGTTAGTTTTATTGGAGGTAGTATTAAATTATCTGATACTACTAAAAAGCCCGCTGTTTTTCAGTTTCCCGACAGCATCAAACTCGCTAAAAGCTTAAGAGAGAGAAGTAAATCATCCCCAACATTTGGTCTCCCAACAATGGGATTTTGTGACCCTAATCCCATGACTCAATGCATCATTAGGAAGGCCTTAAGGAGGCATTTAGTGTTAATAAAGGTGTGTTTATCATCCAGTTGTATAGCAAAGTGTTTCTTCCTTTTTTTATTTTATTTTTTTCCCATCACATATCCACTTCTCAAAAAGCATCATCCGGGGCTCTATTTCTTTAGTTTTGTAAAAAGTAAATCAGTATTTATGTTTCACAGACGAATCAGTTGACATCAAGCCGATAACAAGAACTTAAATGCGTAATTCATCCTCCACTAACTCGTTTCAAACGCTACTGTTTACATTTGATTTTAGGGTTAATTCCGATGGTTTACTTTGCTACCGAGTGATATAACAGGAGTGCTGATACTATAGCCAGCTAGTATTATAAATATCACCAGGTAAAAGTACTACTCCCTCCGTCCCATAATTCCCATAATTATTGTCTAATTTAGATTTTTCATTTTTAGTTCAATTTGTACTAAAAGTCAAATTGGATAATAATTATGGGATGAAAGGAGTACTAATTAAACCTTCTTTTCGCTTTTTTGGGGGTTATGGTCGTCTTCTCTTCTTGTTGGAGTGCTTCTGCTTCCCACTACAAGGAACTTTTTTCAAACTCGAAAATCATTATTGCTGATTTCATGATTTTGTCCATTTCTGTCTCCATTCCGTCAATTTTCTCTCAGGGTGACGAATGTTTATTGAAGTTTCTGGTCACCGCATATGAGGGGATTTCAATCTTCTGTCTCATTATTTTTCTAATCTTTTGGCCAAAAAAAAAAAATAAAAACTAAAATCGGACCAACCTTATTAACAAAAGCAAAATGGGGCACTGCATATGATATGTAGTGACTTTGTATCCAACATGGCCTATAAGGTATAAGCCACTATCCACATTATGTTCTTTCCAATGGTGAGGAAGAAGAAATGTTGTTGGTTGACTTATTGAAAGACACTAAAACTTTTTTTTTTTCCCTTCTTTTTTCTTTTCGGGTTATAGCTTTTCTTTTCCAAATTGAATGACAGATTGATTGAGTACCACTTATGATCAAAGGGGACGGAAAACCTTGGTTGGAACCATGCACAAAATTTGAGCCAAGTGGCCGCATCAATATATACATACATAGTAGTATATGATATACATATATAGGCATAAAGGGGTTGTTTCTAATTTTGATGTAACACATTGAATAGTGTAGTTGACTTGTCGATAATGCATCTCACCATCATCATGGTATCTCTGTTGGGTGGGGTGCACCATAATCTATAATAATGTAGCAACACCAATTCTTACATAAGGTTTGCCAAATATTTATTTGTTATATAAAATAAAATAAATATCAGCTCAAACGTTTTTATTTGAGCGTTTGATGTCGAGTATTATTGTCGCAATTGAGGTTTGCTTATAGCAACAACGTAACCGGTTAACTCTAATTAGTCATCCCATTGTCTGTAGATCTCATTTTTTTTGAGAGTAAATAAAATAACATATATGCTGTTTAAAGAAATTCTCGGTTACATTTCGAGTTGTACGGCCTAGCAAGCAACTATAAAAAGGGGCCACTCTTGACTCCATCTTCCCCCTCTCAAATCTCATCTTAGTGTTGAGGTATTTTTGACTGTATTAACAACACAAACATGGGCATGCATTCTAAGAATCAGCTGGGTTCCTCTCTTCTGGTCATATTGTTACTTGTAATGTTCAGTCTCTTAGCATCTTCATCAGGTGAGTCAATTAGATACTTTGTAAACTATTAAGTAATATTAATTCACACAATGTATATTATAATCAACACGATATTTTACGCATATGCGTGAGTCTGCTTAATCTTATCTTACACTTAAGTAAAAGAAGAAAATTAAGTAGTCCAATTTAATTACATGTTTTTTCTTTGAGTAAATCTTTGTTTCCTCCCCATGCTTGATAATATTAAAATAATCCTAACTGATGAGAAACGCTTGTATTGAGTTTTCGTAATCAGCAGCTAAAGTCTTTGGCTATGGAGTAAACCCGTTGCAATCACTTCATCATAACGAGGTACATGGCAGATTCATCGATCAAGTACTTTATATTGTTCATTTATTTATACATGTAGATTTTTCCCCCTTAATTAATTTGTAATTTTCTTTCTTTTTTGAAGGATGGAGTTTTGGGATATAAAAGAAAACTTCTCTTGGAAATGGATGCAACGCTGGATTACGACTATGCCGGAGCTAACCCCAGGCATGATCCCAGAGGGAAGAAATCAGGCGGTGGCAATGGCGGACACAATTAAATTCTCTTCCCTTTCTAATCCCTTTGGCTAAGAAAAAAGAGAGTTAGTTTTTTACTTTATATCAATGCATGCAGGTAATTTATATCACATTTGAGTCATATGTAACGTAGCAAATGAGATCATATGTTCCTTTTGTTCCCTTGTACTGCTATGATGTCTCACTTTTAATTTAAATAATTAATGCTAAAGTGCTTATTTTTAGTATTTTCATAAATTACTGTTCTTTTTTGCTTTATGTTTGTTGAATAAGCGTAATCTATCCCCCAAAAAAAAAAAAGGAATAAAAATGAGTCATAATTCAATAACATATAACCTTTCATCTTCTTATGTAAACAAGTCATGTAGAGATCAATTAGGTGTGTTTGATAAAAATTTGTGGTTGAATGCTGAAATAGAGGTGTTCGAGATTAAATCTGAATTCTTGATATAAAAATAGCAACCTCCACACCAAAATATTTAACCATTCTTGTTTGATAAACATTCAGAATGTAAAAATATTTAATTTTATTATTTCTCCCTTAAATTGTTTTGTTATAGCCTTACAGGTAGCAAAATATAATTCAGTGAATATTATATATATGTATATATATATATATATATACATTTATATCTCATTAGTTACTATACATCGCAAAGAAAAAATGTAAAATTTTTTTATGACTTTACGGAGAATGCAAAAATAAAAGGGTGAACTACATTTTACCCCCTGAGTTTTGATCTAATCATCATTAATTTTGTGTAAGCGGTCAAAAATATCCTTCAATCCATATTTTTTCAAATATATAATTTAAATGTTTCAAAAATATATCATAAATTAAGTTAAAAAATACTCGATATTATTAATTCTTTTATGTTAATACACTTAGATAATAAATTTTTAAAATGAATATATCATGTCTTTTTTGAAATAAAATAATATTCACCAATTAACTTATATATTTTTTTTGAAGCATAATAAACTTATATTATTAATCATAGATTACCTTTTATTTATTAACAGGTTACAATTTGTATGTAAATTGTAAACTATGGTCATTTTAGTTATTTTAATGTTTAACCACTGCTCAAGAGTTATATGGTAGTAGTATTAGAATTCAGGAGATTTATGGTAGATCAAGACAAAATTCGGGAGTAAGATGTAGTTCGCTCAAAATAAAAACTTATGAAAAAAATAAATTTTTAGTGGGTGATATTAATAAAAAAAACAATGAATAGGAATATATTGACATAATAGGAAAGATTGCAATAAGGAAAGAAAAAAGATGAAAATACGAGTGGAAAAGGAAAACGTTACATGAAACAGGTAAAAAGAGAGGATAATAATGGATGAATTAAATTAATGATGAGATTTAAAAAAATCAGCAATAAGTTAGATTTCACTGCCTAGAAACTTTGTATTGTAATGTAGATTAATCATCTCTTATTTGATTAAAATTTTTTTTTTTGGTTATCAGACATGTTTATATTATCTCTTAATGCAATCATAGTTACATTATTCTTTCTGTGAGCTCCTATGGCTCATAAATGTGAGTCACAGAGAGTTACGCCAGCTGAAGTGTCAGTGGTACACTGAAGGAATGGAAGGTTGAATTCACAGAGGGTTAGATTTACATTGGTATCACTATCCTGTGTATAAATATGTAGTTCAAATTCTGTCTAAAAAGAGGCTACCTTATATATGTATACACACACACACAGAGAGAATACAGGGGTTATAATGTGCTAAGCTGCAACATCAGAAGTTAATCTGAGAGGTTAACCAAATTCCAAAAGAAACCAACCCTAGTGTTGCCAAAGCTTGAACCAACTCAACCACGACATTTTGCTGCTGGATGGCAACCCTCGACCAATCTGTCTGCCTTTATTGCAAACAGAGAGGAAACAAATGAGTGAAAGAACCTAACTTGGTACATCTTTGTACATTTATTGTAGGTTTCAACTACAAGGGGACAAAAAGAAAACAAGAAGAATTCCCGAAATAGAAGCATACCCGAAATCAGCTACGACAATGCTGATGTTATCTTGTGAGCCTTGGTCCTGCGGTTTAATTCGTAACATTCTTTAGGATGAAATGAAAAACTAGAAAATAAATCAATTTCAGTGTTTAAGCGCTTCATTTTAGAGAAGCATTTCCAGGTCCTGGTTGCCGAATATTACCAGCGCTTTCTGGGCAAGGGCTTCACAGGCTCTCTGTGATCAATAACAATTAAGTCAGATGAAAGCCAGACCAAAGCAGACGAATTTACGAATCAAGGACAATGTATAACCTACTTGAACATCTCCATGTTGTTGAAGTTGGTTCCTAATGAAATCAATTGCATCTGAACTGCAACAGCATAGAGTTTCAAGATCATTGATATGTCATGGATTACTGTTAATAAATGTAAGAATGGCTCAACTAAACCTGCTGATATAATCCCACAAGCCATCGGATGCCAATATTGCACATTCAGCATCTGATCCCAGCGCAACTTGGGAAACATCCGGCACGGCTGTAACCAAGTCCCCACTAAATTGTACCCTGAAATAGTTTCAGAAAGGTCAGGTCATCATAGAAATCCTCCGTAGATTATTACCCAAATTCATTATGATAATTTCTAGATCTAACTTGGCATAAAATAGGCTGTTAGCAATATCAAGGGACAACGAAAGACGATTCTATGGAGATGGTTCATGTGCAGATTGTAGAAGTGACACGAGTAATTTCAAACGATTGTATCGGCCAAATCAAATGTCCAAATCATCGTGATATATGTGACGACCAAGTTGATGTAAAGGTTCACTAATAAGAGATACTTGTTCTGAAATCAAGAATCAACACTACCTTGAAACAAACTTTTCAGACCATCTACCTTCTTTGACCCCCTTCTCCAGCATCCTTCATAGTGAAAAGAAAAAATGATTTATTCAATAAAACGCCATTAAATCTCGTGAATTCACAAAGAAAATCGACCAGCTATGCCACAGCAGGGTACACCAATCTTGTGACAAGATACTACATAAAACATACTCATTCTTTTTGGTCTTAAACCTCATGTCCCCGAAAGCACGCGATACAGCGATATCTCCACAAATTCTGCCATTATTAATCTGAAGACATCATAGAAAATATCATCGAGTCGGAATTTCCAATATTTTAAACCTTAAAAGGTAATTTCAAGTTCGGGAGATGTTCCAGAAACAAGAAGAGATTTAGGCATTAAAGGAGAAACTGAAGAGAAGTGTTCAAATCAATTATAAGAAGAAGAAACACACCCATCCACCTGCTTCTCTAACTCGCCTAATTTCTTGGAGCGAAGTTTGATCACGTCCGTACGGCCTATGAGAATTGGTAAGCACTTCTGCTTTTCCTGACCGAGACAAGACCTTCAGGAAAAGAACAATAAATCGCATTAATCTATGTTCTGATCCCCGGACAGAAAAACAAAAGTCACAAAGAGTACATGAGGATACCACACTAGAGTCGCCAACATGGGCAATGATCATCAACTTATCTCCAATAAGAATAACAGTGGCGGTTGACCCAGACTCGACCTCCTCAGCACTACTTTCAAGCCTTTACAAAATCAAACAGCGTCTAAACCTTCAATGCAATCATGTACAATATATATTCATATTGAGACTACACACAATAATCCATTACAATTAGCCAGAATGAAACTAAAATTAGGAGATGCATGGAGGCACGATTTACCAGGTCAAGAGTTTTCCATCTGCGCTAGCAAAAGCCTCCTCTAATGCCTTCTTTACTGTATCCAACCCCTTATCCTTCAGTAGGAGCCCCCCCTGTAATGCCACTACACATTCTTTGTACAACTCGTTCCTGTGGGCAATATATCAAGTTAATCTCCCATTTCTTTATTCCCTTTACAGTAAAGTAGAGTGATTTAACCAGGTTTAGGAATCATGAGATCACAAGAAGACTAAAATTTCACATTTTTAAGTTATCAATAATCAAACGAACTACAAAGCTGAAATTGCCACCACCACCACCACCACTAACAACAAAGCCTTGCATTTAACCCCCTAACCAGGCTACATGGATCACCATCAAATTATTGTCAAAAACATGATCTCATCAACGTCTAAAGAGATATTAGGTTCTATCTTTGTTTTCAATTCTTTTTACATACTAAAAGTTGCAACCAGAAAAAGAAACAAGCACAACACAGATACCAGACGAATAAGTTACACAAAGGATTTTTTAGTTTGTTATCAATACATGGTGAAACCAATACAACTCCAATGATAGATTACAGAAGTAAATAAGGGCTTAGATAGAAAAGACTTAAAAAATTTAACAGACACACAGCTTCAAACTACAAACCTTAAAAATTTGACAGAAGAGAAACCCGCATGTCCATCAAACACAGCAGCAAAAGAAAAGCCGCCAAGATCCTCTGATGACTGAACAACCACAAGATCATCCTCCATCTCTTCTCGGGCACCTTGTACTAAAGCTGAACCCCATCTAACAACATTTGAAAGAGAAGATGACGGAGCATCAATTGCAATGGCCGAACAGCATCTTCCTCCTCTTCCTTTAGATGGGATGATCACATTCTTTGTTGCTGTACTACTACTTCTGTTACATTCATAGTTGGAAATAAACAACCTTTGAAGTTGTGGGCTAAATAACGCCATTAATATTAAGTAGGAAAACAGGTCCTAATCACAAGAAACTAAAGCTGAAGTTCAGTTGTTGAATGACAACAGAAGATACATTTGGGTGGTGAAGCTGTTGCAGAGTTTTGGACAGTGATTCACAGTTAAACTAAGTAAAGAAAGGAAGAATGAATTTTTGTGTTTAAAGGGATAAGAGTAGGAATCTGTGAATGAAGCCACACCTCTAACTGATTTAACGGCCTGGATTTTGTATCCTGTCCACTCCTCCACAAGCCTGAAGTATTTCTTTTTTCTTCTTTTTTTTTTAAATTTTTTTATGCTACCCCTGAAGTTCCTTTTATTTTTACTAAACCCATCGAGATTTGTTACATGCCCAACTAAGTCCTCATAGAAAAAAAAATCTAAATGCTTCAAGAATTGGATGTTGCAGGAGGGAATGGATTAGCATAGTAGTAAAATATCAATACCCAGAGGCGAACCGTCAAGTCATGAAGGGCACTTGATTTTCTTTTTTAGTACTAATACTAAGAAAAAAAGTTTATAATAAATAGCGAAATCTCTGTTGACGTTCTGTACACAAAATATGAACAAGGGAGGATAAAAATAAAACAGAAAATATAAAAGTATCCAACTGCATTTCCCCTACAATAAAATTCGTTACATCCAAATAAAGCCTCTAACAAGGTAAAAATCTCAAATAAATACAAATGAGGTAAGGGGGGAAAAGAAGATACATAAATCATTTACGATAACTGTTTTTTTTCCTGAAAAAAAAAAAAACAATCAGATGCAGCTAGAGCATGGCCAGCTTTCATAAAATGCATCATCTCTCAGGCCCACGTCGTCAGACCTCAACCGTATCCAGGAATCAGGAAAAACCTCAACTGCAGAATCAAAAGCTCTTCACCCTCAACCTTACATACCCCAAGCCAATTCATACTCAAACCATATATATTACAAACCCAGTTCAATTTTGAATTACCGGGAGAGGGAAGTTGCGACATAACGCTGATACATGGAGTCAAGCACAGAGAAAAAGAATTGGACATCTATAAATTTTAGCCACCATGCCGTCTTTGCTACACTTTAAGCTCAACAAACTACACCATCTTCAGGTAGCCTCTTTGAATTAGCTATCATTTGAGGAAACAACAGATTTTTCCAGCAATTCTGAAATTCTTATAAAAAAAAAACCAGCAATACACGAAGCCAGACATACCGATAGTATGTCCATGTAGTAGGATTAGATCAGAGTAAAAAGAGTGACGCAGTAAAAATCATTTCCAGTAATCCAGCGTTTTTAATCTCCAAAGGGTTGTCACCAAGAAAATAATCAACAAACTGTAGTGTTAGATTAGCCTCCAAAATTCAGTCGCCAGAACCAACTTTTTGTCCAAAAACACAATCATTCACTCACTCCAACATCTACCCGTTCCAGAAAAGACAACCAAGAAAACCCCACTGTATCATGGAGAACAACACTTACTTCCCGGCAGAACATATCAAGCAGAGCCATCAATATTGGAAAAAGAACCAGGCAACTACTGTGTTGCATGTTAACGAACTAGTATGTGATAAACCTCAAAAAATTAATAATACACTCTTTAGTTGATGTTTGACTTGAAAAACATACCAACTGTTTAAATGGAATGAAAGTTATTGTGATTCGCACGACAGTAAACCAGATGAAAAACACAGAACAAAAGGCTGTTGCATTATCACATCATAATAATAAAACCTAAAAGTCAGTAGGCAAGCTTAGAAATTATTTCATAACACTTCAGAGATAATAAAGCACAACTAAATATCAACCAGCTACAGAATAACGGTTACAGTGGTCGACAAAAAAAATCCTATCTGTCTGAAGGCCCAAAAGACATCATCATCATGACGTGGATCATAAACTATGCCCCTCCAAATGAAAAGAGAAACAAGAACATAAGAAGGAAAAAAAAACACAACGGCCTCCAGTAAGCTTATGGTACATAAAGCCTTTAAATTCAGCAGCCACCCTCGAGTAACGGCAACCCACCCTATTCACGATGAACCTAAGGAAAGCATCCATTTCGACATAAATATCCGGGAGAAGCCCTGAGCGTCTTATCGTCTCTCACAGTCAGGTCGTCCAACTCGAAAGCGTCCTACATAATAAGAGCGCAGTTCCTCAGTTAAGTCCGTTTTCAGTGCCCACTATAAGTCTATCAAACCTGATGGCCATAAATATTAAGTGTTCAAGCGCATCGAGATGTAGCGTGTGTCACCTGAACCCAAGTATTCAACGTTTTCCTCGATGCCCGCCACCTGACCTAGCACCAGGGTAGCGAGCAAATTGCAGCCTTAAACGCACGGAATCGCGATCATGCTCATCAAATTTATAACCTGCAAGATTAAATTTGACTAATTTACGCCTCATCCCAACATTGCTTCAATGACAATTGCGGTTATCAACTATTTTAGACCGGGAATCATATCTCTCTCCCAAGTTTAAAAGTATGTTGGTCCATTTAGATCATGAACCCGACCAGCACCTACTCACAAGCCACCAGATATTACATTAACAGACTCATGCATTCTTACTTGAAGGCACCTTAAAGCAAGTCCAGAAAAATAAGTGGAGCTTAAAGCCATGTGTGCCAGAAACTGTAGAATCCTGCCAAACCTTTTATCCCTGGCTAATAGCAAAGTGTTTAATCGTCAAACAGTGCTTCGGGTCTGAGCGCAGGAAATTCCCAACGAAACAGAGCAGAACAGGTTATCTGCTTCCTTTAATACTAAAGTCTCTGTGGTGTATGAATGAATAACACGAAAAAGGATATTGGATGCAGCCGGGAAAGTGGTTATGGAAAAAGGACAGCGAAGAAGTATATCTAAGACATTGATCAGGATAGACTAGCGTTATGGTCCTACCAACAAGATGAATGGAAATCTAAAGTAAATTGCATAAAACAATTTCACTAAATCCGACTTCGAAGAGATGCAGCTGCAACTGTTTCCTCTTCTCAACCCACATCCATATGATCATTTCCCCTTCTCAACCTCAATATAACACAGCCAGGGAAAACATTTCCAGATGGCGACCATCACTATAACTAGCAACAGTTCAAGACTGATCTTCCTATCTACTGCGAGTACAGAATGTTTCACTTGGACATACACAAAGCTCTATACCTGTCAGAGGCTATTAGGTACAATCATAAAACGGATTCTTGAACCATGTCTACATACCCATACAAGATCCCCCAGAACATCTGACCTTTGATGGTATTGCAGATTATAGCGTTACTAGGGACAAGAAAAACTTAAATGTAAACGTCAATTCTACTCGTTCTCGAGTCAAATCTTATAGTTAACTAAAATTTGGGGGTATAGATAGCGGTACTAAATTTTCCTATTCATATAACATACTATCCAGTGTTTTATTTTGGAAAGGTGAAACAAGCAAGAGGATAATGTGTTTGTATAAATCACCTTGCAAAGCATCCATGGCGGTAGCTGCATGTGCTGGACTCATAAAATCAACAAAACAAAGTATCACGAGCTCACCGGGCTGCACAAGTTAGCAAAAATTATTGGTAGCGACATAGGGGATGAAATCCCAACTTGATTGTTACAGCCATAGGGAAACATATGTAGGTACTTACCTGTCTTGACTCTTTGGTTACCAGCCTCACTTCTTTGTAGCCAACGAAAGGGCGAAATATATCTAAGATCAGAGTGAAGGAAACAAAACAGAAACTGATTATATCTACAAAATCAGGGCATAATAAAGAAAGGCACTTGACTTAATCAGTTGCCGAAGGATACGAGCCACTTCTCTGCGCGTACAATTTGCAGGCATCCCCTCGACAAACAGGGTACTGGAAGCATCAGGGGGAAGAGGAACTTCAGATCTTCCACTACCTACCCCCATACTCCGACTCTTTGAGCTTATTACAGAGTCAGATACTCCCATGCCAGTGATGCGGGGGTCGTCCATGAGATGTCCACCGATTGCACTGCCCATTGACCTTGTTGACTCTCCACTACCATAAGAAGGCACCTGCATTGATATTTCTCAAACAACATCAGAAAAAAAAAATCCATCTAAAAGAAAACTCAAGGGTAGTACCCAAATTCATTAGGGGCAGTAATATAACAAGGCATTACCGAGTTACGAAGATAACGGTCGTATGATGCTCCAATTGGGTCTGTATCCCTGATGATACGGTGCGAGACCCTCTCATCTTCATGAGCATAATAGCTAGCTAGATCATGGCCACTAGGGACATCTGGTTATGTGGCAAGCAAAATGAACTCAGGCACATTGATGAACAAGAAACACACAAAAAGCACACACACAAAGTAAGGCTATAACCATACAGCCCAAATTCATGGCGTAATAGTAATAACAGAGATATCAACCAATGGTCCCATAGTACCCCATCTACTTGTCCTGTTCACTTTCGGGAATCAATTAAGTCTAGATTTTGCACTTTAGAAATATTTCAAGGAGTCTTCTAGGCATGAAACTTTTGATTTTTAGTTTTCTTTTACCAAAAAGTGATACAATTGTTTCATTCGTCAACCTTCCTCAATTTTCCAAATGCATCAAACCAACCACCTCATACCTGAATTTCCCAAAAACTGGAAGACATCAGCATAAGCAACCAGCTAATTTAACCAATGTAAGCGATGACTAGCAAATCCAAGGTCAAAAGTTCACTTGTCTCAAACCCAAATCTTACAAAATCAAACCAAGGTTACCAAAATGAAGAAATAACCCCATAACAGATACATAAAAAATCAAAGATCAATTTTTTCATGAATTCGCACAGAGGCAACCGCCATACCGAAGAGGAAGAGAAATTCCCAAAGCCCTAGCTTATAACCGCCAAGAAATTCAAGGTAAAATATTTAAATTCCTGAAGCCCTAGATTCTGCTAATTGAACAAATAATTAAACAAAGGTTGTATTTGATTTACCGTAATCCGAACGAGGACGTTTGGAGGGCATCTGAAAAGCTCCCCCAGACGGCTGCCGGCTGTCGCTGTACCTCCAATATGCGTCGCCCATTATTCCGCCTCACTCCTTACACAGAGTTTCTAGCGCTAAATTTACTCTCTCTTTCGGTGGAGAAGAATTGAATAGTCTTAGACCTGGGAATAATTTACTGCTGGTTTACTACCAACTACTAGTATTTATAGTCTCGCGTTTCTCGTGTTCTATTTACTCATGACCACCATAACTTTTCCCTTATTTACTTTTTGCCCCCAAAACGTTCTAATTATGTTATTTATTTATTTATTTATTATTCGCTCCGTCCAAAATTATTGTCCAGTTTGGGTTTCAATTTAGTAAAAATTGAACGAAAAGTGTAAATCCAAACTAGACTATAATTTTGGGACAGAACGAGTATTATTATTAATTTCATGTTCACATTTTTAAATTTAATAAGACGTTATCAAAATTTGATACCAAAGAATCAAGAAATGATACAAAAAAGTTTTGACTAATGAATAAAGGTCGCATAAAATGGGATGAGATGAACTATAAATTGAACGAGCTCCAAAGGAGAAGGTGAAAAATAAGTTCGAAGTTAACTTGCAGCGTACATCATAAAAGGTGAAGAATTGTACTGTAGGATCAAACGTGTTTCTCTGATGAAGTTTTTTGACAGATGAAACTACCCTAGTTGACAAGCAGTACTACCTGACCTTGAAAACAAAATTGATTCCATAAATTTTCATAATTCTTAGCCTCTCGTTTCAAAATGCTAATAGGTTCTACCATCTAAAAATTTTCTTCTCTCAAGTAACCAGGACCAGGTTTGAATGGATCAGTTTCCATGTAAGCTTCTGGACGATAAACTCCAGTATCATTCATCCGATTACTCAGCACATGAAGGATGGCCTTTTTAAATCCATATTCATCTCGGTTCTTTTTCACGTAAGATATAGCCTCAGCCGCTACCTCATTGACAAAATCAAAGCGGTTATCCTCCGACAATAGCAGCCTCTCGACATCCATTGTCCATAGCTTTCCACCATCTCTTATAGTCCTCACCTGTTCTTCCAGGAATGGAACTCTTTCGAGTTTGGCTTCCATAAACTCATCCCTTTTTGTCTGTGGAAACACGAGGAAAGAAAAGGGTATTGTAGGCGGTCAGGGTTCATTTACCAAACACAGAACAAACTATTTTCCCTAAAGGAGATTTGGCCCAGGATGGCTGGCATCTTCTTTCCTATTTCATGATACATTTCCAGTTTACAGACACCTAACAATTTCAATAACTTTTTACATTCACCATGCAATAAAAAATGCATTCCAAAATCCAAACAAAAAGAATGTCACAGCATAATAGTGTAGCAGCACACAGTTTACTTAAAGCACTTTGGTTGAATGAATTGAGTAGCGGTCATGGAACCACTTTCTGCACTTAGAAGAGATCATAATCTATGCACCTACCCCCTATGTTCCTTATTCTCATATGCACTCGATCCATTAGCCCCAGACCAACTACACTCTCCAAAGCTCGCTATACCAACCCTTTTGCAAAAAGGATTAAAGAAACTATCCCTACAGAGGAAATCAAAAAGTCGAAACTGATAGGAGTATACAAGACCAATATACTTCAGTAAGTAGAGATGGTAATAATGACAAATCAGATCTGCATGATGCCTCTAAATTCTTAAGGATCCATTGGAGAAGACTAAACATAGGCAAGGAACTCCTCAGATTTGTAACAAGTACACGTGTTACAGTCATCATAAAAAATAAGTCCAGACAATCCTCATCTGTATGACATGCTCAGGGCATTCACACTCCTACTATATTTAAAGAAGAAACCTCCATGTTTTCCGAATCGAAAGGTACACAAAAACAAACAACACCGTATTGTTGAACTGTAAACGTCTACCAAAATCACTTACTAATAATAACAATAATAAGAATAAAATTCATTTGGATAGATAAAAAACAGGCTTCATAAAACCCTTCCGTATTTTTAGCTTTTAATTAAACTTTTGGCACCCTTTCCTATTTTTTATTTTTTGTAGTGAGCCACCGGATACACAGATGACAACTGCCTACAGATCTTAAATATTTTAGGCAACTGATCAAAAGTTCAAAAGAGTAACTCCAATAAAGAACATTTTAAATGTCTCTTAAAAGTGATCAAGAGAAGGCATCAAACATGAATTGCTATAACAAGAACTAAACAAACGACGAACTTTTCGAGGAAACAACGATACCTTAGAAATAATTGATCAATAAAACAAGAGGTGAGATTTACCAATTTCCTGCGCCTCCACACACGGCGGCGTCCACCACCACCGCCATCATTTTTGCGGTTGGAAATGGGCTGGTTGTCGAACAACAACTCAATTAGTTAATTCCATGATTCACCGGTACTGGAAGGCTTACAAAAATCAAAATTTTGTTTTCAAACTTTCACCTGAGCCCTCACGTCGAGGTTCAACCGCCATGGATTTCTTCCAGTACTTTTTACTTCAAGTCTCTGCAGTATAGCAAAAACAAAGAGTATAAACATTCCAGTAAGTGAAAATAAAAGAAAGAAATAATAAGAACGGAAATCCAGGAAGGCTGGTTTACTGGTAAAGATGGTGAAATTTGGTACAGAGAAGAACATAAGGAAGTCATGGCTGTATGTGTTTTGAGTCCTCTCAGCCCATTTTCATCTGTGGATAAAGCGCTCAAAAACTGCCTGGTATAATACTGTATATGCCACCGTGTGCTTTCTTTAATTACAAATATGCCATTATTCTACTTCCAAGTACGAAACTGGATTTAAGTTAATGTCCATACGGGCCGGCCCTTAAAATCCTGAAATAGCCTGGAAGTATCAAGGGCTCAAACAACCCAAAAGCCTACCCTTAACAGCAACAGAAATGGCTAATTCTTAGAATCAGAACACAGAACAGAGTTTGGTACAGTTTCCGGGCAAAAGTGCAGAAAAATGGTGGCTTCTATCGTATTTACTACTGCAGCTTGTTCTTTTCACGCCTCTTATACTAAGTTCTGCAGGTAATTCTCTTTAATTTTCTTATCCATATTGCTAACTTGAGTTTATAGTTGTTTAGTAAGTACATTTTTATGGGGTTTGCTTGCACTTCGTTTTCTGAGTTTATCCCACTTTCGGAAAAGATAAGAATTCTGAGATGAGAGTGCTAAATTTTGCAAATTAGATTAATGAAGGCACCAATAAGGTTTAAGAATCATGATTCTGTTGTGGAATTTATGATTAATTAATTATCATTGAGGTTGTGAACCTTGCAGATAATTAGCAGATACAGGGTATGAAGGGGAGAATACTCTTTAACACTTGTGTTAAACTTGTTGGCATGATGATTATTTGACTACCGGGGAACCCTTCAATTGAATTTCTTTAAGGGTTTGTGTTGTTTAACTGGTTTGGACTTTGGATTGCTGTTGTCTCCGTGACATAAAACCGCTCCGTTGGAGCATGCCGGGTGCATTTGTGGGCAAGGGAAAAGTTTTCATTGCTGGTCGATACATTATTATCAGGCATCCGACTTAGTTTTCTGGATTTTTTCCCCCCCAGGACACCTGCATATCTAAGCAAGCATGCCAGCTACTTAATCCCCCTTACCACATCTTACTTTCCGAGTCAGACATCCAATGTGAAACTTCACATCGCACCCAGTGAAGCCTCTAGTCGATCTTGTCTTTCAAGACTTGCAGCTGCTGGTGCGGTAAGAATTGATGGCAGAAATAGAAAAGGAGACACTCCTGCTGAAGCTCTAATCCCAAATGATTTAAGAAGGTATATACCTACATTCAGAAAGTACTTTTATGTGGTAATATGAGGTTGAAATACTAGAGTTTGCTACAATAAAAAGAGCAAAGTGAAACCCTTATCAAAAAAATTCCTTCAGCAGAATGATCGATGTTGAAAGACAACTGGATGGTCTGTTCTCTGAAGTTAAATCTCTGATCAGTTTGGAGAAGAAAAATGACGCAGCCGATTTGCTTGAAGCTAATTATTTAGCTGTAAAAGACCAGATGGATGCAGGTTTTAGGTCCATAGAAGAAGCAGCTATTCTGGATGTCCTGGCTTTGGGATACATGGCTCTTAATGACACAAGGACTGTTGTTTCCCTTTTGGATCTGGTGAGTTTTCAAGAAATGATACTTATATTTAGTCACTATTTGACTAAGAACCTTTCCAAAGTTTTTAGAATATCATCTCAGGTGATATGTATACAAGATGAAGTTTGGATAGATGTTGTTAGTTTTCAGCCCTTCGACTCCTTACACTTCAGCTCTGCTATCTTTTTTTTGTTACTATTTTATACTAATATTTGTCTATCCTGTTTCCAGTTGAATGGAGTTGTTAGTGGCTTAAAGGAGGAGGAAGAATTTTTGGATTCAATACTTGTACATATGGGTAACATGTACGAAAAGTTGGAGAAGTTTGAACTGGCTGTTGATCATTATAGGAGAGCCCTTGAGATCACGGAAAAGAAGTATGGTATGCTTGTTCTTTCACCGTCTTATTTTCTTTGTTGTGTGTGATTTTAGAATCTAATAGTGATGGAGGGTTCATTAAAAGTGTTTCCTGTGAGTAATTCTAGTTTAGCTTATCAATTCTGCATTCTTCTTTATGATCAGCTATGCTCACAAATGATTTCCCTCTGTCAGGAGTTAGAAGTTCATTGCTTGTTTCACCGATGTTGGGGATGGCTAAAGCTCTGGGTTCTAATAAAAAGGTCACAGAAGCAGTAACTACCTATCAACGTGTAATCGAGTTATTGGAATATCACAAGGGTCGCTTATGTGAGGAATTGGTGCTGCCATTATTCGCACTGGGCAAGCTTTTTTTAAGCGAAGGAAGAGTCTCTGAAGCTGAAATTGCATTTGAAAGGTATCTATATCCTTTATACATGGAAGTTCATTAGATTTATGTTACAACAATTGATATAATCTTCTTTGGCAATTTGTAGAATTTTAAATATATATTCAAGATTATATGGTGAAAAAGATGGACGAGTAGGAACGGCGTTGTGCTTCCTGGCTCACGTAAAATGTGCAACAGGTAATTTATTATAAATGCCTGCGTAACCAAGATTTAATTTTTTGTAATAGCAGGAAGTTGTTGACCTTTTAATTCAATGTTCACCAAGAAACTGCGCATTGGATCTAGCTTCCTCTGTGAGAATTGTCATTTCATGGGAAAATAAAGTTTAGGGTAACTAACATTACAGCCTTCCTGCTTAAATACTAATATGTCTTGTTCAATGACATTTTATTCCAGGTTCTGTTGATGAAGCCATTGACCTGTATAAGGATGCTTTTCGAACTCTGAAGGAATCAAAATTTGTAGAACTAGATGATGATTTGATGGAGAAGATAAGATTAGACTTGGCAGAACTACTTCATGTAGCAGGAAGGTATAGAAATGCTCAACCGATCATAAATAACTTCTTTTCTACTTGTTGCTTTTACTTCCAAAACTTCAATGTTTTCCTGATTTCCCCCGTTCTTGGTACATGTGTAGAAACAAGAGTGACATTGTCCTTTTTCCCCCTTTTTCCTCCCTCGTAGTGTTTCCAAATGAAAATATAAGTTTTAGTCTTACAACAGAAACCCATAGCCAGACCTTAATCCTAGAAATGATCTTATTTGCATTCATTGTCTTTTTCTCACTGTTATTTTTGTGAATGCATTTTCTAGAGGGGAAGAAGGCAGAGTTCTTCTAGAAGAATGCATGTTAATCACTGAAAAATATCAAGGGAAGGACCATCCACGCTATGCCATCCAGCTTATAAATATTGCAACTTCGTATTCACAATCCAAGAAGTTTGCTGAAGCTGAACACTTCCTCAGGAAAAGTTTACAGATAATGACGAAGACAAAACCTCCTGATGATCAGTCCATCACCTATCCAATGTTGCATCTTGCAGTTACACTCTATAATCTCAATCGGGACGAGGAAGCCGAAACTTTTGCCCTGAAGGCTTTGCATATTCGTGAAAAAGTGTTTGGCCCAGAGTCTCTACCAGTTGGTCAGTATTGTCTCTAATCCAAGTGGAAATTTTTTAAGTTACTTTCATATATTGCCCTTTTGTAAATGGGATTCTTTGTTGCAGGGGAGGCTCTTGATTGTCTTGTCGCTATTCAGACCAGACTGGGGAGGGATGATAAAGATATACTCCAGCTGCTCAAAAGGGTTTTGGAAATTCAAGAGTTTGCTTTTGGTTATGATAGCGAGGAGGTTATGGAGACATTGAAAAAGGTTGTACATTTTGTAGACAAACTGGGATTGAAGTCAGAAAAGTTCCCATTGCAAAGAAGATTGTCTGCACTGAAAAGCAAATATAAACAAAGGGTTAAGTATTGATGCGTTGAAACTTGAAATGTATGGTGAATTTGCTTTTCTCCGGCCTCATCATTGGAGGGCAACATCGAGTCACTGGTGCATGCTCGTCTTTGCTTCAAGTGATTCAAATTAATGGTGCCATAATAAGGTTTTACTACTTACACACAGCTTTTAAGTTTTCACCTTTATATACTCTTTATGAAGATTACTTGGTTAGAGGTGAGAAATTTTAACTTTACCACCATTCTGAATTGAGGAGTAACCTTGTTTTTTCCGCACAATCTTAGTAAGTCAATCTTACATTATCTTGTTGCTTGATTTCTTTATCTTGTATACCCCTCAGTTCTACTGATGAATCTGTAGTAGAAGATTGTTGTCCATTTTAGCTCATCCACGGCATTCTGAATCTTTTGTGCAAGGATCATGGGTCATTTTTAAAATGAAATGGAATAGACATGATTGATGTTTAGGTGACTGATGCTTGTTTCCATTTTTGGTTCTACAAATACAGGAAACAGACTTTTGGCGATAACTATGCAGAGAAGAACGGAACTTGCAATATCATCCTCATGGTAGTTGGGGTCATGAAAAGTTGAGTCGCAGTCAAACTCATCCTCCACCTCCAGGTTGCATGCTCACAAGAATGGGTGCTAACCGCATTCTGCATTATCGGTGCTGTCCATGTGCTATACTTGGGAAAAAGCATCCTGCTTGTACGTCTCACTCTCACCCACCGGGGAGAAGATATTTCATACATCTTCTGAAGATGTTTCATGTAATTGGTGCAGCAGGGAATTTTATAGGCAAAAAGTGTGAATTTTGGGGAAAAGAGTAAAACAGGGCGCTGATGGAGCCAAAGAGTCTGTCTTCTTCCTTTGTTTTCTTTCTGTTAAGTGGTTTGGTTTGCTGCATGGATTTTAGTTTTACTCGAGAGTTGGTAGTCAAACTAACCAATTAGTAAACCAGTGGAATTCATTTTCCTCCACCTGAAAATGAAATGTTTATGGTAGTTAAAAATAATTTGTCAAATTCTCATGAAATGTTTATGTAACCATATATAATTGTCGGTTTTTTTTTGGTCTCAAACGGAAATAAGTAAGAAATTTTATTAGGAATTTAAGTATAGGTTGACTAGTCTAACAAAGTCTCTCGTATGGAGGCCAAAACGTAAATCAAAAAGGTGGAAAAAGGATAAGAGAGAAGAACGTGAGTCAATTCAACTGAAGAAAAAGATGGTGTTGAAACAACGAGAATGATTACTAGACAGATTTTGGATTGATTATGATATATGTGTAAAATATGCTGGATAAACGGATACGTGGTTGGTATATAAAATCCAGAAAGAGAAGATTATGGAGTCTGGAGGAAACATCTTTGTGGCTACAACATTGGATTGGACAGAATCAGATTAATTCCATCGTGAAAATATCTACTCCCTCCGTTCCAAAATTATTATCCAATTTAAAAATTTTTATTTTTAATTTAAATTGTACAATAATTTTGGGACAGAGGGAATATTTTATTTTTCACACCTTTAGACACATGCAAACTTCGAATCATCTAACCAAAAAAAAATAAAATTGGAATTTGAACTGTTCCACTCACCATTTGTTCCTCGTGACAATAACAACGTAAAGGATTGGATTTGGAATGGAGTGATTATCATATTGTAGTCGATTTGTAGTTTGGCTTTTATCCTTTGTTCTCATCCAATGAGTTTATGACTTTATTCAAAAGAATTTTGGCACGTTCTGCACATTAGTACACATTTTCAGTCTAATAATACTACTTTTATTTTGTTTGGTAAAATGTAAGACAATAGTACGTATAATTTGGATTGCAAATTAATACCATTTCGCGATAAAATTATTTTAATTCAACCAACAAAATGCTATCATAACAAGTTATAGAGTACTTGCATTTAATGCTGTACTTATGTGACTTTGTTCCCCACTGCGGCTAGCCCAATTTGACTTTTGACTTCACCCTCTCCATATAAAGCAAGTGTAAAAATATAAATTAACAATAATCACAAAGGCATCATGATCAGCCGACCGATTCCGCCCCGCCACCTAAACCACTTAGTATCCGCCACGTCTTCAACGGCCCACTTCTAAACCTAAATATAATAAAACCCAGAAAGTGGATTTTTTCATTTTTGTTGAGCTAATTGGTAAAAATAAAACCTTCGGCGGCAAATATGTTTTAAACCTGAATTATATCACAATCGGGCCCTTAAACTATAAATGTGTTACAAATTAGAATTGACTCACATTTTTTTTTCTCTTTTCTATTGTGAAATAAACGATATATAATTACAGTAGTAAATCTTTATGTATTGAAGCAACTCTTTCACCTCAGCATTACGCATAAGTCTTATATTTAATTTTTAATTTACAATCTATACAAGTTCACCAAAAAAAAACAAAAAACGAAAGAAAACATTTTGACAAAAGACTAATTATTTTTCAGCGAAGCAAATATTTTTCTCATGCATTTGATTTTGTGGTAATTATCAAGAATCTCTACGTTCATTGTTTCAATTTCAGTATCAATGTCAATCTCACTAAAGTTTCAAGGGGTTCATTGCAATTAACCCTTTGACATAGCTGTCCTTAGCAAAAAGGGGAAAAAAAAAAAAAAGTAGTCTTTTTAATCCGAAGTCCAAACAGAAAAGTAGTATTTATTTATTGATTTATATATATTGGGTTTCCAAGTTCCATGCGTATCACTGGAATCTGGATTTGTATGAAACGTACCTACTCCACGTCCTCTCCTCCTCTCATTGAATTCAACGAAACATGCCTTTCTGCGAAGTCAGTTCGTGTCAGAACGCTCCTGAGTCAGCTGCCGATGACAATGGAATTCGGATTTTCTACAGAACTTACGGTCGAGGACCAACGAAGATCCTATTAATCATAGGTAAAAACACATACAGTTTCTTTTCGTTTGTTTGTTTTGGATGTGTTATTTGAGGTTGGATTTTTTATTTTTATTTTTTGATCTTCTTTGGTGGGTCGTTGACAATTTCTCCTCAGGATTGGCGGGGACGCACGATTCATGGGGGCCGCAGATAAAGGCGCTGGCCGGAACATTGTCACCGAATGATGACGAATTCCCGGCCGGCGACGATGGAACTGAAAGCACCGGCATGGAGGTTTGTGCATTTGACAATCGGGGAATGGGCCGGAGCTCTGTTCCCACCAAAAAGTCGGCTTACACGTGAGTCATTTAATGAATATGTTTAAATTCTCATCAAATTCCGCAATCTTACAAATACAAATTCAATCTCATAAAAACACATTCATTGATGGAAACCGGCATTGATTGCTTCTGCATTTTTTTCCTCCTGGTTGCTTAAGAAAGCATAATTTTCCCTCCTTTTGGTCTAATTACCAGTCATAAGTCCAGAATGCTTTAGATGTCCTGGGAGTTTGGATCATAGATTTTGACTTTTATTAATTTTTAAGTTTCCATAAGTGCTACGAAGATGAAATTCAGGAAACTTGTAATTGATAATGGATTTTTATTTATTATTGTCTGTGCAGAACAACACTTATGGCAAAGGATGCAATAGCTGTAATGGATCATCTGGGGTGGGAAAAGGCCCATGTTTTTGGCCATTCAATGGGTGAGTAGGTTACTCATTGCCTGTGGTCAACTTTATTGACTTTTTCATACCTTCTCCACCTTTTGATTCATTTATTATGTTCTTTCCCACTTTCCTTTTGAATTCTACTTGGTCATTGAAATGTAATATCACGCGGATTCTGTCGGTGTGGAATGTGATTGACCGATTGAAATGCGAAACTTGATTGCAGGAGGTATGATAGCCTGCAAGATGGCTGCCCTGGTACCCTGCAGAATTTTGTCATTGGGCCTATTAAATGTTACTGGTGGAGGCTATGAATGTGTTCCAAAGGTAGTTATAAAGAATACTCCTTTTAGTGACTAATGAAATACTCCTTTTAGTGACTAATGAAATGGCTGATGTTTACTATGTAATTATCAATGGAGTCCCCGCATTCCTCATGAGTCAGTTGCTTTCTTGTATCTGCAACTCCAGCAGGTTTGGATGACTAGATTTTGTTCCCATTTTGCAGTTGGATCGTCAAACATTGTCGATTGCAATTCGTTTTATGAGGGCAAAAACCCCTCAACAAAGAGCTGCTGTTGATTTGGATACTCATTATTCAAAGGTTAGGCATTTTCTCCATTTGTTTACTTCCCAATATATCGTGTCCTGTATGTTTGCATTTTCTGATTTCTGCAAGAACCTCTTATATAAATAGAAAGACTATAGAGAGAATGAAGGGAGTCATCTGAAGAGTAACATTTGGACTGACCCTTGTGCTGATGTAGAGGGCAGACTATTTGGGTTCCTTTTTTTTTGTTTTTGTTTTGTTTTGCTTTTTTTTTTTTTTCCCCTTGCAACTTTTAGTATATGATAATGATTATCATGGATTTACAATGACATTTGATAGGAATTTTTCCTAATCTACTCACAGGAATATCTTGAAGAGTGCGTTGGAACAAAAACAAGAAGAGCAATTCTATATCAAGTAAGGAACAGTAACCCTTATTACAGTTTGCATACCAGAAATTTACCATCACTGATACTCTCTGGCTTTTACCCTGGGTATCAAAATTTAACACAAAAAGATTACAACACTTGAGCGGACCAGCAATCTACACCTTCGAGCTCGTTGACCTGCAAACTCAATCTGTGCCTGTTTTGCAGGAATATGTAAAAGGTATATCATCTACCGGAATGCAGTCAAATCATGGATTTGACGGCCAGATTAATGCCTGCTGGACACATAAGTTGTCGCTTGCGGAGTTGGAGGCAATCCGAACAGCAGGATTCCCCGTATCAGTAATCCACGGAAGGTATTTATATTTCTTATTCGCACAACAGCGAGTACTTGATAATTGTAACATTTTTACCTGTAAATTTGTTGCTTCACTAGCTGAGATTAGTCTTCTGGATTTGTAGGCATGATGTTATTGCTCAGTTGTGCCATGCGAAGAGGCTTGCACAAAAACTGTATCCTTCTGCCAGAATGGTGGAACTTCACGGTGGCCATCTTGTCAGCCATGAAAGGACAGAAGAGGTATAGACTGTTAAATGTTTTGAAAGAACTGGAAAAGCAATAACATCAAATGCAAGGGTCTTTTCCAAACACATAAGAGTACTAAAACTCAATGAATACCCGTTCAAATTTGCACAATGCTACTGCTGGCAGTCATAGAGACCATATATGCCTGTCGAGATTCATGAAATTGAACTGCAAAATAATAAAGAGGGAATGGTCTGGGAATGAAATATGTTGACAGGCAACATGGGAAAGGGGTCTATCTATCTGCCTAGCTTTGGCATCATCATACAGGGGGTTGAGATTTATTACCCTAACTAACCCATCAATTGGTACAGGTCAATAAAGCTCTATTTGATCTAATCAAGGCATCAGAGGAACATTTAACCCCGGATGAGTGGACAAACTTGTCTATTAACACTTCTGGTAAGTACTCCATATTAGCTGCAATTGTTATCATACCACTTAGTGACCTAATCCTGATGAATTCTGTCAAAAAATTGTAATGATGGCTCTTAATTTCATAGTTTGGCTCTCCAATATATAGGCTTTTTTGTGATAACCACAATATTACTTCTTCAAAGCTACAACTAACATGTCCCTTATGATGATCAACTGATATTTAATGGTTATGGGTGCCGATGCTTTCTCAGGATGGAGTAAAACTTGGATAACATACAGCAGAATCAACTCTGAGGGGGGGCCCTGTTTGAGTTTCATGGTTGACTATGTAGGGAAGATGCATGCGTTCATGTTGTATCTTTTCGGTCTCATTGTGTTAGCATTTGGGTACATTAGAAGATCAATCAGAAGTCTGCGACCTGTCAAAGTTGGATCTGCCCTCCCATAATATTTGAAAACAAGAGAAGCTCTTTTCTACTGGTAAATACGACCTATTACACCTTCTGATTCCGTGATTTTCAGTGGCGACATGCAGTTGTTAGTTGTTACCACAGAATACTGATATTAACATAGGCCTAACCTAAGCATGCATCTTATCTTGCAGGGGATTTTGTTTATTTATGAATTATGATCACCCAGTGACATGGTGCTTAAACACAACTAACCTATGCAAATTAACAATTACCGATACAGAAAGCCATGGGTGCCAAAAGGGTCCCTAACTGCAGTTTCTATTGTTACTTTGGGGAGCAACCGCACCAGAAAATGATGTGTACGGTGAAGAAGATAAGTAAAAAGGGGGAGAAATGCCAGTTTTTGGGCTAATGATTTTTATGGAGATGGAAAGGCAAGCATTAAGTGGGGGGGTTTTACATTCTTTTGCCTGAATGTTTCTTTCGCGTTTGAATGAGCAGAAAACAATGTGAAGGGAAGTCCCATGTTTCTGCATTTGCCATGGAGATCCCATTTCCTTGTGTAATCAACTCCCTACTGGTTGTATGAAGAACGTGGAATACTGTAATTTTTAACCATGAAAAGATTTCGTTCTTGTCCTCAAACGTGTTTGTAAAAAATGTAATTCTAGGGACTCGTCCTCCTACATGGTCAAGAAAGTTGTACTCCAACTAATTAAGGTATTGAACTACAACAAATAGGAGTACAACAACAAAGAATGACTCATTGAAAGTTGCGAGATCCCAGGTTCATGACCCTATAGCCATAAACGTTCCTAATAAAAATTGCACCACTTCTTAATACTGCTTCCGTTCCATAAAAAATAGTCCATATTAAGTTTTTAAACTTAAAACTCAACATGTACTATTTGAAAACTCAATATGGACTATATCTGTGGGAGGGAGGGAGTAACATATATGAAAAGCGGAAGCATCAATCAAACAAAGGAACCAAATTCAGTAGGCATGAAATTCTTAAACAAAAGTACTTGCCAAGTTACCAGAAAGAAATCTGGGACCCTTGAGTAAAAGAATGGTCACGTACTACATGCAACTAATTACGCATATAAATTTGCAAAGAGGGAGAGAGAGACTGAAAAAATAAACCGTAAAGCAATAATACCTGGTAGGAGGACTTCGGATGATCAGCATCTTCGATTCAATGAAACTAAGCAAAAGACCGCATCATCTTTTCAGCAATAACCTCGTGAAGCTGGGAAATTTGTTCTGTAAACCATCGAGTTTCACCTTGATCTGTTTCATTGTTTTGTGAAGAAGGTAGTCCAGTATGCACCAATGGAATCAAATAACATAAAAAGAATAGCTAGGAATCTGAAAACAGAGAGTAAAAAGAAACAAGGGCCTTCATTGTTCGGTTGGAAAGAAGAGCAAGGATAAATCGACGTCTAGGAAATCAGCTAATTAAAATGGAGCCTAATCATAGTAATATACTATTATGCCATCAGAATATTCTTTGTTCACTTGATAAGAAATCCGTGTCGCTTTGCGTTTTTGTTCCTTGCTGTAAGCAATTTGTCACACTATACTACTATAGTATCCAAAAATAATAATAATAATAAAATTCCCAGTTGAATATGAACCCTATTTAATTGGCAATCAAATTTTGGTCGTTGTTGTGTAATTTTAAATTTTTTATACTCCTTTCGTCCCAAAATTATTGTCCAGTTTGAGATTTCACTCTTATTACAATTTGAATTAGAAATAAAAACCCAAATTGGACAATAATTATGGGACGGAGAGAGTATCTTTTTTTTTTAATACAATCGCGGGAAAATTAAGTAGTTTGTACTTTAATATGAACGGGTCGAATTTATTTTCTAATAATAAAGTGCAGCGATACCAATCAATAGCGAAGCTCCTAAAGTTATATACTAGCTGGAGTATTATATCTGTCCCAAATAACAAATAAAAATTTACACTGAATTTTAAGTTTTGTACTACTTTTAGTACAAATTGCAAAAAATCAATGTGAACTATTTTTTTTAGTACCAAGGAAATAGTACGAAATAAGACATCAGTAACTATTTTTTTCATTATAATATATTACCATCATCCCACAAAAATAGTCTAATTTTAAAAATGTAAATTTTAAAAGAGTTATAAAATCATTATAACCTAAAATTAATTATTAAATTGGTAAATAGTCATGCAACTTAATTCAGTTTTTCATATTAACTTTTTAATTTATAAGATTAAGTCATCTAATTTTTATATTTTCGTTTTTCATATTGAACTATTTTTTTCGGGGACGGAGGGAGTATATTTTTTTACTACATATATCATTTTCCTTTAAAAATTTTTATGGGTATACTCCTGCAATATCATTCATATTTGAAAAACATTTACGTAAAAATTAATTATAATCTATAGTACTTAATTAAAGTAACAAACAAAAAGGACATGTGTCAGCACTATAATGAAAATTTTCTCGCCAAAGTCATTTTCAGTACAAAATCATTTTTGACAAGTGGCACTCTAACTAATCAGAAAAGAAAGATGGAATACATAAATACATAAATTCCTTAATTATAGTTACATAAAAATCTCTTAATTATAGGTATATATTAATCTTTTAAAATAATAATATTTAATTAATAAAATCAAACGTAAGGAAATCTCCTTAAATCAAGTGAAACACAATAATGTCTTCCCAATCCCCAATTTCAAAGAATCTTTTCCATTCCGCTCATCTCTCACACTCGGGCCTTTAAATCAATTACTTAAAATCTGACATCAATTATCAATCCATCTCTTTCTACAAAAGAGAGAAAATAAGCTGTCATGAAAGAAATTTGATTTTTTAAGGATGATTTTTTTTTATTCTTCTGTTGTAGATATTGGTTTATGATTTATGTAAATTCGGGCATAAGTTAACTGTTGTAAATTAAATGTTATAAATCTAGGCATAGATTTATGTATAATAACTCACTTTCTGTCCTTTCAATTGATTTTTTATTTTTTTATTCGTTTAAAAATGATTCGTATTTTTTATTTAATCAATTTAAAAATACAGGTGACATCCGTCCGGGCAAGCATCTAGTTGTTTTTAAAAAAGGCAACATATATTTATAGTCGACATATGTATGATTGAGAATGTTCTTCATACATCTGGGGTTTTGGTTCCTCTACGTTTCAAGCTCGCACTCTTTCAGTAAGTAAGCTTTCTTTTATCCATCTTTTCTTATTTTCGTTTATTTACTGCCTGATTTTCGGTCTAAATTCACTTCCGGGTAGTTTTAGCATCGCGATTTTCTCTCGAATTTCTGTATGTATCAATTGATATTTGAATTTTTTTTTTTTTCTGTTGTCTGAGAGTTAGTATCAGAAACTGTGTTCTGATTGATCTTAAAACTTCTCTTGAAAGTTCGATCTTTGTGTTTCTTTTCTTGTTTGAATCTAACCACCCTTCTTGGTGCTGTTGGTTTTTTATTCTATAAACAGTGGAAAACATTTGAGGTGTACCTTGTATTTTGAGAATTTATTGAATAAATTAGATTAAATATCACTGGTAATTCGATTGGACTGCTAATTACATAGCTTTTTGATAATTTTATGGTGATTTCAGACAGCGAATAGTTTTATTCGAATAGTTTTTTTTTTAAAAAAAAGGAGAGATGATATATGCAGTCACTTGTTTTTTCAGCGGACAAGGGTTAAATATGATAAAACCGCACGAATTCTTAGTTGTTACTGGCATTGTAGAAGTAGTGGAAGTGGTTAAAATGATGATTTGTAAAGGTGGTTCAGTTTGGGGGCAGATTGTTAGAAATAATCATAGATGGGCTTTGTTTGATTTTGTGGTTGTACCATCTTAACAGGTTGTTGGTGAGAAGAAGAAGAATATGGCTGAGGTTGCTGCACCCGTCGTTCCAAGTGATGAGTTGTTGGAATGGCCCAAGAAGGATAAGCGCCGGTTTTTACATGCTGTCTACCGTGTTGGAGACCTTGATCGGACCATCAAGTATGCCAGGCATTTTGTTTGATCGAAGATCAAATTTCCTCAGTGCTGCTTTATTTGAGATTGACTCTGCTGCTACTGTTGTTGCTACTGTAGGTTCTATACTGAATGCTTCGGGATGCAGCTGTTGAGGAAGAGGGATGTTCCAGAGGAGAAGTATGCCAATGCATTTCTTGGTTTTGGCCCTGAAGACTCTCATTTTGTGGTTGAATTGACTTACAGTAAGCTTACCATTTTGAAACCTTTCGATCCTGGGCATTTGTACATTGTTTACTTTTGTAAAGGTTAATTAAATCTATATTGAACACTTGAAACTTGTCCAATTTCCCTTGTCTATGCTTCCTCTCATTTGAAACATGATACTTTTTGTTGTTTGAAATGAAGTTCTCATATTTTGGCTCCTTAGCTTTTTGGGTCTCTGTAATTTGTATGGTTGCTAAACTGCAGACTATGGAGTTGACAACTACGACATTGGGACTGGTTTTGGCCATTTTGCTATTGCAACCCCTGATGTGAGGACTCTGTTATGGTAGATATTATTCCTTGCTATATAGCCGTGCAATATAGCATGACCCTTTCTGTTTTTCTCTCATGCTTTCCAGGTTTACAAGTTGGCTGAAAATATAAAGGCAAAGGGTGGAACTATAACACGGGAGCCTGGACCTGTGAAAGGTGGTAAAACTGTCATTGCTTTTGCCAAGGATCCCGATGGTTATCTCTTTGAGCTTATTCAACGTGAATCTACTCCTGAGCCACTCTGTCAAGTAATGTTACGCGTGGGTGATCTAGATCGCTCTATAAAGTTCTACGAGAAGGTACTCTTAAAGAAATGTGCCAAATAATCTGCTCTTTGATTGACTTCTGAGATTGCACGTAACACAAAGAACTGTTTATCTGTAACACAAAAAATCCTAACGGTTTGTTTTTGGTTTTTCCTCTTTCCCAGGCCTTGGGAATGAGGGTGGTGAAGAAGACTGATAGACCTGAACAAAAGGTTATACCAAATTCTCTCTTAAATTCTTTTATTCTTACATGAAGTTCAGAGTTTTAAGATTCTACATGATGCAGTACACGATAGCGATGCTGGGTTATGCCGAAGAGCATGAAACAACTGTGTTGGAGTTGACATATAACTATGGTGTGACAGAGTACACGAAAGGGAATGCATATGCACAGGTTTCTCATTATGTGCTGGAAAATGCATTGGATCTTTGTAATGTGGC
The DNA here is from genome assembly GCA_949775105.1 of Oldenlandia corymbosa var. corymbosa. Lineage (NCBI taxonomy): Eukaryota > Viridiplantae > Streptophyta > Magnoliopsida > Gentianales > Rubiaceae > Oldenlandia > Oldenlandia corymbosa. Next base: position 658,358 of record CATKSE010000001.1, on the reverse strand, counting down.
GTTTTGTTTTCTTGATTATAAAAGAACGGATTTCTTTCCAGGTTGCCATAAGTACTGATGATGTTTACAAAAGCGCTGAGGTTGTAAATCTTGTTACTCAAGAGCTTGGAGGGAAGATAACTAGGCAACCTGGCCCAATTCCTGGAATCAATACGAAAATTGTTTCCTTTGTTGATCCCGATGGCTGGAAAACGGTGAGTAGTCTAAGGTTGATAAGTCAATTAAGTGCAACTGTGCATGAAAAAAGAAGGTTGAACTGTTTTGATTAAAGTTCTCACTTCTGCAACAATAGGTTATACATGAAGTTTCCATCGGGATTACTGTTATGATTTGCATTGTGAATGCTTTCTGTTTCTGAATGAAGTTCATTTTATGGTGACGGGGGTAGTTCTAGCACTAGAAAAACTAAGTAGGGTTGCATAAGTTTGAACGATGCATCAGATCAAAGACATTTGATCTTGTATGCCTTAGTTTTCTCTTCCATAAATTTCTGAAAAGATTTAGAGTAATCAGTATAAACCTCAAGAACTTGGTAGATCATCTTTAGGCTTCGAGCTTCATGATGATCAGTCTTGTGCTGATGTAACTTAACATACTCTGTGTAAAATCAAAAGCTCATAGTATAGTCGCCCTTTTTTTCCTTGCAGGTTCTGGTTGACAATGAAGATTTCCTGAGAGAGCTTAAGAAAGAGTAATTACTCTATAAAGCATTACGGATAGATGTGATGGGAGAATAGAGATGGTATTTACTTTTGAGAATGAATAAATGTCAGAAAGTTTACCAACACTGTTTTCAGATCAGGGCTTTTATATTATGATGCAATGTGACTTTGTCCTATGTTTGATTGTTATTCTGTTTGGAGCTGTGTTGACCTAGCAAATAACTGAAATTCGGTTGGGGGAACTAATCAGGGACATTAGAGGAGTTTTTTCATCAGGCCTTTTCTGCAACGAATTGGGCAATGTTCTGTCCAAATGGCAGAATTAAGAGCAATAATTGAAAGGTTGGGGGAGGATCTGATAATCAGTCTGGCTGTCTGGGTACGCAAAAGTTAACTTTTAGACCTGTTAACACATTCCGAGTTTGGACTCGGATACTTGAATGAAAATGTGGGTGAAGTCTATGGGATCTTACTGGGCCCTTGGGGTTGTTCGTAGAACTGAAATGAATCATATCTACATGATTTTGCAAAATTAAGAAAAAGGCTTTTGTTTATTGTCAATACAAAATCGAAACTATCCAAATCATTCTACACTTAACAATAAATAAAGATTTAATAAAAGGTGTATATGATCGATCACGATGTGAACTGTCTTTAGCCTATGTCGTTTGTCTGACAGGCATTACCGATTAGATCTTAACTTTGCATTAACTCCTGGACTCTAAAACTTTGCAAAATACTCCCTCCGTCCCATAATTATTATTCAGTTTTGGTTTTCATTTCTAATTCAAATTGTACTAAAAATAAAATTTCAAACTGGATAATAATTTTGGAACAGAGTGAGTATATGTTTGTTCTAGTGTGAGCTCTTGATTATGGGTGGTAATTATGCTCATTCTCAGTGAGTACCTATTGGCACTCCATCTATTGATAAGTAATTAATTCTAGTGCGAGCTCTTGATTATGGGTGGTAATTATGCTCATTCTCAGTGAGTACCTATCGACACTCTATCTATTGATAAGTAATTAATTAAATTACGTGTAAACTGGCCACTAAGTGAATAGTGTTGAATTTATGCAGGATAAACATAGGTAGGTTACTGGATCCCTTTTGAGACCCAACGGAAGTAAATCCATTAATTTGTTTATTTTTGCCTTTTTTCCCTATCGATAGTGATATTTTTCCTATCAATAGTGATATCATACCTTTCAATCTTCCTCGTATCCTTAATGATAAGTATGACCCTTATTATTGAAGACGGTTATCATACCCAGGCCTAGATTATTTCCCAAAAAGAATCAAGAAAAGCAACCAAATAAAATAATTTACTCCCTTTGTTTTAAAATAGTCCACACTCCATGTCGAGGTTTTATGGGATGGAAGATAATAAAATGATTAGTATTTATTTTCCTTAATGACATTACTTTACAAAATGACATAGTGATTCTGATAAGTACGTATGGAATTCATTCAATTGCCTAGGCGGTCGAGAATGAAGAAATTGAGACAGGCCCCGTCCAATACATCTGTATATAATAGCTCATTAATCCATGTAATTCAAATAGGTCGGCAAATAATTTGTAATAATAATTAGTTTTTCGTCAGTTAAAATTAATTTGATTAGTGGATGAACATATACGTTAGGTTTTAGTGTGTTAAAATTAATTGCTGATTACTTGATGTAGTATATACGTACAAGCTGTACAGATTAATACACGTGAATATTCATAATCAATACAGAAGATTTTTGCCAATTCCTTAGTCTACTTTAGCCTCCAGGAATCCTAGAATAATGATGAGTCTGAATCTTCTGATAGGCATAACAAATTGTAAGGAATATCTGAGGCTTGAGTTAACAAATGGGAGGAACGGCCACGTTTTGATTGTACAAAATAATAAAGGATGCATCTTCACTTGGAAGATATAAACATTAAAATGAACATAATCATTGCCAGGCAGCCAGGCAGGGTGTTGCATTACCCAACTTCAGTCTCTGTTGGCCGAAAATTGAGGGGAAAATTACCCTAAAACCAATAGAAAGAGACAATTTACATGTATGAGATCAATTTTCCTTGGGAATGCTTCTGAAGATGTGGCAGGTTCATCCCATTCTGTAACGGAGCGCCTATAGAGTTGTGTCCATAGGGTAGGAGCCGAGGACCCGGAGAAATTTTGCCATTTCCTGGAGAAATGGAGATGTAAGATCTTAATTCCTCAGAATCACACAGAAATCAGAAGTTCAATAGCCACATTGAAAGAAAATCTCAAGCAACGAGGGGTTTAAGGAAATTTTGTGCTGTTTGACTATTTTTCAGGTTCAACTACCTTGAGGGTTGTGCAAAGCATCAATCACCAATTGATACTCGGAAAACTACCATTACTCACAGTCAACCAACATTTATAACAACAAAAGATGATCATGGCAGCCTAAATTGGTACCCGAATGGATGATTTTACCCCTCTGATTGCTCTGAAAGATGATCAAGAACAAAAAAATGTGAACCGAATGTATATCTTGGTAACCCTTTCATTATGGCTGGTGTCATCTTGGATCCAAAACTTAAAGCTAGAAGATGACCACTTTCATAGCGTGGAGAAACCTTTGTTCCCGACAGAAAACAACAACAGTGTTCCTTCAAGCGTTAGATTGAACACCTTGCTACTGCAATCTGATAGATACTAAAAGGGATAAGCTAACTGGTCTGAGGAGAACCACTTTCATAGCGTGGAGAAACCTTTGTTCCCCACAGAAAACAACAACAATGTTCCTTCAAGTGTTAGATTGAACACCTTGCTAATGCAATCTGATAGATACTAAAAGGGATAATAGGGAACACTAATGTACAGTGCCAGGAAAAAAGAAGCTCTGGGAAATAAGTACATCGACCAAAACTCATAAGAACCACAAGTTAGTGATGATACTCACTTGTAGATGCCCAAGAGCATATTGGGCCCGTGGTTCTGCCATCGACGCTTCAAAATCTAGATAGAAGAGGTAATCAAAGTACCTGTCATGATGAAACCAATTACATTCAATAATGTGGGCGTTGGAGGAAAGGGGCATATTAAGAAGGGAATTTTGAGGCATCAAAAACTATCCATACGCTAACAGTATAATGAGAAGAAAAAGTATAATGTCATTTGGAAGTTTAGCTATAGTATTACATTTCCACAACGAAGAGAAAACGAACAGTTCCATGAAATATGCAATACAATCTCAGTGAAGAGAACAGAACAGATTCCTTGAATTGAATGTTCATGCCAAACAGGGCTAGATTTGAAATTCAGTGCTTTTGATTCCTCCCTCCCTCCCCAACCAAAAAAAAACATTTCCAGAAAACTTTTTGACTGGTAGATTCTAAGTTGGATCATTGGATTGCTAGTTATTACCCATATAATTCACATGGAATTATAAACTTTGAAACTGTACATGAGAAAGAGTAGTGTACAACTCACATTGCTCTACCCTTGTTAGAATCATCAACAATCCTTAGCGGCCTATTTCTTTGTGGCCGACTCTCAATCTGCATTTGCAAGTTTAAAATAAAAATATGGTCTAAATTCTCGTATTAGAAACTGACTGCTAAGAGGAACCAAGACATTATTAAGGTTACCTTCGATAAATTAATATCCCGTAAAGCAAATACCGCTAATGCTTTAAAAAGTACCCCAGGCCCTTCTTCTAGGCTGAATACAATGCTAGTCTGGACAGAAAACATTAAGTTTTAATCCATGCCACCATGACAACGCCAATATAAATCGACATAGGAATAACACTCATACCTTATAGGCTCTACCAGTGCCTGGGATAATAGGTTCTCTCGCAAGTATCAAAAAACGGGTGATATTATCAGCGTTGTCCTGGTTCAAACATCACAGCAGGAAGAAGCTCAGTGAATATTAATTAGGATCCATTTAGTAAGAGCAATTAAAGGTGGAAATAAATATAAACACACATACATAATATATTGATTGATTAATGAAGAATTCATTCGCATTCGTCAAATACTTCTGCTTGAATTATGTAGAGAAACGGAAACCTAATTGATGGTGTGTGTGTGTGAGAGAGAGAGAGAGAGAGAGAGAGAGAGAGAGAGAGAGAGAGAGAGAGAGAGAGAGAGAGAGAGAGAGAGACCCAAAGGTCACGCTATTTGGAGCCTACCACCCAATTAAGACCCATAAGGTTATAGATAGATTCTCAAGCTAGGAGGTGGCAGCTTAAAGGGGCTGAAGACATGAAGAGAAAGCTTGTACATAAAAAACCGGAGCTGCAGAAAATTATAAGTTTCTGTTCCTCCGAGTATTTAAAAATTAGCAACAGTAATGTAGTTACCTGTATATTTTCAGCCAAAACTTGAAGCCCATAAATTTCTCCAGCTCTGGCACTTGCAATGGCTCCAGTATCTCTTACACCTTCAGCAGCTACAATCTGATCCAGACATTACTAATAAATACATAACATTTATCATCAAAAGCTACAGCAAGCGACCAACTGTCTGTTCAGCAGATTACCTGAGCAGCGCCAGCAGTATCATTTGTGCTGAGCTTAACAACACCAAATTTGTTAAGAGTCGCTTCGCATTGAAAAAGGGCCTAAAACCAGCGAACCAATTTATCTTTTATTTCCTACACATGTACTCTAATTCAAGTGCTGCATCAAGTATGACTACACATATTTAACTTGCATTAATATACTGAACCATATAACATGCATTTTTCAATTATTCCAAAAATTTAAATATGCCTTTGAAGCCAACTTTTATCACCAACTTAGCTTTTATCCTATTACGTGGGATTGGCTAAGTTTATCTCCTTGTATGCAAAATTTGATTTCCAGAGCTGGAAGATAACCTGAGGATGACTTAAAACGGACTTTAACTCCTCCTTCCTCACACCAGGCAAACCGAGGAGGCAGTGATTCACAACCATTTGCACTTCCCCAACTATATGCAGCCTGTGAAAAAGGAGCAGGTCGTAATTGCGGTGGACACTGCCCCCAACAGAATTCTCCATCGGGAGTACCGCTTTGTCCACTAACCACAACTCAACAGCCTGGCAGACAAAGAACTGGGTAAGAATCATGCACGAACGCAGGTGATGGATGATTCAAAAACACTCAAGTAGGGAGGTTTAGCAGCTACTCAAACCTTGAACACATCCTCAAATTGATCACATGGTACTGTTTCACACTCTGGGTATGCTTTTAATGCAGCTGCCTCACTGTATGCACCTGGAACCCCCTGTGCAGGGCAAGAAAAATCAATCCTATATAAGGAAAAGAAAGTTTCTGTGGAAAAGATTAATGAATTTTACCTGATAAGCAATCCGTACTTTGGAACGATCACTTGGAGAATAATAAAGTTCAGTTGCAGATAATGGTCCTGAAATAATTCAGTTTTATTCATGGCACTCGTAGAAATTCATACCTTGGGATTAGAAAGGAAAAATGGTCCATAAACCAAGTCAAAGCACTGACTCAATTGACATTAAAACAAATGCAGAAGCTTATAAGGCATGACCTAAACCAGATGTTGATACCCATCCCTAGGTTTAGGTTAAAATGCATTCGCAACTTAGCAATTGTATTCACCAAATGGATCCAAACAGATAGTTCAGTGAACTAATTGTATATGAAAGCTGATTAGTTGAAGGAATCCATGTCAAACCCTAGAAGTAGATTGCTTTTCATTAACACATGCACAAATTGACAGATTGACATTATATAATCAAAGATCTCTAGAATGTGACCTCTGACAAAGAGATGGATACAACTTTTTAGCAGAGGAAGCAAAGCTTGCCAAATTAAGGTTATGCAAAAGTGCCTTGATCAGAAAATTAGCAAGTATAAAAGCATCGCATGATCTACAAGAGCCCAGTCCACTTACAATTTGCACAACGCAGTTCTGATAGAAGCAATCAGCACATTCTTATAATCCTTATTAATTGAACCTATTGTCCAGAATCTATTCTAAACACCAACAACCACCTTCCATTATCCACAACAAAGTTCAATGGTTGCTCGCACTCTCAGCATAGCATCAGAGCAAAATGCTTTTTAACAAAATCAGGAATCATATCAAATGTTAGATGTCTAAACCAAAACACAACAAACATGGATTCTACAGCAGCACATTTGGCAACCATCAGCAGCAAAATCTCCAGTCCATCTTCGAGCCCACATGACAGTTATAACAATAAAAAGAAAACTCACACAAGGCACCTACAAAGAATTCGACAATAAACACATGTATATCCACCCAGAAGACCCCGAAAAAGCACCATAACTGTAAATTACTCACTTGGGAGAGCATTTAAATCTTTGTGGAATTCCCTAGTGCGGGTGATCCCAGTCTCCTCATTTCCACCTTGTGAAACAGATGACTTGTCATCCTCCTCTACGGGAGAATTTGCCTTTTGGGTCTCAGGCAAGACCCTGGAAGCGCATTCCCATTTATTCACAGTCCTTAAGTTCAGGAAATCCTTCCTGGGCCCAAAATCCAAGAATCTCACTTTTTGAGGATGATAATTACTACAACGATGATGACTTGAGGAGGCTGCACAGTAAACCTTGCATATTGGCACTGTCCGTACTAAATCGGCCATGTCAAGACTTTCAGCACCAATCCCAATGCGACTCTTTTGGTACTACTACCTCACTAATAAAAATTACGGCAGTACTTACAGAGGTAATGTTCATCACAGTCTTACAGGCAATACATAAAAAGACACAATTTTTATTATTCCTCCTCCTTCAATAAGATAATCCCATTATTTCTGACTTGTTATTTTCCCTTCCTGGTGGGCTTGAATTTAGAGAAATCATTCAGAACTTCACCCAAAAGCTGTTTGACCTAAACCCCTTGAAGAAAACGATGCTGGGCCAATGAATGGCATCAATTTGAGTAGTTTTGAGCGGAGCCCACAAGCTGTACAGTCAATGTGACTCTGTATTTGAGGTGAATCTCTTAGCAGTGGACGGAAAAATTAGGTGAACAGAATGTAAAGCAACTTCTTTCAGCACAGAGTGGGTGTGAAGTTGAGGCGTTTGAAGAAATGATTCAGTGAAAGGAGTGAAGAAGATGAAAAGAGAAACAGATGTGGGGAAATGGGATCTCGATGTCTCCAACTAATTGAAATGTATCTCTGCTGGGTTGGTTTGTGTCTGCTGAACCTCTACTACTATCCAGCACCAGGAGGTCTTTGCAGACAGGAAATGAGAATCATGTTTTTGTTTTTTAAAAAAATAAAAATAAAAATTCTTCAGGATAAAAATAGATTTTAGTCCATCCTGCATTTTTTTTCTTTCCATTGTTCAGTTTTAATTAAACCTTACAGTTTCAATTAGAATTGAAAAAATAGATGGAGGCATAATTAAGGAGGACGAAAGTTAGGTACGAGTTATATATGGAAGAATATCTCTTACAGTAGTTGGGGAAGCATATTTATTATTAATTATATAGCCATTATTAGTTGACAAATTAATTTAGAAGTAGAAAAAGTCTTCATTGAGGCAATTACAAATTATTAGTATTATTTTTGGAAGATATATATTTTGTCGCTAGCTACGAAATATGCCACTGTCACTGTTGTTTTGTGCCCACTAATTTTTATTTTATCTTTTACAGAATAATAAGCATAAGAATTTAAAATACTGATTACATCATATACATAATTATTATAAAAATAATATAATAATGTAACTTATACTAGTATAACACAAAAATGTTTAGGTTTGAAAATGAAGAAAATCACAGTCATTTATTTCGTATTTATTTGGTGAGTAATTTAGTAAGTTTGGTGAGAAAACTATTGAGCAAAATCATGTAGTCACCAACTACAGTACTAATCATGTCAATTTGATCGAGGGCCAATTTAGCTCCTAACCTTACAAAAACAACGTGATGATTAACCATCACTATTAGCAATAAACCCTATTAAAACTGAATACACTACATGACTGATACACAAAGATTATGTACTACTCCTTCATGTCCTAAGTTTTGCTTAATATATTTTTCTAATTGAAAAAATAAATTAAAAATATTTTCTAATAATTAAGAGAGTATAATTCATGTGAAAATATAGTTAAAAGATGTTTTTTCAATGAAAGTTTATAATAGATAAAACTTATGGCAAATCAAAATGAACTGTAATAAGGACAAGTTCGGAATTTCTAAAAGAAATGCATAAGGACAGGAGGTAGTACAAAATTGTAAGGTTTACCTTGTGTACTATCGAACGGTATAAAGTTTATATCAAACGGTTCCGGAATTACTCAAGTAGTTTTGGTTGATCTAATAGCGATTTCATGCATATCAAAATTTTATTTTATTATTAATATTTTTTTTAGATGCGACGAATAATTTATATATTAGTTCACCAATCTATTTTTTTTTTCAGTACAAAGAAAGAGGCTACAGCCTGAGTTCACCAATCTATTTTAGCGAACATAATTCCTTCTGGTATACGACTAAGCACAACATAATTCTAATCAAAGAAATAAAGTGAGTAATTAATTAATAAATAATTGTAATAAAAACATGGGAGTAATATATATAAGTGGTTTGGGAACGGAACTAAAATGGCAATAGTAAGCTCCAAAACGCTTGGAAGACGCATGAAATGGATCAATAAAAGAGGGAGACACAACAAATTGTTGTTTAAAGTTTAAACTACTAATTGACGGACTAAACGGAGTATGTGTGTTAGGATGATCATCATCTTCAAAAGAGATTTGCCTCCCAATCATCAACCTGAAATCAGCCGCAAAGCTTTCTATATATATACATTCTTCTTCTTTTTTCTTTTCTTTTTTTCAAATTTATTTCCCCTCTTAAATATATATATATATATATATATATATATATATATATATATATATATATGCTCATACTGATGATCACTGAAAGGAGCGTTTGACGTCGTCTGGCTCAGTACACATATTCAAACAGGTAGCTGTTGCATGCCCTGCTTCCTTCCTTTATTTTATTTTTTTTTCCTCCCTTTGTTTATAATTCTCTCTTTTTCTAATCATTAAATTACTTTCTGCTTCCTCTTTTGTTTTTTTCTTTTTTGACTTTTTGGGTTCATCGGTTAAGAAATACTCCCTCTGTCCCAAAATTATTGTTCAATTTGAGATTTCACTTTTAATACAATTTGAAGTAGAAATAAAAATTCAAACTGGACAATAATTATGGGACCGAGGGAATACTCGCATTTCAGTCAAAAGGGGTCGTGGAAAAGCCTGCACAGATGCGTGCCCTTTTTATCCTTTAATTGATCGAACCAAATTAAGTATCTGGATATATTATAAAGTCTTTTTTTTTTTTATTCATATATAATGAAGTCTTTATTAACGTAGTACCAAGGTGCTCTATGTAAGACCAAGATTGAAGAGAAGAAATGAACTGAAAGCAAAGAATCACAGAGTAATCAGCGAAACACTCCCGCTATATATAAATTAATGAAACAATTCAAATTACAACAAAACCCTACATACTACTTACTACATGGTATGGCTTTGGCTAATGTATACCCCAAAGCTCCAATTACATGAAATGAATTCTTAAATAGAATAAAAAATAAATAAATAAATCGCTATCCACCATATATAAAGACACAAAAATAAATAATGAACTTTTTGAGAATCACATAATAAAAATGTTGCTCCCAGCAGTGTACACTAACTTCACACTCATAATTCATCCTGATTAATAATACAGATCGATGAAGAGGTTCCTCCTCCTCCTCCGGTGTTGACCTGTACTGTTGAAGGTAAGTCATGTATATTTACAAGCGAGATAAGTTGCTTCCGATGGGGTAGTATGACATTATGATTGGGGCACCTTTGGACTTAGACGCCTTATTGCTGCTCTTCCATTTCTCATCAACCCCTTTGGCGGGTTGCTGCTTCCCATTACTGGTGGCATCCTCCTTCTTCTCTCCTTCACAACCAACCCTTTTAGGATCGGATGAAAAGCACGCAAACAAACTCCACACTGATTTCATAATTAATACTACGTACTACTTGGTTTATGTCTGCAAAAAGTCTCTAGAGAGTGCTTTTAAAATGAAAGAAAAATGAGCTTATGAAGTAGAATGAATTTGCCTATATATGAAGTAGTCAGTACCTATTTATAATAATAATAATATGTGTCCTTAAAAGATGCTGATTCAAATCCCTCACTTTCTTTTTGTGTTACATCGATTGGACATGGGGGGAACCTGGAAATATCCCAAACTCTCAAATTAAGAATTTTCAACGCTCATAAATACTTGGACACCAAGGCATGTAAAGGCTGCTGCTTTGTCTTTATCTGTGGTACGTGGAAGCTTCCTAGCAGTAGTAAGGTGATATAGTATTATAATATCCCAGGATGGATATGTTTGTTATCAAGTAAAATCTGCTGCTGCTACTACTACTACTACTCTCTATTGCCTATAGTGACGTTTTAGAATCTGCTAGTGAGAGAAAAAAAATAAAATAAAAAAATCAAAGAATCCCTGCCTTGGCTGGGACTTCTCAGCGACACGTGTTTGACCTTAGAAGCTCCAAGAATTCTTCTTCTTCTATCTATGTTTAAAAGTGTGAAAAAAATTGTGGAGATGCTGATGTGGCGTGTATTTATTGGCAAAGTGTAGTCACCGCTTCAATGCGTACACAGGGCAGGGTTTACTCTGTTGAGAGTTTGTTCTTGGTCAAATTTGCTTAACCACCTGTACTATGTATGGTGATTTGGTCAACCGAATTACCGAAAGTTCATCGCGTCTTTCCCCTCAAGTATTAGGCAAGTTCCTCAACTGTAATAACTTAATTTGGTTCTATTTCCATTTCAAAATACTTTACACTTTGTATTCTTGATTTGTTATATTATTTCTGTCCCAAAAAAAAAAAAATTTACAGTGATTCTTGACAAACGTTTTAAAATTTGTACTTCCTCCGTCCTATAATTATTATTCAGTTTGTATTTTTACTTTTAGTTCAAATTGGACTAAAAGTAAAATCTCAAACTGGACAATAATTTTGGGACAGATGGAGTATATAATTATCAATCGTTAATGTAAATTTTTTTGAACAGAAAGATTATTATTTACTACTATTACAAATAAGATAATTATTTTGATCCAAAACAATAAGAGATGTCAAAGTACTTTACGCCATGGTTCTTTTCAATTATTTCATTAAATTAAAAAAAAAAAAAGAAGATAATTTAGTCGGGGGGCTTGCTGACTACATTCACCAAGACATGTAACCAGAAAGAGTCGAACATGATCAGCTCGGGCTAGTTGAAGAATCAACAGCTTTGAATATGTTACTCACGATAATTTCAATAGTACATATGTATAAAATTAAAAACTTAATATTATGAATTATTTTCGTAAAACAAAGATAGTACTGGAAATCCACGCAGGTTAATCCATCACAAAAAGTTATACTTTTTCTGTTCCAAAATTATTATTCAGTTTGGAGTTTTACATTTAGTGCAAGTCTAATTTAGTATTAAAAGTGAAATTCTAAACTGGATAATAATTATGAGACAGAGGAAGTAAAATAGAGAAGATGGCGGTCACAACCTACTACTGACATGACCGCTGATGCCTGAAAAACCAAATAAATGAAACACTTCATGAAAGTTTAAGCTAATATCTCCATTTCCAATTCGAAATAAGCAATTGGCATATAATTTATTTAATAAAAACAAACAAACAAAATCCAATCATTTGAGAGCAAACATCTTTGCACTCCACATTTAAATTTCTAAAAAATATTCCCTGAAATCTCCTCCGTTCTTTAAAGGATCAACACCTGTCAATGATAACCTACGAGGAGTTTCATATTACAAACACCGCATGCGCGCAGCTAGTATCAATTGCAAAATCTAAGTAAAACCTCTACAAATTAATACATTTGAGTTTCTAAATATTTATTAATTGATAGAGTTATTAATTTTTCAATAAATTAATTTGATATTAGAAGTAAGAAAAATTAAAAAGTTATTATTTTTACATTAAAAAAAAGTCAGTTGCAATCCTAGTCATATCATTATAAATTTCTTAATGGAACAAAAAGATAATAATCACAAATATTAACAAAAATACTTAAGTTAAAATTTAAGTTGATCTCCACATATAATTTTCTATTTTAGGTCTTATTAATTTATGAAATTGTGGAACCTATATCGACATAGAAAATTATTATCTTATAAATTAATATACTTTTAAAAAAATTTATATTGATTCCGAGAAAAATATTATTTAATGAGATTATTAATTAATAGAAAATGAATTTATGGAGGTTTTACTGCATATATTAATTTTTACACAGGATTACAAGATTAACAGAGGAAAAAAAATGAATCAGGGCATCATTGGCGCAATATGTGACAAAATTGAGGGACCAAAGTAGGTCTTTTGCAATCCAACTGCGAATTACATCAACTCAAAATCCAGTAATTTACAGTATAGGCATCATATGGAGCCAGATTAACTACAAATTCAATTTTTTTATTTTTTTATTTTAAAAAGAACCAAGAAACAAAATGAATTACAAAAATTATTAGCATGGACCAAACTCAATTTGATCCAACACCAGGAACTAATCAGTAAAAATGATCCAACGATCATCATAATTCTGGAGAAGCGAAGGACGTTATTTATAATACAGATAATCTGCTGCCGACGGGGAAATACGCCACCGGAATTGGGGGAGCATTATCGTACAGCTTCTTTATCTTCTCCAAACTGTTACTTCTTTGCAAATTGCTTTTGGGCATCTTCTCATTCTTCTTTTGGTCATCATTTCCGTCACATCCCACCCTTTTCTTAGAATCAGAAAAGCAAGCAGACCAAGCCGAAAAGAACAACGCCATCGATCGTGTTTATGTATGAAAATCAAAGGTAACCAGAGAAATTAAGGCTCAAAGTTGATTTGCTTAGTAGAAATGAAAGTGTGTGTTTAAATAAATTTCAGGTGTTGCTTCTCCCATTTATACACCCTCTTTTCATTTTGGTCAGTGGTGGTGGTAAACGTGGGTGCTCTCCAAGAAATTGCTTATTCAACTTTGTTCTTTGTCTTGGTCGCTAAGTATGTTGACTGCTTAATGTTGACCCCACTTCTTTTGATAAGTTCAAATGTTCAATTCCTCCTCAAGCAAAATTCTTAACTCCCAAGTAAAATACGAGTTCTTTTTTACTTGTTCTGGAACTTGTTAATGAAATCTATCTATCAGAAAGGTTTCGTATAAATATAAAATATGATTAAATGACATTTATAGCTAATATGTTAGAAAATATCTGATCTGTTATATTTATGCACCAGTCACCATCACAGCGCTATCTAGCTGATTTATGCATGTCATAATCGGATAAAGGTAATCTTTATATCTACTGATTTAAATTACGTATCGAATTTCAATTTCACTAAAAGAAAATTAATAATTAACATTGGACTAGTGACGAGATTGGAAAAATTTTACAGCTTGTATAATTTAACGATAAAATCAAATCGTGGTTGAAACATGATATCATCATTATTTCTTATACGCAGCTTGTGTTAAATTTAAATTTCCCTCCTTTCGTTTGTATCATAAACAATACTTCATAATCTGATCGGCACTAAACGCACGCTGATGAAGTTCTAAATAGCATTGGTTAGGAACATTGCAGTGAGGATCAAAATGTCACTAGGAAACACATTTTTGTAATTTACACATCATCTCACCTTTTTTTCCCAATATACACGATCTAAAATAAGTTATTCATATTACATAGTCTTTATGGTAAAGTGATTGTGCCGTTTGAATTTCAATACTTAAACGGGCCGGAGGGAATAATATAATCGGCAAACTTTCTTAGTGCATTTAGATTTGACATTCAACACAAATATGTTACGAAATCTGACAAATGGATGATCAAAAATAGATTCTGAAATCTTTACAATTACCTCATTTTATTACAGCAATTGGTCAAACTAAATGAATTTCTCTACATCATACAAGATTTCAGCTCGCTCACATCCTTGGTCGCCATGGTATTCAAATGTCCCTCCATATGTCCTTCTTGAACCCCAGCAGTGCTACTATTTCCGATCACAAAGACACAAACGGATGGCACAACAATGTCCTTGCGGTGGCTCGATCCTTGACCGTTCTCTTCAGACAACATCTTAAGAAACTCCTCGCCTTATCCGACAATTCGTGAGGGATTTTAGGCTTAAAACCTCCTTTGAGAAACTTTGTGATCATATCTTCCGGTGCACTTGCCGGCACAGACAGCGGCCCTTCTGTCATACCCCATGCCGGAAGCCCAGTTAACATCTCTAGCACAACACAGCCCAAGGCCCATATGTCGCCGGGAGTTTCTTGCAGGCCTTCCTCTAGCACCGCTTCTGGCGGCAAATACATAGGAGTACCCCTCCACAAAGCCTCCTGCCGATTCAACTTCTTCTTCTTCTTCGTGTTACTCTGTTTTTTCTTGTATCTTTCCATTTTTTTGGCTAATCCAAAATCGCAAATTTTTGCCCTGAATTCCAACCGACAATGCCTATGGCTCCTGGGGACAAGCAGAATGTTCTCCGGCTTTAGATCGCAATGGGCGTAACCCGCTCCATGAATAGTGATGAGTCCTTTGAGTATGGATCTCGTGTACCACCTGACGTCATATTCCGGTAAGCCCTTTCTCCCCGAGTCAATTATCTTCTGGGCTAAACTTCCGCCGGAACCGTATTCCAAAAGCAAGTTATAAACCGGAGACCCGTCGAAGCTGGCCGTGATTTCCTCTCCCAAACATTGGATCACGTTGGAGCACCCAGCAGATTACTTAACACTTTCTTCTCATATTTGAGCCATTCAGAACGTGAAAGCTTGGATGATTTTACTGCCATCGTAAAAGGTCTGATTACGGGATCTTTCATCGTAGCGAAAAATACTGATCCGTACCCGCCTTTACCAAGCAACCCGCCTCGAATCCATGAAACCCCGTCTCCGTAACTCTGATGATTTCCAACGTTGTTGGCATCGTCTTCATTGCCCTTCATCTCCATTAATTTATTTTTTCTCTAGTAAAACGTCTCTTCATCACACCGTCAAAAACTAAACCTGTCTCTTCTTTTCAGTTTCTCTCTGCTGCTAATTCTTGAAAGATGAAGAATAGTACTCATGATGCGATTGTATCGAGAAAGGGTTGCCCTGAATTTAAATACCCAAGTTTTTTTTCCCTGCTCCTATTCGGAAAAGGGATTTCCTGGGAGTAGTATATTTTGGGGTTGATTCCCTTTCTTGAATCCTATTATTTGGTGAGGATTGATTTTCAATAGAATTTCTGCCTATTGATTCATTCAGTACAAAGAGCGGGAACCGGACTTTAAATGATCGGAGTAACTTTTCTGAGATTTTAAGGGATCATCATCGGCGGGCTTTTCAAGTGTATCAGGGTAACATAAGGCCCAAACGCTAACCCATTTCTTTTTCTTTGTAACAATAATCACAGTTCTAGGCCAATAGAGCAAGTAACCTTGACTTGTGGCCATAAAAGTCACGGAATAATTTAAACAGGGTTCGTGGAAGGCTTACACGACATCTGTACAAACATGGCAAATGTTAGACCCCATATCTCTTTCTGAATTTGGCGCCCAACCAAAACCCAAACCCACCAGCCTGCTGACCAATCACGCAGCGGAAGAAATTCGCTTAGCAACATACCAAGAAAATCATTTCAAGTCTCAATCACTTGTAATTTTATTACTCAACATAAAACTTACCAGAGATTCACGTCTCAAATGAGACCAGAAACCTAACTCTAGGCTCTCATTCTCCCAGCCAATAATTTTCCGAACTTGGCTATTATCACACACAAATCTACTTTTGGGTTAGACTTCTCCCCCAAACTCTCAAAACTCAAGGCATTCTTACATGTTGCCTTCTCTGCCTCTCTCTTCTCCTCTCTCTCCCGTTTTTAGCTACACTACATCTCTATAAATAGGGATGATGTAGTTGACATTCCCCAACTACCTAGGATAAAGAATGAAACACAAATTAAATGGCTTACAAATGCAAACTACTAAAATAACTATCCACTAAGCAGCTTGTAACTAATTTGTTACCGCCCACTCTTTTTCATTCAGCCTTTTTTTACTTTCTAGCACACGTTCAAGCCACTTCCAATTCGTGATTCAAACCATCAACACTTCCTAACAATCCATCTTAGCCACCCAACAACACTTTGTAAGTATCATCTCAAAGAAAACTCATAGACAATATTTTACAACTTCAATATGAAGCAGGCCGCACCTGACAATATCAATCCGCAAACTACTTACTGAAAAACCGAGAAAAATCTACTTGATTGAAACTTGAAAACCCGAGAGAAATCTACTGATTGAAATCTGAATCAGCCTGCTTGTGAGTCTGATGTATAGATTTTGTAACTGTTCCTTTTTTCTTTTCTTTTTTTTTTCTTTTTTTTGGTTTTTCAAAGTTAAGTTTTATTCAAAAAGAAAATAAAAAAAGCTATGCTCCTTCTAATTTTAAAAATGTAATCCATTTTACTGAAACTAAAAGAATATAATAAGATGAATCGATTTTTTTTTTTAGACGAAACGAGTAGTATTAATTTATTGAATGAATAAACAGTGCCACTTTTGTGATCTTCTTGGTGCTATTTTGGTCCAATCCATGCAAAATGACATATAGGAACTCAGACAATGACTTCACAAAAACTATGGATGTACAAATCGCTGCAGAGAACATGGCAAGCCTTGATCCCTGATAGCAACAACACACAAACACAAACTCTACATCCATGTTCTTATATGTACAATTCCCTTAGAGAAAATCCCAAATTTTATTGTCTGAGCTTCTTTTGCACCAACTCTAGCTCAATTTTATTAGATGTAACCCAAAAAAAAAAAGAATTTATTAAGATATGATAACCAAGCATTCCAAACTTGATGGAGTAGAGAAAGTACTAACAATACAGTAATGAAGAGTGTACGTAGTACATGGAATCCATCGTATATATTCCAGGAATATAAAGGAAATGAAGCAAACTGTTGATCCCTGTGACCACTAAGTTAAGTGTTCACACATTGAATGGTTTAGAAGAAGAGAGCAGAAGGTTGGATTCCTTTGAGAAAAAATTAGATAAAGAAAATTTTTTTTAGTAAGTATATTTCATTACACTTTACTTTGGAACCAAGAACTCACGGGAATTCCCTCATTATTTCTTCCTTTCAGTTCATGCCTTCTAACTTTTACTTTACTTCATGACATAAAACACCAGCCCTTGCCAACCTTACCACCTCTCCTTTCTTTCTGGAAAATTTTTTTAATTATCAATTTTCTTTTGTTCTTTGCTGTATGGATATTCATACACACCCTTTTTTGTTCCCCATTTTTTCACCATGAAATCTTCCCACTACCCTTATCTGAATCCTTCTCTGTTCTTCTGTTTCTGGTGTTTCAAAAGCTTTTTTCTATAGTAATTTGCGTTTTTGTTGGTTTTTGTTGATCACTTAAACATGCAAAACTCTTTGAATGGAGAACTCTGTTTTGGGCTACCTTTATCTTTCATCCTTACATCCTCATGGTTAGTTGTTATCTACATGAAGAATAAGCAGATCCAACTTGTGATCTCTGTGGAGGACTCATGTTTCTGAATCAGTTCATGCATTTCTTGAAGTCAATTCATACTTTCAGAAGGAAAGAAATGTTTCTTGTTAATACTGAAGAAGATTATAATGAGTTGTTGGTAGAAAGGCTGCTTTTTTGAAAAAAAAAAAAGTGAAGAAAGAAGAGAGTTGGTGAAAGGTGTCTTCTTCTTATATAAGATGGCCTTTTCCTGTTTTAATCATAGTAATCCATTTAGGAAGCTGCTGCTGAGGAAGTCTGGGAATAGACAGCCATTATCAATTCCTTCATCCTCTTCCAGGACACAGTTAAATATGCTTGATATCGACAACATGGAGAGGAAGAGATTTGACAGTTTAGAGTCATGGTCAATGATATTAGAGTCTGATAATGTGGAGAGTTGGGAAGCATCCAAGGAAGATCAGGAGGAATGGACGGCTGATCTGTCTCAGTTGTTTATAGGCAACAAGTTTGCATCAGGGGCACACAGTAGGATTTATAGAGGGATTTATAAGCAAAGAGCCGTAGCAGTGAAGATGGTCAGAATTCCAACACATAAGGAGGAGGTTAGAGCTAAACTTGAACAGCAATTCAGGTCTGAAGTTGCGTTGCTTTCGCGCCTATATCACCCCAACATTGTGCAGGTAAATTACTTAGTAATTTGTCTTGTGACTTTGTGTGGTGAAATGAAATAGATTAAGGAGTGTTTATATGACACAAATGAGCATTAATTCTCGATAAATTTGTGTCTTTAAATGAAGAAAGTCCTGTCAATGTCATAAGTTACGCCATTCTGCCCTCAACTAGGAGTATTTTAAACTGCAATTCTGCTTGCCATATACTCTCTCTATCCCAGAAAAATAGTCCACATTGAGTTTTAAGATTTATAAAGCCTTGATACGCTCATTTGAAATACATAGGCATGTTAACCTGAGATACTAATTGCAAATTGGAAATTTTCTGAATCACATACATCCAAAAACAAGTTAGATAAAGTACCGCCCGAAGCGATTAATAAAATCCTCAATCGATTTGGAAATATATAGGATGAGTTCTTAACTAGTAAGGGCAGCTAATCTTGATTAAAAAAAAAATGCATGTTAGTCTCGTAGACTCTGCAATGATACAAAATTCATCCGGTGAAATGGTTCAGTGACGACGTGCCACAAATGAAAATCCCCTTCTCTAGACTCTCTAAAGTCTAAATTAGTCCTCAAATTTACTGATAAAAAAGTTGGGGATTTAGCAACTAATGCGAGTATGACGGTTTTATACCTTTCAGTTCATTGCAGCTTGTAAGAAGCCACCAGTGTACTGCATCATCATGGAGTACATGTCACAGGGGACCCTGAGAATGTACCTCAACAAGAAAGAACCATATTCCCTCTCAATCGAAACCATACTCAGATTAGCCCTCGACATCTCCCGAGGAATGGAGTATCTTCATTCCCAAGGGGTGATACATAGAGACCTGAAATCAAGCAACTTGTTACTCAACGATGAAATGCGGGTTAAGGTTGCGGATTTCGGGACATCTTGCCTGGAAACCCAGAGCCGGGAAACCAAAGGAAACATGGGGACGTATCGATGGATGGCACCCGAGATGATCAAGGAGAAAGCTTATAGCAGAAAAGTTGATGTTTATAGTTTTGGGATTGTTCTTTGGGAACTCACCACAGCTTTGTTGCCTTTCCAGGGTATGACTCCTGTCCAAGCTGCATTTGCTGTGGCTGAAAAGGTTAGTCCTTTTTGCCTTTGTGCATCCCTCCTCATTTCTTCTATTGTAGGTACATTATCATTTTACATTCTCAATTATTCCCACAAAAATTGTGTCAGAAAATACTAGTTGATGCATTTTACTGTCTCCATCCTAATCTTAAAGCATAAATAAGATTGGGTGGGAGGATTAGGAGATTACATAGAAATGGTTATTATTATGAGGTCCACAGTTCAATTCTCACTAAGATTATCTAATTAGTATATTTTTTAAAAATAATAAATAAGATTATATGGGAATAGTATGAGACAAATCTCTACTCGTGTAATCGATTCTTTTCTTTTCTTTACTTTACTTAAGGGTAAAGATTCATATTTTCTTAAATGATTTATTTGTTTTGATCCATCATACTACAACTACTCAGATAATAAGATGAAAAGAGTAATAAGGAGAAGAAATGTAGCGCTTAGGACAAGAAATTGTACTGGTGAAACAGAACAAGAATACCCAAATTGTGCCTAATAATTAATACTCCCTCCGTCCCATAATAATTATGCAGTTTTACCAAAATGAAAGATTTTATTTTTGTTCAAAATTAACTATATTTTACCTTAAACAACTGGATATACCCCTACATAAGTAATTGTTTAACCATTAAGATTTTATGGATAATGTTTTTTACTAAGGACAAATGTGTAACTTGATGTACAAAAAGTCAAATTGGACAATAATTTTAGGACAAAATTTTTTAGGCAAAATGGACAATAATTATGGAAATGAGAGAGTATAACTTGTACCTTGCTAATTCGTGTCACATGTATTTTTAATTTTTTAAAAAAAAGAAAAAGAAAAAGAGAACTGTGATGAATAATTCCCTCTAATTAGGGGAAAGGAGAATTTTTAGAACTGGTTTTTGTGGTGCAGAATGAGAGGCCACCGATGGCAGCGAGTTGTCAGCCGGCGTTAGCCCACCTCATAAAGCGGTGTTGGTCGGCGAATCCAAACAAGCGACCAGATTTTAAAGACATCGTGACGGCGTTAGAAAAGTACGACGAATGCGTGAAGGAAGGGCTGCCGTTAACGTTACATTCAGGGATAGTAAGCCGCAGTAATTTCATTCTTCACCGCTTAAAAGGATGTGTTTCCTTGACTACTTCTTCCATACTTGTACATGCCTAATTAAACCCCCCACAAACAAATATTTGTTTTTCCAAACTATTTCTGTAATATAGTAGTAGTACCAGTAGCAATATTAGTTTGACAAAGCTTATTTCATTAATTAAATTGTGTCTTTATAAATATTTTATAAAAGTTGCTTTCTAACTTTGGTCAGTAGATGGTGTTGCCACATTAGTTGATGTATGAAACCACAAAATGATACTCTTTCGTTCCAAAAAAAATAATCTAAACTCAATTTTGTAATTTATATTAAGATGAAGTTAATAATTTATGTAGCAATAAAAATTTGAAGTGTACTATTACTTGGACGAAATTGATGTTTTGTGTAGCAGCCGGAATTTATGTAGCAATAAAATTGACGGTTTGAAGTTAATAATTTATGTAGCAATAAAATTGACGGTTTGCATCAATCAGAAATAATGAAGTTTTTTTTCTTAAAAAAAAAAAAGAAAGATATGAATCCTAATTTTAGGTTAGGAAGACGGATTTAACGAAGGGGCTTTGTCCAATCTATGTGTTGAACTGTTCTGATCATCAACCATCTTTTAATTAAGGAGATATTGTTTCCTTTGTCTCGGACTTTCACAGCGTCATTTTTCCTTATTTTATTTTACAAACATATATAGATTCAGTTGGTTAGGTTTGAGGTAGGCTAGAGTGAAAACGATATTCACACACTTAACCAGTTAATATAATTATAGTATATACTATTACAACTTATGGTGACACATGACGGATGATTATAATTAGACTTGATAAAATAATAAAACTAGATGTTAGACCCGTCCGATGGACGGGGAAGGCATACACATTTAGACATTTTTACATAAATTTTGTATTTTTATAAAATATGTAATGATTTCAGTTTTAAATATGATTACCTCTGAATTTACAGGAATTTATTTTTTTTAAATGACATTTTAAATTCACTGGTGATAAGATTTATGCAGATCTCTCTAAAATTTGTTAGGATTTGGTACTCTTTCCAATCAATCTCTATGTTAGGATTCGGTTCATGAAAATAAGGGTTCGGTTTTTATTATTTTGTTTTTTTAAAAAATTATTTTAGTTGTTTTTTGTTGTTTTATTATTTTGTTTTGTGCATTTTAAATCCTATGTGGCATGTGCTCCATGCCTTTAGTTTTATCTCTCGTACTCCGTTATAAAATCAAAGTGAGACGTTGACTGCATGTAAAGGTTTTTTTTTTTTTTTGTGGCCCTGTAAAAATTAAATTGTAGTACTACAATTACATTAGGAAGAGAAACTTATATCTCATTCACCAGTCATGACTCACAATTGGAAGAACTGTGGGCAGCCTCATGAGTCATGATTTTAATCACAATTACGACGTTATTGTTACGCCTTAATAATAATACTCCTAGGTCAAAAGACTCAAAACATCTTCTTTTCCTTTTACGTTTTGTAGAGAGAGACAGAGAGTTTGATCTCATTGCTAGCTAGTTTTCGGTCAGTGTCAGAGACTCGTTCCCCATAGGCCCTTTTTCTTTTCCAAACAAAATAATTATTACAATTTCACCACAAGAAAAAAAAAAACAAAAACAAAAAAGAAGACACAATATGAAGATGATATGAATCACATGTATACTTGATGATTTTTCACGATTCCGAGGTTGAATTAGCCCCAGGAAAAAAAAAACCAAAAAAAAAAATCTATTGTTGAAGTAAAGCAAAATTCAGACGGGCACCAATATCTCTATTGAGTGAATTTTGTTTAGAACTTTAGATGAAAGCTTTGACCCTTGACCTTGACTGATTCCTTTCATGATGCCACGTTCATTTGGCGGGGGAGTCACTTGGCTACACTGACCAACTCAGTCAAATCAACACACTTTGGACTTGTACAGTTGAAACAAAATGGCAAAATTAACGTCAAAATGACTCCCTTTTCTTGACTCGGTAATCACATTTGTTACACAAATTGGAAAATTCTTCCAACTTGGGACTTTATCTTAATTTCTTCTAGCAGGTAGCAAAACTTATAATCAATCCTTTTTCTTTTTTTTTTTTCTTTTTTCCTAAACTCTCGTCGCCTGAAATTGGGTAAATAAATGGTGAAAAGACTAAGTATTAATCATTTTGCATCGTGTTACAGATAATAAATAATTTACTAATCATTTTAAACCAAAATAATAGTCTTACTCGTTCCATTGAAACAATTTCGATGTATCGGCTTTGTATGTTAAGTGTTAACATGTCAACATACTTTTTTTAATTTTTTAATACACTTTTTTATATTTTTAATACAAAAAATATCTAAAAACATATATTAAAAAAACGAAACACACGTACCCTCACATATCCGAGGCAGGCAGGAACCCATGAATTTGGAGCCATGGAAAATTCTCAAGAATATTTGGACAAATGTATGTATAAATTAAAGGAAAAAGAGAATGAGATGCCCTTCTTTTTGAGCGTTGAGGAGGAGGGAGAATATCTGAAAATTAGGAGCAAAAACAATAGGCTGATTTGTAGTACTAGTGAACAGAAGAGAGAGAGGCTTCTGACTTCAGAGTGGGTCTTTTCACTAAAATTGAGCAAAGTGTCCTTTGCTTTAATCGAAGCCTCACCTCACTTTTGCCGACCTCGGCTTTGTCAGACAAACGAACCCAGACAAACCGACCCGTATTCCCATATTCCCTCTCTCATCTCCCCGAAATTTTACTACTAGTAGTATTTTATTATTCTTTTACTAGTAGTTTTTAACTTTATCTCTCCGTGGTCACACCACTTTTTGTTACCGTTATTTATCTGTTTACATCTGATTTTGTTCGTGCGTTAGAGAAAAATGACGGTGTTTGATTTACTTAAAAGACTTTCCAATTTAAACGTAACATCTCTTTACTCCATCCGTACCGTCCTCATCGACTTCCCATTTAGTAGATTAGAGCTAAGCTAACAAACCTATTCATGCTAAGGACAGTGCCACAATTCTATCTCCAATTTGCATTGAGCTTAATTTTGCTTTATGCGCTACAAAACAAATTGTTTACATTATCCAGGGATAAGTTATCTTTTGCTAATACCCAAATGCACAAAATTCGTGCATGAATCCTCTAAACTGAGAAATCATATTTACTAGTAAGTACTAGTAGTAGTATATTCATTGGGGAAATAAGGTGCAGGGAAATTTAGGAGCAAAAGAAGCACAATCAAACATGCCTGTCTGCCAAGATTTTTGGGGGAAAGCTCCATCACTCATCCTCCCCAAACAAACATATATAATCCTCCTCAGTTCCCCAAAAACTCCCTAAAGAAAACAGTCCCATTCAACAAAGCCCCGCAAAATAACCCCCTTTTTTTTTTTTTTTATTTGAAACAGTCTAAGCAGAAACTAGCTCACTACTCAGTAGTAATTCCAAAATCATATCCAACCAAGAAATCAAATTTTCATTTTCAAGTGATAACCACAATTGCATCAATTGAGAACCAGGCCATGCATCTTGTTTAATTGTTTCATTCTTTTGTTCCTTCGGCTTTTCCAAGTAAAAGAGTTGGATCGACATGAAAACCGGAAATGCAGCCAAAAATTCGTATTCCGCATTTGACTGCATTTTATTGGCATGTAATAGGAATTTCCGGGAAGAATCAAAAGGCAAAGATGGTAGCACTGTAGCAGTACTAGTATGAGTAAGAAATCTGAAATCCTATTCAGATTCAAAGGAGACGAGACGACATTTCTGAACGACAGATTAATAAATTGTACGCAATGCAACTTTGAATACGTTCACGCCACTTTATTAAAATTTGACTAAACATGTCAACCCTGTGCTCAAAAAACAGCAGTCTTTCTTGAGAAGTCCTAAATCAAACAAACTCATTTCTAGTTCTCAAACATCAGTTTAATTATGAATGTTAAAGGCTTAAAGCCACAAAAATCAAACAATCTTCAAGGTGGCAACAAACCGATAATGAAAGATGACTGAAAACCCAGAATCATATTTTTTACATCATCTTCAAAAACGCTATCAATTTTACATAGCGATAACTCAAAAGGAACAAATTAAAGAACACCCAACCAAAAGGTTTCACGGGGAAAAAAAGAAGAAACAAAGAACAGACAAACTTCAATTGAATTACTTTCCTGGCTTAACAAACAGGTTGCTGAAGTAAAACCAACCTCTTTTCCTAATCCTGTCCTGTATTATTATTTCTTCAATTCCACATGCCCCAAATTTTCTCACCTAGAAAACCCATAAATCTCCTCACAGAAGTCCCTTCTCCGCCTTCCATTGAACTGCCATCATCACTACTCTCTCCGCTGTTCTCCACCTCATTAACTTCCTCTTCCATTGCAGGGGTACTACCACCACCGGTCGCCGGTAACGGCAGCAGCTCAGAACTAATATTTTTCTTCATTACTGCTTGTTGCCCTGTTTCATGGCCATTACTTTTCACCGGAGACCCTTTATTGTTCTTCTTCCTCTTCTCCTTCTTGGTCTTGCCCTTCTGCACGGCCGAAGAAGACGAGCCCTCTTGTTCAAAAGCATCAATAATCTCATGTATGAGTTGGCGATTGGGGGAGGAATCCCACCTTATCCAGTAGCTCATGTAGCACCCAAAGCAATAACAGTTGAAGGAAGCGGGATGTTGGTCAGTTTTAGTACTCCGTCGGGCACTCTGACTCGCGGCGGCGGAGGCGGAGGGGGAACTATTGCCGTAACTATTGTTACCACTAGAGGTATTGCTCCGCCTCTTGGCGCTGCCGTTCGGGGTTCCGGCGAAGGAGGAGGAGGAGGAAGAGGCGCAAGAGATAAGATAGGCCAAAACTTCTCTGTCTTGTGGGGATAGAGCAACAGCCAGAGTCAAAATGGTTGGCGGCAGAAAAGCAAGAGCAAGGGTGTTGTCTGATGATGATACCAAGGGCGGTGGGGACGGATGAACAGTGCCTTTTCGGTAGAGTTTCTTCATGACGGTGGTGGTTGGCGGAGGTGTTGGACGGTGGTTTTGGGGGAAAATGTATGGAGTGGAGAGGGTGGAGAATAATGAAAGGTGGGAGAAGCGTATGGGAGAAAATATAGAAAATTACTACACTACTAAGTATCAAGAATTTGAAGGGTATAGTCGTATAAAGAGATTATAGAGTGAAAATTGGGCATGGAAAATAGCAATTTATTTATTATTTTTTTATGTTGGTTATTGTGAGGGTTGATTCATTTGGGAAGATAAATAGGTAAATATTCTCAATGAGTGGTATTGTTTGGTAGGTAGTGAAAATTAAATAAATTTTGCATTTACTGAATTTTTTGCGTAAATATATATTTTTGTAAAAGGAAAAAAATAATATCAGCAATGCGAACCTAAAATCTCGAGTTTAAACTTCGCCTGCAAGTTAAGAAACAAATTAAAATTCTATAAAATAAACGGTTTATAATCAGTTACACTTATAGTTCATCATTTGTATTAAATATTTGTACAAATATCGACGCATTTTTCTATAAATATACATTCTTAAGATTCGTTATACTTATAATTCATCATTTGTACTAAATGTTTGCACTGATACGGACGCAAGTTTGGCAACCGTTTGTTTGAAGACAACTTTGACAAATATTCTCGTAGTGAGCGATGAGTGATATTTTTTGGTAGGTAGTGAAAAATTAAATAAATGTTGTATTTACTGAATTTTTCTGCGTAAATATATACTCCCTCCGTCCCATAATTATTGTCCACTTTGCCAAAAAAATTTTGTCTCAAAATTATTGTCCAATTTGACTTTTTATGGATCAAGTTACACATTTGTCCTTAGTAAAAAACATTATTCATAAAATCTTAGTGGTTAAACAATTACTTATGTAAGGGTATATTCGGTTGTTTAAGGTAAAATATAGTTAAGTTTGACCGAAAATAAAATCTTTCATTTTAGTAAAATTGGACAATAATTATAGGACGGAGGGAGTATATTTTTGTAAAAGGAAAAAGATAATATTAACAATGCGGACCTAAAATTGAGTTCAAACTTCAGATGCAAGTTAAGAAACAAATTAAAACTCTATAAATAAACGAGATTCATAGTAAGTTACACTTATCGTTCATCATTTGTAATAAATATTTGTATAAAATATTGGCACATTCTTCTATAAATACACACTGTTAAGAGTCGTTATAATTATATTTTATCATTTGTACTAAATGTTTGCACTGATATGGACGCACTTTTGGCGACCGTTAGCATGGCTAGACAACTTTGACAAATTCCAACCTCGGATAATTGACAAATTAAATTAAAAAATACTTTATAAGAATTTTGCACCATGTTTCAACTTACAAATGAATTGAATAAATAAAATCACTTAAAAGTAATAGAGAGTCGTAGGTGAAGAGATTCAAACCCCATGCCCAAAGAAAGTTACACTTTGGAGTGACCATAGCGCCAGATAAGTTCAATGGAAAAGATGAAAGCTCCCTTCAATGCTAGTCATTAGAGATTCGAAAAAAAAAAAATAGGAAAAAAAAGCTGTATTTATGCGCCTATTAATCTATAGAAGGGTGAGTACGAAAAAGTGGCGAAAGAGTTACACGTCGTGGTGAAATTCGAAATAGATCAGGAAATTACCGGATCTGCTTTTCAAAGGTTGAGAATTGTCCTTTCCTCCTCCCAAGTCCCAATGCCCAAAACTTGGTAGAAAACTAGTAGGCCTAACTTAACGAATGGGAGGGTGTTTTGGTCCTAATAAATTTATTATACAATAGTCTTATTATTACTATCACGTTTTGCTCCAACAAAAATCATCTCTCCTTCCTTTTCTTTTTTTTGCAATTTTCTTTCGTAATCGCAAAGTATAATCACTGTAAGTATTAGTATGTGCTCGTTTGAAATAACCTCCTATTTTTTTGTTCAACAACAATTCCTTTTGTCCACTTTTTTTTTTTTTTTTTGTGTCCACTCTATTAGAAGGGATTCACGAATAAAACCTATATAGAAATCACATAGAACAGGAAATCAAACTGGAGATATGCAAAAGGACACCGAATCTTATCATATGTAGTGAGGAGGAACAAAAAGAAAGTCATAAACTATGCGTAAATGGGTAGGAGAGCACGAGCCCCTCGAGAACTCAGAAATGCTGAATGCCCAAAATGATCAGCCTTTTTTGTTTGTATGATTTGTCTTGTTGAACAACTTGGAAGCCCTTGAATATATTTGATATTTCTTCAGTAAACAATGAGGGGCAAAAAAAAAAACACACTAATTTCATCATCGCGCACAACATTAACGTCCGCAGTAGGCTTATGAGCGACGAAAGTCTCATTCTGGAGGACTGGTACAAATAGATATATAAGGTCATCATTTAGTCCAGCTCATCTACTTTGCCTGGCAATGACGCAGCACAAAACGATTAAGGATGAACTAGGATCAACATTTCAATTTATCATACAAACATATATGCATGAGTTCACATGGATAAGCACTACTGTTTGCACATAGTTGATTGTGCTTCAAATTCTAAGAGTTTGATTCATTCTATTTATGCTGTGATAATCTTAACAGTCATTTTGTATACACCACAATCCGATATGATCTAAAATCCCTTCCGATGGTGTTTAGATGGTAAAGTGGATCATCAAACCTGAGGGGTTTCAGGAAGAGCTCTGCAGCCGAGTTTTGATCCATGATTCAAGGTGAAGTAGCTCCTCACTTGTTATTGAGTGACCTAGACCAGGATAAGCCTGAGAAACAACCAAATTTGTTTTCTTCATTTTCTACGAAATGCAAATCAAACATAATAGCACAGTTCAAGAAAGAAAATGCTGTATGCACCTTGAATTCACAGCTTACTCCCACTTTCTCAAGGAACGGTGGACCAGCTTGCCCAGCTTCAAAAAGTACTGTTCTGTCATCCATACCATGTGACCATAACAGTGGTGTCTGCATGTTAAGCAAAACCCGAGAAACCCTTAATGAAGGAAGATAAAATCTTCACAGGCTTAATGCAGTTTTGACGAGCTGACGATCACCAACAAGGTTCTGAGTTTTCATTGTTCATTGGTTTGTTCCAACTTTGCAAGTTTTTTGGGGGAAAAAAAAGAAAAAAAAAAAGCCCATAGCAAGTTGACATAACAAAATTTCAGTATAAAACACGTTGAGTTGATTACGGTATTTGTGGCATCGTATTGACGACAATATGTATTAAAAACTCCCACAACAAATGCCAAGTCAAAGCCCCTTTTAAAAGGAAAGAAAAACAAGGAGGATATCACATTTTAATGGACATGACATGGTCTGATCAGTATAATTTTGATTTCGCTATTCCAGTCTATAGAGTAATTAGCCTTAGCCTGGAATAAAGGATAGGAACACATTTATTTGACTCAGTGAAGCACAGGCTGAAAGCATTACCTAGACTAAGTATGTTCTCTATCTTACTCTAAAACAATGGGAAAAGCAGAAGAAAAGACTCTGCAACCAGAAATTTATAATTTAGCAAATTGGAGCAAGAACCTTTTTGGCTTCGGGTTTGATTTGTTCAGTTATAGAAGAAGAATTAAACGGAACCCATCCACTGAAGACAGCACCTCCTCCAAGAGTTCTTGGATAAAGCAAAACACTTGCCAGCGTCAAGGCACCTAAAAACCTCACGAGTATGTCCACATATAGTAATCTGTAATAAAATACACCTAAAGCATACATTGAGCTAGCCTCTGAGTGTGCACAGTGTTACATAGAGAGAGAGAGAGAGAGAGAGAGAGAGAGAGAGAGAGAGAGAGAGAGAGAGACCTCCTTGACTAAATCCACATACAAACACATTGTTTGGATCTGTTCCATTAGCAATCTCCTTGTCTATCATGGCATGAACATTCTGCACAGCTTTAAGGACACCACTTTCATCTTTAGGAGAATCCTGCAATGGAGTGCATAAATTACAAATGTAAACGTGGCTTGCCTTGACATAGAATGCATTCCTCAATGCAAGAATCGTAAAACTTTAAGAAACAGGGAAACAGATTGTAAGAAGCATAATTCTTTTGAGAAAAACAGTACATAATTTCATCCAAATAAATCCTATAAAGGAATTCCTAAAGGATTAATGGGTTTATCTTCACTTGATGTTCAATATCCAAAACACTGGAAAATATTGAAAGAGAACTGTCTTCCATTGCCAGGAAATTTATATTTCAGAACACCTCAACCTTACACAAGAGGCCAAAATCCATGCACATCACTTGCAACAATTAACTATATCAGGAAAATTACTTACTGAACTTCATCAATTGACAACAACATTAACACAAAATCATACTAATTTCATAGCTAC
Organism: Oldenlandia corymbosa var. corymbosa; assembly: GCA_949775105.1. Taxonomy (NCBI): domain Eukaryota; kingdom Viridiplantae; phylum Streptophyta; class Magnoliopsida; order Gentianales; family Rubiaceae; genus Oldenlandia; species Oldenlandia corymbosa. Next base: position 627,899 of record CATKSE010000001.1, on the reverse strand, counting down.
CCAAATTTGAAGTTGTGAAGCAAATATAACTCCAAGAAAAAAAAGGTAAAATCCAACTTACAGCTGCCACTGGAATCTCATGAATGTCAAACCATGAAGGCATCACATGACCATCTACAGAAACAGTATTCAAGAATAACACACAAGTCCAGATATTAGTAAGGGTAATAATAGTAAAGATGCATAATGAAACAGCACAATACAACACCATCAAAATCTGTTTTCATGCATTTTTCAGACGACACAACTTAGATGATCATCAACTACGAAATCAAAGAGCAAATAGATGCACAAGAGGTGCAACATCTGAGCATCATACCAAAGAAGTGAACAAAAAATAAATCCCTGGGGACGTCCTGATGTTACAATCAAAAGTCAAGACCAGAAAATCTTTAGCCATTCCATATCTTCTCAGAGGCTAAACACATGGCCGATATCCAGATTCTATCATATGTTGAAAAATATGACCGCAATTGCAAGCATGATTTCTCCAAAAAAAAAAAATACAAACTTTACAGATTACTGCCAGTTTCACGACTCATGAGCTCTCGAAATTTCTCATATAGCCGTTTTAGAAGTTGGTAACTAAACGATAATGTCAGAAATGCTTCACTAAACATGAAGAAACAGAGTAAACCGACAAACGATGAAAACCAAATAAAGAGTAATTTGCAACATTTCCGTTCCATATTAAAATTCCCCTTTTTTCTCAAAAGGGGTATGGAAAAATAGGGAAAACCCGAAATGTAAAAATCATCAAAATTAATTCATGAAAAGTCAGTCCCTTTCGTATTCAATTTTTACCCATGAACTCAACTAAGGCACGGCATTCGTCACAAAATAAAACCGAATTATTCAAAAAGGCCATTACCAAAATCCAACATAAAAGAACAAGTAACTTACAATTACAAGTGACCGGATTGAAAGGGGCAGAAGGGAAAGACCAAACGGCGTTCTGGAACTGAGGGGAAGTGAAGAGGGTTTTGATGGGTTCATTTGCAGGGCCCGAATCGCCCAATCCATGAAGCCACAGAATGAAGGTTCGAGACATGATCCGGGCAGGGTTTTTTCCTATTCTATACGGGTTCGGGTCGGAAGAAATTAGGCGAACAACAGCTACGGCGAAGATAACGGTGAATGTGAGAAGAACCAATGGCTTCAACAACAGTTTGGTTAACGACGACGACGACGACGACGACGAAGAAGAAGAAGAAGAAGAAGGAGAGGAAGAAGACGACGACTTCATTTCAATTCATTTTAAAAGCTAGTAGTAGTATTACGTTTCATGCCAAACCACGCTTTCAATAGATAATCGAAGGCAACGAATTAATTACGCATTTGACGATCCGCTGTGCGTGGTATATAAAGGGAAAAATTGGCCGATCTAGCCAAAGTTAACATACGTCGTCAATTCTACCTTATTCTTTTTCAATTAGTCAATATTATCCTAAGTTAGCCAACCGTTAGCCGATTTTGTCCAATTGGCCAATTTCCGTTTAAATTAACATAATTCTGTTAGTTTTAATTATAAAAAATACCCTAATAGTTTTAAAAATTATAAAAACAACCCTAAAAATTTGTAAAAATAACCAAACAGTATTTTTACACTTTTTATTTAATTTTTTCTGTTTTCTATTTATTTTTATTATTTCTCATAACTATAAAAATATATTATATGATCTTTAAAAAAAAATATTTATTTTTAAAACTACTGTGCAAATTTATAGATATGTATATTTGTAACTCATGGTTGATTTACATAAACATATTAATTTTTTAATAATATAACTTGACAATAATAATATTAGTTTTTTTAATCCTTTTTTCAATTTAAAGAATAATATTTTTTTACCAAAAACCAATTTTTTACAAAAAAGTAAAACATTTAGCATAGATTAAAAATTAATATATTAGTACATTTTAATTTATTACAAATTGAACAAACAAACTATAGATTGTATTATCCGATTTAAAAATTACTAAACTAAAATATAGTATACAATCGAGTGTTTAGGATGTTGAACTTCATGATGGTAGATATAAGATTAATTCTCACCAAAGATTTTTAATCGGGAGAGAGATTTTATCCACATTTATGCATGGTTTACTAAAGGTGAGAGGGTTGAGTTAGATGGTCAGGTGATTTAAGATGGGAGATGATTATTAATGTGTTCGAGGCCTTAATTCTCACTAGGAAGAGCTTTTTTTTTTTAAGGTGGAGTCTAGTACAGGAGCAGATTTTTTTTATTATTATTAAAAAAAAATTTCCTGCTAAAGTTAGATATTAATATCTCAAAAAAATTATCACGAAATGTTAAACTCTCGCAATGATAGATATACATATTTTTTTATAAAATATTTTGTACTATTTTTTTTTTACTTTCTGTTTGTACTTAGCCTTTTAAAGAAAATGTATATTTTAGTTTAATTATTTTTTTAATTTTACAATACAATCTAAATTCTGTCGAATTGTATTGTAATAATACATTAAAGTATACCAAGAAAAAAAATTTAATCTATGTCAAATGTTTTATTTTATGTGCAAATTTAGGTTTATTTAAATAATCTTATTTTTTAGATTGAAAAAAACAGATTAAAAAAATAATATCATTACTGTTAAACCATATTATTAAAAAATTAATATGTTTATGTAAATCAACCATGAGTTACGAATATGCATATCTATAAATTTGCACAATAGTGTTTAAAAATAAATAGATTTTTTTTAAAAAAAGATTATATAATATAATTTTATAGTTATGAGAAATAGTGAAAAGAAATAAAAAATAGAAAAAATAAATAAAAAGTGAAACAAGACTGTTTGGTTATTTTTACAAATTTTTGAGGTCATTTTTATAATTTTCAAAACTAGTGGGATATTTTTTGTAATTAAAACTAACAGAATTCCGTTAATTTAAACGGAAATTGGCAAATTGGACAAAATCAGCTAACGGTTGGATAGCTTAGGGTAATATTGGCTAACCGAAAAAGAATAGGATAAAATTGACAACGCATGTCAACCTTTGGGTAGATCGGCCAATTTTTCCGTATATAAAGCCATTCAATTTTCTTCTTTTTTTTTTGAGTGGTTTTCTATGTGAAGAAAATAAAAATAACTCAAGAAAATAAAATAAATAACTAAATTTTTTTTTGTTTGTAATTTGGACCCCAAAAAAAAGGAAGTAGGAAATAAATAAGTGTTGCTTGTAAGATAATAGATTCGACGATTGTACTGGCTGAGGACTACAATGAAGAAAACCATTTTGTCTTTAATTTATTTTGTAACATGGTTTCAATTTAATGTCATCAGCAAAGTTATAAATAAATAAACTTGTGAATGTGGAACACGGTCAATGTATGCTACAAGTAGTTTGCATCTGCTAGACTTGGGAGGCTGATCAAATACTAATAGCTAAAAGTTGGTATACTTGATCCACACTATACCCGGATAGGGTGGCTAATATAATTTTGGTAGCTTCGCCTCCTACTCGGTTTTTTCTTTTCTTATTTTTTTCTTTTAATTTTGAAAATCACCACTCATATTATATAAGCTAACTAAAGAACAGAATTTGAGTACAAGCATTTTAATATCATCCCCCAAGTCCTTTTAAAAAAAACATGTAGCTTTTGTCACAAAAATGCAAAATGCTAAATTTTGATAATTTAACTATCCAATGAAGGTGTTCTCCAAATAATAGAGTAATTAAAGATCATTAGTACTTTTGAAACGGGGTATTCTAAATACTAGCGGCAAGATTCAAGCTCGTCAGAATCAGAAAAGTACACACCTTAGACTTTATAGTCATTGAACGGATCTCTCTGTCCTTGTAAAAAACCTCGAGGGGATTACTAGGAATGGTTTTTGCCTTTTTGGAACTGAAGTCTAAAGACGTTCCGCACTTCCGCTAATTAATTTATAATACTACCATATAGTATGATTGAATTGGAAAAACTACTACTAAAGAATAACATGATATATAACCTTATTAGCATCACATGATGCCAGAACCAGAAAGCATCAAAACCGCAAATTCTCGATAGCTAGTCTAGAGACACATAAACTTTTGTACAAGAGCTATTACGACGTAATACTAGGGGATCTACAGATCGGAAGCACGTTTCCGGCTGTCCTGATCTATTGGGCAGTTTCACTACTCCTTCCCAGCTTCCTCCTCCACCTCTACTTCTTCTTCAGCTCCCGCAGTCCTGGCCCTCCCCCCTTTGCTTCTTCCTGAAATATATATAGGAGCACATAAATCCATAATAAAATTTACCATCGGGGTAGTAGTTACACACTAACAACAATTCGACTGTGTTTATGTAAATTCAAAAAAAAAAAAAATGTCAAAAAAACATAATTAAATTCTCAGTTTTTATAAGAATGAAAATTCAAATTAGACGAGTTTTTATCAAGAATGAAAATTCAAATTAGACGATCACATGGGTAGAGCCAAGCCCCTACCCGGACAAAACTACTACATATAAATATTACTTGACAAAACAATATTTATTTTAAAATTTAAAGGTATAATTTTAGTAATACATTAAGGGTATTTAAAAAATTTTCAGTTGGGGCAACTCAATGTGGCTCCGCCACTGAACGATCATTTCGGGACGATGAAAAATCTAAATAGGAAGTGTGAACCTTGAGCAAGGTTAGCCTGGGCCTGAAGAGTTGTGCCACCAGTACCGCCGGGGACGACGGTTTCGCCACCATGCTGCACCCTTTCCTCCAACTCCCTCTTCTTTTCTGGGTCCAGTTGGTCCACCGCTTCCCTAGCCTTACTCTTATCCTCCAACTTCACCTGCTGTTCCGCCATTTTATCAATTTTGCTTTTTTGTTTTTCTGCTGCAGTGCTTGAGTTCGGTTCGAAATTCAGACCAGCTTCACTATGATCATCAGTTAACGTATATATAAGTACTCGGGGGATGCTAACTGGATTGTGTGCATGCTTCGGAGATAGGATTGCATGACACGTCCCCGGCCTTGGTCTCGGAGATAGCTTCCCACGATGACACCTACATTCTTTCAATCCTTTCTGTCATTCTTTTGGCACCTAGCTGCTGTAAAACAATGTACCTATTAATTTTTATTGTGTTTTCCTAATTATTAAGAAATAATTTTTTTTTTTTCGATTTAGAAAAATTTACAAATCATAATAAACTTATCCTAAGTAAAAAATACCTATCAACTTTTTTTCACGACTGAACCAAACTGATTAACACCGAATTTCAATGAAACAATATCTCAAAACTCACTGTATATTTTTTTTAAGACATAGAGACGTATTACTCCTTTTGAAATTATAAATTGTTATATTATATCTTAAATTTATACTAGGAATTAGTTCTAGGCATACACCCCAAATCTACATAGGTTTATAAAGTTTTCCTATCCTATTAGTTTTGTTACCTCATCTTATGTTTGGTTACTTATTACTTTTTGGATTAATTCAATCTTGTGTTTGTATATACAATGGGTAGTCATAAGATTGATTTTTAATTTTTCCTGACTAATTTTACTAGTCAACAAGATTTCTCTGCTTGCTTGTGACATATGCACGAAGGTCAAATTGACTGAACCAAATAAATACTGTGCTCGCATAATAAACCGAAATAAATTTGATGTAGTTGCTAATTAGACCCTTCTGGAATGAACCTCTAGGTCCTCCACTCTTTATTTCTCTCTTTTTGTGCTGAAAATTTTGAGTAATTTTTTTTTTTTGGTATATTACTAATCCGAATTTGAGTAATCTTTAATACAAAGTAACTCTTCCTTAAAAGTTAAAAGGTCAAATACAGTAACACGGATCCAATGGGCTGAACAGAATAACCTGTTCGGGCCGTTATATGCAGCAAACTTATGTCCTGAATTCGGACCACCTATTACTGTTATTAGCAACTAGCAAGCTCACAATGGCAAGACGAAAATGATACTCTTCTACGCACTAATTTCTTCTTCTTCTTCTTCTTCTTCTTTTTTCAATAAACTAAACTATTATATATACATAGAATAATGAATGAAAATCACTTACAATATACGTGTAATTATCTCGATAAGAGTTACCGCAATGTTTATTATTATTATTATTGTTGTTATAAAGATATCTAAAGTAGTGAAATGAAACAGTATTATTGGAGAAGGAAATAGTATTACTGGAGAGAGAAACTCTAAAACTGACCTGAACTTGTTGATTGCAAGGATGTTTCACAGTGACAATGACAATGGTTTTGCATTCATTCAACCCTCTAACTACCAACCGCATTCAGAGTTGTTACACTAAAAACTCAGCAAATTTATTTATTTGAGTAATAAATATAACGGAAATTTATATAATTTTTTTTTTATATAAGGATGGATATTTATTAAATCACGCTTTTCACATCTTCAACCCAACGTTTAGCTAATAAGTTAAGTTTTCATAATTTTGATTTAGGTTGCATCATCACTATAATTTTTCAAAAAAATTTCCTCATAGTATATCACTAATTGGATCGGATAATCCGATTAAAAGAGCACTCGACTGAACTTTCCTCTAATTATGATAGTTTAGAGACCTTTTACGCACTAATTTGCGCTGAGTTTTTTTAACCAAAAAAAAATAGCGTTTTCATTTGAAAGAAACTAACCACTTGATAATTACGGTAGAACTGATAAAAATCGTAAAGAAAAATAAATAGAACATTAAAAACCCTTTTCTTTTCTTTTTTTTTTTAATAATGAAAAACTTGGTCAGGTAGATAACGATAAGAGCAAGACTATTTTTTTTTTTAATACAGTACTTTTTCCTTTTTTTTTGGGTCAATATAGAAAATTTATTCTTTATTGAAAAATTGAAATAGTGGAAAAGGAGGAGAATCAGCAGCTCCAAACTCGAAAGTCCACGAACAGCCCATTTCAGTTCGGATCGTCGTCGGGAAAACTGGTGCTGAGATTTCATGGCAACTTCTAGACTCCACGCTATTTGGAACCACCCTGCTGGCCCTAAAACCAGTTTGTTTTCCGCTCCTTTCCCCCTTCTTTTCCCTTTTTCATGGAGGAATTTTTATTGCTTCAGGCTTCCAGATCTTCTTGTGATTTTTCCTTTCCTGTTTTGACTTTTTTATGCTGTTTGTGTGTCAATTGGTCTGTCTAATTGCATCAAGCTAGATTTTCTTTATGTTTGAAAAGATTGTTTTTATTAGGTGGATAAAGATTGAATTTTTGAGGGATTGGTTGAATTTGGGTTCGGTTTTGAGTTTATTGAGCTGGGCTGTTAGTAGCCCCGGGAAAAAAAATTTGGTTATCATCTCATTGCGAAGCACATATTGATAGAAGCATAAATGGCGTTGAATGATATGGTTAGAAGGTCTAAACTTTAAGGATGGCTTAAAAATTTTCAATATTTGTAACAGCTATTAGAGTCTGCTTCAGAAAGTAGAATTGAAGGGCAAATCTGCAGCTAGTATTTTGGCAGGATGACATTCTCTACTAAATCTGAAGGTTTGCATGATTCAATATTTTAGGAAGTGGTGGCGGAAACCTTTTTGCCTACTCCTGCTTTTGGGATCAAGTGCTGTAGGTGATTCATCACCTTCATTGCTCATTAAATTTGTGCTAAATGAGATGTGGAATTAGAAACTGAAAAAAGTAACCATCCTTTTTGGCATTCGTTCGGAAAAATGTCAACTTCTATTTGGGGTTTGCTAATGGTTGGTTGCGTTTATATTAAGATAAATGTTTTGACAAGATAGTTTTCTTTTACTTGTGGTCAAGAGGGTTATGCCCATGTCTTGAGTTTTGCAAACAGTGTTGACTGCAGTAAGTTACGTATCAACATGAGTATGCGTGGAGGATTTTCTTAGCTTCAATATAGTGGACTGAGATCGGTCCAGTGATTCAAAGACCTTGTATTCTTTTGATTAAAATGAAATTCAATGACTGTCACTTGCTAAAGGATGATTTTTTTTGTTGTTCTAGTTCATTTCTGGGCTCCAACTTTTAAGTGGGGAATTAGCATTGCAAACATTGCCGACTTCTCTAAACCACCAGAGAAGCTCTCTTACCCACAGCAGATAGGTATAGTGCCTAATGTTCTCTTTTTTCCCTCCCTAAATTCAGTTTACATGGAGATCTTTGGTCATGCTTAGCTATTACTACTTCTGATCTCACACACGTGCAACATAGCTACATGCTCCATTAGAGCTGCTTTTTCATTGTCATTTCATTTGTTCTGAAAATGTAGTTATTTTTTTGTATTGGAGTTTTCAATCTCTGGAAACATTTCTTTTGCTCTATTATTGCGTTCATTTATGTGTTCTCTTACACTTGTATTACAAATGTCCATCTCTGCAGCTGTTACAGCAACAGGGCTTATCTGGTCGCGCTACAGCACGGTTATAAAACCTGTAAGTCAGCTGTTGAAGTTGGAATCCTTCTCTTTTGGTCAACTTCGCTGTTAAGCTTTTACTGGATTTACTTGAGAGCTTCATGAGAAAAACAAGAATGGTGCATGTTTTTTTGTTGTTTATGGTTTTGTTGCCTTAGGATGTTCTGTTGAGGGTCAATTAAGAAACTCGAGGGGTTGTTTGTTTTTTTGGCTATGGCATCTGTCCATTGTAAATGGAGTAGGAAGAGTCATCATTGATAATTCTTTTAGCTTTTTGTTGTTAATGGACTAGAATGAAATGGCTTAGTTAAATTCCAGTGTTTCTTAATATTAGTCAAGTTGCTGGAAATCAATACATCAAATGCATGCATATTGGGTCACAAGGAAACCGCCTCTCTATATATTGTAATAAAGGGGAAAGGCTGCATACATTTGACCCCCCGGACCCCAGATTTGATGTTAGCCTTTGAGCGTTTTTGGTTTTTATTACCTTTGCTGGTTGGACAAATAGCCATGAATAGTTGAAGGAAAAAAGGGTACAATTGACCTGCAATTGAAATCATTAACAGTAAACACCAATTTTCTGATTCTTGTATGGAAAGAGGAAAGTGATTATCAAACCTTATTTTATATGTAAATTAAATGAAAAGTAGGCTGACTTTGACTTCTTGTTTGTTATTTACCCATTGATATTGCCTTCTTATGAGTTCTTACATATTTAATGCAATCTCATAGTACTTCTATTTGTTTGATTCTATATTGCAGAAAAACTGGAATCTTTTCAGTGTAAATGTTGCAATGGCTGGCACCGGCTTGTACCAACTCTCCAGAAAGATTAGGTTGGTTTCAAGTTCTCTAGTTAGCTAGTTTCTTTCTTCTTTTCTTTTGGGTAAGAGGTAATTTATGTTTCATCACCGAAATTGGTCCACAATCTTTTGTACATGAAAATGAGTCAAAACCTCCTATCTCTGGGTTATACAAAAGCAAAACTATACATGTGAACTGTTCAAGGTTCATGACATCAACCTGATGATCAAACACACCAATGTCCACAAAGTACCTCTGTCCACTTGGCCTTCGTAAAAGCAGCAGTTTGGCATCCTCTCCTTGGTTTCCTGTTTGATTTCAGCCACCACTCGCTCAACTGTTTTACGTTTCCCTTCGGATACTTGGTGACTATCTCCAAATATGGTAAATGCCTGCACTAAGAACAGCAAATAAATGGGCTTTAGGTTTTGCAACTGTAACCGATCCAGCAGCCTATCCCAAACCGCATTAGCATACTGAATGTGCCAAATAAATGTTCATTGGATCCCTAAGTATCAGAACATAAAACACACCTCAAATCAGGGATTTGATAATTCATTTTCTTGGTGCCATTGATCCTGGAATTCTGAAGTACAACCAACACTACTTTATCTTATTGATCGGTTACCTACCCCCTAATTCTTACCTATGAACCTTTAGTTTGGGGGTGGTGGAAGAGGGGTTATGTTTTGGAACTTTCTTTGTTTGATGTGGCACCATACATTTTATTTAACTAATTCTTCACCTTATTATCAGGCATGATTATTTCAATACTGAAGAAGCTGCTGTGGCAAAAGAATGATGACACAATCTGTATTGTTGAATCCAAGTTGCTTGGCTGTCCAAGGCCTTGAGTATATTTCATTAGTGTAGGCCCCTGGAAACAGTTGTAATTTGTTTTTCTTGTTGGATTGATTTAAATTCAAGCCCTAGTTGGCAATTGTTGTTGATGATGAAAAGTTTGAACCAATAATAATGTTAAGCATTTCAATTGTATTTGTGTTACCTAAATACAATTGTTCTTCTTCAAATTGGAAAGCGTATATTTTGAAGAAGAAAAACAAATGCATAGTTCCCTTTATATTTCGAGCCTATAAGAGTTTGTAAACAGATATGAGTTGGCTGCAAGTGTTCGAAACCTCAGATATAAATGCAGATAATCCTTTGAATGTCATGCCCATGTAAAGATTCCTGCATTATGCATAATAAACAAAATACATAACATTGCACACGATAGATACTTCAGTTTCACCATGTGTTTTGAGCATGATAGTAATTCGAAATATTGAGCTAGGGTGTCTCAGAACTATAAAGCAAACTGGGAGTGTTGGTGAGTGTAAGTGGAAAAACTTTTTAAGTGTCTCAACCTGGTGAGGATTACAATGTAATGGTTCAAAATTCAATGGTACAATAAATGGCCATCACCTCAAAAAATGAGGGAAGCATCAATGAAAACTAAGGTTACAGCCTTACAGGCATAAAATTGTCAGGTAGGACCTGCTCTGACCTAAATTTAATCACAAACATCGGTTACAAATTCAAGTTTAGATGGCTAGAATGACACTGGACTGTGCAGACTTATAATATCCATGTCTGGTCAGTCAGATATAGAGAATCCACCCTCACATATCAATGACACTGCCGCAACTGGTGGCTGACTAGCCATCTTTCGTCTGATTAGTTTTTGAATCAGAGTCATTTTCCCCTTCATGAGCCTTCAAGCCCAAGCTCAAGTCCAACGTGCTTTCATTTAGATCTTGTCTTTCCATAGGATCATCTTCATGAACCTAATTCACATTCACATTAACCTTGTAAGCTAAAACAGAGAGGTTTACATTCAACAATCACAATAACAATTTCAAATCACAGCAGAAAAATCCAAGAAAACAAGAGAAAGGAGACAATTATAGACGAGAAAAGAACAGCCTGTACCTGACTTTCATCTGCAGGTGTGTCATTGATATCAGGTTTTCCCTCGAAGTCATCATTATTGGATGTTGGCTCCATGCCCTCTGTCTCTGTCTCCATGGGCTTCGCTTCATCCTCACCTTGCTCCGAAACGTCATTCTTTGGCTCTTCCAGCACAGCTACCTATCTCAATCAGAACCACCATGAATGTTAGCTGACAATTAAAAGATGTTCATGAAAATTCCAAAACACGCACACACATACTGACGAAAAGGAAAAATAAATAGATCTCGACTATCAAAAGAACTGGAAATACATGTCACCAGCAAAGGAACTAGCAACCCGTTCTGGGAAGACCGGAAAATCACGTACCCTAAGCTTAAATGATTAAGCAAATAGTAAGGGCAAGGAGGAAGTCCATCAACCTAGCACAAACCAGCTAATATAAAAAAATCATCCCCTTCGAGCTTCACGAATAAAAGTAAGAACAAGAAAAGAGGAAAACTATATGGTTATGTTTAGAAATCTCACTGTAAGAAGACCTGGGAGAAAATAAAAACCAAAAGGGCTATAACAGTCACAATCATTACATGATATATGACATGACGCACAATAAAGATTACAAAATATTCATAAGTTACATAAGAAACGTTGAAGAACAAATCCAAATGTGTACAGTCGTTTTTGAAATAAAGAGCAACGACTTAACAATTTCCAGTTAATTTGGTACCTTAATACCAACAAAAACAGAAACAAGGCACAAATAGAGCCCTAAAACAACAGAACAAGAATCTGCTGGGAAGTGGTTAGCCACTCTCTTCAAAAGCCAAAAAGATCTTCTAAGTCTCAAATCTAAAAAGCTGATCTTTTAAATACGTCAGGCATACTTGCATACTTGATTAGTAACTCAATAAGCATGTGAAAACTAGAAAATAAAAACATTATTTGAGCAGCTCTAATTTTCTTACAACATCATTTATTTCATGCTTAAAGATACAAATTTGCGGTACCCAACCACATTCTTATCCCAAGCTTCAAACCAAAATCTTTTTTCTGCTGAATTTTTTATGCAAATTTACCGGACACAACCAACAGCAGAAATCAGTTTAACATTCTACATAGATATTACACATGGGAAAAAAAATTGAAAATTTTGTACCAAAACCAGATCTTGACAAACGGCAAAAACCATGCCCCCAATTCACAATTGTTCCAAGTTCCCCCATTTCCCCTCAGTGTCAAATTCAAAAGCCCTAAAAAGAATTCCTTGCCAGCTCATCCAAAATACCAACAAATCGATACCAATAACGGCTATCCACAAGATCCAAAAGCAAACAGTGAGAATAAAACTTTATGACTTCATGAAGGAACACCGGAAGCGAAAAATTGAACAGAGTAGTACCGGAATATACTTGAATTTACGTTTCCGAGGCTGCTGGTCATCCTCTCCCGCGCCGACGACGTCGTTTTTGGCCTCGTCCACATTATTATCGGCGGGACTCTTCCCGTTCCCACTGCTGTTACCGTTGGTGCCGTTTTGGCTCGGAGTTATGGGCGCCCACTTGTAGAGCAGGAGATGGGAGCCGTTGTTGCCGTTGGAAGCGCCGTTAGTCACCGCCGAATGGTTGTGGTGATTATGGTTGGAGCTGTTATTAGAGTTATTTGGCGGAGTATATGGGATCCATCGCTTTTTCCACTTCCGAACGGGACCGGTGAACACGGTGGCCGGACCGTACCGGGTGGAGGATCTACCCAGTCTTGCCCCAACTCCCTCCATTCACACGGCGGAGACTCTTATTATTGGCGGCGAATCTGTAGCAGTATTACTCCGCTTATTCTTGACTTACAATCACAATTAGTAAACCAGTTAGATAAACACTTAGATTGAGGGGAAAAAAAATTAAAAATTGAATTAAATCGAAACCAAAATTAGACCAAAAAAAAAATTACGGCTATTTGTATTTGTCACGGAAAAAATGTCGTTTATATAGCTGCCTTCATGCCATCAGCCTGACAGGATTTACCGATTTATAAAGGGCTTTGGTGCGGTGCGGGCCCTCTCCGATTTTCTCACTCCCAAAAATTACAGAGTTTCCAAAAAAGTATGCAGTTTTTTTTTTCCTTCACCTTCTGTGACTCAATTCTTACTAGTACTTTTTTTTTTACTACATTTAGTTTGTAATTGTGAATTTTTTAACAGCTTTTAAGAGTAGGATTTTCCTTTTCTTTCTTTATTATTTCATTTTGAATGTTAAGAAGTTATTTTTAATTTCAGAAGTGATATTTTTTTCCAAAATCCATCCCAGTGGACTTCACTTAACTGTGGATAAAATCCCCCTTACAACTCCTGGTGGGGAATCGAACCCTAATCTATTATCAGAAAATACAACAACCTAACCACCAGACTGTCATTCAATTCCTTTTTAGAAGTGACATTTTAGTGTCTTACAGATTGAATTACAGATTTTATTGATCACCATTCACATTGTGATTAACCTTTTTTTTTATTGATGTAATATTTTTTACAATTATAGTGTAAATATAATTCACATTGTTTTATTGAATTACAGATATTATTGATCACAATTCACAATGTGATTTTATTGATAAGTTATTTATTGATCACAATTGTGATTAGCCTTTTTTTTCCTATGTAATATTTTTTACAATTATAGTGTAAAAATAATTACAGCGTAAAATTTTTTTCGTTTCTGACAGAAGGAAAATCAATAATGTCAGGCTTAGAAGTCGTTGGGGGTAGATCTATTTGTATGTAGCTTTGTTTCAGCCCAAATGTCTAACCCGTAAGAAAAACGGGCTAGAAATCAGCCCACAAAAGAAGTACAAAACCCCCAAATCCACCACCATATAAGTAAGCTGCAATCCCTAAAAGAAGTTCTATACTCTCATTGCCGCCTGTCAATCACTGTGGGATTCTCCTCCTATGAAATTGTCCGGTCATTTTGTTCTGATCTTTTTAGGTTTATTTTCTTGTGGGTTTTCTTTTGTTCGATTTGTTTTCTGCAGTCAGTAAGTAAAAGAATTACGTTGTTGAATATGGAATGAATCCGACTGTATCGGAGATAGATAGAGAAGGGAAGACGTTGACGAGGATGGCGTTAGATTTAGTTATGCCATTTTTTGAAAGAGACCCTTCTCTTAGATTAAATTCATAATGGGCATCTTCCAGGCTTGCTGCTTCGTTTTTGCTCCAGCAGTATGGCGTCTATTGGTGCCTACAACTGATTCTTGTTTGCGATCTGAGTCGTATCATACTCTTTTTCGAATGGTTCAAAAACAATAAAAACGATTTGATTTTGATTTTATTTTGTAGTAACGAGTTTAAAAGGTTGATGATATTGGTTTTTAGGTTTTTATTACTAGCGCGAGGTGCTGTCGGAGGGAAGAGGAGTTGACCCGTAGTAATCTTATGGCATAGATATATGAGTATAAAATCGAAGCAAAACTGGAAAACAGTAAATATGAAAAACTGCGTTAACACAACAAGCAACATACTCTGCTCTGATTGCTGTATCTTCCCCGTCTTATCAAATTTTCTTGTCGGAAGCAATTTTTATTTCATTTGGTTCAAGCTTGTCATCCTGCAATCATGTTCCCTTTGAGTTTTGCCTATCTTCTTTGGTTCAAGCTTCTGATATGAAGTCACTGGAATAGAATTTGGTTAGCACAGTTTTAATCTTCTGGATATTGTGATTTAGACAACTTTTTGAATAACTCATTCTCACAATTTGTACCCAAAATTGGAGCACAATTTTTCTTTGAGGGCCAACAATCAAACATTTAAAACGCTTGACGGAAATTATCTCTTTTTCCTTGTGATGCAGTTCTTTACAATTTATTAGCAACTTAAACTCAAGTGATGCAAGAGAGAGATTAGAGAGCACTATTAAAGATCGATAAAGCCTCAAATTTGATAACACTTTACCAGTCTACAAAAGGAAAATCCAAACAGTACTCGCTTCTAGGCGGAGAGGATCGGAATTGCGGTCGTTCTTCTTAGCTTGAACACAAAATAAATTGGGTTTCGACTGCTAAACGTCAGAAACAAAGGGGTTATTTGTTTCTACGGATGAAACAGTCGAAATGAAAGTGAACTAAATTTTGTAGGCCAATGAGGGGTTGGCCCAATGGTAGTATGAAAATAAACTGGTGGAACTTGCATACTTAAAAATGTGAATCATGGATCACTACTTAATGACGAGGCCAAATAGGCTCCAATATTCTTGTATATATTAAGAACATTTCCAAGTCTCTAAAACCATCGAGCTTTTTTCTTCACTGAGATCACTCTATCTACCAATCTACCCAATTGAGGTATACATTGGCAAATGCTAATAAACACTACAGTCTAATACGATACCGCTACTATATATACAAACAATTTGATACATTCAACATCAACATGGTGTAACGATCAAGCGTTCATCTCCAAAATTGGCCTAGAAATATTGCATCCAACATCATTTCCCCTAGCTTGCGCCAAGCAAATCAATCATAAATACTCTCAAAAGGCACCCATATATCCTAATCAGGATAGTATGCTATTATCATTCAAAGCAGCAGCCAAATTACCCACCCTCAATCCTCCACCACCACCACCCCTAGTGGCGAAATCCTCTCTGCAAAGAAACGAAATGGTCGCATTCGGCACGAAACCAACCGATCTCTTTCTCCTTGGCTCGTATTCCTCCGATGTTTCATCACCATGAATAGAAGCACCAGCAACAGAAGATGTTTCATTAGTGGTTCTTTTGTAAGAACTCAACCACTTGGCTTGCATGTAAGCCAACCTCCTCCAGGGTGGGATGAAAATGTCCATTTTCTTCATCGACTTCTTCATGGAATTGCACATTAACCTCGTCAATTGCTTCACGTCTTCTTGCTTCCCAATAAATATTTGTGGGAACATGCTTAACACCGACAAGTAGCAATCTGTTGGTCGGGCAATGCTGAATTCCTTGGCTAATGAAACTTCAACGAAATAACGACTTCCCGATGCATAAACATCAATGTACTCATAATCTCCTGCTGGAACATGTCCATTCTTTTCCCACTTCGATTTGCAAAGACCTATATTTGCCAAGAATTTAATAAATTAAAATAATGAGACTAATACCAAAATTGAGGTGAAAAATAACTTTAAAAAAATGTAGTACTAGTTAATTTAATTAATTGTATTATTATATATTAAACGCCACTAAATACATAAATGGAGACGAGGAATTGAATAAAGAAGAAAACAATTACCGGCGTCAAGTCCTCTATGGCGCAATCGAGCCATCAAACGGCGTTTGAAATCCGTTCTGGCGGAAAGGTTATCATGACCGTTTAAATCCCTCAGGGCTTTCACAACCAGCCCGTGAATTTTCTTCTTCACCTTATCTTCATAATGACCGCCGCCACCGGTTTCTTCGTCCCAACCAAACAATCTTTTCAGTGAATCTTTGATCTCGGAGTCGGAGCAGTTATTCTCCGGCGAAGATTCGGTTTTTCCATCATCGGCGTCATCACCCAGTCCTCCATGGCCATCGTCTTCCAAGAAAGAGTTGACTAGGTAAGACAGATCGGTCAAACTCTGGTGGCCGGAGTGATCAGTGCCGCTGCTCTCGCCGCCGCCGCCGTATAACCGGGCGCGAGCTTCATCGTCGAAAGCCGCCGCGACCCTTTTGAATCTGACTGGTATTACGTCCATATTCACGGCTTAATTATTTCTGGAACTTTTTCTTGATCCCTTTTAGACGAGAATGAAAGAACTGATTGATTGGTTGATGATTATATAGGGCAACAGAAACAATCAAACAAATTTAAAGGGTTTTTTTCTGAGGATTTGGATTGTACAGAGATGTCTATATCATGTCCACATATGAGTTAAGTTTTTGAGAATAGGGATTTGGGTAAATGAAGTCACAATGAAGACATAATGGTGAATTTTCTCTGGGAATGTTTTGTGGTGCATATATATAGGTATGTGTCTGTGTGTAAAAATACAACGTGAATGTATTTGGGTTTTAACTTGAAGTACATTTTGCCTAATCCTGGCTAGGGGGAGATCTCTTAGTGTACCTGGACGGACTTTCTGACCAAGTTAACTATTTCATCCAACTCAACTTTTCACTACGTGACAAGGTGAACAATAGATTTTTCATTAATCCGCTGTGAGAGGTAATTATGGATATATTTGTAATCTGACTGATATCTTACTCTTCCTGTTGACTACATTTTCGGAAATTTATCATTCATTATTGCTATTTTAGTTTAAATTTAAATCAATCTATATAATAAAACTTTCTTTGCTCAATTAATTAGATTTTTTTTTTCTTTCAAACATGATCTTTTTGAAGGATGAAATTTCTAACGTTAATGTTGTACCTATGTTCCTGATCATTCTAAAATCATCAATGACAAATATGTTTTAGAAATAGAATATAGCCAAAAATGGCACCCAAAAAAAGTTCAGATGCTACGTCTTTTTTGGAGAAAGGCTACGTTTTGTCCTCATCAATAACTAATTTACGGCTTTACACTCCATAGTCAAAATTAAGCCAACTTAGGTGAGTCAATTCAATATACTTCAATTAGATGGCAGCTAGTGCAATGATATAGCAGCCGCACACATATTTGCATGCATCGATTGTGAATTTAGTAATTTAGCTGCCTCTAAGGCCTCTACACATACGAATGATACGATAAAAAATGATTTGTTCATATGGACTAAGTTACTCTTAATCATATTGCGAATTATATTTCTTCTTCCAATTCTTTTTAGAAGATATTTTACTTTCTCATAAATTTCATTTAGCATGCTCTTCTAATTTTCTTAAAGTTTTATTTTCAATTAAAAGAATATAAAATGAAATATATGACAAATAAAATGTCTATAATAAAATCGGAGGGAGTATATACTTTTAACTATTGTTAGCTCAGTCTAAATTAACTATAGGGTGGGATATATGTGTGATCATTTGTGCTAGCTCCCTATACCTGAAATGCATAATTGGATTAATACATAAATTAATCGTTTTGACTACACTGTTGACTCCGTCGAGAATCACGTGTTTCTACTTCGTTGCGGATAGTTTCGATTTGCTATGACCCCAAGTAAAACGGTAAAAGTTTAAAGTTGAGATTAAAGTGATTTTGAAAATCATAAAGGAAGGCATTTTCCTCCAAAATTATTCAAACACTTATTTCAGAATTAATTAACAACATGTAAACTTGGTTAACTGATTTCATAATTTTGCCATGATTATTTAGCAAACGTTTTGTAGAATAATGAACTCTAACACAAAAATTAGGGAGAAATTAATCTAACTAATCTTTAAAATGAAATGACAAACTAATATTAACAGCCTAAAACATTATCATTTGTCCCCAATGGTAAATCATTTTCCCGGAAATTCACTAAGTTAAAAGGAATGAAGGGTTACGTTTACGTACATTGTAAAGAGTTTTGCTATAAGCAAATAGTCAAAAATACTCCATCCACTACTTACATGCAAGAAAGCATATACCGGTATCTCCTGAGTCCAATTATTGCAGCTGAGATGCGGAAAATCGACCCCCCTGAAAGGTTCGCCCAGATTCAGTGAGTGAATTGTCTAGGTTCAATGTACCTAGGTTACTTGGGGACATTTTGTTTGGTTCAAGGTTTCACAGTATTGATGGACTCCTAGTTACACAAGTGATATGATTCACCATTTCAGCAGCCAAACTTTCTGCATGCATTCAGTCAAATATACGGCTTTTATTCAAAGTATCATCAGACTAAAACAAAGAAAAAGATAGGGGGAAAAAAAACTAATGTAGCTTGAGAAAAAAATATTAGTAACAGATAAAACTTAAAAGGTTTTCTTAGAAATTATTCTCGCCACGTAATTGTGTATATATATATATATATATATGTCGAGTGTGTTTTTGTCACAAAAATTCAGTTCAACATTGTTATTTAAGGACGGAAGTAATGATAGGAAGTATGGCAGAGGATCTTGGGGTGGGATCGAAAAGAAAGATAGATTTGCAATCTTTTAGCTCCACTAATACGTTACTCTAATATTGCATTCAAGTGCATATTATATCTATATTATCTCCTTCGAAAGCTTTTAGACGGTACCATATTGTGGTTGCTAACTTTTTATGTCCTTCAATTATGATATAATAAGATAAAATATAATTAACATGATATCTTTGAATTTGCCTTATTATTTTTTAATCAATAAACATAACATTTGATGTTGATGTAACGTAATTAACTATTCCAGTAGTTTGGCACTATAAAGTAATGATACTGAAGTATGTTTTGGAGTGCTCTTTTTTTTTTGGGGGTCAGTTTTCAGAATCCTAGCAATGTGTGGCCGGTTTCGAAGAATTTAATAAGACAAAATTTACCTTATTAAATATTGAAATTGAATACATTTTGGTCGGATAAGCACGGATTAATGGGATCAATTTTGGTCTTTGATCGATTTTAGCCCGGGAGGCATTTGGAACACCGGATGAAGGCGCCCGTATAGTACTATCTCCTTTTTTCATACAACTTATCCACATATATTCTATAAATTGATTGATACGAGATAATTTGATCAAACGGTCATTTTAATATGTGTAACATCCGGTGGAAAATTTCCAATTTACCAATAAATACCAAAATTGTTGCTGTTCTTCGCAAGTCGCAACAGGATCAAGAGAGATAGAGAATCATTTATCATCGTTGTTTTTTTTTTCTTATTATAAAGGATTTATTGTTGTTGGTCCAAATATTTCCTGTGTAAAAATAGCGAGTCTGATTGAGTTTCAATATTCATCAGCTTGGGAGTCGGAGTCTCGATTATTTGAACACTAATTAGACAACATTCATATACAATTAATTGGAGAAACCCTGAAAAGTGCCGGAGCTTTTTTCTTTTTCATGTTATTCCCTTTCGTGCGTGGTTCCAATCATTGTTGCATTTACAGGTTTGTTCTTCGAAACATTCTCCTCTTTTTTCTTTTTTTCTTTTTTTTCTTTTTTTGGAGTTTTCTGAGATACAGAATCTAAGTGTGGGAATCGGGATCATGGAATCTGGTGATATTGGACGATTGACCACGATTTTGGGAGTTAATTCGTCATTAGATGTGGATATGTAGATCTTCTATAGGATATGGGGGCATCCATTATCATAATTTGCATGATGGGTTATTATCTGTAGCTTGATTTGGGTATCTGGTTGTGACTTGTGATAATCAATCAATCAATCAATCAATCAAGATATGTAAAGTGGCATATTCCAGGGATAATGCTGATGGTGACTTAGATCGATCCTCTCCTTCATACTATTTTGATTACATTATTTTTTGGACCATTTCGTGATTCCTGAAACTTTTAACTGTAATCATATGGTTATTTTGTACTGCTATGCAGAAAAAGCGCTATCTTGCACTTGAGCATTCTGTGTGTAAGTGTAGCTGACGTGTTTTCTTTTAGTTCCTTCACATATGGTGAACCAAGTTACTTCTTTTTCTTTTTGTATCAAATGTGTTTTCCCGTAACTTAGTTTATTGATATCTCTATTTTAGTGCTTCAAAGCTTGGAGTAGAAAAGCTGTTTCGTCTTCTAAATCTTGATTATTCTGTTATAACATACGGAATGATGCTGGTTTATTTGAGCTGAACTTGCACATTCATCTCTTTGATCAGAGGATGTCTACTTATGCTCCTATCTATCTTTTTCTTGTGAGGGTTGATTTGATTGGTCATCTCAGGCTTTTCCTTGCATTTTACTATCTGCTTTCATCTTCCAGAAAGATTCAAAATTTGGCTGATAGTTTGATCCTTGATTGCATTGTATTCTTGATATTGGAGCGCAGCAAAGGTAGTTTAGCATTCTAGCTTGGACTACCGGCTTCTTAGATGGTCATGTAGATTAGTATGGCAGAGACAGTGCCAAGCTTCTGGGTTCCGGTCACATCCACCTCTGAGTGGTGTGAGAAGAATTATGAGTACTCTCCCTACATTGCCGAATTCTTTAATACCATATCAAATATCCCAGGCATGATGTTGGCAATGGTCGGCCTTATGTGTTCCTCAAAGCAGCGGTTTGAAAAGAGGTTCAGTGTTCTTTATTTGTCAAACTTGATACTTGCAGTTTGGAATCTCATGTACCATGCTACACTACACCGTTTGTAAGTAAACTGAGCTCAGACCTGAGAATTTCTGATTTTGATCCCTTGTTGATGCTACCTTGTTATTGACTTGGTTTTTTTCTTACTGCATGCGTGTTAATTACTACTTTCTTAGTAGTTATAGTTTGCTTCATACTGTACTTCAGGCTGCAGCAAAGTGATGAGACTCCTGTCGTTTGGGAAACACTTCTTTACATGTATATCTTGTACTCCCCAGATTGGCACTATCGCAAAACAATGCCAACGTTCCTCATCCTGTATGGAATTGTTTTTGCAATATGCCACTCATGTTTACAGTTTGGAATTGGAATTAAGGTGCACTTCGTGATCATATGTCTGCTTTCTGTCCCTCGGATGTACAAATATTATCTATACACCGAGGATCTCCATGCTAAACGGGTCGCCAAATTATATGCGGTTACCCTAGTTCTTGGTAGTTTATGCTGGCTGTTTGATCGTGTTCTTTGCAATGATAGCTGGCTTATCAATCCACAGGGACATGCCTTATGGCATGTTTTCATGGGTTTAAATGCTTATTTAGGAAACACATTTTTAATGTTTTGCCGTGGTCAGCAGCTTAGAAGGAACCCGAAAGTAGTGCAGTGGATGGGAATTCTGCCTTATGTTACCACTCAAAAGGAGAAATCCCTTTGATGAAGAGAAGGGAAGAAGGTGATAACTGCTCATTCTTTACAATGTTGCTGATCATTTCAGGAAATAGCCAACTGTAATTGGTAGGATTACTTCTGAATGATTGATGATGTTAGTAGGGAAATTTTGTTGAAATGTGCCATACTCAAACGAGTTTTTCAGTGACTAGATTAGACTGCCTCATTTTTGGTAGCTTTCATTTTGGATGTAGGGAAGAATGGAATGAATGAAATGATTACGTTATTACATTGAATGCTGATTCAGCTGTGGTTGACAAGGTGACCTATTAGTTATATTTCTGTTCTGCTGCGTATATAATAGTTTCCTATCTGTATCCCTTTCTCCTGACTGATATTCTTAATTGATATTCTAATCATTCATTTATTTATTCCCTTCCTGTTTTGCCCATTTGATTTGTCTATACAATGAAATTGAGGCGCAAGTCGACCTCACATTGTGGGATAAAAGGATTTTGCATAAGGCCTAAGCTTTGGAAATATTACTGCATGCTTTTGGTAGATTAGTTGATTGCTGATGAGGTATGGAGTACTAAGTGGGAAAGCTGAAAGTTGGAACTGGACATGTGAAGAAGACTGAAGGATCCTCCTGATTGTATATGGGATTTTAGTCTAGAACCAGCCAACTGTGAATGCACTTATTTCATTAAGATAAGCTAACAGGTAGTACTATTTAGATTTAGAGGAAAGTTCCTGATTAATGCAGACAAAATGGCAGGGTGGTTGGTCATTAAGTGATGAATAAAAAGCTGCCCTTCTAGTACAAGGTTACATGTTTGAAAAATCCATGAAATTTGGAGCGGTTGCGGCTGGTTATGGATGGATAATTCATATGTAAAGTTGTTACTCTTGTACATAGGGGAGAAGATCCGATGGGAACTGGTAACTTTGCTGTCTCCCTTTCTCTTGGGTTGTCAAAAATTCCTAATCCCATGCAGAAGAATCCAAAATGGGAGGGATGACAGTGTGGCCTTGTTGTCCTAAGAATTTGCTCAGAAAAAAGATAGCAGATGTTCTCTAAGTCCTCCCAACATTTACTTTGTTCCTGAGGCTCTTAGTTAATTAAGAAGCCAAGACAAGGTTAAAAGTCCCTCTTAGGATTCATCACCAGTTCTTGTATTGGGGTACAAATTGTCTATCCATTTCTTTTGGATTCAGGATTGCTGACAAAATTTTGGAGGGAGCGCAGTATTGTTGGATTAATGGTAAAAACAAGGCCACTTAGGAATCCAAAGCATGTTGTGTAAGGAGATTTGTCCCCTTATAATCCTCTCTGGAAAATGGTTTTCTGTCCATTTGAAGATTCATTCAAGGTTGTGATACTTTAATCTGAGAATCTTTTACTGAAGAAGATTCAATAATGGGAGGAGTACTCTGTTGTAGGACGCAGCCAATCACCGACGAAAACCAGCCAAATAAGAAGAATGAAGATGTCCCTCATAAATCATCATCGTCATCAATAGCAGCAGCAGATTACAAGCCTAAAAAGTGGATGACACTGGAGGAATGCTTAATGGCTTCACCTAACATAAATGTTCATCATCATTCATGCATTTTGGGAGGAGGAGGTCATCATGATCAGGCTCAGATGTTCAGGAAGAATTTGCCAAACAAAATCCATCCATCTTCTTCCCCTGATGATGATGACATAAATATTGAAGAATTTTTCACCCCGAGTCGCAGTTTCTCATTAGGGAGAATCGACGAAAGAGAAGAAGAAGAAGAACAGGACGAGAAGTCGTCAGCCTCAGTAACTCCATCAAGTAGAGTTGGAAGCGGGAAGTCAGGAAGGAAAGTGAGTTTCAGGTTACCTGGAGAAGCAGACATATTCATTTACCATACACCAAAAGAAACACTGGATGAAGAACCTTAGAAAACCTCCCAAAAGCTGCTTATTGATGATGATGATCACTGATCAAAAGTAGTAATAGTAGGATAGAAGTGATCCCAATATTTGTCATCTCGAGTGGTAACTATCAAGTCGTGTTTCATATTTTTTCCACTGATAATATACAAATTCGTACCCGAAATGTCATCTTTTTTTGTGTTATGTTTTACTTGGAAAATAGTAATGCAACCAATCGAGACCTCCCCCATGTGAAAAACGCACTTACACTTGAATGACAGAATTCTGTAACACATCAAACACTCGAAAAGGGAATCAAATGGGCCAATCAAAATCGGGGGACCAAAACGAAAACTTTATCTACGAAAAATCTTTGTGGTCTAGCCATTAATTGAGGGGATGAGATTTCAAATCAAATTTGATTTGGCAGTGAAAAAAACGAGCAACCTGCATTTGTAGCTACCTGTTAAAATAACCTTAGAACTGGTCTCACCCCAATTGTTGTCTAATCAATAGTCATGGACTCAGGGTGCATCTTTTAATATTATCACATAACATTCAATTTCTTCTTCTTCCTCTCTTTTTGGCCTTCTGGGTTATTATTGAGATTGGGGTTTAGGTCCCCCCAACCCCAAGTCTACTCAGACTAACCGTTCCTAATTCCTATTTGGATCCAGAATTCTCATTGAATTTGTTGTGGTCCAGTCAGAATATTTTAAGGAATGGTACAAATTAACTGTGTTATATGCCGTATATACGTACGTTAGGGTTGTTATTGCTCCACACTTCATCTCAAACATTTTACTAATGATCAGTAAAAGACTCAAGTGAAAGTTTGTAGAAAGGGGTAAACCAAAACTGGAAGTTTAAAGGCAGGAAAAAGATAAAGACTGCCATTGACTAATAATTGACTTCCAATTTTATCTTTATATTCTAAATTTCAAATTCAAATTTTAAAAATCCAAACTTTAATTCTACATTCCAATCTTAAACCTCAAACACTAATTTCCAATCTTCAATCTTCAATCTTCCTAAACTTCAAATCGATGGTCGGAGAAAAACACTGACGCAGGAAATCAAATTAAAGAGTTTATTATGTCTTTTGATAAATAAAAATCTCAATGTTCCACTTTAATAATCGATATTATTGTATATTAATTTTTTTAAAAAAATTATTTTTGAAAATAAATAGCGTAATTTTTATGTTTATACATATTTGATGATATACAATTTCCCTCCTATTTTCCACATACTTTGTGGTAAAATAACTATTTACCTGAATCTGATTTTTTTTTCTAAATCTGAAAACCGGTCGCGGCCGGCAGCGGTGACATCTGAAAAGTGGCCGGCCGACCAGCCTGGCGTCCCAGAAAGAAAAGGACAGCATGGTCGCCGTCCACCTTTGAACAAGACGGCACGGTCGCCGTCGCCGACCAGGCCTTTTTCTTTCTTTTTTTTTTTTGAATAATTTTTGTTTTAATTATTTATTGTTCTTTAATTAATTTTTTTTTTCTACATCTGAAAACCGGTCGGCTGACAGTGGAGACGTCCGAGAAGTGGCCGGCAAACCGACCTAACGTCCCAGAAAGAAAAGGGCAACATGGCCGCCATCTGCCTTTAAACAAGACGGCACGGTCGCCGTCTTGTTATTACCTTGCCTGCAGCGTCGTCGGCTAAGCCTTTTTTTTGAATAATTTTTATTTTAATTATTTATTGTTCTTTAATTAATTTTTTTTCTTTCAGTTCAGTAATTTATTTTGTTTAGTATATTTTGTTGTTTTTTAATTTATCACGAAATATTATTAGTTAGTAAATAACTTAATGATTAATTATTGTATAATCTTTATATGCAAAGAAGATTCGTAGACGTATTAAGAATATTAATAAAGAAATAATTTAGAAAAATATAGTTTATTTGTTAATAATTTAAATATTGCTTAGTAAAAGTTAAACTAATTAATAATTATAGTGTGTAAATCACTTATTTTAGGATGAAAAACTAAAAAAGGCCGAATTATCTTTTTTACGGCGGTTTTTATCTTTTTCCTGACGGCCTTTAATACGCCTCAAAAGCTTACCCTACCGATCTTTACCCTTATGTAACATATTGTCAAATTCCCTTTAAAAAAAAAAAACATATTGTTAATTTTTTTAGGGGGGAGGGGGTGTTTAAACAGTAATTTTGATCAAGTATTTTTACTACTATTATTATGTTTTTTTACATAAGGGAGATTGAAGATGACGAATAAATAGGATACTTTTGTTCACTAAACAGTTCATTTCTGAAATCCTGTGATGATATACAAAAGACAAGGCGAACTTCCTCCTTCGAAGAAATACGTATAAAATATTAAAAAAAAAAGAAGAAGAAAGAATCTAGAAGTGGCTTTACATAGATAGCATGATGTGCGATACAGAACTAGGACAACTTGTCGAACGTGTAAAACGTGTCCATCTGAACTTCGCTTAATTTATCATCCAAAATTTCAACCTTATATCGAATTGTGTAAAACGTGTCCATCTGATTTTCCCCCAATTTAGCTTCCAAATTATCAACCTCCTATTGAATTTTTATCTTCTTGTTGCTGTAACTTGTACAAACTGTAAAATATCCCCGCCCCTCCCCCCCCCAAAAAAAAAGAAAAAAATAATAAATAAATTGCAACATATATTGTCAACTTTGTTCCCTGATATTTGCAGACCAACGATGATATTTAAAGCGAAAATTTATAGCTTTGTTTGCCACCACCTTTTACTTGAATTTGTTTCAGTTTTTTCATTATGTTTGACAATTATTCATTAATTCCAACATGCATTTTTTTTTTATTTTTTACTGTCAAACAGAAAAATTACACACCAAAAGAAGTCCTCAATTAACGTTTTGTGATGGATGTAGGTTACTGCACTGAAAGTGTTTTTTTTTTTTAAATAAAAAATGACTTTTGTATCGAATCTGTGATTTATTGAAGTCGTTGTGGCCATGGAATAATATAAAATCCTTTGATCATGAGTTGCCGAGATACATATAACTCAAGAAGAGGATTAATTAAAATTATTATCGCTAGTTGATACAGCTCTATAGGTAAATATATATATATATATAATATGAGAAACTCCTTGATTGAGCAAAAAGTCAAAATAATTAATTGAACCAATACTTAGTTGTGAGTCTCAGTGTCTCAAATTTCAATTGGAACTACCATGTGCGAAGCCAAATTAATATAAGTTGTAAAAATATTGGTTTGAAAATGTGTGAAAATGTAGGGATTTGTGAGTATCCATCAATAGGACAGATTGGATCAATTGTCATGAAGTTAGAGGGGTTAATTTAATTTTATTTTTCTTTTCCTTTTAGAAAAAGAAAAAAAAAACCTAGCTAAGAAATAAAAACAGAAGACCTTTCTTCGAATTTGTTACCTACCTAGCTACCGTTTCCAGAAGAAGAAGAAGAAGAAGGGGGGAACAAAGTTTGTTATGGTGCTAGTTAGTATAGAAGTGGTCACACTTACATTAATGGACTCACCCCCCTTTCCGAAAAATAGCGTGAAACTACTAGGAAATAGGGTTCCTTTGGAGGGAAGTGACAAATGTAATGTATGATGAATACATGTATAGAACTCTCAAGTCTGAACCTTACCAAAAACCATGAGTATTTTGTGTCCACCCAATTTTACTTCAAAAAATTTTAACCAAACGCAAATCTTCATCCCCGCAGGGGTTTGTATCCAGATTTTGCAAAACTATTCTTCTAGTTGTAATTTCCTCAAACACAATAAATTGACGCCTCCGCTATATTTGTGCGAGTTCCTAGATAAGTTTTGATGTAATTTCTAGTTCCTAAATGGAAATTGAATTTAATTTTGAAACTCTTTCATAAGGTACTCCCTTCGTCTCATAATTATTGTTCATTTTGAGTTTTCATTTTTAGTTCAAATTATACTAAAAATGAAATCTCAAACTGGACAATAATTTTGGGACAGAGGGAATAGTTAATATGTTACCAGCTGACTAGCTTTATTTGGTGTCAATATCCCAGTTTTACCTTTTATTGGTTTTGTACTCTGCTATCATCATCTTTTTAAGTTATCACTTTTTTACTTTTGAGATAAAACTCTTTATTCGGGATACAAAATTTTTTATTTTAGAGTACTTTTTCTTTCAATAATAATATTCTCAGATTCCCGTATGTATTAAAAAACTGTAGTATTGTAATCACACAGTACAATCACGTAAGAATTTATATACTAAGTTTGGTTTGCTTCACTACCACTTCATTTTCATCTCTTTTTTTCTTGTTCCCAGTACTTTCACGCACGAGTTCCCACCACCAACCCCATCCACTTTTTCTTTCTGCCGTAATATATACATAAAAATACATTCCATTGTTTTTCTGGGGACAAATTAAATCAAGTTAGGTAAATGGCGGAGCTGGATAGGGATATAATTAATGGTGGAATGATTCTGAAGATGATGATGGTAGTGGTGGCTGTTTCTTTGGCCATTAACATCGTCGGAGGAAGATTAATGGCAGCAGCAGAAGTTCATCATGTGGTGGGAGATGATCAGGGATGGACTACTTCCTCAGATCTCGCTTCTTGGCTTTCTGGCCGTGTCTTCCTTATCGGTGACGTTCTCTGTAAGTGTTTAGTCTTTTTTTTTTTTTTCCCTTAAATTGAGATTCGACAAAGTGAACTATTTTTTTTTTGGAGGGACAAAGTCAGCTATTAGTACGGAGTCTGTTTAAGTGCACCTTAAACCCAACATTCACTGTTTCAACACCACATTTGGGATTTGGGAGGGAGGAATTACGAATTAGTCCTAATTTCTTTCGGTATGCAGGAGATAATATTACTAAAATTACTAAGGTGCAATACCACAGAGAAAATCTGTTAAACAAGTTTAATGTACGTACGTATACAGGGTTTGCTTATTCATCAGCATCAGAGAGCGTAATGGAGGTGAAAACACAGGAAGAGTTCATGACATGTGATCTGACAAATCCAATCAAGATGTACACCAAAGGATTGGACAAGGTATCCCTTGATACTCAAGGTACTAGGTTCTTCACCAGTTCCAACTTGGAGAGCTGTAAGAATGGGTTGAAGCTACCAGTCAACGTCCAGCCTCAAGCAGGTTTTGCCACCCAGAATCAACAAAAACAAAACATCCTACATGACAGAAATGACATTGTGGCTGATGGACCCACAAGTCCATCTGGAGCAGCCCATTTCACCAGTACTAGTCTTCCTTTGGCCGTGTTTGTTGGATTCTTAGTTTTCTACATGGGCTTCGAGTGAGTTTTTATCTTTGTAACCGGGCATATATTTGATAGAGTAGCCCAGATTTATCAGCTGTCTAGTACTCTGATAGCGTAAAAAGAGTCCAGCCTTGCTTTATGCCTGGGATGTTTATTGTTGTGCAAGTTGTAACCGTAAGCTGGTGTAGTTGAAGCAAATTCTATTTCCTGTCATAATACCTGCGTAAACCTTGTGAAGAACCAAATCCTCCAACTCTTTTTACTCCCCCGGTCCCAAACTATTTGTCCCATTTGTTGATTATGGCGAGGAGGGGAATAGTAATCAAGTTAACAAGATACAAATATCAACAAGAGTTCTCAATATCACCTATGAATACTGACCTTAATTCTCATAGGAAGAGGCCAATGCACAGTTACTACATCAACAGTTACCAAAGACTTAGCAGCCAATTCCCTGTTTCACGAACTAGAGGTTGCCATAAGGAGACAACAAGTAGTTCAAAACTAGGAAAAAGAGGCAAACAGTATCATAATTATATGATTTTCAGTCCAAAAGCTCTCTTTTTCAGGTACTTTTTTCCTCAGTTTGTACATCAGACCAGAAGGAGGTCCTTCAATAAGTCAGATATTGTACATAAGGAATTTTAAAGAATGGGCTCTCTTAACAAGCACTCAGTACAACTTACTATTCTCACGTAACCTCAAAATCCTCACCAAAATATAGTTGTGAAACCATTCTTATCCTCCTACATTGTAAAAATTTACCAGAAGCAAATCACTTCTCACTTCCTCAGAACCACATAATTCGACCCACCAGTCTTCTGTATCTTAGAGATCCTCCGTAATATAGCTGCAAAAGCATCCTTGTCCTGCATTGCCACAATGCAGTACAAGTTACAGTTTGTCAGTTGTATCCAATCATTTATGATACTACGTGATCATCCTCCATGCTAATTCATTTCCTTCTTACGTTCATATCAGAGCCAATTTAAACAACTTTGCATGCATTTTTCTCACAAACCCAAAGGGCAGACCGTCCAATTCATCAGAAAATGAAAACAAATAAATGGATGATTTTCAAGCCAAGACCTATATCATCAATGTCTAAAACCACTGAAAGGGCATTCAAAAGAAGACACCAGTAAATTACCTCTTTTGTTTTGAGTCTAAGTTTAAATTTGGCGACAAGTTCCTGCGTCGTAATAAGCCCAGTCTGCAATAGAACAGCTTTTATTTCTTCTTCAGTGACAGTACCCGTTGAAGGCGTTGCAGTAGACTTTGGAGATGGTTGCTGAGGTACGACTTTTGGAGTTGCAGTACTCTTTGTAGGAGTCTCACTTTTGACGGGCTTCACTTCCTGAAATTGAGGGAGACAGCCAGACAGGGTTTAAGAGTAAAGCACAAGCGAAAACATGAATCAAAACTTCCTTTCCAAAAACTAATAGTAAAGTGCAAGCAGAAAATCAGAGAAATGTATCACTTACATTTTCAGACTTGACCTTTTTAAGAGGTGCACCATTAGTTGCTTTTGGATCCTCATTGTTAATCTTCCTTTTTCCTTTGGCAGATTTCGAAGTTGGAGGGGTTCCCCGGGCGGATGCAGAGGCAGTTGATTTTGCTGAAGTAATGTTCTCAACTGGCTCTTCTTTGACGGCTTCCTTATGCTTTGGAGCTAACACAGGAGACATATCATCATCCATCTGGACAAACAGAACCAAAGATGGTAAGCAACGTCACTGGAGAGAACCCAATTATGGCACTGACGAGTTTATTCGTGGATTGAAAAAACAACTATCTAGCTAAAATCTTACATCATCATCATCGTCATCATCATCCTCTGCATCTGAATCATTTAGACCATTTGCACGCCCAAGTAATTTCTTCAATTCTTTTCCAGATTTGCTTAGCCCTCCTCCATCCTCTTCATCACCTTCTTCCTCATCATCTTCATCCTGCACCACGGTAAAATTATATGTGTGTGGGGAAAACAACAAAAAACAACCAGGTCTCGCAAAATAATGAAAATGTGCAGCATAAGGCACATACAAGAGCTTATTTAAGTTCTATAGGTTTCCATATTAGCCCCCTCTCCAAACAAACATTATGTTTAATCTGCGTCAACAGACCACTGATTTTGTTTCAATTATTATTGATATTAGTTTTCAATGTGACAAACAAAATTTAACTCCGTGTTCTGTATGGCAAGAAAGATACAAGAAGCCCTTCAGCAACATATGAGACAACTGAAGAGGAGATACAAATGTAACTAACATTCTTTATTTCAGGAGGAGCAGGTATTTCGGGGGCCAAATCTTCACGTTCTTCAGGATGAACAGCAGTTGCTTCATCATCATCTGTGAAGATTTCTTCATGCTCCCAATCATCACCTATAACAAATAGAAACACGATTAGATTTGAAAGGAAATCAATACCTAGAAAACGATCACAAAGTTGAACAAGTCCTAAGACTACCAAGAAGCTATCATTCAGGATTTTTACACAAAAGAAAACAGCAGAGGAAATCCAACAATCTAAAGATTTACATATCAAATTCAGGAAAAAAGAGCATGATCTTAAAATATACAAGAACTGGAAACTAAAATAGCTGATAAAGAAAACTAACAAAAATCCAAAAAGCAAAATAAAATGCATATTATGAAAGTGACAACTGCTTACCCCTTTCAATATCATCATCATTATCAAAATCACCACCTCTGGGACCTTCGTCATCATCGTCGTCACCACCTTTCTTATTGAGCCCCAACCTACTTTTTCTTGCAGCTTCTTCGTCCTCATCTTCCTCACCTCTATCCGAAGCATTAGCTTCCTCATCGTCACCCCCATTTTTCTTGCGACCCCCTCTTCCACTACCAGATCCAACCTCCTTTTCATCAATTTTTTCAACTTCACCAAATGCTGCTGCCCCGTTATTTGCAGCTTTCATCATCCATCGTTCATATCCATCTGCAGTTTTCCTCCGGTTTCTCATCTTTTCTTCTGCCTCCTCAAGAGTAAGTTGCTTGTATTGTGCAACTTTGTTGAAGTTATACCTTGTAGGAAAAAAAAGAAAGAACAATTCTACGTCAATATGGTCTAAATATGTCCTTTGACAAACAATCTCAAATCATATATACCATGAGCCTGCAGGTATGGCAACAAATTCCCTTCCTTGCAACATTAGGAGATAATATGTTGCTGATTGTGCACCCTCTAACTGACCATGATACTGAGTGCCTGTTTCATCCTCCAGTAACCAAGGTTTATTCTTGAACTTTTCCTATATTAAACAGAACATCATCATGAGCACAAACGAGCAAAGGAAGTGAAACTATTATATAATATCAATTTGTACAAATTATAAGGTAACCACACTTAATGGACCAATAAATGCATCCCCCCTCCTTTTCCTTTTCCTTTCCTTCATCTCGTTACTGGTGGTTTTTTTATGAATAGCACAGAATCACTACCGGAAAAAAGTGCAGAAATCAAAATTCAGAGTAACATTGTAAGTAATAAAATATATCAAGATCGGAAACTTCTCTAGACTACAAATCCAATTTCCGTAGAAGCTTTGTAAAACAAGAGAGTAATGCAGAAGTTCAAAAGTAGAAACATAGAAACAAAATCCCTCTTTAGAAAATAACATATACCCGCAAAGTATCCGTAATTTGGCGTCCCTGCAAGCCTTCTTTCTGCAAAGACCATTTATTCTCACTCTTCTTCTTGGAAAAATTGGGTAAACCTGTTACAAATCGTCCGATGAAATAGTTCTTATCACTAGTCGAAGCTGCCCGGACGTTATATTCCTGAAAGTGGATAAAGAATAAAGTGACTTCCACAGAGATGATGAATGTGTAGCAAAATTACAAACCAAATCACAAACACAGGAATTCAGAACCATCACCCACGTATTTGTAATGTAATATTCTTCAGAGTCGGACAAATGAAATCTACTTTTCATTTATTAACGCAAAATGCATGCATCACTGCAAAATCTCACTAATGTACAACTTCCAACCCACATAAAAGATAATCTCCATTTCGGCTTATGGTCCAAAATATTTAGTCAACAACTGTACAGTCAGTTCGTAATTAGATTAAGGCGGTTTAGTCACTTCTGTACAGAAAATCAGGAACGTGAAAAGGAATGTGAACAAACTGAATTGGGAAATATTAAAGAAAATCAGGTAAGTTCCAAACTGAAGAAAGGAACGGGAACAAAGGGAGGAGGGTAAAAAGGAATGAGAAGGCATACTCGGATCAAGCGAGTGATGGGGGCACCGCAATCCTTACAATTGATTCGGTTCTCGGCCATGGTCTTCCCACAAGTGACGCAAAGGGTCAAGTGCTTGCAGGCGCTGCCGTACAGTTCCGCCGTGGACTGGCAACCAAAGCACGACGGCTTCAAAACCAAATCAACCGACATCTTTTTGATAGTAGGTTAACAAAATCTTAGAAAGGAATTTGGTATGACTACCGCTGGCTGCTTTCTTTTACAGATATATATGAAATCAGATTGTGAATTGGCCAAAAGAAGGCTGAACTTAGGGTTTCGAATCGCGAAGGAAACGAGAATGAAAAGAGTAGGATTTAGCCGTTAAATTTCGAGGGGGTTTTGAAATTATACTTCAGTTTTGACAATTGTACAGATTGATTTGATTGATTGTTCGACTTCTGTTTTGGGTGCCCCGAGCGATCACCAGGACGACCAAGGATGATCTTCTGATACGGGAAGGCAAAATGATGGAGAGAAGTTATTTATAGATGCAGAACTCCAGACTCCGGAGCGTACATAAGTCGGGTCGGTTTGGAGTCTTTGGGCTTCAAGACCATTGAGCCTTTGGAAATTGGAGCGTCTTGGGCCTTCTGGACCTCTTTTCTCTAAAGAAACATTTGGGTGTTAATTTTCAAAACCACCGCCTTTACAACTTGAAACCACATATTTTAAATTTGGACCATTTTACCTTTATTATTTTTTCAAATCAAATAACTTGACTAGAGAGAAAAAAAAAATTTTGAAAACTTTAAAAAAAAAAAACTGACCGACCGGGCGGTCCACCCGTCCCAAGTTAACCCGGGACGGGCAATGAGCTCGCCCACTTGTTCCCCGCCCGTCCCAAGTTAAGCCGGGACGGGCAATGAACCCGTTCGGGTGAACAAGTGGGCGAGCTCATGATGCAAGTTCTCATGATGCAAGTGATTTATATTTTTATTTGTCGTTTCCCATGATTGTTTTAAAAAAGATTTTTTAAATCCTTTCTTCGTTGTACTTTTATTCAAGTACTTGGTACTTTGATGCATTTCTAAGAACAAATTTTTTTTTAGATTTTATTTTTATTCGCCTAAAATAAATTCTAAAAATTCCTGTAAATAAGAAAATTTATGTGTTACTAGAATTGCATCAAAGTGCA
Source organism: Oldenlandia corymbosa var. corymbosa (assembly GCA_949775105.1). Classification (NCBI taxonomy): domain Eukaryota; kingdom Viridiplantae; phylum Streptophyta; class Magnoliopsida; order Gentianales; family Rubiaceae; genus Oldenlandia; species Oldenlandia corymbosa. The sequence continues at coordinate 593,455 of CATKSE010000001.1, read as the reverse complement.
AAGAATTTAAACAAAAAATACAAAAAAAAAGGAAGAATAAAAAATATTTTTCAAAATAATTATGCAAAATGACAAATAAAAATATAAAATAAACTTATAATAAAGAAAAACTCGCAAAAATAAAACAAATATGTACGTCAAACTAATGAACACTGGAAGTCGTGAGAAATTTTTGAACCAAAATCTAGGAGCAATTTGTTGAAATTTGATTGAACGATAAATTTGGGTAAAATTAATAGAATTTATGGTGCAATTTGCTCTTTTCCAAAAGTTTGGGAGCAAAAGAGTAGTAGTTTAGGAAAAATTTTAGTAGTTTTCCATTTTGCTCTTTAAAAAGTACCTAAAACAACAAATTTGAAACATAAGGTACGTGATGTGGTGAGACCAATTCTTAGAATACATGATTTAGAGACCCTCTATTTATAGGGTTTCCCAATTTAAAATTGACTTAGCTAATAGAAGAGCGACTGTGAAAAAACGAAAGAGAAGAGGAGACTGACACCCGGAAGGAAAGGAGAAGGAGTAGAAGGGGAAGAAAGCGACAAAGGGATAGAAGATCCAATTATTAGGTGGCACGTAGGTAAACATAAGTTGAAACTCCCATTTAACCGTGCAGAAAAAGGTGATCCTCACCTATTTATATGTAGATATGTTAAAGAAGGTCCTAATTCAAATGTCAGGACACTAGAAACCGTTTTTACTCATTTGAAAATCAAGAATCGATATCTATCTGCCAAGCTGATAATCCCAGACAAGTCCTCCATGAATCTCTTTTTCTGATTCAACAATCCAACAGCATTTCGAGCCGACCTAACACTTGTATAAAAGACCGATAAATTATCCATTTGATCCTTCTCGCGAGCTAGGCCTATAAGGATTACAGTTTAAGGGCATACGTTTTCAATAAAGGCACATTTGTTGATACTTAAAGTTAAAGAAGGAGATATAAACAGAGATTTTCCGCCACATCATACGAATACAACAACTACCAAATAACGAAAAATTCATATTTGAAAATTAAATTTTTTGTTACCCTTGAAGTGGTGCATAAGTAATTCTTCCAACCTTTTGTGTAATTGTGACCAGTTTCTTAATTAAGGGAAGACTGCATTAGAGGGAGATTAAGAGAATAGTGTGTAGGAAATCAGGGACTATGAAAACCAACTCAGGTCATAAACTTACCATGATGCTCAAACTCGCATATGTAGAGTAGGTGGATTGGCCGTCTCGGAATCCAAAACGTACCTAAAATACAAATTCAGTGGTTATAATTCAATCGAGAGGAAAAAAAATAACTCACATCGACCATGGATAAAAAAAGTGAAAACATGGTTCAATTCTGGATACTAATGTGAGCAGCAAACATAAAGCTTAATCTACTAATTAACCCATTTATCCCGCGAGAATTAGTTGAATCAACAATAGTATGACTCAGTGCATCACACACTCGCAAGTGATACATGCAAATTAGCTGACAGCATATGACTGCATAACAAGCACAAGAAAGCAAGATATGACAATATAAGAACTGTTTATTACAGCAAACAACAGAATAGGTAGAAACTTACATGTCTATTATGAGTTTAACAAGCAAACTTTCTACCACGTCCATTAACGGCCTTCCACTATTATTACTGCCTTCCACTGTTATTACTCAATTTGGATGAGGTGGTGCTTCAGTGCAAACACAACAATAACCTCACATGCCTTCGAGGCATTCAAGCGCAAATGTTGTTGTTCTCTGATCACAAGTATGTCACATATTTTTTTTTGGTTAACAAGTAAGTATGTCACATTTTGGCTTGGTGAATTGATCCTATATCTATTTGAGCAGCCAATAAATACAGCAAGGATATTTAGCGAGAGGAAGATCGAGATGATAAAGACAAAAGTCAGAAGCATTTTAGACAGTCATTAGTAGCTTTCTGCACAATCCAGAACCAAGTTTACTGCCTCTCTATCCTTTTCAGGCCACAAATTTTCCGTTTTCTATCTAAATCACCAGTTAGTATATAAAAAATCAATGCAAAGGGACTCGCCCATTAGAGCAGGGGAAACTCACACTCAGTGTAAAACCATTAGAAAAAGTGGGAATGTAAATATTAGGAAATGTAAAACATTGCTCAGATATCAAAACAACACTAGGAATTTTCATTACTACTCGAACAAAGTTGGATAACTACTAGACAAAACACTTCGAATATAATTAGATACCTACTACTACTAGGACAGAAGGTCATCATAATTACTGTTAATTAGCACATATATATATCATAGAGATTAATCCTAAACCATCCCATAATTACTACTAACTAGCACATGTGATATATATATATATCATAGAGATTAATGCTAAACCATCCCAAAATCACATCCTAGACACCAACTGCTACACATACTATAATTATATAATCACACACTCCTATCGAGCCAGCCAAGTCCATTTTCGAAAATCAAACATGAGAACACTCTCACTGTAGATCACAACCTATGAGACAGGACATCTTCAAACTCAGACATCAGACATGATGTTATTTGTTGGTATGGGGAGGAGGCTCTCACGACATATCACGACCTCTGTAGAATCTTCGTATGAGATGGAAAAGTCTGGATATTTTTCTAATTGGCGCCTGTTGGTATTGTATCTAGCTAAATTTTTTCCGGGAGAGGTAAACGACACTAAAAGTATGTCGGTGAAGTTCCAAATGGTTAAGAACTTGGTGATACTTTGAGAAGGGTGCTCCAGTGGACCTATAGTAATCATCCAATTTGGTAGTAGCTAATTGGACAAAGCCCAAATAGTTATGTGGCTAATGAAACTATATGGAAACCTTCCCAGTCGGAATGTAGGCCAGAGCAAACCCAGTTGGCCATCTTGAGTGACCAACAATTGGGGATGTCGAATTCCTCAATTGCAAACTGAATCTCCTCATCCGTCGTTCTCTCAAACCGCTCAAAGTTCGAGTTGGCCATCCTAATCCAAAAATAAGACCCGTTGCAGAAAACTCCACTTTCATGATTGCCTCCGGGGGCCAGTTTCCACCGCCGATAGCTGATCTCCACCGGAAGTTATCGACATTAAACACCAGAGCGCCAACGATTGGATGTGCCCCTTCCCATTGCGGACCAGTGAGCATGACGACTTTGAATGAATTTGCCCACAGACATAAGAGAAGTATAAAAACTAGGTGGCTCCGTGATTTGTGGCAATACCACCACCTGCCTGGTAGATGGATTCCACAGAGTGATTCTCCCAAAGTCAGACACACAACGCCATCAATGCTGCCAGAATTGCAAACACCTCCATGATAGGGTAATTCGAGGGTGGCATCGATTCGCATGAGTTTGTTGGGAGGAAAGGTGGGATGGGAAGTAAACTTGTTGCCACTATCTCTGGTAATGATCATCCGCTCATTGAAACTTCTTCAATGATTTCACCGGAAGTAAAATCAAAATCTCTCTCAAAATATCTTCCGGTATATCTTTCGGCACGTCAGAAATAATGAAACTAGTGCAACAGTGTTTAATTAAGACTGAATCAAAACAACTATAAAAGTTGAAACAAGGACAGATTATCAAATCCATCTCTCCTGCCTTCATTAAGAAAAATTACTGATGAACCAAAGCAAAAGTTAAAAGGTAGTATGATAGATTTATGGAGAAACTTAGGATTCCCCTCCCTTTCCCGTACACAGGATTAATCCGATTATCAACCGTACACGTGGATGAGAAAGTACTATATATCAGCCGTAAACGTGAAACGATATAAGTATTATTTATTTATTTATTTAGAAAGGAAACAACATATACTTCCTATGGGCTTGATACACTATTTCGATTGGACTCTCAGTATCCAAGAAGTAAGTAGGCCCACAACAGCATGTGACCAAATTGCATATTGTTAAATCACTCTAAAAATGGACGCCAAATCTTGCCATCTCCTCCATCCAAGTTCGTAAGTATTTGAGACTCTGATTATCTGATAGATTAGCCATACCCTTAGCTTAAAGGGATGTTTTTGTATCTCAACCTCTGGCTCACTCAATTATATAGAAAAAAAAAATCACTTGTTGGTCTCGACTTGAGACGAAGAAAATTATTAGTTTATAGATATTAATTTATCAATTCTTAATTTATAGACATTTTATTATATTTAGTTATATATAATAAAAATAAAAAATTATTTTGGGATTCGTAACTTTTTCGTACTTACCGTATTATAGACTCTAATTATCGTTATTTTTGTTTCTGTTCTTTTTATAAGTGAAAAATTTCACCATGAACGTATTTTTTTTAATTCTGAATTCCTCTAATTATCCTGAAGATCCATTCCCTTTGACTAATTTATATATGCCTTTCAAAAATGACTACATTCTTCGGTGATGTACATACCTAATTATTTGTTTTCAGTACTTAATCATGATTAATGTTCCTCTATATTTTTATAATTTATTATTATTATTTTAATTAATATAAGTATAACATTAGAGGCGCCCGAGCTGCCAGCTCGGCTAAACATCTAGTTATTATTATTATTATCTATACTATATTATACTAAGAGAGAGGCCAGAGAGAGGGAATCAAATTTCTTCCCACATTGACACGTGGGACAAAATCCTGTGTCAGTTTCCAATAGGTTGCAACAAAAACTATTTTCAACAATTACACCAAATGTCCTCTAAATTTTCAGTTATTCATTTGTTACCATTTTGAAATTAATTGAATATATGAACCATTAATTAACAAACCTGCTAACTTAGCAAAAACCATAATCAACAAAAACTTTCTATTTCGTAATTGTGATATGAAATAAAAACAAAAAATCTTCAAATCTTCCATTATGTGTCACCCGAAAAAGGTAATAATTAATTTTATTCATTATACAATCTGATTTGATTTGAAATTCAAAAACAAACATATCTAATCCACACACACACACACACACACACACACACATATATATATAGTATTATACTAATAGAGAAACCAGAGAGAGAACAAAAAAGATTTTTAAAGTTACCACATAGGATAAAATCCTAGGTGTCATTTTTCTAAAGCTTGACAAAAAATATTTACAACAATTACAATAATAGTCCTTAAAATTTCCAGTAAATAAAGTTTTATCAAACTGCAATTAAATTCTATCAATTAATTTGGTGGTAAACTTTCTCTTTTTTTTTTTTGTATTCGGTCAAAAAAAATCATAACATTTAAAAAAATCAATATTATTAATGGTTTCTTTCCATTTAAAAAATGTAAACATTGATTTAATTCATTTAAAGCTTATATTTAAATTCAAACATTTTTTATTAGCACCGTTAAGGTGAATGAGCGACAAAAAAAAAAAAAAAAACCAAAGTTCAGTTATTCAATGAAAATTTACAAATTAAATACATAATCTCTTTGATTACGGCCATATCAAAATTTGTTCCGCAAAATGCCGATATGCAAGAAAAAAAAAAACAGCAAGAAAACCTCATTGAATTAATACTGATTTTTTTAACCTTCGGCCAAATTAAAACTATATATATATTTTTTTAACATATTTATTTTTTTTGTATTTCCTTTTGACAAGGCTCTGAATTTCCTTTCTCAAATTTTATTTTGGCCAATTATTTTGATTTGATGCTGATTTGACCTAATTTTGATAGGTTAAAATTTAGGATAGACACTAATTTTGATCATGCTAATTTTTGCATAATTTAGCCTCATCAAATCAATAGACCTGTTTTTTATTTGGCCGAAATATTTACCATACTATAAATGCTAATTATTAACAATACTATTTCAAATTTTAAAATAATTAAATGTGCCGCATAATTGGGAAAAGATGAAGGGAGCCGTGGTTAATTTTGGATTTCATTCAAAAAAATATAATAAATACATACCAATCTTCTTTCTTGAAATATATATACATACACATATTTGTCTTTCTACTCCATCCCAAAAAACTCTCAAACAACCCCAATCAGTATTTATTTTTGATTCGCTAAGCCTGATTTCATTGCATATATTGAGGTCTAACAAATATTTGATTGAATCTTTTGCAGTTTTTTTTGGTGATTGTGAATGAGAGTCAAAAGAAAATGTATTCATATTACGAACCAAAAAGAAGAACCTCAGAAAGAAAGCTTAACGTTATGAAATGCCTTAAAGGATGGTTAGTTTCTCCTAAGGGACAATTTAAATAGGTCATCGGTTTCAGGGAGAGGGGCAACCACCTTCAAGAAAATTCCATATCTCTCTGTGAAGCCTTGCTTTTTTGTGAAGTTCTGAGTACACCTTTTGCAGGTTATATTGCCAAATCAAGTAACTAGCGTCAATTATTAGCATTGGTATGAAACATGCTTGTTTGTTTATTTTAATGAATTCTCTCTATGATGAATGCATTTTTCTTTCTCATTGAAAAAATTAGTTTATTACTATTTAATATTTTGTTGATTAAAATCTTGATTTGATGGGTATGTATAATTTACATTCATCATGAAATTAAAATGCTTGTTTTTTAAGTGATGATACAATAACAAATGTTGTAATGATTATTTTCTTTATAACGTGTTGATAAATTAAATTTTCTGGTGATTTAATGCTGACAAGAGCCACCAGTTTATAGTATTTTATTCTTTCAATCTAAAAAAATAGTTTATGTTGAGTTTTATGAATCTCAAAGTATGGCCAAGGTATGCTTCTATCTCTTCTTCTTGGTTTTTTTTTTTTTTTTTTTATAAAACATTTACATTAATGACTTTTGGAGATAGTACGTACAATGCTTAACCTTAATCCATAGCATGAATCTCTCTTTTTCTCAACGTAGCAAGTAGTATCGCATCTCTCAATTTATAAGTATCAATTTTAGAGTCTTTCAATTTATGAATATAATTCCACATAAAACCCTATCTTGCACGACCCATCTACGGTGACGTTGGTCATCAAAGCCTTGAAAGATCCTGAAGGGACTGTTTGAAGACTAAAATATGAAGCACTTCGGGAATATTTCAATCGATGATTATATGATGTAGTTGAGATTATTTATAATAAATCACATATATATTTACACCACATGAATACACCACTCGATGATAAAGCGTAAATTCTTATATCCCGCACAATATAACATATAGTTATTATTATTATTATTATTATTATTATTATTATCTTGGTATCTTTGACTGTGGAAACGTTGATTGGCGTCGTTGTTGATTGAGGAGATAAGGAGTATTTATGTTGGTGGACAAAGATGCGGTACGAAAATAAATCAGATTGAATTTGGCACGGATGTAATTTCGCAGTAATAAGATTTTATTTTTATTTTTTATTTTATAAATTGAAATTAGATGCAGGGAATTTGCTTCCATCCAATCCAGCCCGAGGAAAACGTAAAAATACTACTGAACAAAATCCTAACGTAAAATCTGCTCTGCATTTGTGGCTTTGTGCGCCAAAGATTGTGATCACCCCTTTCACATAGACGTTTTTACGGTGCTATAAATTTCCCCACAAGTGTAATTTAATTGCAAAATCACCGGTTTTTGCTCATTCTCAGGTCTCAAGTCTCAATTAGAACTTTGGCTGCCGGAGTGAACTTTCCCCGGTGTACGGCGTCCTTATTCTGATCATGGGATTGAAGTCATTCTTAGATGTCCATCCGGATTCTCACTTCCCACTCGAGAATCTTCCTTATGGGGTTTTCAAGCCCGAACCTTCTTGCTCTGCTAGGCCCGGCGTGGCCATCGGTAACTACGTTTTGGATCTTTCCGTGGTTTCCTCCGCCGGGCTTTTCGACGGGCCCGCCCTCAAGAATTCCGATTGCTTTAATCAGGTGATTTATTCCGTTTGATTCCACTACTTGATTAAAACATCGCAACAATGAAGTGAGAATTTTACATAATATACTTCAGTAGCGGCAAGAGTGAGCTCAAAATATATACTAACGTCTGTTTTTTCTTCTGTTAAATTGTGTGGGTTTTGATGAATTTGTGACTAGCATGTTGGTGGTGTAACTGGTGTTCATGATTATTGGGTAAATTGTTGTACTTTGTTTGATTAAACGTGGTTTTTTTTAATGATTAATTAAGCAGCCTAATTTGAATAAATTTCTGGAGTTGGGAAGACCTGCCTGGAAAGAAGCTCGTTCTACTTTGCAGAAGTTATTATCAGGTTAATATTTTGTGTTTCTCCAAATGTTATTTCACATTTCTTCAGTGGGATTATGCATAGATTGATCTTTTATGATTGAGAGATGTATATAACTGCAGCAACTGAACCGACTTTGCGAGATAATGCAACCCTGAGGGCAAAAGCTTTGGTACCGATGGTAGGCTTCCATGTCTAAATAGTTGTATTCAATATCATTTGGAAGTATTGCTGAAGTTGGTTTTGTTTGATTTGTCCACGATGCTGGTACAGGATAAGGTGCAGATGCTTCTTCCAATCGCGATAGGAGACTATACTGACTTCTTTTCATCAATGTATCATGCTAGGAATTGTGGTATTATGTTTCGAGGCCCAGAGAATGCAATCAATCCAAACTGGTATACAACATTGAAAATTCTGCTCTTAGTGTTTATGGAGAAAAAAAAAATAAAAATAATGGGCTGTGAACAAATTGATAATAAAGAATGAAACTCAGAAAGTAGAGTTTTTTCATTGGATATTTCTGTTATTGTTGATTATGTTGTTTGGGGGCCTTGGTCTTGTTTTCAGGTTTCATCTTCCTATCGCGTACCATGGAAGAGCTTCCTCTATAGTAATATCTGGAACAGATATCATTAGGCCAAGGTAGCTTTAAAAGTACCATTCTTCTTTACTTCAAGTATGTCTAATAAGCTAGACCTTTGCTAAAATGGCTTGGAATCATTATACAGAATTTTCAGAGAACAAGAGTAAATCTGAGCAACAGTTATCTAGTCTTGGGTGGAAATGACTCAACTGCCAACATGTGCATTTTTTGCATAGTAATATATTGTAAATATTGTGTTCTCATATATGCCACTTCTTTCCTCTTGAATTGGAAATGATTTCTGTTTTTCCCCCTCCATGTCTCCACATTGCCTTCAGAGGACAAGGTCACCCTAGCGGCAATTCTCCACCTTATTTCGGACCTTCTCGAAAGCTGGACTTTGAGCTGGAGATGGTAAGCTTCTGCTATATGTTCAAATTCCACACTGTTATCTCTCTATTGTGAACCAAGCTCTACATCTAGAGTTAGAGCATTCTCGTATATACATTAAAAAAATTCAACTCTGTTACTAGTTTTTCTTACTTTTGTCCGGTTATTCATTTGTTTAAGGCCGCTGTAGTTGGTCCGGGGAATGAATTAGGAAAACCTATTGACGTAAATGAGGCTGCAGATCATATCTTTGGAGTTGTTCTGATGAATGATTGGAGTGGTATGGGCATTTGGACTTATGATTCACTTTCTTTACAGTTTGTTTAATGGTTCATTGTGAATTGACTTGTAATTTACCTAAACAGCAAGAGACATTCAGGCATGGGAATATGTTCCCCTTGGTCCTTTTCTTGGGAAGAGTTTCGGTAAGTGACTCTTTTATATTATCTCAAAAACTCTTGTAAGACATGCAACAAATTCCATCACTTGATTCTGCTTCTAATGGAAGTCGGTTTTTGATGGTTGTGCTTTTTCATTAGGTACAACTATATCCCCTTGGATTGTGACCTTAGATGCTCTGGAACCCTTTTCTTGTGAAGCTCCAAAACAGGTATTTATATTCTCTTTGGCACTTTATGAGAATGATCGAATCATCCAATTGTGGTCCAAATGGTAATGTTTAGCTTTGATGCAGGAACCTCCTTCTCTCCCTTACCTTGCTGAGAAAACCTCAAGAAACTATGATATTAATTTGGAGGTAATTTTGTTAGTCTCATTGTTCTCTTTTGTATCCCCACGCACAGAGATGCACAATGGGGAACTACGGTGCTTTAGTTAATGAGGATTAATATCTTATTTTTATGAAAATACTAGGTCAGTATTAGACCTGCTGGACAAGGAGATTCGCATGTCGTCACCAAAAGTAACTTCAAGCACTTGTAAGGATTCTGTCTTCATTCATTTTACCCAGGCGCTGTCATAAATGTGTTTGATTATTTATATGCTTACTGCTGAAGGTTTTTGTTCATCTTCTGTTTTTCCCTTCCCATCCCAATTTCTTGGATTTGATGTTAATAATCAATTGAACATGATGTTGACGTTATATTTGTCACCAAATTTGCTGCAATCTTGAATGTTTCTCCACACTCTGCACATCATTGGAAAAGATTTAAGGGTAATAGAAAGCCCTAGGAACAGGATTGAACAGGCTAAACTTGGACTACCATCTTCATCCTCCATACAAGAACCATAGTTTATTTTCTTCGCCTTCATAATTATGGTCACTGGCTTAAGTTCTTACTTTTCCTCATAAACATGTGATTGGTGTTGTATATGACCCATGGAAGTTGTTTGTGACCTAGGTACTGGACAATTACCCAGCAACTTGCACATCACACTATTAATGGTTGCAACTTAAGACCTGGCGATCTCCTTGGAACTGGCACTATCAGTGGACCTGTAAGATTTAATTCCGTGTTTTGTGAATTAACCACACTTCTGGTCTTGATATATTAGATTGTTGCTGCAATGCTGCTTCTATTTCTTTGTAAACTGTGAGCATTCATCTATGTCTATTCAGGAACCAGATTCTCTTGGATGTTTGCTGGAGCTCAGCTGGAATGGTACGAAATCAGTGACTCTAGGTGGAACATCACGGAAATTTCTTGAAGATGGGGATGAAGTAATCTTTTCCGGTTTCTGCAAGGTTAGTAAAATATTGAATTTTTAGGAGGCAAATTTGGGTAGCATTTGGTCTCTAATTCCATGATTCTTTGTTTTTCTCTTTTGTCTTCTGCTATACTCGTTAACCTAGGGTAGTACATCAATCTGTTGAAATTCATAAGAAGCTAAATCCTAAAAAGGCAATCAATTCCATGTGTTTTTGTAGATAACTTGACACGGATTCATTTTGCAGGGAAATGGTTACATTGTCGGATTTGGATCCTGCTCAGGGAAGATTCTTCCATCGCTACCTTGAGAATTCAGCTAGTCATTGGAGGAGATGCATACCTTGACCAGTCCTCCATATTTGTTTTTGAGGATGGTTTTAGGGATACCTGTGTGATCACCCTAGCTTCCATTTTATTCCTTGTGTACCTCAAATTCATGTGAATAAAGTGAGCAAGTGACGTTTCAAGTATAAAGTTAAACGTTTGCTTTAGCTTGTTCAGTAGTCTGTACTAAGGTGTTTACCATTTGTCTGGACCCTTTTGGCTTTTGAACAGGCAGGTTTATCTGGGCTTTGCAATTAGCCAGCAGTTTGTCGAGGGATTTGTCATCTTCTAAGCCATAAACTAAACAATTTACTCCCGAAATCTCAGTCATTGAACAAGTTGTGTACCATATGATCTCAGGAGTACCATATTAGACCTTTTAAGGACAAATCTTTTCTGAAAATTTCACTGCAAAACGTAAAAGGCGTACAATGATAAAGTAGAAAGGCTAATAGGGCTCTCTCAATGGGTGATGCATCCTTAAGCCTAGGATGTTTTTTTAATCGAAATAAAAATTTTAAAAACATTCTATAATAATTAGGAGAATACAACGATTATGAAAATATGTTAAAGACATATTAGGTGAAACCTAAGACAAAATCATAATATCTTATAATAAGGACCGGAGAAGTACATTTTAATGCATTTGTTTCAATACACTTAAAGGCTGATGAGCATTTTGTTTTTAATTTTTATTTTTTTGAGAAAGGCTGATAAGCATTTGGTTCAATACAATTGTGATTTTGGCTTGTGCGGAAAAAAAGGAACAGAAAAAAGTGGAAGCCAGTCAAAATCAGAAACGATGAAGTGGGCCTAAAAACATCGAACTATTAGAAACGACAAAAAAGATAAAAGCAAGTGGGCCTTCAGCCTACTCAATTAACGGGCTGAACTTTTTCCACTTTCCGTATAAACGGAACAAACACTAATCACCTCATCGTTGGCCACCGCCATCACCACCATTTCGCCAACGCACACCACTGTGATGAAGCCACCGTCTTCTCGCCAAGGCAGAGGTCGTTGTTCATTTTCCACCACAGCCACTCTCACTTCTTATAAATTCCAAAATGAGCACTCCACCGCCGAATCAACTGTCAAAACTATCCGAATTCCCGTAACATCGCCCACCGCCACCGCTTCCGGTGGAGTTGATGATCATGCCTCCTCACCTCCGCCGCCGCCGCAGCAGCAATCACCGCTACCTCCATCATTTTCCCGAGGCAAAACTGCTGCTCTGAGGATACAGTCAGCTTATCGGTCTTACGTGGTGCGAAGGCTTGTGAAGAAAATGTCTGCGGTTAACTCTGAAGCCAATAATTGGCAAAGGCTCATTCAGCGCCAGGTCGGTAATTCCTCAGTTTCTCCCTTGAGATTTAGTCTCTGATCATGTTCTTGAATTCTTGATTTTTTCTTCTTTTTGGAATTTTTCCGTCGTCTTTTGACGGTTTCAGTTCAGTAAGTAGTTTTATTCCTAATATTCGGCAAATTTAGTGGAACATGATTGACAAATGCTGTTCATGACTTAATTGATTGATACCAACTGGTGAGAACTTTTGAAGTGAAGAGATTGTCCGTCTTTTCTAATTTTCTTCTATTGCATATACTTCAATGATAATCCTGACTCTGTTCATTTTTTGTTTAGTTTTTTCTGTCCAACATTCCTTTCTTTGTCGCTTTTGATACTTTGTTGTTTATGAGGGCATCGGTTCGTCTAATGTCCAGGAAACTGTTGATGCTGTGCGGAGCAGTGAGCGTGAGAGGATTAGGATCAACGAAGCCTTGATGGAGTTATTGTTTAGGTTGGATTCAGTGCCTGGAATTGATCCCACAGTGAGGGAACTTAGGAGGCACTTGAGTCGGAGGATCGTGGGTTTGCAAGAGATTCTTGATTCCGTTTCAGATGCCAGGATTGAGAATTGGGATGGATTCTTAAGGGATTGGGACGATGCCATTGCATGGATGGAAAAAGATGTTTGCCGAGCTAGAGGAGGCAATGGCCATGAGCTGGAGAAATTTTGCGCCGAGCATCTTGGATTTCATTGCCTACAAAGGTTTCTTCGCGTTCAATGAAATCCTCTGATTATGAAATTTTGGTCTCCATTTACTGCCTTGAGGAACTTATTTATGATGGATGACCTTGCTAGTATCTGTTGTAGTGTTTTCACAGGTTAAGTTCTTTGTAACTTCATAATGCTGTTCATGAGTAATCTACCAGTGTACATAGCCCAGTGAAATTGTAAGTGATTACATAAACTGATAACTACTAATGACTCTAAACCTTCCCATAGAGACTCATACCAGATATGAAGAACCAGTCATGTAAAATAGCAATATAGCATACTTCATTTGTCATTCAGTTTCAGCTGGTTTTTTTTCCTCAATCAGTTAGGCAATGTGTTTAACTATGTAGTGATTTGCATTCTTTTCAATTGTCATTGATGTACTTTGAACTAGAGGAATGGACAGGACGTACTACTTGGGCTGACAAGGCTGCTGGTCTTGAGAAATTCTATGAAGGCAAGAATTTCTGTGCAGGTTTTTGTGTCTGCTTTCCCCCTTCTGAAAGGAGGGAAGAACAGCCAGAAACTGCTAGACAAGACAAAAGCTATTTGTAAAAGCCTTGATAGTGCGACAGGGACCTGAAACCTCCCACTTAGGATTCTCTTAATTCCTATTTCTGCAGCCACAGAGGCTCCCTGAAGGAGAAAGAAGCACGTAAGTTCGCCTGTTGGTTTCACTCTTCCGATGTTGTAAAGTATCCATTCGTGCATTAGGCCCGATACCAGAAATGTTGCCATCACTGCAGGAATTGGAGACCATTTCCTTCCTGCCATGGGTTCACAGAAGGATCTAACAGGATCGTAAACTGTAGGTCGCAGAATCTTTGATGCCATAAGGTTCCATCTTTTGCCCCAAAAGTCTTGAAGCGATGTGGCTAAATACGGTTCATCAAACTGTGGCTCCAGCTCTGCCCTCATCAACCCTCGAGCCAACCCGGCAGTCATCGCCAGAATCAACTCCAGCGCGAGGTAAAGAAAGGCACAGTAGATCAATAACATAAACCATGGATTTGAATGAGCATGCTTGACTGTCAGCATAACAATCGCCAAAATGGTAATCTTGGATGCATAGTTAATGGTTGATTTATGGCCATTCAAGGGCTTCTGGATCTTCTCATTCGTTGACTTTGGATGTGATTGATACTGTTGGTGAGCAGCCTTGATAGGTAAACAAGCCAAGGCTATGAAATAAGGCAGTGGAGTTGGAGGATTGGAAGACAAAGGGCCTTGATCAAAGGCAAAGAGGAGAAGCTTGAAATTGGCAAGCCAGGCTACGAAAAAGGCGGTGGTGCCCCCGAGGGAAATGGTGGTGAGATTCATGGGAAGGACAACAAATAGGCAAATTACAGGAAGTAGGGCTAAAGGCCTGATGATGGTGGCGCTGGAAAAGTGGCTTCCAATCATATGACAATAACAGAGAGAAGCCAAGACTACAACCCATACCATGATGAAGTTGACCATCTCGTTCTGATCACCATCCATTTTTTCCGTCGTGAAACGGTCAACGAATCCTTGAAGAATATAAGCAGGGGCTTAGAGTTGGAAGTTGAAACTTGGAATCCAATTTGATGTTGATTTTGCAATTTACTACTTTAGAAAAGAAAGTCAAAGAAGTGGAGCTTGAACTTTTGTTCATCTGAATTCAATAATGCAAAGATGTAGGGATATTCCATTTCCTGGAAGTAACCCCTTGTGATTAATGGTGTGTGGCCGGTAGAACAATTTAAAGAAGGGACCAAAAACTCCGTCCAAATGGGATGCCAATAACTGTCAATACTGCTGATGTTACTGCCCGTGGGTCATATGGTACAATCTTTCTTAGAATATTAGTATTGTCTAAATGAAATTAACTGGGGACAAATTTTTGTTTTGAAGAAAAGACAGGAAACAGAAATTTGAAGGCATTCATCATTACCAATCCCATCCACTCAAAATAAAAAACCATCATATCATGAGATTCCCTAAATACAGGGTCACCTCCTGGTGTGTATGATTTTGCAATTTGCGTTACAAGACTAATGACATGAAATGTTGAACTAGAGCTTATTTCCGAAAGAACCAAGGAAAAGGGGAACAGAAGAAACTAACAAGACGTCAAGACTGTAAAATAATTAAGCAGAAGAACAAGAGCACTTGCATTGGGAGAGGCATTTCTTGCAATCAAGGAGCTTAGGGTAATCAGAATTACAGTCGCATTTCTTGACACACAGGTTGCGGGAAGTGCCACGCCATAAACACCTTGCCATGCACCTCATGATGGGGACGCAGGCAGGGCAGCTGTTCTTGAACCTGTTTGCGAGGCATTTGCTGCAACCGCTGCCGTTGTCGTAGGAAGGACATGCCGTAATTACCACAACACCCCCCATCTCTGTGGCCATCAACATCATCAATATTAGTAGTACTACTACTCCCACGGTCCCAATTGATCTTCTTCTTCTTCTTCCCAGCCCAATTTCACCACCACCTTTCATTTTTATCTTTTTTTAGGCCCCCTTTCTTTTTTCTACCCTACTTTGTTTCTGTTTTGCTGGTTTGGTTGGCAGCTAGCTCTTTCGTACAGGGAGGTGTATAAATATGTCAGTTCCCATTCGGAATTTAATGACTTCGGTAATGGGTTTTCCTTGGGTTGCTCAATATGCATGAGTGTGTCGATCATATCCTCTATTTATATCCCAACTAAGTACCTAACCCACCCCCCCACGTAAAAACAATTTACATTTAAATAGCCACCATTTCTAGTGTGTTCATTTTATCAGTTTCATCATTTTCGTCATCACTATTAGAGGTTTATTAGTGAGAATAATGATTTAGGACACTCCGAATGGATAACACACCAACAAATAAAAAAAGTGCGGTACTACT
Organism: Oldenlandia corymbosa var. corymbosa; assembly: GCA_949775105.1. Taxonomy (NCBI): domain Eukaryota; kingdom Viridiplantae; phylum Streptophyta; class Magnoliopsida; order Gentianales; family Rubiaceae; genus Oldenlandia; species Oldenlandia corymbosa. Next base: position 577,430 of record CATKSE010000001.1, on the reverse strand, counting down.
CTGAGTGAAAATGCTTTACTGTGGTGGTGATGGTTTTACCTTAGAAATTTTTCTTTCATAATTGCTGGAACAATTACCCACCCTTTAGCAAGAAATATCAGTTTGGCTTAATTTGGATTTTTCAGTCTTCAGTCTCATCGACCCAAACTGACCTATTCAATTTATGTCCTCACGAGAAACTGAGTCCTCCGCCAAATTAAGCAGCTCATTCTGTCCAACCATCAACTAGTAGTATACTGTACAATCTAGAATGTCAAAATTACACCTTTTTTTTTTTTCTAGTCCAAATCTCCACCAATTTGTGGAACCTTTTTACATGACAAATAGCTAAAGGAATTTAGCAAAAATTGCAAACACCGGAAGACTAGGCGAATTATTCAAATTACATGATCATCGGTGTAATTAGGCAGGAAAGGACAGGTAACATTGTTTGGATTAACAAGTTGACCATGCTTCAAGAACTCAACAAAAGCAAGTGATTCCGTACACCCTTTCCAATCAGCCTTAGCCCTCAACAACGGCGGGAAGAAGAGCCAAAAACTCGAATAAATCACAAACCCAAGTGTCAATGGGGCTGACACCATCATTGGGGGTACCCAAATCTTCCTCCCCTTACCCTTCAATGCCCTTTTCACCCCTAATTCAACTGCTAAAGCCACCCCATGAAGAATGAAGAAACACATCACCACCCCATTGGGCTTCACCCTTCCGATATTGTAAAACACTAGCTCATGCATCAGCCCTGATACCACAAAAGTCGCCACCACAGCCACGACGCTGGCCCACTCCGGCCCAACAAACCCTTTTGAGATCCCACGGACCGGATCGTAAACAGTGGGCCTCAAGATGTTGGACACCATCAGATTCCACCTCCTCCCCCAGAAGTCTTGGAGTGACGTGGCTAAGTACGGCTCATCAAACTGCTGCTCCAGCTCCACCCCGACGGCGGCGCGTGCTAATGACGCGACAGCGGCCAGGATCATTTCTAGCATGAAGTATATGTGGAGGGCGTAGAAAAACCAGATGATCTTTTCCGGGATCGACTGTTTATACGCATAAACCCTAATGCATAAGCCCAAAAGAGCAATCTTCACGGCATAATTCTTCAGGGTTTTTGAACTCCTCTTGTTTCGTGAAGGCGAAGAAGAAGATTGGCGTTCTTGATGAGGCTTGATGGGAAAGCAAGCGACGGCTATGAAACGAGAGACGGAGGAAGAGGTGGCGGAGGAGGAGGAGGAGGACAAAGGGCCTTTGTCGAAAGCGAAAAGGATGAGCTTGAAGCTTGAAAGCCAGGCGATGAAGAAGCAGGTGGTGCCGCCGAGATGAATGGTGGTGAGTCTGAGGGGGAGAAAGAAGAAGAGGATCGGAACGGGGAGGATAGCGATTACGCGCCACCAGCTTGGTTGCCGGAATATCTTGCCGACGGTGTGACAGTAGTAAAGACAGGACAAAACCGTTGCCCACACAAAAACGAAGTTGATAATTTCACCATCCATGTCTTTCTCTCCCTTAATTCACAAAACCGACTACTACTTTATAAGATGCTTTCTGGTTAGTATAGTAGTACTAATACTTATAGTTACAGGTTCAGACAAAAATCGATCTGGTCAATAAATGCAATCTATATATAAAAAAGAATGTTTATTAATTAGTAGTAGTACTAATTAATTAGTAGACTTAATCATCAGGGTGTGACACTGCAGCCTTTCAATCTACCTTATTGTTTTTGTTGCAGTATTGGATTTTTTATTTTTTGTTTTTTGTTTTTTCACTTTCCTCTCCGGGTTTAAGGATGGAACGATTCCTTGTTTAAATTTTCAATGTTGAGTGAATCGTTAAGACTTTTCTCGCAAAAAAATTGATGCACAGTGACGAGTCACATAGCATTTGTTGACCAACTAAGGCTATGTTTGTTTGGTTTTTTGGATGGTTTTTTAGATTATTTTAATAATAAATGTCTCATTCTAGCATATCTTTTTACATTTTTAATACAGTTTTTTACATTTCTAATACAAAAAACACTTAAAAACACACATTTAAAAAACGAAATAAACATACCCTAAAATGGTATTAAGCTTCTTTTTTCCAAAGACCGAGTGACTACAAAATCTTAATAATGTGTACATTATTCTTTGGGAGTAGCAGTAAGTAATGGTAGTTTAATTGGACTTATTCTAACACTATCTCCATTCACAAATAGATGTTGTTGGAGAGATTTCACAAAATTCAAAAAGACAATAGTTATCTTGTTAAAATACTATAATATCATCATTTACTCTTAATACAATTGTAGTGCCAATAACATTTAGTTCTAATACAATTCTACATTAAACATTATTATAGTTTCCAATATAAGGGTAGTATTTGAAAATTTTGACAAAATTTGTCTCGATTTGTGATAACGACATCTATTTGTGAATGGAGGGAGTACCTTTTACGTCCCGATATAATAGATCATTTTAAAATTTTCTTTTTGGTGTTAATTATACTAAAAATAAAGATCTAAATAGAAAAATCATTTAAAAGGAAATGGATGATAAAGTAGTCTCCTTATTTCAATATATATATGTATATATATATATATTGTTAAGTTAAATAAAAAACAAATAAATTTTATCCAAATGATGGAGTATTTATTAGTTTTTGGACTTGACCCGTTATATTTTCTAATCTTCAACATCACTGTTCACGGAAGCTTAATACAAATTGAAACTGGGACCAACCACGCGAGGTGAAAAGTTAAGTGACAATTAATTAGGAAGTTCGTTCCTCTTTAACTAGGTCTCGAATTTAATTTTTTTTTTTTACTAAATATTCCATCCATTTCAAAATATAGATTGTTTTAGACTTAGAAAAATATTTTAAAATGTAGGTTGTTTTACGATTTCAAAGTAAATTAAAGATTAATTTTCTAACTTTGCCCCTGATAAATGATAATGATCACTTTTTATATAGTTTTAGTTATAGTTCTAAAACAATTAACGATTGGTAAAATAGATATACAAATTAATTATTGAATGATTGTGTCTTTAGTTTACATGCAGAGGCTAAAGTGATTTACATCTTGAAACAGAGGGAAGTAAGTATAGATGTATAATTGTAATATGTTGAATATCTTCTAGTCGCACAAAGTGTATCCATTCCGGGTCCAACACTAATATTTCACACACCCAGAGTTCTGGAGCAAGAAACTAAAAAGACAGAATACAGGATATGAAATCCTCTGACATATGCCGTTGTCACTACATCAATCATGCATATTCTTCTAAAGTAGTCTAAAACCTGAAATCTTATACTAGTTGATAATGAATACATCAGATCACATTTTCTCACTGTATGCAATCAGCTCTAATTTGTTTCATCAGGGCGGGTCAAAATACTGTAAGATTGAGATCACACCATTTGTGTGCCAACATTTCATATCATATCTGTATAGCACCCTCGAAAATCAGGCATACTACACATGAACTAACGACCTCTCTATCACCTCATTCAATTCATTACCAATCTTAATCACCTCAACTAACCCATTAAATTGACGCAACCCATGAGTTGTATTTGGCTGTCACGTTGTCAACTTTTAGTTACAGTAATAAACGTGATTCCAAAATAAATACTACTACTATTATACTAGTCCACACAATGATTTTTGATATACATTAGATTATTTTTTGAGACAAAAAAAAAAAATAATGTATAACACGCGTACGTCAATTTGAACGAATAATCATTCTGATTGCTGAAGAAAAATTTCACACAAATAAAGTAGGAAACATACGAGAATCTTTCACAGTGCCAACAACTTTCTAACCAAAAAAGTTCCCAAATCCTTCAAAAATGCACCAAAGGCAATCCATTCCTCCACAACTCTTCCTTCAACCTTATGATCCGCCATATCTTGAACCAGCAGCCACATTGCCGTGCCGATAACGAACCCGAAAATTAACGGCCCTGTAACAACACTCTTGGACATTGACCTTGTCCATTTCCCAGTGAATTTACTTGTTACTGCGGCCTCAACTACCAGGCACACCCCATGAAAGATGAAAAACATCGTAATTCTAAACGTGGGCCAGGTACGACCCAAATAGTACATCAAAAGTTCATGAATAAAGGCCGACATGAAAAAGGTCGCAATTAAAGCATTTACTAGAGCCCACTTATGCCCAACTTTCCTTGATGTTGAGTAGTTATAAATGGGCCAGAACACAACTGTACGCAGATTTTCGGAAGCTACTCTATTCCACCTTCGACCCCAAAAATCCTTCAAAGAAGTAGATTTAAGAGGATTGTTGAAGGGCGATTCGAGTTCTACACTTAATAATATTTCGCCAATTAATGTTACAACGCTAAGCATAAGGTCTAATCCAGAATAAATGTACATAGTAGAGCACAACAAGAAGACTTTTCGATGCAACCGATCCCTGTTTTGGCCCAAATAGAGCAAAATCGCTACGCCGATTGCGCAGTTAGCAAAATGTAAAGGGTCTCTAATTTGTCTTTCCCCTTTCGGAACCTTGTTTCGTTGGATGTTAAGTGGGAAACAAGTGAAGAGCACAAAGGGGATTAAGGAAAGTGATGGTGGGCCGGATGATAATGGGCCGGTGCCGAAGGCCAGAAGGAGGAGCTTAGAGTTGGCAAGCCAAGAAATGAAGAAGAAAGTTGGACAGCCTAAATGGACTGAGTTAAGCTTGAAAGGCAACACGGTAAAGAGAAAAATTACTGGCAGAAACATGACCAGCCTTACCAACCCTTCCGGTGCAGTTTCGGCCACATAATAACAGTAGATAGCAAGTGTGAAAATGGAGGCCCAAATCATGAAGAATGTGCCGATTTCTCCATCCATGGTCAAGAATCCAAAGATTTTTTTATTATTTTTTTTTTCTCCTCCAAAATGCCTTTCGAGAGGGGCTTAGAATTGACCTTGACCCTTACCGATGGAATTATATAAAAGAGGGACTTGAATCCATCCAAACTGGGGGGCTGTAATCATTTTTCCGGAATGTGAGAAGAATTCAAGGTTGCCCAACAACTAGATTTCAGCTCAGTATATGGTAAAATATGTTTCGTGCCTCTGAGCCAAACTAAAAGTCTAAAAGGGAAATGTATGCATAGCTTTATTGTCGGTGCATGCATGTTAATACATACTTTCTTATTTAAAAGAGAAATTTATTATATACAATATATAAGTTTATCAAGGAACACTACATAAAGATTGGTAATACGCTAAACTATTAATATTATTGTTTTAAGGAAATATCTTGTTTTAGTATCTTCTTTTACACCTTTTTAAACCTCATGTCAATACGCATAGGGAGAGCTGCAATGGTATGTCCATTTCATAAATTGATTGAAATTGAAAGGCAACATCAATTTCAAAAACAAAAACATGCACCTTCCTTTCGATGGCTAATCACGAATTCATGATCGTAACTTTTGCCCGTGCCCCTTATTTAAGGCCTTCTTTTAAAAAACGAAAATATCATTCAGATAATTTTTCTTCTAAACATTGAAGGCTAACAACTATATCGAGATATTTATATTCCCTCATTCTCATAATAATGTGGAATGGTTAACTAAATAATAAATATATGAAAATATGACTCGACATGATTAATAGTGAAGAAAAATTATCTCAATAATATTCAATCAATAGATTTGTTTACCTATAACCTAATGTATAATCTTCTATAACATAAATGTACCTTCAGACCAAAAATAGACAATTTTCTTACAACTTGGTTCACTATGAAGCTCTACTAGTGTATGTTGTTGAATTGGAAGGTTGTATCATATCCAAAGCCCTACTCACATCCCTAACAAAAGCACCTAATGCAGCATATTCCTCAAATGCCCTGACGTCAGCATTATGCCTCAACATTTCCGGCAGAAACAGCCAAAGTCCGGTGACCATAACAAACAGAAAAACCAAACCCGTGGCGACAAACCTCGGCAACCGCCACCGGTCGTTAACAATCCTCTTCACCGCAATCTCCACCACAAGACAAGCCCCGTGGAGCAAAAAGAACCAAGTAGCTCTCCACGTGGGCCAAGTCCGGCCCATATAGTAAAATATCAGCTCGTGCATCAGGGCCGATACGACAAATGTAGAAAACACCGCCGGAACTGGGGCCAGCTCACGGCCCAATACCTTCGCGGACAATTTGTGGACCGGTTCGTATACGGTAGGGCGTAAGACACGCGTCACCATGATGTTCCATCTGCGTCCCCAGAAATCTTGCAGAGAGGTCGATAACAGAGGTTCTTTGAAAGTCGGTTCCAATTCTGCCCCCAATGTTACCCTTGCAATGGTTGCAACTATTGCTAGAATGATTTCCAATGCAATATAGATATGGAAACAATACATAATACAAATGATGAATGGATGGATAAATTCACTGTAATCATACAACCTGATCATGGAAGCCAGGATAATCCCTTTTACTGCATAATTCAAGATCGATTTTTGACCAACCTTTTTGCTACTTTTTGCATTTGGGACTGATTTTTGGTCACTTTTAACACTTACTTCAGATGGGTTTGTTTGATTGGATTGGATTCGGATTGGGAGGGAAGCAATTGCGAGAAAGCGTGGGAGGGAAATGGAAGGGTCGGAAAGAGGGCCAAGATGGAAGGCAAACATGATGAGCTTGAAGTTTGCAAGCCAAGCTACAAAGAATGCAGATGTGATTCCAAGATGTAAAGAATGGAGCTTTAGTGGAAGAGCTATGAAGAGGCAGAGTACAGGAAGGAAAATCAACAGTCTGGGGATGCCTTTTGGAACAATCTTTGCAGCCAAATAGCAGTAGAGCAAAGAGATGTGAACAGTGAGCCATACCTTGATGAAATTAGCAATTTCTCCTTCCATCCAATACAGCATCACATTCTTTATGTCTCTCATCTCATCCTGATCCATCTTCTAAAATATCCCTTTAAATCGATACCAATTGCCAATTGGATATGTATATTCAAGTGAAATGAAACGCAGAAGATGAAGACAAAGTTGTCTGTCTTAACTGAAAACAAAGTTGTTGGTGCCAAAACTGTCTTAACAGAGAACAAGGTTGTTAGAGGAGAAAAAGAACAAGGAATGGCACTTCAAGGAAGCTGCAAGAGGGAAGAGAAGAAAGAAGAGTTCAAACTTCAACGCCAAAAGTCCGAAGCTTTGGCTGGGACTAGTCACTATTTATTGATTAGTCAACGTCTTTCTTTTAATCTTTTCCAATTTCCATACGTAGCAACTCACCAAAGCCCCAATAGAGATTTTGACGTGAAGAAGACAATAACAAGTTGTGAAATTCGTGGAGGAAATATACTCCATATTTTCTAGAAATTACCTTATAATGGGAAAGAAATATCTTCCTGGACAGTTTTAGGGTATGTTTGTTTCATTTTTTAGTATGTGCCTTTAGGTGTTTTTTGTATTGAGAACGTAAAAAGATGTATTGGAAATGTAAAAAGATATGTTGGGATTGGACAGTTATTAACTTTTAGAAGTACCACCAAATCCACCTTTTATAGTTGCCGTGGTCATGTGTTTGCTTCATTCTACCTGTGGTTTTAGTTGTGTTCTAGCTCCTTCCATCAGCTAAAATTAAGTTTCATTCGTTACCGATTTATGAAATCCAATCCCTACGAATTACGAATCAATGTAAACATTTTCCGGCAAGTCTAGTTCTGCTTCACCGCAAGGAGTTGACAACTGAAGTACAACCTCATTCGCCACTTACAACTTTTTTTTTTAATTTTTATATGCATTAAAATCCATTTTGCAAAGAATTAACAAATTGTGAAGATGTTCTAATTAGATCCCATGTTTAACCAAGTACGGTTAGTGACCGGCATAATTAGACAACCTACCTTATTGTCTGAATGGAAGTCTATAATTTACGGGCGTACCACGTCTCTGCGATCCAGAGTCAACAAAGACACGTTTGTTTTTCCCGAATCCTTGAGGAAATTTGTTTTACAGTCAACGCCAATTAGTCATTCATAGTCCACTCTGTCTTCTACACATAAGGAAATAATTCTTTGATGTGCCGCTTTGTTGCCCTCCATTGCATTTGGAGCATACCCTGTGCTCTCTATTTGCGTGATCACTTTCTCCATTCGCTCATTGGCTAATTATGGTTAAGCCAATGACTATTGCGGTAAAATAACAATTCCCCCCGACTGAGGCAATCTATCTACCTATGTGTGCATAGCTAGGAAGACTTTAGAGATCATAATTTCAAAAAATAATGGGTAAACAGATTACTGCGTATCATACTATCTATAAATCAAGTATTCAACATTTTCATCATATATAATGTGAAATTCCAAAAGCTGACTAAAGATTTTCTTCAATATGGAAGCTTCCAACCTTGAATGCGCATTGTTCTTGCACAATAGACACGTTCACATTCACCCTAGGATTGTGAATTAAATTGTTAGCAAATGAAGCGGTCCCAATCCACAAATTTAGAATAGGAAAACCATTTTAGACCTAACCCACTCTCATTTGGGACCGATAAACAGGAAGAACCAGATCTGATTGTCCAAAATCATGATCGCTGAGTATACATTACTTAGATAAGGAAAGTTCTTTCCAAAAAGTAAACAGCACTTCGAGCAAGAAATTTAGAACACAGCTGCAGACTTGCACTAAGAACAGGAAATTTTATAGTAACTAAAGGATAAACTATACCTACTTTCTTCCTAATGAGCACATTTATCAAGTACTCCGGTAAGGCAGTGACTAGTATTTCTTTTTGGACTTGTAACTGGTAACAAAATCTCACAAAATCATAAAGGCAAGCACTCAAAAGGGTCGAAAACTTTATTCTAGAAAGAAAATAGAAGTAACCTATAAACCATACTAAAGTCTGTCTTCATCCAAACTAGTAAGCCAATTCAGCCGTCACTGTCTCGCCGATACCTCATCCTGGCCATCTTAGGTCGCACAATTTTCGTCACTGTCTCACCGTTATCTCCAGCATCTCCATTTTCTTTTCTTTAAATCATGGACTGAGCATTAATTTCCCTCACTACCTCCAGTTCTCCTGTTGAACATAACATAGGATGTTAATCCATATCTAACTCCCCAAAAGGAAAAAATAAATTGTAACTGAGAGAAAAGTTAATATAAACGGCATAATAAAAGTAACCTGAAAGCACTTGTGTATGATGCTGCTAGTTTTCTTTGAAGTCCGGAGATCCGTATGTAAAGTATTAAGTAGCCATGACATAAACTCAACTGGGTCAGACTGTTGACCAATCCAAAACCGTTTTTTACTGGTTTTCATAACCGCTTACAAGAACTCATGAGAACTAACCTGCAAAAACTCGGAACATTAAAATAAAAACCAAGGACCATAGAAACCTCCTCATTAATATTGCACTTAACCTTACCTGAATACCTGTCCCTTGAAGTTTCTTGCATACCAAATTTTTCGTGTAAGCTCTCCAAACCGATGAACAAGCGGAGATTTGCTGTGCTGATAGTTCTCTAGGATAAGGAAAAAATTCCTCAGAGGAGTAACTCGCAATAAGGATTGAATAGTCACATTAACAAAATAGGTCTCCTTGATGTTATTCAGTCCCACCTGAAGATTCCAAAATGGGGGGAAAAACATCAATGAAAAATCCAGAATAAGACCTACTTAAAAATGGGAGAAAATAAAGTCTTGAACAAACCATTCCGGGGAGATAATCTGATCCGTCAAGAGCCCTAGACCACTGCTTATTCTTGTAAAGCTGCTCAACTTGTTCCCTAGAAAACCTGTACCCCAATGGCACAAAAAGAGCGGGGTTAGAAAACCATAGAGAAAGGAAATTTGGAGAAATAATTTTCACAAAAAAAAAGAAAAGAAAAGAAAAAGAGTCTGCAAAAAGCAAGGAGACAAACCTCGGATTACGAGCATGTCGTATATCATCCAGTGATTGGTCAATAATTTCTTAGCCATCAGGGAGGCAATAAACTTTCTCTCTCCGAAGATTAATGTACACATGGTGTCATGCTTCCAGACTGTGAGAATATATACATGGGATTTTTGCCCCCTCCCTTGAAAGTACTTCCCACAAGGCAAACATGCATAAACATTCAAATTGGAGAGGGAAACTGAGCAAAATTTCTCAAAGTCAAAATCCAAAACCTGCAAGAGGATTGAGACAATTATTATCTAATGTTGAAACGACATCATTACAGGTTCGAAAACCAAGCAAAATCTAGGATCCACTTCAAAGTTGGACCAAGTGTTCCTCCACTTTTGATCCGTCCATTGATTGGAAAAGATACTTTGCTTCGATTATCAGCATACTGGGCTGGTGAGTTACAGCAAAAGCAAAATAAATGAAGACAAAACACAAATGGTAGGGGAAAAGAAAACCTAGCAAACTAGCAAAGGGAAGAAGCGTGACAATAAGAATAATAAACGGAGAGCGACCAATCGAACGTTGAATGAAATTACCTGTCGATTAAATGTATCAAGATAAGGGCAATCCCTCCTCAAATCAATAGACCGATTACGGTTCCTGACATTTCCGTTTCCAAAATGCTCTTCCTCACCATCATCGTCATCGTACGAGGCCAGTGGAAGTACTGCATTTTCAACAACTGAAGCCAGTGGTGGTGCCTCTCCCCGTACCCCAACAATTATAAACCCTAGAATACCACTAATTATACGCAGAGGAGGGACTAGATTGTGAGCGGGAGAAAATTAAGGATTTGGAAACCCCATGAACTTTGGTAGGGTTCAATTCGAATTCTCCAGATGAATTTGCTGATTGAATTGGGGCTTTTTTCTTTAAGGCTTTGATCGATTGTGATTCCGCGGGAGGAACCGTGAGTGGAACTTTGGTATCTCAACCAAAATGATTTATGGGCCTTTCAGCCCAATATCAGTATAGGGCTTCAAATAACTTAAGCCTAAAACAAATCGCTCCAACTTGTTACAGAAACTGGAAAGCGAAAACCCAATTTTAAACTAGCCATAATAAAATTCCTGTGGGAAAAATAGGAATCTTTTTTTTACTTTTTCTTTTTCTTTCATGTATAATGAATAATGAGAACATTACAATGGTGGATAATTGAAGAAAAGTATATTTCTGATACTACAAAAAGGTTGCGCCTGGAGTCTGGAGATATTTTGTGTTTGGTTATGTGATCACAGTATTAAGTATGACTGAAATGAAATAAAATAAAATAAAAGTGACATCTATAAAATAATACTTAGATAGCTAAAACAGTAGTAATAGTCATTGTTTATTTTCTATTATATTCCTTTTACTCTATTAAAGCAGAAAACAGGATGCTGATGTGGCAATTTTTTATTAAAATGTTTTGGCTCCAAATGCACCATATTGCATAAACCATTCTGCCACGTGTCACCCCTTTTAAAAACAAAAAATATATTTACAATATTAACGAAGAGATCAGATGGCCATGTTCATTCAAATTTTGAATTTGACAGTGAATGAAACTTTCCTTTTCCACTTATTTAGGACTTTCAAAAAAATTAATTTTTGGTCAATCAATTATTTTCATAAAAAACTAAATTCATTCCTAATTAGTTTTGATTATTTATATATCAATTTATTAGGTGGGAGGACGCCCCCGGACATTTGCCCGGGACAAGCATCTAGTATATATATATAAATAAAAATTTTTATACTTTTTTATGCACTTACTCAGTCGCAAAATTATTCCCAGCAAATATAGTGAGATCAACTGATCATTTAGTAAAGGAGTAAGACAGTAATTGTAGTGCAATTGTTGAATTTCAAAATTAGAATTTTAACAAAAAGTGGGAAGAAGTTCGTTTTTGTTCTTGGAGCCAGATTTGATTAAATTGATGTCAAGAATTGTTGCGAATTATTCAGTGCAAAGGAAACAAGGAAGAGAAAATATACTAGCAGGGGATTGAACTGGCAAGTGAGAAAAGATTGTGTGTAACAGGACAAGCTCAAGTTTATTGTGAATTAACACTTTCGGAAAAACAATAACCTTACACTTGTGCCAAGAAAAATGAGCAAATAATAACAGTAAACACAAGAAGCTAGCAGCTAACACCCCTGGATAATCAATCAAACAAATCATGGATTAGAAATCCATTTCTTGCTTTCCATTTTTCTCTTCCATTTCTTGTCCTTTTCTCTTCCTCTCCTCCTTCAGAAACCTTGAAGCAAGACTGGCTTTAACTAAGTCTATAACCAAAACCAAGAGCTATTTTATGAAGCAATGAAACTATATATTTTGGCGAAAAATGAAAGTGTTCCTCTCAATCTTTGATTGCTTGCCATTCTTTCTTGATTTCAAATGTGTAGTTGATCTCCAAGTAGCACTTATTATCGTCATCAAGAAACTGTTCAAAAGGAAAAAAAGAATTAAAAAGGCAACATGTAAGAGAACACGAATATGCACGAGTCTCGTATGACATATAATTGCTGCCAGTATCATTTGTAGCCAATCTCGGCAAAGTGAAAATAACTTGACACACAATTGAAATGACAGATCAGGGATATAGCTATGTAAATGCCACATCTTATTTTTAATGCATTAAAATCTAAAGATAAGGAAAAAGAAATGACAAAAAGATGGTCCCGTAGTTTAAGATGAGTAATTTCACCATGTGCTCAGCTTATCAAAGTGACAAATTTTCATCAATTCAACAATGAATGTCATTCATTGGAAGGCTATACTTTATATTCTGGAGTAACAAATGCTACCCTAACAACCTCAACAACACATGAAAAGCACCAGAGGACACTTGCTTTTGAAAGTAGAGATGTGTCATCTTATAAGGTAAGCAAGATTAATGTAACCATATTTCCTCAATCGTAACAAAGAAAATGTAAGGGCAAGATAATAGCTAGCAGGTAGTTGATATTCACCTTCGTTCGAGCTGAGTATGATCCTCTGGCAAACATGCCCGAAGGGGTTGTCTCTTCTGGCATTTCATGCGTATAAGGCTCCAGCTGCGGACTAAAGGTCCCGATCATTTGTTTTGTGCCGTCCACTGAAAGCAAAATTGACGAAATCACATTCAGCCCCGTTTACAAAAAATGCTTCTCGATAGCCTTGATAACAATGTAGATAGAGAGTAAAGGGGACTGTTACCTTTAATACCAGTTTTCCAGACTGTGTTGGTGTATTTGAGGCCCGATACGATATTATTGTTGACCTGGAAGGTGAACTTTAGACTGTAGCGGCACCCTTCTTTCAAAACAAACCATGGTCCTTTGGGATTTCCATCCTCAGGGATTGGAAGAAAGATATCTTCTCTTCCAGGAGATTTGATTGCGAGACTCAAGATCCTCACTTCGGGATCCAGAGTTTCTATTTCATATAATAACCCATCAGCAAGAAGAAAATGTAAGAATTACATTTTGCTGATATAATATGTAATTATTACTGGCAATTGTCAAGTGTCCACCATTTCAACTCAAAGGCAGAAAAGTAATTATGTTCTGATGAAATTATTTACGTTTAAAAGAAAAAGAAAGGAAAAAAACCGTTGGCACCAGTATGAGGAATAAGAAAATGAAATGAAACAGTCTACTGCAGCTACATTTTTTCTTACCCTAGAGTTTTCAAACAACAAAGTTCCTAACTTTACAAAAGTGAAAGTGATATCACTTTAGTGGGTATGTTCAAATTCTGAACTTTAGCAATAAGTAAATTAGAAGTATAGTAGCTTTAACCCCAGATGGCTCAAAACTGTAATAATTACAATATGAAAGGCTTTTACCCCACACAAGAACCATCAGCGTATACACCTACACACGAAGCAAAGTTTTAAACATCATGCTGTCGAAATTCCCACAGCCGTAAACATTTACCAATTTAGGCCATAACTTGGTCACGGAAGCTGTTATTTACAAGATCCTCAATCAATATAAGGCAGATAAACGTTATTGTCTCATAATATGTCTTCAACAATTTTATCTTTAACAGTGCCTAGAACTATTTGAAATCAAATTCTTGACTGAGCTATCTGAAAAATTCGATTAAGCAAGAGTTTAACAACAGCAAACAGAAATTTACCTCCAACAGAATTGATATCAACACTCCCAAGAAGTTGTTCCTTCCACCTCCTCAAACTCTCATCATCCTACATTGCATGTAATTCTTAGATTTAAATACCGCACTAACCATTTAATGACACAAAACCCAAACAAAGCGAAAAGAAGAAACAAAAAAGAAAGGCGAGAATGCATTGCAAAAGAAAACATGAAATTAGAAAATGGAGAGGTGGTAAACCTTATCTTTCTCCTGGAGTTCTTTGAGGGTAAACTGAGGACCCAATTGGATATTATTCCCATCAGTCTCATCATCATCCTCATCTTCTGTAGTGTACATAGAGCTCTCACTCATCTGCCTGTTAATCTTTTCAACAGATTCTTGTTCAATCTCAGGGTCAGCTGCTGAATCTGCACCCTTCATCTTCTCATCATTATTATCATCAAATCCCATGTTGCTGCTGCTTGCTTTGGAACTCGAAACAACCCCAACAGCCAAAGACATTAACAATCACAACCGCATTCAAAAAAAAAAAAAAGAACCAACAAAAAACCCAAAGAACCTTCAAATTCTCCCCCCTCTAATCAACCACAACAACCCGTAAAAAAAATGTTTGCCAATCTTGGCTCCGACAATTCTACCAAAAGAAAAGCTCTCTCAGCCCCGCTAAATTCTGATTAACAATTAGATAAAAATGGTTTCTTTGAGTGAGAAGAAAACGAATCCAAGAAAATGTGATAAAGGGGCAAGAATTATTTTTTAAAAAAGTAGAGGAAAATTTGGAGGAAAACCCACAAAAGGACGAAGGATGATGACCCTTGAATCAAGAAAAGACAGGGAAGAAGTGATATAATGAAGGAAGGGAGATAGATGAGGTTGGGTTTGTAATTGTTATCTTTTGTTAGTTTTTTGTTTGTTTGCCTTTTTTTTTCCCTTTTGTTTGAGGAAAATTAAGCAGAGGAAGGAATGTTAGGAGACAGAGGAAATGGGAATTGAAAAAAGGAAACGGTCATGTGGTGATCCGGGGATTGTGAGTTAAAAATGAACTAAAAATCAGAAGGAGAAAAAAAAAAAAAGAAATTGAATGAGAGAAGAAAAGGTGTGGGGGAAGAGGAAGATCGTGAGGAGCACTAATTAGAGAAAGGGAAGAAGAGAGGGAAGATGATGACCCACAATTCGAGGAGGGGTTGTACACATGACTGCTTAGGATTGATTGGTGGATTAGATTTTAGACCTAAAACTAATTTCTTTTTTTTTTTTGACCTTTTCTATTTGGACACTCCTCGTTTTTGGATAAAATCATGTCCACTCTCTCTCTCTCACACTCACCTTCCTACTGTTCAGTTCATAATAAAATCACTAATCTGATTCCAATTCTTTTTAGCAAAATGCATACTTTGTACCTCGGATTAGGGGTGGAAGGGTGTCAATTTCTTATACCACCGCACAAAAAGACAATCTGATACAACACGATACGATTAACGAAATTTGAGTTTTTATTACATTTTTATTCCAATACTAAGTAAGAAGATATATAATACGAAATGGACATGATATCTCAGATCGACACTCATTGTATATTGTGTTCATAAATTGGGAATGGAAGTTTTTATTCCCCAAGGTTAATCAATTTTTCATCTTTTGTAGTATCAAAATAAAGAAGTGATGTTAATGACTGTTTGCGTAGTATATTCTCATACTTCATGTTGAACTAAACAAAGTATGCTGGTGTGTATTTATATAGGAAAGAGAGACAAAAATGAAAAATGCTTTCTCTTCCAAGTACGGAGGAACGTGAAATCGATTTTTTACACATTCAACGGAGTAACTGTTGCTGTCCTATCAAATGTTAACCCAACTAATTAACCGGCATTCAAGGAGAGTGACAGAATCAATTAAAAAATAAATAAATAAATTACTACAACCAAAACTATATGACTTTTTGTGATTTGTTTGGTACTAGAATATACGGATACATCACGCTTTTGACATTTGGAAAGCAGCCACCAATGTGTGTTTGTTGTTCATTTTGTTGCGTATACTTTGTCGTATATATCATCCCTGTATCCACTAGCAGTAGTTACAAAAGCTTTTAAGTCTTTTTACATTTGCGTTCTCAGCTTTTCAGAAAAAGAATTCGATGGCTACTCCCAGACCAGAAAGGGGAGAGACTGTTGCTTGGATGAATGATTTACTTGGGAAATGCATTTTTGGCCCAATGATTTCGTACCACGTTGACCTTAGTTATATAAAACTAATGAGCCCATACATAAAGATCCCGACGATATAATCCTACTACTCAGTACTTAGGATAAATGAAATGCAATCATTTGTAGCCTCTACGTGGTAAATAACATCTCCAACATTTGAGGGTCCAATGATACACATTTCTAGAACGGTACACATGTGGCATGACTCGGGGAAGGACGTACGTAAAAAGTTACCGCTGGCTATCATATCATATATCAATCCCATCCCCCAACACAAAAAAGACCAAGAGAATGAAGAAGCAGGCTAGGTCCCGTTTTGACCTATATGGTTTATGTCATTATTATTTATTATAGGCTTGTTGCCATCATTGAAAAGGGTCCATCCGATGTAAATTCATGTATAACTGCTGCTAGCTAGGCATGTTAGCTTGTTAGGTTAATTAGTTACATTAATGAATGCTTTGGTTTGATTAAAAGAGTGCTGCCCTTTTGGCAAAGCTCTTGGTGTGTGCAATGAAGTTTGTATTACTTCTCTAGATAAATGATGTACATGATTATGCGAATTATTACATCTAGAGTGATTACATGTCATTTCACGCGACCCCATCAAAGAAAACATGTAAGGGTTCCTAGAACAGTCGAGCTTTCCTTAGTGAAAAACAAATTAAACAAGAGACAGAAAGATGACAGTAGAAATTACTTCTGTTTCATATGCATTGTTCAGAATACAGTATCAACAACAACCATGCAATCTTCAGGTTGAAAAGTTTCGTAAGCTAACAAGTAACAACGATGAGGATTATAAACATGAGTCACTTACAGAGTTTTCTCCCATTCAAGGTTGCTATACATACGATACCGTAACAATTAAACAGTAGTGGTTTATCGTTCCAAACTTCCAGTATATATAACTGGACATTGGCACAGCATCATGATTCATGGGCAGGGCTCTGCCGCCAGACCCGTGCTCATCATTGTCCATCATACATATGCTTTCATATCATCTATCTAACACATGATCAGGATAAGATGTTTAACCTAATTGCTTAACTTTATTGTCAAGCTTACATATAAGAGTAAATGGTGTACCAAAACTATTACTTAACTATATAAACCATCAAAACTTAGTTTAACAGTAAAGAACTGCTACAGGTGAACAATATTCGTTTTGATAATTAACTGAGTTAGAAAGACAAACAACATAAATAAACAGAGGAATCTTCATCGGCTCATGATATATGGACCATGAGGCAGAAGCCCCAGCACAATGCTTTGGTTTCTACAGCATAGCATCAATTTTTTATGCACTCAATGAGCCGTGATACACAAGATCCCATTGGGATAAAAGGATAAGAAGCAAATTATAAAGAAAATCACAAGAAAGTACGAATTAAACACAGAAACAAAGTGGTGAAGTGTGATTAGTGGACATAAATCTGTATTCAGTGAAGAAACTTCGATTCTGTAACTGTCTAGTTTTCCCAGGGGCACCTCAACAATCAAAATTTGTTACAAGACACATCTTTCCTCTTTTTTCGCAAGCTGAAGTACAAAATAATATGAAACTAAACAGTCTAGTTAAAAGGATGGCACCGTAATTATGTAGGCATTTGGGATGAGTAATCAATCACTTCCCCATTTCTTCACCACACTCTGTCTAGCAGAGACGTGCGTGGAAACTTCCTCTTCCTGAACTTTACTCAAGTTGAAACTACTAGCTGGATTTATCTTCTTTGTAACTAATGAAGTTAAGAAGGTGAGCCCATCCCTTGTTTTCCGCAGAGAAAGCAATAAAGGATTCAATACAACAGCGAGCATCACGTCACCCTTAGCAACGATCAGAAACTGTAAAAAAGAGGCATAAATTACATAGTAAGAGATGGAACATGTGACAAACAAGTTGAAAAATCTACTATGTGAAGCACCACAAGGTGTCTGAATCAAGAACTCACCACGGTGACGATGCCCAAAATTGTTAGACCTATCTGTTGTGCTTCCTGCCAGAAATGGTCACCGTCACCAAACCATCTACTCCATCTTCCAAACCAACCTCCTCCACCAATATCACCACCTCCACCTGCCTCCTCTCTTCTCTTTATTTCTTTGTCCCATTTCTCAAACTCAGTCTTCTTCCCACCAAGGGCACTTTCTAAAGCTTTTCTAGCCTGCTCCTGCTGAGAAAATTCAACATCTAAGCCAGTCAGGTAGAAAAGGCAACTATGAAGACAGAAATGCTTAAAGAAAAAGGGAAAAAGAAAAGGTGAGACCAAAAATAAAGCCCCCCAGTTGAAATAGAAGCATCAATGCCGTCATGAATCTGTCTAGCAAGTTACTAACTTCAAACTAGCAAGTGCCTTTAAAGAACAATAAGTTATCTTCAAAGAGCTGAGCAGCAGTTTAAATTGCCCCCTCTCTCTTACACATGCAAAGATTGCATAATCATTTCAAGTAATCGCCTTAATCCTTCACAATTATCACCAACAACGCAATATCAATTTAAATTCCACGAAATGCTGATGGAACAGTAGAACACTCAAACTGAGTAGTCCAAATGCCTGCCATTGTAACACAAAATATCCTTTTCTGTGGATTTCTTAGCAGTCAGTTTAAGGTTTCCCACAAAGGGGTTACCCAGACTGTCACAGCTAAAAAAACCAAAAAAAGGTTCCTTACCAGTCCACTCCACAACTCTAACTTTGACAGGTTTAGAGAAAAAGAGACGAACAAGAGCAGTTGCTTGCACTCTCCTAGAATGTAAAAGAAATTATATTAACTAATATAGTTCTAAGACTTTGAAGCTGTTAATTTACTGATGACTGATTCCACAAGTGCCTCAGGAAACTTCCACAACACCTCCATAAGATTTTCCAATTTTCATTTCTTTGCTAGCAATAATCAATCTTGTTGGGGGGTGATTCTTCAGTAATCCGCACAAGCTTAAAGTTTAATATAATAAGAGGCACAATTAAACCCTCATGAACTTTAACTACCATTATCCTGTTAACAGCGGCCTGATCCTTCAAACCCACGAGAGCTTTACTACCGTTTATCCTATATGTTAGTCAACACCACAAAATGGAGTTCCTAGGTGGTCTCTCTCCGGTGTTTTCTTTCAAGAAAAACATAGAGATATAACATTATACCATTAAAAACGATAATAGGAGTTAAAATGCACTTGAGTTTCAACTACCATGCCATCCAATAGGCTCGGATAACTTAAGAGGTCCAAAATGGGCACGAAGATAGTCATTTCCACAAATTTCTTCCTAATAATTCAGAGAAACTAATGCCTGAAACTCTAAAATTTGACTGCAGAAAGTGCAAGGGAAAGCAAACCTGTTTGCGGTTATCAGAGAAGAGGCAATAAAATCTGGAGTTACAATTGAGGCTGCTCTGAAGAGAGTCCCAGCTGAGCTGACTACCATGTGGGTTGGCGCCGGCC
This sequence comes from Oldenlandia corymbosa var. corymbosa, assembly GCA_949775105.1. Classification (NCBI taxonomy): domain Eukaryota; kingdom Viridiplantae; phylum Streptophyta; class Magnoliopsida; order Gentianales; family Rubiaceae; genus Oldenlandia; species Oldenlandia corymbosa. The sequence goes on along the minus strand of CATKSE010000001.1, from coordinate 557,779 downwards.
GATACCGAGTCGCGGTGGTTGTAGGTCTGGTGGCGCTGTGACAGCGGAGTTGCCGGCCACTGGGTGAGAACCTGCGCCATGGTTTCTGCAATTTGGTCCTTTACTAGTTTTATTTCCACCAATGCCCTTTTTCTGTTTTTTCAACGAGACGACGATGTCGTTACTCCAAAAAAAATAATGGATTGTATTTGGATTGGAGACTTTCCTTGTTTTGGCCCAAAACATAATTTGGAATAAGCCCATTCCCGAATTTGAGTAGAGAGTTTTTTTCTTCTTTTTTTAAATTATTATCTTTTTTGGGAGAAAGTCTGTTATTTATTATCTTCCAAAGACAAAATTATAATCAGTTCTATAGTGAAAATTCAACGGTAACCTGTGCGACACAAAGTAAACTTAACGTAGTTTAAGTCTTTTCAAACTATTAATAAAGATCCTAATGCCTTCATAAAAATAAAAAGAAATTCTGTAGTGCAATCAATTGAGTTTGCTCTTCTTATTTAAATGGATACATGATTCAATTTTTAAATTGTTTAGATTACTGATTGAATGGTTCAGTTGATCTACATATATAGTCACCTCTAAAAGTTAGTTACAATTAAAATCAAAGTATGAGTACAACAAGAAAATAACAATACCAAGATTAAAAAAAAAAAAAAAAAACCACCAAGTTTGTTTGTTTCCTTTTCTTGATGGTTGTTTTAAACTAATATATTAATAACTATTTTTTACATTTCTAATATATTTTTTTACATTTTTAATATAAAAATATTTAAAAACACACATTAAGAAAATAAAATAAACGTAAGCACATCTTCTGGCTAGCCATTTTATAGTGAAGTGCAACGTTGTTTATGATGATGAAAACGTGCAATAATTAAAATAACCACCAGATTCTACGGTTTGACTCCGTTGTCCAAGTGCCTTCTACGTGATGAAGAGGGTTTTATTTACCAGGGCTTCTTGCGTTACTTCAATGAGAGGGTACATACCACACATCAATACATTATTATACATATTTCAATGAAATTAATTTTATAACTCGCCATACGGACCCAAGAGTTGGATAGGGTAGTAAAAATGAATATTTATTCGGTTAATTTCCTTTTTCATAACAATCCTAGTGTATCATGCATGTACCAATGTAGGAAATATTTGAAAGATGCGGTACTAGAGATAGGAAGTCCATTTCAGAAGGCAAAGTATGGGATGAGATTGTATGAATACATGGGCAAAACAAGAAATTCGGTGTGAGATTTGACCAAGCAATGCAGTCGATGGGAAGTGATATTATCAGGTATACCCTTCAATCATACAAGGGAATTTAGAATTTAAAGGAATTAGTAAATGTTGGTGGTGGAGTTGGGTCTACACATCATATGATTGTTTCCGAATATTCTTCGATCAAAGAATCAACTTTGACTCGCTCAAGTGATAGCAAAAGCTCCTACTTAGCTAGGTATGTAAATCCTATATTTTTATTTTTTTTTAATTTCATTATAGGATTATTACCGTCTATATTTTCATCTCATAACCTTGGAAAACTCTGATTATTACTACATTAACAAAAAGAGGCTATCCTCATGAAGGTCGGGCTACTAATCATCACAATCTCATAACCATCTCAATGTATACATTAATCGTCATTCGTCAGCTTGATTTCCATTCATTAATCAACAAGACATGGTTAATTTAATTTATTAGCATTTGCAGTTATAATTTATGATCCAACTTTATACATTGTTCCTTCGTCTTCTTGCGAATTGTTTTTCTCCAAATAGATGCAAAATGTTTGAAGGTTCTGAAGAAAAGCTGGAATGTGCTTCCCGATTCCGGCAAGGTGATCATTATTGATAATTTGATATGATTCCGGAATAAAAATGGAACAATATACTCTGTTTCTATTTTGAAGTTTTCTTGAATGATGTTATATCGAGTCGCTTACCATTAGACTTTTTTTTTTTTTTTTTTTGTAAACATAGAGTGTATTAAGACTACAAAGTTACAAAGTCACACGACGAGAATAGACAATCCCTAAAACGTCATGGTAACATTACTAACGGACCTCTAGTAATGACGAATCGATTCGTATTAATCCTCTTAGATTCGTTTTGATAGTTGGCGACAAAATTAAATTCCATATGGACATGACTAATATTAACAATCCAATTTCTATTTAAAAGCTCCCTGGTTGTCTTGACTCTTGAGTAGTCCTTCATGCGCGTACGGAGATCTCTCGGATTCAAAAATCATTGGGAGGATGCCCTGGTTATCAACTCCCGCTTCAATGCGTTTATATCCCAGATCCCAAGTCAAATTAAGACCTTGCAGTGATCCCGAAAGTTCAGCTCAAGTGATTGAACAATATAGTATTCCTTCCATTCCAAAATAAGTGTCGTCCTACACTTTGCATATAGTTTAAAAGACTCTTAAATAGGGTAATAAAATTACTTGAATATCTTCAACCAACCCCATTATAAAATTGTCCATCAATAGCATCAACTCTTTTGAGGTAATTTTGGAAACTTTTGATAAAAAGTGTATTGAAATGTGAGAACGATACTTATTTTGGAATTTCTCTATTTTGCTAAAATGATAATTATTTTGGAATGGAAGGAGTATTATATATTCATCAAAAAACCCTTCCTTACAATATCCTTTTTAACTGCTTTTACCTTTCGCCTTATTATTACATTATTATGATTTCTTTTTTCCTACTATAAATGTTCTAGAAATGGAAGAAAGAAAAAATGGACTAGGATATGTCATAGCCTTCTGCGATTCCAATATTACCCCCAGCTATCGGATAAGGTAGCACCAAAGAAAAATGGCAGCCTGGTCATTTGAAAGGGCATATAAAAAAAATAATAGAGAGAGAAAGACACGGACAAAGATAGAAGAGAGCGGGTCTCTGAGGGAAGAAGAAGAAGAAAGGGAGATAGGGAGGGAGGGAGGGGGAATTTGAATTAAACAATATAAATAGGGTTTTTTTGAATTCGCGTCAAATTGGAGCCGTTAACCACCGCAACGACGGCGATTGTTAAGCAGAGCGGCCGCCGAAGAGAATGGCATCGGACCATGAGATAGCGAAAGGCGTGGAGACTCTGCTGATGTCGTTGGACCCTAACGCCGTGACTTCCCTAGACGGCGTCGTTAAACAGCTGCAAGAGAAGCTAGGGTTCGACTTGTCCCACCGGTACGACTTCATCAGAGACCAGATTAATTACCACTACCACCGCCAACAGCAACACCGCCACCACCACCAACAGCAACAACAACAACTTCTCCTTCTCCGACAATCTCAGCAACAACAACAACAACAACAACAACAGCTGCTCCAGCAAGAAGACCGTTTTGTCCTCCACAATTTCCCGCAATACCCAATTAGCCCTCAGTTTCAGCCACAGCATCAGCAGCAACAACTTCCTCATCCTTATTATACTTTTCTTCAGCAGCAGCAACAACATCAACAACCACCACAACCCCAGCCACAACCTATTCCACAACCGCAGCCACCGCAAGCCCAGGGGCAAGGGCGGCGTCCTCGGGGTCGTCCTCCCGGACCTTCTAAAAAAGAAAGGTGCGTAGTTTTAACAGAAGTTGAGAGATTTTTAAGCTGTTTCGGGTGGGTTCTGTTCTGAATTATGGGTGAATTTGAGGTGAAGTTAATTTATTGGTGTTAATTCAGTGGTTTTTTTTTTTAATCGAAAAATCATTATGTCTTTGGTGAATAGTTTCGTTTGTTTGTGGTAATGCATGTTGAACTTCGTGTTTTGTTTATGGAATCGTTACTCCACTTGTTTGAAATGGAAGTTTGTGGGAGCAGCTTGTTTGGCTTGCTTTTATTGTTTCTTGAGGAGACGAAACGCAGTAAGTTCCTTTTTGAAAGCGAAATTCCAAATAGCTAGGTTGTTTTGACACGGGTGAATGATCTTGTATACAAGGATCTCTTGTGGTGAACATTCACGAGATATATCACTTGCACTTTTTGTTAATCATGTTTCAAAGTTGTGAACTTTACTTTTCTTGTTAAGGGAAAAAAATAATTGTTTGATTGTGAATATCAGTGGTTTTGTTATTGAGTTATTGTTGATTTTCCTTCTCATTTTGTGGCAGTAATCCGTCTGGAACCAAGAGAAAAGGTGGTTCGGGAGGTTTAAACAAAGTCTGTGGTGTTTCACCTGAACTTCAGGTGGTTGTTGGCAAGGCAGCTCTTCCAAGGACTGAGGTTTGCTACGTTCCAGATTCACTGAACCTATTTTATGTATTCATGTATCTTGTTAGTTCATTTAGCTTTCAGTTGATTATCCTCACTATATTGATCTCACCCGTTATGTTCCTGAACTCAGATTGTGAAGCAATTATGGGTTTACATACGGGAACACAATCTTCAGGATCCAGGTAATAAGAGAAGGATAATCTGTGATGAGGCTTTGAGATCAGTTTTTGAAACTGACTGCACGGATATGTTCAAGATGAACAAGCTGCTTGCAAAACATATTACATCTCTGGATCCTACAAGTATGTCACAAGAATATATATCTTATATACAGCTCATGCTTATTTTAGTCACTGCATCTTAATTATTTATTTGTCTTATCCATACAGAAGAAGCTGGTGAGGTTAAGAGGTTGAAGGTTGAACACAAGTCTGAAACAGAAACTTCTGAAGTTAACGAACCACCAGTTGTAATATCAGATGCCCTTGCCGATTTTTTTGGTACTGGGGAAAGAGAGATGCTTCAATCAGAGGCCTTGAGACGTCTTTGGGACTATATAAAGATCAACAATCTAGAGGTGGGCGGTTCATGTCCATGTTATTACATGTATAAATTGTTTAAAGTAATTAGTCGGTGGTTCGATGCTGTGCATGATTGTTTATTTTGGTTTCGTTTCCCCTCTGTGTGTAGGATCCTCTGAATACGACGGTGATTTTATGTGACGCAAAGCTTCAGGAGCTTTTCGGATGTGAAAGCGTCTCTGCTTCGGGGATACCTGAGATGTTGGCAAACCATCACATGTTCAGGCAGTAATTAATTATTGTGCATACTGGTTAGTTAATATGCTTTGGAGCAATTTTCCCCCATAATCTTTTCTACATTTCCTAGTTTATCGTGGAGCTTTATGGAGGATTTGTAAATAACAGGAATAGTTTGCTATTGTTTATGAATTTTAATTATCTAGATCACTGGATACAATTAGGCTATGTGGTGGTGGTAGTGACGATTTGATGCAGGTACTGTTGTGATACAGTGTGGAAATAATGATACAATCACTTGTCGTTACGAAAAATTTGGATCCTTTTCTATTATACCTGCAATAATGATGACTACTCTTCTATTACAGACAGTTGACTAGAGTGATTTCAGCCCTTGGAAATTCAACTTCTGGGGACTGTAATTAACATTGCTCAAGCCCTGCCATGTTGCCGGCGATCTACACCAGCATCTTTGCAGGTCTTTCTCGGTGGTAGCTGCCTAATAGTTAGTCCACAGGTGTTATAGCTTTCTAGTTGCATTTGGTAAAAATAGTAGACATCAGGACAACATGATTCGTGGTAGTTTGTAGTGCTTTAGCTCGTTGACTGGGTTAGACATTTCCAATTGTTCCGGGCATGGGAAAATATGATATTGTAAGTATGTCATGCCCTTGTTTTAGGTTTCCTCGCTCTTGTGCCACCTTGCAGCCAAGGCTGTACTGTACATGTGTCTTTTGGAATTTATGGATTTTCTTGGTTTGATTTAAATATGGTTTGCCATAGTATGCTTTCTATTTCCTGCCTGATGATTCCTGTTCAGCTTTTGTGCACATTGTGTGCATACAAATTGAACTTTTATTTGTTGCCAAATCTTTAAACAAGTAACTTACAAAGAATTTTGAGAACTATACTGCAGAAGTTGCACTTGCAGTTTGCAGCAGAACCAACTTGAGAACCGTTTATATTTTCCATGACTTTTGCCTGTACTGGAACAAAATTTAGTAAGTGAAGAATCACAAAGACTCAAGCGCTTATGGCAAATCGAAGTGTCATCTTGGCCAATAGTTTCTGCTTCCGGGAGCTGCACACAACTCTGAATAGATGCTCAGCTAGCAAAGACAAATATTGCAGCCATGAGAATTAGAAAGAGGAGAATCTTCATCAAGCCCTTTGCTTTCCCCTTGAAGACAGCCCGGGAGCAAATATGATCCATGGCATTCGTCAAGAATGTGACTGCTTGCTGTGGTGGTAAACATTAGTTCCAGTACTTCGGTGGACAAATACTAAGAAATTCAACTGTATCTTACCAATCGAAACGGTTCAATATGAAGAATTGGCTCCAAGAACATATCAACATTCCTGAAATATTGAGTTTAATCAGGTCAGTGATCTGTCTAGTTCAAAGTTGATACAACGTTTGGAGTTCTACTACAGCAGATTGTGAATGGTACTTGGATGTGGCAAAGTTCAGTGATTTCACGTTTGCATAGGGCAAGTGAATCAGGTACTTACTGTATTACCACTTTTCCCTGGTAAATGTGACACATACAGAAGCTGAAACCTTTTCCTAGAGGAACATGATTCTTGCTCCATTCTGCAGTAAAAAGACACGTGAAAACAGAGGGTGAATCATTATCGTTCCAACTATGCCTCAGCAGCATTTTGCAGAAAATCTTTACTGACTGAATATATCGGTTAGAAAACCAGAGAAATAACCTAGTTTCCAAGATATTCCGACATTCATCCCATCATGAAACGTTGGTTGCACCACGAATTCAATGTTGTTTCCCAGTATCTTCATGAGAGATGAGAAGAACGCCAAAACTTGCTGGAAATTACACAGACAAACACCAATGCAACTGAAGATCACAATTAATCAAAGCAGATTTCATTCATAAACACATAGTAGTGTTATATATGTACTAATCTAAAGCTTACCTCCTTACCATGAAAAGGTTGCAGAGATGAGGCGAAATTGCAAATGCAGAGACATTCTTCTCCAATAACATCAGACAGTTGAGTGAAGCTCTTGTTCTTGATGGCGCTATAAAGCTTCAGAACCGTTTCTAAAGCCCGGTTGTCGTCGCCGCCTCCCATCCGGTGAGCATTGCAGCCCACCAGAACTTCTCTGGCCTTGCTTTTCAACACTCTCAAACTACAACCATTTCCATTTCTTAAACAAGGTTGATGATGGTAGTTGAGAGATTTACCTGTAGGGATGCATGATCTCCCAGCATGAACTCTTTGGCGTTTGGTTCTCAATCCCATCACATACAGGGGAGAATGTTGTGCCATTCTTGTTTTTGTGAAATGGAAGGACGAATTAGTAGAGAGCATTTTGTTAAAGAGTTGTTTGCTGGATTGGGGAAAGAAGGATGTAGTAAACAATAGGTCAAAAGAATGTAATGCTCATTAGTTACACAAAGAATGTTCTATCTGCAAGCTAAGAATCTGTCAGTTACTATTAACTTCCTTTTAAGCAATAAAATCAAATTCATTGATCTTTCCTGTGATGGAAAGTGGAAACTGGGCACCCATCAACCGAGTACATACGTACAATCATTAACTTCAAAATGGTCGATCTAATTTTTGATCCGCAACTTAAAATAATTGCTAAACAAAACAATTGGCCTTTCACAGTGCCTCAATCTTTTTACACTGACTTAGAAATCAAACACGAAAGAATTCCACCATAAAACTAAAATTCCGTTCACAATTTTGAGGGTATGGTTCTGTTATTGGATTAATAACCATTAAATCAATTTAAATTAATCACAACCATAGAATTTGCATTAATTGAAAATATTAAGAAATTTATTTTTACAGGCAACCTGTAGCCCAAAGTTTGTTATTTAAGGTACGTAGTTTAATTGGAAATCTTCTCCTAATCTCTCTCTATTTTTCTTTTCCTCTCTCTCGCTGGTTTTTTTTTTTTTCCCTTCTTTTTTGTAGTGGTGCAGTTCCTGCCATAAAAATTGCTTATTTTGTTTTAACGAATAATGTACCTTAATTTGTTGCTTGTTGTTTTTGCTATTTACGAAACCGATCTATCTTGTTCTTTGCTTCTAGAAAATTTAGAGGTTTTGGAATTAGGGAGAATGGAAGAAGATGAAATGACTTTTGAATAAATGAGAGTGTCTATTACTATACTAAAATTAATTCTAATTATTGGTTATATGCAAAAAAAAAGGGTTATTTTGATATATAGTGCAATTTTTTTTAGGAGATGTGCAATCATGTTTAAATACAGGTGTAATTCTTTATTCTTTAAGAGAAATATGTAATAAATAAAATTAATTAAAAATTATGAGCAATCAATAAATTAATTGTTTACAAGTAAACTATACGCTATATTTTTTTCTTGAATGTGCCATGTTTGTATGACTATTACTATATTAAGAAAAAATAAAATGGGAAATGCATGACCTTACTAAAATTCGATGATAATAATTCTCTATGGGTAATTTTTATTCGTTATCCTTACTTTTTGTAAATACAGTGAAACTTCTCTAAATTAATAACCTTGAGCCCCCAAAAATTTATTAATTTATCGATAAACTAATAATTATTAATTTAAAGAGTTTTTCAATCCTAATAAGAGCATCCACTATAGTTTTACACCATTGTGGGTATAATAACATGTCAAATCATCATTTTGTTATATTACACTTTCATTACACTTTTTCCATTATTGGTCTTACATTATAAAAGTGTAATATAATTAATGTACTATTAAATAATCATGGACCCACTACCCTATCAATAATTAATTTAGAAAAACAAATTTAACAGAATAATTAGTATCAATTACTTGATGCCCCACCAAATCATGTATTCAACAGTGTAAGAATCCTTACACCATGACAATTTCTTACACTCCATACAATGATGATGAGTGTAATAGATTAGTAATACCTCTTATTAACCACTACTAAAGATACTTTAAGGGATTATCTTTGCCAAGAAGAAAAGAAAAGTCAATTATAAATATGGACTTCTAACTTTATTAATAAGTACTAGCATTCTCTTTGTGTGGCTGCAAATTTTGGATTTACAGAATAGAAGCACTAAAGGCAATAGTAACTCATCATAATTTTTTGTTATAGTATGATAACGTGACACCGAAACTTTTGAATGCAATGAGAAAGATCAAAGATGATGTCTCTATTGATATAAATTTTAAGAAAAAACAAAGATCAATATATTCATATTTTACTAGAATTTTTATTAGTTTTTGTTTAGGTAATTATTAATTTATGAAAATGTGGGGACCTATATTTACATAGGGATTCTTGAAAATTTATTATTTTATAATTTAATCAAAATTTTTTATTTTTTATACTAGTCCTGAGTTGGGACCGGTAAAAATTATTATTTAATAGAGGTTATAAATTTATAAATGATTAATTTAGAAAAGTTTTACTGTACCTGACCTTCGATATTGAAATTTAAATAGTCTTACTCTTCTAATAATGATATTCATAGCAATTGGTTTAAAAAATATATTAAGGGTAAAGATTGATGGTTCAATTATGTATCAAAGATTGATGCATTATATTATAAATTAACATGCAACAAAACTAGAGCATAATATTATTTCTTATCACCATTGTCTTCTTCACTTCATTATACACTAATGTGTTTTTTTTTTCCTTTGCAATATTATTAAATAAACTTATATAAGTAATGGTGCAATGTTTTTAAGCTAATGTGCAATTATGTATAAATATATATGCAATTTCTAACGAGCAAATGCACAATCACACATAATTTTTTTTGTAATGTAAAAATAAAATAAGAAAGTTTAATTAAGAATTATGAAAAGTTTTGGTATAATACAATTGTTTGAAAGTAAAACGTGCAATATATTTTTCTTGAATGCGCAATTGCATCCTCAAAAGTGTAATGCTTGGATATCAATTGTTAACTTACTATAAAAATAAAAGGAAACAAAATATGATGTAATTAATTATTAATTAATTACGTACAATTTTTTATAAACTAATGTGCAATTATATATAAGTATTTATGCAATACATACAGTATAAGGAAAAACGGAAACTTAATTATTAATTAATGATGATTTTGTTATTTTAAATATTGAAACCTTCCTAAACTATTTATTTTTTTAAATTTTGGTAAGTTTACCTGCTTAGCTGGTAAAAGAAAATTTTAAATATTAAGAAAATTTAATATTAAATTGATGTGTCACGTTCCTATTAGTTAAATTTTAATGGGATCGAACCCTCAAACTAGACAATGGGATCCTAGAATTTTTCCAAAATTATTTTTCAATTTGAATTTTCAGTTTTTATTCAAATTAATACTAAAAATAAAAATTCGAACTGAACATTAATTATGAGACGGAAGGAGTACTGCTTTTGTCACAAATAAATAATCAAATTCATCAAACACCGCCGTCGACTTGGAGAGCCCAAAAGATCAAGTCGACAAGGCTAGAATTTTCATAAACTCGTCGAACCGAATCATGTGATCAATATCAATATTGACCCAGGCCAAATTTAAACAGCCTCTCGGCCCAATAGGAAAGAGACTCCCCGACAAATGGCCCGTAATAAACGGCATCGTTTCACAGGCTTTCCAAGCTGAACCAGGATCGGCCGATTGGGATATTCTACTCTTCCTTCTCTCGTCGTAAACATCAATCTGAATGAGATCCGTCGCTTCTTCTGATAAAATTCCTCTGCAAAATCTAAATCTGGTTCGATCATAAAAGAGACCCAATTTGTGGGAGTAGGAGAAGAACATTCATAGGGTACTGAAACGTACCTCTTGTCTATATTTTTTGTGGGAAGGAGGTCAATCTTCGAGCTCTACAATGGCGGAGGACTTAGTATTGGACACGGCGATTAGAGACTGGGTTTTGATACCCTTATCAGTAGTGATGGTTCTCATCGGAGTCCTCCGCTACTTTGTCTCTAAGCTCATGCGTTCTTCCTCAGTACCCGATCCCAAAATCGTCAAAGAAGGGTATTTTCCTCATATTTTTGCTTTAATAAATTACGATAAAACTTTAATTCCTTGTTTGGTCCTTGTTCTGTGTGTTTACTTGGGTCTTCTTGTTCAGGCAGGTGATCATCAGGGCTAGGAATTTGAGGGCGGCCGCTAATTTTATTCCTGCCAAGTCCTTTCGTTCTCGTAAAGCTTATTACAGCAACGAGGTTGGTTTTTTTATTTTTTGGGTTTTTTCTTGGGCCTAGTTCATGCAACCCACTAAGACGGTAGCGCTGAAATGGTGTCCTTTATTTGGAGATTTGGATTTTTGTAGTTCCTAATGATGCATGTGGGTAGCTGTTTGTTCTTGGGGAAGTTTGCGGTAGAATTTCGTTTAAACATTTAAGTTCGGTTTTTGATGAGGTGGTTTTCTGTTTTTTGTTATACAAAGATTGCATCTCTGATTAGAGTCTGGGCTTCTTGATTTTGATAAGTAAAGGGAATGAAAGTGCCAGGGAAAGGAAGTATGTAATTAGTTGCTCCATGTTTAAAAGATCTTGCAGAACTTCCTTCAGGTGTCTATGATGCTCCTGAGGGTTGTAATGAAACATTTGGATCATGTTGAAAAAGTTTATCCCTGGTGACTGGAGAGTGTTTGCGGCCATGTGGCTCTGCACCATTCTGGTTGATCATATAAAGAAACACTTGCCAATCCTGTTAACACTGAAAGTCTAACAAATGAATGGGAATGTGCACAGTAGTGTTCGTCATCATTTGAGACCACTCTTCTTTTTTTAATTTTGTAGTCTCCCATATGTAATTTCAAGTTTCAACCTATGACATCCGAAAGTGACATTGCAGGAAAATGGACTGTTACATGTGCCTAAAGGCCAAGCTCAAAATGCCCAGGCCCAAATGTTCTCTGATCCAAATATGGCTATGGACATGATGAAGAAAAATCTCTCAATGATCATTCCTCAGGTATTGTAATTAGCATGATTGACTGTTGATTTTTCTGAATAGCTTTTGCTCAATTTCTCATTTTTATTATGTGTATGACTAATGTTGTTCTCGTTTGGGTCTTGCAGACTCTAACTTTTGCTTGGGTCAACTTTTTCTTCTCCGGATTTGTAGCAGGTTCACCCCTATTGACTTCAGTCTGTTTCCTATAAGCTTAATGCACATCTGCCTATGTTATATCCTTGTAATTGAGTTGGGATATGGATCCCATTTTAGTGATGTTGCTCATTTGTCTAAACCATTCGTTATTGCTTGTTTTTAATCCTTTTCTCCCTTTGGGGGTGGTTGGGTTTCATGTATGCTTCCTGGGGCATCTTCTAGTGCATCTTGTCCTGTTCCCTCGTGCATGCATATGCTGCTTCTAAGCTGCTCTATCTTGGCTTCAGCCTTGATTTTCTCCTGGGATTTGAGACTTGTTGTTTCTTGTCTTCCATGTTTAGGATCTGTTCTTAATTTTGTCTTCCAAGTGATATTTTCTATAATTGTAACTTCTTTTAACGATTTATGATGTCTCTGCAGCAAAGATTCCATTTCCACTGACTCAGAGGTTCAGGTCCATGTTGCAGAACGGTATAGATTTGAGTACAGTAGACGTCAGCTATGTCAGCAGCCGCTCATGGTAACATATTGACCACTAGTTATAAAACAAAATTCAATGTCCAAGGCAGGGGTTGGAGCCATTGTGATTTTCTCTAATATCATGTCTGACTGTAGAAATTTGATCCCTGCCAGGTACTTCCTCAACCTGTTTGGATTAAGGGGTTTATTTAGTCTCATTTTGGGAGAGGAAAATGGTAAGCAGTGTTTGAATGTTCTGAATGCTAAAACTTTGTATGTTCCTTCAAATGTTATTAGGTTTCAATGTGTTTTGCCTTGTGCAGCTACTGATGACACACAGCGCATGATGCAAATGAGTGGATTTGGTTTTGATCCTTCAAAGGTATGTTTTTTGGCATTTGATGTTTAAAAGAGGATAATTAATACTTCTGTGATTCTTAAAATTCCAAACAATTCACTTGAGGTACCAGCCTTCTGTAATGCAGCAGACTAACAGTTTTCGTAATGAGCAAAGGGAGCTTAATATAGTTTTCAGGACTTAGATTTTAGTAGTTTTCATCATGAAATCACTCTGCAAATCTGTAAAACAGGCACACTAGTGAACCCCCCCGGAAAAGACTTTGGTTATATTGGATTTTTTAAGTGAGATACTAAATGAAAAGAAAGAACAGTTTACGAAACTTGTAAAATTTGATTTATTTGTTCCTTTTGTTCAGAGTTTGGGTGCAGAAAAAGATGGTCTAGATATAGTTCAGCATGAATGGGCATTGCCGAAATTTGAGCAGCGAGCGGAAGCTGTTTTAAGAAAACTTGTCAGTTAAAATCAGTCATCAAAGGATTTACGTCTATCGCGTTTGCAGCAATGTCTCTTGGGGAGTGTAGTTTATCTGCCAGAAGTTGAATAGACCCTGTGAGAGAAGGTGAAGATTTTCGTGTAATAGAAGTGAGATAATTTCTTTAGGTAGTAATATGCTTCGTGAATGTCTTAATATTGGGTTTCTGGAATTTAAGAATGGAATTGGTAGAATCATGGTATTGGCACTACCTTGAACAAATGCAGTCTGCCTATCATTTTGGAGTAACTGGGCTTAATTTTTAATTGTCCAGAATGATGGACACCTGATTTTCCTTTAGGTCCTTGTATTTTATTTCTTTGGACTTCTAATCTTTACATACTAGGTAATTTCATCAAAGCAATAGGTTACAGTAATCTTACCATTGTGAATCGCATTTTCTTTTCTTTTTGATTGCTCAATGGTTTGAAACTGAGAATGAATTTACTAGTTTTAGGACATCTTGGCATCATAGCATGGATGCAAAACATGCAACAAGCAGAAGAATTCCTGGGTGAGGGGACCCAATTTTCTTTTGTGTTATGCCTTTTTACTTCTATATATTATCTTTTGTAAAATCATGGTCAATCATACTGTCTTGAAACTTGAACCGTCCATAGTAGTTGGTTCTGAACCCAAGCAGAAAACAGTGTTCAGAAAAGCCATTACATTCTGTTTATGAACATGAAAGTGTGTTTTACTAGGAGACAAAAAATGATTTGAATGCTTGATTGTTGGTGTTTTAGTTGATCTTTTTAGAATTCAATGAGGTCACTTTAGGTCAAACTAGAATTTGATATTTGAATTGAACTGAGAAGAGGACCATTTTCTTTATAGCAGAGACTAAGGAGTAAGGATTCTCCAGAATTACTATTAGTAGGACTGTCTATGATAATGGCTAAACCGGACCAGGTAATTTGTAAATTGTCCAAAGTGGATCAAAGTGGCGCAATTATCGGGGATCTTTGATTCTGTACATTGTCTCCGACTTATTTAGCCTGAAATATATCAATAATTACTAGCATCCTTTTAAGGAGACATGAGATCTTGTTTGAGAATCATGAGATTAGTGAAATATTTCCAGCAAACAGTTTGCAGCTTTGCAAATTAATTTAGGAGATATTTGGGCCCTTAAGTGTTGTGATTGATTGTTAAAGACTTGATTATGCTCATCTTTTTATAATTATTCCATTGAAGTAATGATGATTGTATTTGAACCTTCTTTTAGAAATTGGATTGTTCTTCCTTCTTTTAGGATGAGTGAGATTAAAAAAAAAAAAAAAATTAAATTTTCTTTTCACAAGGTAAACGTAACGTGTTATGTGGCGATGATACTTTTTATTTCATATTGCGTTCATAAAATAAATAATTCATGTTTGTGGAACGACATTGTTTGTAAATGTTTGTATTGAACATTATCTGTATAATTAATGAATATTATTATTAGTATTTCTTTTTAGTGAATTGTGTAACAAATTTTCAAGAATGCAGAAGAAACTTCCTCGCCAACCGAGAAAAAGAAGAAGAAATGAACAGAATCTGAATAAGAATAAGTCGAAAGACGAAATGGATTGGTGAAGAAAGAGATTAACCCAAGATTTCAACACACTTACCATTGCTTCACATCACATATGTCAATGTCAACAAATTGATTCCTGGAAATTCTGCAAGACAATAATGGTACTCTCAAAGCCTCTATTTTCCCCAAACAACAGTGAGCAACTCTCAAGCTAGTCCTGGTCCCCTACGTCTAAGGATCAACGCAAACATGGATTAATGATTCCCTCTCAACAATCTTTCTGTTGGGTGGTACATGGTAAAATAATATTCCTTCCGTCTCATTTTGATGGTGTTCTGTATTAATATAAAAACAATACAATTGATTATTGGACTAATCAATATAAGACCCGCACATATAGGTTCTTTCGATGCTTTAGTCGAATTTTCAAGTTTTTCGAGATGGTTTTCAAAGATCATGGTGTGTCATTCACAAGGTCACCAAAGTTGGGTGTTGATTAAAAACATTTATAATCAATTCTTTTACAAAGAAAACCATCATCTCTCTGGTATTTCTATCTACAAGTATCGTATTGTGTTCATATTATTTGGTGTTGATCTGTTCCATCTTACAAATCGTCATTTTTACACCTGCATGTGCCTACATTTGCAAGTGTACAGTTGAGAAATGAACATTCTTTTCCACCCCTTCCCTCAGAACTCAGTGAACACAATCCACTCAAGTACCTTGGTAAAATTGAACAGTAGTAGTTGGATCAAATTCATGGCTAGAATGAAGCACCAATTGAAAATTGAAAGTATGTCGGACCGCATCAATACGAATAGATTCATCTCAATTCCAATTACGAATTACGAATTACGAATTACGAATCTCATTAGAGAACAAGGATCCATTTCCCGCAAATAATCAAAATTATAAACGGGATTCGAAAAGCAAAAACAATAACCCAAAGGAAATGAAGAAAAAAAGTGGATCCAGAGGATTGGTCCGATGTTGAGCTGTCACACGTACGTGGCAGGAGCCCACTTGGTCAGCACAAAGGACGGTCCTATGGGGATAGTTGGGGGCCCAGAATCACCGTCCAACTATCACGTCAGTCGCCCTTTTGATTCTAGCTTTTAGCCTTTTTTTCACAGTGACACAAACACAAAGAGGGAAAAAAAAAAAGATGGAAAAAAATAGAGAGGGAGGAATATACACCAAATGACACGTCTACTATGATGAAAGGAGGAATGGGCGATCCACAAAATTGAGCTCTTTGGACAAAGAATCTCCATCTCTAACTTCCACCATTCCATCCATCCATCATTTTTTTTTTTTTTTCTCACCATTCCTCCTGCTTGCCTTTAGTATTGATATTGTCACTCTATGAGTATTTTTTTCGTTATAATAATAATTTTTGTATATGAAAGGTGTATTAGTATTGACATCTCCACCTTATTTATATTATTAGTAGCAACATTTGATGCCTATTCTCTACCTTGTCACATATGAGTGATTTACTTTCTATTTGTTGCAAGAAAAGTATGAGATGTTTTTGTATTATACTGGGTGTGATGATATAGTTAAATGGTTAACACGTGTTGAATTACTTATATAAATTACTTATGCATAATGATTCACTTACTATTTTAATTAGGGTGATAGTATTAATGATAATGATACATGTGAATCATTTATTGAGTGGCACAAAAATGTCATAGAAAATCCGATACTCTTATTTCTTAAAAGAAATTGGGAGTAATTCATTTATAATTCTTTTTTTTTTAAAAAAAAAAATCAAGTTGTTTATCACTGTGAATAATGATTAATTTAGTAAAACTAAATAGTGATCACCTTTGATTGGCCAGGCAACTAGATTAAACACGAACACTCAACTGTTCTTGGTTAAGGAATATGACTACTAAACCACACCTGGCTTCAACCAGTTATATCTACAAGCCTCACATTTTGAAAGTAAGATTATATTTCAATGAGATAATGGAATCCATGCATTCCAAGATTGCCACAAGTTCTGCTTGTTTCAAATTTTTTAGATGTTTAATAAGTTTTCTCTACGATGATTTATTAATATATTTACTATTATATGTATCTTTTTACATTCTCTTGCAATACATTTATTTACTTATATTCGCAACATTAAGAAAAAAACATATTGAAAAAAATAAAACAAACATTTTTGTTTACTTATAGTATTTCAATATGATTAATTACATGGGTATCACTAATGTCTTGAAAAAAGTAGCGCTAAATTTTTTCAGATAAAACTTGAGGACGAGTTTCAGTCATGCACCATTCGTCACTTTATTTCCCATTTAAATATTTATTTATTTATTTATTTTTTTTAAAAAAAGCACTACAGCGTCAGCATGAATAACACTGAAACAGCTGACATCGTACGTACATGATTTTCAATTTATTTAATATTACAATGACTTAGAATATACTCTCTCAATCATCCTTGGATCTCAAAAAACCAGATTCAAACTCCGATATCAAGAATCATCCAAAACCAAAAAGGTTTGCCTTGCAATTTGCATCCCATTGCAGCCCTCTATTTTTTTTTAGTTTCTGTTTTCCTTTCTTTTTCCCAACATAACTATTGCACTCATTGATGGTATCGAGCTGGTAATCTACTTCTACTGTAATGATACTGAATGCTTCTTATTACTTTACGAGACGAAAGTTCTTTCCCTTCCGTTTTCTCTATTTTCTCTTCCTAAAAAAGATAAATATTACTCAGTTGTAGTATTCATTTTGTCCTCTTTAAATAAATATGAATTCCAAAAATTCAATATGTACTATTTTATTTCTTAAAATTATTGTTTAATTTGAGATTTTATTTGTAATATAATTTAAATAAAAAATAAAATCTAAGCTCAGCAATCATTTCGGGACTGAAAGAATTTTTTTTTAACAAGAGATAGTATATTTTTAGGCGAAAGTGTTAAATCCCCTGCAGTATAATTTTAGGCGAAAGTGTTAAAAGTGTTAGTATATTTTTTTTTTAAAACAAGAGATAGTATTATTTTAACAAGGCTGAGGGTAAAAAAATAGTACTCCTGCGGGGAGAAAATTGTACAAATTCACTATTAGTGAGACAAGCAAATGGGGAAGATGATGAAGATTTTGATCAGGAATTCAGTGGGGATGACTAAGATCCAGCGTGGCAAATTCAGGCGGCACGCACCCTTTGTGGGACCCACGCTCACGAGCTGTACTGCCTGGAAAGCAGATTTTAGGGACCCCACCAGAGCTACAAGTTTCAACGTTCTTTGCCCGAAAGAAGGATCTGCCACGTCAGCATGGATTGGGTGTGTGTGGGATCCACACCACTTCCTTGCCCCGCGTTTTTTAGGGGGTGGGTCCCATCCAGATCACCCCCTATTGATCCAGCTCTTTGGCTTTTTGCCTCATGTCCAGACTCCAGACATGCATTCTGCAAATTAACCTCCGAAAAATACATAATAAACTTTAAAATGGCAGAAATTTTTTTTTTCGTTTTATTTTTTTCGCCTGGTCAGTGAAAAATTACGAGTTAAGCTGGTAATGTACGTGTTAAGAATCACACACTCGTGAATAAAATGGAATAAGTTCAAACCTTTTAATTTCACTATTCATTTCTTATTTTGTGATTCAATTTCATTCTTGATAATACATCTCTCCAAACATCAACGTTAATTTTTTATTTTTTTTATTTTTCCCTGCGAAATGAAGTGGAAAATATGTGTGGGTGTAAATTTTTGACATTTGTAAAGCTTGTCAAGTCAATTCTTTCGCCGACTATGGATCCGTTTAACTGTTTTGGGCAAAAAAGATAATCTGAAAAGGACACACACAAGAAGGATTTTTTTTCCGAAATTAAACCCTAGCTGAAGAAGGATGAAAGATTTGTTATTGTTACTATATAAGAGAGGAAAACAATTCAAAAGCACTATTTCTTCATTCCAAATTACTGAAAACCAATAATACCTCAAAAGATTTTCTAAGAGAAAAATTAATATGAGCGGGGAAAAGAAAAGGAAAAAAAAAAAAAAACAAACTACAGGAATTCATGCAACGTACTGATAAAGATTTGACAAGTGAGAGGCAAAATAATTCAAATTCAAGAGCATTCATTTCTGATACTATTTATAGCTTTTCATGATGAACCCCTTTATTTCATATATTTGTTTAATTCATCTGCTTTCAATGGCCATAATCATCGTTGTGCCCAAAAGAGAGAATTTCTTTTTTTTTTTTAAAAAAAAAGTAGATAGCATATATTTACAGCACAGTGAAGTGAAATGATAATTATAATCTACCACATGAGATTTTTATCAAATGTACACCATTATTTCGCGTAACATTATTAACAAGCAAAATTCTTCGCCGAAGACGTTTTCAGATGCGTGTGTTGATTAACAAAACAATTAACTTTTTCTTTTATTTATTTTTTTGCTTATCTTCAAGGAAGATATTCCTAGTTTAATGAAGCAAAATAAAAAGATGATTGGATTGATAGATGGGGGGATGGATGTACAGAATTTTAGATTAGGTACTGATGGGGAGTTTGGCGTCATGCAACAAATTTTGAGTGTATTATATTATATTAATTTGATTGATTCGATTAAGATGGCAAATCGATAGTGTTGAACATGAAAGCCATGATGGGATCAGTCACCTGTGTACCCTACTGCACAAAACACAGAAATGAGCCACTCAAGAAAAGCCATTATGCCCAATGTTTTTTATAATCCATTTGGCCCTCCACCATGTGGTCATTCCCCCCCTAAATCCAACTGATTAAAGGGCGATTAATTTGGATTTTTAGCCTAACTATTGAAAAGGTAACAAATAATTCGAGCTACTCCTATTTTCGAAGTGAATTTTTGCTCAGGGTTTTCTCTATTGCAGTTAATATTAATTGAAAATTTAAACTGGATAGTAATTTTAAGACAAGAAAATATACGTTCTCCATACTTAACAGAATAAGATGTGAATTGTCAATACATGAGAGGGAAAATGAAAATCGGCGTCAAGAGAAATGCTTATTAAATTCATCTACAAAGTGAAAACATTTACAACTAGACTTCCTAATGTCCATCCTGTCATCGATATGATGCCTAGTGTGTTGTGTCGATTTGGCTGAAAAGATTCTTTTCTTTTAAATTAGTGCTTACATTCCTCTCCACCCTTTTTTTTTTTTTTTTTTCTCCCACGTTAGAATTTAATTAAATTTTTAAATCTTGAGAGCAAACTTATACCTCTTCTCTATTGCTATAAATACCTGTCACATTCCACACTTCTCCTCACCACTTGCACTCTCACCCAATACTCTTTGCTTGCTTCTTCCAAGCTTTTCTTCCAATCTTCTCATTATATCTTTTGATCATTTTTCGCTCCTTTGATTTGCAATGGCCAGCGTTGAGGTATATTTTTTTGTACTTTTTTTTTGCTTTGTTCTCAATCATCATAAATTTTCTAAAAAAAAACACAGAACCTAATGGATCTCTTAATTGTGCAAGATAACTTTATTTTATTTTATTTTTCCATTTTCAATACGAAAGTTGTATTTCACGTAATTTATGCTAGTTTCACACACACACAGTTTTCCTTGGAAACAAAATTTATCGTTGTGTTCCAATTTCCGATCCGAGCACAAACGTTTCATCTTACGCTACACTATACTCATTTTCATCAAGTTTTGTACTTTTCATCCTACGCTACACTACAAATCCTGCTTTGGGACCAAGCCAAACTCATGTTTTTATCAATACCTTACATCTGATTCTGCAAAAATACGAGGATCCATCATATTTTTTTTTCTTTTAGTTTTTATGAAAAAAATGAATAAATTAGACACCGGAAGAAGGATTTATATATATATATATGTGATTTTTATTTTTTATTTTTCAGGTAGAGTCAGCGTCAGTAGCAATCGCAACCGAGGTGGACACCACCACCCCAGCGGAGGCACCAAAGGAAGAGACCGTAGAAGTAGTTGTTCCAACCGAAGAAGATCCGGCCGCCGCTGAGGAGCCGGCTGTGGGAGAAGCGGCTCCACCTGCAGTCATCGCCGTGGAGGAACCAGCTCCAGTTGAGGCAGAGCCACCAGCTGTAGAAGAAGCCGCAGCTGCTGAGGAAGCCCCAGCAGCTGAACCAGCCGCCGCCGAAGAAGCTCCAGTTGCAGCGGTGGTAGCTGAGGAAGCTGTTGAAGTCGCTCCAGTTGCTGCTGGTGCTGCTGTAGAGGAGACTCCAGCTCCAGTTGAGGAAGAAACTGCAGCCGTTGTAGAAGAGGCAGCTCCAGCTGCAGAAGAGGCAGCTCCAGCCGAGGAGGAAACAGCGGCGGAGAAGGCTGAGGAGTAAAATCTATGAATGAAATGAATCATTCAAAATCATGAACTACGATTGATCATTTGCCAGCTTCACTTATTTAGCTATTTGCCCCCCCGCATGCTATAAAGTTGATGGTTTAGCTTGTTTCTTCCTCTTTTTTTTTTTCTTTTTTTTTTGTAATCTTTTCTATTTGCTGTATGATTATTGTTATGAGAAGATGATGAGTATTTGAGGTGAAGCATATTTTGTATGGGGTTTTATGAGCTTCTAGAGTTAATTTGTATTGCCTTCCCATGTTTAATCCCAACACTTTGAAGAGCTAGAAGAAGGGAGCTATACATAGAAGCTGCTGATGAGATTGTTAATTCCCTTCAAGAGAGTTGAGTTTGCTTATAACTAGTCTTGCCATGGATTGATCCTAGTAATGTAATCTCTAGCTCTATAATATTAATTAATTTATAATAATATTGTTGGACATTGTTTATTTTCTTTATATAATAAAAATATATCATGCTTTCCTTTTAATAATTCCACACGGGCTTCTTGCTTTTGGAGATTTTAATTGAGTTTTGCCATCCTGTCGGCGATTTTATTTCAAGTTTTTGGTACTCCCTCCGTCTCATAATTATTGTCCAGTTTAAGTTTTTATTTCTAGTTTAAATTTTACTAAAAGTGAAATCTCAAACTGGACAATAATTTTGGGAGAGAGAGAGTATTTGAGATTTATGGTGAGGTGAGTACCTTTTCACTGAATCGACCACAAAATGACAAACTATATGTACCGAAAGAAGTACAATACAAGGAAACGACATTAACACGTTAAAATGGACATGGATCAAGAGGTGAAAGCTTGAAATGCTTTTCAGAAGTACACATGGATCAAGAGGTTCAAAAAGGAAACTTAAGGTTTGGATCATTTCTGGGGGACTATGGTACTGCGCAGTGGAGATCATGGCCTCAAAGAGGCAAAGTGCAGGATCATAGAGGCCCTTTTTAAAAAAAATAAAAAAATAAAAAAATAAAAAAAATAAAACAAAATTTATCAACTTCTTTTGCACCACCACAAACCATAACAAATATTCTACCTACACATAAATGTACACACTCACAAAGTTGCACTCCTAACTCCTAAGCAGTTAGGAATTGTTGACTCTGAAACAAAAAATTCTGGAACCACCAATCATATTCGATTATAAGATCATCCTCACGGCCTCACCCAAGCTTAGAGCACACCAAAAGGGAGAGAAATAATAATTGGATCAGTATGAACTATCACTACCTCTAACCTCTATATTCTATTTCTACCGCAAACAAAAAACTAAAGTCAGACAAAGGGCAAAGCAAAGTGCAGTTATAATTCTTCTTTCGGCCTAAGTTATTTCATCATTCTGTGCTAAGTATAAACAATTGATGGAGGGAAGACCAAAAAAATCCCTAAGTTACTGGAAGTAAATCCTACTTGACCACACCTCCATGTACTTTCTACAGCCAAAATCAGAAAATGAGGTTTCTTCTTATAATTATGTACAAAAGAGCTGACTAAGAATCTTCCTCTATGCGGGCAGCAGTCCAGAAGTCCTTGCATTCCTTCCATGCATCACCAGGTACCAAAGCTGCAACCTACGTGCTCTTGAGTAATGATATTAAGTCTGTCCCTCATGGCAGACATAGAAGGATATGGAGGAAAACACAACCGGAAAAAGCACGTGTGAGAGGACGGCAGGCGATCGTTAGATTCAGGAGTCTTATATATGTATAGCTTGGAAGCCAACCCACTGAAGCCCTCAAAGGGTAGGTATTTTATGGAAGTCCAGAAGAAAAGAAGAACCTTTTTCTGCTCTGCAGACATTTTCCCCACAATCTGGAGAAATTCCAGCACAAACAAATTGTTAACTGAAGACAAATAAATTTGGATAGTTTTCATGATTTGAAAATTATCTGATGCTCTAAATCCCAAGAAGATTAGATGAAATTTGGAATCCAACATACAACACATGATGAATTGCCCACATACGAGCATCAAAACTAAATAAAAAGCTACTTTTAAATCAAACAATGAGCATCATGACTTCGCTTATGAACCAGTGAGAAACTAACTGGAGGTCATAAGAATATATATATTTCCAGAAATCCCAGAAAAGAGAGAGAGAGAGAGAGAGAGAGAGAGAGAGAGAGAGAGAGAGAGAGAGAGAGAGAGAGAGAGAGAGAGAGAGAGAGAGAGAGCAATGCAGGCCAAAAACCAAGACTGTACAAACGCAGAGAAGTCAAGACTGCTGGCAAAAGAGAGAACAGAACACAATTAGAGCAATAAATAATTCTGAAAAAACTTTTTTCCCTATATCTAAAAAGCCATAACCAATATTATTCAAGTAGGAAAAAGTGTATGAATAGAAAAGGCAAAATGAAATGTAAGAACAACAATGCTGATCCTGTGAGAAATTGCTGTAAGGGAGCGTTGATATTGATGTGAAAATGTCAAACTTCAAAAAATTGATGCAGCACTCCTTCCTCATGTATGTTCAAGTTTATGAGTTATCTAGTCATCTACGCATAATTTAGATATACAACAACAGAAAAAAATGTTGGGGGTATTTCCTACGGCCTGCAAGATAAGTTGCATATAATGTTATTGAGAAAATTTTGAGCCAGCACTGGCATCTCAAGTCTGGACAGCATTGTGGAATAATTTCTGAAGGTTTGTCTAAAGGTCTTTCTGGTAGAAATTTTTGGGAAAAATGAGGGATTTATTTCCAAGAATAAAGGCCAAAAGATTCTTATGAATTTGCATGTTTATCTTCTAGCTGGCCCAATGTTGAAATCTTTTAGAAAGGCATGCTGAAAAGAGTCCCCTTTTTGTTGTAGTGAAGCTAAACTATTCTTGAGTATCAAGCAGTGCCTTTCATTTTGAATAAAGATGAAAACCCCAAATGCACCAACAGCAAAAGAAAACACATGCAAGCCCAACCAGAAAAATAAAAGGGTGGTGGGGAACAGAAACAAAAATGACAACTGTGACAAGAATATTGAAAGAAACTCTAAAGGCCAAAGGAGAAGATGAAGCCTTACCTTCCAAAACCAGAGTATCTGTGGATCAGTCTGTTTGTAGCCATTGTATTCAGTATGTGCTTTCCAGTCTTCCACAGAAATAGCACTCTCACTCCCTCTTAGCATCCAGTTGAGATCTTCAGGAGCTAAGCTTTTAAAAAAGGATGTCCTGGTATTGTCGCACACGTCAGAAAAACCTTCTGCAAATTTAGCTACCTGTTCAGCAATTGATGTGACGAACCGGTGTTCAATTAAAAGTTTGACGTATTTCTTTCTGTTTTTGCTATTCACCGCAATATTTTGACCATCGTGACAAAGCTCGACGATCTTTCTGGATCCCAACTCTTCAACTTCCCGAATAAATGTGAGGCCGAGAACATCATGATCAATAATTGCAGAATCCATTTCCAGTATCTGCTTGCAGCTACTATACAAGTATGGATCTGCATCCTGGACGTCCTCTAAGGAAATAGCCTCTCCAGCTAATTGCAATGTAAAAACACGATCAAAGACTATGCCCACTTGTAATTTATGCATCAAGGCTAAGGCTATCACCCTGCCGGCAAACTTGTAGTAATCACTGTGCATTGAGTTCACCTTAGATGCTGCAGATAAATATGGCAGACAAGCATTATTCGCCTCAGAATACAAAATGACATTCCAACGAAGTTAAATTTGGAGATGTCACTAATTTGGAAAGGAAGTATCACTTCACAAAGTTATTTGGATGAAATTAAAACAAAGACACTATACATAGCAATATAAAGGTAGATTAAAGGTGCTCTAATGCTGCAGCAGCTGCAAACTAAAGGCGAACATAGCCTGGTCTCAGGAATGGCCTAAGTTACAGAAAGAAAAAACTATAGATGGTCAGCCCAGTCATTTCTTCAGAGTTTATCTAATTTAGCAAGTCTACGTGTGTGTGTGTGTGTGAGAGAGAGAGAGAGAGAGAGAGAGAGAGAGAGAGAGTCTTGATATCAAGAATACAATCTAAGCATTTAATAAACCAAAAATGCATTACATTTACTTGTAAAAATCAATCCAAGATAAAATGGCCAGATGGTCCATCCATATACTCAATTTTTTATGGCCGAACAAGCACAACTCCTCACTTTAATACCTTCCATGACAACATGCTAAATTGTTCTCACACTTTCATCTAATGCCACTAGAATGCAAAAAGCCATACTAACAGCACTGAAGTGATATGCATATCGTGGACTCCAGAGTACAGCATTCAACGACCAGGTAACGAGGCCACAAACTCAATCAACAATCAAATTGAAAGTGGTAAAATACATAGGATTACCAGAACAGAACTTACCAGAATTAGGGAAGAACTTTCTATGATCATTCGGACATGCTACAAAGAGCGCATTCTGAGGATTGAAGATTTCTCGACAAACTAAGAAAAACCACTCCCGCAGCACACCAGGGCCAGTAGCTTCCTCATTCTTGAACTCCATAAACAAGCCCCCACGTAATGAGAGAGGATTTGCATTTGCAATGTACTCGAAAGACTCTGCTAATAAATGCGACCTATCAATGAGCATCTCGTGCAGCTCCTCATATTCATCTTTCATCTCAGGCAACAACAGCATTGCCAGATGCCTCCTTGCCTCAAAGTTAATCACTTCCTTGTGACGAGATATCCACATATTATCGCTATCCCTCTTTGCGAACCTGATAACCAGGTTACACAATGCAGCCTTCCTCTCACTCATACGCAACCAAAATATCTCCTCTGCGCCCTTAAACATTTTAGATAAACCATCAAGTTCTCTCAAAATGGTAAGATACTGGCACCAAGCAAGTTTTACAGGAGGTGAATGATGCTCAGACCCGGCTTTCCTTTTATCAACAGTATTACTATCCAAATGTTCCTCCATTTTCTTCAGACACATATCCATCTTCCCCAACAAATCAAAAAGGGTCGTGTTCAGAAATTTAATCCCATCTACATAACACGGCACAATGCGGGACGTACCAGGTCCAGTACTGTTTCTAAGACAAACATCACCAGGAAACGGAACTGCAACCCAAGAGACCACTTGGTCAATAATAGCTTTCCTGTAAGGATGCAAAAAAGCGACGAAATCTCGCACATCACCATCACTTGGTCCAAGGGTCAACTTACTAGTACTTGCCTCTGCCAAGACCCGAGATAACTTACCTGCTAACTCAGTAACAAAAGGAAATATATCTTGGACCGTAACCTCCGGCACAGACGACAACTTGGGCAACATTTTACTCTCCTCATTCCCAATTCCAGAAGATTCTACCATAGTACCTAAGCAACTACGACAAACATCATACAAAGGGTCCTCACTATTCCCATTCCCACGAGCATTATCATTCCCATTCCCATAATTCAGTAACTTACAGAACTCCAAAACAACAGGTGCAAACATCTGGTAAAAGGATTTCTCCTTAACAATCTGAATAAAATATCGAATGCACTCTTCAGCACAATCTTTATTTCGCTTAATAGGGGACTTATAAAGCATTACCAAAGCGGCTGGAGCCGATGACGCAATAAATACCTCAATGTAAGGCAGGGGATTCTGGTCCAGCCCCACTTTGAGTTGGGGAAAGGGAATGCGCAAAGGGGGTTGAGCTTCATTTGACTCTGGCGGCTTGTTAGGAATGTTATTGAGGAATTCCATGAGCGAATCTTTCACAGCTTGGGAGGAGGAAGCGCCCCCCTTGTAAACACTGAAAATTCGAGTGATCATGTTGTCGATGCACCGCCAAGCGGTTGGGTGGCCGGTGCTCCTCAACCGGCTGACCAATTCAAGAGTTGCGTCCCTGGGTATGTTGCATTCGGCAATAGACTTGTCCCAGTCAAGCTGTCTGCCGCGGTAAACCAGGCCCTGTTCCCTCACCGGAATCCCA
The DNA here is from genome assembly GCA_949775105.1 of Oldenlandia corymbosa var. corymbosa. Taxonomy (NCBI): domain Eukaryota; kingdom Viridiplantae; phylum Streptophyta; class Magnoliopsida; order Gentianales; family Rubiaceae; genus Oldenlandia; species Oldenlandia corymbosa. Next base: position 530,662 of record CATKSE010000001.1, on the reverse strand, counting down.
GTCCGGAGTTGAATTCTCTCGTGAATTGCCCCGACAGTGTCAGAAGGATCTGCATGGACGACGAGGGTCTTACTTCCACCAAAGCCGCCGCCGCCGGAGCCGTTGATCGTCCGGACAAAGAATTGGAGACTGGGAAAAGGGACAGCCTTTTGGTCGTCGTCGGCAGCAGGGGACGAGGAGGAGGAGGAGGCATCAGCCGATGATGATGATCGGGAGCGGCGACGGTGACGGGAGGGGTGGTGGTCGGAGACCTGAAAGCGAGAGACGTCGGAAGCGGTAAACTGTTCAGTGCGCATCCTATTACACAAATATTCATAATCATCATCTAAAAGGCAGTCGCCGCCAGTCAGCTCGTCAAGCTTCCGTTTGGCGGCGGCGGCGTGGGCGTTGGCTAGAGTCCACGTACTCTGTTGAGTACCCTGTCGAGATGACATTCCCTGTTTAACACCCAAAACAAAGAACCAAGGGTTTTCGAGTGATTTTTTACATGAATTTCGCCCAGAAAAAAATCAAAACCCAACCCAGAAAAAAAATATTTCTCATAAATGAGAAGTAAGGATCAGGAATCCATAATTCACATATGAAATTGAGTGTGAGAGTCGATCAGGGAGTGAATTTTGATTGTAATTTCGATTTCACCGGGAAAGAACAAAGAATTTGAAGGATTGATGAAAAGAAAGTAGCGTGAAACTATTTTTGATGATGATGGACTTGGTGAGAAGGAGGAGGGGCAAAGAGGAAAGAGTAGAGAGATGGAATGAATTTACAATTACTAAAGAAAAAAAACGCTACGCTAGACAGAACGGAGTGTGGTTTTGAAATTACTATTTTAGGCCTGTACTACGCGTCGCGTTCTGGGTGCAGCCGGGTCATCCTTCTGTGACTAAACGCTGCGTTTCTGGGAGGGTTGTTACTGTGTTACATGCATGGCAGCATAAGATAGTGATTTGCGCGGTCTAATGAGTTATAGGGGTAAAATAGTAATTATACACCTACCCTTGGTAAAGTAGCTGTCAAAATCTAGGGAATAATTAATGAACGATGCTGGAAAATTTTGATACAGAAATTTGCAAGAAATAAATTTTCACTATGTATCAAAATTTTTTGATACAGAAATAGTAAAAAATAATTTTCACTATCTCCTAACTCTCAAATAGATAATTTTTTAGACGAAAGATATAAGTATTTCCACAGTTTTTCGGCCCTGAAAAGAACTATGTAAAATACTCTTCAAATTTTGTGTGTATAACCAACGATAGTGGTAGAGATAGCTTTTTTCACTTATCGAGAATTGAAAATTTAGCTTGGCCGATAGGTGCTAGTCTATTACAAGGAATTCTCCAAAAACCCTAATTTAGAAAATAAATCGGATAAAAGAAAAACAAAGAATAATTTTATTTTTTTTTTTTGGCTATTTGATGTGTGTCCTTAATTCTTTGTTTTCAAAAAATAAATTAATCAATCACACTTTGTCTCCTAATTCATTTTGGACTCCGATTGATACTCGGACTTGCTCGCCCTAATCTAATATCTCGGCCCACTACTCACCGACTCAGCATGGCCCAAACCTTTATATGGCCTAACGCAAAAAACTAGCCCAACAAAAAGTATAAGCGTTTATAATTCATTGCATGTATAGTTTTTTTGCATAAATTGTTATTCATAATTAATCGGATGGAATGCAAAAATAATGTTGTATAATTGTAGAACAGGTTACCTTTATACTTTTTTTGAATATTTCGATTTTTTTTCTGTTCAAAATAACAGGAAAAAAAATTACATTCATATGATTCTGTAATTTTTTCCGAAGTGTGGTATAATTTTTTTTATGAGTGCTTCTGTTTGTTTCATTATTTGCATGATTTTTTCAAATTAATTTATTAATAACTGTCTCATCGAGCATATTTTTTTATATTTTCAACACATTTTTTTATTTTTAATGAAAGAAACACTTAAAATACACATTAAAAAACATATTACTCTTGCCACTCAAACACATTCCAAGGTCCAAAAAAGAAAACACAAAAACAAAAGAAAGCCGGAGTTGGGGGTGGGTTATACTACTGTGGATTAATTTACCAACCCTTCCTACAGACTGACGATGACAGATAGATTTGCTATGTAGAAGGACAATCCCCATAAACAAAGACATTATCATAGAATACAAAGTCTTTCACATAAGTAGTAATTTTATTTTATTTTTCTGAGAAAAAAAAGTCAAATAAACCCGCAAGATTAAGACACAAAGAAACGTTTCGCAAATTTGATAAAAATCAATCAAGCTACAACCAAGATCCCTGTTTATAGGAGGTTTTGGTCATCCCAAAACGCCCCAAAACCGAAATAAAACTTGTTTTGGATTAAAAGTTCCCTAAAATCAACAATAACTTATATAGTTAAATGATTGTATGTGTGATGATTATTTAAAAATTACTAGAATACTCTAAAATGTATAATTAAGCCTGATATGGCTGTAAATAAAGATAAACAACTAAAATTAAAATTTTTTATAATTTTTTTTTTAAAAAAAAACCAAAAACTACTATACAAATAATAAATTATTAGTACTACATAAAATTGTAGGCTATTTTCATTTAGACAATTAAGAGTATTATTATTTCCCTCGTCAGATGTGTACCGCGTGCATAACGTGATCTCGCCCGAACCAAAACTACCATCATCCCCATTTTGCTAGCTTGTAAACTACTTAACTGTTACTCTCTCATTTTATAACCGAAAAACGCAGCTCAATCTGAGCTATCATCGATAATAAGACTCACGAGAAAAACATGTAATTTTTCAGGTAAATGATGTGGAGAAAAAGAAAATCAGTTATTAGGTTTCATGAATATAAAATGAGAAACTACGTTCCCTGTGTTTTCTTTTGATTTTTGTAGGTTTGGTGATAAAATTAAAAAAAAAAAAAAAAAAACAGGGGACTTGTCGTATCCTCAGGGAAACTGAGAAAAAGGATCAAATGAATATTTGAAACTGATTAATTACATTGCATTAATTGAGTTAATAAACAGATCGTTAATTCAACAGGTGTGCTCAAGCTTTTCATGGCTTCTCCTTAGAAAATTGGTCACGCGTAGTCGGTTGACTTCCTCTCGCGCCCCTATATAACTACGGACCTCCCTGACAATTTTGACACGATAATTGATACTCTTTCCTGTTTTTATTATACTATATTTTAATTTATCCTAAATTTAATCTAGCATGTTCTTCTTTTATTGAAAATAAAATCTTAAATATATATTTTCACATTTTGTAACTTAAATACTTTAAGATTTTACTTTCATTTTAAAAAGTATACGAAATTAAATTATGACAAATAAGAATGTCTTACAATAAGGACCAGAAACAGTATTTTATAGAATATGATCCCACCAATAATTATAGAGTTGGCAAGGTTTTTTATTTTTTAAATTTTCCGGTAATTACGCTTAATCAGACAAGATAAAGGTATTCAATGTACTTGTTAAAATACTACTAATAATTATCTTTGATAAAAACATTTTACTAATTATTCTTTTCGGTCCGTAATATAAGATATTTTCGTTTGTTCTAAATTCCACCTCGTATTAGGGGTGTCAATTTAGGTTTGGACCCGTGAACCCAACACGAAATTAACGAGTTTTGGTTTAGATTTATGACCCAACTAATAAATAGGTTGAATCCGACCCAACCTATTTATATGCGGGTTAGGTTCGAATTGACCTGGCGGATTATCCTGGTGGATTATCGAGTTACCCGTTTAAATAAATTTTTTAGTAATTTTATTAGTTTTCTGGAAACATATTGGTTATTTAAGTAAATATTTTATTAGTTTTTTTTTTGAACATGTGATTTTTTAACTTTTGAATGATATATTATTTTCATTTAGATTATATTTTATCAAGCGTTTGTCGTTTAACGATATTTTATGCGATATTTTGTAGGTTTTATTATAGTCGTGCTTAAAATTAGTTGTGTTGCTTTAGTTTGCATTTTAAAATGAGGAGAAAAAATAGATTTTTATTAAAAAAATTCATAATTTTATCAGGAAAAAAAATTAGTTGAGGACCAATAAATAAATAAATAAAAATATTCGAGTTAAACGGGTCCAATCCGGGTAACCCGCGAAGTAAAAGGTCGAGTCCGGGTTCAAGAATGAAACTGACCTGTTTAAAATATGGGTTAGGTTCGGTTTGGGTAAAAATTAAACAAGTTGAGTCCAACCCAATTCGTGAACCCGGACCGAACCCAAATTAACACCCCTACCTTCGTATGCATTTTTAATTAAAGAAAAAATCTTGAAAATATTTGTTAATATTAGAAAAACACAATGAATACGGAAATGTGTTTTTAAAACTTTTTCGTCAATTAAAAATACACATTAAGTAAAACCTATAACAAATTAAAATAAAATATCTCATATTAAGGACCGGATGGAGTATTATTTACCCCCAACCATCTCTCAACATGCCTTTGTCGGGAAAGATATTGCAAAATCAAGAAGCTTTTTCCAATAAATTTACTAGCAAAGGGGCACATTTTCGCACGTCCAGAATCCTGATGTAGTCTACATTTTCCAATTTTCATCAGCCAAAAATGATTAACAATGGGCCTTCTAGAACAAGGTTAAAGTCCATTAACCATCCTAAACTAATAGATCCAACACGCCTCAGCCCATTACGATTTTTACTCTTAATGTCATCTCTAAGAGGCCCCTTCTTGAAGGCCTTTTTAAGAGCAAACTTAATACTAATTGGAGTCAGCACAAGGAATACCACGTGATTCCAAAGCCAAATCATTATGTTTTTACATGAAAACCAACCGAAATCAAACTATTTTCCAACCAAGTTTCCACAAATGAAATTAAAAATAACAGATACAGATAAACAAATGAAAAAAGAAATAGAAGTACAAGAGTTCTCACTCAGCCAGATTCAGAGATAAATCGATAGCGCAATATTTTCAAGCCATGTGAGTCTCTCTGTCTTTTCCTAATCAGCATATTTGGTAGCAGTCTTTGTTAGAAGCAGATCCATTTTCTGCAGGCCACTTTCTTTAACCAACAAAAAACAAGGGTATGTCTTGTTGGGGAGTAAATTCGCCATTTTAAGTATTGAGGAGAAGTCAATCATTCTATCATCATCAAGAACCATGGAGCAGCAAACTGCGGAGCAGCAAAAACTAGCATTTCTTGACAGCGTTGCGTCCTTTGTTTTCAACTTTGCATTTACTAAACAATGTCAAGATCAGATGAACATAGTGGAGCTGCTTCTTACCTTGTAGGCTTTGAGCCGCATCCTTTTCCACTAGATGATGTCTTTCACAGAACTAGTTTAAATCCCGTGGAGAGAAAACCATCCCTGCAAGAAGGAACAACAAAACAATCAGCCAGATATCATATGTAAAACAACAGCACGATGAAGTTATTTCCAGAGGGCTTTATTCAGCTAAAATCCTAAATAAATAGGCCAAGCTGGCTTCAGTCTAGGTAAGAAGGAAGAAAGCAAATCTATGACAAAACCGGTTAATTCATGAAGGCACAAACACTTCAGCAACCGACCCTCAATCTTCTCCAGTCAATATTCACAGTATTCACAACATGCTGTTTTGCATCACATTAAGATCTGAACTTTGTAAAATTACGATTGACTGCGATATCAAGATCTGATTGCTCTCTTAGATTTTGATCAAAAGAAGACCAAACAAATGATTGGCTCAGGTCAACCCTGCAAGAGCCACCCAAGTCAGAGCCAAAAAAGGGTTCACACTAGCCAAGCCTAGTAACACCATACCATTCATATCATTTGTCAAACCAAATGTGTGTGTTATGCACAATTTACATCAACCAAAAATTCACCAAGCTAAGGAAAAGACAGAAGAATTTCCAAAGAGACAGAGACCAGATAATCAAAAATCCGCACCAAAAACAGATGGGCATTTGTACATAAATGAGTAAAAAAAGACCGAGAAAAGAATAAATGAATAAACAAAGACTTCATAAGCCTTCTACTATTACTCTTTACCTCTTATTACGAATTTCCTTCAGATTTCTTTGCTCTTTTCTAACCGCTCTCCTCTTCATAACCACTTCATCCCTTCCATTTCCACTGCCAAAATTAAATCCACTTTCGAGATGGATAAGGCTATCAACATAAACATCGGCATAAAACCTAAATGGCAACCCATTTACTTGAACCTCTCTAGCAGTTTTACTCTTCAAGTCAAACCAAATAAGCTTTTCATCGTTGCAATTCAACAAAACTTGGTTCCCATTCTTCGAATAAGTAAGTGGAATCAGAAGTGAATGAGATTCAATATCAGGAGGGCCGATTGACAGAAGCTTAGTCCAAGATTCCTTCACCCGATACTCTTTCATAATCCATATGTCGGTCTTGCGTTGCTTCCTAGTAGCAAGTAAACATAAACATCCATCCATTGCATATACGCTTAGATCCGCATCAGGAGATAAATTTTCAGGCTTTGGAAGGACAAAATTAGTGCAATCCCTCAAATCAAAAGCCAAAATGAACCTCCCAGAATAATCTGATAACACTGTGTGCAAAATACCATTCACATGGACACCCCAACCTCTGATTCTAGGCAAAGGGTAGGGAAAATTGTCCACTTTCTTCCACGAATCCGATTTCAAGCTGTAGATATGAGCCTTGGAACCAACCCAAACTGAATCGTCGTCTCTGAATTCCACAACCCTCAAAACCCTGTAATCATCTTCTTCAGGAATGTAACCAAACCCAGACCTCTGGTAATTTCTTTCCCCAACACCGATCCCGTGAGGAGATTCAACGGGACAGTCTGGTAGAGTTTTGTACTTTCTCGTAGAAGGGTTCCACAAAAAAGGTGCATGATTTTGGCCCACGAGAACCAAACCGTTGCAGGAATTTGACACATCAGAGCTGGAAAAAGGAGGTTTTAAGATGCGGGCACAATCGAGTTGGTCTAATTCCACAGAATATACGCCGAGGAAACCCAGGATTAAGCTCCGATTCGTCTGGCTGACCCGGGATTGATTCAGATGCATCTTGACGAAATCCGGGCTGTCGATTAGCGATCGGTAAAGCTTTGAAAGGCATCTGAATCGCATCAAGGACTTGGAAGGCAGGCGACTGAAGATGTTCTCGATTATTTCCCAAGGCAGATTAGGCAACTGGGTCGTCATCATTTCCGGGTTGAATGTTGATTGAAGGTATTTTTTCGTTTCCTATACTTTTTTCAAGGTCTAATTAGGCAGCTTGAAAAACTAATGCTAGGTTTTGGGTAATAAATTTGATAATATATCAATCGCAGAAAAGGAGGGGACAAATACACGTGCCTATGGTATTGAACCTTTGCTTCTCAGGGCAACAGAGCCAGCCGGCACCGAAGGAGAAATGGGGAATAGTGGCTGGACGGCGGCGAATCCAAAGCTTGCAGATTTGAAACGGCAGAGAAGTTTTAGGCAGGAAGCAATCCAAGGTAAGCAATTAATTAAAGGAGATAAAGGGAAATCAAAAGGGGGGGAGAATTCATTACGAGACACGTGGTGGTCACCGCTTTTGTTGCCGATGCAAGTTTACCAAATCCGGCAAATACAGCGCGAGTCTCGTGGCAGAAGAGTCTGGAAAAGCTGATTGAATATTTGAATGGAGACAAAGGAGTGCTTGAAGAAGAAAGTTCGCCACGTATCAGAACAAAAACTAATATTTATTTATCCAGATAATTTGGTGCAGAAATTCGTCCTGGTGCTCATGGAACTGAATTGAAGAAAAAAGAGGGCTGAGAATGAAGGTGAAGAAATGAACGGTTAGCAAAAGGATATTTTTACAGTGGGTTGGTTGCTGAAGATAGGGGTGAAGTTGGTAATAGATAAATTTTTGTTTTTTCCCAGTTAAATTGCATAATGCATCCTCATATCTTGTGTGTTACGAACATTTTAGTCTATGTAAATTGCATAATGCATCCTCATATTTTGTGTGTTATGAACATTTTAAGGCTATGTTTGGCTTCAGAGTTTCAACAAACTATGTGCTCTTTAATTTTCCAACAAACTTTATATATACTCTTTCCACGTTTTCAATAAAAAGAAAATACACTACCTATGACTATAATATTAGAAAAAATTAAAGGTGAGAAATTAAAGTATATGGTGTAAAGTACCACTTGTGACTCCTTTTTTGGGGGATCAATTAAATTAGTAAAGATGTCAATGGAGTGTTAAAAAAAATAATGATTGAATTTTTATCTCTTTTTTTTTTCTTTAATACCTATATTTTCACCTTCAAAATGTTTAATATAGCTGTTTGTGATTATGTGAATACCTTACAGAAAAATGAGGAATGCATAGCGCAATTTACATCTTTTTAGTATGCCTATAAGAGAAAGAAAATCTCCAAAAACTTACTATATAAATACAAAGATAGCACAAAATTAATCAAAGGCAAAGCAAAATATATAAACAAATGAAAAGTGTTAAAGATGCATGTAGAGCCACCAAGCAAAGCCAGATACTTCAATATTCAAATTAGAAAAATAGCAAGTGAACAATATAATCGATGTGTATGGCAATCTTATTTGCAACTTTTCCATTAAATGAATAAAAATAAAATTGTTGCTCCACATATACGTTAAAGGATTTTCATTTCCAAAGAGAAAAGCTAGATCGAATAAGGGAAAACGCGTTATCATTCAAAATGCAAAAGCTCTAGGACACTTTGATGTCCCTTTAGCTGAGTGGCAAGTAGAAACTTTAAACTATTTATAGATAAGCATCATATCTGCTGTAACTCAAAGGTAATTGACATTTGAGGGATTAAAATATATAGAGATAAGAAACGTATGATAGAGTAGTGTGTATCACCCAATTCAGGAACCGAATAATGTGACATGTTGGATCACCATTGAGCATCATTTCATTGAATAGTGGTACCAAAGTTCAGCTTTGCTATCATCACACACATCAAAAGATATTTGGTGCCATTCAAGGTCATTAGCTGTTTTTTTTCTATTCCATTTTTCTTTTTTAGGACGGAAGAACTGCATAGATTAGTTAAATTGCTTTAAACTAGAGTTCAATTATGAAGCACAGATCATCGGCTGAAAATCAAAGTTCAGTCATTGCTCACTTTATAGCAGAAACCAAAGAAGAAAATTGAAAATTAGAGGATTATTGAGGCCATAGTTTCTTTTTTCCCTTATCCTTTTTAAACACGAAATAGGCCTTTTGTTTTGGTAGAATGCTCCTGTCAAATGGCCAGGTTAATTCTCAGTTGCTCAACTTGTACCACAAAGCATTTTGTGTGACTGTGTGTTATTGTGATTGGTGACCGCAACAGAATATGATGTTTGGTATCGAGGATTCGTTCGTTAATAATGATGACATGGAGGACTAGTAGCACAAGGGTCATAATATTCACAGGTCATAAAAGAGGTTTAGGAAAAACAGAAAGACCTTTTATTAGAGTACATCAATCTTATTGGGCCCAGCAATCCTTTCAGCCAAGAGTTGCTTGGGTTGTTCGTCAGCATTGTTTATTGCAGCGTTTGGTGAACCAACCTTGGCCCATGGTCCTCTCGGTTGTTCTCCCGTCTCCCGTCTCAATCCAGTCAATGTCATGTAACAGAATTTAATGGTAGTCGTACACCTGCTAGTTCCTAAACTTGAAACAGAAAAAGAAACTCATTAATTCAAAGAGAGAGAAAGAAAAACTTGATCCTATGAATATTCAGGATGATTTCCCGGTCATATAATCCCTAACGCTACCTTAAATCCAATGAAAACCAAAACCACGATTCACTGCACTAATAAACCTATACATGAACAATTGTGGTAATCGTTCTACTGTGGAAAGTAGAAACCCAAATATGTATACAAACCTCCACAAAATTTAGTAAAGGATCAAATGAAGACAATAACGAAATGACTAATGCAGGAGTTACAAATCATGTTGGTAGGGAATTGAATGACAACCTAGTGGTTAGGTTGCTGTCCTTCTAGGATTCGATTCCCACCAGGAGTTGTAAGAGGGGATTTCACCCACATTTTAAGTGAGGTCCACTGGGGTGAATTTTTTTAGAAAAAAAAAAAATCATATTGGCAACCCAGAGAATCAATTAGCAAGAGATTATACAAGCAAATAAGATAATTACAAAAGGGCCCCATAACATCACCGCCGACTATTCAGCGACGTCAACAGGTAGTCTCCTACATGCTACTAATACAACATGCATTCACTTCTATTTTATATCAGCGTTTTACAGCCAAACAAATGAGATTTATATATATAAATTAAAAAAAACCCTGGAAACTAAAGCACCAAACAGATCAAGTTAACATGCAAAGCAAAAAAGGGGAGAAAGACAATCACCTGATGGTCTTCGATAAGGTCAACTGGGGACTAATGCAGCATTGATGTAACAGAGCGTAGCTAGAGCAACACAGGCCGGCAAACTCTCATGAAGCAACCTGCCACTGTCCACTCACACCAAATAGTAAAATTATCACATTTAACAAGTTGTGACTAGGCACGGAGAATTTCTTCAACTCACTATATACATTATGTTTTCCAAATGAAAAGCTACAAAGTTCTTCACACTGAAAACCTAAAACTAGGGGAAAAAACAGAGAGTTGAATACATAAAGATCAACGCAGAAATAAATGACATTTTTACAGCAAAAAGTTTCAAGCATCATCAGAGAAAATACTAATTCTCCAGTCTCTCCACTTCATTGTTTCCTTTGAAAACCAGTTAGATCCATTCCTACATCTGGTCTATCAGTTCAGCAAGTTTCCTGAATTATAAAAGATTTCAAAACCGTCTTAAAATGAAAACAGCTCCATATCAGTGTAGCTTTAAGTACAATGTACTAACTTTTAAATATCCAATCAAACAAAACATGCTCTTACAGAAATGAACCTCAGTTATCCTTCATAGAAGGACCCAAATGTTAAATGTCTTAAATGAATATGAAGATGTGCAAATTCCAATGAATAAAGCCTTACCAATTTGACTTTCTTGAGTAGATCATCTTTCACAACACAAGCTTAAATCCTTCGGAAAGGAAGTCATCCCTAAAGGAAAAGAGATCGTGTACATTAGTATATATCATCATGAAACTCACAAAAGAAAAAAGCATTACACAGTTAGTAAAGCAGTAAATTATCTTATATACGAATAATTATCCATAGTAAAGCAAGAATATCCTCAACAAAGTGCGCCCATTAACCATTAACAGCTTTTGACAAAGAACTAGTTAAACACATACAACATTGGCTTCCAAAATTGAATTACCTCTTTCTACTGATTTTACTCAGCCTTTTCTCCTGATCATCATCATCTTCTCCTTCCAAGCCATCAGGACGAACGAGACTTGAGACACAAACGTCACCATAAAATACAAACGGCATTCCATCAACAGATACACTTCTAACCGTCTTTTTCTTCAAATTGTACCACATAAGCTGCTTATCATCATGATTCAGTAACACCTCCCGACCATCTTTCGAAAAAGCCAAGGGGCTTATTTTATAATAGGGCTCAACAACCGGCGGAGCAACTGAAAGCAGCATAGTCCATGATTCTTTCACTCTATACTCCTTCATTATCCACACATCTGTCCTATCCTTTCTCCGCGGGCAAACCAAGCATAAACATCCACCCAGAACTTCAACAGTAAACTCAGCATACCCATCCGAAGATGCCGCGCCCGGGAGGTCAGGGATTGGTATGGCTGAATGCATCCCATTACTAACATCAAATCCCATTATTGACCACCCCATGTTACTATTTCTCACGGCTGTGTGCAGCACCCCATTCAAATGAGCACCCCAAACCCGTTTATATGGGAGTTGATAAGGAAAATCACCAATTCTTCGCCAAGAATTCAGCTTCGAACTATAAACCTTGGCTTCCGAAGATATCCAATCCAAATGAGGCCCTCTAAACTCAACAACTCGCAGCACAAAATAGTCGTCATTTTCGGAATCATAGGCGAAGCCGAATGTTTCATAAGCTGAAACAACTTCGACACCGACCGGATAATCAACCGAGTTGGCCGGCAACTCCCTAAACTTCCTAGTAAAAGGGTTCCATATATAAGGATTGGTGGCCAAAACGAGAACCAAACCATTACAGGAGTTGGAAATATCCGAGGAAGAAAAAGGCGGGCGAATTAGGGTGGCGGAGTCGAGGCAATTTAAGTCTATGGAATATATAGCCAGAAATCCCAGAATGATGTAGTGATTAGAACCGGTTTGCAGAGATCTGTTCAAATGTAACTTGGTAAAACTACGACTGTCGATCAACGTACACCAAGGTTTTGAAACGCACCTGAATCGAAGCAAGGATTTTACCGGCAGCCGAGTGAGGATGTCGGTGATGATCTCCGGCGGAAGATTTGGCATGGTAGATTTTTCCAGGTTCTAGGGTTTTGGAAATTTGGGAGAAAACTATTACGCTAAGTTTGAGTGGACTTATCCCATTTCGATTTTGGATTTCGCGAACCTCAGAACGGTTGAAAATTTATTATAGTAAAGTGTTTGTGGGGTTAAGTAACTGACCCCTCAATTGAACCTTGAAATTTCGCAAAAATTACAATTAGTAGCCTCTCTTAATCAATTTTTCATCTAAATCAAGTGTTAAACCAACGAATAAACTGTAATCGTCTACTCCAAGTTTGATAAAAGCATTGAAGAGAATCCCAATATTTATCGTTGTATTTTGCCAAAACAAAACCTTTAATTAAATACATAAATAAACTATGTGTAATTCGCTGAAAATGCACGTCTTACATTAACACAGACAACTGATTAAGCATTAATCAACTCCAAATATCACCATATGCATGTTTCTTGTCCAATTGTCTGTGGAGTAAGACCTAGTTTATTGACAAAATGAGTAATTAAACAGTAAAATAAAAGCGGACCGCGTATTTTGAGTTTAATAATAGGTCGGAGTGGGACCCACGTTTGTTGTTATTTTGACCATCCACTCGTACGCGGTGAGTCAGGGGCCTCAGGGCATTACTAGTAAACAGAGGTTTAGTTAAAATGGTGACATGTATTAGGGCAGCTTCGCCATTATTAAAAGAGAAAGACTAAACTAACGATACAATGACGAGGACAATGAACTTTCTTCTCTTCGTCTCCTTTCAAGTAATACTCCCTCTTGTTCTTATTATAAATCATTTTGATTTCGTCTTATATTTCACTTATAGTATGTCTTTTTAATTGAAATAAAAACCTTAAAAATATTTCATAGTAATTAGGAAACCCCAACGAATATGAAAATATATTTTAAGATTTTTCTTTCCAAATCTAAGACGAAATTAAAATGTCTTATAATAAGGACCGGAGGGAGTACTAATTTAATTTTGATCTCCTTTGCAGCCGTGTCCTATCCCTCCATCTTTTATTATAAATCATTTTTAGTATGTTTTTCCCGATAGTATCTATTATTGTTATATAATTATTGTAAGTTTTATTTAGTATGTTTTTCTAATAAAAAATAATTTTAAAATATTTTATAATGATTGGAATAACGTAATAAATGTGAAATATATATATAAAAACATACTAAATAGAATACATGACAAATTAAAATAATTTATAATAAGGACCGAAGAAGAAATATTTTATAAAGAAAAACAAGAGAGAAAAAAAAGTTGGGGATTACTACTTTTATTAGATGTACACGTCTTCCACACGGGTTTGACAAAACCCTAGAATAATCGGATCCCCATCACGTGAGCGAGCAAAGTAATTCACATATTAAAAATTTACAAATTTATGCTCCTAAATGTGGACAATTTTTTAGAATAGAAGAAGTAGTATTTTTCTATGTTTCAGTTAGATGTAGTCATTTTCCTTTGCTAGGTATTCCAGAGTTTAGTACCAAAAAAAAAAAAAAAAAGAAACTTAGTCATAGTATTTCGTAAAATAAAATGTAATTTCCCCTCCCCCCCCCAACAAGACCTACTCGTTCACTAGTACCTAGTAAGTAGTATTAAACTTGTAATACTGGTATCTGTATATGAAGAAAACGATCAATAATATTAATAGGGCTAGCATTAGTGTGCGTTAACCTTCACTGCTTCACAGTTCACATGCACAACAGTCAGCAGCACAAGTGCTCTATTAACATGTTCGATTACACGGTTTTATGTCGGGAATTTCTCACCACCGATTAAGTTCAGTTAACTTATCTCCAGATTCTCAAAATCGCCGAATCGTGATCTATCCTAGGAGAAAATCTTCTATACAGCTGCTATACCACATAAGATTGTACAGCCAGACACATGAATAGGATAATATTGTAATTTTATTGAGAAAGTTACCATAAATTAGGAAAGCCATGATATTTTCTAATATAATGAACGTGTTGCTGCACTAAAAAAGAAAGATTCACTTAATGTATATAATAATTTTTCCGATCCTAGTAGTACGAAAAAACACGGTTACATTTATTTGTTTGTTTGTTTCTGTTGGAATAACTTCCGAGGCTTTCTTGGAATATGCTGATTTTGTATTTTATAAGCTCAGTTTCCAAAAATTGGTGAGACTAAGATGTTGACTTTAAAATCACCCGCGCGCGGACTAGAAACCGAACGAAATTTACAGGCAGATGATGTTTTTGACTAACTTATAGTTATTGGTTTGAGAAAAATAGGATTTTATAATACGAGATGATGTTTTTGGATCGTATCTAAATATGACTGTTGTTTGAATTGAATATTAAGAAAACGAGTAACTTTGGGGGTTAACGATCAGCATTAGTTCGATGTTTTTGAATCAGACCAGGAAGTAGAGGCAGTAATTGAAGAAGTTGAGGTTTCGATCCGAACAGTCTGTCATCGGCCGCATATTCATTAAATTGGAACTCCAGCCTAGCGTGTACGCTGGGGAAACCGTTATAGTATAAGTTAGAAATGTGGTAAGCCAAGGGGGGTCAAGCAGGTACATAGTAGCGGGCTAATGAAGTGCGGGTACAACATCTTCTGAAGTAGTAGTAGTAGCAGTATTAGAAATATGAAAAAAGAAACGCATGAATAAAATCTTTCCTAAATAATCACTTATATTATCCACGTACTGTACTTCATCTGTTTAACAAGTTCGATGTTTCATAACGCCATTTTTTATTTTTCTTACCCTAAAAGGCTAAAACCATTTCCATCGATGAATGACTATTCAGAGGTAAATAATCACTTCAATAAGCTGTAGGCATATCAACCAGTGGAGTGACTAGTCCAAATACTTAAAAGTGTTTGTTATATGTCCGTGATCAAATTCAAACAATTGATTTATAAATAGAGTATATATTTTACTGAATCACAAGATTTTGGTTATGACAGTACTATAAGAACTTTTTTGGATGCAATCCATGTATTTTCTCAACGTGATATCTTATTACGTACTGCTAATCTTTTTTTCTTATAGGGTAGATTTTTTTTTTTTGTTATCACATATACAGTAAAAAATCTCAAAAATTAATTCTCTATAATATAATGAACTTTATTAAATAATAAATTTTTTGATCCCAACTCAGAATCAGTATAAAAATGAAACAAAATTGATACATTAATAAGATAATATCAGAAAATCCATTTATAAATATAGGTTCCCTGAAAATCGTAAATTAATAATGAGAAAAAAATTAAGAAAGTTAAAAATATAGGAGGCTGGTGAGTTTTTTTTTTTTTTTTGAAATTTACTTATGAGAAAATTTTATCTATGATTTCCTTTCCAACCCGTAAATGAATATAATAAGATCGTAAAACATATTGTTCTTTAAATTAATATTTGATTCCTAATAGAATTGAAAAAAAAATCCTTTAATATTTGCTTCCTAATAGAATAAAAAAAATCCTTTAAATAAATAAAAAATTTAATCTATCAATAAAATAATAATGATCAATTTATCAATAAAATAATCATCTATATAAATTAATAAATTTTTTATAATCCCATAGTTATTAATTTATAGAGCCAATATATTTTATATGAGGAAGCATTCATTTGGGCCAAAAGAGGGCTTCTGTATGAGACTCAGGTCTAGACAGTTTTGTGCTGACCAATTAGGCCAATATTGACGTATTCATAAAGTCGCATGCTCATTTTCAATATTTTTTAGTATTTTTCAGTCTCAAAATAATTGTCTAGTCTGAATTTTTATTTTAATATAATTTATATTTAAAACAGTTTTAATAGAGGACAAATGTTTTAGGACAAATTTGTGAAACCAAAAAATAGAAATAAAAATTCATGACTTCTTTGGAAAATGTCTAGTACCAAAAGAGTTTCAAGGAAATGATATACTCCGTAAACCCATAGAGTCACAAGTTGTAGACTACATAGAGACAGATTAGTGATAAAAACTGGGGCATCAGTCCATAGGGATTGTATGTCACCCGATGTTTTTCGCCATTTCTGCAAAACCAGGAGCTTACAAATCCTCACTGCATGCGTCTAATTCTTCGATACTATACGTATGCTAATTCTACGTATGGATCGTTTTTTTTTTGTGTGTGTGTGTTTTAAGCTGGTTTTTGCATTGGGGATGTAGAGAATTATATTAAGAATGTAAGAAAATATGCTGAGATAGATAGTTAGTATTATTTAATTATTTTAAAATTACCATAAAAAAAAAACAAACCAAACAAAGCCTAAAGATTCTTACACCACTATCCTACACTAGAATATAAAATTTTGTTATGAGATATTTGATTTGATTTGATTGAATATCCATAATTAATATGTATTATTTTATTCACAATGAAGGAGATATGATTTTGTAATATTTAGCATTAATGATAGATAATTCATTTATCACAGTTTGATCCTCTACTTTTAGTATAATAGGGAGCTCATTCATGCTTCAAAATATATCTGAATATAAGTCTCGTATCTCTCTCTACTCTCTTGTCTCTCCTCTTCGTTCTTATGTTTACTTTCATATTAGTAATCTAGGATTAATATTATAACAAATTTGTTATTATTTTATAGTTAATTATTATTTTTCTTTTTAAAATTTTACTGACATCTTAACTCACTATTGGATAAATCCTTCAATATGTCAAAATCTTAGTGAATAATATATAAAGTGACGTAGAATTATTGTATAAAAGATCTTTTGTCATATATGTGATAGAAAAAAAACTGGGGGAACAAAATGGAAAAAAACAGAAAATTTAATGCAAACCTAGTTATGACATTAAATGGTTATATCTCCTTATCATGTTTATAATTCACTTTAGTGTCATCAATTTTACTTGGTTAGTATAAATCTACTGATCAAAAATATCAAAACATGTACCATTAAGGTTTACTTATATTTGTATGATAAAGAAGTTAAACATGTGTATTAATCTTAATTTCATAATTGACAGGTGAATTTTTGTATTCCTTTTATTATGAATTTGTTATCTCCAATTTGAATAGTTTATTTTTAAACACAATATTAAGTCTATGTTTGTTTGGTCCTATTATTTTTTTCTCTTTCCACAGCAAAATTTTAGGCTTCATTTGGACAAGAGTTTTAAAAAGACTTTTAAGGCTAAAAAGTCTATTTAGAGTTTAAAATACGTTTCGATAAAATAATTAGTCTTTTCTAAACATCAATTTGAAAAAAAGAAGGCTTTAAAACAAACTTTTTAGAAAGTAGGTAATGGATATTTTTTAATATTTTTAAACATGGCTTTTTGTCTCTGTTCACGGGTCTAGATCCGAGTCAAAAACGGGTTATAAAAAAAATCGGTCATGAATATAAGTAACAAGATATATTTGGTCCCATTCTCGTGCGCGCGGGGATCTCATTCCCCACCTTCCCATCTCTTCCTCGTCTGTTCTTGGCCCACTTTTCTTTTTAATTTTTATTTATTTTCAGTTTTTTTCTATTTTTTTCAAATAATTATATCTTTTAATATAAAAATAATTAGATAATGTATTATATAATAAATTAATCTAAGCGAGGAAATCTTTCTATTATGATCCATTGTTAATATTTTTGAAATTAAAATTTCATTCAAATTTATATATCAAATCAATGCGTATGTTGTTTAACTATTATGTATATTAAAAGGTAAATTATTATTTTTTTACCGAAAAAAGTAAATTTTTATTTCTTTTCTTTTATTTTTAGTTTATTCTTCACTAATTTACATTTTGAATTTTTTTTTGTAATTTTTCATTATTTGTTTCTTTTTAATATATATTTTTTGAAAAATATTTTTCACAAATTATTTGTCTTTGAGTGTATAAGAATTTAATTTTCGTTTTTTTTAGTAAAATGATACTTTTGTATCACTTTTTTTAACAAAAAATACTTTTGAAAAAGACCTAATCCAAATAGTTTTTTCATATTTTTGACTCGTAAAATGGTTTTGAAAAATTCTTGTCCAAACGCATTATTTTTTCAAAAATTACTTTTTCAACTTTTACTTCAAATAGACTAGTCTGAACAAATTTTCAAAACTCTTGTCTAAATGGAGCCTTCCAACTCATCCTTTTCTTTTTTTTTTTTTTTCGCATTCTTCAATTAAAATATTTTCTATAACAATTTGGAGGATTGAAAATTAATTAGTTTTAGACTAGTGATCTAGTATTTGACTTCTTGGAAGAAAAAAAAAGGAAGAGAAAGAGGAAACCTCCACCGATAAAAGGATTGGAAGGTAGGCTAAACAAACAATGTAGGACATCCTCCATTGATGCATTTGACCTCAAATTTTCCAAATTTAAACCCACGCCACCCGCTTTACAAATAACCCCCCACCCCCCAATATAAAAACAAACCGCCATAATAGTGTGAGGACAAACAAAACAAAACAAAACAAAACCAGTTTTTTTCACCCAACAAAAACTTCCCCTCCCAAGTCCCAACATAAAACTTCCCCAAAATCAAGTCCATCCATCCCAAATCAATCCCAAAATGGAGATGAAGAAGATCCAACTCAGGGCCCCTCTCGCGATTGCAATGTTGATGTGCCTGATTATATCCTCCTCCGCTGCTCTCCTCGGCGGGTTTTCTACGGCCGACCCGAAAGATCCCCAAGTTGTGGATAGCGCCAAGTTTGCGGTAACGGAGCACAACAAGCAAAACCACACGGATCTGGTGTTCAATAAGGTGGTTAAGGCGGAGCGTCAAGTTGTGGCCGGAACGAATTACCGGCTCGGGATTGAGGCTACCGATAACGGAGCCGCTCATCGCTACATTGCTGAAGTTTATGTGGCTTTGAACCAAACCAAGTTTCTTACTTCATTCAAGCAGCTGGGCAATTAATTAAATTAGTTACACTTATATTCTTATTAGAATTACGATATTTTCAGACGTTTTTTATTTTTTCTTGGGGTAATAATCGAATAAATACTGCTTCCCTGGTGTGATGTAGGTTTTGATTTTACACGAATTCATCGTGAGTGTTTTCCTTTTTGATTTGTATGTCCTGTAGTATTTGTTTTTTTTTTTTTATTGAATAAATGTTTTGAATTTTTGAGTAGTTTTTACGTTTTGATGATGTGTTGTGTAGACCTATCATGGTTATCGAATTTTTTTTATTTTTCTTATTTTTGTTTTTAACTTGTTTCCTAAAATCTCTTCAACAATTGCCATTAATCTTGTAGTACTGCGACTGGTCTACTAGCGTTAATTATAGTGTCTACCCGAAGTTGGGCACGTCTTAATTACATTATAAATCTTACTCCCTCACTTCCAAAATAGGTGTCGTTCTAGAGTTTTCACACAGTTTAAGAAAACATTAAATATGTTAGCTAAATTACTAGAACATCTTCAACCAACCCCATTAAAATAAATGTTCACCAATAATATTATTTTTTTTGAGGGTATGTTTGGAAATTTTTGAGAAAAAATGTATTGGAATCTGAAAACGACACTTATTTTGAAACTTTTTCATTTTACTAAAACGACACTTATTTTAGAATGGAGGAAGTACCACTCTTTTATGATCCGATTAGTAGGTCTGCCATAGTATGCCTACATCCAATTAGTTCGTGCTCATTTATGTTGGAGCATGAAATTTCCACATAAGCCCGCCCCGAAAATTATTGTGTGTAGCTGTCCTAATACATAAGATTATACAAACAGACATCATAATTATGGTAAATTAATAATTTTGGGAAAAAGTAATAATTTCAACAAGAGTACTAATACTAGCTGCACCCAATATTTTTTCAAGCCCTATACTACAGGATAAGATTGCGAACAGACAAAATATACTCCATTTTGTTCAACACGAAAATATTGTATCATCTCTTGTGAGGGTTGCGTAGTTACCAAAAAAATATTTTAAAAAGAGAAGAGTGTTTTAAACACGGATTTCTCCAGGTCAAAGATGAAAAATAAAAAAATGTATGCAAATATCCAGGCCGTTTGACCGTATGTTAGGGGTCAGGTCTCCGCCGCGCCGGACTTCTGCGTGAATCTGGTGGGGAGAGATCTGATCAAAATCAAATGACTCACGTTCGAGTGGACTCTCTTGATGGTTGATAGGAGCTCCCATTATATATTTATTACATTAAAAAATTTAATTAAATTCATGTTTGTTCCAATTTTATCAAATGTCTTGTCTCCAAACGAATAATTTCTTCCATAATAGTAGTTCCCTTGATAAATTTTGCTATCTTTATCTTATTGTTCTCAAGACAAATTATTATTTAGTTATTGTGTCACATTCCGTTTATATAAAATTAAATTAAAAAAAACGTAAATAGTGAAGTCCGCCAACTAGTATAAACCTTCAATAAATGTATTAGGACTTCTCAAAGACCAAGTATAGTTTAAAAAAAAAAAAACACCAAAACAAAATAAACGTGCACGGGGAAATGCTGACAAAAGGTAGACAGTGCTTGATTCACGTGATCCCTTAATCCCCGCGGCCACAAACGGCTGGTTGTAGTACTCCTATAAACTGTAGAAATCGTTTGCTAAATGTAACTTTATATACTAATGGAACAAGCTCTCAATTTTTTTTTCTTTTTTTTTTAAACAAAATTTTTTTTTTTATAAAATTGTTTATGAAAAACAAACCTATTACAATGTGACTGTATTAGATTTCAACCAACATATAGTACTTCTTTGGTTGATCATAAAAGAATCGGTTGCCTCTCCGACGCAAATCAAAGTTTCGTTCATAAATTTTTGTTTTTGTGTTTCGAATGTACTTTAGACTCCGTTTGATTAGATTGAATTGTAATTAAATTAGAATTATAATACTATTGAATTGAAAATGAGATATTAATATTGCAATTCAATCATAATTCTTTCGTTTGGAAGATCTCAAGAATTGACTAGAATTAAGGTTCTAATACCAATTCTTGTGTTTAGATCCATATAAATTTATAAAATCTAGAATTAGAAGTAGTTTTTTATTATCTAACTATAATTTAGTACTTTATTTCATTGAATAAAAGAAATACTTAATTTTATAAATCAAAGCAATTTATTACTTATATATATAAGATAAAAAAATAAATTTATTATGTACATTTATATTAGAACTTTTATTGTCTTAGTAATATATATCAATTTTATAATTTATAGATACATACATACTTGTGGAAAACTTTTTTTATTATTATTACGTAAGAAATATTAATGTGATGATTGGAATTCTCACAAGTAACATGTAGAACATCCTTGTTCCTCTCCTTTTTATTATTTTATAAATTTTTAATCTTTAGTTTTTTTTTGGGTTTTAGTGGAAAATTTTTATATAGTTGAAAGTAAAGACCATTCATTTATGTATAGATTAACATTAATACATAGTGCTAATTAATTATTTTTATTTTTAGTATATAATTACATATGGAATAATATATATTTCGACTTCTTGAAAATTTACAAAATTTTTAGTAAAATAATTTCAAGTATAGTTCAAAAATTATTTATACATTTGATAAAAAAAATTGTTAACCCATAATTAATAGCTTTCATTTTTTAAATAAATTACTGGTATGGTTATATATTTGATAGTTTTTGTCAAAAAAATACGAGTAAAATACTAATTTTAATGTGTAGATCTCATTAATAATTATCAATATAATGTACACCTCTTTTGCACAATAAATAATAATATATGTTAATTTAACAAAGAGCAAAAAAAATAAAAATAAAAAATCCAGCGCTGAAAGAAAAGGGGTAAAAAACGAAAAAGAAAAAGGAAGCGCATCTGCAGCGCTGAAAAAAAAAAAACTTCAAGTCTTCAAACTTAAAAGGACCCGTTTCGTTATAACCCGGAAAATGATCCGCATGTGACCCGCGTTTTTTCTTAAGTCCCTAGAGTTCGAATTGCAATTATTTGGTCCCACAAAAGAATTGAAAATAAAGAATTGAGCCTCATCTTGAATTATAATTCTAATTCCGGAACGCCTATTTTTGTCAGTCAAATACAAGAATTGGAATTGAGGGCCTCCAATTCTAATCCATGGGTCCAATTCAATCCAACCAAACAGAGCCTTATAGTATTTAAATTAAAATCAAACTAAGGAATTATAGTCGGAAGAATTCATTTTTGTACCTAAACGTCTGCAAGGAAAAAAAAATAAAATTCTAAACTATTTTATGGAAGTGTAGTTTTACATTGCACATAATACCAATAAGTGATAAAGTAAACAATGAAATTTAACTGTTACTAGCAATTCAAAACAGATGGCTAATTCACTCTCTTTATGGGACATTGTGATGAAACCTCAATAAAGACTACCATTTGACAAAGTTTTTTCAGGACGTCCAATAATACCATATATCACGTAAGATTTTTCTAAATTTTATTTTCTTATTAATTTAAGTTTTATCTTATGAAAATTAATTTTTTTAAAAATTTATTTATATTAAATTTTTTCATCATTAGTAAGAAACTAAAAAAAAAAGAGCAAAACCACTTAGGTAATAATATATCATTGGGCGTTTTATTGACAAATTAATTTCTAAAAAAATAACGTGGTATTTGGACAATTTGACATGAAATTAATCATGGCGGTTTAAAGCATGATTTTTTTTAAAAAAAATTAAAGAGTAGTAAAATTAAAATTGAACCGTAAAACAGAATTGTGCGATCGGATCGGTTAATTATGACAACTCTTAAAACAAAAATAAAATAGTACTCCAACGAGAAGAATGTACTAGTGACTAACATTTGTAACAACATAAAATGAAGTCCTAAACTTCCCTAATTTTTTACATATCCATTTTGTCAGGATTGTCTATATCCAGTATTCTAAAGATAACGCAGATCATCATCATCATCATCATCAACGCCAACATAAAACCATTCTCATTCTAAACCCAGATTTCAAAGAATTTCACCCACAACAGAACACTTGATTATCACATTTATCCATGACCTATATTATTATATTTTCCCCCTCATACAAATCCCTCCATCGTCAATTATTGAAAATCCGACATAACAATTTAGTAAAAGAGGGCTAGAAAATATGAGTTGAAAATTTCTGGGTAACCGGAAGAAAAGACCCAACAGCATTTTAATTTCCTTCTACTGCCACCACTAATCCAGTAATAAAAACCTACTGTTCTAATTACTCTCCGTATTCCCCGAGAAAGATTTATTTTTTATTTTTTTCGTATATTTGTGTATTAGCATTTAATTTCAATAAAAAATAAATATTAATATCGGAAAGAAAAATCAGCAAAAATAGGGATTTGCTGGTCAGGTGGTGGCTCAGCTACGACGCGCAAAGCCTCGGCGTCGTCAGCGGTGGTGGTTCAGAGGCAGCCGTCCTTAGCGGCAGCGTCCGACAGCGGCGGAGACAGCAACGCCCCAAAGATGAAGGGCTTGTTTAAGTCTAAGCCCAAGACCCCTGCTGAAATCGTCCGTCTCACTCGGGATCTCCTCGTCTATGTCGATCGAACTCCTGCTGATGCTCGCGATCCCAAGCGAGAAGAAAAGGTACTTTCATTTTTATCAGTTTTTTAAACATTAATTTCTTATTTCGCTGATGAAGGTTTATTTTGTACATCTGGGTTTTTTTTTGGATCGGAGTTGAATTACAATGTGCCATAGGGTTTTCGCTGTGATGTAAAATTATCATCATTATTTGTTATAGAGACTTAAAATTTTGTGTGTTGATATGGATTTCCCACCTATTATACCAGTTTCTAGGATTTAATCATTACTGCTGTGGATGTGTATGCTGTGGATGTGTATAATGTGTAACAATGTAAGTTGTTTGAGCCATGTCTAATATATATTCAGATTCTGATACTTGAGCCTCCCATTTATTTTTTTTTATGTTCAGATGCTGGAGCTGAGCAAACTTATTCGGGATTTGAAGTCGATTCTTTATGGAAACAGTGAAGCTGAGCCTGTAGCAGAAGCTTGTGCTCAACTGACGCAGGAGTTCTTCAAGGAGAATACCTTGCGTCTGATAATTAATTGTCTACCGAAGTTGAACTTAGAGGTACTTGTGTTCTATTTAGTTACCAGTGTACGTGGTGGTTTTAGGTTGATTGGATGGAAGGAATATTGCTCTCAGTTTTTTTTTCTTCTCTACCCGAGGTAATGACAATAGATAACCTTTTTGCAGACCCGAAAGGATGCTACACAAGTCGTTGCAAATCTTCAAAGGCAACAGGTCCAATCGCGGCTCATCGCTTGTGATTACTTGGAAGCAAACATAGATTTGATGGATACTTTGATAGGCGGGTATGCTGTCGGTAACCGTCGGCATGTTTTCCCCTTATCCTTTTTCAAATAATTGATTTACTCATTAATAGTTTTACATTGGATATCAGTTATGAGAATCCAGACATGGCTTTACATTACGGTACAATGCTAAGGGAATGCATACGCCACCAGAGTGTTGCAAGGTGCCCAGAATTGTTCCTTTTATCACTTCTTTTATCTTTTTGCTTAAGTGTCTCCATTTGGTTTTTTTTCTTGATATTTGTTGGTTAGAGCGCTTGGAGTGTCCAACAAGCACATGTCAAATTCTGTTTTAGTAATTAACATTCTTGAGTCCTAAGAATCTGCCTTGATCCTGCAGATATGTCTTGGAATCTGAGCATATGAAGAAGTTTTTTGATTTTATACAGCTTCCAAACTTTGACATTGCTGCTGATGCTGGTGCAACTTTCAAGGTAAGGTTCTTTAGAAGTGCCCATGGAATGACTTGTCTCATAGTCTTGTGATGTGATCCTGCAATCGTGTCGGGATTGTTTTACATGTAATGCACTTGTCCAATTATCCTGAGTCCTGACTTCTGTGAGTTTGCCACTCACTGGTGCAGGAACTCTTGACGAGGCACAAATCAACTGTTGCTGAGTTTCTCTCGAAGAACTATGACTGGGTAAATGTTTCCAATGGTTTTTGGCCTTTCTTAAGTTTACTTTCTACAATTGTGATTAGGGCTCTGAGGTGGACTTTATTGCTCCTTTATAATGGGGAATTCTAACAACCTTTCTCTAGGTCTTACTGTGTGACACTTGTTTTACACATATTGTAAATGATGATTGATGGCAGTGTGACCGCTTTCAAATATTTCAGAATCCTCTGTGGATGATTTCTTTTTGATATTCTGAACATGTTTTTGTTGTTTGAAACTTTCATGTCACTTCGACAATTATGCGGATTTGGCATTCTTGGTGTTCTCTTTTCATGCAAACAAACCTTTTGGGCTGTTAAACTGATTTGGTATTCTTGGTGTTCTCTGTTTATGCAAATAAATCTTTTGCTTCATTACTCGAGTAAATGTCATTCTTTGTTTTACTTACATTTTTATGGTGTATTATTGACTCCATTGTGATATGGGTCCGTGTTCTCTTTTATTGTTTGTGGCTACAGTTCTTCGCAGAATATAACTCAAAGCTGCTTGAATCTCCGAATTACATTACTCGAAGACAAGCTGTGAAGGTAATGGCAACAAACTCTTTTTCATTTAGATTGTAGCGGTGGCCACTATCATTGGCCGATTCAATCTAATCTCTGATGATCATTTTGGTTGATCACAATCAATTTTTTTAGTTGCTGGGAGATATGTTACTGGATCGCTCTAATGCAGCTGTGATGACTAGATATGTTAGCTCAAGAGACAATCTGAGAATTCTGATGAATCTTCTCAGAGTAAGTTTCCTTTGTGGTGTCACGATTTAATGTTTTTATGTGGATCCTTAAATCATGAGCCTCTTTCTAATTTGGTTTTTCAACAAAAGGGTGAACCTGGTGTTCTATACTCTGTTATTTTTAGTGTTGTAAACCGAACTCATAATCGACCCACCCTCTTGCAGGAATCCAGCAAGAGCATTCAAATTGAAGCATTCCATGTTTTCAAGGTAGTCATGATCCTCATCTTGAACCTGGTCTTGTACTTTGCCTAGTCATTGCCTAGTCAGTAATTAAATTACCATAATGTTGTTCTAGTGACTCAATATTGGATTTTCTTTCTTTTTACAGTTATTTGCTGCCAACCGAAACAAGCCTCCTGATATTGTTGGCATCCTTGTCGCCAACAGAAGTAAACTTCTGCGCCTCTTTGCCGATTTTAAAACTGAAAAAGGTAAGACAATTGTTGATTGTAACGGGAAAATGTGGTGACCTGATTGCAGCAGATTTTACATCTGATTAAGCTCTTGTTGTTTCGGCAGAGGACGAACAGTTTGAAGCTGACAAAGCTCAAGTGGTGAGAGAAATTGCTGCACTAGAGCCCAAAGAGGGCCTATGAACTTCTTTCCTCGTCTGTTTCGATTATTTTTGGTAGCCGAACTGGCGATGATGTTGTATGTGTTATATTACCGTGGGAGTTGTTTCTTTCTTAGCTCTGATTTTATTTTCCAGAAGTAGCTTCGATTAGTGCTTAATTCCATGTCCGTTTGTGGTGATGGAAATATGTGAATATAGCATTAATGATCAAGAATAAAAAATTTACACTATTTTTGTATCAATAATACCAACTTTTCTTTTTAAAAAATGTGGAAAACGTGTCATAATCGTTATTTAAGTTTAATCAAGTTTCCTTAGAATCTGAATGTTTATTTTCTCCTTACTATAATTTTGAAGGTACTTTTTACTAAATTACTCCCTCTGTCCCATAATTATTGTCTATTTTGCCCAAAAAATTTTGTCCCAAAATTATTGTCCAATTTGACTTTTTATGGATCAAGTTACACATTTGTTCTTAGTAGAAAACATTATCCACTAAATCTTTGTGGTTAAACAATTATGTAGGGGTATATCCGGTTGTTCAATGTAAAATATAATTAAGTTTGACCAAAAATAAAATATTTCATTTTAGTAAAATTAGACAATAATTATGGAATGGAGTAAGTATAAAGGAATGAGGCATATATAAGTCTTACACATTGAATTAAAATATTCTGATAGTAGATGACGCGATAAAATAACACTCCAACCAAGGTTACACTACAAATAGATTTCATTGCAAATAATTTGTCACAAAATTTGACTATGTGAAACCGAATATATTAGGCTTCTTTTTAAAACCACATCTGGTAATCATCAAAATCTAATCTAAATTATTATATTACTCCGTAACTAATTTTACTAAAGTATTTTCATGGTATAAGAGCACCAAATAAGAATTGGTTTAATCTCGAACCCATCCCCATTTTAGGAAATTCCACCTGAGAAAAAAAATAAAGACCGCATATTATTGGCATATTCCCCAGCCTTATGTACTTTTGTTGTCTACACTGCACAGCGCAGATTCTCATCGGTGTTACATTTTTGGTCCATCGGTCTCCAAAACGAAACTACCTTTATTTGTAAATTTGGAACGGGACAGAAACTCTAGAATTTAGCTTGTGTTAGTGGTTGATTAATAACCCAATTCTTTTATTAGCTTTCCCATTACTCAGCCATTCAGGTCCATAGATTGGAGATGGTATAAATAATTGGGCACTATCTGATTTGTTCCTTGATGCGTTATAGTAGGATCCAAAGCGTCCAATTGTCCAACCCTTCCTCCCAACATTCTCCGATTCTCTCCCCCTTAATTCTTTCACCACATTTTTTGCTGCCCGCCAGAGGAAATGGCTCATAACGGTAGGATCCCATTTGATTCAACAAGTTTAAATGGATGTGATCTTTAATTTCAACTTCTTGGTTTCACGAACTTTGTAATAACATGTTTCATGAGGACTGAAAAATTGTCTCTTTGATGGAAATCAGTGGAGGAATTTTTGACTGTGGCGGTGGATGCGGCGAAAAAAGCAGGAGAGGTAAATCCTAAAACCTCAGCATTACGCTCGCGGTTGATAAGTTAATTAGTATCTGCCACATTATTTTTGTAAAGGGTTCTGATTATGTGATGTTAAATCTTGTGCTTTTTCTGTGTCCGCAGGTAATTCGTAAAGGGTTCTACGAAACCAAGCAGGTGGAGCACAAAGGCCAGGTAATTTAGTGTGCTGATTGTTTGTGCTTCTCTGTTGTGATTTTTAATGCAAAAATGTTTGCCAGTTCCTCGTTTCTGGAATTAGTTGTGAATTCAAGTTGATCACTACATTAGTAAAATATCCGTTTGCTGCATTCTCTCTGGGGTATCATATTTTCTAAACCGAAGATTCCCAGAAATTTTGAGGTCCTAGTAATTAGCATCGTGGCAAGAGAGTCTTCTCTGTTCAAGTCTTATGCAGTTTCAAGTGTTGGTTGCATGGACTTGTAGATGATGCAAGTTTGTTCTGAAGGTTCCGAAAAAGGACACATGAACCAATATGTTGTTTTGCATACTGCAGTTTGCTGTTTATACGTGTTTCATTGTTGCTAACTAGATAGAGGATCGGCTTCCTTTCCTTGCTGTACTATTGTGATGAAGGTGGACTTGGTCACAGAAACTGACAAAGCGTGTGAAGACCTCATATTCAGTCACCTAAAGGAGCATTTCCCTGGTCATAAGGTAAATTCTTGAAGATTTTTTGTTGGTTCATCCTGGCTTCATATGTAACAACGCTGGTTATCGGAAGTCTTGTTTTCACAATTATGGCTCCTTTTGGTCATAGTTCATTGGGGAAGAAACTACTGCTGCGAATGGTGTCACTGAGCTGACTGATGAGCCGACATGGATTGTTGATCCACTAGATGGCACTACCAACTTTGTGCACGGGTGAGAAACTAGTTCTCTGTTTAACACCCAGGCTTGGGAACCTAATTTCTCAAATGTGTAAAGTTATTCTAACGATTTTTATGTGACTTATTATAGGTTCCCCTTTGTATGTGTTTCAATTGGTCTTACAATTGGAAAGGTTCCAACTGTTGGTGTTGTCTACAATCCTATCATGGATGAGGTGAGCTGATTTAGCTGAATCCGAAACATGGGAAACCGAGGGAATAAAAGGAGAAAAAGTAAATGTTTGCCTAACAAATAATATGTATTGAAAGATGAAACAATTTCTGTTCTAATGTGCAGCTTTTCACTGGAATTGATGGGAAAGGTTCTTTTCTGAATGGGAAGCCAATCAGAGGCGAGTTCACTTTTTGCACATAGTTTTGCAATATCTTAGTTTAGCCTTCAAAGTTAAAATTTCTGATTGTATCTATTCCCACACATGCAGTTTCTTCTCAGTCTGAACTTGTGAAGGCTCTCCTTGCCACAGAGGTATTCATCTATGCATGCATGTGTGTGTTGATATTTATGGATACTTTAAATGTTTTTATCACTCGAAACTTCAAATGTTACACCTGTGTTCCTTGTTGAATCTAGAAACAGAAAAAAAGAGGCAAAAAAGTTAAAATTAAGTTGTATTATTTACTCATTATTAATATCTGAGAAATCCGAAGCTGTTGCTGGTTCCCCTTTTCCTTCTAATTGTAAATTGTATGAAGAGATAGTAGTCAGATTAATGAGAACAAATGGTTGGATACTGATTCCATGGATGCAAGCAAGATGTTAGTTTGGGATACTGTAACGTTTGATCTCTGAACTTGGCGAGAACTAACATAATGGATACATAACTGAGGTTCCCTTTGGTCTTTTGCATAAAGTTGGTACATGTGTAGTTTTTAGCTGCTCACAACATATGTTATTAAGGATACATGTAACATAAATTAGTTTAATCTAGTCAAGATTGTCCCTAATAATTTTAAGGCTCCTTCAACATCTTAGTTGGATGTAAACAAATTTGTTTCTCTTAACCCTCTCCTGTAAGCTATGTACTACCTTCTCGTCACATGCCTGCATGACTACTTTTCTTTCATAGACCTTTGCCATTAAAGACTAACTGCAGTGAAATTGTGTCTACTGAGAACAGGTTGGAACAAAGCGTGATCAGCTCACTGTGGATGCCACAACAAATAGAATCAATAGTTTGCTTTTCAAGGTAAACCTAATTCCTTGCATCATCAGCAGGAATTCCACACAGTAGCTCTCCTGCTGATGTTACATGTTGATGGACAATCAGGTTAGGTCTCTTCGGATGAGTGGCTCCTGTGCTTTGAATCTCTGTGGTATTGCTTGTGGAAGACTTGATCTCTTCTATGAACTTGGATTTGGCGGTCCGTGGGATGTGGCCGGTGGTGCTGTGATTGTTAAAGAGGCAGGGGGAGCTCTGTTTGATCCGTGAGTGTTTCCAACATATGAGGTCCTCCTTGATTAGAAAGTTAAAAACAAAAACAAAAATGGGTAGATGTATTGGATATGATGCAGCAGACCTAGATAAAAACATTACATCTTGAGTTGCAAGTGGTGAAAATCTGATCAAATTCGTGGTTTTATCATTCCAGGTCCGGTGGCAAATTCGATATCACCTCACAGAGGGTAGCAGCTTCAAACCCTCTCCTCAAGGATGCCTTCATTGAGGCATTGCAGCAAGCAAAATGACCAAAAAAGAAAAGAAACCTGAAGACTTCTGCAATTGTTGCTCTCTTATTATTTAGCTGTGGAATACAGCACAACCAAATGACCATGTAGTCACTTATTGTCAACACTTTTTAGGAGTACGAAAACGTGAATCTAGCTTTTGAAGTTCAACTCAGCTGCAGATTTTTTACCTGCACCCTTGATCCAATACTCTGTAATTTGCAGTATGAACAACTATCCAATAAATCCATTTGGCCCCATTTAATTTCAAGCTTTTAAGTATGGTTTGTTTTCCTTTCATTTGAAGCTTATTGTGGTTCTCCTTCGGGTTTGACCCGAAGAAAACTCTTGTCGGTTCTCCTTCTCTTACAGCTTTCGCTTATTTGTTCAAGGTTTGGAGTGAATCTTCGTTGTCTGTTGGTTAACAAGCTTAAACTATACTGAGATGAGAAAAACTCACCAGGCATTGGCATAGAATAAACAAATGGTAAAGCCAAGTATACATCCAATGAGTTCTACGATGGTAGTATCATTTAAAAACGAACTCTTTACAAAAATTTAAAAATACAAAGAAAAAATAAGTGAAAAAAAAAAAAGAAAAGAAACAAACATCAGATTCTGACAAAATGAAAGCTAAGCTCTGTAAGATCCATAACCATTCACTCCATTAGTCCCATTGACCTTCCCAAGATTGGCACTGGCATTAGAAGATCTCTTCCTCCTCAAGACAATGATCCAGGTAATGACTTCCAAAGTCACAGCAATAGCAGCAAGGATGACCAGAACAGCAATGTAAGCTCTTTCCCACTTCTTCCCAGGATTAAGTATATCCAATCCTTTGAAAATGTTGATGATTCCCAGGATAAGAATCGTGTACCCAAAAGAGTGATGGTAGACATTCCAGTAAACCCTGTACTTGTGATCCTTCTTTGGCCTAAGCAGCAAAGCAGAGAACTGAACAGTTGCAAGACAAAAGACTAGAATTCCAATGACCCTGTGGGAAGTGTAAGTGATTCCGGGAGATTGGCTTCCAAGCCGAATGCCGGTAGCGAACCCGGCAACACCAACAATGTATGCAGAAAATTGGCAACAAACGTGGAGATAGAACCAAGCAGGATCAGCAGAAGGGAACACTTTAACGTATCTAGCAATGATAGCACCCAATGGCATCAAAATCCCCCAGCTTATAGCATTCAGCAAACCATGAGCATTCTTCTTCTTGAGTTTGGAAGAAATTCCAGCTCCAGTTGCAGAGACCTTTGATTCTCCAGAAAGCAAATTGAGGGTCCCCATGGATTGAACATTTGGGCCTGTGGTGGGATGCATTCCAGGGCTGTCATTGGAAAGAGGGCCTTCTTGCCAAACCTGATTGACTGTTGTGCTGATGTTTTGAAGCTTTAATGTAGCAAAGATGGTGATTTCATTGTTTGAGAATGTAGCAGATAAATCAGAAACAGGAAAGCTGAGATCCCTTTCTTCCAATCCAGTCTGATAACTGTTGACAGGTGAAGTGTAGGCTCTCATTGTGCCATCTGATTTCTGGAAGGCAACAAGGGCTTGGGATCCAACCATTCCAGGTGAAGTTGGATTGATGGCCCAAGCAACCCATCTCTGTGATGAACTGGTTGCGTGCCTGAATGCAACCTGGAGAGTTTTGGAAGATGGGCTGTAGGACCAATGAAGGAATGAGTTCAGTTGCGGAAGATCACTGCAGGTGCTGTAAATTTTGTTGCTTGCAAATCTGTACTTTGAACACGATGATTGAGCCGAGGTTGATGATATTCCTAGAGTTAACAAAAGGGTGGAAAAAATCAGCAAAAACTTTGGCAAATTTCCCATGTTTTCGAGAATTCTGATAAACTAGTCCAGGAGATGAATATGGTGTGCTTCTTTTTAAGGTTTGTGAAGAGAATATTGTCTGAGATTTTTCTTGAGGAGGAAAGTAATGGTTAGGGAGTTGTTTGTTGTGAATTATATAAAGAGAAACTGAAATGAAGATGGGATTGGTAATTATAGGTGGAGAGTGGGGGCAAGATTAGGCATCTGTTTGGTGAGGATTTTGGGGAGATTTGTCTTGTTGAAAATGGTTAACAATGACAAGATTTTTCCTCTTTTTTTTTTTTTTTTTTCGTTCTGTGTAAGCGAATCACAAGAATTTTATTGTTGCGGTTTTTTGCGTATGTTTCAACTGCCTGCCTTCTTTTCACAACTGTTTGGACTCCAAACTTCAACCACAAACTAATTAGTACTACTAATTAACGGATGATGAAATCTTATGAACTCATGACACGAGAGCAAACCATAACTAACGGGTTAAGCAAGCACTACTGATGAAGGCCAAACTTGTACTCCCTCCGTTCCATAATTATTGTTCGCTTTGTCCAAAAAATTTTGTCCCAAAATTATTGTCCAATTTGATTTTTTATGGATCAAGTTACACATTTGTCCTTAGTAAAAAATATTATCCATCAAATCTTTGTGGTTAAACAATTATTTATGTAGGAGCATATCCGGTTGTTTAAGGTAAAATATAGTTAAATTTGACCAAAAATAAAATCTTTTATTTTAGTAAAACTGGGCAATAATTATGGGACGGAGAGAGTACTTGATTCCAGCCAAAATTAATAGTTGTATTTTCTATTACGAGATTGACCTAATTGTTTTAAAAATGTTATTGTGATCGTAATAATAATCGTGATGAAACAAAAAGACTGATTCCATAGAATGAATGAATCTTTGAGGAGGATAGAGGAACCGTCCAACAAGTACCAAAACGTTAGAGATGCATCGCAGTTTTTTTTTTTTTTTCTTTCTCCCCGAAAGGAGAAAAAGAAAAAGGAAAACAAAAAAAAAAAAAAACACTTGGATCGAATTGAACAAAATTCTACATCTGTCGCTGTTGTTGGTTAGTTTGTCTTGATCAATTGACTAAAAGTCAAAACCGTCACAAAATCTCACTCAACTGATTCTCACGAATCATCGACGGGGTTAACTTTGAATTTTTAGTAATTACAGGGATTCAAGATACTAGTGTAAAAATCCAAATATCCAAAATATTCAATGGGGTACAGTTTTGGGCTTGGAATGTTCAAGCACAGAGGTAGGAGAGGAAAGATGGACGGACACATGATGAGATGGTGATAGTAGTAAGTAGGATTAGGTTTATGATTTATTAGATTCCAGAGACACCCTGTGTTGGATACCAACCCAACCTGGTCAAAACCAACTCCAACCCCTTCACAACAACATAATCATCAATTCTCATTCCATGAATAAAAACTTCCTTCTTTTCTAGTCTTTGATTCTGTCTAAGACTGTACCACTCTCCCATCTTAATTATAAAACACAAATTTAAATATTTTTATAATCTCAATTTATACCTTATAATTACACTCAGAAGAAGTAATAAATATGAGTACATACGTTTCTAAAGAAAGCTTCTGACGTTTAAAATTTTACTCCCTTTGTCTTAAAATTATTGTCCAACTTGAGATTTTCTTTTTAGTACAATTTGAACTAAAAATAAAAATTCAAACTAGACAATAATTATGGGACGGAAGGAATATATAAAAAAAAATAATATGCTGCTTCCCAATATACCATCTCCCCCACTGGCACATGTTTCCAGTTTTAATGCATCGTATTCAAATGGTTCCAGACTGCATATTTTTTTTTAATGTCGTTTCACCATTGGCACCATGCTCCGATTTTCAAACCCTACGATCTACCATCATAAATTTATCAAGTAGTATTAATTAGGCCATTAAAGTTTAATCAAATACTAGAATATTTTCTATTCCTTTTTTTTATTTAAAAGATCAACAGACTGTAATGTAAATACTATATAGCTATCAGGAAAGGAAAGAAAAAGGAAAAAAAAAAAAAGGGTTTTGCAATGTGGTGAGTAAGATTGATAGTGTTTCCCTCAAATTTGCTTTAATAAAGGGAAAAATTAGTTTAGTTACACAATGTATACATACTCCTAATTTGTAGGCTCTTTCTTCATCCATGTGTTCTGTACGCCAGCGTTGTCCACGAAACTTCCATTTTGTCCATCATCAATCATATTAATTCCTTCTAGAATTTAAATTATGAACAGATTCTTCTTTGTTTTAAAACAAGGTATGAACTGAAATCAGACGTGCCGTGAGGAGGAGGAGGATGTGATAAACTGAAAGAAATGAATGACTTACAAAAATTAAATTAAATTAATCAGACGCGGATACACCTTCCTAGCTACAAATTGGACCATATTTTTTGAGAAAGATGAAGTAATATATATATATATATATATAGTAATAAGTACTCCTTCCGTCCCAAAATTATTGTTCAGTTTGAAATTTCATTTGTTGTACAATTTGAACTAGAAATGAAAATTCAAACTGGACAATAATTATGGGACGGAAGGAATATGATTTTGGGAGAAAGAGAACATGATAAAACTATAATTCCCACCAAACAATTCAAACGTTTTTCTACTGGAGTTATCACTGTATGTGAAAAATTCGACGGATTTTACATCAAACAGAAAAAGAGTATTTAAACGGTGTCGGTTTCAAACTGCTCTCAAATCACTGTTAATCAATTCTTCGGTAGGATTTCTCGTAAAGGAGCAAAAATATCTGATGCTTTGCCCTCAAGTTAGTCAACATATTCGAATTAATTTTTCGGGGGTGTCAATGATTGGAACCATTTTAGTCACTTGAAAGCACTTTTTGGTTAGATTTCTGGAAACAAACAACAGCAGTTTCTAACGTACCAACTCCCAAAAAAACCCAACCCATCATCCATGTGGACAAACTGAAAAGGAGACAGCAATACAAATAAGCGGGTAAACTGCATCTTGTTAACGTACCTAACCAAAATGTGCCTACCCCCATGTTTGTCTTCTTCGTTTGTTTCCATGTCATTCTTCTTCTCCACTTACGTGTCTTTTTTTTTTTTTTACGTGTCTTTTTATGATCAACTCCAGACTTTCTCTATTCACTCCAAATATAAAAAATATTTCTGTAGTCTATGAATTATTGGATGGAAGCCCATTTTAGCTCACGACTTTAAACAGCCCATTTGCTAACACCTTAAGGATAAACGATCTTGGCTATTTGTTTTACTAGTTGGGCTACACTTTTCTACTCCCTCATCCGTTAATTATTGTTCAGTCTAGATTTTCATTTTTAGTACAAATTGAATTAATAATAAAAATTTAAACTGAACAATGATTTTGGGAAGAAATACATTATAGGAATATATTGTATTAAGGCCTTTTTAATACTTGCATATTCAATTTTCAGAGTTTATCAAACATAGTGAAATATGTTCATAAATTTTGTGTTTCAGTAATTCAAATTTAAAGTGATTATCAAATAAAGTTAACTCTCACAATCAGTACGAAATAGTCTGCTAATTTGACATTCGATTTAGTAAATGATGCATTACCCTGTCTGTCAATTTATCAGACTGCTTTTGTAGTTATATAATCTTTTACTCCATATATTGATAGATTATTCATTCCGCAGTTTACAATCTATATGGTTTTATTTAACAAAAAAAAAAGAAAAAGAAAAACCCTTGCCGCAAAACATTTTCCTATCTTACAAGTAACAAGTACTCTCTCTATCACAAAATGATTATTAAGTTCAGATTATAATTTTTAAGACAATTTTCGTTTAGACCACTTTGGCTTTAAATATTGTTAGACAAATTGTGGGGAAAATCTGCCTAGAGGCTAGCATTGTAATGTATGGCGTTAAGTCATTAAAAACAAATAAACGGTGGAAGAATCCTTTTTTTTTTTTTTTTGGTTGGTAGCTGAATCCTTAATTTTGATAGTAATTTTGAACACGCTCAACAGGGATCATTTGCCGCTTGATTCATCTGCCTCATCTTTCCATTTATCTAGCCGTTTTCTTGCTTTCTCCACCTGAAAATCCACCAAAATTCACTACCATAAGGATCACACACACACACACACTCGCGTATAATTTTAGGCATGTAGTATTTAATTTCCTCTGTCATGTATGCAAACGAACTTGCCTCTTGATCCCAATTGGTTCGATAAGTGATGATCCAAAGCAAGATCAAAGTTTGCATGCCTGTTCCCCCTAACATTCCACACCATATTCCCTACAAAAGTCATTTACATTTCGAGGCATTATAACAAAATGAAATTCAGTTCATTACTCTTTTAAAAAACATTGGTATCCTTTTATTAGGATGTTCTTTTTTTTTCCGTAAAAAAAATAATAATAATAAAACAAATCACCTTAGCACCAAGGCGGAATTTGAAGGCAAGTATTGAAGCTAATGGAACTCCAACTAAATAATAGCATCCAATGTTCACATAAGCCACAAAACTTTGCCATCCACATCCAACAGCAACCCCTGTTACGAAACGTAGATGTATTTGTCCATTTACCATAAAATACAAATTGTACACCAATTATTGGGGTTACCTCCTACATATTTAACTCCTTTTTAAGTACTGTTTAAATAGAAAAATAAAAACAAAAACTTGCCATTGTTTGAATAATTTCGTTTGGAAAAATGATACTCTAGAAAAAAAAATTATAGCTGCATAACTAGTACGTTAATTACTCGTTATGAGATGGTTTACAAATATTTTATAAGATTTTAACTAAAAAATAAATGAATGTCACATAAGTGTCTCTATCATTTATTCATCATTATTGCTTACCAGAAAGAACAGGTTGAACGCCGAAGAGGATAATAGAAACTGCTAAGAGGGGTGTAAGATCGGAGGTTGCAGCGGCAACATGTTTACCACCGGTAAAGGCATAACTCAAGATGTGGCGATACGCCACCACGAATATGGCAATTACCAATGCAATCATCAATGAGGTTGAAGTCACAATTATAACCGCAAATGCTGCAGATTTGGAATTTCCAGCTCCAAGTTCATTGCTTATCCTCACACTGTATAAAAAATTAAACTTATTATATCAGACTTTCATATATATCATCTGACAATAATAATTGTTTCTCATTAATAAACTAATAGTAATTAATGCTTTTCATTTCGAGACCACTCGTTAATATCATATCAAGTTGAGATCTGTTTTAAGTCCTAATTCACTGAAAAAGTCCTTTTAATTAATATTTTACTTTTTTAGTAGTACGCATCCCAGTGTCGTAACTCATTGAAAAAGGTTTTGATCTCAAGCAGGTATGTAGGTTCCCAACTTTAGTTATCACTGATAGAAATTTAGAATATTATGATCATTAACCAATATTTTTTTTTTGTTTTTTCCCTTCTAAAATATATGTACTGAAACTGGAGAAGGAGAAGTTCAAATATTGCACCTTGCTGCTGCATTGAACCCTGCTGAAATCATGAACACCAATCCAATAATCGTCAAACTGCATACGAAAATTCTAGACTTTGTATGAAATCGGATCTAGCTACTTAAACTCTAACAATTTTAGTAGCTAAATATTTTGGAAAATAATTAACTAAGAATTATTGCATCTTCTTAAATAATTAATAAACTCTATGAAAAGGTTACCAAATAGCTAACGTGTCCAATGCAACTTCAGGTTCAGGGAGCAAACCAGCAATCAAAATCAGTATTTGCAAGTGCCACAACTCAAGGCAAATCATCACGGCCGAAGAGGACGACAACTTGAAAAAATCCCACAGTCCAGAAAATGCCTGAAAGCTAAATCCAACCCATGATTGCTTACACCGATCGCTCACCAAAATATAGATAAAATGCGACGCCACGATTAGTATTCACGAGAAACTCAACAAAAGCGACGCACCCAACAAACCCCAACTCAGTTTGAACAACGCGACCCCGGTTATCAACAAATGTACGGCAAGCACAACAGCGGAAATTATTGCACTTGGGAGTATGATGCTTTGTGCTTGTAAGAACTTTTGGATGGGGAAATAGGCGGCGTACGCGAAAATCTGAGGGATTAGGCCGTACACGAATGTCGCAGCCGCGGAAGCGACATCGTTTTTTTGACCCAGGAGGAGTAAAATAGGCTTGGAGAATATGTAAACTAGTACAAGAGGCAACCCTGTGACCATGAGGAGAACAGTTGATCTTTGCAAATAAATTCCCAACATGTCATATTTTTTTGCTCCATATGCCTGTCCGCAAAGTGTTTCCACTGCACTCCCCATTCCAAGCTGCCAAAACAAAGGAACCGTTGAGAATGATAATTTTGAGCACAAACACATTTACAAATTAATACTAATGTATAGTAAAAGTCCAGTCTACACCATGTGCGCTAAAGTACTCTCTGTGACAGAAAAAATATCATATTGAGATTTGAAATTTTTTCCGTTCATAGTATAAACTTCAAAATTCAGTGTGAACCATGAACTATTTTTCAAGAATGGAGAGTGTAAAATATAATTGTCTTTTTAAGATACACCTTGTCCGTTTCATTTCAAACGTCCATTTTTATAACAGTAATCATTAAACTAACACGTACGGAGAGAGCATATTAAAGAAAAAAATATAACCTCGTGGCCATGGCCTAGTGTTAGTATCTAACTGGATACTGAATATTACTGGGCGTGTATATATATATATATATATATATATATATATATATATATATATATATATATATATATTGTGTGTGTGTGTGTTTTTTTTAATGAGAATGGTTCATTTAACTAGCTGGTTTACATTTCTTTCCTATGCGATCGAGGAAAATATTTTTATGATCTAGACCATGCATCTTTTGCCAATAAATTGCAACAAGGTGATAAATTTAATGATATTTAAGTTCTCATTTTTACAAATTTTGTGAAGTTGGTGAGTCTACTTTTATTTTTTTTCCTTTTTTTTTTTGGAAAATTGGGTGTGTCAAACATCAACGTAGACGAAAAAAACAACGGAGAGAAAAGAGGAAGAAGTATATATCGCAACGTCGAATTCATGCACGTTGCTGGACGGTGGACGTGGGCCTCCGATGAAGGCCGGCTGTACTTACCATGAGCCCAAATGCCAGATTCTGAATCCCGTTGTTGCCCAGCACAGCCGCGGCGAGCTCGCGGTTGCCGAGGTGGCCGCAAAACACCTGGGTCGACGTCGACGTGACGTTGTTGAGAAGGTACACTATGCATGCCGGCACCAAAATGCGGAGGAGCGTCTTCAGTTCCATTCGGGCCGCCCGACGGAGTCGCCGGGTCCTCGGCAAACTATCGTCGGACAGCAATTCTTCCAGCTTAGAACGGCACTTCAGCTTGGACTTTTCTTCATCGTCTTCCCCCACCGACGGCGGTTGCGTTGATTCACCAACTCCAATTTCTGACTGATTATTATTCTCCATAATTAGAAGAGCAAGTTTGAGTCTGCTGCGATATTTTCAGCAAGGAGTATGTGTCTATTATAAATACACATACCCCTTAAAAAGAAACTTAATTAGGATGTTGTTTTGTCCCTTTTTCTTGTCATTTAACGTTGGTTCCTCAGTATTAGTAACTAACATACGACCCTTGGGTCTCCGATATTTAAAATTTATTGACTTTAATCTACCCTTTAGTTTTGCAGGTTTCCTCTATTTTTCGTATTTCATTGTTTGAGATTTTAAACTCGTAAAACAATCAATTCTAAACATCGATGATGTTTGATTCGAATGATGTTCACGGATAATTAATGTTGCGATAAAATGCACACATTACATATATAGCGTTTTCTGGTCCAATTCTTTTAAAACATAGGATTAATGGATGAGAATGAGACCTATTCGAATCAGTAAACATGTTTTGACTGAACCAATTGGTATCTATACACGCGAATTTCACATGGCCTTTTTCTTGGAATACCCGGCAAAATATTGAAGCTTATAGTCTCTTCTCCTTTGTTTTTTTTTTTTTTTTGTTTTTCTTTTTGGTGGCTGTTAAAGTATATAAGTACATTGGACTCTCATCTTAAAACCAGTTGGTGTGATACCTTTTGAAATTTATATACTGAGTCATTTCTCTTCACGGTGGCGAGTAGGACGTATATTATACTTTAACATTGGCCCCTCATTGAAATTTTTTTGTTTAAAATTAAAACAACAACGACAATATTAACAAAGGGTGATACAATCTCAATGTCTTAATGTAAGCACATTAATTTTCAACAAAACAACATAGTAATTATAAGAACAGACAAATTATGATGAGATCACTTGTATAATATACTCTTCAGTCCCAAAATTAATGTCCAATATGAGATTTCACTTTTAGTACAATTTGAATTAGAAATAAAAACTCAAACGAGATAATAATTATGGGATGGAGGGAGTAACTAGTAGCAATTGGGTATAGATTTTACGGATATTTGATTGGAAAAAACTGCGAAAGTAATCTCACAATTTACAGAGAGGTACAAAGTCAAGAGATTCATGATCACATGCATAGATGTATTAATTACAGTGGAAGTCAAGACTGTCCTTTTGGTTCCTCCTATAAATTGCATGGTAATTTAATAATCACGACGGTTTAAGTTAGAAACAAATCAAAAATTATCATTTAGCACGGCAAACCGGCCGTACGTTATCCGTTGATTAGGACAACTTTGTAAATCAAGGTAACGTGTACGTCGATGGGAGTAGTTATTATCTATGTTTGTTTCCAAAAGCTTGTCGTAAGTTTTGTTATTTTATTCTACACAAATCGGTATTGGTTTTCGAGTTGTAGCATATAGCATTCCGACGACTGAGAAGTAACGTTCACTGTGCACCATTCTTGTGAACCTTAGATAAAGTCGATCGACATATTGTATACTTTGAAGACAAGAAAAGAAGTGCAAATAAAATGTGAACTTATATAAAGGGATAGAATTAGTTATTTTTGTGGAGTGTAAAAAATATCTTATAAAAGAATAGGATCAATATTCTTTTTAGAGAGAAAATAGAAACTATAACATTGTAAAATAAAGAGATTTTACAATATTCTTTTGCAAATCTGTTTGTGTTTATAATAGTAAATAGCCATTTCAAAAAAAAAAAAAAGCCAATAAAGTTCGAAGTATTAATTCGTGAAATTATTGTCTAAAACAATACTGGATGTCTGGGATTTTTCCCGCTACGCGATTTGATTACCTGCAAATAAAATATTGATGAGACGCTTTCTATCTTTTTTACCATCTGTACGTAGGCTGTACAAACCTTGCTTTGTCCACCACTCCACCTTAAAAAAGAAAAAGTGGAAATTAACCAGGCCAATTAACTCAACTTTCCTCGAAGTTTACTAGTAATATTCGATCTGCTAATCGGCTTGACCGAATATTAATGAATGAAGTAGTTCAATGGACTGTTGGCGTATTCCCGTCGAAACTTAGGGTACATGACATACGAATACTACAATGTTCAAGCATGATCACTGCAGGTAAAAAACAAAAAGAGAAATTGAAGAGCGTCGTCTATATTCATTACCAGCTAGCTTCGATA
Organism: Oldenlandia corymbosa var. corymbosa; assembly: GCA_949775105.1. NCBI lineage: Eukaryota > Viridiplantae > Streptophyta > Magnoliopsida > Gentianales > Rubiaceae > Oldenlandia > Oldenlandia corymbosa. The sequence goes on along the minus strand of CATKSE010000001.1, from coordinate 488,477 downwards.
ATTTAAGTTTTCCTTCAAGATGCAGTAGATTTTTTTTTTTTGCTGTCTCTTAACTTCTTAAGTGGAGTCCACTTAAGATTCATTAAGCTATAAGTTTATACTCCCTCTATCCCAATTTATTGTCCAGTTTGAAATTTTACTTTTAGTACAATTTGAACTAGAAATGAAAACCCAAACTGGATAATAATTATGGGACGGAGGGAGTATTTTATCTAGTATTTTCCTTTCCATTTTCATTCTTCGTAACAGCTGAAATGATCATATGTGAGTTGCGATTAAGATCATAAATCATGTTCATTGAATGAATCATAAGTTTATCACTCAAACGATAATGTATGCGTACGTAGTGCTTAGAAGGATTTAAAAGTCATTCTACTCAAAACTTCAATTATAAGATGGAACGCATGCTTAGTTTGGACAACCTTTAAGTTTAAAGATGGACTCATTGCTTCACCAGTTGGCTCAATAGGGAAAATTCCACTAATTTACAACGAGATGACATTCTTATTTATTTATCAATATTAATGATACATACCGAGAATACTTTACAGTGAAAAGTACGAAAGAATAATGTGAAGTAAATTAAGTTTATTCATTTTTATACTTTGCATTTGAACTTCATGCATTTAAGTTTGTGAGAAGGATTTCAATGTAGACACATCATTTCCTTCTTATTATCTTTTTTTTTGTGAATTTTTTTTCTATATCTACCACTATTTTTTTTTATTTAGTTACATACCTAGATATTTAGTTACATACCTAGTAGCCTTTGAGGTTTAGTCCCATCTATCTTTATCAGATTATTTATTACGAAGAAAATCAATAGGATGGTTCAAGTTATTTATTTGTGCGTTTATAGAGAAAGTATCAAGGATATGCAGAAAATATTGAACAACAATTGATTAGTAGATTTATAATTATAGTATTTTACCTCCCATGTGGGGTAGCTTAGTTGATCGTCAACTTCATGGTACCAAAAAAAAAAAAGAAAAACCCAGAATGCAGTTGATGGAGTGGAAGTTCAAAAATCTCCACAAACATGTTTCTTCATGGAAACAAAAGATATGGGCTTTTCTTCTGGGATCCCCAACTTCAATGTCATCCTCACGATTAGCCAGCCCGCACTGTTCAACAAGAACAAGACCAAATATAACTCTCACAATGAGTTATGGGCCGAAATATCCCATTTCATCAGGTTGGAGAAATTGGGAATCTATATGAACGGGGTTTTTTGAACATTTCGGCCTTTTTCTATTTGATATAATATGGCGATTTAAAAATGTGACTATTATTACTATAAATTATAAAATTATCCTGAAAATCAATTTGGTGATGTAAAAGTACAAAAATTATTTTGAGCTCATTTTTTATAAATTATTATTGGCACCCAAAAAGTAATAATAGTCGAAAACAAACCTTTAAGATAATGGTGAGATTTGAAATAATCCCCCCAAAAAAACTACTCTTCCCGCCTAAAAGTTCGTCCACTCTAAATACTAATAGAACTTGAAAAAATCTATTCAACAATCTCTTTTCTCTGCGCAATCGTAACATTCCAGAAGGTCAGTTCCTCTCTGTCGTCTCCTTTTTTCTCCAACCAAATTTCAAAATTTCAAACCCTAAATTAAGTTGCGATCTAGTTTTCTCTGCTCTTCCTTTACAGGTTCCGGAATATACCGCAGTGTTTGAAGGTTCTATATTCTTTCCCTCATTTCTCTTCCTCAATTTACTGATTCTGCTGCGCCTTTTTTTTTTTTTTTGAATTATGATGAACTGAATTTACGCCCCTGATTACTATTAATCTTCCGAATTTCTTAATTTTATATCTGTTGGAATTTCCAGTTTAATTTCCTTACGTTCTGGAACTATTTGCAGCGAGCGATACTGTTTCAATTTGAGATGGAAACCGAAGAATTAGGCCAGAAAAGCAAACGCTTGAAATCTTCGGTACGAACTTTAGTTATCTTCCTGTTTTGCTTTTTGGAAGAACGAACGCGTGAATTAATGCCGACACGATATATTTATTTTTCTGTCTGGGTAATTAGAACGAACAGTTAGAGTTGGTTGTGCACGGTGCCGATGATGCAGCCTTAGTAAAGAGTCGAGAGGAAGAGATTGATGAGATTGGCGTTGGATCTGAAGAAACCTCAGCTGAGATCGCTCGCATCTATGAACAGATCCAAAGCTTTACTAACATGGTATATTTGCTTAATCCCTGGACAGAAAGAGCCTTGATTATGGAACGATTAGTATTCTGTTTGTTTTTTATTCACTGTGAAGCTGTGCTTGGCTTTATGCATATGATGCTTTGATATTGAAGGTGTGTGATCTGCTGGAATCAGGAAAGTCTATGCTGAAGGATCTGAGCAACGAGTTTGAAGAGAGAATGATTTCGTGAGTTTTGTGAAAATTTTTGGATTTTCTTTTAATGACTGAATCGAGGTTGTATGTGGTTATGTTTATTCTTAATGGAAAACTTTTCTTTGTTTTAGAATACACAAGGAACATATTCAGAAGTGGGAAGAGGAGATTCAAACAATTCGCCTTGTTGATGCCTCGAATGCACAGGAAAGTGCTGTTTTGCAAAATGCTAAAGCCATGCTTCAAAATGTTTGTGGTGAATCCTGAAGGTAATTTCAGTTATTTATCTTTTTGCTGTTTATAGCTCTTCTGCATTGCACCAGCTTTAGGGAATATTAATACTGGACTATCATTTTTTGGCAGGCTTTGTTGTCGAAGTTGAGTAACTCATTGCCTACGGAAATCTTTGATCTACTGTTGATAGGTTACTTTTGTGGATTGCCTTCTGAAATTCCCTGATCATACTTGTACATGAATTTATAGGTGGATTAAATGTTTACTTATGGCTACTACCTAAACTACAAGTGATGTTGATTCCATGCAATGCTTCTGTTTTGCTTTCATGGATGCACGTGGTGACTCTGATATGTTGTACCTCTGGTTCAATGATTTTGTCGTGGAATTTTCTCGATTATCAATTATCTTGTAGCTTAATAATGCGGCTCAGTCGAAACAATGTTGTTTTTATCATTCATCTTTCACATCTTAGCCATTGTGGAAATGCTTAGTATTAGAAGAAAGTTTCTCTTTATAGGTTGATCTTTCCACTTTACATGGGTAGCATAAAGAAGAAAGTCCCACAGTCAAATCACAATTATGACTTTTGATAATTTAGTTATCTGAAGCTGGTTTTGACTGCTTTTGTCCAATAGTTATGGTAATAACAAATTGCATACTTAGTGATAAAGCACATCCTCATTAATTGTAAGAACTGAATCAAGGTCATGAATTGGCTTTCCTGTTTCTCTAGTTACAAACTTTCTGGTGTGTTGTTTAAGGGAATTGGATTTGCATTTTGTGGACTTAGTTTGAGGGACATTTTGAGGATTATGGTTACATTTCACTATGGAGAAATCACTCGAGTTGAAGAAACATAAGATGGACTCAAGATAGAGTTATGCGTGGTTATAGTAAAACGGATAAAAGTCAGGAAAACAACCATCATTTTGATTATCCGCTTGTGGACCTCAGCCCTAGTCATATTGAGTTGACATGGCTGACAGTTTTGTACTTTATTCCTTTAAACATTTTTAGTATCTCTGAAATCTTGGTAGGTTTTGTTTTCCTAATCTTAACTTGTTTCATTTGAGTATTTACTTCCATTCTGTCATCAAATACTTCAGATACCTGGGTTGAAACTTGAAAGCTCAGCAAACATAATCATTTCCTCAGTTGTCTCCATGTGGGTTATTAATTGAAAGATGAATGCTGCTCAAAATGTAGTTACTGTATTGTAGTACTACCATGTAGGACAATACATACACTCCTCTGCTATGATTTAGCTGGATGTTTGTCTTGACTCGTAAGATATGTGAAGCCCACACCTAGCTTAGGAGACCTGTGGTTGATGGTTTAAGGAAATTAGAACCTAGGAAAGGGAAAGTGAATAGAGTAGGTAGTGAGTTCTAACGTCTTAAAGCACCAACCAGTTAAGCAATGCTAAAAAGGAAACAGCTAGAAGCCTAGAACTTACTGAGAGTGCTTGCAGGTTGATACAGTCCCCCGAAGGATAACCTTCTGCTTTGGCGATTTGCCGGTCAGTTAGACACTTAGGTTAGTCATTCTCCTGATACCAGATACTACTAAAGGGTGAGACTGAGACGGTGTGATTCTATAAGCATAGAATCTAATCCAAAAGTATTATATATGTTGACATTTATGAAACTTTAACAATACCTATTAAAAGATTTCGCAGTTAATATTGATATGACATGGTGTGGCCTTTATCAACATTTTAGCTCTGTCTCCTTGAGAAAGTACTGGTATTTTGATACGTAAACAGCCTTTCATCATCCCTACACGAGGTAAAACTCGATTGACACATCCTTAGATTTTGGGTAGAAGTCAGAAAAGCTATCTGCTGTAGAGTGCCCTATGCTTGCAGATATACTAGTAACTTTGGAGGAGCCAAAGACGCCCTTAGGATACATACTACCCTTAGCACAATTAAGTCAAACCAGCAAACTCATTAAACTAATGGTTGTTAAGATAAAGATTATTCGAGTGGAAAATTAAAAAGCAAGAACACATGGTTCCATGTTAGATTAAATTGTCATAGATTAGAATAATTAGTAGGGGACCGATGTGAGAGATTAAGGTAACTTCCCAAATGATTGGACAAAGCTTTTTGTCTTAACTTTTGATTTGTTCCACTTAAGGGGAATGATGGTTTTAAAACATAAAGGTAAAGCAGTATCTAAAGGTTGAATTAAAGAATGCAACGTAGTGGTTTAAGGTTTGTTTTGTAGTATTAGTAAAATAATAATCACAAATGATAGAACATTGTGAAGCGTATCTTAGGAAAGCGAAAGATCACCCTCCTAGCCCCTATACCATTATTAGATCTGATTGTGATGGGAACTAAAAAATTCCAATACATTTCCAAATGAAACCTTCTAAGCATATTTTATTCAATTAAATTAATGATTTCTTCACCACGTAGCTTTGGGTGGCATAATTTCTCTTACTGTTTCCGGCATATGAGTCTCCCATTGAAGAAAGAGGAAATCCAATGGTACCTGAAACTTTCTAGTAATCAGGATTATATCCCTAATTATTATGGGGATACAACATGTGTATTGAATATGTTTCTTTTCGAAATGAACGATTTTTATGAATATAGAAATGTAGTGTTTCATGAGACATTGGACTCCCATCTTATTATAATCACGTAGCTGATTTTGAAATGCTTGAACGTTGTTGTCGAATTGTTTATCAAATCAAACGGTCAAAATATGTGCGATTAATCCTGACAGCAACTTTGAAAGGAGTCCTTTCCTCAGGTTGTCAAATAAAAGATTTGCGAAGTCAAGAATATATTAATTTGGCCTTGGAAATTGTCTCATGGAGTCTGACTGTAAGCGATTCTCTTATACACTAATCATCATCTATATATTTCCTTCTTTAGGGAATGTAAATGGATACACTTACCTCATTCATAGTCGGAATTTAACACCACATAATGATGAATGTTGGTGCATACTAAATGAGAAGTTTACACACTTCTTTATTGCCAATCTACATATTCATCCTCTTTAATGATGTGTGCTAGTTTTAGTTTTACTGACACTTCTCACTTCTCAGGCCATATAGAGAAACCGAAACGATTGATTTGGTTCATCTTTTTTAGGTCAGTATACCAAATAGGTCATAGCGCCTGTAAGCACAAATTCCAGGATGGCTAAAATCCTTAGCTAGTAAGTGAAAAATGCTTTTGCCTTTTCTTCTATGTGCAAGTATATTTTTATTTTTATTTTTTTCTTTCCCGGTACCATGAAAATGATGGTCGATCTGAACTATCGTGGCCATTGAATTCCTTTCACAATCATTATCCTCAGGATTCCATTACTTCACAAATTGGGTCCCAATCACCACATGTAACCCTCCAAAATCCAATGGTTTGTCATCCATGGCCCCGACTCCTTACAAAAAGGCACAAATGCTCCAAATTGTCACCGACACATACTGCACACAACCCACTCCACGTTTTATAACAATTTCAACCCCCAAATAATGCTGTAACGAACCACACTTTTTCGTTCTCTCCGCAGTTGATGGTGCTAAACGAAATTGCAGACCATGTAAATGGCAGCTTCGCCAACCATATTTCATTAGGCTTAATTTACTTAAGGCGATACTTGCAATTTGTTGTTGAAACCTCAATCCACTCGGGCAAGTTACAACCAAAGAAACTGAAATGATGTACAATTCCACATGTCAGATTAACATTACTTTTAATATTGCTAATATTACATAATCAAGTGACAGATTTATTAGGATTCGAATGTCTTGCATATCACGTTGAGGTAAATTTGTGTAGACAATTTTTCGGCCAAAATCTTTGATCTTAAAAGGGTCATGATGGGCAAAATATATACTTGGGACTTGCATATATATGCTTGTAATGATGTTCCCCCCCACCCACCCCCCCTATGATTGACTAGTTGATCTGCCAAAGAACATCCACATAATTAACCTTCTCATACAAGGATCAAATTATCAGATTAGATATACGTATATGAATCTCTTGATCGAAGTGCTCCTTCAAATTTTCCATTTGGAGGTTACTATGTATAGCTTCCCTTTTCTTTTCCCATTTTTTTTCCATCAAAAGAAATTTTTTTTCTGAAATGATGACAATATACGGATAAACCTTCAAATACATACATCAGTTGTGGAAGCCACGCACGTCATCGAAAATTTTCTCGAGTTCATTGTGTCTCAATCTAGTTAAGAAATAATTTGTTTCTGTAGATGTATTGATGAAAATCTTAAACAATATTTATATGATTGTGATGTATACACTTTACCATTACCTGTGACAAAATTAGTCTTAAATATTCACGAGTCGAGTACACATAAAATTTATTTTTTTCAAAATATTTTTAAAAATTCAAGTCATTTTTTGAAAAAAAATCTCCAACCGCAAGGTTGGCCAACCCTCTGCTGGTCTCGTCCCTGAACATGATAATGTGAATTATTTTTAGACAGAAAGTATATAATTAAAGATTCTTGTTTAATTTCTTTAATTATTTACAATGCAAGCATCAATGCTTAAAAAAAATCCAATTCTAAATAAAATTATCTTAATTTGTGTCTCTTTTTTATAATTAGGTGTACCTGATAATTGAAATAAAATTATCCTAATTTGTGTCTCTTTTTTATAATTAGGTGTAACTGATAATTGAATGGGTAAACAAAATAATGATTACTTTATGCAGTAATAAGTTATTAAAATTAATATTGTACCTTATATTCATAGATAGATAGAGTGAACTAGTAACTTATAATTATCATATTGCAATATATAAGTTATCCAACTTTTTTTTTTCAAAAAAAAATCTCATTAGTAGATTAACTCGAACCCTCAACACTTAATTTTACGGGGAATAAGAATGATAAAAAATGAAATCGATTTCGTCTGTGTTTAAGTCGTGGCGGTTGTCACGAAATGATAACCTCGAAATGTCTTGCTTTGATATAGATCCGATCTTCCGGCCAGTGAATAAGAAAATCACCATTTACTTCGATGCTAGTATGTCCTTTTGGAACAGAACTGCAGGGCTTGGTGTATATGTTGTCTCTCCAGATGGCGCTTTCGTCCAAGCTTCTGCTTCTCTTGCCACAAACGTCTTGGATTCAGATTTTGCAGAATTAATGGCACTCCGGCTAGCATGATCCTTGTAGCTCGTGGGGATCTCGACAGTCCCAACTCAGCAATTCAAGCTGTTCAAGAAATTAAGCACCTTTTACAGTCTTTTCCTAACCTAAAACCTTTATTTGGATTCCAAGGTTGGAGAATTCAATTCCTCATACAATAACTAATCATGCTAAAACTTGTATCATGAGAGACACTGTTTGGTTGTCTCCTCCAAATTGGTTATCACTCAGTACTGGCTGATTCCAGTTTAGTTTATAAAATTAGTTTTTTTTTTCAAAAAAAAAAAAAAAAAAATGAAATTGAGTTCCCCCTTCCTGATGTTCTCTTTACCGCAAAATGAATTCAACTTATTAAATTATTATAGGCGTACACTATGAAGATGAAAGGTTTTTACTTATATTTATATTATATTTTTTCGGTCTCAAGAGAAAAAAAAATTACATTGAATTTTGAGATTGTATTAATCTCAAACCTCGATATGGACTATTACACATACTTTACTCTATAAATTTAGTTTATTGTTCTAATGTGACATCATGCCAACGTAACCTAAAAGTTTTATGATATTGTGAATAAATTAACTTCTTGGAGATGCTATGGACAAAAAAAAATTAATATGTAACAAAGTGTTTTCTCTCTACAAAGAAATTCCTTATAATGGTAAAAAATTTCATAAATCTATAACAGAATTCGTTAGTTTTGGTTACTGTATATTTATTATTCGTTTAATACTGTACTATTATGTACTCTTTTTTTTTTGGAAAAAAAGTAAGAAAAAAGTTGAAAGGTAATTTTCTCTAGTATCGTTGTATCTCGATCTGTTTAAGAAATAATTTGTTTCCGTCATGTCATCAAACCTCATGCAGAAATTAATGTATTGATGAATACTAGAAAATCTTAAACAATATTTATTAATGTGCGATTGTGGTGTATACAATTTAGCATCATCAGTGACGAAATTAACCCTAAATATTCACAAGTCGAGTACACATAAAATTTTTTAAAAAAATTTAAGGTATTTTTTGTTTGAAAAAAAAAAATCTCTGACCGCAGGGTCGGCCGATCCCGTAGTCCTACCCTGAGCATGATAATGATAATGTGAATTATCTTTTAGACCGATAGTACATCATTAAAGAGTCTTGCTTAATTCCCTTAATTAGTTCAATGCAAGCATCAAACCTTATAAAATCCAATTCTAAATAATATTATCCTAATATTGTGTTTTTTTTTTTTCATAATTAGGTGTAGCTGATAATTGAATGGTAAACAGAACAATGATTACGTTATGCAGTAATAAGTTTTCAAGATTAATATTGTACCTTATATTCATAGATAGATAAAGTGAACTAGTAACTTAAAATTATCAGATTGCATTATATAAGTTATCCAACTATTTTTTTTAAAAAAGTTCTCATTAGTAGATTAACTCGAACCCTCCCCTCTTAATTTTATGGGGAATAAGAATGGTAAAATATGAAATCGATTTCCCATTCTTGATGTTCTCTTTACCGCGAAATGAATTCAACTTACTAAATTATTATAGGCGTTCACTATGAAGATGAAGGGTTTTACTTATTATACTTATGTCTATATTGTATTTCTTCGGTCTCGAAAAAAAAATTACATTAAGTTTTGAAATTGTATTAATCTCAAACCTTAATATGGATTATTACACATGCTTTACTCTATCAATTTAGTTTATTGTTCTAATATGACATCATGCCACCATATCCTAAAAGTTTTATGATATTGTGAAGAAATTAACTTCTTGGTGATGCTATGGACAAAAAACAATTAATATGTAACAAAGTGTTTTCTCTCTACAAAGAAATTCCTTGTAATGGTCAAAAAATTCATAAATCGATAACAGAATTTGTTGGTTTTGGTTACTATATACTTATTGTTCGTTTAATACTTTACTGTTTTGACTTAATATAGTTTGTAACCTTTTTTTTTTTTTTGGAAAAAAAGAATAAGAAAAAAGATGATAGGTAATTTACATAGAATACAGTAATGTAAAATTTCTTGAGGAAATGTTTGTATCTAAATTGAATTTGTCTGGAGGATCATGGTAGTAAATAAGAAAACAAATAAGTCATTTTTAAAAGTTTAATAATGTATCATAATGAACAGTCGATGATCATTTTAGAAAAAGAAACTAGTCATATTTACTGTATATATTGCAAAAATTTAAGATTCATATTAAATAAAAATCTAAAAATAAGATTCTTTTAGTATCCAAAGGTATGAGAAAAAAAGGTGGAAAAAATTACTCCAAGATGTACATAGTAGTAAGAATTTAATTAAAAAAAAAAAAGAAAGAAAAAGAAGATACGTATCCTATAAAACTCGGCTCCGTTACAACAAAGATGCCGTTACTGAAACCCTTTTGAAGGCTTTAACGTCAAGCGGTTAAGCTTTAACCCCAAAAAAAAGGGGAAAAAGAGGTCAGACTCCGTCACTGTAACAACCTAACAGCGGTTTGAGTACGCAGGAAAGGAGGCAAAAGCAGAAAGAAAAATTTTTCACACAAAGAATCCAGCGGCCAGGATAATCTGGTCAATTCACATCGTCCTCCATTACTTCCAGCTTTGTCTCACTCCCAACACTCACTAAAAACACTATGACAAATGCCACCATTCTCACTCTTTCTCTCTCCTCACAGGGATAAACTCTAATGAAAACAAAGCCCACCGTTTAGATTAAGCTTTCAATTTCCAGATTACCCAAATCCTTTCTTTTCCTGTATAAAACCACCCTCAATTCCCCCTACCCAGATTATCCCATCTGAAAAGCAGAACCTAAGTAAACTACTCTGAGTGTGAGAAAAAAACAGAAGAAAAAATGAGTGGAAGAACTGGGTCGCACCAGCTGAGCAATGGGTTGTACGTGTCGGGTCGTCCGGAACAGCACCAGAAGGAGCGGCAGCCCACAATGGCTTCTCGGGCCGTGCCTTATACCGGCGGTGACGTCAAGAGGTCCGGTGAGCTTGGGAAAATGTACGGCATTGAGACTTCATCATCTTCGGTTGGCGGTGGGGACCACCACCTCCACGTTGGCCCACCTCCAATTAAGACGTCGTCCCGGCATTCCTCTTCATCCCAGCATAACAGCGGATCCATCAGATCCGGCCCGAATTCCGGCCAGCTCGGTCCGAAACCCGGCTCCAGCTCAGTCCCTGCTCACCCCAAGAGGTACAACTCCTCCTCCTCTTCTGGGCCCATGACTCCAATTCAGCCCACCGGCCTCATCACCTCTGGCCCGTTGGGCTCCAGCCGCAGCGGCCGCGGTGCAGCTAATTCCGACCACCAACCTCCCGTGCCCACCAGCAAGCCCAGTTACGGCTCCGCCGTGACGGTGCTCGGCGATGATGCCAAGTACGGGTTCAGGGTCTCGAAGGTGGCATTGTGGTTGTTTCTCATTGTGGTGATGATGGGTTTGCTGGTTGGGGCTTTTCTGATGGTGGCCGTGAAGAAGGCGGTGGTTTTGGTGGCTGTGGCCGGGGTTTTAGCTCCGGCTATCCTGGGGCTTTTCTGGAATTTCGCTTTCAAGAAGAGAGGTTTGCAAGGCTATTTACGCAGGTACCCTGATGCTGAGCTCAGAGGGGCGGAGGACGGACAGTTCGTCAAGGTCACCGGGGTAAATTCGCCCCCCTCCTCCCATTTTTTATTTATTTTTTACTTTTTTGCCGCATTTGTTGTATGATTGAATGATGTCTGGTTGTGTTGTCATTTGAATTTTGTTTTATTTTGTGTGTGAACTGAAGAAATTTGGTTAGTTTTGTTTGTGTGAAGTGATTGGTGTAAAACCATTCTCAGTCTGAAGTATGTTTGGTGGTATAACTTTGATCATATACCAATTTTCTGCACGTTCATGATGAATTGTTAGGTTATATTAAAGGACATTATGAATCTGATTCTGAGTGTTATATGAGAAGTGCCCATTGTTCTTTCATTTATGAATTAATTGTGAAATGCTTTGGGAGTTTATGGATTAAGGTTTCAATCTGTTCTGCTTGTACATGCTTTGGGTGGACTATTTTCAAACTGTATCCACTTATAATTTGTCCAAGGGTTTTGGTTGGTATTGAACAGAACAAGGGAAAGCAATTGATGTTTTCTGATATGTATATTTGCTATTTGAAATGTCCGGAGTATGTTGGTTGCCCATGTTGGCTGTAAAGGTTCATGTTTCGTGTCAGGGTGGATTTGACAATTCATTTATTTACACTCTTCATTATAAACTTGACTGTAGATGTTGTCCCAAGTGACAGAAAAAGGTAAGCGTATTTATTTATGTTGTTGTGAGTTGCCAATTAGTCAAATGGGTATTATCTGTATTAGGTTTGAAGGGAATTTTAGGGATGTGGCATCAACTGTGATCCTTGTGTGCTGTTGTGTATTGTTTATCTATCTTTAGAATATTGATGGACTCCATGTCATTGTACTCTTTCAGTACTGAAAACTACGGCTAGCATTCTCATTTGAGAGTCATGTCTTTAACCAATGTTTCTTGTGTTCTCTGTGAAAGTAATTGATTATTTGCGGAAATTATCTGCTCATGAGTTAATACTGGCTAGAAGATTAATTAGATAATGGAAAGGACATGACGAAGACAGATGACCTGGGAACTTCAGCTGGTTTCCAGTACTGTGAAATTGTATACGTGATTGAACCAAGTGTGAATGTTTCCTTATAAATCTAGATTGCATGTGAAGCCTTTTTGTGATGAATTTAATGTATAGACCACGTGGTGGTTTGTTATGAGTCTGAGAGGGTTCAATTGATCTTTTATGAACTATACCTATAACTATTTTATTTGCTTGTCTGTAATGTTACTTCTTCAGTACGTAAATTAACTGCTGAAAATAATACTCCAAGGTTACTGATATTTGCTTTTTAAATTTATGAGCTTCTTTGTCATTCACTCAATTTTCTTAGGCAATATTCTTTTTTTGGCTGTTCATTTTAGGAGTTCTTTCAGGTTTTGTGTAATATAATGGTTATAGTTGAGTATCATTGTAGGTTCTTTTCTGTCAACTGTGGAATTATCATCTTATATCTGCTGAAATATCAGTCAACAACATCAAGTGTGGAATTATTATCTTGTGTCTGCCGAATTATCATTCAACATCCGGCACATCTTTGGACTCCCCTTCCATGACTTTTGTACCTTCTGTGAAACTTACAAGCTGTTTTTCAAAATTTCTCTGTAGGTTGTTACGTGTGGAAGTGTTCCTCTTGAATCGTCTTTTCAGAGGGTGCCGAGATGTGTATATACTGCGACTGAATTGTATGAATACAGAGGATGGGGTGGAAAGTCAGCAAATCCTCGACACCGTTATTTGTCGTGGGGATGTAGAACTTCAGAGGTTCGTGTGTTTTTTGAGTAATACTCCACATTATATGAAAGTACTTGTTTCACTTCAGTTGCTGTAAGATATAAGATACTTGTGCACTGTTAAAAGATAAAATGTTAGTGCTCTCGCATATTCATGTTGATGTTGATATTGCGATACTACAAACACACAGAAAGGAGTAGCAGACTGTAACCTTGTTGACTTCTGTTTTGCAGAAATATGTGGCAGACTTCTACATTTCGGATTTCCAATCTGGTTTAAGAGCTCTTGTGAAAGCTGGATATAATCACAAGGTTACTCCATTTGTCAAATCAACTACAGTGGTTGATATAACAAAAGACAACAAGGATTTATCTCCGAACTTCCTGCGTTGGCTTGCTGACCGAAGCCTCTCTACTGATGACCGAACTATGCGCCTGAAAGAAAGGTAACTTCTTTTGTCATTTACTTCACTGGATCGTTATGTGCTGCGTTTGTTCGGTTTTGTATAACTTAATAGCTTGGGCTGTAAGTCTTCACACATAACCGTATTTTGTGAGTCGAAGCCTATTTTTTTATATAATTATCGTAATTGTGGAATATGAATTGCGCCCCCTCGTACATTGAAATGTTAATTGGTCATCAATGTCTATGGTGGTTAAGTTTTACCCATAATTGATTCTACAAATTTGATGATGCTGAGGGTTTTCTCTCTCTCTCTCTCTCTCTCTCTCTCTCTCTTTCCTGAATGTTTTTCCTTGTATAACAGTTACATTAAAGAAGGAAGCACTGTAAGTGTAATGGGAATGGTTAGTAGGCAAGACAATGTGCTAATGATTGTCCCACCCAGAGAACCCATATCGACAGGTTGCCAATGGATCAATTGCCTTCTCCCAATGTACATTGAAGGTCTGGTGGTGTCGTGCGACGAAAGTCCGAATGATGATGTAATCCCTGTTTAAGTATATCTCTTCGCCTCTTCTGTTATAGTTTTGTGGAAAGGGTGAATCTGAAGCTGATAGTGAAGCCTGAACAACCATACCGTTTATACTTTGCTGTAGATTTCAATTTACTACCATTGCCGTATAAGGAGACTGAAGACCTTAAAGACCGAAGATCTCACCATAAGTGAGTGTAAATTATGGAAAAGAACCTTGTTGCTCATATATATGTATACATATACATGAATATGTGTATGTATGTGTGTTTTGAGGATTTAGACATGAAAAGTGACCAGAAAGTAGAAGTAGTAGTTCAAAACTTATGCAGCTGGGTTTTTGCAACATTTTAACCTTCAACTGCAACTTTTGTATATAAACCTTCGAAGATGCCTTTTAGCTTTGAACCTTTTCATGTGTATATATTACCATATTTTCATTCAGTAGTTTACATACATTGTCAGGTTGCTGAGTGTGTCTTGAGATTTAAACTTGAGATGAATGCGTATACTTTATTGTCTGCAATCTGCATGTAGTCTGATCTTGATAGGCTCGAAGATGATGCAAGGGTGTTTTGGACTTTCAGTTGGGTAGCTATAGGGCATTTTGGTCAGCAGGTAATCTAAGGGCTGATCCGTCTTTGGATCGCACTTGAAAGTTCAAACAATTGGAAATTTGAATGCGTTAGTATTCAATTTTTATTCTCAGGCTTCAAGATAAATCATATTTCTTCTGCTCGGGAGAATGATTTGTTAAAATTGTTTTAGTTCAAAGAAAATGAGATTATATATCATCAATTTGGTTCTTTTAGAGGTGAATAGGTGATGTTCAAATTATTACCGGAGTATCTTATTACAACAAAAACGTAAGTACAATGAAGATCATTTTATTAAAACTAATGAAGTTATATATTTGCAATCAAAAAATCAAAGCGTACGGGGGAAAAAATTAGACGGAATTAATCATTGTAAGAATATATTTTTTGAGTGGTGAAAAAGAGAATTTTAGTTTGAACAAATAAATCAATTGTCCTTAATTGAATTGGAAACTGAAATTCAATAATATTACATTACATAGAAACGACCAATCCTTTTTACCCTATTAAAGTAGAAGACATGAAACTTATGTGGCAATTACGTATGCATATGTTTTGGCTCCAATGCACCATATTTCAGATTTCAGGAGTCTTTTTGCCACGTGTAAGTCTCTTTTAATTAGAAGCTATATAATTCTTTTTAAAAAAAAAAACACATGTTTTAAATGTGACACTTATCCAATGAAAAAAATACAAATAAGAATCAGTTATTTCAAACGAATGGATATATTAATTCAAATTCAAATGTCCAATCGTACAGTTTTGCAGGCTTAATATAAACAAAAAATAAAAAAACTTAAATCCAGTAATTAAGAATAATGCATTATAAACTAATTATTTATTATTCCCTTATAAACTCAGATTTATAGGTATATTTGTTTTAGCCCCAAACCATAGCATAAATGATATATACGCCAAATTAATTCCTCAAAAAAATAGTAATTCAATTAGATTTTAATAAAATAGTAATTTAGAAGGGGCGTTCGGACATCTGCCTGGGCCAAACATCTAGTTATTATTATAAAAGAAACATTCGGGTGAATTTCACCACCAACAAAATAATATGGAAAGAAATGGTAACGATGAATTGCATGATTAAAGCCTGCAATGATATCCTCCGGTAGCGGCCAAAGTTTCGCCGGTGATGTAAGAGGCATCATCTGATGACAAAAATGCAAGGGCTGCTGCTATCTCATCGGTGGTTCCCAGCCTTTTCAGATATGTCATCTCCTTAAAATAGTTTCTCTGCATAATTTTTTTTTAATAAAAAAAAAAAGAAAAAACGATGCAACATCACCCAAATCTAAAGAATTATAGAATATTATGTAACTTTATGCAGAAATTATACAATTATTATCACAATTTTATTTTTTTGGAGGTAACAATATCAAGAAGGAGAAAACAATGGCAATAGGGTACTTAAGTTAATCTTACGATATCAGAATTGGCAGTAATAAATCCAGAAAATTGTGTAGGTATAATGCCAGCCACCACACAGTTAACGCGGGTATTTGGTGCCATTTCAGCTGCAAGTGCCTGAAACAAATGAAACATATATATATAAACCTCTTGATTAGCACATTATATACATGATGTCATATATTGTGAAGAGTCCAATTTATCAAATTAATTAATAATGAAACCCTATCTAGCTAACAAGGGAAATGAAATTAGAGGTAAAAAAAAAAAAAACCTTGGTTAGTCCAAGAAGGGCTGTCTTGGTGATCCCATACAAAGCCATGGAAGGCCATATTGGTTCATAGGCAGCAATAGAGGCAATAAATGTCACAGAAGAACCCTCTTTTAAGTGAGGAGCCGCTTCCTGTCAATAATTGAGTGTCAAAAGATCTAGGTCTAGATTACTGATGCACTGCTAAATTAATGAGATAAATGAAAAATAAAATTGTAATGAGTTAATTATAGAAAATGTAATCCCACTTTTTAACTAATAATTCTATGGTTGTCTGATAAAATTATACGGTAATGACTATAAATGCAAAGATGATTAGGAATTTGGGGGAAATTAGGAAGGAGAAATTTTGTGTTTGATTGATGCCATTCTTACCAAAATACAGACACATTTATGACTAAACCCTACACACATCAACTAGTTTGCCACTTGAAAGCAGAAATGCTTGGTTTGACGACATGAACAGAGGAAGCATAGAGGGACCAAGCCAATTTATATACTTCACCAAATTATCATTTGGCTTCATAAGCCGATCGTGTAATAATTGCATGGCCGACGATTATCTTACAGTATTTTTTTTTTTTTGGTCTAATTTGATTTGGTGATCAAACATTAATAAACAAACCAAAAAAAAGAAGAAGAAAAAGTATGATAGCTTACTTGTAAAATAAGAATGGAGGATTTGACGTTGACTTCCCACATCTTGTCGAGTATTGATTCTTCCGTTTCCAAAATTCTACTTGCGGAGGGATTCACAGCCGCCATCGATACAATCACGTCTATCTTTCCATATTTCTGTTTTTGCCGGAAAAAGATTTTTGCAAAAATCTATTTAGAGACCAAATTAAAGTAAGCCGATTTTATTTAGAAAAATATAATTCAGTCAAAGGAACAGCAACCAGTTTGGTAATGATAAACAAACAAAGCGTTCTCTTTCAAGTCGATAAATATTACTCATTCCTTCCCACAAAAATAGTCCACATTGAGTTTTGAATTTTGTATTATTTTTAGTATAAATTTGAAAACTCAAAATAGACTATTTTTTTTGGGACGGAGGTAGTACTAGAGATGAATTGTGATTGGAGTTTCTTATCTTCGTGATATATTAATTTAAGTAGCCAGTTCAGTGGATCAGTAATGCAGTTTTGTTTAACCTGGACGGTTTTGTCTATCAAGTCCTTCCTCTGCTGTGCATCTGAGACGTGGCATACAACTCCATAAGCTTCAATCCCTTTGGCCTTGAGTTTTTCTACAGCTTGCTCAACATTTTCCTACAAAACGAAAAGAAAAAAAAAGCCCTCGTCAGATGATCTGAAAGAGAAGCAAATAAAGTGTGTTGAAATTTGAAAAATGTAGTACCCAAACTTTCATATATAGAAGGGACTGACAACGTAGAAGAACTTATATTGAAGGGACTGACAACGTAGAAGGGACTGATATTGAAACTTATATAAGTTTCAATATAAGAACTTATATTGAAACTTTCATATATAGAAGGGACTGACAACGTAGAAGAACTTATGTTGAAACTTCATTGAAAAAAAACTCAAATTCAAATTAGGAAAACACACTTAACCATTTTTTTGTACCATTCTATTTCTACCCAAAAAGAATAATAATAATAATAATACTCCCTCCGTCCCATAATTATTGTTCAGTTTGAGTTTTCATTTTTAGTTCAAATTGTACTAAAAGTGAAATCTCAAACTGGACAATAATTTTGGGACAGAGGGAGTATATAATAAGAAAAAAACTATTTTTGGACTTGCCACATTCACAAAAGTTAAAGGAAAAGCCGAAAAAAAAGAAAGAAAGAAGAAGCAGCCGGGACACACCCGTGGAGGTTAACTTGAAATGTGGTTTCTGGGGTGCTTTGAATTTTACTAAAACGTTCAAAACCCTGGTTTAATGCATGTCCTTTTGTAAATCAAGCAGCTGGTAAGAGCTAAAAACCTAATGTTTAATTTATCATCGATCAGCCATTTAATAATTATAATATGCATAAGGAATTAATGTGTTTTCGAGGAATCATGGAAATGTTAATACTAGAAGTAGTAGTAAAAAACAGGTGAGACCAAAAGACTTGCCTGATTGCGAGAAGAAACGACAACAGAGGCACCTTCTAACCCGAGGCGCTCCGCAGTAGCGAAACCAATGCCCTGAGTTGAAGCTGTGAGAAGTGCCACTTTCCCTTCAAATCTTCTCTGCCCAATATTCTTCTCCATTTTAAGCTGCCTACTATTGTCTTTCTTTCTATTATTAGTAGTAGTCCTTTGCTTAGTAAGTTTTGGTTGTCCAACGTGATACACGAAGCTTTATAATGTCACATAATATCAGCGCTGTTGTCGTTGATAGTGTCCCACATCTTACTATATTAAAAACAAAAACCATACTTAAGAAAAAATAACACCATTTGACATGTGGCATTTCCACATCATATTTTTAAAATAAATTTTTATTTCCACATCTCCTAAACTTAAAAGGCAAATGCAGTCCAAATTTATTTCCACCTCCTATTTTCGTCAAAACAAACAAAAAAAAAACCACGGGTTCATAAAAAACCCAAATCCTCATCACCATCACCACGAGAATCGACTCCATAATCAATACATTTTCCACAATTAAAAAATAAATAAATTCCTCATCAATCATCAATTGAGAATATGTGGTGAAATATATTCCTTTCCTATTAGCATGTTCAATCTTTTCATTAGTGATGATCAACTACATCCTAATCGGATAAAATTTTAATTTCAAAAAATATTCTCTTTACCTCTCTATATAAACACAAAGGAAAAAAAAATTCTCATTGATTTTGCTTCGGCCGTTGTGGTAGTGCCATTACAGGTATTAAAATTTAAATAATTTTATTTCCACAGATAATTGGTTTGGCTTTTATTATTTTTTATTTTTCCCGTTCAAAAATAGTGTTATTACTATTATTTTTATGCGTCCATCCGTTACAGCTACCGGAGCCGTTGTCAGGTAGTATGATGTGATTTCTTATTTGGTTAGTTAGTCTAGAATTTTTGTATGATTTTAGTTATGTTTGGATTGAATTGATTGATTGGGTTTTTATTACAAAGTGTGATTTTTTAAATTTGTTTTTTTATGTTTCATTCAATCAGAGTGGTTTTTTTTTTTAATTATGGAGTCTCAGGTTTTTTTTCGTATATGGCCAGTTATGAAGTGTGTTTTTTCTTTGTTTAATTGCTTTTGATTTTGTTTCATACTCCCAGTTGACCAATTATTATTATTATTATTATTATTATTATTATTATTATTATTTTATTTGCAAATGAAGCACTTTTTTTTTTTGTGTTCGGGGTTTCAAGAATATACTTTTTTGGATTTGGTTTTTGGACTTTTTTTTACGTACTGTTCAACTCCATGAGAGTTTGAAATCCCAAATAATAGCTTCAAGCCCGAAATTGAAATCATGGCATTGAAAGCCTTTTGGCATTGGGCCAATGCCAATGCCATCTTATTTTTGGACAGCCGAACACTGGATTTTGCATCAGGGGCCCAAATTCCAAATCCAACCCCTAATGCCATGCAAACGAACAGAGCCTTAGTTCTTCATCATATAAATAGTTCAAGTCGCTTCTTTTAACTAATTTATGGGGAAACCTTTTATGAATTTGAGGTGGAGAGGGAAGGAATGATGTTTCTACGTTTATTTGTATTTTTATAATCATTTTTACCTACAAAAAAAAATAAAAATTCTCAAATTTTAATGGGCTATCTTTTACTTTTTGTTTTTATTTGCCATGATGAGGTGAGTTCTTTTTTGCTATATTTGAAACCTATGCAAATTTACATTATTTTCATTCTCATATTTGTGATCAACCAGTTTCAACAATTAACCAGTATCAAAATCATATTTTTGATATTTTACTACCTATAAACTTTCGGAAGAAATAGTTCCAACAATTAAGCATATACCCTTTGGAGGAAGCTAACTACAAATCTATTATAAATCTCCAAAACTAAGTATTGAGTTGGCACAACCAATGGAGAACATCAATAAATTATCTTACTAATATTTAAACTTATTAGGATGCTTTTATATTTTTTTTTTCTAACATTTACTTCAAGACATATATTTGATCAAGTTTATTTATATTTAATAAGTAACACCTATAAAACATTTCTAAAATCTTCAAACATTTCTAAAACGTACCGGGCCAAATACAATTTATTTTTATGTCAAATACAAACATCACACTTATAAAACATTTCTAAAATTCTTCAAATATTTTTAAAATACATCGGGCCAAATACAAAATATTTTTTTTTTCAGATACAAATATTTATAAGATCTACAAATATATTGGGTCAGGGTCTGGTCGCGCAAGACATCACTAGTCTCAATAATAACTAAGGTGGTCTAACCCATACAAATTTGTTAATATTCCCATTTTATCTAAAATGAAGAATATAATAAGTATAAAAACCATCTTCACTGTTTCTTTCTTTTTTCCTTTATTTTTTCCCAAAAAAAACCAAAACAAATAGTAGTAGTACCAAAAAAAAAAGAAAAACAAGTAGTAATATAATACTGTTGCGGTACCGAGGCCAATAATTTCCAGAAGTGCAAATATAATTAATATGGTCCTTCATCCATCCGGATATTGTATCACATGATTCCACCTGATTATGTCAACATCGAGCCAATTGTCTTTGCTTAATATTTTCGACTCCTTTTCTAAAATATCATACTCCCTCTGTCCCAAAATTATTGTTCAATTTGAAATTTCATTTTTAATACAATTTAAACTAGAAATGAAAATTCAAACTGGACAATAATTATGGGACGGAGGGAGTATTTGGTATATCACATGTAGATATTTTCTCACCCTATTAATCCCATATCTTCTCGTTCGTTAAATAATTTGTTAGATATTTGATTGCATCCGTACGAGAGGATTGTGTTTGGATTTTTCTAGCTCGATCTCGCTTTCCAATTGATTTGGTTGGACCGTTTGTTTTGTTGAAGAAATTAATTTAGAGGGTGTTGATCCGCCACTAATTCAGTAGGAGTCTTTGATATCTTGAAATCAGTCATTTCCATTGTGAGTCTTTCGGCGTGGGATCCCTGTCTAGAACTCTATGTTACACAATTTAATAATTTGGTCATTTGTGTTAATATTCATACGATTAATACTTATTTTTAAAGTTATATATTTTAGAATTAAGTGTTTACTCTTTTCGGATTCATAATTATTCTATTTATTTAATTTTCAGAGTTAAAAGATTCAATAAAAATTATCAATTTTGTTAAAAATATAACATTGATATGATGAAAATTATAAATGGATTAACACAGAGTATATTATGAGAAATAATTAGACCGTATTTTAGAGGATGTAATAGTAAAATGTCATACTTTCTGGTGACGAGCCTTTGGTGTAAGTCGCCCCTAGTGTGTGGAAAAGATATTAAACCGATAAGCGTGTGTGTGTACTGTGTAGAATTAGTATGATCTCAGTTTTGCTAATCTTGGTGATCTTATCTGGTTGCTGATGCGACTTTGTACTATTGAACAATAGCATGATTTCTGGCAATGAAACAAGGTCTAAGTTTGAATTAATATTTTCATTTCATTGAGGATGTTTTCTATTTTTCGATCACATTTTGTAGATAACTTGCGGCAATCAGCCAATCATCACCTTATAAAAGTCGAAAATACCTCAAAATAGTACTACTCCCTCATTTTGATTTCGTCACAGATTTATCTACGATGTATTCTCTTAATTATTATGAAATGTTATTAAGGTTTTTATTTCAATTAAAAAGACATTTTAGGTGAAAGTTAGGACGAAATCAAAATGCTTTATAATAAGGACCAGAGAGAATTGAATGACAGTCTAGTGGTTAAGTTGCTGTCCTTCCTAATAATAGACCAGTGTTCGATTCTCACCAGGATTAGAAGAGGATTTTACCCGCATCTAAATAGAATCTATTAGATTGGATTTTTTTAATTTTTTTTTTTTAAAGGACCGGAGGGAGTATCAGCAAAGATTCCAAAGAACATGTATGTTTTGGAATTCCGAGAAGACGACATCACACACTGTATCCAACTTGGTCTTACACAAACATGACGATTGACGACACAGCATTATATATATTCCACTTGTTTTTAAATAGCACGAATTTCCTAATTCGAAACAAGTCCCATTGGAGTGTTTGGTTTTCAATCAACATCGTTCACAAAACATGTTTCAGGCCAAGCGAAGGAAACAAACCAAATGGTAAAATTAGCATTCATCTACGTATATACTATACTTATTTATTGTTAAAACTATTAATTAAAGAGACTAATCGCCAGATTAGGACAATAAGATTTTTCTGTTAGCAAGAGTTCAAAATAGCCGACATCATCATCTTGCTGTCCCAGTTGGAGCAAAACACGCTCACAAAACATTTGACACATTTTTCTTACTTTTAACAATCCTCTAAGCGGCAGCAAGGTTATCCTAGTTGTATAACTCATGAACGAAAATCGTCCTCATTTCATTCATTGCAAGTATTAGGGTAAGACTTTTATACCACTGAAGTATGGTTCTTACCTTCAGAAAACCAAAGGGAAAAAAACACAAAGTGCACATTTTATTGGAAATTTTGTGACCTATGAGTCATTGACTGTTTGGTGTGGTGTAGAATGCAAAACATAGATATGAAAATGTGGGATCATGCAATGTTAAAGGGGACTGTCTACACTAAAGTCGGGAAGGAATTCCTCCGGCAACTACCACAGTTTCGCCAGTGATGAACGAAGCATCATCGGAAGCCAAAAATGCTGTGGCTGCAGCCATGTCTTCCACAGTTCCAAGCCTTCTGAGCAATGTCTTACCTTCAATGTCACTTCTCTGCGAAACAAGCCAAAGTACCATTGTTCAGTCCCACGCCAAAAGGCATGCATTAATTCTTCCAAATCAAGAAGTCAAAAACCAATCCATGGAAAAACTTAAATGTTAAACGAATCTTACAATATCAGCGTTGGAAGTGATAAAGGAAGCAAAGTGTGTCGGCACAAAGCCTGGTGCCACACAGTTTACTCGAGTTTTTGGTGCCATTTCAGCAGCAAGGGCCTAAAGATGCATCATATCGAATTCCATGTCATTGTGGATATCAATGAATTAAATGCACCTCTATAAAGGGAAGTCCAGAAAATAAAAATGTAAGAACCTTGGTTAGCCCAAGAAGGGCTGTCTTGGTCACCCCATACATAGCCATGGAAGCCTGGGGTTGATAGCCAGCGATAGAGGAAATCAGAACCACAGAAGAACCTGCCTGTAAGTGAGGCGATGCTTCCTGTTCAACGAAAATGCCTAAATTAATAGTCTTCTCTACACAAAATCTTCTATAATCTAAGGCATTCCAATTAAGCATCATTAGCATCAGTAGTGCAAACCACCCGGGAGAACAAAAACTACAATAGAGAGTGAATCTGACAGACTTACTTGTAAAATAAGGATAGAAGATTTAACATTTATTTCCCAAAGTTTGTCGAGAACAGTTTCCTTCGTCTCCAAAATGGTATCAGCTGAGGGGTTGGCTGCAGCGTTTGACACAATGACGTCTATCTTTCCATATTTCTGCCAAAAGATAATGTTGCAGGAACTAGTCAGAAAACAGACCAAGGGCATAGTCATTTGATTTAAGCGTAATAACTTGTTAGACTAAAAAATTAATTAAGAACAGAAATAACAAGGGTGAAATAAAAGCGGATATTTGGATTCATAATATTAGAGTTAAACTTCATCCAACCAACAACAACAACATATCATGAAAGCCCCAATAAAAACAATCTCCTTCATCAAAATTCTTAATCTTGACAACTGCCTATGTCAAATAACATTGCAGATACGCTAAAACTTTCAAGTCCCATCTAGGTGGTTTTGCTTCGGCTGTACTTACATGTTACCAGTCATAGAAGTAAGCTTTCAAGTCATATATGATGCAGATTAACATATAGAAACCTGTTGCCAACATCAAATTCTGCCTGAGCAAGATTGAACCAGTTCTCACTTCTCAACACACTCACAAGAAGAGAAAAAAAAAAATAAAAAAATCCTCTACTTCAGTAAATTATGATGAAAGCTTAATATCACAAGAAATGGCAAATTAAACCAGCGGAAGCATAAGAGATGACCAATTTAGAACCAAGGCTATCTTGATTTCAACTCAATAAAAATGGCTGCCATTTTCATTTTATCAAGTTAAGACATTTTTCGTTCTTTCATTGGGATTGGGGATAATATAGGGTTAAAAGTACCGGAAATTTTGCTTCACCTGAACAGTCTTCTCTATTAGATTCTTCCTCTGCTGGGCATTTGACACATGACATACTATTCCATAAACCTCAATCCCTTTCGCTTTTAGTTTTTCCACAGCCTCATCAACATTCACCTGGAAAAGAAAATCCAACCAAATCAATCAAAAACAAGCAAATTTCCAAATTCCGGTACGACACAGAAAGAAACAAAATTAGCTGCAAGATCACGTTGGTTCCCTGTACAGGAACCAAACGCCCCTGAGTCAATCCAAGTTTCCTCAAGAACCCCTATGAGGAATTGAACAAATCCTACCAAAAACGTTCCAAATCAAAGCCCAAAACAAAAAGAAAATTAAAAAGACTTGCCTGTTTGCGAGATGAAATAACCACAGAGGCACCTTCCAATCCGAGTCTCTCAGCGATGCCGAAACCAATCCCCTGAGTTGAAGCTGTTACAATCGCCACTTTCCCTTCGAATCTCTTCCCAATCTTCACCATTTTTCACCGAATTTCTTATTTTGGCTTTCTTTTCGAGTAGAAAATTTAGGTTCAGACACGAATACAATGTAATGTCAGCTGGGGGTTGTCTAATTTTCCTTCCCGGTTTGGGGACGTTGAGAATGTCAACAAATTATGTTGGGATTCACACTCACTAGAAGATAAAATTAAAAAAATTGTTATATCGGTGACCAGCATATCATATTGCTTCCCCCTCCCTTTTGGGACTAAAAGACACCTTTAATTGTATTTTCTCTCAAAAGACCCCGGTGAAGTTTTATTTTTCTCTCAAAATTATATTTTTACTCTTAATTAATACTTTTTCTGTCCCAAAATTATTGTGTTAGTTTGAGATTTCACTTTTAGTACAGAGACAATAATTTTGGAACATTTGTACTAAAAGTGAAATCTCAAACTAGACAATAATTTTGAGACAGAGAGAGTAAATAGACACGTTTAGTAAGTGGATAGTGTATTTATCTTCTCATTTATCACTATATATTTTCACTCTATTTAGTCACTCACTAGATGTATCATTGCTGAAAATCTTATATGGACTCTTCGACGTTAGATTTAATTTGTATCATTGCTGAAAATCTTATATGGACTCTTCGACGTTAGATTTAATTTATAAACAATTCATCTGATACCAGTGATGAATGATGAACTTTCACAATTTTGTACATAAAAATTATTTTGCTTCATAATTTATGAATTTTTTTTAAAATGGAATACTATCGTTTTCGTTTCCACCATAAACTATATACTTGTTTTGGATTGTGAAGAACAAATAAATGGATATGCTAAGGAATGATGCACTATTTTTTTGTGAATTCCAATCGAGTTAAATTTGTAAGATTCAAAAGAGACGAGAAAATGACGTTGATGTTTGAATATGACATGGGAACAGATCACAGTTTGACCCTGCCCTTGATAAGCAAAATACAAATGCAGAAGAAAGAAGCAAAAAACCAAATAGCATACTTGTACCATACCACATTTTGGCCTAATAAGCTGATAAAAAAGCAAAGCAGGTTTCTCTTCACTTCAAGCCATCTTGAAGTGGCTACATGTTTATTTTCAATCGCCATTTGCAAACTCTAATCATAAGGATTCCTAAATTTCTTCAAAAGCTCAGGAATGTCATACCCAAGCATGGTATCCACGGACTGAATCAATCTAGGCTTCAGTTTCTCAAATTCATCGATATGGTAGCCACTTTTCAGAACCTCTCTAAAGTGCTCCACACTTGGAAAATCTCCTCCTGGCAAATGGAACTCTTTCTCGACCTGTTTCAGATTTATCCAATAATGTTAAAACTTAAAATGGTAAAAAGAAAACCATTTGATAAGAGGCCAGATACGCAACAAGAAAGACAGGTTGTTGAGTTTATAATAACCTTGGAGAACTCTTGCTCAAGATTGTTAATCAGTCGCTGCTGAGCTTTCGATTTGCCCATCAATGATGGCATTTCTTTCTTGAGATGGCTCATTATGTAGGCATGAATTTTCGCAGCCCTTGCTCGCTTTACCACTTCATTGATCTGAAATACAAATTTTTTGTCAAAAAGAAGTTACGACTAGAAACAAGGCAAGCAAAATGTTTGATGCCAATGCATGCATGCTAACAGAAGAATTGAGCAACCTTTCGATCACAAGCTTTCTTAGGGATGTCCATCAAGTCCACAAGAAGGTCATCTTGCTCTCGCTCAAATAGATCTTTCCCCATGGGACCTATAGCTCCTTCATTAACAGGCTTGTCATTGAAGGAGCTTCATTAAAAGATCAAAAAGACCAAAAAACATGAAGTGTTAATGAAATACCAACAGTCAAACCTTCCTCGCAACTGCTGACTGTCATATGCAAAATGACTGAAGCTTTAAATATCTTTGCACAGCTTTGCTTATATCTCAGAAAAATCAAAATTATTTGAAAATTTGTACAAGGAACATACCCAATATAGACACGCACAACTTCTGGTGTGTTCAAAATCTTCCCGAGAGACCACATTAATGCACCATAAACTCGCATCAACTGCAAAAACAAAAGATAGTTAAAGTGTTGCAGCCTAGTCTTCCAAATATCGGATAAGAACTGGTGGAAGAACTAAGAAATATGCTGCCTGAAGGTCATTACTTGCTGCGTATCAACTTGGTCTGCTTTGTTTAAAACAACACGTATCTTGTCATCATTCCCACGCAAGCTTGAGATGACTCGATTGAATTCGTCACTGATGTCTAGCTTGTGTGGATCAAAGAGGAGAAGTATAAGATCAGCCTTTGCAGCAAACCATGAGATCACTCCGGTAAAATCATAGCTACGCTGAGTTCGTTGCTTCTCCCCGGATAAAACTCCAGGAGTGTCCACAAAAGTTATATGGTCAAGCAGCTAAAGGTAATAGAATGGCAAGTCAGTAAATTGCTTGATTTTAAACCAAAACCTAAACATTAATAAAGCCACGGAAAGGGTTTACAACTCACAGGATGTGGCATTTGGGAACACTCAAACTTTGACAAGAAAGCTCCCCCAAAGGTTGACAGTCCAGTAAATGGCATTTCTTCATGAACAGCTATTGTATTCCCAGGAATACTTCTCTCATCAGGCCCAGACTGAATGAGAAAGATATTTCTAATTATCACAACTATCAAATGATAAACAGTATCACAACTTGAAAGTCGTCGATAATTCCTTTTATCAGTTACTGATAGAAGTGGCAAAAAATCATTATTCTTTTGACAAGAGACAGGCAATAACCAACCCAT
This sequence comes from Oldenlandia corymbosa var. corymbosa, assembly GCA_949775105.1. Lineage (NCBI taxonomy): Eukaryota > Viridiplantae > Streptophyta > Magnoliopsida > Gentianales > Rubiaceae > Oldenlandia > Oldenlandia corymbosa. The sequence continues at coordinate 460,635 of CATKSE010000001.1, read as the reverse complement.
CCCTCAAAAAATCACTTGAAGTTACCCCTTTCTTTCCCTTATTTCATTTACTTGCATTTCTTTATCAGATAATTCAAAAATGTATAAACAAGAATCTTAGCAATGGCATATCAAATCTCAATTACCATAACCGCGATGAATCTATCAGTAGTTGGTTCAGGTCCAATATGAGCTCCTGCCAGGGAATAACGAATCTTAGTCTCGAAGAAAAAAAGAAGAATTAAAACCTCAGATATACAAGAGGTAGAGAGTAGAGACGAACCTGGATAACTACATCCCAGCAAGTGTTTTATAAATGTAGTTTTCCCAGTTGAATATTGGCCCAAAAGCATGACCATCGGTTTAGCATCAAAATCACTGCTTGTCTGCATTAAAGGGTAAAATATTAGTGAATAGCCATATCAAATATCTTTAGGAAAACCACAGCATCAAAAAGTTCAGGCCATGTTTCCCCAAACTTCAAGTCCTAAGAGTTCATTAGACAAGAATATATGAGATGGTTATCCACTTACCAGTGAAGGAGATCCAAAATCATTAAAACGGTAAGTGACTTCCAAAGGCTTTAGCTTTTCGAAATATAATCTTTTCAACCCATCAACTACTGAAGTAACTGGGGCAACAGAGCTGAAGGACTGAAACAATAAAAAACAAAAACCCATCACTGAAAAAACCATAACTAAGTCACATCTTACATTGAATAGTTATATGCATCAAGAATAAAAGAAAAGGAGGAAGCAACTAATATCCAGTTGAGGAATGTCCGTAGGATATTTTTTACTAAGACTAATTTAATATATAAACACATCAGAGTAGTGCTCAGGTAACAACACATTGTGATAAACAAATACCTTCTTTGCAGATTTTTTCTTGGATACATTGACTGTTGGTGGGGACTGTGTCTGAGGGGTCCCTGTATATTTTCATAAGGTAGTCTCCGGTAAGGATGATTCTCATTTTCAAAAGGAAAAAAAGAAATGTCAAGCAAGAAAAACAATGCTATACCAGTTGATTCCAGCTTTCCCTTGGCTAGCGATCCCTTGCTTTTCTAGACAGTGAGCAAGAATGAAGAACCAGTTGTTAGAAGGTTTTACCAAACATTGATCAGAAATAGTAAAAATTTGAATGCGGAATGTCATCAAACCTGAACTGAAACTTACCTCTAGAACGTCATCCAACCCTACCATGACTGGGAGATTTTCACTCTCTATGTCAGCCAGAAGAAATGCACAAAACCATTAGTTGAATGAAAAATTAGATAAGCTTAAATGTCCGATGAGCAAGCATCAGAAAACAAAGGAAAAGACCTATTTCTGTGCAGTAACTAACTAAAAGTCTCAATTTCATGAAAGTCATGTAGTCAAGGACAGACACGAGGATGTTCTAGAATATTACATGAGGTTCATCGGTCGCTACTCTTACAATCATCCGATTCACCAATGTGGCACTTACTATGCATCAATTTTATAACAATTCCACTTCAAACAAAAACTTGCACCAATACTGACATCACAGACCAATATGTTTCCAAGTTTCTATCTCCATGTTAACAGACACGTCAACTTTGAGGAATATTTGACAACAGAGAAATCGCAAAATGTAATGTGAGCCTAATTTACTGAAATCATCATCTAAATTTTATCATCGGCACTTTTTCTCCCATTGAAAATAATAAAAATAAAACCAAGCAGATATTGAATTATAGTCAGAAAACAAAGAGATTGGAATTTTCTAACAGAATCAGCATTCTAGTTGGCATAATATGGCATCGATGGATGGAAAAATAGTCGGCTGAATCCACCCACCTGTTTCTCTCAGGACAGACGAGCTTAACTGGTGACCTTCTTGCGCCAGTGAGATCAGCTATCGCACATAAAACAACAACAAGAAAATTGCAGTTAGAAATGGTACAAAAATCCAGCTTAGATAACAGCCAATATGTTTATCTAAAAAGCAAGAGGTGTAGTTAACCTGCATTGCGGTAATGAACTCCGTAAGGCCAAGAAAGCCTTGTCTCTTGGAATCCGCCAAGGCCCAAACCTTCAAAACCACAACAGGTTGTAGAAAGTATGACTAACAATATGGTTGACAAAGAAAAAAACTGAAATGTCAGGCGCGAAAGAGTTTCCAAACTAATTGACCTAATCAATAATCATCGAACAATCAATTAAACATTCACATCAAATTAACCTACTGAATTTTGCAGAATAACGCATACACAGAATCTCACTTCCGACCTAGAGAACAGTAAGAATCAAAATTTAAAGCGAGATAAGAAAGGAGAAAACCTGTTTGAGTTCGGGCCTAGAAAGATTGGACAGAGAAAAGAAATTGGCAGCGTCATTTCCAGTTAAGCGGCCATCTCCATCTGATAACCAATACAAAATCGATACGTAAACAAATGTTAGATGAATAGTTAACCGCAAATCTAGAAGAAGATTTCTCCAAATGAAAAAAGAAATACAAAATTATTACCGGAATCAGCAAAATTGAACCACTCCTGATAGATTTTGAGATGCTCTTTGGAACAAAGAGGACCTGAAACCACCATACTTGCGATTTCTCTCTCTCGCTAGTTTTTCTCTCTTTTGGTTTTGCTGGTGGAACACTTGCTTTGTTCCGTTCTATATTTGAAATTTGTTTCTGTTCAGAGATTTTGAAAATCCTCAAAAGAGGGAACTCATTTTTAACGGATTTTATCATTTTCAAATCTTTGAGGATTTCGCCGTTGCGAGCTCTATTTTCAAATAAGATTTGTTTATCTTTTTCATTTGAAATTGTGCTTACGTGGTTATACAGATACGTTTACAGCTGTCTTTGTACGGAGCGTTCCTCTATACATGGAGAATTGAAAACGGCACACAAAATATTATTTATTTTATTTTATTTTATTTTTTTTTCAGTTTTTCACTATTTAAGTTACCCCATGGAGTTGTTAATTTTTCATTACAAATTGTATTATCAGATGTATTCATTCAAAATTTGTTTAAAAAAAAAAAAAAGAAAAATGGGAAGGATGTAAGCAGAGCCAAACCATTGGTTACATTTGCAACATAAATCAACTACTCAAAAACATTGAGTAAAAAAAATATATTTGTATTCTGGCGACCTTAGAAATGCAGTTTATGGTTTTGTTCGACCAAAAAGGAAAAAAGAAACAAAAATCATACTGCAGTTCCAAAAAGGCCAACATGAGCGCAATCAAAATAGGCAGCAGCGCATCTGCACGCAAACGAATAGAACACATACTATTTAGTAAAGTAAAATGTTACCAGAATAATGGAATATGTTTTTTTTTCAATCTAAAGGGGGAAAAGACTAGTACCTTTGAACGAGGCTTCCTTTTATGGGTCTCAGCTTCTCCATTAGTGTTGCCAATTTGTTGAGACTGAACTGCGGATGGGAACTTTGCAGCTGCTATCTGTTTTTCCTCCTTCACCTTGTTGAATATCACAGTAAATCCTTCTGCAGATTTTGGGTCTCTTTCATCCCACGCTCCGAATTTCGGCACAGATGTCGATTTATAAGACTGTTTTATACAAGAACAAACGCACCTTATATGAAGTACTATCAACCAATTATATAGAGCGGATTGATGCAATTCATCATTTCCGAGAGGCCAAAAAAAAAAACCTACCTCTGGACCAAAGTTTTTGTCCAGTTTGCATTTTCGCTTTTAGTTCAATTTGTACTAAAAATAAAAATTCAATCTGTACAATAATTTCTTGATAGAGGGAGTAATCAGCAGCTTACCATGTCATCGCTTAGATCACTTCCACCCCTTAGTCTAGTGTGTCCAGGTGACGGAGATTTTTGGAGAAAGCTATTGCTATAATTATTCTCAGAGTTGCTCTTCTTGTTTTCGGATTTTCGGCGCTGATGCCGGTTCCAGCTGCTGCCTTTGTCGCTGCTCATGGATTCCGCAGAAGTTATGGACTTGTGTTGCCTGTGTCCTTCAATTTGGTGATTTGATTCTGGCGTTGCTGAAAACAGGAAAGCATCTGGATTTTCTTCTGGATCATTGGGGTTCATTATCCTGTGGCCAGTATTAGTACCACCTTTTTCTTTCCTTGCATTCTCAAAATAGGCTGTGTATGGCACATTGTCACCATCCCAGTTCCCGAATTTCGGAACATGTGATCTTTGGTGCTGCAGCACAACCAAAGATTGAGGATTTAGAATACACTTTTGATTATAACAATCAAATTTCAGCGTTTGACATCACCACGTCGATCATCTGACATCCTATATCAATATAGATATTACTGTGCATCATTATTCGACCAATTGACACTTTGCCTAACTTGATTTACTTTCCAGGCAAATTGGAGTTTTGACTGTTAACAACTTGAAAGCATTTTCCTCATGGAAAAGGCACCCAAAGTTCATAAAGCTGTATACTGAATGAAATGCGTCTTTTTAGTTTTGTTTTCTACCCAAATGAAACTGAAATCCTAATGCTAACAAACCAACAACAACAATTGAACAAATTAATCCTTAGGTATCCAGTGGATTCATTCCCCTGGGATTCTGAATTTATGTCAACAGAGCACATGGAATGGAGTAATATTTTCAGCCACAGCAACTAGATTGAGGACTTAATAACGCAACACCTTAACTATGCAAATAGAGGGAAAAAAAAGTTAAGTTAGGAGATAGGTTTGATATAACTTACAGCCATTGTTGTGGGAGGACTTTGCCAAATACCGATCCTTTTGGTTCAAATCAAATGTACAAGTGCGATGGTTCCAGACCTGAGAAAAACGCCTCTGATGAGCCTAAATTACAGAATCGGCTCGAAGATCCCAATGTAGGAAGACTTGGCCCTGATGGAAAAAAAAAACGATACTATTAATCACAATACATAATTAATTATGACATTTGGAATTTTTGATTGCTTAAAACAATCCAATTAAAATCCCATGTAAATACTCCTATTCTGGATTTTTGCTCGGGACTGTATCTTCCTTGTCTGATAGTTTTTGATGGGCTCCACCTATGTGATTAACTTCGCACGAGAATGCCAAGTAGAAACTAGAAAGGTTCCAAGTTACGTAATTTGGAGTTAATCAATCACTGGCCGGCATGAGATTTAGATCAAAATGTCACAACAGCTCAACCCGGAAAACTCTGTTCTAATCAGTCATTTTAGATGGTTTTTTCAAATGTACAAACAATGATGAACCACACACATATTCTTTAATCGATAGAGTTATCGATTATAATTGTACGTCCCGTTATAACTTTTGTGGTTTGAAAGAGCTAGTACTCCTTTCCTCCCGTTATAATTGTACGTCAAAGTAGAGTAGCATAATTAATATGGGAGAGTAAAAATAGGTCAACAACTAGATAAATGATCTTTTTAATCTCCAATTTTGGGAAATCAGTGGGAACAGAACAGTGGAGCGAACTACGTACATATAACAACAAACACCCTTTTCAAAAAAAAAACAACAAACACGTCGACAAAGACTAAGAGCCAGCCTAAATGACATCCTCATCCTTCAACAATCACTTGTTTTTTTTACAAGAAAAAGGGTAATTAAAACGGTAATTAACAAACTCATACTCCATCTCCAACATTTAGTTATTAAGAAACAAAACCAAAAAATCAAATATATGCGAACTGTACTGATGTACTCAATTTCTACTAGAGTTGGGCAAAAAATAAAAGATGCAAAATCTGAACTAAATTTCTCGATAATCAACGTGAAATGAAGCCGAAGAGTGCGCTTAACAAAACAAAAACAAAATTTAGCACTTCAAGAATACTGATCTACCGAACGTACCTGCTACGAGAGAAAAAGTATGCGAGGGTTATGGTGGTGTTCATGTATGGTGCATAAAAATAAACAGAACAATCTAGGGTAGAAATACCCAAATTCGTATGACACAGGTTACAGTGACTTACCTTACCGAAGTCGTTGGTTGCTTGATCTTCAAGTCATTTGGCCCATATGTTTAGGGCTGCTAGCTAATCGGCCAAATCCGACGAACCGCCCGACCCGAGATTCATTTAGTCAATTCGGGTCTGCTAATCGGTTAAAGCGGGTGAATTTCGACTATACCCGACAAGCCGATTAAACTATACGGTTCGGTTTCAAATTTGGAAAATATTATTCGGGGCTGCACGAATTATCCGATTAATTAATTTTTAATTATTTTTTTATTAGATATATATACCGTCAGTTTAGGGTCTTGCTTCTTCTTTCTTTTTTTTTTTCCTTCCTGTTTTCTCCTTCCTCCTTCTTCGTTTCTTCGACGCCGCCGCCCTCCAACCAAACACCGGCATAGATTCAACGATTTCCACCCACAATTGACAATCCCACCCTCACCTGCACCTCTATGGCTCCATGACCACACCTCCTACTTTACACCACCACAATCCACCAATTTCTTCAATCAAAATTTCAGATCGATCAAGTTCTAACTTCTAAGCCTCTAAGTCGATTCGTCAGAGCTGAAGTAGATCTCGCCGGGCATCTACCAAATTCAAAGGCCACTGGAACTTACTGTTGTCTGCTGAAACTCACCGAAGCTTACTATTAGGATTCCTCTGCCTAAATCTGTTTCTTTAAACCCTAGGTTACATCAATGTCGTTTCTCAATCTTCTATTTCGGTGTTCTGATTTTTTTTTTCATCTTTGTAATGGTGATTATGTTTGTTGAATGAACTATTAGATTTTTGGGTTCTTGTTTGTGTTTCTTTTGGGTTCACCTGAACTGTGTTGATTTTTCTTTTGGCTTCTTCACTTAGGAGGTTCCAATTATGTTGTCTCATTGTTCCCTGTCTAAGAACTGTGTTTCTTTTGGTGGGTTCACCTAAATTGCTCACTGTTAGGAACTTGAGAGGATCATGGGTGTTGACTGTTGAATAATGTAGTTATTGGTTGTCAATTACTAGCTATCGAGATGATTATGATACTGTTTTTAGTCGAATTATGCATGTGATTTAGAATGGCATGTATAGTATACTAAGTATAGGCATATAAACTGTAAAATTGGCTAGGAATATGATTTAGATACCCTGTTACAGAACTGAATAACTGATGGCTGATGATTTATTTATAAAGCAAGTAAACAACTTGTCTTGATCACTTTAGTCTTATAATACATGATGGCTTGATAAATATTAAATATTATGTTCTGATCTTTTCAAGTTTAACTTTTATTTGACTTGTATTTGGTAACTTTATGATATGATTCCTTACGGATTATTTTATTTTATATAAGTGCAGGGCTGACTGACGGATTGTTTTGAAGCTTGATATTGCTATTGTGTTTAAGGTAAGAACTAAGAACTGAATGTTGAATATTGAGTATTGTTGATGTTTGTTTAAAAATGAAGTTAGTTCAGAGTTTTTTTTTTGACCATATGAATCATTATTGACTGTTTTTGTTTTCTTTTAATGCAGGACTGAGAATTGAAGTTTGAGACTGTTAAGCTATCTTTCAGGTACTATTTTTACAATTTCTGTATTTTTGGCTTGTTGTTTCATGATTTTGAAACTTCAAAGTATTGTTCAATTGTTGTGTGTTCTTATGTGGTACTGGTAAGTGGTGTTGTTGTGCTGAGTGTGGCATCAATCTATGGGAGGGTTGAATGTTGTTCATCAGATATCATGTGTTGTTGCTTATGCATTGTGGACTCGGTTAAATGAATGGAGTGGTATAATGCTAAGGCTGGTTTAGTTTTTTCTGCCTCTGGTGTTCTGTATTTTAGTACTTCTTATGGGGAGATAACTACACAACACACTTGTTATTCATGTTTTTTAGTAATGATGATCGTATGATCAATGCAAGATTACAACTGATCATCGTCTATCTGGTGCTTTTCTTTTGAGTCTGATTACTTATATAGTTATATTTAGAGAGAAGATGATAGTATGATCAATGCAAGTTGAAACTTTGGCTTGAGTTATATATAAAATACTTGTTGCTGCCTGCAGTAGGTAACTAAAATGCTTTTTTTTTCTCCTTTATTTATGTGTAGATGTCAGAACTAGATTTTGAATTTGATGACAATGTCGAGGATATTGACGAGATTGAGGAGATTGAAGTCGAGAAAGGTTCACTGCCTCCTCTGCTAGATTTGCCCAATGCTGAAGGATTGATGATAGATGTAGATGTAGAGATTGAGGATCGGGAGTCTGAAGCTCAAGCTGTCGTTGTACCAAAGCCCTTGAAGTAGCAGCACAGGGTAACTCATAGGCGCTCTACGGTATGGCCTCACTTTACTACTCATAAAGATGCTAAAGGTATGTTATGGGCTGATTCTAAGTATTGTGGTGCTACGTATATGGCTGATAGTAAAAAACATGGGACTAGTAGTCTTCAGGCTCATTTGCAGGTTTGTAAAAAGTTCTTGTCTTTGAAAAGTGATCCTAGTCAGAGTCAGTTAGTTATTAAAACTGGGGAGGAAAAACCAACGAGTGTAGGTACTTGGAGGTATAATGAAGAAGAAATAATTAGGGCAATGATTTACATGATAATAGTTGATGAATTGCCTTTTAGGTTTGTTGACAGAAAAATAGTTTAGATATTTTCTTAGGAAGTTGCAGCCACAGTTTGTGCCTAAGGGTAGGCAAACAGTGGCTGATAACTGTTATAAGTTGTATTTATCTAAGAGGGATAAACTGAAATGTGAGCTGAAAAGAAATGTTAGTAGAATCTGCTTCACAATGGATATTTGGATTGGGCATTATGTGGATAATAATTTGACTTTGAAAAAGAAAATTTTAAGTTTCGTCCCTATTACAAGTCATAAGGATTTAGATATTGGGGCTGCGATTGAGAAATGTTTGATGGATTGGGAAATTGAAACTGAAAATGTGTTTTCAATAACTGTTGATAATGCCTCTTCTAATGATGCTGCCATGGAGTATTTTAAAGAGCAATTTGCTCACCGAGAAAAGTGTGTGTTGAGTCTAAATGGTTGCATGTTTGTTGTGTGGCTCATGTGATAAATCTGGTTGTTAAGATGGTTTGGCATATATAGTTAAGTATATATGCAAGTTTGTTGATAAAATTAGGGCTGCAGTTAAGTATATTAGGCAGTCCCCTAAAAGAATGGCAAGTTTTAAGAAATGTGCTGAAATTGAGAAGTGTGGTAACTCTAAGAATCTAGTATTGGATGTTTGTACTAGGTGGAATAGTACATACTTAATGCTAGAAACTGCTCAAGTGTATGAAAGAGCTTTTAGGAGATACGAAACTAAAAATCAGCACTTTAAAGACACTTTGAGGTTTGATCCTGAAGTGCTAAATTCTGGGCCTGGACTGCCTATTTCATTAGATTGGGTAGAAGTTAGGAGGGTTGTTGGTATTCTTCAGCATTTTTATGAGATAACCTTTAAATTATCTCGTACAAAAAGTGTCTCTTCGGATTCTTTCTTTACTGATGTTCATTGTATTGATGTTTTGCTGAGGAAAATCATCAATAAAATTGATGATAATGGTCAAAAATTTATGACTGAAAGGATGAAAGATAAGTTTGATATATACTATGGTTATATTGCGTCGATAAATCTTGCTGTTTTAATGGCATGTGTTTTTGATCCAAGAAATAAGTTGAAATACATTGAAGTTATATTTCAACAGGTTTATGGGTTAGTGGACGGAAAAAAACAAATACAACTTTGTTAAAACCGCAATTTATGAGTTATTTGCGGATTATGTTAGAATCCATGCCCCTAAACTTAGTTCTAGTAGGCCTTCCAATTCTGATTCCAGTTATTCTCAAGCAACTTCATCAGGGAAAAGACCTTCCCCGATTGATATCGAGCCTTCAAAGCTGCTTAAAGATCAGTTTAGATGGAGTTGGCGAAGAAAAAAATTGAAGAAGCTGGTGGGGCTTTAAACAGAAATGAAAAATTAGAATTGGACAAGTATTTGAACGAGGATGATGATTCGTGAACTGGTGGAAGGTGAATAGCCCTAGGTTTTCTATTCTTTCTCTGATGATTCGTGATCTTTTTGCCGTTCTTGTCTCAATTGTGGCTTTGGAATCATATTTTAGCAAAAGTGGCAGGATGTTGAATGCATTTAGGAGTTCTTTAACTCCGAAGACTGTTCGATGCTTGATAAATTGCACTCATGATTGGCTTCGGGAGGAAGTTGAAAAAGAAGGTGTTGAAGAGAGTTAGGAAGACTTGTTAGCATGGAAGAAGGTATAGTGATTTAAATTTTTAAATACATTTGTGATTTTTAATTCAACTGTTTAACTTTATTTCAGTTATTTGAATACTGACTGTTTTTTTTTTCAGCTGCTGAAAAGAGAAAGAAAACTGGGATGTAAAAGGTACATTGTAGAATATAGGCTCTACTTCTTTTTTCTTTTTACATGTTCTTCAATTTTCATGACTGTTAGCCTGCTTGTCAACCTGAAATATAATTGGAATTGTTGAAGAATGTTGCTGTTGAAAACTAAATGAGTGGATGTTGCTGACTTGCTGTTGCCTGTTGCATGATGTCTGCTACTGCTTGCTTACAATTGAACTGAACTGTTGAAGAATGTTGCCTGAATGTACCAAGTGCCATGCCTAGTTGAAGATTTACTACTTGTTGCTCAGTGCTGAAGAATCAAGTGAATACTAAAGTTGAATTGCTGCTTCTATGTCTCTGATGAAGATTTACTTCTTGCTTCTATATCTCTGTTGATATAATCTAATGATGTTGATCTGTTGAGAATGTTATGATTCAAATTTGATTTTTACACTGTGTTGTGTATTGTGTAATGATGACCATTTTCATTTGTGTATTGTCAGTTGACAGTTGTGACCATTTGGCATTTGAGACTTTGAGTTGAAGTTGATCATTTGTGATATGTATTATCTAGTACTTACTGACGTAAGTTCATCAGTCATCAGTTGATTAGTTCAGTCATTCCTTTGTGTTCATATGTTGTAATTCAAAGATGGTTTTAAGTTTGAAAAGTCACTGTGATTCATAAAAAAGTCATTCCTTTCTTTTTTTTGGTGATTTCTGATTTGTCAGTTTCATTTATTTCAAAACAAAAAAAAAAGAAGCATTCAGAAATTTTGTTAAGAAATGTCTAATTTCGCTTTAATTGGCCCTCGAACCGAAAACTTGACTGCTTATTCGATTCGGTTCGGGAGTGTATAACCCTCAGTTCGGTTTCGATCGGGTGAATAGAAATGAAAATATTTGAATTAGCCGAATTGAATTCGGCCGAACCGCCCAATTTAGCAGCCTTACATATGTTGTAGGCACTCAACCGATTATTCTCATTAATTGTGTTTTTTCCTCTCTTTTTTTTTTTCATCAAAACATCAGTCGGGTTGGCATTCTTGATGAATAATGATTTGAGGCTACAAAGCTTGGGCCATGTTCGTTTTATATTTTGAAGAAACAAAAGCTTCATTTTTACTTTTTTTTTTTGTGAATTTTTATTGTTAATTTTTTTACCTTTTCTAACTCACTATTTGACATCCTCCCTTATTAACTTTCTCAAAAAGTAATTACATATCCAGATGCAAGGAGACTTCGGCCAGTTTTCCATGGCCAAAATTTCCGAGCTGTTTGTGAATGCCCGAGAATGGGATCGCCCACCAGGAATCAATTTTGACCATGCTGACTGTAAACTTTGCAGTATATTTATTTGTTGTTTGTGCGTTCCAGAAATTTTATTTTTACTTTTTTTTTGTACATTAATTATGAGAATTTCTAACGACGTATACCTCGCAATAACACTGCAAAAACCCACTAATTTGAGCAGGTTTTGTAACAAAAATACACTAAGGTGAGTTTCTAGCCTAACAGGCTTTACGCTTTGCACCTCTGGTCATAACAAATTGATCAATTAATTTTTTCTTTGTATTCTTTCTTTTGGCATAATCTCTCTCTTTTTTCTTTTCTTTTATTTATTTTTTTCTAATGGTGGGCTGGGTTCTAAGGCATGATATTTGAAGGTGGCACCGTCATTTTCTTTCACAAGTTTTCTTGATGCAAAGCTTGAAATAATGGAGAAAGAAGCAAGGCTTTCTGGGTGCGTGTATTTTTTTTCTTAGTAATATATATTTTTCCCCATAAATGTAAGGTGTCTATATAAGCAATGCTTAAGCCTTCAGTAATGACCTGAGCATAGAAAACAAATAAAGATTAAAATCATAAGGTGATCAAAGTGAACACTATGTTAAATATAATTCATATTTTTTACCTATATTATTTCTCTTATCTGCTACATATTGCCTAACAAAGCGAACTAAGACCTGGGGTTGCTGCAAAATAGAAGTAATAGAACTATGTATTTGAACAAATGTTTCTTTTGTTCCTATTACTTGCTACCAAATCTTTAGAAGCTTCGAGAACAACTTGGAAGATTGATTAATTAACAAGAATCCTCTCTTTCTTTGGTTTTTCCAAGAGAAGAGAAATTAAAAACTTATCTTTAGGAGTTAGGACTATAAGTCCAAAATGATACTTACTCCGTCCCAAAATTTTTATCCAGTTTGAATTCTTACTTTTAGTATTATTTGTACTAAAAATGAAAAGTTAAACCGGACAATAATTTTAAGATGAAAGAAATATATTACTTGCCCACACAAGAGGAAATACTAAAAAATAGATAGAAGACAGAGTGCAATGCCCTTTCAGCAAAGGAAAGAGGTTCCAGGTCCCTTTCTCCAAATGGTAGGATATTCAAATTTGTCGCTTTCTAAGATTGTCCTTTAGCAGAGGTACTAAGATAGCCACATATTTAACCTAAACAAAACATAATACTAAGCTTAATCACTACTTGAAGAAAAATAACCAGATTCCATGTTTCTATGCCAACACTCATTCTCCAGTTTATATATATATATATTTCATTTCTTAATATACAAACAACTCTTCACAATTTCGATACATTTTCATATACTTTCAACCCAACTTTTTACATTAGTCTACAACACTCCGTAGTGACAATGAGGTTTGTCCTACGCCTGAAAATACAAAGTATGTGATGGACTATTGCTATAAAATAATAGCCAAAATCCTTGTATGCACTTGCTGATGTACTGTAAATAAGAAAACCTTTCCTTGTCAAAGTTTAATGAATGCCAATTGTTTTGTTCAGTATCCATAAGGTGAGTGACAATTGGATGGCAAATATGGTGTGCAGCCATGACCTATCCAGCATGAAGCCATAAACTGTAATTCCAGCCCTGTTGTGCTCAAAATATGTCACTGCAGACCAAAAAACAACTCTCACATGCTTGTCTTCTTGCTATTCAATCAAACTAACTAGAAAAAAAGGGCAAAATGGATGGTAAAACTTACATAGTGCTTGCCTCTTTTGGTAAGAAAGGGCATGCAGAATTGGGAGAAAATGTGTGTTATCAATTGCATCATCTCCATCTCCTTCTTCGCTATCAGTTTCTTCATAAGCATTATTCAGAGAGTAGATCACGTGATCTGTTGCAGCGTGAGATCTTGGCGTGTCGCCTTCCACTTCTTCAAATGAATTAATAGTGGAACAAACATGCCACTTCGCTGCAAGAGATGTAACAGACTGCGCTTTGTGCGTGATTTTTGCTGCGCTGCGCAAGCAAATGAATAGCCCTGTCACCAACGAGATGGAGCACAACTGCAAAAAGAAACAAGGCCACCGGACTCACAATACATTAGAATATGCTACAAAACAACAGTACTGAACAGCTAGCAGAACAAAATCATTCTTCACTCAAAGTTAAAAACTGTTTTTAGACTCTTAAGATGAATAAAAAGTTGGCCATTTGACACCTAGTTTTGTGCAGAAACTAAAAGAGGCAGAGATAAGAGGTTATGGTATCATACCGCGAGTTCTCCAGCTGTGAAGATATCAACAATGGACCTAGACTCAGTTGTTCTTAGTAAAGAAACAAATTGACTGCCAGTAACAAGGATCAGGGAGAACAAAATGAATTTTCTGAATCTATGGCTTATGATCCGAAGATTTCTCCTAATGCTTAGATGGTCTAACAAGATTGATGCAACATCAGAATCTCTCTCGAAAACCTGTGCAAAATCTTCCAGCCTCAGGATCTGAAGAAAACATATCAACTGGAAGAGAACACAAACGAGGAAGGAAATCGATATCCTGTACAGCCAGGAGGACATTAGCAATATGCAGGCTATGGTGTGGCTCAAATAGACATTGTAAAAGTAGGGAATTTGGGTTCCACCCGAACTGAACCACCATATCTTGTACGCAGCATCTGCAAAGAAGCAGGGTAGGACAAAGGCTGACAAGATCTTCATTGACCTCTGCAACATAAATACAATACTAGTATAGAATTAGTCCATACATCCAACTGGGGCAGCGCACAAAAGGTTACACACTTACACTTTATTTCATTCATACAGAAACGTCATCATTGCATTCATTCTGCACTTTATCACGCTGACTAAACTAGATTGCTTATGCATAATTCAGACCAAAAAAAGACAGATGACAGGTGAAAACTTGACACTGCTAATCTAATAGGTCATACTTACCAACACATTTCATCAAAGACTAGTAACAAGTAACAACTAGAAATGCAATATTAAAGAGTTGAGGGGAAGTAGCAATCTCAATTATCAGCATCGATTAACCGGGGAACAACCTAATAATGTAAGACCATCTATGCTAGCCACTAACGAGCCGACATTAACTAATGCATGGGATCCATCAAAACTCGAGAAGCACCGGGATTTTCATACACCTGGATGCCTTGATCAGTACAATTGATTGAAGTAGTAAACACATCATGAACTTCGAAAAAAGAAGCATACACAGGATGTTATAGACAGAGTAAAAATGGCCAAATAAGCTATTTTGTCCGTTTAGACAATACCAACCAAAAGAAAAACAACCTTTCTTCAAATTACAAATTCTCACCAAAGACAAATTAAAATTAAAAACCTAACAACGAATGATGTGAAATTAAAAGAAAATTATCATAATAAACAACTAGAACCACTCACATGAATTTCCTGAGCATAGCCTTGTTTAACTTTCTGACTCTCGTGACTCAATTTATCAAGAAACAGGAATTTCCGGAGCCCATATTTGTGAGTAAAAGAAGATAGGCTGAGAAAAGACAATATGGCGAACAGAGAGAGGGAAATCTGAACAATTCCATCGAAGGGTCGGCTATGATCCTCATCACAACGGCTGCCAGAGGAAGAAGAGGGAGAACAAGCAAAAACGAAGTGGGAAACGAGAGGGACACAAATCGTGAGCAAGAAAAACATGGACCAAGAAAGCCCAGACCGCCATAAACTGGACTCGTTGTCTATGAAGAAAACCCAGCCCAGGGTTGATTTGATGAGCTTTTTCAGCTCAATGCTGGCTTCTCCTTCGAATGAATCCTGTTGAGGAAGAAGTGACGCCTTGAGTTTGGATAATGAAAACTCTGTCACTGTTTCTTCCTCTTCCATGATTATAGGGGGAAAGAAATTGCCGGTGGGGGGGAATGAATTAGTGGAGGGATTTTGATTGAGATTTTAAAGGGTGGGGAGATGGACCGATGGAGGAATGCGGGAGCCAAATGGTTGTGAGTTTATTATTTACAAATTCGGCAACGCAGCGACTCGTGTATTTTTCTCATTAGTTAAGCACATGATGGAAATGAAAGAAAGGGGGAAAAGAGGTAAAGCAGTTAGATTGATGTAAAGAAGCAATTGGCTTTTTTTTTTTTTTTTTGGGTTTGGGGTTTGGTTTTTGGTCTGCTTTTCATTTATGATTGGATTGAACTACCATGAATATGACTTTTCTTGTCGATTTAGTAGTAGTATTTGATGGATTAAATCATCATAATCATATTATGGTTTAGTTAGATTTAAGTTTGAACATTTTATTTTAGTATTTAATATTTGACTAATAAGCTATATATTTGTTTCATAAATAATTCATTTTGAAAAAGAGTAATAAGACATGCAGGAAAAAAATTACAAGAAAAATTATTAAAAATAATGTGCTAAACATTTAAACTACAGTATATACTAACTTTAAATGCTTAAACTTTATGTGAAATTTTTTATAAAAAAATGAAGAGGTGTGATTATTTCTTATAATTTTTTCCTTTTAGGTATTTTTTTTTTAAAAAAAACATCTTCTTAAAAACACATGTACTATTACATTTGGCAGGGAGACTATTATGTACGGGTCAGGATTACAAGTGAAGACTTTACGTGAGCACGTCTTCATCTGGTGTTACAAATACTAACTTATAAATTTGACACTTAAAAGTGTCCTTAGTATCATCCGATACTCCAAATAATCTATAAATTTGACATTTAAAGGTGTTCTTAGTAAAAATCGAACTTGGATCTCCCAGATTCCAAAATTAGTATCAGAGCTCAAACCTCTTGAGGCCCATGTACGTACGCATCATTATTCTTTGAAAAATTACGAATTGGAAATCAGATGAACCTACGCATTCTGACTAAGATGACACCATATGCGCATAAACGAATGTAAGAAGTCAACAGAAGAACACGCACTTGGAACTCCTCAAAGAATACTGTATATATCACATCACAAATTGGAGGAAAAAATGGATATTTCATTCCTTTTCTTCCTTTAAGAAATGTATTCAGCAAAACATTAAACTTGTTTAGGGAAAAAAAAAATCCGTCAGATCTAGGGGATTGAAGTGTGAAAATATTTATTCACGTATTTGTGAAGAAAACGTTGCCTAATCAAATTCTCTAGCGAAAATATCAATTCAAATAAGTAAACGAGAAATCTCTGGCAAACCTACGTGCTTGTTTTCCTTTGCTCTTCTCTTTTGTTGGGTTGAATTTGTGTCTCTCAATTTTTGACTAAGGTTCTTTTTTTCCCCAAAAAAAATGAATAAAGTCAATTTTGGGAATATTATAGTCAGTTTCAAAAGCCAAAAATAAAAATAAAAAATAAAAAATTTCGGTTTGTGCTGTGCCACCCAGCATCCCAACCGAGAAGGCACAGTCCAAAAGGTAACAAGAAGGGGGCAAGAGAACTGAAATAATGACTCTAAAATTTGTACAAAAAAAATAATAATTGTATCAGGAGAGGAACTTTGTTTATTATTAATAAAAAAAATTTACAAAATAGTAATCAATGATTTCCATATGCTCTATTTTTTGTTGACAAATTTGTTTATAATGAGATTGAAACATAACATCCTATTTATTTCAGAATAATTTATTTCTCTCAAGTTCACTCTTTGTATAGTTTGAACTAAAAATGAAAATTAATTTGGATGATTATTTTAGTACAAAATAAGTATTAAATGAAATGGTTGTGAGATGAGTCTCCAAATAAACCCTTGGGCTATGAATGGGGTATAAGAAAAGGTATTAATGATTTTTATATCTGGTATAGGGCTGTATTTTACTCGTTCAATTTTTTGTTCACAAATGTATCAAACACAACTTTTTCCATTCTCAGATATTAACATTTTTTTTTTTTAATTTTGGTGAACCAGATACTACCGTTTGAATTTTTTTTTTTAAAAAAAGGTAAGCCCTTTTTTATGAAAAGAAAACAATCCATCAAAACCTGTATTTTTTTTTTAATTTTCTTTTTAATTTATTTGGTTAGACCAACGGAGAGAAGTGCCGTGGCAGAGACAAACTTTTTGGGAAGGTGTTAAGTTCACCTATTGGCTATTGTTTTTGGCTTTTGGAGGGATTCACAGATTGCACGAGTGAACAGAGATTTAGAGAATAGAGAGAGTACTACGTGTGAATCAAACAACGGTTGACCAATTTGTTTCAGGGCAGTTAGGATTCCCGCGAATTCATTCACACGTGTCCTCGACTTAAACGAATCAACTCACTACTACTACTATTTCATTCTCCCCCAACTTCCACATAATTTTACTTCTCTCGACAATTGAATGTAAGTGCTGATAATAAACAATTAAATTATTGACTACTTATCCAAAATAATAATACTGCTATCTTTCTATCCCATAAAAAAATTCGTACTTACGCATTTTAAAAGTTAATTTGAGTTCCTATCCCAAGAAAATAATCAAAATTTTTAAAATTTATATAAAAAATAGTTAAAATCTCAAATTCATTCTGGATTTATTTTTGTTGATACGGAGGACAGAAATTTACCACTATTATATCTCTTTCCCGATCTCCTTCTTCCTGATACGTTTTGACTTTTGAAGTTTCTTGCTAATTTGACAAAGTATATAAATCTTGAATCATCTTACCTTATTGAGTTTTGGTCGTTGTCTAAGCCCAGTCCAAATTGACAAGGTCCGGTCCACTTTAAGGCGATTGGTTGATTATGCGGACTTGATCTGTGGTAACCTAAATGTCAATTGTAACTCTCGATTCATTCAATGTGGTGATTTAGACATAGTAGTACAATTTTTGTACATCTATCTGAAAAGATATTTGCATTTTGATTAGAGAAATTATGGATGCATTTGCTACATACGTTGTTACTCAAATCAAAGCTAAAATCTCACTCGGAACTCAACAAGCATCTATTCATGCGTATTGCTGTGCGTTGGTCTTGTTTGGAGGGGATAGAGAAATCTAAGCCTAAAATTTTATGCAGTGCTTTTTTGGATGTCAACTTACATTTTATTTTGCCACTTAAAAGTAGAAAGTGTTTCAAATTGAAAATTAAATGAGAAATAAAAATGTTGTTTGGATGTTGGTTTTGAAAAAAAATATTTTGAACTAAATTTTGAAATTATCAAGTACAAGTCATCACTAAACAATTAAATACTGTCAATTATAGTCACTGCAAAAAAGAACTTTTCCGAAAACAATCACTCAACAACGGAATTGTGCCAAATTTCTCACTAAACTATTTATAGTTCTAAAATGGTCATCACACTAACAAAAAGTGTTTCAAGTTGTAATTTAAAATGTAAATCAGAAAGTTGTTTGGATAATGTTTTCTTTTCCATTGGATTTTGTGTTTAAGAGGTAAAAGGAGTGAAAATGTAAAATAAACACATGTCCAAACAAGGCCTACCTTTCTCGTCAACTTTACTCTAGTACTATCAAAACTAGCCTAGTAAAGCTAATATGTATAATTCCTAATATGTACTTACACTTTCCAGTTTTACAGTTTACAAACACGGTAACATTTGTACACACGAACAAGACGAAATTCCTATCGCAGACCAAAAATCGGGTAAGAACCAGTTGTCAAGGACAATCGTGGGCAAGTAGTTTTGGGCTGTCATCTAGCTAGCCCAACTACGAAGTTTATATTGGACTATCTAAGCCCAACTTGCAGAAAGAATATCCGCTAGCGCTAACCGCCATTTACACGCCCACCGAAACAAACAAAACCCGACTCCGCTTAAAATATCTGCGGAAATTACTTACAAGTACAATAAAATAAAGACAATTCTAATCCAATCCCTAATGCTTTCGTTCCTTCCCCAATTCAAAGTCCTTTTCGTTATTCCATTCCACCGCAGTTTTCCTTGAAGTTTTCAAATTCTGGTCTCCAATTTCACTTTCCCCTCCGCCATGTATATAAACAGATAGAAACTATAAGGATACTTTTTTGCAGCTGTGGATCCATGGCGACATCTTTGTCTTCTATGGTGGTGTTTGGAGTGACATCATCATCAACTTTGAAAGATAAGGGCTTCAGAAATGTGCCAACTCTGCTTAATTCTCACAGACCATGCGGTTTAAACAGCGTTGTATTATCACCTCATCATTTTAATGTTGCTTCTCACCGATGGCCCTCCAGGTAAATTGCGCTTACGGAATAATTTCCGCTGTTTTTCTCTGGAATTCTGCTTCCTTTTTCCCACTTGTAGGTATTCGTTTCTTTTTGTTTTTTTTTTTTTTTTTTTTGTAAAATAATGGGTTCTTCTTTGCTTCATAAACATGTTCAGCTGATGATTATATTTGTATGTTAGAAAGTGAACTGGAATTCAAGAAAGTTAGGTTTACAGCTTAGTGTCATTCAGTTTCTTCAATTTGATTTTTCTTGATTTCTCTTCGGCTTGATACGGGTTGGGACATTCGATTGATATTCCTTTCTTCTGCTACTATAATAAGTCAGGATTAATATAGCCGATCCGATGGATGAAATAAAGACTTAGCTGTTGTTATTGATATTGATACCGGTTAAAGTTAAATTTTACAAAACCAATTGTACTGTGAACAAACTGTTTTGGAATCCGTTTACTGATTGCTTAATTGGTTTATTTTGATAGGATTTCATTTATATCTATTCTAATTTGTTTAGTTTCAAAAATATCGAGGATACAGAAGTTCATTTAGTGTCCGAGCGACTGTGCTCCAAGAGGACGAAGAAAAATTGGCTGTCGAGCATTCATTTCCTTCAAGAAGTTCACCTGGAACTGGAGGGCGAGACGATGGGGACCCACCAGAAAATTCCTCATCTGATGGCTTGCAGAAATGGGTGATAAAGATTGAACAATCCATTAATATCTTTCTAACTGTAAGTATTGCCAATGTTGAGGAATGCAGTGATCTTATATTCAACATTCTCTCTTTTTTTTTTTCTTTTGTTAGGTTACTAATGATTTTTCTACATAATGAGATCTTTTGCTGTGAAGTAGACTTCTTTTTTTTGGCATTGTTGAGTGATATTGGTGTTAGGACTAATATTATATGCTCAGGCTGCTAGCGCTTTGATAATAAAACAAGTTCTGCAGTTGTTAAGTTTAATGTTGAAGGAAGAACCAGACCCTAAATGATGAAATATGCCAAAATTTCAAAACTCTCAAGCTTTCTTCTCCCAGTTCCATCTGCTATTGACATGTCAGATGCACATTGCCTAATGCTGACTAAGTTCAGCTCATGTTTTATTATGTATTTTTAAGGAAAACTCGAGGAGAAATTATGTTACATCAAATTTGGACAATCAACTTCAGCTTGATTGCTGAAGATGCTATACTACAACGTTGTATTTGTTTTTCACAATTGCCTATTCCTGGTGTATATCTAGTTGTTGGATTTGAAGGCCTGAGTTTTTCTTTAGTTTCCATATTTTCCATCCTTATTTTATCTTCTGTACTCCAGCAATTAATGCTCTGAAATTTTCTGTATCATGCAGGACACAGTCATAAAGATTCTTGACACTTTGTATCATGATCGGCATTATGCAAGGTTCTTCGTTCTGGAAACTATTGCAAGAGTTCCCTACTTTGGTAAATCTTAGATGCTATTCTTTTGTTATCAAGTTTCAGTGTGCAATTGCTACTAGCTAAAAAGGTCCTATGCTTCTCATTTCAGCTTTTATGTCTGTACTTCATATGTATGAGAGTTTTGGTTGGTGGAGAAGGGCGGATTACTTGAAAGTACATTTTGCTGAGAGCTGGAATGAGATGCACCATCTGCTCATAATGGAGGTAAGGCTAATCCTACAAACTTTATCGTAAGGGTTACTGCTCAAAAGAAAAATTCCTTACTTTAGAGTTCAGTTCTATCCATTTTCACTTACAATGATTTTAATTTTGATGGCAGGAATTAGGTGGAAATGAGTGGTGGTTTGACCGTTTTCTTGCCCAACATATTGCAATCTTCTACTACATTATGACTGTCTTCATGTATGCCTTGAGCCCAAGGATGGCATGTAAGTATGAGAATCATTGGTTTGAATGGATAAACGTGTAATTCTTGAAACATGCAACATCTTCATTACTCATTAGTTTGACTATGATAGAAGACATCCGCAATGGTAAAGGTAGTATGTTGTTCCATATTATGCTACCTGCGTGATCATATGGCCAAGTTAACCCAGAAAAGGTCGTAATATTGTCATGAAACTCGGGGAAACAATCTCTGAATTGCCTTTGTTTGTTTTCCCTGTATGATAATATAGGCCATGGAGCTAATCGATCAGTCTGATTTAAAACAGTTGTAATATTGTCATGAAACTCAGGGAAACAGTCTCTGAATTGACTTTGCTTTTCCCCTGGAAGATAATTAGATGGCCATGGAGCTGATCGATTAGTCTGATTTAAATCAATCTGTCACCCACCTCAATGCTGTTGCTTCAGTTTTTGCTAAGAGTTCATAAAACATGCCATATTACTCATCGCAAACATGAAATCACTGCAGATTGTTTAGTTCTCAAAATTTGGGTTGCTGATTTATATTTCTGATTCTTATTGCTGTTGCAGATCATTTCTCAGAATGTGTTGAAAGCCATGCATTTGAAACCTATGATAAATTTATCAAGGATCAAGGAGGTAATACTAGATATTCTGATTAATTTTTTTGATATTTGAAGAATGCGTTTAAGTTGGGTTTCATGAGTTGACTTAGCCATGAGCACAACACAAAACTCTGAATGAAAATCTTTCCAGTTTCTAGGCCATTTGGGTAGTATGTTTTCTAAAATTTATAAATTTCTTTTTCATGAATCCAGTTAGAAAGTGTAATTTATCTTAATTTTCCTCATGCAGAGGACTTGAAGAATCTACCACCTTCAAAGGTTGCTGTCAAATATTACACCGATGGTGACATGTACTTGTTTGGTAAGTTTCTTAAAAATTGTTCTTTCGAAATGGGGACCTCTCCACCTAAAACCAAAATCAACTTAGGTATGGAAACTCTAAACTATCTGGATTGTTTTTGCAGATGAATTTCAGACTGCTAGACTGCCAAACACTCGAAGACCAAAAATAGGTAAGGGCCAATTCACCAATCTGTTCATTTTTATCGTATTTTTCCCCTTAATCATAGCTTGAAATATTCAACTGCATCATAATCTGCCATCATTCACAACTATAACTAAGAAAAGCAGCACATGAATCTGATGACTTGGTTCGTAGTCATAGGTGGACCCCTTAGAACTTAACAACTTAATGTATCTTTAATGCCTGTTTCGCAGAAAACTTGTATGATGTTTTCCTGAACATCAGAGATGATGAAGCAGAGCATTGTAAGACCATGAAGGCCTGCCAAGTCCATGGGAGCCTCAGGTCTCCTCACTCATATACGACAGGTGATGCCGTTGAGGAGGATGATTTAGGTGGTTGTGTGCTGCCTGAGATTGACTGTGAAGGTATTGTAGATTGTATAACCAAGTCTGTTTCGGACTCCAAGTAAACCCGAGCGATAGTAAATAGTCATACGTAATATTGTAAACCGATCAATGTAAAAATTGACACGGAAATACAACAATGATAGATTATGTTAAACAATACAGAACACGATAAAAGTGGAGTTCTTTTTCTTAAAGAGATGAGGCTGTGCTGTATTTTAGTAGTAGTTTGTTTTAAGAGACTGCTCACATGATATTCGCATAAAAGCAAGACTTGGTCGGGGAACACATGTTGTGCAAGTTGCTAGGAACGTCATTCTTTGTATGTTTTTCATGTGAATTGGATGAACCATTTTTCCAGCAACGTGTGTTCCTGTCAACCTTGAAAACTTTGTTACTTTTACCAGCAGTTTGAAGTTTCTGGATAGATTTCAACCCAATAGAAAGAAGATCATCTGAGTATGATGTATCGTCATTTCGACACACAAAGTTATTTTATTCAAAATGTATGAAACGGAGCATCAGTTTTTTTTTTTTTTTTTTTTGGGCCCAAACTTGCCGCCTCTAATACTCTGGTTTTGGAAACTTTCTCCAAATCTGGTAAGTTGTGAGGCGTTTCCAGCAAAACGTACGTACACGGTCTGGGCACCCGCCCTGGTTTGCTGACAGCCGTAGTTTCTTTTTCTGGAATTCAAAGACTCTTTGTGTTGACAGGCAAGACTTGCCAATGGATTTGTTATCTTGTTTTGTCGTTAGTTATTTAGTGACAGCAGTCAGCTACGTGCTAGTACTATTACCTATGCTTTACTCTTTTAAAATGCCAAAATATCCCAAAATATCCTACAACTTTGGACCCCGCACAGTTCCAAAAGCCGTAAAAGCAAAATATCAAACCACTCCCAAAAATGAAAAATATCTTGTCATCCATGGCAGAAAGTCTGAAAGACTGAAACTGATAAAAAATTTGCCACTTTTTCTGTAGGGATGGATGGAGAAAACAGATTAAAGAAAGTCAAGAATGAAAAACGAGTTCATTATTAATTGATTAATTGAATGAACATCATTTTAACTCTTAAATTAATAGACGTTGTAGCTCCAGTATAACCATAAGCATGTTTTTTTTCCCCTTCTTTTTCTCCTTTTTTTAGAAACTTTTATTTATTTTTTTTAAAAACCACTTTACAAGTGACGAAACTATTACATTAATAGAGTCTATGGAGGAAAGGGATACTATTACTGGGAAGAGACTCCATGCCTCCATGCCTAGCCACTTGATTCTTTAAAATACACCTTTTGCGACTACTGCTACTTCTTACTTTGTAGGAAACCTGGCCAGCGATAAATCGTTACTGTAAAGGTTCGAACCCGCATCGTCGCGATTGGATGCCAGGGCCTTTACCACTAACTCACCCCTCGTTGGCCTTTTTCCCCCTTTCAAAATGTGATCAGAAGACTAGGACTTCTGTTTCAGGGTCAAAAAAAAAAAAAAAAAGAAAGGGGAACAGAAATTTGCTAGCTCACTGAACGAAATATGAATAATGATGCGGAGGGGTATTGTGCCAAGAAAATATGAATGTTGACATGAAAATGAGGTCAATAATTATCAAATGGGAGGAGTAAATTATCCAAGGAGTGGAGTGTGGACAGCAAGGTTCAATGGGGTACATATCAAGCTGATCCAACTTGTTGCATTCAGTTGTGTTGGTTTCTTCCTTTGTTTGATGATGCTTGATATGATCACTGTCCCTTAATTGCTTTCCTTTTTGGAAATGAAATTTTTTTTTTGACATGATAGGATGCTGAAATTCAATTCCGTTAGTATGAATGTTGTCGACAGACAATGAATAGTTATTTCGTCACATGGCCCTATGGTCCTAGTTCGACGCATTCCCTTAATTTAAGATTACAGGAGGAGTAATCTATAACTTGAAAGAAATCTAACACAAAAATGTTAAAATAGTACTACTACTATACAAATTACTGTAATATGTTGTTGGCGGTGTGATATATCCGATAGCCATAGAACCAATGAACTATCATGGGTTGTTTTTTTGAAATAAATCATCTCTTCTTTATACAAAAGGCGTGCCGTTGGAACGTTGGATGTAATAATAATAAGAACAAAATAATATAATAGTAATAATTAAAGTAGAATAATAAGGGAAATAGCCCGCGCAAGTCTCATAACCGACGTGGTCCGTTTGCGCCCTTACAATACCTTTCACACCTTAAACCCACTCCACCACCAGGCACCACTCAAAAACTCCAAACTCCAAAACCACACCACCTCCACCACCTCCTCTCTAGTCTCTTCTTCACACACTCACACACTAAACCAGCACACAAGTTTCTTTTATGCTATAAAATTGCCAGTACTTATCCAGATCCACCTCCATTTCTTTACTCTATCACTCGATCGTCGTTGTTGTTGTTGAGAATCGAGATCACTCTAACTGCGTGACTCTGTGGGTGCGCGCGTGTAAGATGGGAGGGGAAAGTGCTCCTTCGCTGGGAGCGTTAGTTCCGACGGTGAAGACATCCTCGGAGGCGGAAAATGCTGGGGGAATTGTTGAGCAGCAGGAGCAGGTGGAGGAGGAGGAGGAGGCCGTTGCGGCCGAGGAGGAGGATCGGAAGGAGGATGATGAGGAAGCCATGACCGCCGCTACGACGGCGACGGTGTCGGTGGAATTGGATAAGGATATGCTGTGCCCGATTTGCATGGAAATGATCAAGGACGCCTTCTTGACATCCTGCGGCCATAGCTTCTGTTACATGTGCATCGTCACGCATTTGCAGAACAAGAGCGATTGTCCTTGTTGCCACCATTTCCTCACTCCTTCCCATCTCTACCCTAATTTCCTCCTCAATAAGGTTCTTTCTCTTTTGGTTCCTCAATTTTTGTCTATTCAATCAATTACCCCCTCCGCTCCTACAAAACACTATCCAATTGTGCATGCATGAATTTCATTTCATTACCGTGTCACGTTGATTTTTGGTAATTTTGTGATTGCGATTGAATCTTATTTCTGAACCTCCTAAGCTTCTTCCGACTAAGTTTCCAGTAATGGTTGTTCTAATCATTAAATTGTCTGGCTAGCTTAGATAGAAATTTTGATACCTGTGGCTTTAGCTATCTTTGGGTGGTGTTTCCAAAGTTTAGCTGTAAAAAATAAGTGTTGTCTTGTCATCTGATTAGTATGGCTTAATTCTAAGTTTTGGCTTTATTGTTGTTAGTAACTTTTAGTGCGTCAGATGTTGAAGTGTTGATTTTGCCTAATTGCTGTATGAGGTTGGTGTTGGACTTTTACCTTATGAATATTTCGTTATATTAAAGGAAACTTAAATTACATGAAAACTTGTCTTAGCACTTTGCCTAGGCTCTTCTTCTGTAAATTGAATCACTACTTTGTGGTGTTTAAGAAACTTTCTTTAGGTATTTATGAATTGTCTTAGTTTGCACAATGCAAAAGTGACTTGAGTTGGCAACCTTGGGCATCACACAATCGGGATTTGTTAAGGATCTTAAAGTTCTATGTTGTCCCAATTTTCATTCTCCTTTTGGCCTTTTTTCTTTTTGGATCAGCTTTCATTTTGGAAAGTTTCAGGAGTATGTTGTATCAATGTAATTGAGATGTTAAAGGTGGTAATCTGTTAAATTGTTTCGTGATACTTACGCCTTGTTTTCGTATTTCTTTGGGCACGGCGAAGTTGTGGATTATGAGTTAAACCTTGAACTAAATGTTTTCCTTATCTGAAAATTTGTCCCTGAACTGATCTTGTATATTTGGATAAATTCATAATTGCGGTTTCATTTATCAGTTTAATGGAGCAGAACTGCAACTGACTATAATGCGTAGCATTGATCTAATTTTTGAAATTAAGCTATACTTACTCATTCTCATATTTAACAAATTGACTTGGCATACTTGAGCTTACTGTGAATTTTTCTACTATTTTAGCTTTTGAAGAAAACCTCTGCTCGCCAAATAGCCAAGAATGCTACACCCATGGAACAACTTCTGCAGGCTTTAAAACAGGTTAGTCTTTCATTTGGGCGGATTTCTTGTTATCCTTGCATATTATCTGTTGGATAATAATTCTAGTCTCATTCTTAGACAGGGATATGAGGTTTCAATAAAGGAGCTCGACACTCTCGTGTCCCTTCTAGCTGAGAAGAAAAGGAAATTGGAGCAGGAAGAAGCTGAGACAAATATGCTAATTATGCTTGATTTCTTAAATTGCCTGAAAAATCAGAAACTTGATGAGCTCAACGAGGTAATTGAACCTATGTGTGTTTAAGCATGTGATTTCTACTTTTACTTTTTTTTTTTTTTTTTTTTTGTGCTGTATAACTGATTGATGATTGTTTCTTGCCTTCTCCAGTTACAAACTGACCTTCAGTACATTAAGGAGGACATAAATGCTGTGGAGAGGCGTCGAATTGATATGTATCGATCACGAGATAGGTATTTATCAAACCTGGGGATGCTTGGTGATGATCCTCGTGCAAAAGCAGCACGGTCCTCGTTGATTGAAAAACTTGGTGGCCGGAGCATGATCCCTAGTTTTCCTGGTCAACGAAGTCAATGCCGCATGGGTTCCACGACCCCGCATATCTGGAAAGCTGATGAGAGAACGCATTCAGGATTGCAAACAACTCAAAGAAAGGATGTTTATAGTGATTCACAACAGCTAAGTCAATCAGGACTTATAGCAGCCAGGAAGAAGAGGATCCATGCACAGGTTACCCTCTTGTTTTACTATTTGCATCTAGGATATAATGGTCAGAGATTTTATTCTTTTACGAAAAAGAACAGCTGGATCCAAATAATTGGTTCCATGTAATTTAGCTATATTTTTGTTGAACAGTTCAATGACCTTCAAGATAGTTATTTGCAAAAACGACGGTACTGGGCGAGACAATCTCCAAAGACCAGTGAGAGAGACAGCCATAGAAGAGAAGGTTTCAGTGCTGGGCTTGAAGACTTTCAGTCTGTTCTTTCAACCTTTACGCGATACAGGTCCTTTCCCCCCTCTTCAGTAGTTGTAATTTGTCTTAGATGGAGATAATTATTCTCATCTTGGAGATGGCGTTTTCTATTTCAGATAATGTTTTGTAACCTTGTTTTTCCATTTTCAATAGTCGATTGCGGGTGGTTGCTGAACTTAGGCATGGGGATCTTTTTCACTCAGCTAATATTGTATCAAGGTAATTGATAGTTATTGTTTCATCGGTTTCTAATATTGTTCTTCAAGATAGTTATTGTTTCATACTACGAGTCTACGGCTTACCTGACTTTCTAGGCAAGAGTTTAGCCGTGCTTTGAATTTTTTGACTAGTCCTTATTGCTAATGTCAAATAACCTAGCTGGTTATGCAAGTAATTTACTTGTTTGGAAACTTTATTGGGCTTCTGCATTTCCTTTCTTGGTGATAGTCTTTACACCTAAAAGACCTTCATTTCTCAGAGGAGTAGCTTTCAAGAAAGCATAACAGTGACTCACAATGACAGTCTTCTTCATTTGAGGGATGAATTTAAGTTGATCCGGCTGTTTTATTGTCTAGTGCCCCGATGCTAATTAGCTTCTTATTCTTCTATTAATTTTTGTTCTGTTACCCACCTATCCAAGCCAGCATTTCCCATTCTCGAGTCTCCTGAGTATTATATCATACTTTTGTTTAGGTGGTTATAGTTATTTTTTAGAACGCTGACACTCGTGTTATTTTATTTGAGGGTAGTCACGTGTCTGCTTATTCTTAAATAAAGCTTTTCTTCCCTGATTATGTGGCAATTGCAGTATAGAATTTGATCGAGATGACGAACTCTTTGCTACAGCTGGAGTATCACGGCGGATCAAGGTGTTTGAGTTTTCATCGGTAAGAGCTCAAACTAGTTGGGTGAACATAAAACCTGCTAACTTATAATTCATTCTAATGGTTTTCTAAGTGGTTAATTCTTTCATTATTAAAATCCAAGATTCAGTTTTGTATCTCTTCCATGTGTACTTACAGATGTAATTTAAATTACAAGGCTTTCCGATCTAGTTTTGACCTATTCTGATGATAGAATTCTAAAGAACATGTTTTGGTTTTTAGACTACCTCATTATTCTGTACTGCCAAATTTGGTTTCATCTTCTTGTATTTGTTTTTGAGTAGAGTTCTCATTCTAGCATGTTTGGCTCCCATATTCCTGAACTAAATTTCACGTCAGCGACTGGAGCAGTCGAATCAGTTCCTCAGGTTGTATTAATATTTTCTTTCAGGTGGTTAATGAACCTGCAGACATCCCTTGTCCTGTTGCTGAGATGTCGACTCGCTCCAAACTTAGCTGTCTGAGCTGGAACAAGTATACCAAAAATCACATAGCCAGTAGTGATTATGAGGGCATTGTGACTGTTTGGGATGTCACCACTCATCAGGTACTAATACTACTCCAGTTTATTTCTTATGGTTTTCATTATTTCGATCCGGCATTATATTTGCAGTCATTTCTGGTCAGAGTGTAATGGAGTATGAAGAGCACGAGAAGCGAGCTTGGAGTGTCGATTTTTCACGTACCGAACCTTCAATGCTTGTATCTGGTAGCGATGACTGCAAGGTACTCCAGATCTGTGTTGCATGTGTTGATAGGTTTATACATATTTATCAATATCAGCAGTTGATTTAAGTTTCAAATGACTACGAAACTCTTCTTTATTCTGTTTTTACTGTTACTGTTTGTAAATTACTTGTCGGTGTTCGCAGGTCAAGATTTGGTGCACAAAGCAGGAAGCTAGTGTTCTCAATATTGATATGAAAGCAAATATATGTTCGGTCAAATACAATCCTGGATCAAGCGTAAACATAGCAGTAAGTTGTTATCGCTTCAGCATTCATATTGCTTATCACCAGCTAATACATTTGGGTTGTAAGCTTTTATGCTTTGGCCTTGTAGGTGGGTTCAGCGGACCATCACATACACTACTACGACTTACGAAATACAAGTCAACCTGTGCATATTTTTAGTGGACACAGGAAAGCTGTTTCGTATGTGAAATTTCTGTCCAGCACTGAGCTTGCTTCTGCATCTACAGACAGCACCCTACGGTTATGGGATGTAAAGGAAAACGTTCCCGTAAGTCTCTTATCTCATAGTGCTAATATCCATCTTGCTTCACACACCCTTTCAATTTGGAACATGATAAATGGAAAATGTGCCTTTTTCGCCTATGACAGATTATTCATTACTTGATTTTACAACTTCTATGCTCTTTGTTCCATGTCTGTGACAAAAGTTGTATAAAGTTTTTAGACAGAGAGAATTTACTGCCTTGCCTTTCAGGTGCGAACATTTAGAGGGCACACCAATGAGAAGAATTTTGTAGGCCTAACTGTGAACAGTGAATACATTGCTTGTGGCAGCGAAACAAATGAAGTATTCGTTTATCACAAGGTCGGTTATACTCCCTCCGTCCCAAAAAAAATAGTCCACATTGAGTTTTGAGTTTTGTACTGTTTTTAGAACAAATTTGAAAACTTAATGTGGGCTATTTTTTTTGGGACGGAGGTAGTATTAATTAATCATGATTTCACGACTTAATCCGAGGTTTTTTGTAGCCTGTCTAAAGGCAAGGTTGGAAATGTTTGTTGCAGGCAATTCCAAAGCCAGCTGCATGTCACAAGTTTGGTAGGGATGGGGAAGAAGGTGATGAAGATGCAGGATCGTACTTTATTAGTGCAGTGTGTTGGAAAAGTGACAGCCCAACAATGTTGACTGCTAATAGTCAAGGGACAATTAAAGTGCTTGTCCTAGCTTCCTAATTCATGGACCCTCTACGAACAAGAGGGTGAGAACTGGGTATCATCTCTCACTAATTTGTAGGGATGCAGAAAATGATGCTTCACATATAATGATATATTTCATGTATAAATATAATCTATTTTGATAGTTATGGGGTGCATAAGATTAATTACCAAATTCCATCAGTCTCCCCAAATGTATCTCCTCAATTTATTGTTAATATAGATACAAGAAGAATTCATGACAATGGTCTTGAAGAAACTCTCTCAAGAGAGGAGAGGGTAAAATCTCAAATATCACCATGAAAGGATGACGCTCTTACGAAGCCTGACCAGAAAATTTTGATACCTAGAAATTGTCAAATTGGAAATAAGGACATGTCCAAAAATAATTTGCTCAGTCCCTGTGGTTGGTCGTGTTTTGCACTTCCATGCGCGGCCAAATTCTTTAAACCCACCCCCTCCCCAATTCGGTTACTGGATAATGTTTACGAATCTTATCTTTACTAATCTTGTTATGCAATTCTCTACTAATTGTAATGATTACAACAAAGATGCAACCATTTTGGAAAGAGATGAAAGTATATAATAATAGCCTCTAATATATCCCATTACGGCATTACCTTCCAAAACAACATTTGTCCAGCTGAGAATGACCTACTGTGATCCACTAAACAAAGTAATACTAACAAACCTCTTCTTCAAAAATGGTATGAAAACAATGCCAGGGATGTGGGATTCTAAGCAAATTCGAAAAGTTGCGAAAGAAGTGCAACTTCGCTTTTTATTTCCCGAAACGAGTGAGTATAATGTGATCTGATAATGACGAGCTGACGATGATTGATGAGTCACGCGGTTTTTGTTTCCAAACAAAATACATTAATAATATTTAATACCTTGAAATATTCCATCCAGTTATCGGATATTCTATTGATAAATCATCATCCTGAAATGGTAGATTCTATTCGTTTTTAAAAAATACAAGTAATTTAGTATGGCTTGTTTTTAGTTAAATAAAAAAGACTGACACAATTGTGGAATAATAAATACTGGTCAAAAGAGTGTATTTTCACCTTTAACACAAGTATTATTCACTTTGATGTAATTTCTTTTTTTGTAAAATGAATCCCGCATGTAACATAAAAAAAAAAAGGTTTTAACAATTGGGAACAAATGTTAAGAAAGTACCCTCATTATTTCCGGAACAAATTGAAAGTACCCACAATGAAAGGGTTGAGATTTTTCTTATATTAAACCTTATAATAGATGCTTACTTTAACAATAAAATTAAAAATAAAACCCTAAATAAATTTGCATTGCAATGGACATAAAACGCTACAAAAGTCATATTCCCAGTCTTACCCCTTCTCGTCTGCCCCCATTTTATTTCCAGAAAGAAGATAAAAATAAAAAAAAAATCCCACGACAAATTGATTCTCTGGGTGTTCATGTGAGAATATTTAACCTTTATTTCCTTCCCTTTCTTCCCTAACGTATTCGATTTGATTCCCTGGATCATTGCCAGTTCTCCAGTAAATACTCACTTTTCTCATATTCCGAAACTGCATTAGAATATTCAAGAATTTTTTCCCCATCCTTAATTTTATAGTAATTGTTTTTTTTTTTTTTTTATTTGAACTAGTTTGCTGATTTTGGCGCCAAAGCTATGATAATCGAAGAATCTTTTCTGAGCGAGACGAACACCACCGCTCCATCATGCAATAAGGCGATCGGAGCTGACGTGGTAAGCAATAATTGTACCGGAACCGACGACGGTGGTTGTGGCGGCGGAGTTGGAGGAGAGCTGCTAGCGCCGCCCCTTAATTTTTCTATGGTTGATTACGGCGTTTTCCGCTCCGGTTTTCCTGATTCTGCTAATTTCTCCTTCTTGCTTACCCTAGGCCTCCGTTCAGTCATGTGGTGCATCTAGCCTTCCTTTTTTTTCCCTCAATTTACTTTTGTTCATTGTTTAATTTAAATATTTAAGTTTGTTTTCCCCTAATCTGTATGGAATTGTTTCTGTAGATACCTATGTCCGGAGCCTTATCCTCTAGCCAATGCGGAGTTTCTGAAGGCAAATGGAATTCTGCTTTTTCAGTTCGGTATCGAAGGATCTAAGGTTAAAATATTTTATTCGAAATTAAATTACTGATTCCTACACTGAGCGTTTGTGATTCACATATGGTTGGTCCACTAAAGTGCTTTTTTTTTTTATAGGGAACATTTGCATTTGGTAGATTGTGGTAAATATTGGGGAATTATTTATGAATCTGGTTTAAATTCAGTGTGAAATCTTATAGCGCCACATAAGTAGTATTGACATTGCAGCATTAATGTAGTAATTTCTGCTATGATGTAGTGGGTTCGTTTGTTTATTTTTTACGATGGATATCATCTTTTGGTTGCTGAAATAGAAATTGATTTGTAGTCTTACACCGCAGTTGCCTAAGAGTGTAAGTATCTGATACACTTTTATGTGCTGAAGATTGAACTATTATATCTCAATGAACGGCATAACTGAAAAAGAGCTGTTGGCAATTTTGGCTTAAATGACTTTTAGCATTAATTTGCAGGTGAAGCCAATGTTTTAGATTTGCGATTGTTTCTGCATTGATAAGTGGGCAAAGCAGTTGATGCAAATGGAAAATAAAAGTTATCTCATTGATAGTTCTGAAATTATATAGGAATTTAATCATGTGTTGGGTAATTTTATGGAGGCTACAAGTAAGTTGCAACTGCCATTAGTGACTATTGAAGAGAATGGCCGAAGGTTTGGCGTGCCTAACTAATATTTGAACATGTAATTTTCCATTGCAGTAGCTCATTAGCTGACCACCTGTTACCCCCATTTACAGTGTATCTGAAGAGAGTTTGTCTCTTCACGATTTAGAAGTGAAAGAATAGATATACTCAGATTAATATTTTTCCCGTAAGACCACTTTCTTTTATGAAAATTTCTTGAAGAGAGTAGCTCTCCGTCGTAAGTGAATATGCCTTGTGATTCAAAGCATATTTTTTTCCTGACTTTTGTGAACTCCAATCCCTCTATTCCAGGCTAGCGGCTTTAATGTTCTCAAAGAGAGTAGACTGCAATCATAATACATTGTGTAGAAATAAAAACATGAATTTACCTTTTTCCTGTTTTCTTTGAACTCCAATCCATCTATTCCAGGCCATAGCTTTAATTTATTGTCCTGAACTCAGATATGTAGAGATAAAAGTCCGTATGGAAGTTGTTAGAGAAGTGGAAGATTCAGTTAACTGTTGTCTTGAGCAATGGTTTATAGGTAAATGTTGACTGGTCTGGGATCATCCAATTCTCTGTCTTCTTTCCATGGTGACATTCTAGAGCAACTTTTTTCCAGATTCAGAGTGTGGTCATGACTTATCTTATTCTTTTCCTTTGTTTTTCTTTTTTTTTAATAATTTTCTTCTTATTATTATCTTTGTTTGAATACTACTATGCTCAAACATATGCATCATTGCACTTCATTTTTACATAAGTATGTTCGTCGTGTGCTAGTATATTAACCTTTTTCACTCCGCTGAAGATACATTTTAGTGGGTGTAAGGAGGTTCTCTCTACTACAAATGTAATGTGGTTTATTGGTTCGAGCCCATTTAATTTTCATATCATCTGGGTACAAGCGCTCCGTAAATTAGGTTTGCAAAGTTTCCTTTACACTGCTTTCATCCCGTGCCTTTCTTTCAATCTGCTGAAGAGACATTTTGAATGTTTACATTTCAAACAAACGAGAATATTGCTTACAGGACTGAGTGTCTAGTGTTGTGCTTTTGTTTTTATTTTCTTCAGAGGGGTTTCAGAAATTGTTATTTTCTTATATTGTTACGCGTCATGCTTCATGAGTGCTCATGGCCGTCTTGATTTTGCTCGTCTTGTTGGATGGACTATTCGTTCTTGCCACTTGCTTATTTTATTTTATTATATTTTTTTCATCCAAATTTTTATGTTTACAGGTTTTCACTTGTTTAGTTTAAGTTTCTGGCACCTCAGCTTTTCCAAAATAAAATGTAGATGCTTGCGAGTTTAGAAATTGAAGAACCATGCATTACTCAATTCATTTCATCCCATGCTTGGGGGTTAATACTCATCCCCAGCATAATCTCTTAGATTTTGTGGAATTTAAAACTTCTATTCTGCATGAATTAGTAGGACAATTTGCAAAAACTTCACCACTCTAAGAGAATGTGAAATACGAGTAAATAATATGCATTTTGTCGTGATTATTATTGTGTTTGCTGCTCCTTTTCAATGAAGACAGCACTGTTCTTTGAAGCCTGCGATCAGTAATGTGTACTTTACATATGAACTGAACTGGTGATCTGTTGTCAAAAATGGATCTAACATATAGACAGACGAGGTTTAGACAGTTCTTCCGTCTGTGTTATGCTAGACATTGGAGCATTTCCAGAAATCAATTTTAACTGTTACTTTTAATGTATTGCTTTTGCAGGAACCATTTGTAAACATCCCAGAGGAGTCAATACGTGAAGCGCTAGAAGTTGTATTGGGTAGATACATACTGATTGATTTCTCCTCCGAAGTTTATTAGTTTGCAAGTTGAAATAGTAAAACATTTCTTCTGTAATTTCTCATTCTGCAGATGAAAAGAATCGGCCACTTCTCATCCACTGCAAGCGTGGAAAGGTAATATTTATTTTCAATTTTCCCCTCCGGCATTTCTCTTTTACGAATAATGTTGTACATTCATGCATGCAGCATCGAACTGGATGTCTTGTTGGATGCTTGAGAAAATTACAGAAATGGTGCCTGACTTCAATTTTTGACGAATACCAAAGGTTTGCTGGGGATAAAGCTAGAGTATCTGACCTAAGATTTATGGAGTTATTTGACACCTCTACCTTGAATCAAGAATTGCCGGCATCTATTCCGACTATAACAAAACAGTGACCACTGTTGGCAGTCGCAAATTCTGCATTCAGCAAAGGTACTTGTTACTAGCAGAGTTTGAAGAGCTTTATTTGATAGAGAATTAATATTTTCAAGTTTCAACTTTCAAGTATGGAGGGATGATGATTCTGTGACTACATTTGGGGAATATATAAAAGCATTCTTTCGTTTGGCCTTCCCTACCTTCCATTTGTATGTACTTTTGGATCATATCTATTCCTCCTCCTGGTTATGAATGGTCTTGCCAATTTTTGAATTTCTGATTGTTAATCCGAATTGTGGATTTTATTATTGACGCTCTACCGTGTCAATCTTACCATCCTGATCTTGCCAATTTTAATCCGGATTGGGAATTTTGAATTTTATTATCGACTCTCTACGGTGTCAATCTTACTATCCTGATCACGATTATGATAACTAGAGTGCAAAAACATTGAACTTTGATTATTTTCGTGGACCTTACAAACATCCTGGTGCAAAATGTAAAGACAAACTATTGACCAGTCTATGTTTGATTGTCTCAAATTTTACATGAGAGGAACCACCGAGTGCGAACATCATCCTAGTCCAAAACGTAAAGACAAACTTTTGATCAATCTGTGTTTGTTTGTCTCCAATTTTCCTTCAGAGGAACTACCCACTACGTATATTTAAGACCTAAAAGTTCACCGGGGGTTAAAATTTTTTTGATTTAAGACTCAATGGCAAGCTGAACAATTTCTCAAACTTTTGATTGACTTTTTATTGCCCTTCTAATTACATAGTCAAAATGGTACCCCATTTTTCTTAATTTGACATACTCTAAAGAGTATGGACTATAGATATTGAGTCATGACATTTTGGAGTGTCCAGAATTAGATCACAGTTACAATTTGGTCCAGAAGGCTTTTGGTGCTTTATCTCCCAAATAAACATTGCACTATTGGGGCAAGAAGTATACAAGATTAACCATTACTACTGATTTTAACAATCCAACGGCCTACCCACAACATTTAACACAATTTTATTTCTTACAAAATCAATTGTTGGTCAATAAACCAGCCAAAGAGTGATTCTAGAAGATCTCCTAACATAGGAAATCAAACAAGTGGTTTTAAATTTATAGCTCAGGGTTTTGCATATTCTGGTTATTGTGGATTTCACCAATAAATACAACCACCAGAATCAATAAATTCATCATCAATAAATTCAGAGATGAGAGATGGACGTAGTAGACAACCACCATTTTATTGGGCAGTAATCTGTGGATCCATCTCAGCGGTTGTCTGGCCGCCGCCGAGTTAACTCGGCATTTACTTTATGCACTTTCACATGGTAGCCTTTACCAACTGATTATTCAGTAAAAGCAAATAGTATTTCCAGTGCAAAATCAAACAAGAGAAGATTTACACGAAAGGTTCTAAGAAATCTACCCACAAATTACAGCACAATCTAAAATCAATTAAGAAAAAAGCCGACACACCTTCGAGTGCATTAAAAAAACTGATTAAATCAGGGGAAAATCTGAGAGCATCAGCGGATATTAAGAGAATCCTCACAGAATTTCCATAGAAATTCAATAGGTTCAAAGTGAAGAAAAATTAATTTTATGCATCACCTGCACCGACTTTCCACATAGCGTGCATCTAAATCGAATACTTCCATCCAAGTTAATTTCAAAAGTAAAAACACACCGAAGTAAAAGATTTAATACGTATAGAATAGATGTGGACGAGCAACAATCGAATCGTCAATCAAGAAAAAGGACGACTGAAACGATATCTCGCCATCATTACTGTTCCTGCTGCTCTTTCCTATGACGGATGGCCTGCAATTTCGCCTCCTCATGTATCAGATTTAACGAGCACAGGGAATTCATGGCAAAATACAAATCTGAGAAGCCTAAAAAGAAAATGAGAGACAAAATCTATGAAATCTCGAAGCAAAATTCGAAAACCCTAACAAATTTGGGGTACCACTGTGTGACTCGGTGTTTTTAGCGAGATAAGTGAATGAGATTGAGAGATATCGTGCGGCGCCAATTTATAAAGCAGCATATAACCGGCTGAACAACCCTAAATTAAGATACAATTACGATATTGACCTTCTTGGGGTTGAGTAAACGTAGTATCAGTTATGTTGTTCTCCGAGTCAAAAGTCAAAATGCCTGAGGCACGGCAAAGATAATTAATTACTGCATTTCGTGTGGTTATTGTAGTTAAACCGTAAAATCTACTTTTGAGTTTTTATTTTTTTTCTTTCATCTAATTCCTAATATATAACCACCCAATTTTAAAAAAATATTCTTTCCATCCCCTTAATTGTTTAAGCCCAGAGAAAACGGGCATACCGCCCAAAAATCAACTGGGACTAGCCCAAAAATTCATGACTTTCCACGCCTACAATTTTAGATGTATCCTAAGGACTATCCTTTATTATTGATTCCATCAACAACTTTTTTTTTTTTTTTTTCCATTATAGGACATCTACCATTGAATTTTTTCCTTAAATATATGTAAAAAAACAAACCTAGACAAAAGTAAAGCTCTTTAAAACTTTGTGGACAAATTTATATGCCCCGGATTTAGGAAATCCGAATAGGGGAAGAACTCGGATTTAGGAAATCCGAACCCAACCAAACTCGGATTATTAAAATCCGACTTTGTATTACGTAAATCTGAAATTAAGTTAATGACAAAAATTAGTGTAATTAATCTAAATTCGGATTTTATAAATCCGATTTTATGAATAAAATATTAATTTCCGGATACTATAAAAAAAATGTATTGAAAAATTAAATTGGCAGAACTCGGATTACAAAATCCGAATCGCTCTGTTTTCGAAAAATGGTGACTCCCAGTTGGCCACGGACTCGGATTTCGAAATCCGAATCCTTTAGAAAAATCTGGTTCGGATTTAGCAAATCAAGTCTTTGTCGAACGAAAAAAATTGGGTGATTTTCACCATCCTAAAAATGTTCTGACACCAACAACAATGAAACATTGGAAAATAGGAATTTAATAACAACAAAACAATAAACGGCTTTCAATTAACAACAAAATAAATCAAGTTTCATAAAAGTTCAATACAAAAACTACAATAAATGTCCAAAATAATGAAATGTCTCATTTTTCCCTTTTCCTTTATTGTGCGCATCCGAGTGTATTTGTTTGGGCCTGTCGGATCTGTCTCCCTCTTAAGATATGTGAGTATTGAACTTTGGTGTGGTTGCATTGTCCACCAAATTGAGACTCGATTTGGGGTTGAGATTGGGACTCCCCATGGTGATAAATTTGATTCTCGGTTGTGGTTGCGGTTGTCCACCAAACCGAGTCTCGGGTCCACCAATGTCAAACCGAGTCTCGGGTCCACCAATGTCAAACCGAGTCTCGGGTCCACCAACTTCTTCAAAATGAGTCTCGACACTGGATGCGCGAGCCTCGAGAGGAATGTGCTTGATCCTCATTTTGTTGACCTCGGTTCTTTGTTGCGATGTCCGAGGAGATTGTGACCTTTCGCTTTCTTCCTCCTCCAATCTTATCTCTTGACCACGGTTTCGCTTTTTACCGGCGGAGGTTGTGAGGGAAAAAATGGATCTTCATCAACCAGGATTTGGGTATCATCCACCTCCATC
This sequence comes from Oldenlandia corymbosa var. corymbosa, assembly GCA_949775105.1. Classification (NCBI taxonomy): domain Eukaryota; kingdom Viridiplantae; phylum Streptophyta; class Magnoliopsida; order Gentianales; family Rubiaceae; genus Oldenlandia; species Oldenlandia corymbosa. The sequence goes on along the minus strand of CATKSE010000001.1, from coordinate 421,348 downwards.
TCATCATTTGCGCCCAAGGTTAAAGCAGCATGTGTTTGATTGATGATATCGTCCAAATGCTTGCCAAGTTCTTCGTCTAGGAGATTATCATCTTCTCGTTTTTCTCTAAACCTCTCGGTACTCACGCGAATGTTGTTCAATACTTCACCCTGAAAAGAAATTGGGACGTTAATTAAGAGAGTAAAGTTCTAAAAAAAAAAAATACAAAAAAAATGGAAACATAAGAAATAATAAAAGAAATCTACAATTAACTCACATATAATTTCACGCGGCTCGAAGAAGTCTCGTATCCTTGAGGTTCATAATTACCGGGATTGGATATCAATCTGACAGTGTTCACCATAAACCATTCATAGTACCCCTCATATACGGAACCAGGATCTCCTTCCTCCAAATCTCGTAGCACGAACTCTTCTCTCCTATTCCAATGACGGCGTACTGCGGAATGGTGATCCTCCCAATTATTGCTAGGATACCCAGACATACTGTGGGCGTGATCGAGAAGAAATGCTGCGTTATCTTTAATCATGGGGCGCTTGGGAACATCTTGTATGTATCCAAATTGTCTTACGACTCTGCCCGACTCGTGGGGTTCCCTAATAGCCCAACAGAACATCCAACACCTAGTCGTCCAAATGGCTTGGCCTTGTGTACGTAAATCGGGAGTCTATGGAGGACATGTGCATATGGTTGCCACCGAAACCGCACGAAAAAATTTCATTAGATGGTACAACCGAAACCAAAAGAAAGGGGTAATTGATCTCAAAGTAAATATAAATACCAAATTACAAGTACTTACATCTTCAACACGCAGACTTGTTAATTGATCTCTAAACGGTGGAGTCTTGCTCCTTGGGGCGTCGCCGTACGTGTACCTACATTCCCACCTTAATAAACAAAGGGGTACATTTGAATTAGTGAAATAAATGAATAAGAAACAAATAGAATTAAACGTTGAGTTATTTTGAACTGAAAATACGTACCATTGAGCTAATGGAGCGGTCTCATCAAGCAAATAATCTACTCCTTTTCTTTGGGGCGCGATCCTCTCGATCCGCTCATACGCCCATACCTAGTAAATTGCAATAATAATGTAGAAACTTCAAATTATAACGTCGAAAGCGCAAAATAATTAAAGCACAATATGAAAACTAATACGTACTGTAGCAAATATAGACACCCGGTGGCGTCGTGCATGGTATCTTGTGATGCCTCGCATAGGCAGTACAACCCGGCCAGCAGATGCGATCCCCAACTGTATCGACTACACCGATCCAAATCCTCAACTCAGGCCAAGAAGCGTAGATTGACAGTGTTACTGCGACTTGTTCGGAAACATGAAACTGCTAATAAAATGCAGTATAATTGTCTGGCCCTTTGCTCGAATCGATGGACAGTGGAATTTGAAGGTAGTGCACGGCCCATCTCATCTTCGAAAATACCAACATTGACACATTGGCCATTTACAATCGCGGCGAAATCCCAAATAAGCCTCACATCGATCCCTCCATTCATCTGCGGTCCGCTAAGCTGTCGTGCCGTACACCGGTCACCATCCACCGAATACCAAACAGGACCTCGGCGTCTGTAGCGTCACCGTCGCCTCTCGAAATTAAAATGGAAAGTGTGGGTTTCGGCCTCCACCGTTCCACCAACGCGTAATGAGGCCTAGATCAACTCTTTGTACCCTACCTTCATGATCCCCTCAAACCGGCTCTCCTAATGACTTCCTTAACCTCCGGGCCGTATTTTTATATAACGCCCAAAAATCGCTGTCGTACCTACGGCCCTTGAGGCGGAATGTCTTAATGTCCGGTATCCTGTTCTCATAGACAGCTTGGGACCTATGCTTTGTTTGACGATATAGCATTTTATCCGAAATAGGTCCCGGGTGAAGATGTTTAGGTTGATAGTCATATTGGGAGCCCGATGCCGGCGTCGCCATTTCAATCCTACACAAGGTAACCAAAAAAAAAACAAATCAACCAAACTTCAAATTATTCGGCCAAATAAACAAGACTACCAAACTATATACATTCGGCCAAATAACAAATCAACCAAACTTCAAATTATTCGGCCAAATAAACAAGACTACCAAACTATATACATTCGGCCAAATAACAAATCAACCAAACTTCAAATTATTCGGCCAAATAAACAAGACTACCAAACTATATACATTCGGCCAAATAACAAATCAACCAAACGATAATTATTCGGCCAAATAAACAAGACTACCAAACTATATACATTCGGCCAAATAACAAATCAACCAAACGATAATTATTTGGCCAAATAAACAAGACTACCAAACTATAAGCAATTCACAATAGACACAATTTAAATTCAACACAAACACTATATCAACACAAACCAACCACAATTCAAAAAAAAAAGGACTCGGATTTCACAAAGAAAAAAAAAATTTTGACAAAAAAAAAATAAAGAGAGGATCGCGAATTTCAAACTTACAGTGAGGAATGGAGGAAGTCGGGAGGAGTGGAGGAAGTCGCGGAGGTGGAGAGTCTCGGAGGAGTCGCCGGAATGCAAGGAGTCGCGAGGTGGAGAGTATTTGAGGAGAGACGCGGATTGTCCAGAGGGAGGAGAGTCGCGGAAATGGAGTCGCCGGAGAGTGGTGGGAGTCGCGGAAATCACGGAGGGAGTGGAGGGAGTCGCCGGATTGAGTGGTGGGAGTAGCCGGATTTTTGTTTAATTGGAGTTTAGTTTTAGGGTTTTTTAATTTTGGAATTGGGGGAAAAATGGGAAGGGAAGAGTTGACAGAAAAATATATAGTCTCGTCAAACTCGGATTTGCTAAATCCGAGTCTTTCCTATTTCCCTCAAATTTCAACTCTCGGATGGTTTCACAAACACGGATTTCCTAAATCCGAGTTCTTAGTAAATTCGAGAAAGTCTCTGAGCTCGGATTTACAAAATCCGAATTTCCCCTGTTTCTCCTCAAATTGCAACTCTCGGATGTTTTTCACAAACACGGATTTCCTAAATCCGAGTTCTTAGTAAATTCGAGAAAGTCTCTGAGCTCGGATTTAGGAAATCCGAGTCTCCCCTGTTTCTCCTCAAATTGCAACTCTCGGATGCTTTTCACCCATTCGGATTTCTGAAATCCGAGGCCTTTGCAATTTCAAAAAAACTCGAGCTCGGATTTGAAATCCAATGCTTCTAAAACCTTACAATGATGAGTATTTTGCACAATCCGATTTTGATTATGAAAAATAGTACATATTTCATCACACTTTACAATCCGATAAATTCAATGTTCACATTACAATCCGAATTTATCAATGTTCACATAAATTTATCAAACACTACATAACTTGCAAGAACGAGTAAATTACACTCAATTCCATTTGTCATTCACAGTCTTCTATCTACTCTGGGTGCGAGACGGACATGAATTGGCATCATGACCTAGTTGTCCACATCTCCAACATTCCCCGACTCGGCGTCCCCGTAATCCATTTGCATTCTATGTCTCCTTTTTTGTCTTCGTCCCGGTCCCGCATGCAACACAAGACGCTCATAATTCGGAATGATGTTCCAATTGACCATCGGCCATTGTTCCTCATCGGGAACCGGAACAAAGCCCGTGTAATGAAATTGTCTGCGCCACGTTGGAAGGCGCCACACACTATGGTATAGATCAATAGGCCGATCCCCTTTTCTCCGACAAACTTGGAGTGCATGCGTACAAGGCATCCGGTACTCTTGCCACTTCTGCACGAACACCTATGTTCATCGTAGTTCACCGTATGCGAGACCCACCCCGCCACTTAGGCGTGTGGCGGTAACAACACGCCACATAGCATCATCACCATCGAAAGGGGTGGCTTCAAAGCTGCTTGCTTTATCATTCATTTTCTCGTATTTTTCCATAACTCGGGAGGGATCGGTGTCATGCAATTTCTCGAGACAATTGTTCTTCTCTATAGAATTTAACAGTTTTGCGAAAGGTTGCATCGATCAAGGCTCTAATTGGTAAAAAACGGATCCCTTTCAACGCATTGTTGTAACTCTCAGAAATGTTGGTTGTCGCTATGCCCCAACGGCGAAGACCGGCTTTCAATCGAGCCCAGTTACTCCCCCCAATCCCTCGAAGATACTCCCATGCAGCGGGTTTGAATTCAATAAGCTCGCCTCATACGGTTGTATTTCACTCTTGAAAGTGTCGTGCCCCTCTTCCAACATAACCGCTTCACCTTTTTGCTATTATATCGCGACACAAGATTGCTGCGAACGTGGCGGAGGCAAAGAAAGTGCCCACCATCACCTAAATCACGCCATTCATCCATCTGTGACATTGCGCTCAACAACCCTGCATTCCGGTCGGATATCACACTTACGATTCTATCATACACAACCCACAACCTCAAATTCCTCATAAAAAATGTCCAACTCTCTACTGTCTCCTCATCAACAATCGCAAATGCAACCGGTAAAATGTGCTTGTTTGCGGTATACACCACCGCAACAAGCAATTTACCCTTATATCCACCACGCAAAAAGGTTCCATCGATACAAATGACCGGTGGACATTCAAAAACGTCTCACCACGGTGCAAATGACCGAAGACGTATTTAAATGTCCGGTTTCCCTGTTCCAACCTTCTTGTCCCTCCTTCCATTCCCACTCTACTACGGTCTCGGGATTAGTAAACTTAAGTGCGGCGATATACCTAAACAACAACAAGTCATTGTTAAAATATTTCAATACATGTAAAAATAAAAATACTATAAATATTTCAATACACGGATAAAAGTTGATATTTACCGTGGAAGTTCTTCAAATTGGAGGTCCAATCACCATAAACCGCTTCTATGGCTTTCCTCCTCCCGTGCCACGCCCTTTTGTATGGCACATCTACTTTCAATAAGGTCTTCACATCTTTCGTGCCGAGGCTACCGTATAATCTACGTTGTCCTCAACCTTTCTCTGATGAGTCTAGCAATCAAAGACGCGTCGACACACCGATTGTCATTATCATTCACGAGTCATGCAATTATGTGCATCATGCCATCTCACAATTTCATGAAGGCCGTGAGCTTTCAATGACACACGCATCTTCCACTCACATGGTGGTTCACCATCCTCACTTTCCACATTAAATGTTACGCACCGCATGCCCACGTCCTTGGACTACTCGCGGCGACCGTATATTCCCTTTTATGATGGATATTCCATAATTTCACAGCATGCTTTGCTTCTGATTGAGATTTGAAACAAACACCAATGTCCATTCCTTCGGGCGTCTCATCCCACATCTTAAGAGCAAACTCATCCTTGTCTACACATGAGGCATCCCAGTTCCCATCTTACTATATACATGGCGTCGGGCGAATAGATTACAATCCCTTTCCTCATTTTCCAACCTTTCATCATCACTTTCTTCAAAATCACTCTCTCCGGAGACATCATAGTCTTCTTCGCTTTCACTTGGAGCTATGTAGTCGGAATCCAACTCTTCCCGTAGTCATTTTGTGCAAATAAAGGTGTCTCCTCTTCATCACGGTTTCGAGAAGTACTAGCACGTTCCCCTTCGAAAATCACCAAATGACACGTTTTCCAAACTCGCTTCTCTTTCTTCTTGAGTGATATCTTCCAAATCTATGTATAAATCCAAACATGACATTGGATCTACACGGTTCATGAACTCTACATGCGAATCATTCTTGATCTTCACTACACGCCTACCACCGGACTATCGAAAATCAAAGAAAGGTGGAGTTTCACGTGTGCTGCATCCCAACCAAGGGTCATACAAATCTTACTAATCAATCCCTCATATGACAACCTTTCTTCGACAAACAAACCATCATCCGGCATATTCGAAAAAGTGTTGATGCTACCGTTCTCTATCACATACTTACTTGTATGATACAAATTAAGCATGTATGATACATTACGTGCCATTGATAACTGTTAAAAAAAACATCAATAACTAATCATTTCTTAATAACAAAATCAACAAAATACACCATACATTCTCTAAAATACACCATACACCATACACCATACATACTCCAACAAATACACCATACTAAAATACTTATAAATCAACTTCGATATCTCATGAACAACAATGATTTCTCATCTCTAACCTCAAAATCAACACCTAAAACATCCAAACAACCAACCAACATAAACCCTAATCTATCATACATCATTCTAACAATCAAAATAACACAAAAATAAACTAAATAACATGGTTTTGCAATCTAACCTCTTTCAAATAACGATTTCCACGTATCTAGAGGCAATAATGCATCAAAAACTTCAATTCGCCCTTGTTTGAGCTGCAAAAACAGAAAATCCAACTCAGTTCTCGAATGAGAACTGCAAAAATTTTTTTCTTTTATAGCACGTTAAACTGGATTTACGAAATCCGAGTCAAGTAAGTAACTTCGGATTTTGAAATCCGAATCGTGTTAGATTCGGATTTCATAAATCCGAGTTTAGTCAATTCAGGATTATTTTATTAATTTGTTGGTCCTCCAATATAAGGCACATGCCTACTTCCACCAACCAAAATTAAAGGCATCCGGATTTCTAAAATCCGAATTCGTCAAACCGGATAACGGACTTCCGGTTTTTTGGGTTCAAAAATTTCGCGCCGCGATTTATTAATTTTTAAATAAACTCGGATTCTACAAATCCGAGCTTTACTATTCACTAAAGAACAAAAAAACTATTATTCAACAAAATTTATGAAATTATTATTTTATTATTAAGTATGGATTCGGATTTACAAAATCCGAATCTCTAATATTAATCAACACTCGGATTTCAGAAATCCGAGCGATATATTTCTGTCCACAGATTTTCTGAAAAATTTAATTTTGTCCACGTTTATTTTATTTAATTTTTTTTGGGAAAAAGCCCATCTACCATTAACAACGATGTCTAATTTCCCACAAATCTTCATCCAGAATCGAACGAGGACCAAAAGCCAGGAGAATCCTCCCAACAAATGGCAATTTTTCATTCCATTTCATCAACAACTTGAACCCATCTTTTTAGAAGTAGTACAACTTAATCTCCAATATCTTTCCAACTTACTACTCTCATCCTCGAAGTCAATGTTTTTAAAATCGGAATTTCACACAGGATCGTTTTGGCGTCTCAGGATCGGATCGAATTCTGAATCGGTGAGATCGGATCGGTGGAATCGTAACCATTTAAAATATTATAATAATTCTGAAATTGTGAGTTTCAATTTGTTAATTCAATTCTTGTTTGATTTTATGGAAGAGAAGTAGACTAATGTCCACATACGTATCATCAACTCAAAATTTCAACTTTTATATATTTTATAATCATTTCCCATTCTTTTTATACAAAATCAACAACTTGTAAAAGTATCGACAAAATCAATGGGATCGCACGATCCAGATTGGGATTTTGAAGGATTCCATAAAATCTCACTACAAAGAAAGATTTCAAAAAATATAGGATCAATTTCCTAATTCCGGATCGTAAGATTCTGAGATCCGGATCGGGATTTTGAAAACTATGCTTGAAGCTACATCCTTCAAGTTTCATGTTTCAACTATAGTCAAGGAAGGAGCACCTACATTTATTATTGATCTTGAGCTGAATCATTTTTTTTCCGTATTAAGACAACAGTCATTATGCTCTTGCTCTCTCTGAAAAAAAAAGAAAAAGAAAAAGAAAAAAAGGGTAACCATTAGAATTATTCTGAAGGACGGTAGGAGGACAGATGCGTTCATAATCATACAATTGTTTAAATTACTTTCTAGAACGATTATAATTTATAATTTTTTTTGGGTCAAAATATAATTTATAACAATAACCTTTTTTTTTTTGGATGCGTTTGCGGTTCGCACGATTGGAAGGACCAGCAATCGCAAATGAAACATCTACGGCTTCTAAATTGCCACGTAATTCCCACACGAGCATGTTAATTATGGCCTAAAAGGTGGGTTCCACATCGGATATTCAGTGTAAAAAATAATCAGAGCTCTCAGCTCTCATCTCAAATCCTTTCCCAATTTAGGGTTTTCAAGCTCTCCAAAACCCCTCGTTTTTATCATTCTCTCCCTGCTCAATTTTATTGCATTTCATCCAAAACCCATTTCCCTTAATTCACCATTTCTTCGTTTCAGCATCTGGATTGCTCCAATTTGGTCGAGGGGACTTTGAGGTTTCATTTGGCTTGAGCTATATTTTTTCGTAAGTCTCAATCTCTGGTTCGTGTCTTGGTAATTTTATTCCCCTTCACTTGTACGAAATTAACTTCAATTCATACACGAATTTGGTTATTTTTCTGAATTCCGAGATTAAATTTTTTGGTTAAAGTTTGAGTATTTAGGAGAGAGGGAGAGGTTGTTGAGAGAAGGTATATGGGGAAATCTGGGAGTAGGAAAAAGAAGGGTTCATCTAGCCAAAACCAAAATCAAGGTTCTACTGGGCAGAATAGTAATAATAACCATCCACCTGTTGCTAATGGTGGTGTGGATTTGGACTCTTCAATTTTCTTGAGAAGAGCCCATGAACTTAAAGAAGAGGGAAATAAGAGGTTTCAGGCTAAGGATTATGCAGGGGCTCTCCAGCAATATGACTCTGCCCTTAAACTAATTCCAAAAACACATCCCGAAAGAGCAGTTTTTCATAGTAACAGGGCGGCCTGTTTAATGCAAATGAAGCCAATAGATTATGATACTGTAATTTCAGAGTGTTCCCTGGCACTTGAAGTTCAGCCTGGATTTGTGCGGGCTCTTTTGCGAAGGGCCCGTGCGCTTGAGGCAACGGGGAAGTATGATATGGCAATGAAGGATGTGCAAGTATTGTTAAGTGCTGATCCTAATCACAAAGATGCTTTGGAGATTGCTGGGAGATTGAGGATGGCCACCATTGGTCCTCGTCAGGAAGCCCAACAGGATCTCCAGAGTCGCCCGTCGCCTGCTGCTCTTGGTGCCTCTGCTGTCCGGGGGGCTCCAATTGGTGGTCTTGGACCTTGCTTGCCCGCTCGGCCTGTAAACAAGAAGGCGGCACCTCCAGCTGTGGGGCCTACTACTGTAACAGCAAACCATAAACTAGACAAGGCTAATTCAGTTTTGCTTACTGAGAATGGTGCAGAGGCAAAATCACAGCTGCCAAAAGTTGTTTTGAAGCCTTCCCATGGTGCTGCAAAACTGGGTGCCAATTCAGCTAAAGATAGCATGAAGGATCCCCTATCATCAACATCGATACCTGTTCTGCAACATGAAAAATCCGCAGCAGTTACCACTCAATGGAGACAGCTGAAGCTTGTTTACGATCATGATATTAGACTAGCTCAAATGCCGGTGAGTTGCAATTTTAAAGTGTTGAGGGATATTGTCGGAAAACGGTTCCCAATGTCCAAATATGTCCTGATTAAGTACAAAGATAATGACGATGATTTAGTAACAATAACTAGCACAGCAGAGCTCCGTTTGGCAGAGTCATTAGTTGATAATAATCTTTGTTCAAAAGACCCCGATGATGATAATAAGCAAGCAGTTGGGATGTTAAGGTTGCATATTGTTGAGGTGAGTCCCGAACAAGAGCCAGCATTGTTAGATGAGGAAGAGGAGAAACCTCCTGAAACCGAGGAGATAAAAGGTGACGAGAATGCATCTGATTCTTCATTAGGTGAGTCTGTAGTTGAAGCTGTGGATAATGAAGTTGATAACAAGAATGAAAAGGAAGAACCAAAAGAGAAAGCTGGAACTTCAGAGGATCCTGAGTGCAAGGAAGTAGAGATGGACGATTGGTTGTTTGAGTTTGCGCAGTTGTTCCGCACGCATGTTGGAATTGATCCAGATGCTCATATTGATCTTCACGAGCTGGGAATGGAGCTTTGTTCAGAAGCTCTTGAGGAAACGGTGACAAGTGAAGAAGCTCAAACCCTTTTTGATAAGGCAGCTCTCAAGTTCCAGGAGGTGGCTGCTCTTGCTTTCTTTAACTGGGGAAATGTTCATATGTGTGCAGCAAGAAAAAGGATTCCCATAGATGACTCAGCTTCGAAAGAGTTCATGGCTACACAACTTCAAACCGCTTATGATTGGGTTAGGGAAAAGTATTCTCTGGCCAGACAGAAGTACGAAGAGGCTCTCTCCATTAAACCGGACTTTTATGAGGGCCTATTGGCACTAGGGCAGCAGCAATTTGAAATGGCAAAACTCCATTGGTCTTTTGTTTTGGCTAAGAAAGAAGACCTGTCCAAATGGGATTCCACTGAGACACTGCAACTTTTTGACAGTGCAGAAGAAAAAATGAAAGCAGCAACCGTAATGTGGGAGAAGCTGGAGGAGCAAAGAGCAAATGACTTAAAAGATCCGAATGCAGCAAGCAAGAAGGAAGAATTATTGAGAAGGCGGAAAAAGGTTGGAGGAGAAAATGAAGGCTCATCGGCTAGTGGTAGTCATGGGGAACTTACTGCTGAAGAGGCAGCAGAACAAGCCGCTGTTATGAGATCTCAGATACATCTGTTCTGGGGTAATATGCTTTTCGAGCGCTCTCAAGTTGAGTTTAAGTTAGGATTGGCTGGTTGGAAGAAAAATTTAGATACTGCAGTCGAAAGATTCAAGCTTGCTGGAGCTTCTGAAACCGACATTGCAACCGTCTTGAAGAATCATTGCTCCAATGAAGAAGCCATCGTAGAAAGACCAGAGGAGAAACAGGTAAAGGATCTGAATGAAGGGGAGGGTAATGAAGGAAATGGGGCCAAACAGACTGCAGGTGACTGATTTGTATCAAGTCGGTGCTATCTCTAATGGCTTCAAATTTGGCTGGACTAAAGGACTAGCTCTGCTTTGGGATGCTCAAATGTCGAAAATACTCGGGGTGTTTCATATTCATCATGTTCTCATTAGGATGGGATAGTTTTCTTGGGGATTTCAGCGTACTCCTAATACTTTGAAGCTGTTCCAGGCTTCCAGCTGATGGTAATGCATGCTATATTATTGCTTGTGTGTTTCTCGGAGTCTGTGGTTATTCAGGGCTTCTGAAGTTACTCTTTTTGGTTGTTAATTCTTTGATCTTCGTAGTTATTCTTGAGCAATTCCTGTGCCCAACAAATTTTGAATGACGTAACCTTTCCTTCATAGTAGAGGACTAATTTCTGCCCTTTCCAAATCTATTTTATTTCTATTGTCGGAACTGTATTGTCGTAGTTCATACTGGGAAGTGTAACTTTATTTCTTTCTTTCCGAGACAGATTACAGTTAATCCTGAGTTAGCTAAGGCACATGTCGATTTCCCTACGTAGTTTAAGGCTTCAATGAATGGGTGTTTTTCATACTTCATTGATGGAAAAGCTTGCAGTATTTAGTTGTCATTTTGATTTCTATATCAGACAAACTGGTGAAAATCTTAGGTCGAATTGATTTTAACACTGATCCATTATCAATACAAGGGGGATTCACCTTTCCCTTTCCCTTGCCCTCTCCTGTCAAGATTCCAAAGGTTTAAAAGAGCTCTTTTTGGATGTAGATGCTCCCAGCTCTTAGAAAGTTGAAGTCCCCTGAATAAAGGTAAAAGAATTCTTGTCAGCAATAAGCATAGGATGAGGTCCATAATCTCTGAATTGACCTTAGACCAGCTTCACAATGAAAATACTGGTGACTTCTAAACAGTTAAACTTGGATTCGGAATTGATCGAAATTCTAAGCTCGAAATCTTCATAGTGAAGTTCTTTTTTTCAGAATTATTGGTGCCTTTACATCAACACGTGGAATTTTTGTGGGAACGTGAAATAACCTTTTGTTTGTTAGGCTGAAAGACACTAGGCAGCAAGTCGCAGAATCATCATTTTCAAGTCAAAGAACGATAACCAAACAACATTCCAAATGGAAAAAAGATACTGAAAAGAGTTCTCTTTCAGCACCCAACCAAAACCAAAACTCACGCAAATGGTTTATAGTGGGGAGTGGCTCACGTTGCAGAACAGTTGTAAATGTTGGATAAAGTTTATACCATCATTTTAATATATGCTTAGGAGTGTTAAGCTTGTCTCATTAGTCATAAACACCTTTTTGCAATTGTTAATTGGTACATCCCTTTTTAACATAGTACTAAAGTAAAAGGTAACTAAAGGGGTGGGGAAAGTCCAAATTTTGGTAGATTCTCATTTTGATTAGGTGACCAAAGTAGAAAGCAAATCTTTGGGATACTTTTGGCAACTAATAATACACAGCCCAGCAAATCAAATCTGACAAACCAGATAATTATATCAACTCATCCCAAATCCAGATCTTAAAATGACTACACCAAACGTACTAGAATTATACAAACTCAGTTCATTGAGATTTACTACTACTATACTAGGATGGGATTAACAGAGACTTGCATGCAACACTGGATTCCAATCATTAATAAATTGTTTTCCAATCAATCTCAAACTGTTGCAATTGGACCCAAATTCACGGTGCTTTCCACGGCCTTCATGGCTTCAAATCTGGGCTCTTTGGCTTGAAACTTGAGAGCAGCATAGAGCTTCATGTAATCCTCAAACACAAACTTTGGATAAATTTCATTCTCCTTTGCTTCCTTCTCCACCAATTCAGGCGCCGGATAGATGACAGCGTCACTTCCTGGATTGTAGAAAGATGCAATTGACATCCTGTTTCCATCTGTTTGAGCAATCACCCGGTGCACCACGCTCTTGTACTTACCATTTGTTATCACCTGCGTAAAAACACAACAATGACATTATTTAGTCGCGATTTTCATCAATGTCGAAAAAGATTAAATAACATTACGATAACAATGAATAAATGTGTCACGTTTTTTTTTTAGTGTATTACTAGTAGGTACATTATTAGTGTTACCTCAAGTTGGTCACCAATGTTGACGACAATTGAGTGGCGCATGGGAGGAACGTCAACCCATTGACCATCAGCTTTGAGGAGCTGAAGCCCACTGACCTTATCATCCTGGAAGAGCAGGATGATGCCGCCGGCGTCGGTGTGTTCCCGGAGGCCTTTGATCTGTTCCGGACGAGGGCAAGGTGGGTAGTTTGCGACTTTGGTCCCAAAAGTTGGGCCCTTTGACCCATAAAAGGCCTTCTTCAGATACCCTTTCTCAAGTCCAAGGTTCTCACACAGCAAGTCCAACAGCAGCTCTGCTAGTTTCTCCAGTTTCAGTGCGAATTCCTTCATCACCTTCCTGTGTCATTTTAATTTACAGTACAACTTATTTGAAAGTCATGTTCCTGATTACAAAAGATTCACTTCTTAATAGAATATATAATATTTTACTATATAATTATATCCGAATTAGTTATCAGTGTGATTTGGGAAAATCTGATCCTTTATCTTTTCCTACTTGTACTCCTTCATGTGAAAATATTTTGTTTGCAGTGATACAATTTGGAATAATCAGACCAGTAGTTTGAAGGTCAGTTGTCAATAATGTGGTCCAAGTTAGTAGGTAGGAACCCAATAATTTATTACAGCTAGTATCCCATTTTGTGGGAAGAAAAAAGGTTATCTGCCTCATACATTGTTACTGTCTGTTAGGACTGAGTAAAAACTATAAAGTTGACTAAGAAACATTAAAAACTGTTAGATTAAACAGGTTGTTAATGACATCAATTCGGTAAAGGGGAAAAAAAGATGAATTTTTTTTTGATGAAGTTATTAAGGATAAAAACCTGTATTGATCATCAAGATCAGGGACTTCAGAGATGTTGGAAACAGGGAGGTGGCGCAAGAAGAAGGTGCTTTCCCAATCGAGATCTTTGATTTCACTCTGAACAGCTTCTAACCCTTTACTCTCCACCATTTCCCTGAACTTTTGCTCCATGGATTTCTTGTAATGCTCTTTTGTCAGCTTCTCAACAGTGTCCATTAGCTCTGGAGATATGCCATGATTCAACACCTATCCAAAAAAAATGAAGGAGACATACTTAGAAATTAACTAAGTAAACAAAAGATTTAATGAAATAAATTTTCATTTCCTTTTATGTGTTTTTGTTCATCTAGTTTTTTTTTTTTTTTACCTCAAAGAAGCCCCAATTCTCACAAGCATCTTTGATGACTTCCATGGTAGCAGCCCTTCCATCACCATTGAGCTTCTCCATGTTGATTATGGGGAAGTTTGCCATGGTTTCTCTCTTTGTTTTGTGTGTGTGTGTGTTTTGCGTGGGTTTAAACTAATCTCTTGCTCTCGGTGTAGAATGTGTGTGATACTATAAAATTATGGTAGATTTGGGGTGATATTTATAGAGGCCTAAAAGGGCAGAAGATAAGAAAGAATCGATTGGATGATTTGAGATTTTCAGCAATGAAAGCTCCCCGAAAAAGAAATGGCATAATTTAAAAATAAAAAAATAAAAATTTTTGTCATGTTTCACTTTGGTCCTTGGTGTTGAAAAACTTTTCAGCTGATTCCTTAAATTTTCATAATGTAATTCTCTCTCACGTCTATTCCACTTACATAATTAGCTGAAATTATTAATCGGGACATACAAATCACTTGGGAACTTGTAAGGCATCTTGGAAACGAATTTATCCATACACAGGTGATTACTAAACGTATCAACTGAAGTGAAGTGAATAAAAATAGGGGACTAATTTGAGATTTTCAGGACAATGTAGATTAAGGAAAGAAGTTGAAGGACGGTTGTAAGAAATTCACCTAGAGAAAAGAAAATAGAGTTAAAGGCAATAAAATAGAGAGTTGTTAGTGGGAACAAAACTCGTGGAGCAAGTATGTGATCACATCCTTTGATGGACCCCTACCAAAGTTTGGCAGAATTCTCCAACTGTAAAAAAAAAGGAGATAAGCTGGGCTGGAGCCAAAATGCCTAAAGCCGGTGATCATTCATATGGCTATTGAAACCCCCTTTTTTTTTTCCCGCAACTATAATGAAAATTCTAACAAAATATCTATCCGCTCCTTAATATAAAACATTTTGATTTGTCATCGATTTCATCTAATATACATTTTTAATTGATGAAAAAATCTTTACAATATATTTTCACATTCATTGTGTTCTTTTGATTGTTACGAAATATTTTAAAGGTTTTTTCGTCAATTAAAAATGCGTACTGGGTGAAACTTATGACAAATCAAAATGCCTTATATTAAGGACCGGAAAGAGTATTGTTGTAATAAATATTTGTATATTTTCTCTGTCCTTGTTCTTAGATCAAATTAATGAATTATATGATTCGCCACTTGTAAATTTTGATAAAATCCGAACAATGGCTAATTAAGTCACTCACTAAATTGCTAGTGACTACACTTTGGCCATTTGGTTTGGTGGGGTTTATACAACTAACTAGTTTTAGTTCTTACTGATTGATTCAATGAAGACGAAAGCTTTTAGACATCTCGGATCTATCTTTCTTTGCTTTATGACCAGAAAGTAAATAAACAAGTGCGACTAGTAAGGGAGGCTGCTGCTACTTTTCTCATTGCACGCGGATTTTCCTTTCTTTATTATCATTAGAAATGACATGTTAAAAAGAGACATTTTTAATATAGTAGGGTTTTTGGACTTTGGACTAAGAAAAACAAACAATGTCAGTCAGGGCAAATAGTAGATTTTTTTCGGTTGGGCTATCTTTGACTGCTGCTATTAGTATTTGGTATGGTGTACAAACTTCAGTCTACACTCTTTTTCTTTCTTTTTTCCTTTTTTTCCCGCCACAATTTAATTGGTGGGGGAAAAAAATCAAGTTTTACTTAACTGGTTTTTATCATACTAATTTTGGGAATAAACCAGAAATCATCATACCTTAAAATTGTTTTGGAGTGCTTGATTGGAGGCCATTTTAATAACATAAACAAGGCATCAATATCTAAAAAGATTGAGCGAATGTCAATGCATCCAAATATTTTAAAGAAGTTATGAGATTCTTTCTTCATCATTCTCTTCCTATATTTAGGAAGCTCCATTGAAGTTTCCTTTAGTGTTTAATTAGAGTGTAGAAATTGTAATTTTAAAAATAAAATTTGAGGTAATTATCTGCATTTTTGCGGTGGCGATTCTGGAGAATGACATGCTGATAGTGTATATGAAGTTTCCTCTCATCTACCTTAGAGACCTTTATTCAATTTGTCATTGAAATTGAATTTTTATTTTTTTTGTGGCCAAATTGGAAGTTATTTAATCGACATTAATTGTTGCTTGTCAATCGAATTTCCATGGTCTTAGATGTGGACGTTAATGTGTGCTAAGCACCACAAACATTTGTTGATGATAATTAAAAAATTAACAGTATGCGAATCAAAGTCATACAAATAATTATTAACTAATTAGTTTAACCATGAGATCTTTTGGAGGGATTAGAAAGCCGTCGGATGATGTTGGCAGTTGCCAGTTCAGTTAATGAATAAACACTTTCTCGTTTTAAAATAATTATCATATTTATTTAATTAAATTAACATAACAACAAAATTGCCATTTTAGAATAGAAGGAGTGATAACGTTATTTGCCCCAAAAATTGCACCCGATGATGATACAATCAAGATGTGACAATCATGAACGAAAACAATGGACTAATTAAATTTTGGACTACTGATTTTAAGAAAAAATAAATAAATCAAATTTGATATATTTGTAACTACTATTTCGTTGAAACTAGTGAGCTTTCATGCATCCTCATAGCTTTGGACCCAGAATTCTAAAAGCAATATTAAGCAAGAAGAAACAAATCACGGGGTTAGTAAGGATATGACGGTATCAATATAAATTGTCCAGAGTAGGTAATTTTAACTTTCCATAGGAGAGCAATGAAGTCTAGATGTCCAATCAGCTGCATATTTGCACTATTATTGGGAGAGTAATGGCTGTATTGGTAACTATTTTGTATCTATAAGAGGGTGTAACGATTCTATAGTTAGAAATTGGAGGATCTAACTCAATAAAAACATTATATATGCACAATTTTTTGTACTTGAGCCGACCAATAGGGTGTAAATTGTAAAATGTTATATTGACCCCTAAGAAAAACAAAAACAAAGAAATGGTGTTTGAGCCTTGAGCCGACGTGAAGACGTCGCAAGTGTGTGTTTGGGTTTTTTCCTTTTGGGAGAGAGAATTGATGGCGGCCTGAGTTTTTGGTTTTATTTAACAAAAAAATGATTTTCTAAACTGAAAAGTTCAAAATCACACGCCACGCACGGTCATTATTAGTATAATTAATTAATCATTATGATGTCACACTGATTTTCAATGATAGTGAACCCATTTTTTCACTTGTATAATTAAAATTACCTTTGATCAAACCCTAAACCGTGAAAAGCAAAAATGTCACAACTGAAATTCTTCAAGTTTTCTTCAAATATGAATGCGCTTATACTATGTGTGCGAATGTGTGTGTGTGTTTCTTTTAAAATCACTTAAAGGGGGCTATTTATTTTTCCTCTTTTCTATTGGTGAAGGTAAAAGCGGGGCCATATAATTAATTTCTGTAAGTTTAACACTTTATTAATAATTTGGGTGAAAAAAATTAAAGCACAGAATAAGGTAGCCATGTTGTATGCGTGTGGATACTCAAAATAAGCGCATGCGCAAAGAATTTTCAGTAACAGCGACTAGAGATTTTTTTTTTCTTTTATTATTTAAGCTGCTGACTTGAACAGTTCTACATGTTTCTTTTTCTTGTACCTTTTTTTTTTTTTGGGGGGGTATCATGAAGCATAATAAAAAAAATATCAAATCTGTTACTATAATAAGTGTTTCAGGTGAAAAAAGTTTTTTTTTTTTTCTGATTGACCGCGGATGATCACATTTCTTCTGAATGAATTATTCATTACAACTATAACTATAAGTGCAAGTGTTTGAGGTGAAAGGAGTTTTTTTTTTTTTTTTTCGTGCTTAAAATCAAATTGAAAAATTAAAATGTCAAAAATAAAATTTCATTTTCTCTCCAACAACAACAACAAAAGAAGATTGGCACAATGGTGCACGTTTTGTGTCGACATTAAAACATAATTGTAGGTACAAAGGAATCGAAGTTGAATTTTTCGGATTGCCAACCTGATCTCTTATCAAATGATCAGCCACCACACACGTACGAATGCCCTAATTATAGAAAATTCGACATGCAAATCACGAAGGAGGACAAAAATGATATCAACACCGTACATCAAATTTAATTTCGGTGTCGGTGAAGGTACGTACGAATTTAACACGGCGATATTATAGATGAGAAATTATACTAGCAAACATTATATATACTACTTGCACTAGGGTAAGGATTTCTGAACGGCTTTACTATTTAGCATTTATGGTATGTCCCTTGAACTGTGATTTACCCATATATACACTTGAGTATGAAAATGAATTTACTTGGGAAAAGAAAAAGGAAAACACAACAAAACGATAGAGAGATCAACAAATATTTACTTAGACCTTTTGCTTTCGATTTCGAGGGATGTATACATTGTCAAGAGTTTTGATTAAATTTTGATCTTCTTGAATTGAAGTGACAATAGGTAAAAAGAAAACTCTCTGTGTATGTATGTTTGTGCAACGTGTGGGAGGACATTATAATTAAGTTGCTTTTAAATGTTGGATTCCATTTTTTTTCCGCTTATATGAGTATCTTTGTCGACTTGTGCTCTTTCTTTTCTTAATTTACCTTGTTTACGATACAAAACTTTGCCACAAAAGTTCATCTTCGAGATGTGAAAGGATGCATTTTATAGCAATTTACGCCTTTGAAGAAATTAAGAAGAAAAACTCCAACCGTCCATCAAACCTCGTCCCCTAATTTGACACTCCTTGTTCAATATCTTTGTTCGTTTGTTATTTCGTATGTTTCAAAATAATTGTTCAGAGTGAATTTTCATTCTCAGTTAAAATTAGACTAAAAAAATAAAAATGCAATTTACACAGTCATTTTGAAGGGGTACAAAATTGTTCAGTTGCCCCAAAATTGAATAATAATAACAAAAATAAAGGCGGCAAATTGAAGTCGATCGCTTGAGCTAAACATCTCACAAGTAACTATCACATTCTTTTACTCTAAAAAAATATAGATTTTCTTCTTTTCCATTATTACGTAAATAAACAACTTCACTAATAAGATGATATTCAAACCATATTCAAATGAATGTGAAAATGTGATATTATCTTATTTTATATATATACTGCATCCCAATTATGCATTTTTAGGTTCCTTTCGGAATCTGATAAAGTTAGAATGATACGGAGAGAGACGATTAACAGAACCTTGCCAATGGATGAAACTCGCACAAATCAAGAATTTTACAAAATTTTCAAAAGTATAATCTCTTTTAGACGGAAGGAATAGTATTTAGAAGGAAAAGATTAAAGAATAAGTTCGGAAATTGACATGCAAAAAAAATGTAAGAATATGCGTACGTGCGGGTTTCAGTCTTGGAGACGCTTTCTGGACCTTTGCCGCGAGGTTTCGTTTTCCTTTCCCTTTTCCCTTTCTCACTTTTTCTTCTAAATTCTAAGCCAAAAAGGAAGAAGCAATTCCCTAATTTTTTCTTTCACTTTGCGTGCATGAATGTACTAAAAAAAAAAAAGATGATCGAGATGCCCGCTCATCATGTCTATCAAAGTAATTATTTGGAGTCATTTCAACTTTTATCGTGGTGTTACACTCTCTATTGCTTTCTTGATTTCACCCCAACCATATTATTACACTGGTATTTTACTCTTTTTTTTATTTATATTACGCACTTGATTTTCGAAAGAATTGCTCCGACTAATCCGGATTCGAGACGGGTAAGTTCTTTTTTGAGGTAAAATTCTCCCAACAAATATTTTAATCACTAATGTATGTTCATGCCCGATTTCGAACCCAGATCATAATTAAGATGACCCAATATATTTTTAATAAGAATCATAAGCTAATCTTGAGATTTATATATTAAAAAGTAAAAATCTCAAAATAATCTTATTCGGTCTTGGCAAATTACTTTCAGAAAATTTATGTCATGCTAAATTCGGAACTTGTTTAAAAGAGACGCTTGTATATGTTAAAGCACTTGGCAACGTGTCAAATGAGGTTTTGTTCATTATAAAAATGTAATTAAGTGAGACACTGAATTGAATTGTTTTACCTTCTAAACTCTATTTAAGTATCTAAATCAATAGGGTTCGTCGAATATTAGGCAATCTAGTGGGAAATCTAGCTACTTGTCGTATCTTAACATCAAATACCCAAATTTCTCTGTGTAACTTCCCTAACATGCACAATCGTTAGCTCCAAGCATGAGATTATGAAAATCATGGATACCAAATTTTGAATCAATTCCTACCACAAAATCGCTTTCTCCCTTACAAATTAAAAAAAAAAAAAGGCAAAATTATTCTATTAATTATTTGGTTCATTTTGACCAATCCTTTGTTGTTTTCCTAAATTTGCTCATGAATGGGCAGAACATGACCAAACTCAAACATGCACATTACTATTATTGATTTGTTGTCCTCACAACAAAGCTTGACACGTACGTTGTCCTGTTGCAAACTTTTTTTTTTCTTTTGAGATATATATCTAACACTCCCAACCAATTGTACGTACGCAAATATTTATTTTACACATATAATTTAAGTTGTGGGAAGAAAAAAAGAAGAGAATTTCATGGGAAACATTAATGGAAGTAGCACTAAACAAATGAAACACAGCATGTTGGATGTTTGATCTCTACTGGATCTAGTCTTATAGGTTCTATGAATTTTTAACTTTAAGGGGACTTTCTTATCCAGTTTCCCATTAAATTCACGATCTAAAGCCATGCAAAAAATCAAAATGTTTTGGTCCCTCAGTGCACTCAAGCATAAAGCCATTTTTGCAGGTTCATTTCATTTGTTTTGCAATGATATATATTGTGTGTATTACATGATCATCACGCTCCATTGAAATGTGGCTGCCTAATTAATCCACTCCCATCGAAGATCTTTTCCTCGCTTAGTGGACTTCAATTGACACGATACTCCCACTATATATATAAATATGGACTGTAGCCATATTTAGTAAATGGCTGTGATCATTCAGACTAATCACATCATTCATCCGAAAATAATTAATGAAGACAAATAGCCAATTTCTGGCACTTATTGTTAGTATTATTATAACAGTATTAATTAATACTAGCTTGTGGGAATAGACAATTAACTGATCACATTCATTATAGTGTGTGAAAATTGCAAATGTTTGTGTAACAAGATATGTATATACTACCCTTAGAGACCCATCTTTCAAAATTAATTAACGTAAAGAAAATTTTGAAAGAAATTCCATATTCAAAGTTCATTTAAGAAGAGAATGCGATATCTTGACCGGAAAATGTTCAAGTTTGCGTAAGAGGTAGTTTTGCTCTTGGGTATTACTAGATGAGATTGATTCAGCCGAGAATCCCGGCCGTCGCAAAAGAGAATGATTTGGGGAAGAAAATTAAATTCATGATAGATCACTGATCAGATATTAGGTAGTACAAAAATGGGACGATCTAGCTGTGTGTATTCATGAAGCTGGCCCAAAACACACCAGAAACAAAGAGTCCTTTTCATTCCTCAAAAGAGAAAAAAGAGGATCCGAAATGAATGCCATCCACCAGTTGTTGATAACACTCTTCAATATATCTTCTTCAACATTTATAATATTAACTCTTCAAAATCTTGTAGAACATGCCTCTAATGTACATACATACATCACAGTAAGTTGTGTGTAGTACTTTACACCGTTGAAGAATGGAATCAAACTATTGATCCATTACCTTAATTCACCACCTCAATCCGATCGAATCTCTTACCTTATGGATATGATACCATATTGTCAATTTATCACCCTCAGAATAGACATATATATATTAGTACTATTGTAATCATTCACAGTTAATAGTTTTTTTTTTTTTTTGTTTGATGTGAAAATTGGAGTGTACAGTCTCCATCGATCTATCAAGTTTGTTGTGAGATAAAGATGAATAGAAGAGGAAAGGAATTACCTACTAGCACTAGCAACTGCAACTTGACACTAGAGCACAAATGCACTTATAAAATTAATGGACAGGTTTCTATTTGGGTTTCGTTCACTCAGGGAAGGCATGCATGCATGTATCCAACTAGGGTTTGAATCCTACCCAGAAATAGATAGAAACAACAGTGACTTTCCATATACTTTGGCTGATTGAAGTATCGTCCTTTGATATTGATGTCCATGTGAATGGGAAACTACTTCATCTCTATCCCCCAGCTTTGGACCAATTTTAGCTCCGGAGCATCGAACTCGGTACAGCTCACTTCACAAATATACACTCTTATAGAGTAAAGGGGGGAAAAAAGGAAAAAAAAAAAAAAGAAAAAAAGAAAAAGAGGGTCTTGAACGCAAACGATAGCTTTGTTCATAGCTATTTCATTCAATTTGTGTCAAATTCGTCCGCAGTTGAGAGAATTAAGGTAGGTGCTGGCATTAAACAGTACAAATGTTGTGCTATTATCGAATCATTTTCTATGTATATTGTAATGAAATTGAAATGTTGATATATACAGTTTACTTTTTGCATCCATCTCCAATTTGAAGAAGCATGTCGCCTTCTTCATTCATTGGAAATTTTATTTTTTTTTAAAAAAAAAAGGTCAGGTCATTGTTCATATTCAATTGTGAGCCTCTTACAAAATGACGCATGTTCGGCCATTTTCCTTGGAGGACCATTACATAGACAAATGTAGAAGATGAGCTTAATTAAAAAATACCTCATATTTATCTTTTATCTGAAAAAATAAAATAAAGAGTGGTTACTTACTCTGTCCAAAAGAAAATAATTCACCTTAAATTTTGATATTTGTAATAATTTTAGTAAAAATTTGAAAATATGATGCAGATTATTTTTATTTTATAAAAAAATGTGGATTATTTTTAGGACAGATGGAATATAAGGATGGAAGAAAGGAGAAGTGAAGTAGTTTAAAATTTCAAAATAATGAAGTAGTTGTAATAATATGAGTCCCATCACAATACGCGCACACAAATATGGATCTATACAGGTAGTCCATTACGGCAGGAGAAGGGAGGGACCGGTATTCATTGGCTTGTTTCAATAATGGATCCTGATTTTTCATTTTCGCCTTACCTTTTTGTTTCGTTGACTGGTTCGGTTGACCGTTTGACTTCTACTAGCCAGCTACATTACAATTTTTTATATATTTGTAGTTTTTTTTTCTGCAAACTACTCTAGCATTGATGGCTGCTGGATGCGTGGGATTGTGATGGAGATTGATTGTGAATTTTATGGAGAAGAATCACTTGTCGTCCAGAGTCCGTTAGCAAATAATGTTTGATTTCTAAATTGTAGCCCTAGTTACCTAGCTCGTTTCCGCAACCACATTTCTCTCCTCAATTATCATTTCATTTTGGAGGTGGAGACTTTCCTCTACATACACCTTATTGCCAATGTTCACGCACTCGTTGTGTTGTGTTATGATGTAACTAATGTTTTGTTCGATTTAATTTTTTAAAACTAAAGTTTGAACGTGCCAAACTCAATTCGACATCTTATATACAGTATTTCCTCTGTCCCAAAATTATTATCCAGTTGAAATTTCAGTTTTAATACAACTTGAACTAAAAATGAAAACTCAAATCGGACAATAATTTTGAAACATAGAGAGTAATATTTTAAATTGATTTTTTGTGAACTCGTTTTCATTGAAATTGTTCTCGCTGTTATATTTCTCGTCAATGCAAACGCCATGGCTTGGAAGAGTAGGGTAAACAACTACAACCACCAAAAAAAACAAAACAAGACGAAGAAAGTATTGAATTATACATTTGATTTAGAGAAACAATTCTTTTCCTCACAGTGGAAAATAATTTGGGTCGATGATAGTACACTTGGTAGTAGATAGATCTGTCCATGGTGTATTATTTGGGATGAATTGGGCATTTAGTTCACCTAAATTTTACAAAGTCCAAATAAACCCCAGTACCAAAAGCCAAGACCATCCAGTATCCCTCATGTTGGGCCTTTAGTTTCTATTTTACATCATTTAGGAAGATGTTAAGGGCTCGCGTGTGGGCTTTTTAAGCGAAAAAAAAAATACTATTAATAATAATCATTTGAAAACCAAAATAGTTGTGGTGGACTGGAAGGACTTCTCTAACCTTAACTATAGATCGAGGATTCGAACTTTACCATGTGCATTGAGCAACTTTAAATACTTTGGTCAGCCGTCCCACCCATCGAGGTACGTACAATTCAGCGAGGGAGATTAGTCACTGTTACCGACGGTAGACACCCTGCAAATATGAAAAAAATAAAAAATAAATAAATAATCATTTGAAACTCACCCCTCGGCCGCTCGTGACCAAATTTTGCTTAGGGCATGCATTTCAGCCTTTCAGGCAATAAGTTTTAAGCTAACAAATTCAATCCTAATTTGATATTCATGTTTCGAAATGATTTCGCAGTTTTCATTAATTCAGAATAAATCATGACGAGAGAACACAGCCATTACCCATCAAGAATAAAAGGGTTAAAATCAAAGAAATATGATGTCAAACTTTCGTTTAAATTTCGTTCATCTGTATTCTTCTTTTTAAATTACTTTATCGCTTATGGTTATAAAAATGCTAGCACTGAACATATATACAAAATAATAATAATAAAAAAAAACCAATAGTGTAGTCGAATAGTTCCCCGAAACAAAGCACAATCAAGTTGCGTAATATGTAAACATGAATTATATGTACATCTAAGCAAATTTGGCCAATGATGATTTGGTCTTAGTATTTGTTACTTTTTACAATGTAATTTATCTCTTATCGTGCCTAAATGAAATCGCAGACGCATCTACCACGATAAAATTTTGAAAAGAAAAATCTTGGTCCGTAGTTTGTACCAGACATATATTATGTTCATCTTATCATCTAAGCATTATTTGTCCAAATCCAAAGACGATTTTAAGAGAAAAAATGCAAAAAGCCATGATGTGGACATGATTTACTTCACTACATATTTGTTACAGCCATACTTTTTTGTCTCTCTTTCTTTTCACACTCACACACACACACACACACACACATATATATAACAAATGGATACTCCTTTTGGTTTGGGATCGATTTCGACCCGCTCTGTATCCTGATTCTCGATCTGTTTGACATGTTTTGGAAACTCATTAATTAAAACTTAACGGGTTGGACTAATTCCCAAAAATTTATATATAGTCAGTCTTGATATTCTGAGTAACAAACTTTCGTCCCAAATTAACTCCCAAGAAATAAAGCGATTCAAAAACCAATAACATAACTGCTACAAAATAATGTTATTACTTCGAGAAAAATTGGCTAAAGGACAGTAAAACAAGTCAAATTAATAAAAAATGTATGACCTTAAAAATATTTTTTATGAAGGGCGGTAATTTATTTGTTAAAAATAATAAAATAAAAATATTCTAACTTATCAATACCACATGTATAAATCCTAGGTCGTTACATCAACATCAATTATTACTATTTCTAAAATTTATTTGACATTACCCTTCTGATGCTTTGTGTCTGTAAGAAAAATCTATTCTTCCAATAACACTTTAAACATCCAAATTTAACATTCTATGATTCCTTCAAAAGTTTATCATATGACATTATCGCCCAGGAAAAAAAAGTCATCACAAAAGAAAGAAGATGAACAAGTGCTTATATCACATTGCAAGCTTTAATTTACGTTGTATACTCTAAATTTGAATTTCTTAAGTGACTGGATTAATCTCTGTCTTTGTGGCTGGACTGAAGCTTTAAGGTTGTTTGTTTCATGATTACGAAGGATTATTTCTTATCATTTCTTCATGCAAAGTCGAACATTTTGAACCAATAAATCCGCCGTCCCATTACTTTTTCCTGATCACTTCTGAAGCGGCCAAATGTGAAAAAATAGTGAGTGGCCAAATGTGAACATTGACGGTTGTGTTGATAAAGCAATTACTGTATCCAAATAATAAGCTGCTCATTTCTGATAAGCAGCTCTCACCAACCAATCAGCAGTGGCAACATTGGTAGAGACATCGTCAGTGCAGGCTAATAGAAGAGTTGAAACAACAACTTCTCTCTTGACGACCCACTCAATAGCTGCTACGTTTTGAAGTTCTTTTACTTACCAATGCGGTGAAAGAAATTATTCCTCAAGTCAAAAGTCAGTAATTTTCTCATTTGCTCATCATCGGCACATATAACCATTCATTCTGGGTTATACTGTAATTACATTCTTTTGTTGCATATTGATTGTTAGATTTTTTTATTACTACTTTCGTCCCAAAAAAATAGTCAACATTGAATTTTCAAATTTGTACTAAAAACAATACAAAACTCAAAACTCAATGTGAACTATTTTTGTGGGACGAGAGAGTATTATTTTTTTTTAATCAAATTAACATGGACAGAAGAGAACCAGTTTTCTAAAAATTAGTAATTGTAACAATCAAGTGTTCGTGTTTCATCTCATTGAAATAAGTAAACAGCAGCACCAGCACATACATCATTCAGAACAGATTCTTAGATTGACCCTTAGATTGACCGCTAGCTAGAAAAATTGTTACAATTACTAGCTCCTCATGAAAGTTCTCTATTTGTTTCTTGACATTGGGCAGCGGAAATCTATCAAGAACCTCTTCAAAAAGATAATAAAAAAATAAAAATAATTATATCATTATAAAATTATATTGATTTTGTAATTTTTGACATATAAACTACCGCCCTTTTATTAATTTGACTTGTTTTTCTGTCCTTAAGCCAAACTTTCCCAAAAAAAAAAAAGTATAGTAAAGAAAAGGGAATGTATAACGTGTACGTCTTCTTCCCAGATACAAAATTGGAGAATGTAATTGTACTTGCCAGGTTGAACAATGTAATCGTTGAATTATTATGATATACTATATGGAGGTAATTAGAACTGTGGGAAAAAAAACTTCCATCAGATGAAGCAGATGATGATCATCATTATAATTCATCCACAATCTCCATATTACTACGATGATTTACTAGAAAATATCGAGAATCTCAAGGATCGTACGATTGCAAAGGGGACAGAGCCCTCGATTCAACCATAATTCCCTGGAACACACCCGGCAAAAAGTGTGGCCACATGGTATGAACGCTGCGCCCCTTTTCCTTCCCATACACACGCAGCACATGGAATCCACCCCCGCCGCTCCTTCTTTCATCTCCTCATCGCACCCGTCCGTTTCTTCCAATAATTTCATCAACGACATTCTCAGCGGCGTCCCTTGTTCCCTTTGTGTTGCCGCACCCACCTGGTTATTGTTGACATCAGATAGTCTTGTTGTTGGGCTTTGACTAAACCCCTCGAACTCCTGGGCCGCCCTGAACTGCCTCTCCGCCGCCAAAGCCGCTGCCAGATTCATCCCCGACGGCGCCGGAGCGTCTCCGCCGCACGCCGGCGTTGACCTGTTTCCTAGAAAATCTTGACCGAGGTTCACACCCCCTGTTCCCATCGCGGTGGAAACTCTTCCCTCTTCATAATCTCCGGCACTGCCGCTACCGGCGCCGCCGCCGTCGCTGCCGCCGGCATCCTCGTCGCCTCTGACGCTCATGGTGCTGTTTGGGCCGTAACCCCACATGGCCCCACAAAGTCCGTTGAATCCTAGCCGCAATTTGAAAGACTTTCGTCGGGTCAAATGATCGGAACCGGCGTTCATCATACTTTCTGTCAATAAGTCCAGCAAAGTCGTCGTCGACGTGGTGGCCGCCGTGACGACTCCTCGTCGTCCCCCCTCAATCCTTCCCTGCGATATTAGATCAAAACCCAACATTTGCCCAAGGTGAGCCATTGATCTTTTTTCCTAAACTTCAGAACATAGA
Source organism: Oldenlandia corymbosa var. corymbosa (assembly GCA_949775105.1). Taxonomy (NCBI): domain Eukaryota; kingdom Viridiplantae; phylum Streptophyta; class Magnoliopsida; order Gentianales; family Rubiaceae; genus Oldenlandia; species Oldenlandia corymbosa. The sequence goes on along the minus strand of CATKSE010000001.1, from coordinate 393,545 downwards.
TAGAACAAATTTTTCAAAAATAATAAAAAATAGAACACGCACACACACACACACACTGACACTAAGAGAAACACAAGCGCACACTCTGTTCTTGATGAAACTAATGTGCATGAAAGAGAGGAAATTAAGGGATGGATAGACATACGAGTGAAATGAATGAAATGGAGGTGTATTAAAGCATGTAAATCACGTGATCGCTATTAATCAAGCTGTTCTTGAAGGCCACACCCCACACAACCCAACCATCTACTATCATTCATCACAAGCACCTGCACGCTGCAGCAGCGCCAAAAAATTCACAAGGGAGGCAAGAAAAACCAAAATTGAATTTGAACATAAATGAAGGTGGTTAATATATATTATGTGGCATTGTTTTGAGTATGAAATGGATTAAGAGAGGGAGTCAAGGAGAAGAAGGTAGGTTCTCGGGGGAGGAATTTCCTGATTATTCTATGATGGAATTTGGAGCGAACAATTTTTGACGTTCCCCAGAATCTTTGAAGAAATTAACATAAGACAAATTGGAAGCAGAAAAATTGGGCATTTGGAGGGAGTTAATTATTAATTGGTGGGGGCCTTTCTATATAGCTCTTGATTAATCTATATCCATTCTTATCGTTGAATTACGTAACTTAACTTTGCGTTGGCTAACTAATATCGTGCCGAATCAGTGCAAATCTTATAATAAGGAATTTAGACTCAACGAACTCTTGATTAAAAGAAATGGAGTAGATTGAATGTGGGAGGGTTTGGTTGATTAGTAAGTTATTATCGTATTATTTGGAGAGATGGGTTGGATGATGCGATTTGGAGTTGTTGCAATTAAATTTGTTTTATCAGTTGGCAAAGTGAATTGAATTATTAGATGCATAAAACAATTGTTTTAGGAGTCGCCGGCCATGACGGAAGCATAAATTCATGGGATGGGAAATGTAGTAGTTCATAATTCATATTATGTATGGCTCAGTTGTCAAGGTTTCACCATGTGGCCTTTGCTTGTTCAAAATGCGGTTTAGCCTGATGTAATTCATCACTTAAAACTTTTCCAATACAAGGCAAAATTACACTCGAGAAGTTTTATTATATTATTTATACAGCTTCGTAGCTAAATAATTGTCTGACCACTATACTAATAAAATTTAAAATTTGTTTGCCGAATTGTTTTATTAATAAACTTATTAAACAATCATTCCGAGTTGGAAATAAATAAATTTATACCTTTCCTCCTCCAGATTTTGTGAGATTTTACTTCTTTGAGTTCCAACTGGGTCTCATTTCACGTCACAGTTAGATTGATTATGCAAAAAGTTCAAAAGTAGGGAGGAATATTGCTTGGTTTAGTTGAACAAGTAATGTATACTAATCCCTTCAATTTGGTACAAATTATAATAAAGTACCAATCCTCCATTGACTTTTGAATATATGGACCTTATAATAGTCTCATAGTAGCTCAATTATTATCATATGAAATTATAAATACGCACGCATAAGATAGTACGTTTGACCATATGTCCTCATTTATCTAGTTGGGATTACCTAAATTAGACTTGCTTTGTTAGTTATTTGTTCGCTTTTATCTTCGAAAGTGGAAAAGACTTTTTTCCCCTTGTTCTTCCGCTAATGGAATTCTTCTTCATTAGAGCTAGACATTATCGTTAATGCATAACTTTAACTTATGAAATAATAATAGAACGCAAAAACAAAAATAAAAATAAAAACAACAACAGCCGTTGCAAAAGGCACCAACCTGAAAAAATAAAAATAAAAATAAAAAATTGAATATATTAAAGTTACTTTTTGTCATCTGTTTGATTTATTCAAGGGCCGCGTTAAATGTTTCGACGATCCCCGCCGGTCATGAGCACACAAAAGTACAAAACCATTTTCTTCTTCTTTTTTTTTTTTTAAAAAAAAAACAAATCTTTTGGATTTTTTAAGAATGCATGAAAAGATTAGACAAACGAATTTGGAACCTTTTTAATATGTAGTCGTTCGGCAAACCGCAAATGCGTCGAAGATGATGATCACGTAAAAAGTCTGCTTGTATTTGAGTGCAATTCGTTTGATGTGGTTGTTATTGTTAATTGGATGAAGAGAAAAATTTAACAAACATTAGGGACGATAAGATCGCAGAAGATTGGGGATAAAGGTCGTGTAGATTAAGTAAATCTGTAAATTGAAACGATTTTGAGTTGTGATTAGCGGACCAAAAACAAACTGATACACTCACAAGAGATTGGGGGCTTGGAACAAATCCAAAACTTAAATCCTGAATTTTCTTCATAATAATCAAAATTGCTATAGCTTCGGATTTCCTAAAAGGGATTAACTTTGGATGAAAAAATTCGCGATAATTTCTTCACATGGTCTACAAAAAAAAAATAAAAATGAATGGATAAGATGAACAAAACTTTTTAGTTATAAGTACATCCGGTCCTTCAAATAAATCATAAATAACTAATTTGCAAAAAAATTAAGAAAAATAATTAATTTAAATAGTTTTTTATGATCTATCTATAATAACCATTTTAAAAATGTCCTTGCACTTTTATCAACCAATCAAATTAATTTTTAGTTGATTTAAGTTGCGACAAAACTGGCAATGCATTATAAATAAAACCTCAAAGACGTCAAATGCTTTATAAATAGAACCAAAAAATCTTTAAAAAGACCTTATAATTAAGATTAGAGGGAGTAGCGATTAATATATTTTTATGTATCCATCTGTTACAGCTACCGTAGCCGTTGTCAGGTAATATGATGTGATTTCTCATATAGTTAGTTAGTCTAGAATTTTTGTATGATTTTAGTTATGTTTGGATTGAATTGATTAATTGAGTTTTTGTTACAAAGTGTGATTTTTTGAATTTCTTTTTTATGTTTCATTCAATTAGATTGGTTTTCTTTTTTTAATTATGGAGTCTCAGGTTTTTTTCGTATATGGTTAATTATGAAGTGTGTTTTTTCTTTGTTTAATTGCTTTTGACTTTTTCCATACTCCCAATTGACCAATTATTATTATTACTATTTTATTTTATTTACAAATAAGGCGCATTTTTTTTGTGTGTATTCGGGCTTTCAAGAATATAATTTTTTTAGTTCTTCATCATATAAATAGTTCAGGTCACTTCTTCTAACTAACTTATAGGGAAGTCTTTTATGAATTTAAAGTAGAGAGGAAAGGAATGATGTTTCTACATTTATTTGTGTTTTTATATATCATTTTTACCTACAGAAAAAATAAATAAATTTCTCAATTTTTAATGAGTTATTTTTTACTTTCTTTTTTTTTTATTTGCCATGGTGAGGTGAGTTCTTTTTTGCTATAACTTGAAACCTATGCAAATTTACATTATTTTCATTCTTATATTTGTGATCAACCAGTTTCAACAATTAACCAGTTTCAAAATCATATTTTTGATATTTTACTAACCATAAACTTTTGGAAGAAATAGTTCCAACAATTAAGCGTATACCCTTTGGAGGAAGTTTACTACAAAGTTATTATAAATCTTGAAAACTAAGTATTGATTTGGCACAACCAATGGAGATATCAATAAATTATCTTACTAATATTTAAACTTATTAGGATGCTTTTATATTTTGTCTAGCATTTACTTCAAGACATATTTGATCAAACACTTATAAAATATTTCTAAAATTTTCAAACATTTTTAAAACGTACTGGGTCAAATAAAATTTCATTTTATGCCAAATACAAACATTTCTATGATCACACTTATAAAATATTTATAAATTCTTCAAACATTTTTAAAATATATCGGGCCAAATATTAAATATTTTTTTTCCAGATACAAACATTTCTAAGATCTACAGATATATATATATATATGTACGTATATATCTAGATACTGTATATTTCATACTAAAATGTGTATAAAATTAGAAGTGGAAGTGTGGAACTGGGGAAGTGCTGGAAATTTGAGGTTAGGCCCAACGTCTCCAAAAATGGGCTGAATATAAGTATCGACTCCCAAGTCCCGACTGAAAGTCGTCCTTGTAACTCTACACCATTCATTTTGTTTACCTCTCTTTGGGCATCTTTTCTGGCACTGGGATCCTACTTATTTGGCTCAAGTAATAGCCTATTTTTGTCAGTTACCAAAATCTTAAGTTACCCTTATCGACCATAAAGAACTACTGTTTGTACTCTTTCTATTTTAAGACTTATTGATTTTTTGTATAATATTAAAAAATAAAAATTTAAAAATTTAAAGTAAATAGAGATTTTTTTGGGCAAAAAATTTTGTTTTCAAACATGTTTGGATCACTTTTTCCTTATAAAGTGACAAGTGTTTCTTTTTTCCTCAAAATGCAGCTAAAATGGTTGCTGAGAAAAAAAAAAAAAAAGGAAGAAATTTCTCGCCACATGTCTCTAATTGCTCTGATTGCAACACGTAAATTAGTTTCCGTTCGTCTTATCCGCCAAAAGGACACGAGAACTTTCTAGACCTTAATATGGGGTAACTCACAATGTTGTATTCTGGTTTTTAGTGCAGCAAATACTATGATTTCCTATTTCGGTGATATAATTCCTGTAGAAATTATCTCTCTCCCTAAAATTACTAACTTACTCTATTATTGGGTTTGGCTGCACAATCTTACATGGTACAGCACTGAATAATTTCTATAATTTTTTCAATTGAAAATAAAATTTTAAAATATTTAGAATAATTTGCAGGATAAAATAAATGTAAAAGTATATTTTTAAAGTTTTATGTACATTTAAATAACATACTAAATGAAATTTATGACAAATCATGGGGGAGTAATATTTATTTTGAAATGGTTCTTTGGGGTAAAATTATGCAAAAAAAATTCACGAACAACAAACCTCAAAAAATATCACCCGCCACGTGTCAACCTAATTACACCACAAAACAAATGCGAAATCCCTAAAAACTTCGTATCACGGGGAAACCTTCTAGAACAAATTCGGGGCAAATAAGTCTTCTAATCGTCTCCCGTACCGCCAAAGTGATTCATAAAACAGAAACCTGACTCCTGACATTTCATTGCAGTTCTCTTGCTATAACTGTTCCAGTTCGCCCCTGCTATCATCCTCTTCCCCGGAACATGGCTTCAATCACTTCTTTCAATCAATTTCTCTCCAACCCAGTTCACAAAACCTCGCAAAAACCCCAGCTCAACCCAAAGATCTCTAATTGCTCCTTGAATTTCCCCGATTCCAGGGCAAAAATAGCCATTTCTGTGCAAGAATCCCCTCAGAGAAGGTTGAATTTCGTGACCCGGGCGGTACCTGATGACGACGAATGGGGCCCAGAGCCTTCGGAGCCCGGGTATGGAGCTGGAATTGCGGTGGCGGTGGAGGAGCCACCGAAGGAGGAAGCGACGGCGGAGATTGACGCGCTAAAGAAGCGTTTGGTGGACGCTTTCTATGGTACTAACAGGGGATTGAGTGCGACGAGTGAGACAAGGGCGGAGATTGTGGAGCTGATCACTCAGTTGGAGGCCAAAAATCCAACTCCTGCCCCTACTGAGGCGTTGACTCTGCTCAATGGCAAATGGATTCTTGCGTAAGTTTTAATCTTGATTTTGAATATCTTCTCCTTCAATTTAGAATCCTGGTTGCTTTTGATTGACGTTGTAATGGTACGAAGATGAACTGTCTTAATTTATTATTGGTTCGAATGCATGTTATGCAATTAGGTCTTGTGAACTGCTGAAGTCGAGTTAAAAATAAGAAAGAAAGGAAATCAAAGAACAAGATGTTTGTAATAGGGCATACGATGGGCGATGTTAATTTCAGAACCTAAACAGGGGTATATGGTTGGGATTTCTAGTATGTTAATTTACAATTCAGCATAAACATCTATGCTAGACATTTCGGTATCAAGATTAATGGGGGGAAAATTGAAGGCTGATTCTTGCAGAGATGCATCTTTCATTCTTTTGTTAAATAAGCAAAGACAAGACAAAAAGATGGTATTAATAGGTGACATCAGTGGGTTACAGAAATCAATAGGTGACATCAATGTTGAGTGCTAATAATAAATGATCATGAATGTGAAAATATTAATTAATAATCCAGTATGATCTTGGAGGGAAATCTTATCAAACCCTTATTGTGGTTACACAAAATGTAAAATGAAAGAAGGAAACAGCTGTTTTCTGGAAAAAAAAAAAAAAGTGGTATGTCTTGTCAGTAATTTACTCAGTGAGACAGTTTAATGCATCCGATACTACTGCAGGTACACTTCTTTCATTGGCCTATTTCCCCTGTTGTCAAGGGGCACTCTACCCCTTTTGAAGGTTGAGGAAATATCACAGACCATAGACTCTGGGAATTTCTCTGTGGAGAACTCTGTCCTGTTTTCAGGGCCATTGGCCAGCACTTCCATTACAACCAGTGCCAAGTTTGAAATCCGAAGTCCCAAAAGAGTCCAGGTTATTTTCTAATGCTTCAGATACCCAGAGAATTCGTTAACAGCCAATATTTCATTTTCCTGTCCTTTTGTGCTAACGCTTATATGGATTCATCTCAGATAAAATTTGAAGAAGGCATTATTGGCACTCCTCAGTTGACAGACTCCATTGAGGTGCCAGAAAATGTGGAGATTCTGGGACAAAAGGTTGATCTTGCCCCTTTCAAAGGCATACTTACTTCTGTCCAGGACACAGCTTCCTCAGTTGCCAAGTCCATTTCCAGCCAGCCTCCATTCAAATTCTCGTTTTCGAATAGGAATGCAGAGTCATGGCTTCTCACTACATACCTTGATCACGAACTTCGGATTTCAAGGGGTGATGGTGGTAGTATTTTTGTTCTCATCAAGGAAGGCAGCCCCCTTTTGAATCCTTGAATATGGTTCTTTCGTATATTTTTAAAAGCACAGCATTCTGATTCTTATAGATTAATTACCTAGATACTGGATGCTACTTAGCTACTGTATTGAGAATATGTATAAAGAAAAGTTGCGAAGTACGAGTGCTAATGTATGTTTGCTTTCACGATGCGTACTACTAGTCTATGCCTCAAACGTTGACATTTATGCTGATATACATTATGATAATGCTATATCCTCTTGAACTCCTTCTAGGACCTGGCTAAAAAGAGGGTGAGCAGGCATTTTGTAGGCAAAATTTTTTCTGTTGAGGCATTTCATTCCTCTAAAATGTGTTTCTTCATACAGCTTCACATTTGAGAATAGGATAATCACTTTTTGTTAAGTAGCTGAAGTCTGGCCTTATCTGTATCTTTCAGTGCTCACTACCAGAAATTCTAGAAAAAAAAAAAAAAATGTTCACTGTGGCCATTATTTGAACACTTCGATGAGGTGAGTTGCCTTGTTCTAAAACATAAATTTTAGTGATCTGGGTGAAAGAAGCTGATGAGGTCTTTGAATTAACAAGTTAATCCTCGAGTGAGTAAATGTGCTCTGTAAGTACATTTGTTATGATTTTAACATGATTTAGATAACTAAAGGTGAACTGAAACTGCTGCCGGCCGGTTCCTGTTTTTTTTTGTCAACATTTATACAAAGCAGTCCTCTTTTGCTTTTGCAAATAAGGCATCTTATGGCTGTATACTGATCCTGAGAAGGCTCAGGGAACAGGAGAAGGCTAGCTACAAATAATAGTGCTTCCTTCTGTGTATATTTTGTTTACAAGATAAGAATAAGGTGGTACATACTTGGTGGAACACCTCAAGTATAACACCATGATATTCTTCAGAATTCATGGACACATAAAAATTCAAGAGGCGTCGCAGATCCCTTGGCTCATAAATCCTGTTTGCAGTTATCATCTGCTGCATGGATTCTCTGAAGTCCTCTCTGGGATCATAAGAGGACTTCTCCATTGCCAGCATTACTACGAACTTTGATGATGATGATGATGATCCATGATCACGCTGATCACGGTAATTCCCTCCTTCTTCTCTTGATCGTCGCCACCTGTCTTGTTTATTTCTCGCTTCCTGATGTTGCTGCTGTTTCCGCTCTTTGATCATCTGGTCTAGCTTCTCTTGAACCATGGCATGTGCTATGCTAGATATTGTGGGATACCTGATGCATCATCAGATACTAACTTATGTTTCCATCTTAAAGTGGTTCAAAAGAAGAGTTCATCATGGACAAAGTTATGTTGAAGCAGCAATACCTTTCAGAAGAATTTACTGAGATTTCGGATTCTTCTTCGGACGACGAAACACTCAGCCTAGAGCTGCACCACAAAGCCTTAGAACAGCAGCTTCTTCTGCTTCTTCCGAGTCCACCACGCTTTTGCTGCTTCTTGGTTTCTTCTTTGGAGCTTTGCATCTTTAAGCTTCAGTAATGCAAAGTCTTGAAGAAGAAGAATAATACCATAGGAAATCATCTAGGCAAAAATAAACCAAGTGGGACGCACTAATTGTGATTATGTCGAGATGTGAATGAACAAAAAGTAAGCAGGCTGGCCTAGTGTGATGGGGAGAAGGGTAATTAAACAAGTCATGAGCTTAAAATCATAATATTAATTTAAAAGTATGGTTAATTAAATTGGTAAGTGTGTTTGTTGGTAAGTATTAGGTGTCAAAGCATGGTTACTTGTGGTAGAGGTGGAAAGTACCTATTCAATTTGAAGTAATTTAATGATCAGAAAAGATGGGAAAAGGGGGACATGGGGATACAATGATTGGTTGAGATATGTCCTGAACTTGTTGATTTTGGAAGAGTCAGTCAGTTTGCAATGCTAGCTAGTAGTCCTATGCTTAGTTAGAGGTAGACATTAGTGAAGTAAACCACTGGGATTCATCATTAACAACATGATGAAAAGCATCCCCAAGTCACAGACACATAAGATTAAATATGTGTTACTTCTTGCTACATTTAGAGTGTTTCTATTAGAGTTTTTTTTTTTTTATAAATAAAATTATTATGATTCAGATTAGGATGTAGATTTATATATGAAGCGGCGTTTATTATGAGATGATGGGAAGTTCTACCTCATATGAGAGTATGAATGAGACATTAGTTTGACTGACAGTTAAAGTGAAATTAGTCTTACTAATGAAAGACAACCATTACAGAAAATTTCAAAGGGATGGTTTTTTCTTCGTGTAACACAGTTAACTAAACTGATTTGGTATCCCGTTCTTCATGTATTTGTTTCTGGTAAGCAGTTATATCGATGCTGTTTCTAAGTAAAAGCTTATTATATCGTAGGTGCAAAATGATTAAGCATGACATTCTGTATAGATTATGCATATGACGATGTGGTTTTGTCTGCCTTTAGGGATAAAGCGTACACTAATTTATTCTTATTTAGTAGTACAATAAATCCATTTCTAACCTAAAATTATTTTAATACTTTAGCAATCTGGTGTTCATAGTTCTAAGAGAAAGTTAAAAGAACAAAGGCTGAAATATGCTTATAATGAAAATAATGATGAACAGAATCCCACATCAAGATTTCACAGCTAAGAGAATTTCCAACCTTCCCTTTGTAGATCCTGACTGTGCTGCAGCGGCGGCGGCTGCCTTGTGGTTTTTTTATTTTTTAATATTGCTAATGATGATCTCTAACCTTTTATTTTAACTTTTTAATATAAAAACGCAATTTTGTTTAACCATCCTTCAGTGGGTGCAATTATGATGAGATTCCCACACAAAAGCCTCTAGGCAAAACGTTATCTTTATAGTCAATTGGCCAAGTTCTGTGGAAAGCTGGGGAAACACAACTTAATTTCTTTGAAACGTAAAAGGAAAACAGTCTAAATTGGACAGAAATGTATGAGTTATATATTTCATTGTTTAACGCTTAAAACTGGAGAAATTATGCTTGGTTTTCAAGTACAAAAGTTTGGGAAACAACTACTGGTGTGTTCGATTACGATTACGAGATTACGATTTCAAGTTTGCTATGTTCATAGTGATTTGATGGTTGGTAATTGGTATGTTTCCAAGAATTTTTTAATGTTAAACTATTGAAAAACATTACTTTATTTAAGACATTTTTCATATGCCACGACAAGATCAAGTTAATTGATGGTTGAGGGTGTTCGTGAAGTTTACGTTGCATTTACTTTTTTCTTACCAAAATCTAATTTCACGATTATCATTCTAGCTTATAATCATAATTTAAACATGTAGCTTTCTAGCTTTCTATAGCAGTGAAAGTGAAATCCTACGACAAAATTATGATTATCATTCTGCAAGTGTGAAATTTTGAGAGGTTGCAGGGTTGTGCGTACTTGTTAGTTTTATGTTGGTATTTGACAAAATTATTGGAAAGATTTTTGTCAAGAGGCTTATGATTTTGGAACGGTAAGAGTACTACATAAATTTAATCATAAATGAATGAAAGTAACTTTTCACATCGAGTCATAGTTTTTCAAGATGGAAAATGTAAAGTTGAAAGCAAATCGCGAAACCAACTCAATGCCAATCGATAGACGCGAGAAATGGTAGATCTAGAATTAGAAGGACGGTAAGAAAGAACCAAGAAAATACTCATATTTGTGTGACTCAGTACAAAGGCAAATAATAACTTACCTCTTTTCGCTGATACTTTCAGCAATGCAATGTACTAGTAAACATTAAATCTTTATTTTAGGTAGCATTAATTGACGTGTTAAAATCTTATATCCCCCCACGAAGGCCTTGAGTCATGTTGATTATAATTACCAAATATACACTACTTGTGTTTTTGTAATTTCTTGCTTTGTTTATGTTTTTATGTATGGCTAGCCAACACAATTTTTAGCATCCAGAGTATAAATGCTGCTTTCTCCCACAACTACCCTTACGAGGTCAAACCCACCTGTCACAAACTTCGTTTCCTCTCCTACGTCTATCATCTTCTTTCTCTACAGCGTGCTAGCCTCTCTCTCTTTCAGAACTTGCAGAATAGTTTCCTTGATTTGTGTACCATTTTCGTTCGCAATAAACGTAAAGAAAATTTTCATAGTTCCTACTTCATATTTCAACTAAAAAACTCAACAATTTTTAAAATTAATCAACTCACGAACAACCCTCGTCAATAAATTTATCAATTCTTTCTTGATATACAGTTGAGGGTTACGGTCAAATTAAAAAAATTCCAAGTGCTATCATTCATGAAATTGAAAGGTTCCATCTTGGTCAATAAATCTCACAACTAAGCTTTTAATTATATCCAAGTGCCATGATCTCTCCAAATTCTTCAAAGTGTAGGTGAAATCAACCAAAACAGAATTTGAAAATTGAAATCATCTCCCCACCTGTATTTTTCTTATTTCCTTCAGAAAAAAGGTTTTTTTTTTTAATTTATTTTTTATTTTCTTGATTTTCTAGAAAACCCAACAATCTTCCTGGTCTTTCAGCATTTCTTCAAAAAATAAATTGCATAAATTATCACTTCTTCAAACATCGGGTTTCAAAACCGATATTCAATGGACCGGTTCGATTGAAATTTAATCCCCATTGTTCGAATTTATGAAACTTGGTCGACTTGTTATCATTGCATTAGAGATAAAGGCTTCAACTAGAGAAGACGGCGAGCTGGAAGTTTGATTCTTGATTTAGAATTGGAAAGAGCTGCTAGTGATATGTGGAGAAAAGCTATTGATGGCGGATGGAATTGACGTTATTGCTCTGAGAAATTTGTTTGTGAGGAACAGTTTATCGTGCTGGACAGAGCACGGAGGATTTTGATTAGAGGTAGAATAGAACTCTGCATGAACGGATGGATAAATGTGGACTCTGGACTCTGGAGAGGAGAAAGAATAGATTTAACTTTGACCTCATAAGGGTAATAATAGAAGAAAAGTGTCATTTGTGTTCTGTGATGCTAAAAGTTGTGCTGGCAGTAGCACCAGCCTTAGATAAAAAAATTTGAATGCTCTTGGAGTTTATCTAGTTTCGGTTGCGATAAGAGCTGATGGGTTATTTTTGGATAAGATTTCGTTACTTTAGTTTGGATAACATTAATAAGATAAGAATCACAGTAGATTAAGAAAGTATAACAGAAACTTTTTTACTAATTCCGCTTGGCGAAATATTACACTATAAATAAATAAAATATAACCCCATTTGTTTGTAGGCCTAATTTAACTGGTAAAGTGTGGTTCGTAACAAAACTTTGAGTAACCGGCGACATTAATTCATTGGAAAAGTAGGCGTTTTGCAGCACCGATTATCTCAGGTTTGTCATCTGAACTCCATACTACTCCAGCAATTTCTGGCACTTATATTCCACCAATATTACATCTTTTTTTTTTTTTTTTTGGTTTCCGTAATGCAAATCAATAGTATATCTTCTAGTCAAACCACAATGAACCTTTTTCTTTAATTTCTACAGGCGATAGGTACGTAATGTTTGTTTCATCATCATCTTCTGTGTTTGTGTGTGTTTTTTTCTCCTTAGTTTACAAAACCACGAATTTAATTGGGACTGTCATGATCTAGGCTAATCCATTTACGTTCTTGATATAGAAGCTCGAGATTTCTACCCATTGAGAAATTGATTGGATTCTGCTGATGAGTTATGCTTGTTACCACATGTTTTTGTTTTTCTATTGAATTTGGATGGAGATCGTATCTGTATACATAATTGTCGAAGATATGTACAGGGAATTGGGAATCTAAAAATGTTAATTTAACATGACATGTGTGTCTGTGTGTGTTTATTTTTTTGGAACTCCGATTTTGTGAAATTTTAATGAGCATATTGGTCTGATTGCACTCTGACATACCCATTTTTGAAGTTGATCTATGACTTATATGAAAATAATTATAATTGACAGAGGCCATTAGGTCTAATTGATTAGATTGTTAAACTTGACTATTAATAATGTTGTCCGACTGAATTGCAGCACTGATTCATCAAGATGGTGACAGTAGAACAACTTCCAGACGATATGGTTGAGAACATATTCAGCAGACTGCCCTCAGAATCCGTGGTGCAATGTGAACTAGTTTGTAAGAATTGGAGGCTGTTGGCCTGGTCTTCTCTCTTTCTGAGATTGCACTTGCAAAGGGCCAAATCCACTCCCATCATTTATGCCACGTTTTATACGCCGTGTGAACCGTTGCGAAAGGAAACATTATGCCTCTACGATGATGATCATCCCGAAGTGGAATGGAAGATCAAGAATGTGAGGCTCTGGATGGAGACGATGGCGAATGGTTCTTCTTCGCTGTATAATTTCAGGACACTTCATTCTTCTTGTGGTGGATTTCTCCTGTTCGTTGACACAACCGGACAGCGCTTACATCTTGTGAATCCTCTGACAGACCAAAGGGATACCATCTATTGTCCTAATCACCCAGGTTTTGTGTGTGGTTTCTTTTATCATCTGAGGACCAATGAGTTTAAGGTTCTTTATGCAAAGGAGTCGTCAGGTGATGTCAATGAATCATCCCTCAGTTATTGCATTTACACTTTTGGAGCTGCCAAAGAATGGAGAACATTGGAGGCAGTGCCGCCTTTCCCTTATGCACCTAGTCGTTCTAGGAGCACCCCTGCCACCTGTAACGGCAACCTGCATTGGATCGTGAGTCAGTTTCGCGAGGGTGGTTCAGCCAACACGCCTCCTTCTTGCTCGTTTAAGATCTTGACTTTTGAGATGGACGCGGAAAGATTTTCGTGGTTGTCTTATCCAGGCGATGAATGCAAGCATGATAAAGCGTGTCAGCTCGAGCTAATGAGCTTGTTAGTAGTGAAGGAGGATGAGGATGAGCAATTAGCCTTTTGCAAAGTGGATTCTTCTGGACTAACTATTGACATCTGGATATTGGAAAATTATGCAACAAAGCATTGGGTTAAAAAATGGAGGGTTGACCTAGGGTGCGCGATCCCGGGGAGTCGGGACTTGATGCATCGGGTGGAAGCCTTACAAATATACAAAGAGGAGTTGTGGTTGGATTGCAGGGAGTTGGGAGTGTTTGTTGTGTATCATCTCCAAAAAAATACGGTCAGAATACTTGGAGAACCGTTCAAGAGTCGTATGGATCAGATTGCAGGGTTATCTTGTCTAGAGTACAATCATCACAAATGTGTTCCCTATGTTAGGACTCATTTGCCTTTAGTTTTCGAGTCCACATTGTAAATCATTCTTAGCAAAGTCCTCTGATACATGTTGCGTCTCTTTTCTTGTCGAAGAAAGTTAGTATTTTTGCTGCTTTTATACTTCTGCAATATATAGTTTATTTCATCAATCTGTTGTTCAACGGGTTAAAAAAAAAATTAAAAAAAAAAAGCTTCAGCTGCTCAAAAGTGGTAAAAAAAATTTGCCGTTTATTGGAATTGGATCAGTTGGTTCCTATACAAATTCTTATGTTAAAAGGTACAGTAAGAACTAAGAACAGGCGTAAATTGGGCTAATCCGCCCTCTAATAGACTAACATATCTCTCTTGACTCTGAGCAATACATCCAAATCTACCAAAATGCATGTAAAGTTGGGCTAATCTCTCTTGTAACAAGCGAAATGGATACAAGTTGAGCTCTACATCTGTACCTCCGAAATCTCTAGTAAAAATTTTATACCTAAATCACTTATTTAGTAATGCATAAATGTTATATATAAAATGTTACTCCATTCAAAGTGATTAAGAATCCATAAATTTTCAAATCGTTTATGATAATTTCAAGTGCATCACTCAAAAGGAATATTCAGAAAGCATTGGAATATTATGTGTACTAAAAAAGGTCAAAAAAGAAGAAAATGAATATACTATACGCTCACATTTACACACCGTTCCCCTCGTGCCATCTACCCACCCCACCCAACAACAAATAAGACATTTTTTTAGTACAGATTTTAAGGGATATTTTCACATTTTTAACGCACTGTCTTGTTAATAAAAAGGGAAGGAATTTATTTTCACAGGTAATCAATTTGATATGTTATTATTATTATTTTTTTTGAATGTCAAACATTTATTTGAATTCTCATTTCTACTAATATTTAAATTTTGATGATATGTTATTGTTATTTGAATTAACATTAGGTAGTAGTACTATTGATTTCTTATATATAAAAAACTAGTTTATTACTATATATTATAAATTTTATTATAATTATTTTAATTACTAGTTTGTAAATAACAAAGAGACATAACGGCGAAAACAAAGCCTAAAATAAAGTATGCGGAGGGGTTACTTACTAGTAGTTAGTAGAGTACAACTTCACCTACTCTGTTTGCTTAATAATCTCCGCGAAGATCTGAGTTTTGGCCTTCCCAGTTTTCCTGTCTTTTTCCCCCAAATCTACTGCTTCTCTAACGCACGATTTCCCCCATGGCTGCCGTCGCCGCTGTTTCTCACCTTTCTAACGGCGAACTCTCGACCTCCGCTAAGCCTCTCAACACCGGTCGTTTCCATTCTGTTTACAGTGAAGTTCAGAGCAGCCGTCTCGATCACGCTCTTCCTCTCCCTTCCGTCCTTCGCAAACCCTTCCAAGTCGTCGACGGTCCTCCCAGCTCCGCCGCCGGCAATCCAGGTCCATTCTCTTTTCTTCTTTTCCTCTTTTAACTATTGAACAAGCGTGCATTCCGTCTGTTCTTTTTTCCCTTCTTTCTTTTAAATCGTGTTTTCATCATCAGTTGTCGACCGTGTTTATCAAGTGACTCATTGTTTGAATACTTCCTGTTTAGTTTATCTCCCGCGTAAGAGTAGCGATGCTAAAAGTTTGTGTTAGAATGTTCCGTTCCTTGATTTTGGAAGGATTTGTTGTGCACTGATTTAAATTGGCGAAGATGATCTTAGAGGTTTTTATTTTGATTTTTAGTTGCGATTTATTCATGTTTGATTCTCTGAGCAATTGAGAGAGCAAGAAGTCAGCTTATGGATCTGAATGTTTTTAACTCGATGTTTCAAGATTTATTTGCCTGGTTGTGACAAGGACCCCTATTGTATTATACTCGTTATCTTGCGAATGATTTGGATTTTTTTATTTATTATTATTTTTTTTGTTTTGGGAACCTTTAACAATGTAGTAACTGAAATCCAGTTGTTTGCATAAGGGATCAAATGGTTTCCATTGAAAGTCAAAGGAAGTCAACTGCAACCTCCTTGTCATGTTATGAGTTGGAATGAATTAAATCTGTCACAAGATAGGATTTCAATGTTTTAAGTTTTGGTTCCATTTGATTTGCTTCAATTCATTCCATTTGATTGGAATGTTTACTTCTTCCTAGCAGTTTTCACTTTATAAAATTGATTTAAAAGGGAACAAAATGGTACAACTGAATTGGGTTACTCACTTTCTGGATTGCTTGCATCTCTTTAGCTCTGTTTTTTTTACTAAAGTTCATCATGACAACTTCCATAATATTAGTTTGGACATTTCTTACAGCTTTTAGCTTCATTATCCAAAAAACATATAGCTTTTTTATCTGGGAGTAACTGAAATTTGGGTTTTGGTGTAGATGAGATAAAAAAGCTATTTCCCTACTTGTTTGGGCAACCATCAGCTGTTCTGGTGCCTGGCGAAGCTGAGAATGTAACAAAAAGCTTGAAGGTTGGTGTGGTACTGTCAGGTGGTCAAGCTCCTGGAGGACATAATGTCATTTCTGGAATATATGGTGAGAACATTTTCTGATTGCATGGCCATTTGTTTTTTTATCTTTGGCATTTCATTAGCACTGGCTGCAAAATTTTCTTTATAATCTTTAGTGTGGATGCTAACCTTTTTATTTTTGGACTTGGCTCCAAGATTACTTGCAGGATCGCTGCAAAGGAAGCACACTGTATGGATTTAAGGGTGGACCTGCGGGAATTATGAAGTGTAAATACACAGTGTTAAACTCGGAGTACATTTACCCATATAGGAATCAGGTAAGGCTTCCTGAAGGTCTCTCTTGTTGAGAACATCTGAGGGTACTTAGTTTCATCTTAATATGATGTATTTGAAGGTGTTTCTAGCCTTATAGATTCAAGGTGATATATGGACAAAAATGCTTGAAACCTTTATTAGTTTACTCTGGCTGTTGTTTCTAGAAAAGTAAGCCACTGTAATTGACAGCAGTTTGACCTCTTTTTTTCTTGATCTCTTGATGTTGTTAGTTCTTCAACATTAATTCGAGCATTTTATTTGCTTATAAACCAGGTGACAAAACTGAGTAGTCATGCATTTTTAAAGTTTACTGATAAAACTTTGGAATAGACATTATCCCGTAGACTTAGTAGGCCTTGTTAATTGTATTGTGTGAGGTTTTGCCTTATTCCTGTTTTGGCAGATGTATAAAATTAGATTTTTTACGCTAATTTGATCATACAAAGGGTTGTCTTACTTCCAGTAGGATATATGTATATTATTGTGAAACGGTCCCAATTGGAATTGTAGTTTTGTCACTATATAGTCTATACTGACTGCGAGTTTTCAAATACAGGGTGGATTCGACATGATCTGTAGTGGTAGGGACAAGATTGAGACTCCTGAACAGGTAGTGATTGCCTATTTTCTTTTTGACCTTTGCTCAACTTATATCCATGCTTGTATTTTAGAGTCGTTAAGGTTTGGACCAATGAAGAAGTTAAACCTACATGTCAGTTTAAGCAAGCTGAAGAAACAGCAATAAAGCTTGATCTGGATGGGCTTGTTGTGATTGGAGGTGATGACTCGAATACAAATGCATGTCTCTTAGCTGAAAACTTCAGGTAGAACACATTAATTGTTCATAATTTCTGTATTTCTGAAACTGTTTGTGCAGATGTTTAAATTTCAGAAACAGACATTCGAAGGATTACATTAAACTGATCTGACTCTATTTGACTTTTCCATATATCAGGAGCAAAAATCTGAAAACTCGAGTGATTGGATGTCCAAAAACAATTGATGGTGACTTGAAATGCAAAGAGGTTCCAACCAGTTTTGGTTTTGATACTGCTTGCAAGGTGATCTTTACATGTTGTTAAGTTCGTTTATGTGGAATACTTTGTTTATTTGGCTGCAAATCGGTTGAGATTCTTTATTTGCAATGCAGATATATGCTGAAATGATTGGAAACGTTATGGTTGATGCTCGATCAACTGGGAAGTACTATCATTGTAAGTAGTTTGGCTCGAGTTCCGTCTATTATACTTTTATGTGCCCCGTTTTTACTGTAACTTTCTGTTGACAGTTGTACGGCTTATGGGCCGTGCTGCTTCCCATATCACTTTGGAGTGTGCTTTGCAAACTCATCCAAACATTACTCTTATCGGAGAAGAGGTACCATACTTTATTATTTACTCTGCCCTGTATCTTTATTTCTTATATGGGAGTCAAGCTTTATGGCCATCTTCTGATTTGCTTCTCGTAATAGATTGCCTGCTTTACCCTTGTTATGAAATGTGTACAATTTTGTAGGTTGCAGCTAAGAAGCAGACCCTGAAAAATGTCACGGACTATATTGCTGATATCATATCAAAACGTGCCGAACTTGGATACAATTATGGGGTGATACTCATTCCTGAAGGGTTAATTGATTTTATTCCCGAAGTAAGCATCGTTGGCTATATGTTAGTTCATTACTATTATTGTTTTTCCCAGGTGTTCATCAACTTGGTCTTTAATTGTTATCTTTTGATTTTCTTCAGGTCCAGCAGCTCATTGCAGAGCTTAATGAGATTTTGGCTCATGAGGTTGTTGATGAAGCCGGTGTTTGGAAAAATAAACTTACTCCCCAGTCTTTGCAGCTTTTTGAACTCTTACCTCCAGCAATTCAGGAACAATTGATGCTTGAGAGAGATCCACATGGGAATGTGCAGGTGTGGCGCATGTTTCCCCTTCTTAGTATTTTCAGGGGGTTCATGTGTATGTCCGACAGGCAGCCTGATATTTAATTTTACACAATGTAGGTCGCCAAAATTGAGACAGAGAAAATGCTAATTCAAATGGTTGAGACCGAGTTGGAGCATAGGCGACAGGCTGGTTCATACAAAGGTCAATTTAAAGGACAATCACACTTTTTCGGGTAATTATTAGAAAGAATTTTGACTTTCATGGTTTTGGGTGAAGCCATTTTATTTTAAGGTCCATATCTTTTTGTTGCACAGAGCTTTCATTTTAACCATGAAACTAATTCAAAGAACTGTTGCACTTTTCTGAACTTGGACTTGCAGTTATGAAGGAAGATGTGGGTTGCCTTCAAATTTTGACTCTACATATTGTTATGCATTGGGTTATGGTGCTGGAGCTCTGCTTCAAAGCGGCAAGACGGGGTTGATATCATCGGTGAGTATTTTTTTTAATGAACTTTATCATAACCCCACTCTTTGGCTTCATTGTTGAATTGCATCACTTAGTGCTATCCCCAATTTGGTACTTCCAGGTGGGGAACTTGGCTGCTCCAGTTGAAGAATGGACCGTGGGAGGCACAGCTCTGACTTCACTAATGGATGTTGAGAGGAGACATGGTAAACTAGTTACCAGGCCTTAGTCTGTTGTCCCATAATCAAAGGTTCTGGGGAGTTTGGGTTTGAGAGGGTGGGGGAATGGATTTTGAATGCTAAACTGGTTCGTTCTGGATTTTGTAGGTAAGTTCAAGCCTGTCATAAAGAAAGCAATGGTGGAACTTGAAGGTGAGATATTCTTTTTGGCTGCATACTCAAATATAATTGGTTAATTCAAATATATTCTTCATGGTTTTCTTGCCATTTTGTTCAGAAAAATGATAGTAGCTGCAAACTGTATCAACAATGTTTTTTTTTTTTTTTTCCCTTTTTTGAAAAAGATATCAATAGTGTAGTTTGGTGATAATCCTGGCTTCACTTCTGTCTTCTATCATTCTTGGACTTGATATTAAAAGTTCTTGTGCTTTTTCAGGTGCACCATTCAAGAAATTTGCTTCTCTTCGGGAAGACTGGGCAATCAACAACAGATACCTCTCCCCTGGTATCATTTATTTTACAGCTTGAATTTTCTTTTATTCAAGGATATATATTTAACCCTGGCATTGACGCAGAGTTATACTTCTCTAACCAGTCCAGTGCGTTCACAGAAAAGATAGTAATTTCACCCTAGAATTTATCAATATTTCAGCTGTGAACTTCCATTTTGCTCATCCTTCCATGATCTATTACGACAGGACCCATCCAATTTGTTGGCCCAGTAGCTGACCAGGTTAATCACACATTATTATTGGAACTTGGTGCCGAATCTTAAGTTCGAGGATCCAAATGTCGTTTATCCCTGAGAGGAACTGTGACAAAACCATGATATATGCACGCGATCCCCTTTTTATCGCCAAAGTGAATTTTGTTTGCCTCTTTTTTTCCCTTTTCCTTTTTCTTCTTCCCTTGTGAAGCATCGAGTGACTGGACTTGGATTTTTGACCTTCGGGGGAAAATTTATATTTCTGGTTAATCCATTAGAATGATGAGGATTTTTATCTTTGTGGGACTAGAGTCCATCCTCCCTTTTTTAGGCGCTTTTCTTGTATGCCCATGGACATTGTCGATTCTAAAGATCTTGAGGGCTTTCAATTTTAATGGCCTTTTAAGCTCTATTATTGACCTTCATGTGATATCCTTATCGACAACGCAAAGATTTACAGATGTTTGGTAGCTTTGATGATAAATATAAAGTAGAACGTAGGTAAATTAATAATTTATAAATTAATAACTTCTAACAATTAATAATTTGTTCTGGTCTTAATTTGGAACTCGTACAAAAAGTGAACAAAACTGTTAAAATAATAAGATAATAATATTTTAGAAAATTTTCTATATATTTATAGGTCTCAATAATATTATAAATTAATAAATATTTTAAAAGTAAAATAATAATAATTATTATTATAAATATTTAATAAAATATAAACTTATCATAATTTTTTTTTAGTATGTGGATATTATATTGACTATGCGTAGATTTTTAGTATTCGAAATTGTAGTAATACTTGATTGATTTGGTTATAAAGACAATTACAAATTAAGGAATTTAAGGACGTTCTTTTTTCTTCTAGAAATTCTTTAAATTAATAATTTATTAATTTATAAATTATTTAATAATTCTCTAAATTAATAAAATTTGGTGGTCTCGACACTATTAATTTATAAAAGTTCTCCTGTATTTGGGTGATTTACATTACTCCCCCCGAAGTGACAAATGAAAAGTAATTTCTGGATTGAACGGAATTTCCGTCGATCATTCAGAAATTTTTTGAATTCTAATCAATTAAAGCAATAACGTGAGTAATGTAAATCAGTTAAAATATTTTCGTCATAACACCTCTGTTCAAATCTTTTTGTTGGACAGAGAGATATTTAAAACATTTTTGGAGAGTAACAACTATGAGTTAAGAACTTATATATGGCTGATGTTGATTTCAAACGACTATTGATTCATGGCAGTAGTATTTTCCTTTTGATGATTTAAAACGACCTTCAAGGTTCTGGACACTTCTCTTCACTGTGCTAAATAAGCGAATGCATCATTATTGGGCATACAAGATTCATACACTGCGTTAGAATACTTCTTTTGTTCCAAAAAAAGAAAAAAATATACATCTTTTTCTTTCCTTTTTTGTTTGTTTGTTCTTGAAAGGAAACCTCCATTTAACGCTAGATAACTTAAAGTAACGGGAGATAGAAGTGAAATGAAGAGGTTTCCTACGAGTAAATGGGAATGTAGAATATGTCGTATATGTATGGAATCGATCGGAGAAGATAAGTAGAAAAAAATAAAAATGGCACACGAAAAGCAGTGTTTTCTTTTTTCCAAGTGACTGACTTCTCGTGAGATGTTGGAAGAAACTCACATGCTCTTGTTTGGACTCGGTATCCATCGTTCAAACGTTTGTCCAAAATCGGAAGAATTATAAGAATTGCCAAAAGAAGCAAACTTCATTGTATCTGGTTTCAAAGTTGAGAACGTCCTTCTACACGCCTTGAGTGTTCTTCTTCACATTGCCAAAAAGTCAGTCAACATTAAAGGGTAGGGATGGGATGGGACACGACATTTATAATTCATAAGAGTGATATATAGGCTTTGGTGCGGCTGTTCATGGATGATCAAATAGGAATGATAGAGTCTAGGGGGAAGGGGGTGCCTCTAGTCGATCTTGAGGGACAACCCTTTTTTTCGAGGGGTGGCTGAGTCTTTAAGACAGCGTCACCACGAGAAAAGTTCATCGCTCGTTACATTAATTTCACTAACCATCATATATAGTAATTAATTAAAGCAGCAAACAAAAATAACATGTGTCGGCACTACAATGAAAATTTTCCTGTCAAAAGTCATTTTCAGTACAAAATCATTTTTGACAAGTGGCACTCTAACTAATCAGAAAAAAAAAGATGGAATAGATAAATACATAAATCCCTTAATTATAACTACATAAAAATCTCTTAATTATAGGTATATACTAATCTTTTAAAACAACAATATTTAATTAATAAAATCAAATGTAAGGAAATCCCCTTAAATCAAGTGAAACACAATAATGTCTTCCCAATCCCCAATTTCAAAGAATCTCTTCCATTCCGCTCCTCTCTCACACCCGGGCATCAATTACTTAAAATCTGATATCACTTATCAATCCATCTCTTTCTACAACAAAGACAAAATAAGCTGTCATGAAGAAATTTGATTTTTTAAGGATGATTTTTTTTTATTCTTCTGTTGTAGATATTGGTTTATGATTTATGTAAACCCGGGCATAATGTAACTATTGTAATTAAATGTTATAAATCTGGACATAGATTTATGTATAATAACTCACTTTCTGTCGTTTCAATCGATTTTTTATTCCTCGATTTTTTTATTCTTTTAAGAATGATTCGTATTTTTTATTTAAATCGATTTAAAAATACAGGCAGCACCCCGAGCATTCGCCCGGAGCAAGCATCTAGTTAAGATTTAAGGTAGTAAGAGAGAAGAATTTTTTTTTTCCTGTTTATTTGGAAGGGAAAAGGGCAAAAATCCCCTATGTTCAAAGGACAAATCACCCTGCGACATTTGTTATAAGGACAATAATCTCCCTACCGCCAGGTTAAAGGACAATTTGTCCCATGCATTAGCAAATCTTAGTGTAAAATGACAAAAATATCCTTAAATCTAAAAAGAATTTTTTTTACACCAAGCTTGCCTTCCAACCAACACGTCTATTTTTTAAAAATTATAAATTCTATTACCACCATTTTGAATCCGCCGCTAACTCTGTTTTGATGCATTATTTCTCCTTATCACTACTGCCTCAAGAAAAAAAAATTTGAAATTGAGAATTTAATCTATCAAAATCATAAATTTTATTTACACTACTGTCTCAATAAAAATAAACCCGAGATTGAGAATTTAATCTATAAAAATCATAAATTTTATTTATATGCATTATTTCTCTCTATCACTGCCGCTTCAATAAAAATAAATCCGAAATTGAGAATTTAATCTATCAAAACCATAAATTCTATAAATCCGAGATTGAGAATTTAATCTATCAAAATCATAAATTATCAATCTCGGGTTAATTTTTATTGAGGCGGCAGTGTAAATAAAATTTAAGGTCTTGATAGATTAAATTATCAATCCCGGGTTTCTTTTTATTGATACGGCAGTGATAGAGAGAAATAATGCATCAAAACGGAGTCAACGACGAATTTAAAATAGCGGATAATAGAATTTATCATTTTTAAAAAATAAACGAGTTGGTTAGAAGATAGGTTTAGTGTAAAAAAAATTCTTTTTAGATTTCAGGGTATTTATATCTTTTCACACTAAGATTTGCAAATGCAGAGGGCAAATTATCTTTTAAACTGGCGGGTAAGGGAGTTATTGTCCTAATAATAAATATTGGGGAGCAATTTGTCCTTTGGACATAACTCGGGGGTGATTTTGTCCTTTTTCCTATTTGGAATATAAGAATTTCTCTTTTTTGCCTTAGCAGGCAAATATAGTTGACCAAAAATGGTGCACAATACACAGCGTTCTCGTTTAAAAGAAAGAGATATATAATGAACGAAAGTATTTGTCTAATTTCATTCTCGCCACACTTATTGTTATAAGATGCTTATAAATTCTTTACTGGGAGTTTGTACATCATTATCATTATCAATACAATTGAAAAGTTCGATGGAAGATGAGACTCGTGTCCTCTGCAGACACTTTGTTAATTAGTCTATTAATTTTTCATATACCGGAATCAAACCCCGTTTCCGATAGTTTTTGAACATATTTTGTACAACGTTTATCAGGCAGCAACTTATCTCTATCTGCTTAGTCAAACGGCCTACAGATCGATCGCACAGGTAATTAAGAACCATAACTTGACTAACTAATTTAGCTATCGACTAATCATGCATTGTTTCATAATCTTTGCACTTAACAACTCTCCAGTCTTTTAATAACTATGATCTTAACATGATTTTGCCTCACTGGGCTACCTGCACTACATTAAGTCCCTACCCACCAACTGTTACACTAAGGATTGATCGATCCTTTATGTAATTAAGTCCTTGAGCCCGAAGTAATTAATCTGCTTCGCAGAACAAAGTATTCTGTCCTAAGAATGCATGAAAAAAAGGCGAAAAAAAATGGTAGACAGAGAGGAAGACTTTTTGCTTGCAAAAGACACTTCGGATAATGTATTTATATTATGATTTTTCCACTTACATAATTTGAACCTAGTCGCTTGGTTTTGATCTTCTCCCTCCATTGTTACTTCAACTTCATTCACACTCAATCACTCAAATAATTGATAGTCTAAACGTCGTCTATAATATCACAATACTCAAGCCTCATTGTTCCGTTGCGTAAAAATAACCCCTCACTCATAGTCTCATAAAGGTCACTCTCAAGCTCCCATATTTGATATAGATGGAGTAGATTTTTTTTATGTATCAATAGTAATAAATTCCCTTATTAAAATAATAATTATAGTCTAACATCATATCTACCAGAATTTTTAAAATTATTGTGAAAATGATTGGTATGTCGTGAACAATCTCATATTTCTTCTGCCTCAAATAATAAGAATTTAAAAGTTATCTGTCCAATTAAATGCGAAAATAATTGGTGTTAATTTGTGACGTGAGTCTGTGATGCACCATTTTGAACAGCGAGAAAAAAGTGGAATAAATTTATGTTTGCAACCTAAGCTAAAATCCTGCATTTTTAAACTGAATTTTCTTGTAAGATCATAAATGGATAATAAAATTATTCATACCCAGATAGATAATAGTGTTTTTTCAGGCCCGATCCAATGAAAACGCAAGAAATCTTGGTTCTGCTCATGGTTCCTTTTGCCTTTAATGTTGAAAGAAAAAAAAAGATGGTATGATTAGGAAGAAGACGACTAGAAAACGCTAAAATAATAATATCGGGACATCGGCGTCGTTTCTTTCAGATAGATAGTGAAATTAATAATTGAGATGATATCTGAATAGTGTGAAAACTTGTACTTTAGCTGTTTAGCATGTGATAATAGCACCGGGAGCAGAGAAGAAACTGGCTAAAAGCAGCTTCTTCTTGTTCCTTTTTTTGGGTTTCGAAGAAGTGCAATTTCCCAATGAAATTGATTTTAAACCTGCTATAATATTACATTTATTCATTGGTAGGTTTTTTTTAAAAAAATGATACATATATACTTATTCAAAATACCTACATTATTACAACATTGTTTAGTATAAGTTAAATTATGTAATTCACTGACATCATTTTTACTAACTTTAGCTAAAGTACACGATTGAAAAGTAGAAATTAAATGCCGTAGTTGTGCTACTACTTGTTGTGCCTCACTAGGAAGCCGGTCCAGAGGTTGTTTTGTAGTTAACAATTCACAATCGGTATGTACCAAGACATTTTGTAGGCCAAGTGTTGATGCTTCTTGAAGAGCCATAAAGCATGTCATTGCTTCTGCTTGGAAAGCCGATAGTGATGAAAGTGAAATGGCTTTGATTTGCATAAGTAGTCCCGATGTAGATGTGATTTTTTCGGCTCCGGCTGCATTTCTAGTGGTGGGATGAAAAGAACCATCGAAAGCAACTATAGCCTGATAAGCATGTGTCCTTGAGCTGGTGACGGACGAGGACTGGATGGAATTCTTTCATAAAAGGTCAGCCTTGTGATCATCAAAGTCCTGTTGTATGAGCCGCCAAGACCACACTGGATCCGTACTTTGATTGCGCCATACCTTATCATTCTTTTCTATCCAAATTTTTCAGAATATTAAGAAGAAAAGATCAAGATCTTCCGCAGGGGGAGAAGTCTGTATCCATTGTACATACCAGTCAAGAATTGATGGAGCATTTCCATCCAAGATTGATTGGAAGGCGGGATAGACAAACTTCCAGATTGTTTGAGATATAGAGCATTTCAAAAATAGATGGAAGTTGTCTTCAACCTAGTTGAAGCATCTCGGACACAAAGTGTCTACTTGTATCCCCCTTTTCCGCAGAACTTCTTTAGGGGGTAGAGCATTTAAGACTGCCCTCAAAAAAAGTAATTTGTGTTTTGGTTGAACTTTAGAATTCCACAACTTTTTCCATGCAAGGCCCTTTCTCTGATACTTTTGCTGACCCTGGGATGGATTTTGTGTAGTCGCATTTAGAGACATATGATATCCCGATTGTACTGTGTAGTTTCCATGGAATGTGTACAACCAAGCAATCTTAGCATTTTGTATACCTCTGACTGGATCAATAAAGATTCCAGATATGTATAAAATAATATGATCCGGGAAGATGGTCCTCAAAAAAGAGATTTCCCATTTTCCATCTGGTTGAAGGAGATAACTGACCATGATGTTGGAATGTCTGGCAAGGAAAGACTCCCGCCGGATGGGGTTTGAGTGACTAGGGATCCAATCATCTACAATGTAGATGGTTCTGTCAGAAACCACTCGCCACTTCAAATTGTGCTTCAACAATTGTGCTCCCCAGAGAACACTTTTGTAGCCCCAGAAGGCATTACCAGGTGGATAAGAGTGAGGGAAATGATCTGTGCGACAATACTTGGCCCGATACACTTTGGAGAGCAAGATTCTGGCTGGGAGAAAATCTTCCAGGCATGCTTTGCTAACAAAGCCTGATTGAATTCATGTGTGGCTTTCAGTCCCAACCCTCCATGAAATATAGATTTAGATATTTTCTTCCATGAATGCTAATGGATGCCCTTATTTTGTGAGTCATCTTTCCGAATGAAATTGCTGATAATTTTGTCAGCTGCAGAGTAGAAGTTGGAAGTTTGAACACACCCATTGGATATGCTAGCATTGCAGAAAGTGTGAACTTTGCCAAAGTAACCCGTCCTGCAAAAGAGGCGAAAAGAAAAAAGAGTAGGACAACAGAAACCACTAACGACACAACTTGGTTGAAATTCAGTCATTAATTTGGTATAATAGTAATTACGAACATAGTTTCAGAGAAGTACTGAATGCAGCAGTGATGAGTGAATTTCTTTCCATTTCAAGTAGGTTTAATTAATACTCCCTCCGTTTCAAAATAAGTGTCATTTTAGAGTTTGCACGTAGTTTAAAAAAACACTAAATAAGATAGCTAAATTACTAGAATATCCTCAACGAACCCATTAAAATAAATGTTCACCAATAATATTATTTCTTTTGAGTGTATATTTGAAAATTTTTGACAAAAAATGCATTGAAATAAAAAAACGACACTTATTTTAGAATTATTCCATATTGCTAAAACGACACTTATTTTGGAATGGAAGGAGTACTGCACCAATCACGTACACGAATAAACTCTCAAATCTTTGTGGCGATTAATCTTCACTGAATAAATTTGAAGAGTAACAAAATATTTGAAATATTTTATACTCTCTCTATCGCGAAATTATTGTTCAGTTTTAATTTTTACTTTTAGTTCAATATGTACTAAAAATAAAAATCTGAATTGGATAATATGTTTGAAACAGATGGAGTATTTGAGTTTCGCATGTACTTTAAAATGGTTCGGAATTTATCACTGTCCAAAAGTGTAATGAATAGTATTGTGTAAATCCCTTTTACCCTATTAAAGCAGAAAACAGGATGTTGATGTGCCATTTTCTTATTAAAATGTTTTGGCTCCAAATGCACCATATTACATTAATCATTCTGCCACATGTCACCTTATTTTAAAAATAAAAAATATATTTACAATATTAACGAAAAGATCAGATGGTCACGTTCATTCAAATTTTGAATTTGACAGTGTATGAAATTTTCCTTCTCCATTTATTTAGGACTTCCGAAAAAATTAATTTCTGGTCAATCAATTATCTTCATAAAAAACTAAATTCATTCCTAATCAGTTTTGATTATTTACATATCGATTTATTAGGTGGGACGCCCCGGGCATTTGTCCGGGACAAACATCTAGTTTGTCTTAATTAAAAACTCTATAATAGCACAATTGCGTTATGACAAAAAAATCGAGCAAGTGGAGCCTACAAAGAGTCTCTCTGTAGTCCATGAATTTATACTTAATGATTTTTTCATTGTAATACTCTCAAGCTTTTTTTTTGGGGGGGGGGGATATATGCAACGAAAAAGTTTTTTGGTGTGTTAGTAATTTTTATTCAAAAATTATTTATACTTCCAATACATATTTTTACTATAATTTTGAACCAAAATAAATAAGTGATGAAGATAGATTGCTATTAAATAATCTCTATTATAAAATGATTGCCTTATTGTTATCTTTCCCTTTTAATATAAATTATACTTGAAATGAAAGTTATAATTATTTCAACACAAAAAGATGTACTCCTAGATAGATAGAGCCATAGAGGTTCATTTCAAAAAAACCAAAAAAAAAAAAAAAAGGAAGTAAAAATCGTAGTTAATATGTCAACTCTCAAAACTCTGTATTCTGAGGCCCTGACGTCCTCCACCACAGGAGAGACCATGAATGAGCTCATCACCAGAAACCCCTATATAGGGCCCGGGGTTATTGTGCCCCGAGGCCCGAGCCACTGCTTCAATTTCCAACCAACCCACCGTCTCTGTCTTTCCTTCAATTTGTGTAGTTTGCACTCATTTCAGAATTGAGACTTTGAGACTGACTTGAGACAGCTACTCCTGCTGCTTCTCTCCACAATTCATAGCCTAGATTCAACTTAATTAATATAAAATTTAAAAAGTCATGTTTATTAATTGTTGATTTGAGTTTTAACAAACATGACAGTTTTTTCTAAAAAAAAAAAATTAGCAACGGAGCGAATACTCATTAATGAAATGTATGTCGACTACTCATGCAAACAAATACAATTAACTTACTCTAATTAGTAATTACCTTTTAATTCATTACACTGATCCGTACTTTCCAGCGCGCAGTGATATTGTATAAATCTGAAGTTTCAAAGAATGGAGTTTTTGTACATTGTGTTTTGTCGATTTATGCAACTCTGGGAATGTGCAGTTGAACCCGAAAGAAGAGACATGGCCTAGACACCTAGTGCCAATGCCACAAACTCCGACTCTACAGTCCCATAGCTACTACTCGTAATTAACGTCCTTTTTTCATCAATTTTTTAATATATAAGATATTCCCAATTGATTTTGACTTTTTTTTTTGAAGAAAAAAAAAATTGATATCAATCAGCCAATCACGGAATTTTGACAAAATGTATACTACTACTGCTATTAAATACTATTCCTTGAAAAAGAATAACATTTGACTATTGCTTTTTGGTTCACACAAAAGAAGTCCCCCCTTTTTTTCCAGTTTTCGTCACACATGATTCTGTTTCATTCTGCGCTACAGCTGCAGAGATTTGTACGTACGTAGGAGGAATTGGTTAATTGGATTGTAGTACTCCATTACTAAAAGATTGTTCTGAAGCTTTTTTTTCTTTTTTTTTCCTCTTTTGAACTTTTGGTTCATTTCCAGGCAACTGCATGCAGCATATGCAAACCCCCTTGATCCTGATGGATTCATTCAACAATAAAGACAATGGTAAAGACAAAAAATAAAATGAGCAAAGAAAGGGAGCAAAAAAAAAAAAGATTAATGTTCCCTCCTCAATCCTGATGGATATGCAGTTTCTGATTTTTATTTTTTTTTTGTAATTCGCAATATATTTATTTAATAATATAGTTGGAGTACAGTCCAGGTGTTATGTTCCCCTTTTAGTATCATCAGCTCGTACGTTTTGTGGTTGAGGATAATAAATCCTTAATAATCTCTTGCGTTTACAGTATATATACAAATTTAGATCAGGATCTCCAGTGTAAAAGCAGGTAAGCCGATTCTCTTTTTTTTTTTTTTTCTTTTCTTTTCTTAAGTTAAAAATGTAAAACATTTCTTGTGTTAAGACTCCGATATGAAAGCGGCTCCAAAAGAATGATAAATTTTGAGTATCATTAATATGAAATAAATGATTTTTCCTAGTATGAAATGTCACTAAGAAACTGACTTTCTTGCTAGCTATTATTATATTCTCTTCTGTCTGTACTCTAAGATAAGAGAGCATTGGTGGTTATTGTATTAAAATAATTTACTCTAAATAAAAGCAATTTTATTTTATTAATTGATATCAATTGGAATTAATATGGTCGAGTCCCGGAAAGTAGCTAGCCACACTGTTATGACAAATTATCTGGTACATCTGGGGGCACCATGTACCCCCTACGTATGTAATTTACTCTCTTAGAATAGTGTGAGTTCGCTAGATAATTCATCTTTTTTTTTTTTTTAAACGCATGTGGATAACCAGTATTCACCATGTGGATAACCAGTGTTGGCACTATGAATATCCAGTTACACAGTTGGATAACCATTATTAACCTGTTGTATAACCAGTATGGACATAGTGGATAACCAGTGTGCACATTATGGATAACCAGTTACACACAACTGGATAACCAGTTGCCAAATTTTATTTTTTTCCTTTTATATTTTTCTTGGATATCCTTGTCCGTATTTTTTACACCGGTTATCCAGCTACCCCTCATTCATTTTTTGTTCTCCATCATTTGGCAAACTTCTTCTCATTCAATTAAATACTATTTATGAAATTTGTCATGTTCGGCATAGGGGCGGCACAGCCGCGAAAGGCGGCGCAGCCGCGGGCACCGGTGCAGCCGGATCGTTTAGTTTATCAAGGGGAGATTTATACAAGTAATTTGTGTCCCCTCTTAACGCAATAACACACTCTCCTTACACACACACACACTTTTCTTACACACACACGAAAAAAGGATTACCTTAGCTACATTAGCGTATTCGGCGGGGCAGCGCAGCCGGGGCAGGTTGGTGACCTGCGATTCCGGTAGCCGCGGGAGTCGTTTAGTTTATCATTTGGGGCGAAGCCCCCCAATGAACATGCCGTTTGGATAGCCATTTTCTTATGAATATTTTCTTTTGTTATGTCTTTTTAGAAGCCCTCTCGAATCTTTGTATTGTTATGTCCACATGGTAGATAGGCATTGGTTACATAGCAGTATTGAGGTTTTGGATAACAAGTATAAACTCATGGATAATCAGGTTAAAGACTGTACTTACATTTTTTTTTACTGGATAATCACTATAAAACATTCGGATAATCAGGTGTAACAAGTTGGATAACTAGTATAAAGATCCTGGATAACCATTACAAACGGTTGGATATTACTGCACATTGGCTGGATAACCAGTAGAAAAGTCATGGATAATCAATACAGAGCATTGGATAATCAACAAATAAATATTAGATAAGCAGGATAACATCATAGGACAAACAGTTTAATAAAGAAGTATGAAATGGGTGGATAACCAGCATTTAATGTAAAGGTGAAAAATGTTAAGCACGTGTAACACGTGTGTTTGGTGAAGGTATACGGTATAACCGGGTGCACTGGATACGGACTCATTCATATTACCTAATCCTATCAATCCTTTTTTTTTTTGGTTTTGGTTAGAAGCGGCAACATATCGCAGCTAGCATCACGGCATCACCTCATCCTTGATTTGGAAGCATTAATTTATCATTTACACAAATATATACTAAAAAATTTCAGTTCAAAAAAAAAACAAAGTTAAATTAATTGGATGAGAATAGAGCTAAAAAGCAACACATGCCATGCGTGCGTACTAACGTGGGATGACCCAGAAATTGCTCCCCCCCTTCCCATTCTCATACCTCTCGTGCGGCATATCAACTTTCCTCACTAAAACAAAAATGAAATAAAAAAAAAGATCTGTATTTTCTTGTCTTATACTATTATCCTTTTTAGTTTTCATTCATAATGGTATACGGTATACCATCAATTAATTAATTAATTGGAGTATTATATAGGAAACTCCTCTGCGACCTACCAGAATTTTTTATGAACAATAATAATGCTGATTGCTTGCTGGACTTGGGAGTTGAATCTGGATCCCATTATTGGCCACACCCCCACGTACACAATTTATTTATTAATTAATTATACGTAATGTCTAGTAGACCAAAAATCATCAGAAAAATATACTCACATTCCTTTTTTTTTTTTTTGTTTTTTTGGATTGGGTAATGAAAATGAATGGGAGTGAACAAAGACAGCTATGCTTTTTATTTGCACAGTCTGTAAGTAATATGTCTCTCGAGTTTTATTAATCATTGGAAGAAATATCAAGGTAGGTGAAAGAAAAATAAGACGTATGAACTATGAAGAGGATAAAATATGTTTTTAATAGGCTAAAAATATTTAGAATGGTTGAAAATTTCATTTCCTATTAGAATTCAATTTACAAATAAATAACAATTATAAATATAGTTCAATATATTTTATCACAAAGGTACGCTTTAAACATTTTAATTGTTATTACATGTCATTATTGTTATTATTTTTGTATTATATATTATCATTAGATTTTTACTTATTTTCGCGTTATAGGGCTAACTTGGAAATACTCGAAATATTTTGTAAAATGTTAGGGTTTTAACGTTATTAACCATTGACGTTCGCTGCTACAATCAATTGAAGATGTTGGCGTGATTTTCAACCTCATCAATGTGAAAGAAATAACAAGTTGTGCGGGGAAATAACAAAATATGTGAAAAAAATAAAGTACGTGGAAATAAAGAAATATCAAAATACGTGAAAAAAATAAAGTACGTGGAAATAAAATTATCTGTAAAGAAAAATTTAGATACGTGAAAGAAAAAAATACAGAAAAAATTAGCAAAGTATGTGGTAAGAGTAGCAAATACCTTGAAAGAAAGGAAAATACGTGGAAAAAAGTTACATTGAAAGAAATAACACTTCTAAATGAAAGTATATTATACTTTTGCAGTAACTTGAAAAAAGGAGGAGTATACAGTAGAACTTCTATAAATTAATAGTGTTAGAACCACCAAAATTTATTAATTTAGCAAATTATTAAATAATTGATAAGTTAATAAATTTTTAGTTTAAAGAATTTGTATGTGAAAA
This sequence comes from Oldenlandia corymbosa var. corymbosa, assembly GCA_949775105.1. Taxonomy (NCBI): domain Eukaryota; kingdom Viridiplantae; phylum Streptophyta; class Magnoliopsida; order Gentianales; family Rubiaceae; genus Oldenlandia; species Oldenlandia corymbosa. The sequence continues at coordinate 360,287 of CATKSE010000001.1, read as the reverse complement.
AAAGAACCGTCACTAAATTACTTAATTTGCAGTTTCTTTACATCATAATCAATTAAGTATTAAAGCTATTATAAACGCTAAAAATTCCATACATAGTTTATATCATCTCCATGGACTAAAAAACAAGTATTAATAGTTCATATTTTACTAAATATTTATAGTAATTATTATTATTATTTTGTTGGTATTAGTGTATTTATTAATTTATAATATTGTTGAGACCTATAGATATATAATAGATTTTCTAAAACATTATTATCTTATCATTTTATCAATTTTTTTTTTACTTTTTGTACTGGTCCCAAATTGGGATCGAAAAAATTTAATAATTGTTAGAAATTATTAATTTACCCACGTTTTACTGTATTTCTTTGCATTTAAATTTATTTTTTTTTTCGGAAAAAAAAAGAAGAGAGAAAGGGCGGTGGATGCTGAGAAGCAATAACGACGCAGTGATGAAGTAGGGGAGGCACGTGGAAGTAGCTGTCGGGTAGGACGTAGTAAGAAATAAATAAGGGAGTGCTTGGGGGGAGGGGGTCCAAATGGGCCAAATTAGCATTAATGGACTACCTCTCTTTTAACCATCACATGATGGCATCCAAACACACCTACAAACCAACAAAATGCCATTAACCAAAAAACCCGCAAGGTATTTACTACTATCAAATAATAAACCCAGTTCTTCTTCCATTCTCTCAAAATCCTCTTCAACTCCCGAAATTCACATTCCATTGTGTGTGTTATTGGTTTTGTTTTGACTCTTAAGGCCCCACAACTCACATACCCTCCCTCACAGGTTCCTCCTCCTCCTCCTCCTCAGAGCTGTCTTTGGACATTCTCCTTTATCTTCTTCTCATTTGTATGCTTTTCATGACCTCTGTTATTTCTGTTACCAAAAAAAAAGTTCCAAAGAAAATATTATTTTTATTAGGAATATATATAATCGAATTTATTGACATCATTAAACTACTTGTTGTCAAGCAAAAATGTTTTAGGTTCCATTTAATTTATATTTATATGGGTCGCAGGTCAACACTAATTGTGTTTTGGAAAATATAAGTCGACCATTAATAATTTTTTTTAAAAAAAAAGCAATAAGTGGTTTAAACTCTATAAATATAAACACTCTTCAATTGTGTTACATTATTTCAATTCACGATATTCTCAACATTGACAAATACTACCTCTCACTCCAATCTTATACTCTATTATAAATTATTAACATTAAATTCAATTTAATAACGTAACGAGTTTGGTGCTTTTCAAAAATCAAAACTCATATAGAACTCCGGTCGGCGTCTTTCACAACATATAAGGTCTCTTTTAAACATATCTTCCAACACCACCGCACCCCCGGGTATCAAGATTAGACATATGAAGTTCTAATGAGTAAGTAATGGCACATTTGAGGCAAGAAAGCCGCAAAACTTCACTTATAAAGAAGCACCCGTGTCACTAACATATATGGTTAATTAAGTGAATGTATCCAAGGCCAAGGCACTCTCTCTCGTCTCTTGAAAATGATTTTCTTTTCTTCTGCAGAATGGTGTACTAATTAATTAATTTAAGATATACTCGTGCAGCCTAAAACTCCAGTTTGCACCGAAAAAATTCTTTTCTTTTTAGCTTGCTAGTTTAATTCACGTTTTTCTTTTTCTTTTTTGGCTGAATATTAATAGCATAGAAGAAAAGAGAATTACATGGATGATGAATTACCTTCCTTGAAGCAAAAGACTAGTACTTTTTAGACTTGTGAGCATTGAGGATGATTTACGTACCTTAACTAGGATCAAACGACCATTAGTGATATTTATATTTATTCACCTACAACACGTGGCTAATTTTTTTTTAAGAAAAATAAAATGCACAAGTGTGGATGACGCAAAAGGAAACTGTAAGATAATATCCAGTACGACATTTTCAGTTGTGAGTTGCAATACGCACAAATGTCACACCAGTATTTGTGATTTGATTTCCGCACCTCCCCTCACTGTAAGGAGTACAACTATTTGTTTTTTTTTTCTTCTACTTTTTGTTGGTGAAAACGAATCCGAATTTGAGAGTCGATCTAATTTAGAGGCGCCATGAATGTGAGTATCCACAATGTGATGAGGTGCAAACCCGATTTCCCTTTCAGTAAGGTGAATTTTCTACCAAGTGTAGTACATATATCATATACTTCCTCCGTCTCGTAATTATTGTTTAGTTTTAATTTTCATTTTTAATTTAAATTGTAGTATTAAAAATAAAATTTAAAATTGAACAATAATTATGAGACAGAGACACTCTCCGTGCGTTAGGATGATTGAGATAAGATAGATACACCAAAACATGAGTTGACATCACATACTCAAAATCCTTTGGGTGATAATGAGTTTTGTTGTGAATTTTTTGTGAGATGCCCACCACCACATCTCACCTTCTTCCACCATCTAAGTTTTGTTTCTTTCAATGTCAGCCATAGCTCTCCCATGGACTATTAATGGACTCTTCTTCTTCGACATCACCAAAGAATCCAAGACCAATTAATTTCTAGTACGTTTCCCATTTGCATTCTTTGATATTTCCATTTCTCCCCCCCTTCCCTTTCTATCAGAACAGAGAGTTATTTATTACAGACATGGTAATTAGCTACCTTAAGCCTTTTGGAGGAAAAAATTTGTTTAGAGTCCAAAATCGTTTTATAAATTCAATCAATCATGGATATGGTATAATTGTTCACATGGTATCGTACCATGTGGATGGATCAATAATTCGATCGGGTAATGTCAAACTAATTTTTCCGATTATGTGAAATAAGTCAACACTTTTTAGGATTCGACATCAATATTCCTTCAATATTTCCATGTTGCGGTACCCGCCCATTGATATTCCTTTTCTTTTTCCACTTTCAAAAGTTTTTTTAATTGTTATAAATTCCTAATTGGTATTAAGTTGGCTTTTGCAGCTTTTACCACCCACATGGGACATTGCTTCGGTAACAACAGACAGTACAAATAACATTTGTCATATGTCATTTCACTAACTTTGTTTATATATTTTCGAAATCCTCAACTTTATATTTTGATTGATGATGCAATTACAGGTAGGTGATTTTTTTGAGATGTTCAAAATTAAACACAATTCACCCTAAACATTTATGTTTGTTTGGTTTTTTTAGTGTGTGTTTTTAGGTGTTTTTTGTATTGTAAAAATATAAAAAAATGTATTAAAAATATGAAAAGGTATGCGGGAATGAGACAATTATTATTTAAATATTTTGAAAATACCATCGAAAAAACCTAACAAACAAAGTACTTTACAACAATTGTTTCTACAAAGATTTTTTTTTTTTTGTTTTTGTTTTACTAGCACATCCTACCCAATTCATTTCCCCTAAAGAAGTGATGTTACAACAATTGTTGAGAATTTGTTATCATAGCAAAATTACTACCTCCATATCCTTTTTAGTTGTACTATAAGGATAGATTAGCACATTGCGCTGGTTTGTCAAAAAAAGTACTCCAAATTTACTTCATAATATTTTTAATGTAGTATTGATTACATTTTCTCCAAATTTCACTTTTATTTATCCTTGTTTTTAAAACTTATATTAATGACAACTCCTTATTCTTATACTCCTTTTTTTTTTTTTTGTAAAATTTTTACTACATTTAATTAAGGACAATATGTACTAATACTTTAAAATTCAATTTTAAAACATTTTTATTTTTAATTGATGTGCTCAAGTAAAAAAAAATATATATGAAAGGACACAAGTTAATAGTATCAAAGTGCAGATTAATCGGGATAAATTAATGGGGGGAAAGGTCTATGAAGGGACGAAAAAAGATTAATGAGGTTGTCAAATACGTAAGGAAATATACTTTACTACACAAATAAATAGAGGGATGTTAATATGAATCACACTTCTCCAGAAGAACAATAGAATCACCCAAACCCCAAGTTTATCCTTTCCCATAAATGTGATAAATCTTCCATCTTCCATTTCTTATTTCCCTCCACAACTTCTCCTCTAACTAAAATCTTCCCCTTCCTTGATTGCTCTGATAAATATCATTCAGCCCCAAATTATTATTAATACATTATATATATCGAGAGAGAAATCACGAGGAAACGCATAATCATTTTAGGTGAAATTAAGAATGATGGAGCCGCCGGAGCTTTTGTTAAGGCCTTCCCCCCAAGTTCTGTCACCCTGTAGCAGCGGGAGACGGAGTACTACTAATAGTTCACCGGAATTTGAGTTCTGGATGGTCCGGAACCCATCATTCCCCCAGCCTAACCTTTTATCCGCCGACGAGTTGTTTTCCGATGGCGTCCTTCTCCCTCTTGACCACCTTCCACCCACCATTTCTTCCGAAGACCCACCCGAAGAGGATAAGCCGCCCGATACAGCCGGGGTTTCGGGGTTTTCAGATCAGTGTCCCGCTCCAGGATCCGGATTCGGACCCGGGGTTTCAAGGATTGTGGAAGCGGATGTCTCGGCGCAGCCCGCCGCATTCACGTCTTCGAAGCGGTGGAAAGATATTTTCAAGATTACCGGTGATCGGAGAAGCAGCTCCAAGGCTAATAATAATAATAATAATAGTCATGATTGTGCAGTTGTAGATGGTAGTAGTTGTAGTAAAGGCAAAAAAGCAAAAGACAAAGAAAAGAAAAAAGAGAAGAAAATTAGTGGTTCTGGAAGCCACGGTGTCAGCGCCGCCGCTGAGCTTAACATAAATATATGGCCATTTTCGAGGAGTAAATCCGCCGGTAACGGCGGGAGTCGGCCGAGGATGGTTGCCGGAGCGACCCGGAAGGTGAGCAGCGCCCCGTGCTCCAGGAGCAACTCTGCCAGCGAGTCAAAGTCTAGGAAGTGGCCCAGTAGCCCGGCCCGGACTGGTGTCCATTTGGGCCGGAGTAGTCCAGTCTGGCAGGTCCGACACCACCGTTCACCCTCTTCCGGTACTGGTCTGGGTACCGCGGGGAAGAACGTTGTTGCCGGTGACCTTCCGGGTCCGGCCAAGAACACTGAAAAGCCCATCAAAAGAGAAGTTAGCGAACTTCGCCGGAAATATTCGCCGGCGGCCGTGTGCACCACCGCCTCGGCCACAACCAGTAACAGTGGGTCTACAAAAGCAAAGGTTTTAACGTTGAACGTTCCGATGTGTATCGGGTACAGGAATCACTTGAGCTGCAGAAGCGATGAAAATGGGGCGGTTAATGTGGTGCCTGACGCCGCCGTCTGTGGTGAAGGAATCGGCGGTGGTGGAAATGGCTCCGACGAAGGGGTACGTGGCAGTAATTTATTTAATATCCGAAGCCTCTTTACCAAGAAAGTGCATTAACCACTTTCCCGAGTTTTATTGCATTGTCAGTACTCAGTAGCGTTAGTACTCCTGTTTTCAATTACTACTGTATCTCTTTTTTTCTTTTCCTCTTTCTTTGTGTCATTTCACTTTTTTTTTTTTTCAATTCATCTCCATAACTCTGTTGTTAGCTGTAAGCCTGTAACTAGAATCATTAGTCAGCGAGAAGCCATATATTATAGGCGGCTGCTATTTAGGAAGTCAGACAACTTCCAGCTTATTAAAATTACTTGCTTCAATTTTTGTAGATATACTGGAATTGATTCAATGGACAGTTTCTCTGGGTTTGTTGCTAATTTTAAACTGATGGTTTATGTGATTATTATTATATTTTGTAAGCATTATGGTGTTTCGCTTTCATTTCTGCCCTATCTTACAACAGTTTTAATCGCTACCATTCAAAGGAATTGCTTCTGAATGGAATGGGCTCATTTAGCTTGTAAATAGAAGGGAATTAGCAATGTTTCGAAAATGGACACCGGCTATGTGTAAAAGGACAATATTGGACGCTTTATTTGTTGATTGCTACACTAAAATTTTTGATAGCCCAAAATCGCATCTGATTTCTTATTTTTTTTTTGTTCTCTTGGGAAGATTAATAAAACAGAATTCATCCTCCTAAAGTAATACTCCCTCCGTCTCAAAATTATTGTCCAATTTAAAATTTTATTTTTAGTACAATTTAAACTAGAAATGAGAACTCAAATTGAATCATAATTATGAGACGGATAGAGTATTAAGTATCCAAATAATGAACCAGCCTGGTCTGGTTATAATTTGCCCAAATCACATTACGTTCAAGAATTATGATCATATGTGTAGGATTGTTTAAATTAATATTGATCAGACCCAACAATAATGCAGTGTCGTGTTAAACACAATTGATGCCCTGCAGGTGCAAAGAAAAATAATTGAGTGACATGTGGGTTGTGATGCAGACAGTTTCTGATGACATTTTCTTTTCTTGGCATACCTTAAAAGAAAGTCCATTACAACAAATCAGTCACATGATGCATAAAATTATTTTTTTTTTATTTTTTTTTATTTTACCTCAATTTTTTCCTCCATTTATTACTCGGTGACTTTTTTTCAAGCTCGTACTGTTCGAGGCAGCCGGAGTTCTTTGAGAAGAGAGATGTAAAATTGAAAACATTCTTCAATGAAACACGTCCCAAAAGTGTTGACAACTACTAGTAGTATAAAATTTGAGCTCCTATAAATTTACACAAGTCTAAGCCCCCGCAATTCAGGATATAAGTACAGTATATAACAACAACTGGGGTGGTTTTTTTTTTTTTTTATATATATAAATAGCAATTCAAACTTTCAGGAAAAAGCTAGTAATATTCCAAAAAGTAATAATAAGAAATGATGGAAATATCTCCACTGGCAGAAAATAAAATAGATGGGCTTGTAAGGTCCATATTGTCACAGCAAAGAAAGCCCATAAAAACAATTCGGGCTAAATTTAGGATTCAAATGTTTGGACTTAGTTAATTCAGAGTTTCAATCCAATCGAATCCGAGTGATACCGTAATTGTAAGGTTTGCGAAGCAAGGAAGAGGTGATGAACAAATTCCATATACTGTACAAAACACTGGCGGAGTCGGTGCGGTGAAATTCAGCGGATAGTTTAAAGCTGAGGGATTGGAACTTTGGATTAGTAATTTGTAGTAGTATTAACTTATTATTCCTTTTTTTTTTATTAGTATAAGTTTTAAATATATGATGAAGAAACGTCCATGGTTAAATTAATCAAGGAATTATTATTATTAATGTGATGAAATTAATTTTTTCACACTAATAATAATTCCCAGCAGTCCTCAATTTTCTTCCCCGGAATTATCGACTTAAAGCCTCTGAATTTGAACCCTGAACCCTCCTGTCTCTTCTCTTTGATTTGTTCTTTAATCACTAAAAATTATACCAACTCCAGTATTTACAGATTTATCCTTGTTTTCGGGCGACGATTGGTGATGCCTACTTCTACGAGGACGTGGCGTTTATCAGGCCCGGCGGCGCCAAACCATCGCCGGGAGGTTAACGATTCTAGGAACTCTTCTTCTACTACTGCTGCTTTCATGATTTCGGAAGGTCCTGGAAACCATCAGCGGCTCTCCAGCTCCTCTCTTCGTAAGCTTTAATAACCCCTTTTTAATTGTCGTTACTTCTTCGAATATTTTATTTATAATTCTTTGCCCAGAAGAACCTTTTTGAAGATGCTTCCCGGGAACAATTCGGGATTAGGAATTGGGGTTAGTGTTAGAAGTTTTAATTGAAAATTGATTTTCCAAGTTTATATTGAGGATTACCTAAAATTCTAATGGTCAACAAATTCAGAACAGACAAAAAGTTACTATCTGACTCGTTAAGTAGCGCTGATGACTAAAAAGTTTATTGTGTTTAAGTTGCTAACTGACTATAAGTTAGTTGTTGTGTATTTACTCAAGTTAAAAATATTAAATTAGCATTATAAATTACATGTTCTTGATGATTAGCTAGTTGGCTATTTTTTGGATTTACACCGTGCCATAAATTCAACTATAGTGTAGTTTTATAGTAATATGGTTGAATTATTATGATGAATGTAGTACTACTTCTAATAATAATAATAATATTGTGTAACTTGATTACGACGAAGGAGGAGGATCAGGGTCGGAGTCGGAGCGCCGTGGGAATAGTAAGGGTATCACATTACCACAGTTGCAGCCTTTACTCCCAGCTTTAGGATTGGTTGGCGCTGGTTTGACCGGCGTCGCTTTGCCCATCTTCTGGGCTTTTAAGGTGATTCATTCATTACTGCCTGCGTTGTAGTAGTAGTATTGACTTGAAACTTGAAAGGTTTCTTTTAATATGAACGATGATTCCCGCGGGGTTCACTTTTTCCTTTTCTTTTGCAGCGTCGTAATTCCAAACCTAATTCGAAATCACCACCTGCTTCTCCCCAAAAAAGTAGTGCGGCTGATACTGAGCTGCAGAATGTAAAGCTGAAAGTGGAACAGTTGCTTCGGAGCAAGGGAATGGGAGTTGAGTCTTATCCTCATTTGGCTGTGGTAGCTGTCAAGGACAACAAGGTTACTCGTTTTTCTACTACATTTATTTTACATCAATTAATTAGGACCCGTGCTTTCATTCCGTATTCTATTTATCTTATTATTATTGTCTATATTTTTTGCTCATCAAATTAACTTTGTCATCCATTTCTTAAAAATTGACATCTCAACCCCTTAATTTTGAGCAGGAAATTGATGTCGTGCGACTTGAGAATTTAACTTCCAATGAGGGCCGCTCTCTGCTGCTTGCCGTGGAAAGAACTGCTAATCAGGCAAAAACAAAAGACACTGGAGAAGGAAAGAAAACTACTAATGGAGGACTCCTATCAAAACTACCGGGACTTACGGCTAAAAAAGTAGAGACAACAACTGTTGCATCCAAACCAGAAAGTACTGCTACTGTCAAAATTACAGGTGCACCAAAACTGAGGACAACCGTTGACAGTTTGGAGCAAATGGGGGTCAAAGTTTCTGGGGTTGCTACATCATCTGAAGCGAGCCCCTCAAAGTGTGACATTTCATGGGACACTTTCGCTGGTTATGATCAGCAAAAACGGTGTGTTTCTTCGCCTATTCCTTTTGTCTCAAGAATATATATTGAGTTTTTCATTATACAGTATGTCCCAAGTGTCTTTCTACTCCCCTTACCTCGTATTTTTACCTATAATATCTCAAAATTATGTGTATGCGTATCAGAACGAGAATTCTTGCTTCTGCTTATTTATTCATACATCATTTAAGAGTTATCGTGGACTAATTTAGATTCACTTGATGGCTGGTCTCATTCCTTATTTTGTACTGTGTATCTAAAAGAGAAATTGAAGACACAATATTGCTAGCTCTTCGACATCCTCAAGTGTATGACAAAATTAGTCGCTCGACACGCACAAAGTTTGAGCCCAACCGACCTAAAGCAATGCTTTTTGAAGGCCCACCAGGTAATCCATCTTTCAGAAAACTAATACGCAATCCTTAATGTTCACACTCTTTGTATAGGTTCATTAATTGTGCTGAGTGCTTGCTCTATTTCCCCTTTTTTCCCCCTTTGATTTCAGGTACTGGCAAGACATCTTGTGCTCGTGTAATTGCCAGTCAAGCAGTAAGTTTCTTTCACACATTCTAAAAATTTTAAAAATATAATAAACCCCAAAGTGTCAAGGAAAAAATATTTTGCCCTTTCTAATGGCCCCTTCTAGCTAGAATGTCTTCACGGGAGAGAATTAAGTATTTTTTCTGTGTTTTCTTTTTCTACTTTTATTTTTCCGGGATACTGAAAAAACAAAAAAAGAAGCAATATGATCATAAGCATTGATTTTTCTACTCAAATGGCCAGGGTATTCCATTTTTGCATGTGCCGATTGAAGCTATCATGTCAAAATGGTTCGGGGAATCTTCAAAACTACTGGCAAAGATTTTTTCACTTGCCAGAGAGTTTCCCACTGGTGCGATAATTTTCCTGGATGAGGTAAAACTTAATCTAAAAAAAAAACCCTAATGTCTTCAACTATTCCATTTGACCATTAATTATTTATTAATGACCGCAATAAACCGTAGCTTCCATTTTGCTCCATTAATTCATTCAGGTTGATTCTCTCGGTGGCTCTCGCAATAAAGGCATGACGCATGAAACTACTCGGAGAATTTTATCAATTTTGTTGCGACAGGTTAAGCTAAATTAATTGTTCTTGATTATACGGGAATCTTGGTCCCGTCGTTTGATTTTATTTTATTTTAGTTGAAATGAAGAGGCAAATGCTTTAGACGCCTAAGAAACAAAGCCCATCTGCTGACCAATTGGCTGGCAAAGTCAACCAATTTGTGAAAACATTGGAAAAACTATCACAACTTTAACATTTGAAAGAAGGTAGTAGACAAGTACTCCAGTTAATGCAAACTTCTGATTATATCATTATTTTCTTAGCTTCTGTCATGGGTTGTGTGTCCTGAAATCTTGAGTGATTACTAGTTTTTGTAAACTTTATGAAAAGTTTGATGTAGTTAATCCTTATTTAATCTGGGTTAATCATAGAGATAGTTGAGTTATATCACATTGATCGCCTAGTGAAAAAAAAGGTTCTATACATCTTCTACGCGAATAATAATTTGCATGTAACCAAGTAACCGTAGTGTCCCTGTTGTTGTTGCATGCAGATCGATGGGTTTGAGCAGGACAGTAGAGTGGTTGTGGTTGCTGCCACCAATAGGAAAGAAGACCTTGACCCTGCTTTAATTAGGTAATTTTAATAATTTGTTCCTCATCCGGTCCACTTTAATAATTTACTTTATTCTGATAGTTCAACCAAGTATACTATATATTTCTTAGATGAAAAGTAGCAATAAATATATTTTCAAATCATTCAAGAATTGAATAATTTTCTTCTTCTTCCGAACTTATATATGCTCATGACTGGATTATGTAATACTATATTCCTTGCAGTCGGTTTGAGAGTTCGGTATATTTTGGGTTACCCGATGAACAGACCCGCCGGCGCATTGCTGCTCGGTATGCCAAGCACTTGACGGAGTCAGAACTAGCTGAATTTGCTAGGGTTACAATAGGGTAAGTTTATTTTAGTTTTTACTTCTTTTTTGCCCCTTTGGTACGTGACCAAACACCACCCTTTTTTTTCTTTTTTTTTTTTACAGTTGTGATTGTGACCAAAAACTTAAATTGTAACTAAAGATTAAGAAAGTAACACCTCACATTTACTATCAAAATGATATAACTCGTGATCGTTTAACTGTTGTTGCTTTAAAAGATTTCAACCATGAGTACGGACATGTATGTTGTGTTTATTGTATTATAGTACGCCAAAAACCAAGACTATATTACCTTCGGATAGAGAGATTATATCTAAAATTAATGATTGAATTTGGTGGATTGGGAAATCTAGGATGGCAGATCGGGATATCAAGGATGTGTGTCTCCAAGCAGAGAGGCACTGGGCATCAAAGGTAAATAATGATACCTTATTCTTTCAGTCCTAAAATGATTGTTCTGTTTGAAATTTTGATTTTTAGTACAAATTATGCTAAAAATGAAAATCTAAATTGATCAATAATTTTAGAAAAAAAGGAGCAATAAACTTTGTTCTTGCTTGGATGTATATCATGATGATTCCCTTATGGGCACACATGATAATGATAGGTTATACGAGGAAGAGTAAGGGAAAATGTGGATGAGAAACTATATTCTCCACCCCTCCAGGAATACATCGAGAGTGCTATGAACCGTTGACGAGATTTATATAGGGAAAAAAAAAATGGCAAGCAACAGGCATGGGACTGGTTGTATTGTACATTTGAGTATATAGATACATAGTTGTTACGAATTGCCATCTTGTTGTACGAGCTTATGATTTTCGCATTACATAATCTTAATAAATATATATACTTTGGCACGCCTTTATATTTTCGTAACACAAACCAAATTCAAATTGTACTTTGTGACTCCCTCCGTCCCATAATTATTGTCCAATTTTACTAAAATAAAATATTTTATTTTTGGTCAAACTTAATTATATTTTACCTTGAACAACCAGATATACCCCTACATAAGTAATTGTTTAACTACAAAGATTTGATGTATAATATTTTTTACTAAGGACAAATGTGTAACTGGATCCATAAAAAGTTAAATTGGACAATAATTTTGAGACAAAATTTTTTGGGCAAAGTGGACAATAATTATGGGACGGAGGGAGTATTATTTATTCATATGTCGATTCGATATCAATATCTCTGTCCTAAAAAAAAGAGCACATTTAAATTTTGAGATTTATACTAATTTTATTATGATTTAATAAAAGTTAGCACAATTCACTATGCATATTTGCGGACGGAAAGAGTAGTTGTTGGCGCACACTAAATATTTATTGGGATAAATTTACAAATTCATTTATGTACAAGAATAATATAAATGATGGTGTTTATAGTACGAAAGTTCAGAAAAAAGATTAGCACTTGTAACTGCTTGTAGTCACCAATAACATACAGTATTATCCAAATCCAAATGGTAATCGGAATTGCAGTCATTAAGCGTCGTCAAATTATGAAACAACTTACAAGCTGGTCGCCGGACTGCATCAGATCGCCGCCGCTGCTATAGCCGGCAGTGCTCAAATCAACCCTACCACCACAACTCCACCAACTGCTCATTGCTCAATCGGTATTGTCCCATATTCTCAAACCCACATAAGGCTCCGTTTCGATAGAATTGCAATTGAATTAGAATTATAATATTATTAAATTGAAAATGAGATATTAATATTATAATTCAATCTCAATTCCTTTGTTTGGGAAATCTTGAAAATTTACAAGAATTAAGGTTCTAATTTCAATTCTTGTGTTTGGATGCATAAAAATTTGAATACTTTAGAATTGAAATTAATTTGTTATTGGATAACTAATACTAGTACAATTTATACTTCTTGTCAAAAACTATAAAAAAAAAACTTATTTTATTATAGATATGCATAACATAAAAAATAAATAAATTCATTATATACATGTATATTTGACTACTTTGTGGTTGTTTGGCTAATACAATTTTTACTTTTTTTTTGTTAAAATAAATGATTATTTTTAATTAATTTGCTATATCATTTTGTAATATTATATACACACATTTTTGTTGGAAACAAAAGAAATATTATTATGTATAAGAATTATTAATATTATACTTAAAATTCTCACTTAATACACAAACAAGTAACACGTAAAACATCCTTGTTTTCCTCTCTTTTATTATTTTTCAAAATTTTTAATTTTTTATGTTTTGATTTATATCAAAAATTTAAAAAAATTTATTATATAACATTGTAAATTCAGTTTATGAATATTGAGGTTCATTTATACATAGATTAACATTAGTATATAATATATGCTTAAATATTTTTATTCTAGTATATAATTATATATGAAATAGAGCAATGATAGAGATAGTGACTAATTACAGTGAAAAATTATAGTGACTAATGAAAAGACAAATACACCATCCTCACTAAATATGTGTATTTATTAATAAAGGGTAAAAATATAATTCTTTAGAGCAAGATAAAATTTTAATGAGAAAGTGGCAAAAAATTAGGGGCCAAGAATAAGCTACATCACTCACTATCTTTTTTTAACTATTTTTTTTCACTAAATATATCATTTTCCTATGAAATAATAGATACTTAAAACTCAACTTACATAATTTTTGGTGAAAAGATGCCATGAATAGTTTAATATATATATATATATGTATTATAATATAGGTGTATACATGGAACAATTTCTATAAAAAAAATTGAAAATGGTATGTTGTTTACTATGTCATAATATAATAAAAATTTAACCCAAAACTAAAATATTTAGTTATTAATTTTTTTTTGGGTACAGCTATACTTTTGATTTTTTTGTAAAAAAGATACCATGTTAATTTTAGATTGATTTCATTGATAATTATTAAAATGATATATATATGACAATAATAATAATAATAATAATAATAATAATAATAATAATAATAATGAGACAAATAGTCCAAAAAAAAAGAAAAACAAAGAAAAGAAAAAAGCGATGAAAGCAAAAAAAAAAAAGAAAAAAGCTGAAAAACAATAAAATTAAAATAAAAAATATATATATAAAAAAAAACCAAAAGACAAAAATTGAGAGGGTGACCCGTTTAGGTTATAACCCGGAAACGACCCAATTATGACCCGCGTATTTTTTTTAATTCCTTGAATTTGGATTCTAATTATTTGCTCCCACAAAAGAATTGAAAATAAAGAATTGAGGCTTATCTTGAATTATAATTCCAATTCTTGGACCTCTATTTTTAACGACCAAATACAAGAATTGGAATTAAAGAGCTCTAATTCCAATTCTTGGTCCCAATTCAATACAACCAAACAGAGCCAATAGAAGTTCCATTCTTAAAACGAAAGCAGAGTTAAGAGCGTAAGATGTTGTATTCCTAATTGTAGCCCTGTGATTCTTATTTTAGTTTTTTTTTTCCAGAGTAAACAGCTTTTGTTTATTGGCTTTTGTTTTTGTTTTTGTTTTTGTTTTTTTTTTTTTTTTTTGTCGTTGTTGTTGTTGTTTGTTGTTCTAACATATATGGAAGGTTTTCCTATTGAACGGTTTTAGAAGGATTTCATTTTTGGTCGTGAATATGCCGTTCTTTAAGATACAGGATAGCAGTTAATTCTGTTTGTTCAGCATTTCAAGCCCCAAGATGTTAATATGGATGAGCTTGGTGCATCTGGCTTGTTTAACTGTCAGAATATTAGCTTGGAACTGCCTCTTGAGTTATGGAAAGCCTTTCTTATATGTTCTATGGTTGTACAAAATGAACTATTTAATGTGGTTTACACTTGGCTCTTAGTACATAAATTTCCCTCAGTCTACAGGCAAATTTGGATGTCTGGAATTAGATTTTCTCACATTTGTATCAAAGCATAGCGGAGTAGCTGAGTCCCTAGGCATAAGTATGCAGGTAAGCCTGTTGGTTGAGTTTGAATGAGGTGTGATACAATTGTTGATGGTGACATGAGAAGAAGCTCGGCACTCCTCCCTTCCTTTAACGGTCACCTTAGGCTCCTTCTTAGTGGTTTGCCTCCATATTCATGGGTCTCAAAAGCATTCTAAAACAGTTGGCTTGAGAATAGTCAATGCACAACTTAAATAATTTCGTAAGCCACTGTAACGGCTGGTTTCTGTAAATTTTCAGGTTCAGGGTGCATATTTTTAGGGCATTGAGGTTGCTGGAGAAACCTTTGATTGGGTAGTCAATATATAAAACCCTTGGCTGCGATTCCCTTGTTGTGTTTATATGTGTGTTATTTTGAATCCCAATTGATTCTTTATAATTTTTTATCACCTCATTTGCGATATAGCAATTAACAGTCTATAAAAGAGAACCTTCTGTAGCCCAGTTTCACCCAGACCTATGTCCCATTGTCAAAATAATTGACTATTTTCAAGAACAACAACTTGAATAATTTGTGCTACCATTTTTCGTTCGCAAAATAGACCAACCTGGGACATTTCTGCTATAACATTGGGTTCTCGAAGGTTCAAAGTTACATAAACAGTACCAAAAACAAAGTACTTAAACAGTGACTGTTGTTTGGGAACGATGAAAACATGAAGTGCACATATGGCATAACAATTGTCCTACTTTTCAATGAAAACATACCAAGTCACTTAGAAGATGCTCTGAAATCCCAATGTGGGGGACTTATCATCACTTTGAAGCCTGCATTTCCATAGTCCAGCTGCTGGTCATGTATTGTCCCCACAGATTTTGCAGAAGATTCGCTGCACCAATGCACCTCGATCATCTGTAAAGTGCTGATCTCACCGAAACTGGAAGGGATCTCCTCAAGTTTCTTACAGCTGCGCAAAACCAGTCGCTCAAGCTGTGGAAAGTTATCGCTCAAGGCACTCCAGGTTGTAAGGTTCAAACCGTCTAGCATAAAGAATTTCAGGTTAGGAAACTCATCTCCTTCTTCCAGGTCCCATGTTTCCCCCTCGAAGGCCCTGCTTAGTAATTTGAGAACCTCTAGATTGGGTAGTTCCCTAATAGCCGAGATATATTCCCATGGTAGGCGAAATTTGGACAGAGTCAATTTCTTGAGATTTATGGGGAAGTTGAACTCACATGGAAACAGAATCCTACCGTAGTAGAAGATTTTAAGTGACTCAAGTTGTGTCATAAAGTCCATTCCAGGAAACAGATTGCATTTCCTTGAGATATCCCAATTTTCGAAGAAGATGCATCTCAATTTCTTAAGTCCAACTAGTAATCTCAACAGCTTTTCAGTGTCTTTTCCATAAGGAAGAGCTGCTGAAGAAAGTACGGACAGATTTGCTGACACCGTAGATTCATCATTACCTGGCAAAGTGAAAGATGCACGAGAAAGTACTTGCACCTGACTCAACCTTTCCATGGTCCAGAGTGCAGCTGGTAATGCAATTTCTCCATGCGTTCCCCTCACAATAAGTGTCTCCAAATTCCACAGTTTGGCTATTGATGAAGGAACCTCACTCATCTTCCCTCTGATTGCTAGGTACCTAAGTCGAATCATCAACTCGATCTCTGTGGGGAAGTTGGTTCCACGGAAAGTGATCGACTCCAAATCCAACATTCGAAGGAGTTTAAATTTGTGCACAATGAAGGCGAAGTCATAGGATCCTCCCAGATCTTGTCTATTATCAATGGGAAGGAGCAGCAGAGAATGAGCATGTGCAGCAACAGGTAATGAACCCACAAATGCCTCTTTTATCGAATGAACACAAAGCCGATATTGCACAAGTGTGCCATTGAAAAGATGGCTATACTTTTTGGAACCATCCTTGTCATCTCCAGATACTACTAGGTGCATGAAATTTTCTGACCTAGCTTTTTCAAGGCAGAGATCACGTACCATGTCATGCATTCGACATGCTTTGGTTCCTCCCTTGGATCTTCTCTTAGTTTCCATTACCAAACTTCGTCCTATTAACTCCGCCATGTACTTCTCTGCAGTTTCTTCTAAGCTCTCGGATTCAGCTTTTGATACAAATCCTTCTGCTTTCCAATAAAGTTTCAGTTTTTGGACTGAAATCTCTGTGTCCTCCAAAAATGCTCCCATATAAAGAAAGCAAGGTCTTAGGTAACATGGTAAGTGATTGTAACTCTTTTCTAGGATGTGCATGAATTGCTCATTTGGATTTGGATCATCACGAAGGTGAGATCTTAAGCTTCCAGCAATTTCATTCCAACATCCTTTTCCCCCGATTCTTCCCCTAAGAAGACCAGCCACAACAACAATTGCAAGTGGAAGTCCCTTACATGCAGTGGCGATTTGTCTAGCAACTTTTAACAGCTCCTCAGGACAGCTTCCACCTTGAAACACCCTATCTAGCAATAACATCCAACTCTCATCATCAGTGAGAAGGCGAAGTTGATGAGGTTCCCTGGTAGGGTTCCCTTGCAATGGCACATCACTAAGGCGGGTCGTAAACAAAACTCTACTACCTTTTCCATCATCTGGAAGTATGCATTTTAGGTCGTTCCATGGCTCTATCGTCCACACATCATCCATCACAATGAGGAACCTTCTTTTCTTCAGTGCTTGATACAAAGTTGTTGATAAGTCCCCATCATCCATTTTCATAATTTTGTCAGTGAGCTCAACAAAACTACCCAAAATTTCAAGTATCAGCTCTCTTTTTCGATAAACTTGTGACACGGAGCACCAACCTCGAATCTCAAAGTGATACCCAACTGCAACATCACCATACACTTTTCTAGCTAGAGTTGTCTTGCCTAATCCTGGCATTCCAACAATTGAGACAATATCTAGCTGCTGTCTTCTACTCTTAAGTTGATTGATTATAATCTGAGCCTGATCATCAACCCCTACTATGACTTCATCATCTTTTGGTGAAAGTTTAATTTTACCTCGAGCCTGATCATCAACCTCCTCAATTTTCAGAGAGGTGGTATCTTCCACTGACATATCCTGCAGAACCACTTCAACATTCGCGGCTGCAAAATCCACCTTCTTCTTTTCATACAACTCTAAGACTTGAGCCTTGATAAATCTTGTCTCCAGAACAAGGTTCAGGAAACCCAACTGGTGCTGCCACATAGGGACTCCTCCAGTTACTGACAGATCAATGATATATTCTGCCTCATATATGAGGCACATGAGACGTCTTCCGAGATCAGTGTTGTCATCGAGTTGCTCGGCAACATCTTGGAGTTGAGACATTGCCAACTGTAGTTCCTTCATAAACACTTGGGCTTGGTCTTGCATGACAGCAATAATGTCTGGCTTTCTGTTCAAAATACCCCTCAGTTCTCCCAAGAGAAGACCAAGAAAGCCAAACCCGCTGCTCTTTGGGGAATTTGAGAACAATGACCAAGGACTTGGCTGATATAATTGTGTGGTATCTGCCATATTGAGCTCATTCATCTCTGGCAAACATGGAAGCAAAAGGTTCATTATTAGGTTTGTATTCTCTTCCGCTCTTTGGTGACCAAAAGAGCAAACAAAAAATGCAGCCTCACTAGCCAGAGCTCTGAGAGATATTGACAAATTTCCATCCTCCAGGTTCACCTTCAGTAGATTTGAGAGCAATGCTCTTAACAGATTCAATACCTTATGGAGTGATTCAATTCGATGACTAGCAAGAAATGCCAAGCTGGCTTCATGATCAATTAGCACCATCAAGGTAGCCTCAGCCTTGAAAATCTCAAAAACCGCAACACTTGTTTCGGATATGATATCTTCTATGGTGCTTCCTGTCTGGTTTGAGTAATAAATAGATACTGGCTCTCTGATGGCGTCTTCAATAAGTGATAGTATCAATCTCTTCGAATCTTCCAGGAAACTGTCTGGTGCTCTGTAGAATTTAGCAAGTAATCTCAAGGCCTTGCTAACAGCAGCAACAGCAGAAATTTGATTGCCAACAGAGAGCACCAAGTCAGCCTTGTGATTGTTTAGCGCCTGAAGAAAAATTTCAGCCCTGATGAGCTTCATTTTCAACCAAGAATTTGTTGCCGTAACCGGACCATTTGGCATTTCATCATCCCAAATTGACTGATCCAGACAGATAGCTTTCTTGACAGCTGCAATTCCACGCTTCAAGGACAGTTCAATCAGGTGGTCTCTGCAATCTTCTGGTGTATCTGTGATATCTATTAATGGAAATTTCAGGATGGAATACATGAGATCGGCTCGTTCATTAGCAGATAATATGAAACTGAGGAAACAGTTGGTCATATCTTTATCAACCATTGGAGAGCCGATTGATCCCGGGGATGGTTTTGCAGCCTTGAGGAGGTCCTCATGTCCTTCTAGAACTTTAAGGTAGATCTCATTAACCTCTAGATTATGATTTGAAATCTTATCTGAGAGATCAGAAAGAGTAGAAAACAGGGAATTTATAAATAAATCGGCATCTCGATCCTGTACAGATGCCCAAGACAAATGTGCTATGCTGAAAACCAAAGCTCCAGCACGATTCAGGACAGGATACAACTTTTCCCTGTCATCAAAGCAGCATCTTGCAAAACAGGCAATTAAATGTCTTAGGATTTCTAAGTTTCTTACCACGACAGCGACAGTTTCATTCACTTTTGAAGAGGGCCAGACTTGATAGGGTGCAGATTCCCTGAGATAAGGTTCACGGTTATACTGTATGACATTAAGCCTAAGCCCAGGGCAGACGTAGGCATTCAGTTGAGCGGGAAGTGACTCCAAATATGCTTGAACAGAGGCAACAAACTCATCAAAAGCAAAAGGATGTTTCATGGGACGGTGATCTGCTTTCGCCAGGGCATCACTTGCATCCCCGACTTCCTCACTGATGCTACAAATGAACTTGCGTATTTTCTGGATCCTGTCACTTTTTGTAGACCAACACCATGTTTCCCCTGATGCGCAATCGGCCTCAAGTTTTGCCTCTTTATACCTCAGTGCATCCTCAATGTCAGCTAGCAAGGATGCCAGATATCGAGCTGTGTCATGACGCCTCCAACCGGAAGTGTAAGACAAAAGAGCTTTTAAAAAGGCGATCATGCTTTGAGCAAAGAGTTGAATCCAGATCACCAGTGCGTGATCTGCTTTTGATGAGTAACTTGGATCGTCCAGACCCCATGTTTCGATTCTGTCTAGCAGCCCACAGATGTTCTTAATACTATCCAAACAAGAATCGACCATCTCACTCTTGGAAAGCGGCATGCTTGTCTTTGATTGATTCCAGTTGTAAGTATTATTGATGCAAAAAGTATTTAGAAGAATTTCTACTGTTTGGATTCTGATATGTTGTGCAAGGATCATCCATAACCAAATTAAGCTGACTTTTTGGGCATGATTAATGAAATGGGAATACAATTATTTAGATTGTTGGAATGAGTAAAATTTGCAGCCTACGCCAGAATAGGATGATAATAATAATTATTCCACTAAGAGTGTGGTGTACATCAGTCTCAGCCGTGTGGTAGTAGAAGTTAATACTCCAATGAACATGCATAGCGGCATTGACTAAGATGCAAGTTCCTGCGTTACCAAATCACGAGGCTTTACGTGTCGGATTCATCAAGTTTAGATGAAATATATAATTGTCAACTGTCGCGCATGAATGCAAGTGATTCGCAGGTTTTTACTTTAAACAAACACCACTAGACGGGGAAGGCTTGTCCAAGTGGTAAAACCAGGAGGTGACCTTGGCAAGGTTTCAAAACTTTCAAATCTCATCTTCTACTATTTACATGGTTTTTTTCTTTTTTAATTAGAAATGAAATTGTGTTTTATAACCAAAAACAAAGAGAAAAAATCCATGCGTTGTGCGGGCAATTGCTAATGCAATTTGCACAGAACGAAAACATTCACAAAGTACTGTGTCTCCATCATTTTTTCTAATTTTTATTTTTTGGAGTTTCAATGAAAATGATAAGGTTTTTTTTTTGAGGAGTGCATAGATATAATATTACAGAGGATCAGTGGCAGAGAGAATTTTGTGTTTGGGGGTGGTGAAATGAAATCACCATACAGTAAAGCCTCCCTAAATTAATCATATATTAATTCTCTGTTAAATACTATTTTTCTTCAGTCCCAAATCGGGACCAATACAAAAAATGAATCGATTAATTTATAAGATAATAATTTTTAAAGAATTTTCCATATAAATGTAGGTCCTCACAATTTCATAAATTAATAAATAGCTAAAATGATAAATTAGATTTGAAAATTAACTTAGATTTTGATTTAAGTATTTTTGTTTGTGTTGCAGTTATTATGTTTTTGTTTTATTAGAAAATTTATAATGTTATGGTTAGTGCTGAAACGAATTTGTATTGATGTAATAAATATTAAAGTTTCGTATTTTCTTACTTATATTATAGGATTCAAAAAACTCTTTAAATTAATAAAATATTAGTTTATTGATAAATTAAAAACTATTATTATCGAGAAATTCTATAAATTACTAAATTTTTGGAGGTCCAAATGTGTTAATATATGGAGGTTTTATTGTAATAGGTTTTTTCAAAACTAAAGATATGTATTAAGTATGGAATGACTAAAATACCCTTTTATGAACTAAATGAGTATTTTTTTTAAAAAAATTATTTGGGTGAAATATTTTACTAAAAAAAGGAAGGGGAAAAAAAAAACTACTTAAACAAAAGGAGGAAGAAACCGACGGGAAAAGAAAAGGCATCAACTATCTTGTGATCGACGGAAGGATATTTTTCTCAGAAATTTCAAAGCTCCTTTTTCTCATTAAAAACAACGGTTTAAATTCGAGAGAATTTGCGGCTTGCGCGCCACGAAACGGAAAGCCCCTGTGACTGGAGTCTACACTTGTGTGTGCGAAGAATAACGGCGGCAGCAGATGAAGTCCAATTGTAGTGCGTGAGCTTTTTCTTTTTCTTTTTTTTTTGGTTAATTCTAGTTTCCGATTAATTATCGTCACCGCCATGGCGACGGTGAGGCGTCTTTCCGCCGCAGTCGCCACCTGCCGCTCCGCCGTCCGCTCCAAAGCCCTAGCTTCCTCTGCTTCCTCTCCTCTCCGGCCTTGCGAATCTCCTCGAATTCCCCCGCTTCCTCTCTTCAATCGTAAGTTTTGTTCCTTTTGTCTGGTTCTTTAGGTCAATTTCGCCTTTGATTGCTAGTTTGTTTGAGTTATTATTGGTTTGTTGAGTTGCTATTAGTGGACTGCGTTTTGATTTTTTTACGTTAGGCTGCTACTAGAATTGTTGTTGCCAGAAGTTAATTCCACTCTAATGTTTGTTAATTTTTCAATGAGAAAAGAATGGGTGACTATGGTTGGAAGATTTCGTTTCGTTTTAATGGATTAATTATGGTTTATTTCGATAAGATCAACCGCACCGATCCACAACTCTCTCTTTAGTGCATAGCCTGATTATGGATATCAATTTTTATAATTTTCGGGCCGCTGGATCATAGAGAATCGACTATCACTCTCTTTATCTTTTTGGGTTGGGTTTTGCAATCCAATTCATATAAGTTTCACTTTTGTTTTTGTTTCGGTTTTAGATCGCCAATGAATGGAAATTTTTAAATCGAGGTGTAATTAGAGAAAAAGTATCAGCATCAATTGTTTGATTGTCACGTGTAGGTCATATTCAGCATGGTGGAGTAAACAATACATCAGATGGGTTTTCATCAAGATCTCAAGTGTACATTCCCGCTATCTTGGCTGGATTGCTTGGATTCGGGTTCGTAGATGTGGCATTTGCAGATGCAGCAGAGGTGATTACTGCATTAAGTTAAAAGAACTCATCTTCAGTAATGTCATTTCGCCAGTAGTTACTCTTTCTCCCTAGGTGTTCTGTCATCTCTTTATTTGGTGGGGATTTATGGGTGTGCTTGTATGGTGGATTACATTGGTTCTGTTGGTTATTTATTGTGAGGGAACAATGTTCTTTTAAAATGGAGTGGCTTCGAACAATGGCATATTTTATGAGATGCTATATTCATCTATTAATTTGTTATGGCTTCACTGTTTTGCAGGATCTCCCCAAGACTCCGTCGCCTCCAGTTTCTTCCCCAACTCCAAGCTATAGTGATCTCGAGAAAACTGCGAAGGAATTAAGGAGTCGAATTGAAGAGCTGCTTAAGAACAAAGGAATGCAATATGGTTCTTATCCTCAATTTGTTGTAAGCATCAAGGGGGAAAAGGTGTGTAATACTATCACCTAGTTTGTGGGTAGATTAGTGTTTGAAGTCGCCTGTCGTAATTGATTATTGTGTTGTGTGGCATGATGGATGCTGCATTTTGGTGTCTTTAATTCTTTGAATCAAAGTTTTTATTTCTACAGAATAAAGTGTCCTTGCAATGATATTTTAACAACTTTATGGTTTCTCGACAGATCGCAGTTAGGTTCCAAGTTCCTCCTGCTTGTGAAATTCCATTGTTGATTGCAAACCTTGTCTCAAATCTTGGGGTCAAGGTTGATGACGGTGCTTCTGGAACAGCAATGTTGTTACGGGCTTGGGACAGGTTTATAAGAATTAGTATGCTTTTATTGCGTATTGATCATATAATGTGACTGATTAATCTTTCTTTCCATTTTTCTATGTTAAAAAGTAATCTTGGAATTTCATTGTCGATGTAAAAACTCTTCAATCCTCTCTATTGAGGTCATAATCCGCTACAATTACCCCATTTCAGTGGCGTGGCTTGGCAATTAACACTTAGCTATCCAAAAACTGAACCTGGTCAAAGTCATCCAGAAGCAAAAGATAGCTCGAAGGAGGATCTCTGTATTCTTATGTTCCGGCCTCTAGTTGGTTCTAATAAAGCTGTTAGTTCATTTCCCTACTTACTATATATTTCAAAGAATACCTTGAATCCATCCCATGTTGTTTTGTTGCACTTAAGTTACTCTTTGAGTTTGTCTTCCCTCCATCATTATAAAATCTGCTATATGCAGGAAATTGAGTTCATCAAGGTAGGAATTTTAACTCCTGACGAGCTTGATGCTTTGGCTTCTGTTCTGCAAGTAGCTGGACAACAGAAAACTTTGGAAGCAAGACCAAAAAGTGATGTCACACATGCTCCTAAAATCGACAGAACCATTGCCAGTTTAGAAGCTATGGGAGTGAGGATTTTTGGGCTTTCTAATTCTAATATTGATCCATCAATATGTAATATCACATGGGACAACATTGCTGGGTATGAGGAACAGAAACGGTATGTCAGTGAGCAGAATTTTTCCCACTGTTCCGCTTTTTAAACCCTTGTCATCCTGATATCTTGTAATCATATATAGATTCTGTGGACCCTTATTATGATAAAGAGCATTTAACTTGCTTTCTTAGACCAGAAGCAAGGTCAATTAACACATTGCAGCAAATAGATTATAGATTACATAGGGAAAAAAAAGTAGTAAAAGGCATTGATCGGCTAAAAGGAGGAATATCTGTGATAAGCAGACAAGGGCTTTTTTTCATAATTTATTTATTGTGCATGCTTTTGTGTCCTCTTAGCTTATACAAGTCTTAGCACTGTTTTGTGTTTTGAAGGGAAATTGAAGATACAATTTTGCTAGTGATCCAATGTCCTGAAGTGTATGATGATATTGCTCGTGGAACTCGCTCTAAATTTGAGAGCAATAGGCCTAGAGCCGTACTTTTTGAAGGCCCACCAGGTCTCTACTCTTACAAGAAATATTTCTAGAATTTCTTTTTTTTTTTTTTTTTTTTTTGGGCACTTTGGTTCATCTTGAATTAAGAGATTCAAAAAGCAGTTATGATTTTCCAGACCTCACTTTGGTATAACTGTTTCTGAATGTGGTTACTCATTTACTGTGTTCATGTTCAGGTACTGGGAAGACATCTTGTGCTCGTGTAATTGCTAATCAAGCGGTAGTCCCAGTTTCCATTTTCTGTGGCCTTTTTAGATAACTTTGCTTTGCTCTTTTAGTATATCATTGATGAGTTTTCTTCACCATTTCAATTTTCATTTTGTGGTTTGTTGAATGTGATATATAAGAATTTTCTCCTGCAAGCTGTCTATTGGTCCTTTTCCCCATTGATTTTGTAGCTATCTTTCATATGCACAGTTTTTATTATATTGAAAATTCTCTGAAAGAATTGTACTCTTCTACATGACCAGGGAGTTCCCTTGGTGCATGTGCCGCTTGAAGTGATCATGTCAAAATATTTTGGGGAAAGCGAGCGTCTACTTGGAAAGGTGTTTAACCTTGCCAATGAGCTGCCTAATGGGGCAATAATTTTCCTAGATGAGGTAATTTTGGTCAAAAGAATGTTAGGGCTATTTCAGTCATGCTTTTTTTTTGCGCAAGTTACATCTTTGGCTTTTGGTTTGTCTTTTGGTTCTTAGGTTGATTCTTTTGCAATTGCTCGTGATGGTGAGACACATGAAGCAACTCGTAGAGTTCTATCAGTTCTACTGCGTCAGGTGAACCCAGGATTCCTTGAATCCAGTGTCCATTTCAGTAGTTCCATGTGAATCGACTATCAAAACTAAAGCACGCGATTTAACTATTTTACTGATCTGAGTTTTGACTTTTATTCTTTTGCATGCACTTCATTAGATGTTTAGTAACTTAACAATGTTTTAGTTGGGGCTTTATCCCTTGTTATTCTTTTGAAAATCTTCCGATTTCATTTTTGGGTATCCTCAGAACTTATTAAACTACCCACTTGTTGAGAAAGCAGTAGCTGGTGGTGTCACTTGAATTTTACACTATTGGAGTTAGTTCTTTTTTTCATGATGTTTTTGTCTTTGGTTTTTTTAGATTGATGGATTTGAGCAGGATAAGAAAGTAGTCGTGGTTGCTGCAACAAATAGAAAAGAAGATCTTGACCCTGCTTTGATAAGGTATCTTTATACTTGTTTATCTCAGCAAAGGGACTTGAATATTCTGTCAAACTGATGACCTGGCCATTCTGTTGCAGTCGATTTGATTGTATGATATATTTTGGCCTACCGGATGAACCCACACGTTGTGAAATCGCCGCTCAGTATGCCAAGCACTTGACAAAATCTGAACTAGCTGAATTTGCTACTGTTACTGGAAAGTAAGTTCTTATACATTTTCATGATAATATAACACCTACTTTGACACCATTCGAACAAAGATTCTTTTATTATTGTATGATATATTGTGCAGAGAACTCCTAGGTAGAGAGTTGTGTTAGCAGCATTGTGTTTTGGTACAGTTGCACCCTAGACAAAATTGTATCATGTAGGGGCCTGCCATATAAAATTAGAAATTTCATCTCTACCTTTACATAGTTTCAGCATTGTGGATTGATATAAAGCATATAAGTTAAATCTTAGTTGTGGAGATTTTCTGGGGTTTATTGAGATAGTTTGACGCATCGACAGAAAAATTTGTTGTTATTTCAGGATGTTTGCTATTTAACTGTGTTGACTGCTCTTGTAATTCAGCATGTCAGGTCGTGATATTCGTGATGTATGTCAGCAGGCAGAGCGACGTTGGGCTTCAAAGGTAGGATAATTTCAGTGAACTCTAATCTGCATCAGCTCCATTATTCTTTATGGTTCTTGAAAAACCTATCTTTTTCCTCTGATATGATAGATTATACGAGGAAAAGCAAATCAAACTGAAGAGAAACCATCACTTCCACCCCTGAAGGAATACATTACAAGTGCAATCCATCGGCAACAAGCTCTATCTAGTATTGCACCCCAAAACCAACGCCCTAATTCTGTAAAAAAGAAGCCGCAATTTGATTTTATTTGAAGATGATGCTCAAAACAGTCAAGTTTGGTGCCAGTAGTTTATCTGTAGCCAATCAACTGAAGCTGCGTGAGGTAATCTATTAGTGTTTAGGAGCCTAAAACTGCAGGAGAAGTTGACTGAAGATATGCTTTTCTGATCTTTGGAGAAGAGATCATTGTTGTATAGATTAACTGTTGTAAATTAGGGAAGCAGTTTCGGTGGTTTTATTCGCTGCAGTCAGCATTATTACATTGACAAAAAAGAATTATTTAATTTTCCGTTCCAAGTAAAGAGGGACAAATGTTACTGGAAAAGTGGTGCAAATGATGCAAAACAAAAACAGACGTCAGCAATCTATTTGGAAATCTTGATATAGCCAGCATGAGTGGAGTTGGGGGACCTTAACCAAAGTACCCAAGTCAGGCACTAACAAACATTTGGAAGACTCAGGCCGATAGAAGAAGCCCACACACTTGCAGTCTTTACTGCACTGATCCTTGCATTGTGCTAGACCCACTGGCCCCATTCCTTCGTTATAAGTACTTGTGTAGGTGTTCTACTCCATCAACTTTATAGTATTTAACATTGGGCCCTCCTGCTTTGCATCTGACACTCGGTTGTCCATGGGCTATCCCTCTCCATCACCACGAAAGTTATCTCCCATGCACCCCAATCCACATTTTCGTAGTAAGTATATATCCTTGCGTTACCATCAGTGTCAACTCGAAGCATACTGTAAGTGCTGTTGTATTTCGGCCTTGCCAAAATGATATTGAAGGTAAGCTCTAAGGCATAGTCTTTCCCATATTCTGGCTCATAGGTAAAACTTACATCGTCCAGAAAATTGAACAACAGCCTAGTGATTATGTTACTATCTTTCCTGATAATAGACCATGGTTCAATTCTCACTAGGAGTTATAAGGGGGGTTTCATTGTATTTCTCTTTATTACTTTTCATAACTATCAAAATATATTATATGATCTTTAAGAAAAATAATAATTTATTTTCAAAGTCTATTTTTCATGTGCAACACATGTTATTTGGATTGAGGGATAATTTTGTCATTTTAATTTTTTAAATTTTAATTTCTTTTTTTATTCGTCTTTTTTTTAGATTCTTTTTCTTATATTTCTTGACTTGTATATATTGGTACAAGAATAATTATTAACTTTTAATAATTAATTTACCGTTTTATTTCATAGATTTTAAAAACTTTAACATAAAGAAAATGAGAAAGAAAAACTTAAGTTGAAATAAACATGAAAATTAATAGTTTATCATTCTAAAAAAAAAAGCAAAAAAAAAACCTTAAAAAAACTGTAAAGACAAGTCTTTTCTCCTTAACTTCCTCTATTTCATAGGTAAGTTATGAAACATAAATTTTACTTGATCTAGCATAAAATGATTAATTTGTTCTTTGTAATAAAAATAATACAAGACATGTAGAATAATTTAGTAATTATTTTGCTAAAAAATACACATGTTTATCTTTTTTATGAAATTCAATAATTGCTTATGTAGTTTAGTAACCGCCAATTGGCGAAAAATAAAATTGATTAAAAAAGAATAAAAATAGTGTTAACCAAATTTATAGAAATGCATCTTTGTGGACTAATTAAATTAGCACCTTTTCATGTTTCAATGATTGTCTAATTTTTATATTATTTTTATTACAACGAACTAAATAATTATTGATTTTTCTTCCTCATTTTCTTTGTGTTAATTTTTTTGTAATCTATGAAATAAAAAGGTAAATTAATTATTGAAATTTAATAATTATACTAGTATCAATATATACAAGTCATGAAATATAAGAAATATAATCTTAAAAAATAACGAATAAAAAAATAAGATTAAAATTTTTTAAAAATTTAAAATGATAAAATTACCCCTCAACCCAAATCACATGTGTTGCACATGAAAAATAGATTTTGAAAACAAATAATTATTTTTTTAAAGATCATATAGTATATTTTGATGGTTGTGAAAAGTAAAAAAGGAAATAAAATTAAATAGAGAAATGAATAAAAAGGGACTATTTTGTTATTTTTATATTTTTAAGGTTATTTTTATAATTTTTTGAAATTATCGTGGTATTTTTGGTTAAAAACTAATAAAAATTCGTTAAGTTTAATGAAAATTGGACCAATTGGATAGAATTGACAAAAATTTCAAACAGTAAAGACAAAATTGGCTAACCGAAAATCAATAGGGTAAAATTGATGATGAGCCCAAAGATTGGGATATGAACGCTAATTTTTCCCTAACATCGTCATACGGTAGTCTTTAATAAACCTAAGGGGGCAATTTATCCATTATACCCGGAAGCACCATGCTCCCCCTCCTATTTTTTGCACTACTAGTCCTTATTGTACTTTTTTCTCAATCTTCCAATAATTTGCAAGTTTAGTCTCTATCATTTTTTTTTTCTCTCTTCCCAAAAAACATCTCTAATATTCAAACGAGCATATCTCTCAATCCGTGAAGAATTAGATAACGTGTTTACACATGAATTTTATTATATTCATCGAGATCTATCCAACAAAATCCATATGGAATATTTTTTCGAGCTTAAAAATGATTTAATTCTGATTGGCAGAAATATGGTGGATATCTAGTTTAAGAAAATGGATAACTAACTTATTTTAAATTGTTTATCCATTATATTGATGCTGATTATCCAACCAATTTGAACTGGTTATCTAACTTGTTTGTACTGGATATTCATCCATTTGGTTTGTATTACTATCCAACTTGTTTTGTAGTTCTAATCCAATGGGTTTGTATGCAAATACAACTTGTTTGTACTGGATATTTGTACAACTTGTTTATATTGGATATCCATTTGGTTTGTATGTCTATCCAACTTATGTGTACTAGTTATCCAACGGATTTACATGCCTATCCAAATTGTGTGTACTGGTTATCCAATCATTTTTTTTTGTTTGAAAAAAATCATTGTCCATTTCGTTAATACTGGTTATCCATTTTATTTATGCCACTTATCAAATTATTTTTTTCTTTGAAACACGTTTATCCAATGTGTTCGTAGTGATTATCCAATCGCTTTGTATTGGTTATCCAGTTGTTTTTACTGTTTGTCCAAATAAGTTCGTATTGCTTGCTCAACCATTTTTTTCTTCTATCAAGAAAATGCTTCTCCAATCCAATGTATTCGTACTGATTATCTAATCCCGTGCTATTGTTTCTCTAATTATTTCTTTTTATGAAAAAATACTTGTCCGATGTGTTTGTACTTGTTATCCAACTAATTGGTACTGCTTATCCAACCTAGTTTTTTCTTAAAATGGTTATCCATTGTATTCATACTGATTATCCGACCAGTTTGAATTGATTATCCATTTCGTTTGTATTGGTTATCCAATATTTTTTTAAAAAAAAAAATTGTTGCCCAGTGTTAATATTGTTTATCCACTTAATTAGTATTGCTTATCCAACCTGGTTTTTCTTTTTATTACTATTTTTTTAAAATAAAATGGTTGTCCAACGCGTTCATATTGATTATCCAACTGTTTGGTATATATTATCCAACCATTTTTTTCTCTACTCTTTGCAAAAATCTTTGTCTTATTTTTTGTACTGACTATCCAACCGTTTTGTATTGGTTATCCAATCGTTTTCACTGATTATCCAAACATAACTTTCTTTTTTTTTTTCTTCTTTTGATAAAATATCCGTACCATATGTTCATACTGATTATCCATTCGACTTCTTGGTCATGGTTATTCAACTTATTTTTTTTTTCTTGCTTTCTTATAAAAATGATTGTCCGATTTTTTAGTACTGATTATCCAACCAGTTTATACTGCTTATCCAAATGGTTTCTAATGCTTACTCAATCATTTTTTTCTTTTCTTTTTTTTTTTTTGAAGAGGAGCGAATGTTAAAAATATGATTGGATAACAAGTACAAATAGAATGAATAATCAGTCTAAACCGGTTGTGTAATCAATATGAACACAATTAAAATAATTTAACCACAAGTACATGTATAATAGTCGCTAGATCGCAATCAATATAGTTAGTTTATGAATCGAACATTTGGAACTTAGCAACAAAATAAAACAATTTAACTCAACAAAATGAGAGGCCAGAGGGGCCATTGTTAATAATAGTAATACAGATACAACAAAGTGGACGATAATCAATATTCCTCCAACTCAACTCTGCAGCAACTGTTACCGACATTAAAAGGATGATGAATAAGGTAATTGGAGTACAGGGAAGCTTTGTTCGTTGCGGAAGAAATTTTCAGGATCAACCCGAGATTTGACATGAACAAGCCTACCAAAATTAACACCAAAATAAGGACCACCCCAAGTCGATCTAGCTTCTTCAACCGTGGTTGTACCATCTGGGCTGTTGATACCTAAATCATGATCACGATAATCAGCATAAGCAGGTCTTGGATTGTTCGGAACATATCGTCCAAAATCACTGTGAAAACCTCTTAGCCAGTTGATGCGCTACTCGATTTCTTCGGGGCTGTTATTTTTGTCCCAATGAACCATCTCAAAAGCAAGGAACAGATATCCTCTGTGTGGGAATGGAATTTCTGATTCAGGGATTTTGTCCATGATTCCTCCTCCCAGAAATGTCCATTCCAATTGACCGGCTCCGCCCGGAGCTTCCAAAAGCTTGTTCATTATTTCTTGAACCCCTGTTTCCGGAACAGAGTCCTTGACAAAATCAGATTTAGCTGTGAAACAAGGTTTGGATGAAGGGATTCTACTCGTCAAAAATCGTGCATAATCATTGATTGGGTAGCTGCTGTAAAAAGGCAGGTATTGAATCCATAACATTTCAAAAATGTCATCTTTTGTCACATTTAGTTCAGGAAAATCCCGATCCATTATTGACAAAAGCTCTTTGACTCCTCCTTCACCGCGTAATGTACAGATGAACGAAGCTTGTACAGTTGGTTTCTTATTATTGGTTTGATCTGAAATAACAGAGCTGAATTGGATCGAAAAGGAAAGGTCTAATGGCATAGTGGTGGAAATCTGCTGAGATTTATGAACAAGCTGAACTGCATTCTCTTCAAGTGTTCTGCTCACACGAAAAGAAGCAACCTTGTTCGAAACATCAACTAACTTCAATTGGTACGCAAGAATTACTCCAAAATTTGAACCAATTCCACCTCGTGTAGCCCAAAACAGATCTTCCCCCATGGATTTCCGGTCATGACTGTCTCCGTTCGCGTTGACGACGATAGCATCAATGACTTGGTCGGCAGCCATGCCGTATTGCCTCGTCAATCCGCCGTAGCCTCCGCCGCTGATATGGCCGCCAACACCAACGGTTGGCCAATTCCCCATTGCCGCGCTGAGGTTACTGTTCTCCTTTTGAACCGCATAGAATATTTCACCAAGTGTTGCACCAGCTCCGAACCAAATTGTTTTGTTCTTTTCATCAATTTTGGAAATGGAACGGAATTTGTTGATGTCAAGAATGAAAAACGGGGCGACATTTGAGGTGTAAGAACTGCCTTCAATGTCATGGCCACCACTTCGGACTCTCATCTGTAATCCTGAGTTGTTCTTGTTACTACATTTGATCACTGTTTGTACTTGTGATTCCTTAAAAGGGACAACAATCAAACTGGGCTTTGGAGTGTTTTCGGTGTCTATAAAGCGCGCGTTTTGTATGTAGAAATTTAGGACTGATTGGAAATCAGGGTGTTTTGGGGTATAGACAAGTTGGTTCAGATAATTGGAAATATCAGGGAACTATTCAGGCAACGGAGAAAATTATCTGGTTCATCAAGATGATGAGAAAATTGAGCTGCTGATGATGCAAATGCAAAAACAGCCAAGGAAACAGCGAGATGAAAACCAATGTTGATAATAATGTCCTGAAGCTTCATAATCATCACCGTCATCATTTTTTTCTTTTTCTGTTGTGATTTGTGCGTTTGAAAGAGGAAATCAGGAAATGTTTCAGAAGTTTCAAGTCGAGCAAGTGCTATTTATAGATCGGTTCCTTTCTAAAAAACAACAAAAATGCTCAAAAGATTATGTGTATTCAACCATGGTCCACATAAACTGCTCCATTTTAGAAATTTGTCTTTAGGTTAATTGCTTGTCCCGATTCGACTTCTAAAATCAGTATAGAATTCAGATTTCAGAATGATCGAGGAAGAAAGGGAAATATTGTTGAAGGGACTGAAATTATTAACAAAAGTAATTTGAACTTCTATTTCAAAATCAATTGGAAATGAATAAAATGATGCAAGAATCAGGTCTCAGATCCTTCACACGGACGATGCATAGATTTTTTGTTCCAATAATATAAGTAGGGTTAAATAAGCACTCCCAAGTCCCAATTCACGTAGGGCAAAAGAGGCTGCAAAAAATGGCATTTTGGTCACTTCTTGAGACTTCTGACTAAGGAGTATTAGTATGGCTCCGTGCTTTTGTGCCAAGTTTCTAAAAGTGAAAATTCAAATTGGACAATAACTTTGGGATGGAGGGAGTAGAAGTTTTTTCATATAAAAAAAAAACTATTGATTGCTTATAGAACACTTCCACCGACGACCAGGTACAAAGGAAATCAGGTCTCCTTACTGCAAAGATTCATAGAAGTATCCTCATATCTCAAACAGCACAAAGATTCATGAGAAAAATGATGGTGAACGCTTTCAAATGTTATTTTAACCAGCTGATTGTTAGATTCGTTTAATAGAATCTTGGAATGCATTTGTTTTTTTAGTTGAATTATGAAAATCAACAACCAATAAGAAAATTTAGTACTTCTCGTATCATTATTATAAGATGTTTCGATTTGTCATAAATTTCATTTAATATGTTCTTCTAATTGAAAATAAACTTTAAGTTGATTTTCAGATTTATTATATTCTTCTAAACATTATAAAATATTTTTAAAATTTTATTTTTAATTTGAATAACATACTAAATAAAACTTATGATCGGTATGTTACCATTGTCAAATCATACGTGAAAAGTCAAAACTTTAATTTACTACTGTATAAATGCACGTTATATGCAGATTCGTTGACATTTTTGTCTTTGTTTTTTCATTACAAACAAATACGTGGCCGATTTAATTTACTATCAAGTACAATTAAACATTTATAAATTAATACTTTTAGTACTCCCAAAAATTATTAATTTATCAAATTTATTAATTTATCGATAATTAATAATTATTACTTTATCGACAAACTAATAATATTAATTTAAAAAAATCTCAAAAAATCTTATTAATCTTTTAAGCTTAGTCGTATAAGATTTATATTCTTTTATTCCCTTATATCCCCTACATATTAGAATTTAGACTCCATCATCTTAAAATTTTCACCTACCAAATTTTCGTAACATGTCTTTATTAAAAGAAATTTGAACTTTTTGATAGGAAATCTTTTAAACTCTCATCAATGGCTGGATACATCATGCAAAAAATTCATAATATCTACAATTTCTTTAGATATAAATTTCAAGAAAAAGCAAACATTGTTATATTCATATTTTACTAGCTCCTTTTTTTTTTATTTCTAGTCATTATTAATTTATGATATTGACGGGACCTATATTTACATAGGAGTTTTTTGAAAAATTATTATCGTATTATTTTATCGATTGTCTTTGTTTTTTGTACTGTCCTGACTTGAGACCATAAAAATTATTAATTTATCAATTATTAATTTATCGATGTTCTCCGGTATAATATTTTTTTTATGGCAATGTTGGTTGGTTATTAGTTATCATTTATTTTTTTACCAATTTAGAGTTACAAAACGTTTCACTTTTGTTGAAATTGTTTGTGTCGATATTTTCGTCAATTTTGAAAAGATGACGAACAAATCGATGAAGGCCAGAATCCTGTAGTATATATTTTGCAATTTGTTTGTTGCATTTTTGTGGCTATTAATAATTATTATAGATTGTTATTATAAATTTTAAAGTTACAAACTTTGTTGAAATTATTTGTTTTGAATCCTTTGTCCACTCGAAAAAGGCCAACGAGGTAGAAAGTCCAACTATAAATCTGATATCAATAATTCTCTCTTCTCCCTCCTCTTCATTTTCTGTTGCCTAATTTTTTTTCCCATCTTCCCTCCTGTGGGAGGATGGAGAGATAATTTGACTCTTCTTTTAGATTTTTTAATTTGAATACATTTAGTCCATCAGTAGATCTGGGTGTTAGTAGTTTGTCAACATATTTGATTTTATTGATCGTAATTAAGTTCTTTTGTTGTTGTGTGTAATCTTTAGTTTGTGGTTTTATTCATGATTGTACTGTTATGGCTCATAGTCATAGTTTATATTCAAGTATTTGCAATCAAAGTAGATCTATATTTTAGATATGCTTTTTGGGGTTTTCATTTGATGACAAGTGAAGTATTCGGGTTCAGAGATTTTCTTTGGTACGTGATGCTTCCATCAAATATTTGCGGGTGTTGTGGAAGAGTTTGTGTTTTAGTCGTCCGCAGTAAAGATGATCGATTGATTCTTAGTTATAGAATTCCAATCGATTGTTGTAATATATTAGGGATTGTAATTCTTTGTCAATCGTGGTTGGACGTTTTCCAACAAAGTTAATGAAATTTTTTTTTATGTCAAAAAAAAAAAAGAAAGTCCAACTTTCATAAAATTAATTTTAAGAAAATTGTGCATAATATGTATATCACTAGGTTACATACCGTGCTTTGCACGGAAATTAATAAGTTTATATTTTTTTAATAATTTTAAAAATATAAAAGAAAAATTCAATAGCTCATACTATCATATTTTTCTAAAATGAAACTATACTCTATAATTGAATACCCCATAAATAAAGACACAAGTGCAGTAAGATGGTGTAGTTTATTATTAACTGAAAATGTTGAGATTGTGTTTTGAAAATAGAAGTTTAAGTAATTCAAAGATGATAGAAATACCAAATAAATCGATAAACTACGTACAAAGATTGCATATTCATTATCTTGTAAAGCAGTATCTTTTTGGACATTCTCTTGTTGTTTTTGTACAGTTATAAAATTTTCTTGATAAAAAGAATTAATTTGTAACATTAGAGTCATTACAATTGATTATGAAGAGAATATTTTTTTTTCCCGTAATGTTAGCTCGTACAATTTTAGTTCTTTTCTATACAATAAATATCGTCTTTTTTTTTTGCATAAAAATGTCACACCAAAATTTTCTCTTCCTATATTGTACGAGTGTCACGGGGTTTAGATTTTGCAATAACATAATAAATAAAAATTTAAGAATTTGTTTAGGCCAAAAAACGACTTTTAACTAAGGATATGGATATTACAATTTGTGAGATTTAAAATTTTTACTAAGGGTACCAGAAAGTCAGACTTCAAATAGATAGTAAAATGGTGGTTCAATTAATACAAAAAGGCAAGAAATTTCCTTGGAGACATCACGGTTCTTTGAATCAGATTCAGAGTATCTTGCATAGAACTGGGTTCAAAATGCAGCATGTTTTTCGCGAAATAAATGCATTGGCCAATGGATTGTCAAAAAGAGCATCACAAGGACAATCTATTGAATATGATACTCCAATCAGCCTTCCTAACTCCTTGAGAGGTATTCTATATCTAGATCAAAGGTTTTTTCCTTATCTCCGCATTAGATAGTTGAGTAGAATAGAAAGCTGTCGTGGAAGTTTTTCGAAAATCTTTGTGAGACAGTTTTTTGTTTAATAGCTAAACTCAAAATCCTACTGCGGGATTCTTGTATGATCTTTGTAAAGCGGCCTCTTAGAATAGTTTTCTATCTCAGTTAGTAACATTGAACTATCATGAGATTATTAGAGTAATCTTTATGGGACAGTTCTTAGCTGTAAGCTTGAAATGGAACCGTCAGGAGATTTTAGAAATCTTTGTAGACAGTTCTTCTCTTGGGTAAGTATTAACCATTGCCTATGTAAATTTTTATTTATTATCAATAAAATCGGGAGAATGCCCGTCAGGTACCGCCCCGGTTCTTCTAAAAAAATAAATAAAAAAATTATGTGTACTTTCGAGATTAAGGGGTAAAATTTCATACATTCAAAAATATAATTTATTTTTTTTTCAACCAAAAAGGTAGATTTCATGCAAGGTAATGGATATTATATCTATAGCATTAATATGAATTATTACATGCATTTAGTTTTAAGGGATAAAATTAGTATGTGTATTGAGAAGAAGTTGAATATTAATTTAGTGAAATTAGGAAGGATTAATGCTATAATTTCATTAGCTTAAGGGGACTTCTCTTTTTTTTTTCACCAAAAATGGTATTATGTTTTTGGTGGAAAAATAATGCATAAGAGTGCGACACATTAGCAAGAATCCTCACTTGAACAGTTATTTTAATAGGATACTAGATGCTTGGTCCGGCCAAAAGGCCGGGCGATCCCCTTTAGTTATTTAGTTTTTATGATATTTGGTGGTACCGCTTTAAGGTTTTTTTTTTTTTTTTTTGAATATAACGTGATATGCATTGAGGTATAGATAGATATATATGCCGTGCTGAAAATTTAAATCCCTTCTTTTAAAATTAATCGTTGATTATTATTGATCTCTGATTTTATAATGATAGAGAGATTGATTCCTTTTAAACTGTGAAAAGAATCTAGAATGTCAATCTGGAGGGATTATCATCCGGATTCATTAATATTTTATCGAGGGTAACTTTTTTTTTGCACCTTTTTTGGAGGGATTTGAAACAATGACATAAAGTATATACGCAGGCGTGATTATGCAGGATAATGGAAGGGAACTAATAAAGTGATTTAAAATAAGGACTGATTATATAGAATAATTTTTGTTATAAATCGTAAATGTAAATTCCTACAATTTGGGAAGTGATAGTAAAGTGATTCAATGTGGACTGATTATATGGAATGATTTTTTTGAACGTAAATCTCTTAAACTGGGGACTGGTTATCGTGTGTAATTATAACTCTTTATGTTTTTTTTTTCCTTATCGTGGGGGTTTTTTTTTGTTCTTTTTTTGCTGATTTTTATGCTGAAACTTTATGTAGCCACGTGTCATATGCGTAGTGTAGCTAGAATGTTTAGGCGGGAAAAAAAACTTTATGTAGCTGCCATGTATCCTATGTGTATATTATTTTCATGAAGTGTAAGGGGATATTGATTGATATGGAGAAGTAGTATTGTTTCATAAACAATTATCAATGGAATACTAACACTCCACTGCGCGCAGAATGTCTACCCCTAACTTAAGCAGCTTAGGGAAAAAGACAAAGATTCCATACTTGAAAGGAAGACTTAAGCTATCAGTCCAGTGGACATGCAAGCCCAAACAGAGTCAACTAATTTGCAAGAAATTTCCTAACTTGGGCCTTTATTAAATCATTAAAAACATCTATATTTGAGATCTCAAGAGTCAATGAATTCATAGTGCATAAGCGAGAACCCAAAGAGAAATTATTGAAACAGTACAACATACGTCAATATGTGATAACCAAAAGGGCAAAATTATGATGGGTTTTACCTCTTTCTTGAATAAAGTATTGGAAAATCTTAATTTCACAAGATAAAGCCAGCTCAGGTAAGAGAATTGGACCGAGCTCCATAAAATTAATCAATGTTTCTCGGCCCCATGTCCGGAAGACCCGATGTTTGATTGTTTTTGTCTCTAATATGGATTAAATTATGATGGGTCAAGAAAACAAATGAATTCCAGATATCAATAGACTCTGAAGTTTGAACAAAGGAATAATTCGTAAGATGAAACTTTTAACCGCATACAATGAATATTAGTACTGTTTTTTAAAAAATTGTTGATGAGCATTAAATTTAATTTAAAGCCATCTTAAAAGATCAATTTTGGTTAAATTTGTTATTCTTCTTACAATCTTGTTTTAAGTAAAGGACAAAATTTTGATATATCATTACTTATATATCCTTAGAAATTTTAATATCACAACGTGTGAGCCTTGGAATTTACTAAAACATGGAGTGGGAGCAATTAATCAAGAAATTGAGATTGTTACAATAACAATTAACCAAATACTAACCCTTTTTTTTAATAAAAGTCAATCAAAACGGTGTATGAGGTCATATTCCCAATTTGTTGTGTTTTTAGGACTAATTTCATTCTTAACATTTATAACATGCCCAACAAGGACACTCACATTTGCAGAAGAGACATCTACAAAATTTACTTCTAGGCAAAGAGATATTTGATGTAGATAAATTTCTAACAATTTTCGACATGGCTAGATTATCAGTGACGGTGGTACTGATAGCTCGATGTTGGTCAGAATAGAGCTTCTGACTTCTCTGCACGTTAAATGTCTCAAAATCCATTGCTGATGTTGTTGAATCACAATTGGCGCAAAGAACCAAACCCAAAAGCAGGAAGAGTGATATAGGTTGTGTGGTTTTTTCCATTTCAGAAAATTTGTTGGATTTGCAATTTAAGAGGTCCTTCCACAAATATATAGACTAGAAGAAATTAATTTCAAGTACAAAATAGGAATTTTTACTTTTAAATTTTTGGCTAATATTATAATTGTGCCACACGTTTCCAAAATTACCAAAATCTTGTTGACTGGATGCGTTGTATGACTGAGACGTTTCGTGCCATGTATAAAAAGCGCATAATAAACTGTGGAAAAAAAGTCTTTAAAAGACGCATTTTCACAGTTTTTGCTAATTACACGATAAAAAAATTTAATTAAATCATTGTTTTCTTTCCTTTCTATGATGATTAAACTATATCAATTCAAAATAAACAATAGTAATTTGAATATTGATGATACAACTACACAGCAAAAGAAAAATAATATCATGAGCTGAAACTTTTAACCATAAGTACAATGAATGTTAGTACTATTTTAAACCCCAAAAAAAAATTATTGGTGAACATGAAAACTATTTTAAAATTTTATGGGTACTAAAATAGTTGACGAGAAGTTTGTAGTGACTAGGTCGAGTTACCCCCAAACTTTTGGGACCAAAACTTGGACTAAAATCATTAACATCATTTTCAAAGATTAATTTTGGTAAGATTTTTTTATTATTCTTACAATCTTATTTTAAGAATTGGACACAAAATTGATTTTATCTATCATTACTGATATACATTTGCTTACAAATTGAAATTTCACTACGCTGGAGCCTTGGAGATTTTACTAAACTATGGAGTGTGAGAAATTAATCAAAAAATCGGCACTGTTACAATAACAATCAACCAAATGTTAACTTTTTTAAAAATCAAAACGGCATATGATGGTCATATTGCAATTTTGTTGTGTTTATACGACTGAATTCTATTCTTACAATTGCCTTCAAAAGAGCAGAGTATAAATATATGAGAATTGCGATGAGTCTCAAAGCGAAACTGGCTGGAATCTACAATAGACTCAATGCTTGTGAAGAAAGGAACAATATGCTGAGTAACAATTCAAACACACAATAAAATAATTAGTTATCTCTTTCACAAATTTTCTTTAGAGACATCATGGATGCTTACAAAGAATTCAGTAGATGCTAAATCTCTCAAAATCAAAGATTAATATTTACAATAATCGAGAGATAAATAGTGTGGCGGATGAGCTAGCTAGACAAGCTTCAACTGGAGTTCCAATACAATATAACTCACACATACCTCTCCCAGCTTCATTGCGAGGGAAATTGTACTTAGATAAATATTTTTTTCTCTGTTTGAGAATTAGATAGTTTTTTTTTATACATATACATATATATATATATATAATAGACAAAACTGTCATGAAATTTTGGAAAATCTTTATAAGACGGTTTTTAGCTGTAGACTTAAAATTACAAAAAACGGTCAGGGGATCATAAGGAATCTTTGTAAGATAGTTTCTTAGTTTAAAAGTTAGGAACCGTCATGGAGTTTTTTAGAAAAACTTTTGTGAGACAGTTTTCTTTTCAATTGCCTAAGTTTTAAGCACTGCATTTTGTATTTTTTTCTTTTGATATTAATAAAATCGATATCCTCCTTCCAGGTATTGCCCTGAATTTCCCTTAAAAAAAGAATAATAATTCCATTCTTAACAATTACATGCCAAACAAGCACAATCACACGCGCGGAAGAAACATTTAGAAAATAGACTTCGAATAAAGATATTTTGATGTTGATAGATTTCTAGCAATTTTCGATGTGGCTGGATCATCAATGACGGTATTGTTGAGTGTTTTATGATGGTGGTCAAAGTAGAGTTTTCGTGTTTATTCAAAGGTTGCCCAAAGAACCAAAACCAAGAGCAAGGAGAGAGACATAAGTTGGGTTGTTTTTGCCACTTCAGAAGCTTTGTAGGATTTACAATTTAAGAAGTTTTCCCACAAATATATAAATTTATAAAAATTAGTTTCAAATATAGAATACAAATTTGGCCTTTTAAATCTTTATCTGCTATTGTAACGATGCCAAAAATTACCAAGATTGTCAAAATCTTGCTGTTGCGTGAGTTGAAACATGACTGATATGCTTCATGTCACGTATAAAAAGCGTGTGGTAAACTATGTAAATCTTGTCTTCTAGAAAAAAAAACCCCCCCTTTGTATACCTTTTGGTGATTTACTTGATCAAATTAACCAAATTATTTTTTTTTCTTCTTTATGATGATTGAACTAAATCAATTCAAAATAAACAATAGTAATTTGAATATGATACAACTACGCGGGAAAAAAAATATTGTTGTGAGATGAAACTTTTAACCATAAATACTATGAAGGATAGTACTATTTTAAAAAAAACAAACAAATTGATGAAACATGTTTTTTTTTTATCTTAACATCATTTTCAAAGATTAATTTTGGAAAAAGGTTTTACTCTTCTTATAATCTTGTTTTAAGTGTAGACACAAAGTTGATTATATTTATCATTACTTGTATATGTTTGCTTACAAATTGTAATTTCACTATCTTGGAGATTTTACTAAAATATGGAGCGGGAGAAATTAATTAAGAAATCGGCATTGTTACAATAACAATCAACCAAATACTAATTTATTAAAATAAAAGTTAATCAAAATGGCATATGACGGTCATTTCCCAATTTGTTGTGTTTTTAGGACTACAATTTTGTTCTTAACATTTACATGGCAAACAAGGACAATCACATACACAGAAGAAACATTTACAAAATAGACTTCCAGATAAAGATATGTTTGATGTAGATAGATTTCCAACAATTTTTGATGTGTGGATCATTAGTGACAGTGGTGTTGAGTATTGTGTGTTGGTGGTCAAAACAGAGTTTCAAACTTCTTTGTACAATAAATGTCCCAAAATCCGTTGTTGATATTGTTGATTCAAAATTGGCCCAAAGAACCAAAACCAAGAGAAGGGACAGTAAACTAAGTTGGGTGGTTTTTTTGGCATCTCAAAGTCTTTGTAGGATTTGCAATTTAAGAGTTCCCCAAGAGATATATAAACTTGTAAAATTAATTTCAAGTATAGAATATGAATGGTGCAAAAATTTACAAAGATTGTGAAAATCTTAATGACTTCATGAGTTATATTATGAATGACACGTTTAAAAAGCGCGTGACAAACTATGGAAAGCGTGTTTTCTCTAAAGGACCCCTTTATATGCCTTTGTATCCTTTTTAGTAATTTACATGATCAAGTTAGTTAAATCATAATTTTCATTTTTCTTGTTTTTTTTGGAAGTTGGTTGAACTAAATCAATTAAAAAAAAAATGGTAGCTTGAATCTTGATTATACAACTGTGTGGGAAAAAACAATAATATCAAGAGATAAAACTTTCAACGACAAATACAATGAATATTAGTACTATTTTAAAAAAAAATATTGATGAAACATGAAAATTTAACTTATCATGATTGTAAGAGATTAATTTGGTAAAATTTATTATTCTTCTTACAATAAGTATAGGTCACAAAATTGATTATATCTATTATCTAATGTTGCTTATATATACTTACTTATGAATTCTAATTTCACTACGCTAGAGCATTGGAGACTTTACTAAAATATGGAGCGGGGAAATTAATCAAGAAATTGGTATTATTACAATAAAAATTGAACCAAGTACTAACTTTTTCAAACAAATTGATGAAACATGTTTTTATAACTTAACATCATTTTCAAAGCTTAATTTTGGAAAAAAAAAAAAGAAAATTTTATTCTTCTTACAATCTTGTTTTAAGTGTAGACACAAAATCGATTATATCTATCATTACTTGTACACGTTTGCTTACAAATTGTAACTTCACTATAGTGGAGCCTTGGAGATTTTATTTAAATATGGAGCGGGATAAATTAATTAAGAAATCGGCATGGTTGCAATAACAATCAACCAAATACTAACTTTTTAAAATAAAAGTGAATCAAAATGGCATGTGACGGTCATTTACCAATTTGTTGTGTTTTTAGGACTATAATTCTGTTCTTAACATTTACATAGCAAACAAGGACAATCACATACACAGAAAAAACATTTACAAAATAGACTTCCAGATAATGATATGTTTGGTGTAGATAGATTTCCAACAATTTTTGATGTGGTTGGATCATTAGTGACGGTGGTGTTGAGTGTTGTGTGTTGCTGGTCAAAACAGAGTTTCCGACTTCTTTGCACAGTAAATGTCTCATAATCTGTTATTGATATTGTTGATTCAAAATTGGCCAAAAAAAACTAAAACCAAGAGAAGAGACAGAAAATTAAGTTGGGTGGTTTTTGCCACCTCAGAGTCTTTGTAGGATTTGCAATTTAAAAGTTCCACAAAGATATATAAACTTGTAAAAATTAATTTCAGGTATAGAATATGAATGGTGCCAAAATTTACAAAGATTGTGAAAATCTTAATGACTGCATGAGTTATATGGCTGACACGTTTCATGTCATGGAAAAAATGCATAATAAACTATGGAAAGTGTGTCTTCTCTAAAA
Source organism: Oldenlandia corymbosa var. corymbosa (assembly GCA_949775105.1). NCBI lineage: Eukaryota > Viridiplantae > Streptophyta > Magnoliopsida > Gentianales > Rubiaceae > Oldenlandia > Oldenlandia corymbosa. The sequence continues at coordinate 316,768 of CATKSE010000001.1, read as the reverse complement.
GATACATTTGTATGCCTTTTGCTAATTTATATGATCAAATTTATTAAATCATAATTTTTATTCTTTTTCTTTTTATGATAATTTAACAAAATCAACTCAAAATAAATAATAGTACTTTGAATATTGATGATATAACTATGTGGGGAGAAAAGAATAATATCCTGAGATGAGACTTTTCACCATAAATACAATGAATATTAGTACCTTTTTTATATAAAAAAAAAAATTAAAGATGAACATGAAAATTTTAACTTAACATTGTTTTAAGAGATGAATTTGGTAAAGTTTGTAATTCTTCTTATGAATTGTATAGGACACCAAATTGGTAAACCTGTTTTAAGTATAGGACACCAAATTGATTATCTCTATCATTACTTATATATCTTTACTTATGAATTGTAATTTCACTATGTAGGATATTTACTAAAATATGGAACTGGAAAAATTAATCAAGAAATTGGAATTTTTACAATAACAATTAACCAAATATTGACTTTTTTTTCTCTTTCAATAAAAGTTAATCAAAATAGTATATGATAGTCATAATTTTATTATGATTTTAGACTATTATCTTCTCCAGAACATCCACATATCTGACAACAATGACATGAGCACAACATAAATTTACAAAATGTACATTTGTCCGGATCATGAATGACAGTGGTGTTGAGTGTGGTACGATGGTAGTCAAAACCGAGCTTCCGACTTCCCTGCACAGTAATTGTCCCCGAACTAGCTGTTGATATTGTTGATTCAAAATTTGCCCAAAGAACCAAAATCATGAGCAAGGAGATTGACATAAGCTGGGTGGTTTTTGCCATTGTAGAAGCTTTGTAGGATTTGCAGTTTTAGAAGTTCTCCCACAAATATATAGACAAGTAAACATTAATTTCAAGTATAGAATATTAATTGTGGCTTTTAAATCTTTGACTAATATTGTAACGGTGCAAAAAGTTACCAAGATTGCCAAAATCTGCATGAGTGATAATGTAACTCATATTTTTCATGTCACTTATGAAAATCGAGTAATAAATCGTGAAAAGCATGTCTTCTAGGAAAGACTCCTTTGTACACCTTTTGCTGATTTACATGATCAAATAAATAATATCATAATTTTTAATTTTTTTCTTATGATGAAACTAAATCAATTCAAAATAAAACAATAGTAATTTGAATATTATTGAACCAAATATGGGTAAAAAAGAATAATTGATGAGATGAAACTTTTAACCATAAATACAATGAATGTTAGTACTATCTAAAAAGAAAAATTATTGATAAACATGAAAATTTAATTTAACATCATTTTCAGAGATTAATTTTGGTAAAATTTGTTATTGTTCTTATAATATTGTCTTAAGTACAAAACACAAAATTGATCTATCGTCGCTTACATATCCTTACTTATAAATCCTAATTTCACTATGTTAGACCCTTGGAGATTTTACTAAAACTAAGTTACATCCCGTGCTTTGCACGGAAATTAATAAGTTTATTTTTTTTAATAATTATAAAAATATAAAAAGAAAAATTCAATAGCTCGTACTATCATATTTTTCTAAAATAAAACTAAATTCTATAATTGAATATCCTATAAATAAAGGCATAAGTGCAGTAAGATGGTATAGTTTATTATTAACCAAAAATATTGAGATTGTGTTTTGAAAATATAAGTTTAAATAATTCAAAGATGATAGAAATACCAAATGAATCGATAAACTATGTACAAAGATTGCATATTCATTAGTCTTGTAGAGCAGTATCTTTTTGGATGATAACATTCTCTTGTTGTTTTGTACAGTTATAAAATTTTCTTGATAAAAGGAATTAGTTTGTAACATTAGAGTCATTACAATTGATTATGAAGAGAATATTTTGTTTAATTTTTATTTTTTGCGTAATGTTAGCTCGGACAATTTTAATTCTTTTCTATACAATAAATATCGTCTTTCTTTTTTTTTTTTTTTGCATAAAATGTCACACCAAAATCTTCTCTTCCTACATTGTACGAGTGTCACGGGATTTAGATTTGGCAATGACATAATAAATAAAAATTTAAGAATTTGTTTAGGCCAAAGAGTGAATTTTTACTAAGGATATGGATATTACAATTTGTGAGATTTAAAATTTATGTGTACTTTCAAGATTAAGGGGTAACATTTCTACATTCAAAAATATGTGCGTTTTTTTTTTCAGCCAAAAAGGTAGATTTCATGTAAGGCAATGGATATTATATCTGTAGCATTACTAGGAATTATTACATACTCCCTCCGTTTCATAATTATTGTCCAGTTTTAGTTTTCATTTCTAGTTCAAATTGTACTAAAAGGGAAATCTCAAACTGGACAATAATTATAGAACAGATGGAGTACATTTAATTTTAAGGGGTAAAATTAGTAGTATGTGTATTGAGAAGAAGTGAAACATTAATTTAGTAAAATTAGGAAGAATTCATGCTATAATTTCATTAGTTTAAGGGGTTCACCAAAAATGGTATTATGTTTTTTGGCAGAAAACAATGCATACATCAGCAAGAATTCTCACTTAGACCGTTAAGCTGCGTTCTTTTATCCGAAAACGAAATCAGGGAAACGGAATTTCAAATTGATGAATTCTCACTTAGACCGTTAAGCTGCGTTCTTTTATCCGAAAACGAAATCAGGGAAACGGAATCTCAAATTGATGAGAAACCAGATATTTATTAAAGGAATCTTTCATTACCTTTGACATATTCCATATACGTATTGGAATAGGCATTACTTGACGATTGATGCATATCTTTTTTGCATGAGTATGTGAATAATAAAATAGTGAAATTTTAAATTTTGCACAATAATAATCAAGAAAATGAATATGCATATGCATTATCATATGAGCGTTTCTACTAAAATCTGTATTGAAAAAAAAATCACTATTAAAATAACTCGTAACAAAATAAATAAAATAAAGTATAAGAAAAGTTCTACACCCCATTTATTGCTAAAAATTTGCAAAAGAAAATATAATTTTTTTAAAAAAAAAACCATTGAAATTAGTCTGAAATTAAAAAAAAATGAACTAGAACTAACATCTATACTAGTACTAGAATTTATAAACAATGGAATCTCGTGAACTACAAGGATGATAATCTGATTGACAACCAATTCTTCTCATCGGGCAGAACAACTTTATGGAGATAAACCACAATCTTTCTCCAGATTTGAAGCATTAGAAGAGATTGTTTGTGGGAGAAAGAGGACTACCCAAATAATTTTTAAAAAAGAAGAGCAACTACATGCTGCTTTAGATGGGTTAAAAGGAAACGATTAGATGGGTGTTGAGTGCTGATGGAAGAAGAAGAGAAACGGCGAAAAAAAATAGCCCTTTATTTTTTGTGTTGAATGCTCACGGTTGAAAAAAAAGAAGAGGAACAATCCTTTCTTTCTTGGGAAAATTTGACTAAAGGACGTGGAACATGTCAAATTAATAAAAGAGATATGACTTTAAAATATTTTTTTTGAAAAACGATAATTTATTTGTAAAAAATTACTCCCTCTGTCTCATAATTATTGTTCACTTTGCCTAAAAAATTTTGTCCCAAAATTATTGTCCAATTTGACTTTTTATGGATCAAGTTACATATTTGTCTTTAATAAAAATATTATCCATCAAATTTTTGTGGTTAAACAATTACTTATGTAGGGGTATATCCGATTGTTCAAGGTAAAATATAGTTAAGTTTAACTAAAAATAAAATATTTTATTTTAGTAAAACTGGACAATAATTATGGGACGGAGGGAGTATAAAATAAGAGATACTTTAAATTGACAGTATCATCTTTTATAAATTCTTAACAAAAAATAAAGAGAAAATGAAAGCTTACTCCTCTAGCGCTGTTTCGACTTCTTCAAATTAGGTTTTCCGAATGTCAAACATGATTGTAGTTCATCCCTATCCCTCAGTTAGATTATCAGTGATGATTGAAAAGGTTTTGGAAATTCATCCTCTCTTTTTTGTCTTTTTTTTTTTTTTTGGGTGAGTAAAGGGCCCATAGGGCAATAGCCTTGGTTAATACAGCTTATTGATCTCCTATAATCCTAATCAGATACGTAAAAGTATAAAGTGGGAAAGAACTTCAAGGGGTATACATCCCTTAGCATGTCTGGTTATACGAGATTGCCATTTGGGAATCAGATTCCAAAATTAACTTGGTAATCCCTTGCTTAAAAGCGACTTTGCAGTCGAAATTCATCCTCTCTTTAGTTAAGTTTTAACCTTGTAGATTGTGATGGGTTGGCAGGTGGGATTATGCATACACGCTGGTGATGAGGAAAGCCTAAACGTAGTTTGAAATCACCTGGATTTAGGCTTCCATTTTTTATTTTCTTTTTTTAAAAAAATTATAAAGGTGGTATTGTCAATTCAAACTATATTTTATTTTACGATTTTTGACAAATAAGTTACCGACCTTCATAAAAAATATTTTAAGGTCATACCTCTTTTATTAATTTGACCGGTTCTGCAACTCTTTAGCCAAATTTTTCCTTCTTTCTTTTCCCCACATTCTTGATTAACAAAAAAAATAGATGGAAGAAAATTTATACCTTCTACTAAAATGTCTGCCAAAAGAAGAATGGACTGATTTGATGTGGAGGAAGCTATATATAGAGAAAGAAAAAAATTTCTTCCCGCATAAATTTTGAGGCGCCATATTTTGGGCCGCCTTTTTAATTTTTTTTTATTAATACAAGATAGATTGAAGAGTTTAACGTGGGATTATCATTACTGAATTTAGGTTATCTCATTACTTGGGAAAATTAAATCCTTATCTTTACTTTTTTATGAAATGCGGTAATGGTAAGAGAATCGGAATCAAACAACCATTACCTTCATTCCCATTACCGTCAAAAGAACACAGCCTTATTTTAATAGAATATAGTATTGATTACAGATCTCATTAATTTTGAAGAAAAGGAAAATTATATCCTTTTTATACTATTGTAAATCAATAAATAAGGAAGAAAATAGTAAAAATTAATCACACAAAACTCACACTGAAGCAAGCATCCAATCATCATCACATATCTGTCACCGTCTAATTTTTCTTTTTGGCTTCCCGAACAGTCAGAATCTCTCCTCTGTGTGCCTCGGAATTCATTCAAGAACTATGTCGTTTCGGGACAAGAAACCCGCGAAACCCTCCTCCAGCAATCGTACCGGCAGCGGCCGAATCCGGACGCTCTCCGACTTGAATCGCCCCTCCACTGGACATGATTCCGACAGCGACAACGATGGCCCTCCCGAGTACTATACCGGCGGTGAAAAGAGGTCCGATTTCTTTTCCGATACTCGTTTTATTGGCGGAACTCGCTCCATTTTGTTTTTCTTCTGCTTTTGAACTGTTGGATTCTCATTTAGTTACCTCTAAGTTTGCCAATTGGAATCAATCATGTTCTCAACTTACTTGATTTTTTTATGATTGTTTATTTTTATTTTTAGCCATCATTTTGGGTTTTTTTTTTCCCCCAAAAGTTGTTTATTATGATTGTGTTTTAGAGTACGAATTGGGATTCGGAAGGCCTTCTCATAAATGAATTGATTCAGGTTCGGAATGGGAGTTAACTATGGTTCTTGAAATCTACGTGAATTCAATTTGTGATTGTTACAGATTATTCGAAAAGGTTAGTTGGACTATGATATGCGTGGTGTGATTTTGGGCATACTTGAGGGGTCAACTTTAGAAAGGAAAAAGGATAGAAGGATTAATTTTCTTGGAGTGAGGGTTGAAATCTGGGTCATTTTATAGAGCTGAACGCTTGGTATTTTGCAGTTAACTTGTCTATCCATTGGCCTCCTTTTTAAGATTTTTGTTCCATTGTAGTATACATTTGATGGGAATAGGATTTCAAGATATGATCCATATTGCAGATATCGTTCTGTAGAACTAGTACTTTTATTAATTGTCCAAAACCACTCGACTGGTTGTGGGTTCTGGCCATAAAATGACCTACATTTGTTGGCCTCTTTGGAAGTCATGAACTGTGATATTTTTAGGCTTGTTATTGATAGGCTGCTTTATTTTGTCTGCCAAATGATGATGTTGGTGGTTGACGCCAATTTGTTAGATGGAAAATGCTCTACTATATTACATGGGTCTCTAGTAAGTTTCCTATTGTGTTGCCATCTCTTGTGCTTTTATTCTTCTTAGTCGTTTTAATTTTTATCTTTCTTTGTTCTTCGATATATTCTATGAGTTTAAAGCATTCCTGAACAGACCTATTTTACACCGGTCTGTATTAGAAGAGATTATTGATTGTTTTGTATGATTAGTTCTTTGACGCATGCTATGATGTTCTTGCAGTGGTATGCTTGTCCAGGATCCATCAAAGGGTAATAAGAACAATGATGTTGATGCCATCTTTGACCAAGCAAGGCAGATGGGTGCCGTGGGAGGTCCCATTGAAAACCTCCGTCCATCGTCAAGTTCTACAAGTTTCACTGGAATTGGAAGATCACTTGTCGGTGATTATGTGCAATCTGCACCGCAAGCTCCACAAGCTCCGCAACAGCCTGAGGCAGTTGTACACACTATAGTTTTCTGGAGAAATGGTTTCACTGTAGACGATGGCCCTTTGAGGAGGTTGGATGATCCTGAAAATACTCCTTTCCTGGAGGTAAGGATGGCGAGAGAATAGAAGTGGCATAATACATAAGGGGGAAATTTGAAAGTATTATCTTGTCATCTTTATTGCTGGCTTTTTTGTATTTGTTAAAGCGTTGTGACAGTCTAATCCATCATTTCAGAGCATTAGAAGGTCCGAGTGCCCAAAAGAGCTGGAGCCAGCTAATCCGAAGTCCCCTGTGCATGTTAATCTCAGTCGGAGGGATGAGGACTTCCAAGTAAGTTCATGTATTTGGTTTCTCCATATTGTTAGCAGAGCACTGTTTGTCCTAAATCATTAGCTGCGCTATAATTTATGCTCCATAAAGACCATCTCTATTGAATAACACAGCATTGTACTGTCTTATTTATTTTAGAGTTCAGCTCACGGTGTATCTTGCTTCCATTTCTGCTGCCCTATTCAGTTTCCAAAGAAATAAGATTATGGAATCAAATAGTACTGATAAGTATGTGCTTGATTGCTCTCTTTCAGGAGCCAGAGAGGCGTCATGTGCCTTTCCAGGGTGTAGGAAGAACTCTTGGTGGAAGTTCATCAAGTGCTGAAGTCCAACAGCCAGCTGTTACTACCCCTCTGAATACTGCTCCTACACCTTCAGTCGGTCTGGTTGTGGACAAATCATTGCCTTCTACCTCCATTCAACTGAGGCTGGCTGATGGGACCCGTCTAGTTGCGCATTTCAACTATCACCACACCATTGCAGACATCCGTTCCTTCATCGATGCATCTAGGCCTGGTGGAGCAAGGGGGTACCAATTGCAGACTGTCGGGTTTCCTCCCAAAGTTCTCAGCGATGTGTCACAGTCAATAGAGGAGGCAGGGTTAGCCAATTCAGTGGTCATTCAAAAGCTATGATCAGTGGATAATAGTTTCTTGTTCTCGTCATTTATGCCTTAAATATGTACGAGTAATTTTACCCATACTTCCTGAACATAATTCAAGCAGTTCATGGGACTGCTTTATTTTGCTATGAGGATTTGTTGATACCTAAAAGACTCGTATTATTTTGCTCAGTTTCACAGTTTGTATGCTTGTGTTTCTCAAGCAATGTATGATAACGTTTACAATTTCGCAGTCTTATAATTTTCCCCCATTTTTCTACCCTACAGAAAATACTTCTTTGCTTGCATTTGCCTAATCGTTGAAACTGGCGTCCTTGGTCCTCTGCATTAGGTTCTCAACTTACCAACAATCACCCTTTGATTGGCAATAATTAGAACTTGACTCACCAATAAATTTCCAGCAAAACTAAATTGATTAGTGATGAACTGATAGAAGACCTGATAAGGCGATACAACTAGATGGATGCAAATAAAGATTCAAGTTACTACTGCTACAAATAAAAAGCAGTAGTGCTACTTTTTAGTACTCTGTCCATGGTGATTTGTAACGGACTGTTTTTAATAAAATTCACAATTTGCAGTGACAGAGAAAGCAGTTTGTACTTTGTAGGATAATAAAACATCTATAATTCAACTTAAAATTCAAAACAACATTAACTCACAGAACAATCATACAGAAACCTCGGATTATGAAAATGCCTTGTATATATTTGTCTCGATAGATAAATGGTATGAAAATGCCTTGAAAATACTGCCATTAAAACTTCGTCTCAATAGGTTAACAGTTTATCTGTCAGAGACTTGACGAGGAAGCTATGGCCGACTCAACTCGGAACAAGTAAGATAAGAGTTTTTGTTCAAAAGAGATTCTACGAGCTATTGCTATGGAGTTGCAAAAAAGAAACGAACCAGTGAAGAAATCAGACATAGATTAGTAGCAATTACCATTTATAAATTACTCGTCCAGAGTTGATGATTAGTAGTAATGTCCATCCATGCCAGGGTAGTTGCACTTACAAAACAAAACAGCAATATTGTGTCTCGCATACTATCAATAGGGATCAATAGCTACACTAAAGCAGATCTTGATGATAAAACACCAAGCGATTAATTTAACCATGAACCAACCCTCTTAGAGCATTGCAGGAGAGATATCCATTGGAAAAGGATTGCCCATAACATTTTCCATATAATAGTGAGGATGAGTAGCATCCATCACCACCAATTGCATGTCTTCCGACGGCTTCCAGTGCCTTTTCCTTTGATTGATGAACCAGTTGTTAATCTGCTTCTGATCCAATCCTGTGGTTTCAGCAAGCGCCAGCTTCTGGGCTTCCTATTGATCCAAAATGTCACCACAAATGTTACAAGTTCAATGTTGTACTCATCTGTCTCCAGTTTGCTTTACATATCAATGAGAATGATTGCTAAGATATTAATCATCTAGAAATTAACGTGGAGATTACCGATGGATATGGCCATTTGTAATGCCTGCTCCACCAGTCTAGCAACTGTTGCCTCGCTTCCTTGGGCAGCTTTCCTTTCTTTCTTTTCTTCATGAATTCTTGCTTCAGGCTGCCTAAGTATCCGCTGTACTTGCGCAATAGCTGACCTTTGAGCTCCCGATCTTCAGCCTGAGGGTCTATCAAGCTGTTGTTCACATCGACATCCTCTTCCGAAGATCCATTCCTATCTATAGCCTCTCCAAAAGCTGCTCATATGTTCACAAAATATCCCATGAGAATTTGAAGCTTCACTAAGTATATACATTTTGCAACAATGTTTTGTTTCACATCAACAACATTGTTTAGGAGAGTTCAGTAATTAAGAATGAATGGCTGCAAAGTCATCAAATGCCTTCGATTGAACAGAACATCATTTGAAATTCTAGAAAACCAACTGTTTATGGGAAAACAACCATATACAAAAAAAAAGTCTAGTATCAAAAAGAATTAGAAGCCTCCTGGAAGTGACAAGTTATCATTTCAAGATAAACTGCCTGCCAGAATTTTCAAAAGGAAAAAGTTTACAAAAAACCTAGAGCACATATACATTTAGGGGTCGACAGCCTTTCCCATCAAATTATTATTATTTGAATAATTTAGCTTAGAATAAATTATAATCAAACAAGAAAAGATGGTCATGTTTCAATTAGTAGACACACACACACAGGAGACAAGCTTAGAATGTGGATATTACTAGTTCTTCAAACTGGAAGGGTAAAAGCTAATGACACAGTTTACAAAAACCAATCAAGAGTTAAGACTTCAGATACTTTAACCATCTTTTCAGGAGAAAAATACCAATAACATAAATGCAGAGAAAAAAACAGTTTTCAAGAAATTTATATGTTGGAGATTCATCAATCAGGCGCAGCTACACCAAGAAATCTTGCATGCCAAAAGTCCAAAACCCAATGCTGGTCATTTGCACAGTAATCTTCAATTACTATGACCTTGACTAATTTTCCACCACCTAATTTCACTTCACCCCTTTCTTTCACGGTTTTCATTTAAAGCTGATTATTCTCCCCTTTTGTTACAAGTACATATCTTATCTAAAAACTAATCCTATATATGATAACATTTGAATTAATCAAAGACCAAAGCTAACTCGTCACTTTCTTACAGTGACTAGCGATGGATGCACCCACAAAAGGACTAACATGAGATGCCCTTTCAGATGAAATCATGGAAAAATTATTTAATCATACATGCTTTACAGCTTGATATGAAAGACCTTTCAACAACCTAGCTAGGGGGTCCTTTAATTTGTTTCCCCCATCAATTACTCAAAACATAAGATAAAATACAAGAATGGCTAATGCAGATCATCAACCCATTAGGCTTTGGCATATAATTCACCCTTTGTATGTTAAAGACAAAAGAGTGATGTTAGTTACTGACAGGGACGAAAAAAGAAGACACACCATGGAAAGAACTCCAAAGAGCTAACAATAACAAAGATGTACTTACATTCAAATTGTCAAATGAAATATGGATAGTTATTCTGCAGCCTAAGACTTTTTTCAACATTTGCCCAACCCTATATCTAAACCTAGGTTCACTACATGCATTTATGAGAGAACAAGCTACAACTCGGTTAAAGGTCAAAGAGCAGCACACAAGTACACAACACCTGAAGGTAAATTTAATACTGTAGTGGAAAAGATAAAAAGTTAAAACCCTTGAAAAGATTATAGAAACTTCTCTGTTTACTTCCGAGGAGAAATGAAACTAGGTACTTATTATTATATATGCTCTGCCTTCACTGACTGGGAAAACTTTTTAAACAAATAATAAACTGGAGATGAACAATGCCTAGAAAGTGAAAAAGGGGTTTCCCCAAAAGACCCAAAACTCTGAGACGGAAAGAACGTAGCTTTGAGTATTTAGACAAAGCTCATCCTAGAGAGAGCGTAATAAAAAATAAAATAAATAAATAAAAAAAGCTTTAACATAAAAATGAAGAAGAAGAGGGGGGAGATTTAACAACAAACAAGGAAGAGTGAAGAAGAATACAAGTGATTAATTAATTTTTCATTTGTCTTATCGAAAAACATACTCGGTTCACAAGGAGGTAGTAATAAGCTAGAGACAAAACCCCAGCAGTAAACCAACTTGAAAACAGTAGAAATTAATTTGAAGATCTGATCTGCCAAAGAATGAATGTTCTTTCTCATATGATAAGACAACATTTTTTTTTGGAAAAAAAAATAAAAGAACCCAGGAAGAATTAGCAAGGATGAATCACCAGAATCAGGAGTAAGGGTGAGGGCTTTGAACTGGCACTCAATTCTGGAAAGGAAAACCATGGCTTCCTTGAAGGGTTTAGAGAGCTCTTGCTCATATTTGGTAAGCATCTCACAATAAGCCTCCATAAACTGATCTAGACCCGGATCTTCCCCGATGCAGTTCGAGTTGTTGGTCCGACCCGCCACGTGGGCTGCCATGGTAGCACAAGCTTCTTCCAGCCTCGCCACCACTTCCGGAGGTGCTCCTATCTGCATACATTTATCAAGTGTTAAAAGAAAAAAAAAAAAAACAAAAACGCGAGCGCGCACACACACTGATCAGTTTCTTTCCGAGACCACCCCCCCCCCAAAACCCATAGTTAATAATAACGTTATTTTGGTGGGTTACTGTCCTTATCATAGTTGTTTCCAAAAAGGTTTACTGTTGCACATCTTTTTCAACTGAGTTTGTTTTTGTAGTGGTCTTGAGTACAAGTTAAGGAAAGTGAAAGTAAACCTGAAACCGCTCTCCTCTTTACCCTCCCATCTTTTACTTGTGGTGCCAAATGCTAATGCAGAAAGGAACAGATTCAAACAAAGTAGTCAAAAATGTAGTTCTTTATGATTTTCACTTCAAATGAGAAAATTGTGAAGAGGGTTTTGTTGTTGTGCAACCAAGGATGAGGATAGGGATAGGGTTTAGTGAAGAAGACCTTTTGGCAGTTGAGATAGGCAGCCAAGAGACGAGGGTAGCTAGGATGAGCCATTATCTTAGCCTTCACAGCAGCGGAAGAAGCACTTGCATCGTTATTGTTCTTGTGGTGGTTGTTCTCCTCATCATTAGTCTCCATAAAATAACCACTTCCACCCAAGTCTTGATGATGATGATTGGTAGTATTAGTATCAGTGGAGTTGTTGTTATTGGCATCCAGCACCATTGAAGAGCTTGAACCAGCTTCAGTTACCCTAAGATGATGATGATGATTAAAGTGGTGGGCTTCATGGTAGAGGTTATTGGTGGTGCTGCTTGGGTGATGAGGTATGGGATGAAATAAGGTATCAGAAGAATTTGTAGGGTGGTTTTGTTGTTGGTGGTGGGAAGAAGAAGAACCAGTTATATGAGGCTGCTGCTGCTGATGATGCTGCATCATCATCATCATCATGGGAACACTTGAAGAAGCATTATTATTGTTGCTGTCCCCATAAGCCATCATCAAACTTGAGCCACCTCCTCCAACTACACATCCATCCATCATTTTTCTTTTACTTTTTCCTTATTGTTTTATCTCTTATTAGTAATAGTACTACTATATGTGTTGAGGACGATGATGATGATATGATGATTCAGGCAAAGGCAACGGAGCTGTTCAGCACGTCCCCGGCCCGGCCCTTTTTTTTTTTTTGGCTTTTCCTATTTGTAACAAAAAAAATCTCAAAAAAATTGGAACCAAATGGAATTGCAGAGTTGGACTAAAAAGTTGGGTTGGTTTTGAGTTTGGTTTTATGCTTTTTATCGAAAGCAGGAGGGGGTGGGGTGTTGGTCTCCCGAGTTTTAAGCTCACTATGACACAGAGAGTGGAAGGGGTGGAGATTCAGACAGAGGCTTTTTTTTTTTTTGTTTTACCAAAAATCCTAATCATAATAGAGAAGCTAGACAGAGGCAGTTCAGCAAGTAGTAGCAGCACCAGCTCTCATCTGTAACCTCAAAGCGCCTCAGTAATAAATAAAGCCTTTTTTTCATTAATAATTTCCCATTCTGATATTAAAAAAAGCTGTGGAGACTGAAGATAGATATAGTAGTAGTAGTATCTACAAGCAGCACCAGACAGTTGCATTACTAGCTACTACTTATCCCTTTATCTTTTCCAAGAAAAACACACACACATACAGTGATTACACAGAGAGTGTAGCGCGCAAGCGGTGATTTTTCAGTTAATAAGGGGCAGAAAAAAAGGTGAAAAGTTAATAAGTGAAATTGATCATCAATAATAATCAGGGGTGATTTTCTTTTTAATTTTTATTTTTTTGAGTGGGTTGGGGGAGGATGCAAAATGGTAATGAAGGCACTCAGAGGAAGAAGTAGTAGTATATTAGTCTGCAGGGTTTTTACCTTCCCAATGTAAAAAAACTCACTCACTCTGAATTTTCCCCTCTTTTCTTGCAAGTGTCACTGCCACTGCGGCACTGCCATTTTTTACTGCCACAGAAAGACAAAAAAGAGACGAGAGAACCCCCCGATCGATCAAATCGAGGGAGTGTAAATTTGTAGTTTTACAAAATTGGGGCCTAAAATTATAGGCCATAAAGAAAGCCTACCTCCTCCCTCTAGAGTTATGGATCGATGGATGGATATAAACGGGGGAGGAGAAAAAATTATCCTTTTTTTTTTTTTATTTTGGCATTTTGGGCACGGAATGAATCGGGATTCCTGTGTGAAGTCTATCTCTTCTGTTTACATCTGAGATTTTTAAGAGGCAGGGCAACCCGGGGCCGGGGGGCCTGTGGTTTTTGGAATTTGGACTACTGCCCCCCTTCCCTTCCCTTCTCTTTGTCCACTCTCACTTTCCTACCTCCTATTTTATTCCTGCATTACACAAAATTTTACTTTATTCCTGCATTACACAAAATTTTACTACCACGCCTGTATAAAAACTGAAAAATCTCAACAATTATTTCGGAATAAGAAGAATATATTCCCTATTTAAAATTATTGTCTAATTTAAATTTTTATTTTTGGTATAATTATAATTAAAAAAAATTAAACTCAATAATAATTTCAGAATATAGGAAGTATTTTTCATTCTAACATCACTTTTTTATGTTTTCAATATAAATTTTTACATTAACAACATACAAAATACACACATGAAAAACGTTTCAAACAAAACCCCAATATATTTATTAAATGTTAGTATTATGTTAAGGACAAGTCAATGCAAACTATTTATGCTAGTAAATCTTTCTAGTGTGCCAAAACCCTCTATCAATAATGTTAACTTTTTATGATTTTACGTTTTTAGTTAATACATTTTCTATCTTCTCAAAAATAATTATCTAATTTAAAATTTTTACTTTGAATATATAAATCATTTTGGAACAAACGAATACTAGTTATTTTCTAAACTGAAACATTTATCTTTTCATTGAACTTTTTTCCTAATTAAAAAATTGTCTTTTCGTATTATATTTGAGTTAAAGGATAGACTATATCCATAACAATTGTTTTTTCCTTGCTTAGTTCTTATTTTCTCATTAGTACTTTTCATTAATACAAAAAGATGAAATCCATTTACACTTCGTGAAAACAGTGTTCACTAAATCCACATGGCACAAAAAAATTTCTTCCGCCGCCCTTGCACCACATTCATCCAAAACTGACATGGCGAATTGTAGGAGTTATGAACACGAACAGCCAGATTTTTTTTATTAAATTTTGATCTAACGACTATTAAAAAATAATAACAAATGGTAGCTGCCTATATTAATGCTAAATGCCGGTATAAAGGGAAAAAAAAAATCGTAAATCCCTTTTACCCTATTAAAGCAAAAGACATGAAGCTTATGTGGCAACTACGTATGCATCTGTTTTGGCTCCAATACACCATATTTCAGATTTCAGAAGTCTTTTTGCCACGTGTAAGTCTCTTTTAATTAGAAGTTATATGATTTTTTTTAAATAAAAAACACATGTTTTACTACAAATAAGGATCACTTACATTTCAAATGAATGGATATATTAATTCAAATTCAAATGTCCAATCGTATAGTTTTGCAGGCCTAATATTGCCTTATAAACTAATTATTTATTATTCCCTTATAACCTCAGATTTATAGGTATATTTTTTTAATCCCCAAACCATAGCATAAATGATATATACACCAAATTAATTCCTTAAAAAATAATAATTCAATTAGATTTTAATAAAATAGTAATTTAGAGGGGGCGTCCGGCCAAACATCTAGTTAGAATTACCACAGTCTCCACAATCATCAATTCAAATCCCTTATAGTTAATGACAGGATATCACTTCCCACTTTTAAGGATAGTTATCGTGTCCCAAATTTCAACATTCACCTTGCTTCAAATCCAGGCGGATCATTATTCAGTACTCCTTCCATTTTGAAATATACGTCGTTTAAGAGTTTGGTGAATTTTTTTAAATATATGTTATTTTTACAAATTGATGCACATTTGACCATTTTTTATCAATGTTACCCCTGCATTGGGAATGAAACAATATTTATAATGAATTTCTATTGGTTTGTGATGAATTGTATAGAAAATAAATAAGGGTATTTTTGTATTTTAACTACATTATTTAATGTTTTCTTGGTTTTGATTAATTCTCTAGAAAGACATTAAAAAAAATGGAGAGAGTATTAATAGAATATTTATTGTGTAGGTACAATGTTTATCATTTAAATATAAAAATCACCATTCCATACCCATTTTTTCTTACAATACCCGCCATCAGTTCTCCTCCCTCCTTTGTTCGAAATTCGACCAACAAAAAAATCCCGGTGTCTCCTTAGCTAGCCACTCCCAATTCAAAACATGGCTATCTCCAGCACGTTAAAGGATTCAAAATTGTACAAGTTATATTCCAAAAAAAGTCATAGTCTCGTAGAAGAAAGTGGCAACCCGTCTACGATGCATTTTGCCAGAAAAAAATCATATTTCAAAATCAGATCGATCGATTTCCGACCGTTTTCATGATTTCGTTTTGCGCCTTTGTATGCCGACAATTGATTATTCTTTTTCAGTTGTGACCTAGATCCGGTAAACACTTAGAAATGGCATAGTATAATGCAAAAATCACTGTATATATCCATAAATTTACTAATTTAATAGTATACCATTATAATTTTCATTTCAATGTATGTTTATTCTTCTTTTTTTTTTAAAATCAAAACAGGTGGGGATAGGTCCTCTTTTATTTAAATTTAAATAAATAAAGAGGAGGCGCAATGCATGTTTATTCTTATCTCTTTCATTATCAGTTACTCCCTCCGTCCCATAATTATTGTCCACTTTGTTCAAATAATTTTGTCCCAAAATTATTGTCCAATTTGACTTTTTATGGATCAAGTTACACATTTGTTCTTAGTAAAAAACATTATCCATAAAATCTTAATAGTTAAACAATTACTTATGTAGGGGTATATCCGGTTGTTTAAGGTAAAATATATAATTAAGTTTGACCAAAAATAAAATCTTTTATTTTAGTAAAACTGGACAATAATTATGAGACAGAGGGAGTACTTAAAATAGTGTAGAGAAAGTGGTGTGTCGAATTTTTTGGTTAAGTATTTTCTCGCCAAAACTTATGAGAATCTAGAAAGAAAATTGACATGTGACATAATAAAAAAAAATGGTAAACAGTTAAAATATTTCAGTAAAGTGAGAAAATCAATATATATCCCTAAATTTATAGTGCTAATTAGTAAAAATTCTCAAAATCAACCGATAATTTCAAAAAGAGCCTAGAATTTTTATTTTTTTTTATCTCAAATTTCAAAATTCATAATAATCTCATCCCGATTCTTCTAGAGATTATTTACACTTTCCAGAGGTCTTTTTGTTAATCATGGCATCTTTTTTTCTCATTTCACCGATTTAAAATACAAGAAATGCCCGGAGAAAAACAATCAAACATCTAGTCAATGTATATATAACCAAAAGAAACGTTATTATTCGTACACCTCTTTTTGAAATTATTTTTTCCGTATTTAAATGTAACTTGAGGAGACAATGCAAAAGAGCCTATACCCCAAACTTCGTCCACGGAAGGACATAAACAGTAACCCTCTTACCCCTATACATTAGATGGAAGTCATAATTGGCTATTTATGACTAGAGCAATAAATTATTTTTTGCATGAATGAAACCTTTTCTTTTATGCACTCGTAAAATTTTACACCATCCTAAATTTAGATTTGATTCTCAAATCTCTAATGAAAATTAACTTAGATCCCAACTACGACAATCAAATGACACAAGGTTTTCTAGAAGAATTTTCATGTTACATGCACCCTTTATGACATTATTTAAATATAATTGACAAGTTTCTAATTATTTACCGAAATGAAATTATTTACTGTTTCATTAGAATATTAATTTTAACGATAACGACATGTGTGAATTATTTATTTAATGAAACAAGAAATAAGACCATGAGACATGAGCCGCCAAATAAGATTAATTATGTTAATTTCCCAAGCAATAAATTGTTGATTTTTTTTATATATATATTCTGAAAACCAATTATCAATTGCATATTTGCATGATACGACATGTGACATATTGGAAACGGAACCTCGTCGTTTGTATAAAGCAATTTTAATTTTCTTGATTAGCTATCTTATTTATCAACTGTTTGTAACTTAACAAGAGAATGTCACCGCTAATGGTAGACATCCTGCTGTTATATGGGAAGAAAGCAATACTTTTGGGAAAAAGGCAAAAAAAAAAAAAAGGAATCCTGTACTTAGATTGTATCTTTATGTAATTATCATTTCATAAGAAGAAATCAAGAATGGTGTTCAAAAATAAATAATATTCGAATGTCAAAGAATAGACAAATAACTATGTCTCGTTTGTGATTTTTGTCCATTTTGATGTTTGTTTCCTGTTAAATAGAAAAATACAAATTCACGTCTACAATGTAAGGAAAAAAAGAAGCCAAAATATATAGGTTCTGGACTACTCACACAAATGAGATTCTGCATGGTGAGTGCCACACTTATTAGCTGTCTACCTGAATTAGAAATCGTAACGGACTTGTGACAGGAGGGAGAGAAAAAAAAATTATCTAATTATTACTCTCATTCTCACTGTTCTAAATAATTTCTCACTTTAAATTTTTATTTCAATACAAATTGTATTTTAAAATTTAGGTTTTCATTTTTAATATAAACTATTTTAGTTAAAAGTAAAAAATTTATGTTTCGTCATTTCATTCTTTCCGATACTCAATATAAGAGAAATATAACCCCTTCCTTCTTTTAAATTTCACTTAAATACATTTTTATTAAAGAAAAAAATTTTAAAACTAATATTTTTATATTCGTTGTGTTCTTTTAATTATTAAAAAATATTTTTAAATTTTTTCTTTTAATTAAAATTACTTAATAAACTAAATATAAAATAAATCAGAATAGACAGAAGGGAGTGAATCTTTATATGGCCATGGAGAGAGAATTTAGTAATGAGTTTGACCAATTGCTTGTGTGGATGTATAAATGGCATCATCATGCATGCATGAGCAGTCTGAAATTATGGGGTTTTACAAGGACAAATCACGTCCCTGACAAACTATAAGCTGATTTCTTCCTCCTCCCTCCACCTCCCAAGTATTCATCCATCCCATCCTCGATATTAAGTCCCTGTAATTTTATAATAAACATAAATTTATTTTGTGACGGGTTCTTTTAGAAAATAAATCCACTCACCATGCACCCAAAATAGAACGGAAATCTATGTGGGGCAGTCCGAATGTTTCTTCCTTTATCGCCATTCTTCTCCATTCATACATTAACACACACGAAAATAAATGGATATACAGACAAACGATATGTTTGGTTCATTGGATTGTACAAGATTAGGGTATAGCTGGTTGGTACTTGGTAGGACTCTACCCTAAAGGAAAAGAACTAGAAAAAACCTGCCTCTTCACTGAGGACTCGTATGTATTGTCAAACAGTGGCGTACGTTACTATTTGGATATTCACTCCACTCCACTCACATCTTCCATCACGCATTAATTTTTGTCCGAGGATGATTTTATAAAACGGTGTCTATCTCTTTGAATGGACAACAAACTACTTGCAAAGCTACGTAAAGGATATGTTTGGATCATAGAGGCTGTATCCAGTATATTCGTGGGCATGGTGCTCCCCCTCCTATTTTTTGCACTAGAAGTCTTTATCATATTTTTTATCAATCTTTTTATGATTTGCAAATTTGGACTCTGTGATTTTTTTTCTCTCTTTTAAAAAATACCTCTAATCTTTAAATGACCATATCTCATAATTCGTAAAGAATTAGAGAACGTGTTATGCATGAAAATTATAGTAATCGTTGAGATCTATTCAACAAGATCCGTATCCAATATTTTTTTCCAACTTAGAAATGATCAAATTTCATTAGGCAAAATTAAGTTGGATATCCATTACAAACAAGTTGGATAATCAATAGAAAATAATTGGATAATCAGTGCAACACGTTGGATAATTAGTACAAAAAAGTTTGACAATCATTTTCATAAAAGAGCAAGGAAAAAAATACTGGATAACCACCACAAAGAAGTTGGATAATCAATATGAACACATTGCATATCCAGTTTAAAAAGATGCATAACCAACTTATTTTACATTCATATTGTTCAGTTCCTTGTATCTTTTGATTCATAAAGAATTATAACACGAATTATATATGAAATTTATAGTGCTCGATAAGATCTATCCGATAAGATCAATGTTGAATTTTTTTTTGAACTTTAAATGCATTTAAATTTTACGGGCAGAAATGAAGAAATATGTTTTTCGTTTTTTTTAAAAATGGTCATCCATTGTATTCATGCTGATTATCCAACCGGTTTGTACTGATTATCCATTCTGTTTGTACTTGTTATCCAATTATATTTTTGACATTCACTCTTCAAAAAAAAAAAAAAGATTGGATTAGCATTGCAAAAAATTTGGATAATCAATAGAAAATAATTGGATAATCAGTGCAACACGTTAGATAATCAGTACAAAAAAGTTTGACAATCATTTTCATAAAAGAGCAAGGAAAAAAATATTGGATAACCACCACAAAGAAGTTAAATAATCAATATGAACACATTGGATATCCAGTTTAACAAGATGGATAACCAACTTATTTCATATTCATATTCTTGTGTTCCTTGTATCTTTTGATCCGTAAATAATTATAACACGAATTATATATAAAATTTATAGTGCTCGACGAGATCTATCCGATAAGATCCATGTTGAATATTTATTTTGAACTTTAAACGCATTTAAATTTTACGGGCAGAAATGAACAAATGTGTTTTTCATTTTTCTTTGAAAAATGATTATCCGTTGTGTTCATGCTGATTATCCAACCGGTTTTGACTGATTATCCATTCTGTTCGTACTTATTATCCAATCATATTTTTGACATTCACTCTTCAAAAAAAAAAGAAAGAAAGAAAAAATGATTGGATAAGCATTGCAAACAATTTGGATAATCAATAGAAAATAATTGGATAATCAGTGCAACACGTTAGATAATCAGTACAAAAAAGTTTGACAATCATTTTCATAAAAGAGCAAGGAAAAAAATACTGGATAACCACCACAAAGAAGTTGGATAATCAATATGAACACATTGGATATCCAGTTTAAGAAGATGGATAACCAACTTATTTTGAATTAAGAAGTTGGATAATCAATATGAAGTGTATGGATATCCAGTACAAGCGAGTTGGATATGCAGCACAAACAAGATGCAAACAAACCCGTTGGATTACAACTACGAAACAAGTTGGATAAGCATATAAACCAAATGGATGGATATCCACTACAAGCGAGTTGGATATCCATTTCAAGCAAGTGGGATATCCATTACAGACAAGTTGGATAGACATGCAAACCAAATGGATAAAGTAGTACAAACAAAATGGATAACCAGTTCAAACTGATTGGATAATCAGTATGAACACAATGGATAATCAATTTAGAACAAGTTGGTTATCCATCTTGTAAAACTGGATATCCACCTCTATTCTGTTCATCAGAATTAAGTCATTAAGCCCGAAAAAATATTCACTATGGATTTTGTTGGATAGATCTCGACGAGTACTATAAATTTCATATATAATTCGTCCACAAATTCTTCATAGATTGGGAGATATACTCGTTGAAAGATTAGAGATGTTTTTTTTTGGAAGAGAGAGAAAAAATGACAGGGATTAAACTTGCAAAATATAGAAAGATTGATTAAAAAAAGTACAATAAAGACTAGAAATGCAAAAAATAGGAGGGGGTACACCGTGCCCCCGGGTATACTGGATAAATTGTCGTTTTGTGGTTTGTGGTTTTACTAAATTCGCATAGCAACGCTTGAATGAAAAAGAATTCACTAAATTATTATTACTGCCTACATACATAATATTAAATTTAAAATTGTTGTATTCATTATAATTCAACCTATATAAATCTAAATCTATTTGATTAAATTCTTTATTGTGAGTTGAATATGTCACGTACCAAATTATGATCTCAAACATATGTCATATATCTTATGGTAAAAACTCATTGCATAAATTTAATGATTAAATATATGGTAACTGCATTTTCTCGAACCAGAACTATGGTCAACAAAACAATGATTTTCGATCTCCAATAAAACTCTGAATAAATCTTTGCTATTAGTAGATTAAGATCTACTGAAATACTCCCACAATCACCAAAATAAGATCTATTGACAGACTAAAATTTGGGGATAATTCTAGTCATTAAAAAGCAAAACAATAAAAAAATTGAATAAAAACTATTTCTCTCATCTTCTAACCGTCCTAAAAAATATATATAGTTCACTACACTATACTAAATTAAAATGGTACTCCTTTCGTCCTGAAATTATTGGTCAGTTTGAATTTTTAGTTTCATTTTAAATTATACTAAAGGTGAAAATTCAAATTGGACAATAATTTTGAGACAAAAACAGTTGAAATTACTGAGCAGCGTTACACGTAATGGAAGAAAAGAGGAGAGGAATCTCTCCATTGGTAGCATGCAACAGCAGGGAAAGCAGGTTCTCTGAAGTGCTGCAATGTAAGCTTTATCTTTGGTGTGTCTTCAATCATTCATACGCATCTCTCTTTATGTGCATGTCAATAGATGATATACGGACGGACAACACCTGTGTATATATATACAATTTCATTTTTATCTCTCTTCCCTACAAATTGACAAAATGAGTATAATTCGTCCAGTAAAAACAAATATTTCGATTTTCCTGTCAAATATCTAAGATGTCAGGTAAAAAAAGTATGAAGATTTACCCCCTAAGTTGTTCAACCTAATGAAGGGACGAAAAGTTGTTACCCCCTAAGTAAGTCTCAAGTTATGAGATCTTTACTCCGGGAAAGAGTCTACTACAGGATCCATTAATGAGATTATAATGTGTAGCCAATCATTTATTTTTTCATTTTACATTACGCCAAACAATTTATATATTTTTTCAATATAATGATAAATGGTCTCAGAGCAGAATGTAAAAGGAAAATGGGGGAAAAAACAAAGAAGCTATTACCACAAGGCAAACCCCGTCGACACGTGGCAAGTAGCTTCCAAAGTAGTCTTAAACGCGAATCATAATGACATGCCCTGACTGAACCTGAGTAGCTAGTAAAACTGTAAAAGGAGGAGTAATAAACTCAAAACTGAGACCCAAGTTCATCATTATAAGCAATTAAAGCTAATGAAAAGTAGGGCTACATTGCACGGACAATATATATAAGAAATTCGAAGGAGGCTACAGAAATATTTGGGAACTCAGTACAGAAATATTTTTATTTTTAGGTGTTTAGGTCTTAGGTTTAGGCGTTGTTTAGTTTTTTAGTACAAGAAACCATCAAAGTAACAGATCTGCATAAAGAATAAAAAGCAGATTGCTTTGAAAAGATGAGCTGATTATCAGTTTCGGAGGGATTTATACGTCAGTACGTCTTGCATGTCTAGCTAACATTACTATATATAAGCAGATAGGTAATAATGAACTACTTAAAAGGCCTAATCCATGGGTTAAGCATATAATTATATCTTTCTTTTTTTCTTTTCCTTTGTGGAATTTTTCAGATGAATGTATTATTCCTAATGTGGCTGTAATGTATACATTTAAGTTTTGAAAATTATATGAGTGTAAAAACTTGGTACATCTGTGAAATAGGGAAGCCTACCTAAGTAGCTAGCTAGGGTGTTCTGGCTCTTCCCAAAAGCTTTTAGGACTGTGAAGTATTTTGCTTTACGTCACTTCCATGAGCAGTTAGCATGATTGAGAATGGAAAAAAGGAGAAACCATCTTCCCTTTTCTTATTGTTATTTAAATTGGTGCTAGATAGCTAGCTACATATATAGCTAATCTCTCTCTAGTCCTTTTTAGTGTAATTGTTTGGTAGAATTAAAAAATGGGATTAACGCATAGTAATGGTATTTAAATTGGAGAAAGGAAGTGACCTTTTGAGCTTTATTATGCCAGTAATGACAATTAACAATGATTACACTTTACTTAACAACCCAAATCTTTATGCTCATGAGATTTGATCCTAATTAGTGGTTTTTTTTTACGTAATCCCTTTTGGGGCCTATCCGTTGTAGAGTACATTTGCCTTAATCATTTCATCAGATCACCCCACATCTGTGTAATTAATTAGTCCCATGACTTGAAATGCAAAATAAACAGCTTCCAAATTAGGAATCTTTTTTTTGATAGTGATGGTGAAATCATGATGACTTGCTTACCCTTTTGAACTTTTACCTAGGATTAATCCCTAATTAATCATGACTTTTCGTATTAAAGGTCAGGTTACCCTTAATCAACCTGTCAAACCTCTAAGGGCACCGAAGAGTTTTCCGCATCTTGTTGACTTTCTCCTGCCCGGACCAATTCGAATACTTTGGTTCCCGGAAACTGACAATTACATCCGTTCCGCAAAGTAAGTAAACACTGTAATTAAATTTAAAAATTAGGGTTTAATGCTTTTAATCCTAATACATATCACTGACATCTTTTTTGTGTATATAATGCACAATAATTTGACTGTTTTGGCTTTCATTCAGCCCCAAGTGTGTTTCTGAATCTAAAGTTCGCAAATTACAAGTTGACAATAGAATTGCAGCGTTCATGTTAAATTAGTGCCAATACTTTGTTTTCCCATCCTTACTAGCTAGTATCGAACTCTTGGAAAGGAGACCCCACAAAGGTTTGAAAATGAGGAGAACAAAGTGCAAAAATGGCGGAGGATGTCTGAAATAAATGTTGTATCTGATTGGGTTTGGAGTGTTTCACTTGATGAGCAAGTTTGCAATAACAAAAAGATGGGGTTTGCATTTTGGGCATGCAATAATATATATATAGTATACAACAAGATTAGGCTTATCGTATCGTCCCGTGAGTGGCCTCTATATTATGGATCTACTTTCAACTCTCTATTCATTTTCCTTTTCGTGCATGATTTGACCTCCAAATTCCCAGATTTATACTCCTACTCCCACAATCAAATGACTCCAAATTCCCAATAAATGCTTCACCCGCTTGTGTGCAAGGTCCGATCCATCTCCTCCCAAGTCCCAAGTTGATGTCTGAAGAAAACTCTTTACGACGATGACTGACTAATCAAACTATCCTTAAAAGGTTGTTTTTTTTCTTTTACCCTAATTACAGGTATACTTGCTCCTACCTTGGTTCTCCAGTGTTGCTTTCTTAAATTTTATTTTCATGTCACTTAATAATTTATTATTCTCAGTCTCCATTATAAGAGGATTAACTTGATATCGGATGTTCATTTATTGTACTACAATTTGGTCGAAATTTCAGATAACATAAACCCCTCAAAACCAAATTAAAGCACACAACCCTTCTGTTCCTTTACGTGATTGGCTAAATATTCTTACACAAAGATGGACTGGTAGATATTATTTCTAGGAAGGGGTCCTCTTGTGGACCGAACCCTAGATCAGAAAAATCTTTTTAGGTTTGAGATAGACTACACTAAAGATGTATATATATCTTTTTGGCCGACAACAATTTGCTTTTTTTCTTGTCCAAAATTTATAGTAAGCCACTATGGATGGATGTGAACTGTTTCACCAAGTTGGAGATAGATGCCCGCCCTCATCACTCAAGACAACTTATTACTACCTTCGTCACCCCTATTTCAGTATTTTGTGCCTAAAACGTTCTTTCAACTAAAGTTTTATGCATGCATGTATGAAGTGTATGAATATAGACCATGTTATTGGAAAGAGACCAAACCAAAGCAAATTCCTAATCTTATATGTGTGCAGGGATGTGTATGTATAATATGAAGTATGAACTAAGTTGGATTATGTCATACACATTTGGTGAAATGTTCAAGGTACATTATGTCACAAATATAACAGTTGGATTATAGATATAATTATTATCAAGTAAGTTTATCTTTATGGCTAAGTTAATAATCGATAAATCTAGTAACTGTATATGTACCGAGTCAACCAGCCTCCATGATGGTTTGTCTAGGCTTGACCTCTTTAGATGTATGGAATGTTGTTTCCGGAGAGTTGGGGTCTTCATTTATTTTCTCCAAAGTTTTACGTTGGGTGAATGGAATATGGTTTTTCTTTTTCCTACCGAAATAGGAATATGGTTTTATAGTCAAGTAACTTTTATCTACTGTACAGGATTGCTTGCTGCCATTTCATTTCATGCTCTATTCACCACCTACTCTACTTCTCCTACATTTCGCATGTTCCGTAATCCCTATTTACTTGTATTTTTATTGCTTTTTTTTTAACAAAAAAATAAAAATGTATTGGGGAAAAAAAAATGTAATACGGGGCTTCCCTGCACAAACATGTTAAGTGAATCCCAGGAGGCCTTGTAAGCCCGCCCATTTATAAATCTCAGAGCCTTACAAGGGCGTGCTACAATTGTGGACCTTATCTCAATTAATGAGCCCGTGAAAGAGCCCATAACGAATCGGCTGGATTCGGAAACTAACTGGGCTTTGAGAGTAGTACGTGATTGGTGACTAGAAATTTGGTAAGAAAGTAATTACAGAAATAATACTAATAATAATTAAGACGACCTAATATTTGTCTACAACCTAATACAGCTGCAACAATTAAAACATTTAATTACCATTAATGACGTCCACCTTACATTTTGAATTATTATATGTGGTTGTAGATAGCGTTCACCGAATGTAACTCAACTTTTTACGTCTGACTCATAAATGACATGCATTGAACAAACCCAATATTATCACCTACACCGCCTGTAAAAACTAGTAATATTATAGTATTAGTCAATGCAACATTTACCATATTACCAAAATCAACCTGCAAGTTTTCCACACAATCTTTGATTTTTATTCTTCTCTCTTTCGGTCCTTCCTATAAATATTGACCACTTGGTTAGATTAAAATAATATATTCATGGTTGTCTAAAATCACACACACACATACATATATATATATATATATATATATATTCAGCATTTCCAGTGTGAGTGTGACACTTGAAATTATTGAATAGCAAGGTGCATGTAGATCAGCATATAAATACTACTTACTAAACAACACATAAATTCCTTGAATATATCATCATTAACATTTAATACTTTCCTCTATTATCCATAATTGAAATAAAATGTTATGTAAGATAGCTCCCTATTGAAATATTTTTGAATTATGATTTCTCTAACATTCGTTGTCTTTCAAAAATATTAGTGATAATTTTGATGAATCTTTCATTTTACTTTCATTCACATACAGTAATAGCTACGCATTTTGATTACATTTTCAAATATTGCTATATACATTGTTTTTAAAAACCAAAAAAAGAAAAAAAGTGAGAGGAAATTTATCTAACATTGATAAATTCGTAACATATAACAAATATTGATATTACAATTTTTTGTTAGTTTCCACAAAAAAAATGATTTAAAAATGATAAGCGTAGATACATACTCGGGCTTTTGTATTAAACCTTTTATTTCCTTAAAAAAAAAACAATTAAACCTTGTAATTTGGAATTTCTTAATAGTCCTCAAACTTCACAAAAATTGAGAAAGTGCCTTAGATATTGATATTCTAACCTTGACCATCACAATCAGGAACAGCACCTCTAGATTTTTTACGATTACAATAATAATATTATTATTATTAATTACAGAATCACCGACCCAGCTCTCTCTCTATAAAATCTGTAAAATTACCCTTTTATTTATTTCCCAGATATTCCAACAGAGACAGGAAAACGGAAAAGAAAGAAAAGGGAAAAATAGAAAGAAAGCTCAGTCTTTGGGAGCACACTCAAGACAAGAAAAAAAACCCAAACCCTCTGCATTTTTTCCATGGCCAAGACCAGACCTGGCAAGCGAGACTTGGACTCTTTCACCATCAAGGGCTCTAATAAAGTTGTTCGAGGTATACAAGCCTCCTGCTTTTGGTGCTGCTGATTTTTTATTTTATTTTTATTTTTTTCTGTGGTGTTCATTTTCTAAAAATGACCCATTTTTAAGGGGTGTCAAATCTGTCTTTTTCTTTTTTTTTTTTGGAGTGATTGAAATGAGTGATTTCTTGTTTGCGGTGGGTTTTTTTTTCCCCAAGGCTTTAGGCTGTGTTTTGGCTCTTGATGCTGTTAAAATTTTTATCTTTTAAATGGGCTGATTGTTGATTACATGCAGGTCATAAAAAAGACATGTTCTTTTGGCTGATTCAACAATGCATGTTTGGTGTTTTGCAGTTCTTTTTTTGTTCTGACGATCCTTGCAAAAATCTGGGTTTGAAATGATTGTTTTTTTTGAGGGTTGGGTAAGTGGAAATAGGATTTTCTTCCGTTTATTTTTATTTTGTATTTTATTTTCTGCTTTGCTCTGTGTTGCTTTGTGTGATGCTCAATGCTGGCTTGTAGCCTCTTACTTTCATCGCATGCATGTGAATGATGCAATTGTTGGTTCTGTCGGTGTAATTTTGCCCCTATTTTTAATGTGAAAAGTAAATAGGGACCGAAATGGAATGCCTCTTTTGTTCCTTTGATTATATTTTGTGTGTATGTTGATAACTTAGTGAGGTCAATCTAATACTGTGTCATTTGGATTCTGCAGCTGGTGA
This sequence comes from Oldenlandia corymbosa var. corymbosa, assembly GCA_949775105.1. Lineage (NCBI taxonomy): Eukaryota > Viridiplantae > Streptophyta > Magnoliopsida > Gentianales > Rubiaceae > Oldenlandia > Oldenlandia corymbosa. Next base: position 288,661 of record CATKSE010000001.1, on the reverse strand, counting down.
CTGTGTCTTGCTGCGTCCCCCAGAAAATGGTAAGGCTCCTTATGTGGCCCGGGTTGAGAAAATTGAGGCTGATACCCGCAACAATCACAAGGTTAAGGTGCGGTGGTACTATAGGCCAGAGGAGTCACTTGGAGGGCGAAGACAGTTCCATGGGTCCAAGGAGTTGTTCCTTTCAGACCACTATGATGTTCAGAGTGCACACACAATAGAAGGAAAGTGTGTTGTTCACTCTTTCAAGAATTATACCAAGCTTGAAAGTGTAGGACTAGAGGATTACTTTTGCAGATTCGAATACAAAGCCACTACTGGAGCTTTTGTTCCAGATCGTGTTGCAGTGTGAGTTTTGCATAATACTCTTGTTCAAAGTCAATTTTTTATTCTTATTTTTCTGACTTTGCTTTGTTGTTGATGTGCACTCTATCTTTTGGCAATTCAATTAGATACTGCAAATGTGAGATGCCATACAATCCTGATGATCTGATGATACAATGTGAGGGATGTCGAGACTGGTAAGGAACCATAAGGTTTTGTTCTTTTCTTCCTTCTTCCTCATAGTTGTGCAATGTGCCGAGTAAATATGGAAGTAAAAATGAAAATTTGGGCAATGCATGTGGTTCTAGGTTTAATGAAGTTGTGGATGGAGGGTTTAAGTGATAGTGTTTTTCTTCTTAGTGCCTGGAGAAATTGGAAAATGAGGAAACGTGTCAATCATATATTCCTGACTTTGCATGTCACTAGGAATCTATTAATTGTTTGATGGCAATCATATATTACTGACTTTGCATGTCACTAGGATTCTATTAGTTGTTTGATGTCAAAAGGGTATAGGACACTTGTGTGCCTCTTTCTGCCTATTTACAGATGAGTAATCTCGGATAGGTTTGTCAGACACGTATTATCTTGTATTTTCACACGTTTGACAACAATTTTTTTTTTTTTTTAGTATTTTGACGTTTATGAGTGAAACGTTATTTTTCTTGTATTTTTTTTTTCTTCCCACCGCTTTTATTCGTTCTTTGGTAAACCCCCTCTGCATCTTCATAATGGAGAAAAGAGAAAAGATCATCCAGCAACTTAAAAGTTGAAGTTGGCGAATTAGCCTTTTCACTTTAGAAAAACCAATATGTTTTTGAATCATACATCTTTGTCCTACTTCTTTATGAATCTGTTTTATCCTATGATACTGCCCAGAAGCTTTCAATCTGCTTTTATTGCTGAATGTTTTTCATTAACAGCATTCTGTTATGTCACTGATGTAGGTTCCATCCAGCTTGTTTGGGGATGACTATAGAACAGGCAAAGCTTTTGGATTTGTTTGTCTGTACTGATTGTGGATCTCCTGATGTAAACAAGCCTCAGGGGGCATCAACTGCTTCCCCGATACCGAGTGTTAAGGTGGGATTATGGGTACCGATTTTTACTGTGGACACAAGACCATTTGTTTGTGTGTCAGTTGGCATCAGTTCAAAGATCTATATTACTTTTTTATTTGGCAGTATGAAGATTAATTGCTGACAAAGAAGATATAGGTAGCTGAGTACCTCACTCATTGCGGGGGAATTTTTAAATCAACAAAAAGATCGTCTGTTTTTCCCCTTTTTATCTTAAGCAATTTAAATTAACTTCATGATATCCTTTGATCCTTTTTGCATGTAGGAAGCAGTAGATGATTTTTTTTCCAGCTTCCTTCTCGATTTGTTATTTTTCAGTTATTATCTCAATGTTTGTCACTCGTCTTGTTTTTCCAATAGTCTGAGAGAAAGTAATGTGGGGAAGTATATACATGTTGTGTTCTTGAAGCAAAGGGAATTTGTTGGAGAATGTAACCTGGGTGAACAATTACTGTAATTCAAATCTTTGGTTCTTTATGATGATCCTAAGCAGCCATTACAGTTGATAGAGGATCTCAGTACCTTGTCAATTCTGGATCTATGGATCATGATCCGTTGAGTTATCATAGTTATATGTTTTTTGGTGCTCTGAGTTATCTCCAAGGTTACTGTTTTGATGATGGACCTGCTCTGATATCTTCTTATCAAATGTTTGTTTTTGTATGATGACTTTTGCTGAAGTAGCTAGATGCTGGTTTAGGTGGATTTATCATGTTCGGCTAAAGAGGATCTCTTCGCTAGCTTTACATGCTTTTCTCTATCTAATTTATTTGCTCGAAGAGAGGAACAGTACGAATTGTTGTTCATATCATATATCCATGTTATAATGACGCATCTGATTTGTTACAGACGGAAGCAAAGCGGCTGAAGAAGGATGCTGCCTAGCTGGAAGAGCAACAATGCTGGTGAAGAGATGGATGGAGTTGTCGTCCATTCTGGTGCTGTTTGTGTCTTCTTGTACATTGCTGAAGATTAGGACTGTTGGTTTCTTTGTACTGCCTCTGGAATTCATGTCCTTGGACTCCAGAGACGGGGTAGTTGTAGTTTGTGTAGTGCATAGATTTGAAAAACAAACTGTAGGTGCCTTGTAATTGTGGATTTTAATCTCGTGTGTTTATGAAATAACGAGGATTTGGAGTTACATATTTGTGGCCTTGCTGAAAATGCCAAGGTCTGTGTATTAATTTTAGCTTTTTAATTGAAGTTATGTGACCATCATTAGCCATCTACAGTTCTACACACACTCACTTTTATATATGGATGTCGCAGAAGATTCGTTTGGTAATTTCACAGCTACAGCTGGTGGAGACATCGCCCAAAATTTCAGTCGGTGAAGCCTTCTTGTTTCTGCAACTTTTAAAAAACCTGCAGAACTTTCAGGCGGTGGAGCTTTTTTTTTTTTTTTTTTTTTAATTTTTTATAAGGATCAATAATGATTCTATACTTATCTCTGGCGTGATTCGAACCCGTAATTACCCTAGGCATGACTTGAACTCGTAATTTATTCGTCAATCGTAATTTATTCCTTAACAGATGAGGCGTTTATCATTAAATTGCACCTCGAACTATATTTATTTTTAGTTTAATTTTGTATTAAAAATTAAAAAATTAATTATTTGGGACAGGGAGGAGACCATTTTGAAGACATTGCTCAATAAAAATTAATATAGAGACCATTTTGAAGACGATACATTACAAATAATAAGACACCTAATTGAATGATAAGAATGCAAGTAGCATAGGGGAAAAGAAAGTTAATTATCGGGGGTAATTTCCTGATTTATACGTAGGGAATTGTGAGATGCTTTTTTATGCAGTAGTTCATCATACATGGAGCCACTTTCGGTTGGGAACAATTATGCTTTACAAATCAACAGAGAAAGATTTCAAGTGAAATACGTTGGTAAAAGCTTAACGCTTTGTTTGTTTTGTTTTTTGGATGGTTTTTTCGTAATAATAAAATAATAACTGTCTCATCTCACAATATTTTTTTATATTTCAAATGTATATTTTTACATTCCCAATATAAAAAACACCTACAAACACACACTAAAAAATCGAAACAAACGTATCCTTAAATGGAAAATTTCTTGGTTGGATACTGTGAGCAGCCATCCTGGTAACAACTGAAAAACTTATGTCACATCTTACAAACAGAAGAAGCTGCAAGAAAAACATTTGACTATAAGTTTTTCCTTCTTATTGTTAACCTTTATTCCGAATGCAAATAAAGGAAAAAAAAAAGAAAAAAAAAGAGAAGGCGGCGAAACGTACGTAACTGTTGTTCATCTCACGTTAATTCTGATATGGAAACTCAGCGAACCCAACTTTATTCACGTCAACCATGCGCAGTGTAGCTTTCTTACGGGATTTCAGCAATACATCAATAACCATCTGGTGATTAATTTATTCGTGTACTGTAATACTACTACATGTCAAAAAAATGCCAGATTAATCGAGTGCTTTAATTGTTTTTCAATTGCAATTGTTTCAAAGTTCAAACCCTAAATTTTTCAGTGCAAATCTCAGCATTTAATTCACATCTTAATAATTAGACCATGGAAAGCTGTAGAGTTGGGCTAAAAGTGGTGTTGATTTATGTATTTGCTGTTTTATGCAATGGAGAAGATCGCCACACATACTTAGTTCTAATGGAAGGAGACCCCGTTGCATTTCATCAGCAAGGAAAGCCTCATCCCAACAGGTGATCACACGTCAATCATTCAATACTTATGTAAAAAAATATAACTATGAAATGAATGTCTATGTAACACCAGAATTTTTTATATGGTTTTTATTTTTTAATTATATCATATGCTTAATAGAAATTGTCACGTCAGTAAAATGTAACTTTTTTTTTTTTTTTTCTTGTGGGGTGTGAAATGCTATAGCGAAGCATCAAAGGCCATGCATGCAAAGCATTTGATCAACTCTCACGACGAGTTTTTACAGAAGGCTCTTGATGTTGGAAGCTACACCAAGCTTTACAGCTTCAAACACATTGTTAATGGCTTCGCTGTCCATACTACCCCAACTCAGGCAAAACCTTTTTTACCCACATTCAAGTTGTTTTTGATCCTTGGAACCATTAAATTTTTCTAATTTCAGGGTTCATGATCCATTGTTTTTTTGGTATAAATCAGGTTGACAGAATAAAGAATGCCAGTGGAGTGAAGTTAGTAGAGAAGGATAGAAGAGTGAAACAAATGACAACTTACACACCTGAGTTTTTAGGTTTGCCGTCAGTTTGGACGCAAGAAGGCGGGGACAGAAATGCTGGTGAAGGCGTGGTGATCGGTGTTATTGATTCAGGAATAAACCCTATTCATCCCAGCTTTGCTCCTGATCATGATCCAACTGATCCTTACACGTCGAAACCTCCTCATTTTTCGGGGATCTGTCAGGGCGGACCTTTGTTTCCTGAGACTTCTTGCAATGGCAAGATAGTTTCTGCTAGGTTCTTCTCAGCTGGGGCTGAAGCTACTGGCAAACTTAATTCTTCTGCGGATTTTCACTCCCCTTATGATGCCGTAGGTCATGGGAGGTAAGAGTTAATTCATTCACTTAATTTCCCTTTTTTTTTTATTCATGGATTTAAATTTCTCCAATTACATGTTTTGACAAAGTGGCTGTTGATATATATGCTGCATTGCTGCTGTCATAGAAATGGCAAACAAAAAAAAAAATAGTTTTTTTTTTCTTTCCTATAACTGTTTATTCATAATAATGGCAGTCATGCTGACTTTTATGATGAGAATGATGTTTCCTTGTGATGTATAGTCATGTAGCTTCCATTGCTGCTGGAAACCATGGAGTTCCTGTTGTTGTAGATGGATTTTATTATGGAAGAGCCAGTGGAATGGCACCGCGTGCGAGGTATACATATCCATTTTCATTTTACCTTGCATCAGCAAATTCAGTAATACCCGGAGCATTTCTCACCCAAAATTATACTGCTATTTTGATTTTGTGGTCTCCAGGATTGCAGTGTACAAAGCTATTTATCCAAGTATCGGGGCTTTATCAGATGTATTGGCTGCAATTGACCAAGTAACTTTGATTTATTCTAGGCATTTCTCTTTTAAGTCTCAAAACTACGTGAACTTCTGTTGAGTGATTATATTGTTACTGCAAAACTACTTTTGATGAAAGAAATGAAATTTGCAGGCTGTGTTGGATGGAGTGGACATCATAACGCTTTCCATAGGACCGGATGAGCCACCCGCGGACACTGTCACATTTTTAGGCATGTATGACATCTTCATGCTAGCAGCCAATAAGGCTGGCAAATTTGTAGTACAAGCTGTGGGTAATACAGGCCCCGGTCCGTATACTGTGGTGTCATATAGCCCTTGGGCTTTTGGAGTTGCTGCTTCTGAAACTGACAGGAATTACCCTGGCACCCTCATTTTAGGTAATGGTCAAAAGATTAGTGGTGTGGGATTATCAGGTAATGCACAAGTTTTGTTTGGTCCTGGTTTGAGATACTTTCTGTTCTTCATTTTTCTTCTGTTCTGGTGGTTGCAACTAGATTGTGTCTGTTGAATCTTTGCATTAGGTCCAAGTTTCGGGCAAGGCTTACTTCAACATAAACTGGTCCTAGCCAAAGATGCAGTGAGAGCAGATGGAGACTTTCCTAAAACATCAGAATATTTAGAAGAATGCCAACATCCTGAGGCACTGGTTCCTGAAGTGGTGCTAGGAAGTGTGGTGATCTGCACATTTTCAGATGGTTTCTATAACGGAACTTCAACCCTGACAGCGGTTATTCAGACGGCGAAAAGTCTTGGTTTTATGGGGTTTGTGCTTGTTTCAAATCCAAAATATGGAGATTTCATAGCTGAGGCTATTCCCTTCTTAGTTTCAGGCATAATGATCCCTAGAACAAAAGATGCACAAGTGAGCAAGCTTATATTATTGCATTGTTTTTTTGTTATGCTAGTAAGCTTGACTAGAAGTGATAATTCAGGTGGTTTTCCTAGGTTATATCTCGCTACTATGACCAACAAACTATCAGAGACAAGAGCGGATGCGTGATAAGATATGATGGAAGAGCGTCGATTGGTGAGGGAAGAACAGCTTCTTACGCAGGAAGAGCACCGATAATCAGCAGATTCTCTGCAAGGGGACCTGATTATAAAGATCGAAACAGGACTGCAGTAGATGTGCTTAAGCCTGATATTTTGGCACCAGGGCATCAAATCTGGGGAGCTTGGAATCCCATGAGTGTTTCAGATCCCATACTTGCTGGTATTCTCAAATGCTGTATTCTCTGCATACATCTTTGTAAAAAAAAATCAAACTTTTTAGCATGATGTTTTTACAGGACAAAACTTTGCTCTACAATCTGGTACCAGCATGGCTACACCTCACATTGCAGGTATAGCAGCAATTCTAAAGCAGAACCATACTACATGGACTCCGTCCATGATTGCTTCAGCAATGTCAACAACTGCCACAAAATATGACAATCAAGGAGATATAATTATGGCCCGTGGATACGAGATCGATAGCTTATACACAGCAGCTCCATTTGGCTTTGGCTCTGGGCATGTCGATCCCAGTCGTGCTATTGATCCAGGACTAGTTTTCCCAGCTGGTAAATTCCTCATGAACTGTAAATACAATCACTTCATAGACACAGTCCTTTTGTACTCATGTTTTTGAGTTGTCATGAAACAGGATACGGAGATTATGTCAGCTTCTTGTGTTCGCTTCCAAACGTGGATCCCTCATCGATTCATGCAGTGACAGGAGGATCATGCACTCCCTCATTTGGAAGTCCGGCTGACCTGAACGTGCCTTCGGTGACCATAACAGCGCTAACCGGATCAAGAACGATTCGCAGGAGAATGATGAATGTGGGAAGCAAGGCAGAGACCTATGTATGTGCAGGGCTGCCTCCACGTGGAGTGGCAATCGATATACATCCACAGTCGTTTAGAGTGGCTGCCGCCGGAGGAATTCAAGTTCTGGATATAAAACTTACTGTTACGGAAGCAATTAATGACTTCAGCTTTGGTGAACTTGTTTTTACAGGAAGCCTCAATCACATTGTAAGATTGCCAATATCAGTCTTTCCTGTTTCATTGTCTTGACTCTCTACCAAACAGGAACTTGAAATAGTGTTACTGAAGTGAAGCAAAGAAAAGAGACATGCATTTTCTTTTCATATCCATCAATTAGAGGACTTCTGATACAACAGGCATTTCCAGTACGAGTATATTTTTTAACGCGATACAAGCACAAAAGAAATGACAAATTTATGTTAATGAACATGAATATGCCTGTTCGTTCTGCTTATAAAACCAGACTAAATTATGCTATGTTCGTGAAACCAACAATAACACCTTGCAACTCACAACTTCGGAACATTAATCTCAACTCGATCACCCATACTTCCAACATTCTCTTCCTGCAATTTCAAGCTTAAAGCTAAATTCCAAGATTAACATCCATACTTTTTTTATTTTTTCTGTGAAAGAATGAGATCTTTATAAATTGGCCAGAAAAAAATATATTAGGTTAAAAATACATCAGTATCGCACATGCACTCTTGACATCTAGGATATCTATACACACTGCGCCCTATAGGACGTGAAAATACCCTTTTCGTTTGTCTGATAGCTTTTCTCACTCTAAGTTCAAAAACCCTCCATTCTATGGTGTTGTTCCTTACAAAAATGTCAGCAAGTCTGCGTTTATTAGGCCGAATCGTGGGCATTTTCCCCCCTCCATGATATATCCTGTAACCAGACACCAGAGACGAAAATTGGCTTCCTGAATCTGTCATGGCAAACATGTCGGCTGCTGTGCACACGATAAAGTCTAGAGCTGCTAACTGCAAATAAATTTCACTAGTCAGCGATGTCATGGATCCGGCTTTGGGTCACATGGAACAACCAAATGTTCTCTCTTTGGTTATTAGCATGGAGGAAGTTGCAAATAGTGCATAAAAAATTCTGGTGTATTCTAGAAGATAGCATATTACGACTGAGGGTCCCTATTTCATTTTCCCACTTTGATCAGTTCTCCACAATGTTCATCAAAGTAATATCATAGAAGTAACTTTTTTTGCATACAGGTACAGGACCAATCCCTGCACCGACAACGTGGTCCTCCGGTGTGAACCACCTATATCTTTTTGTTCACGTAAAGACTAGACATGGTGCTCCTAGGAGATAGCTGGTCAAGTATAATGGTCTAATGAGCTACCCTAACATTGATGCATAAGCCCTAATCTAATAAGGATAAAAAAGCAAATTTACCTGGGATGAATAATTCCTAAATGGTTCAATCTCAGTTGAAGAAAGCAGGTTCTCTTTGGTAACCAAATTAGGAAACAACGTAGTAAGTGCAGCCAATCTTGATTTCCCTCCATAAATATGTGCTCCAGCTAGATATATGCGTGTTTTACGGTTAAAACCAAGGCCTGCAAGCATAAGTACCGTCTCCTCAGGCGTCAATGGACATAAACCTTCTGCTCTAAGTTCTTCTGGGGAAGGTATCCTGCAAAGAGTTATTTAACCATGACATGGAACAAATGAGTGCAATATAATGGAATCCAACTACTCAAAGTTCAATAATTTTCTAGATTACAAATAAGTATGCCTTAAAATTATACAAATCACGAGCACAACAAGATCAAAAAGTTGCACAAACAACTAATTAATGAATTTTCACTCAGCAACAATAGTAACTTAACAAACACATCAAGCAGCACACAAAGTTTCAAAGTATTCAGCATGGATCTCATGTCTCTAATATTATGTGACCACAGCAACATCAATATAGTAGCATAACACACTAAATACAATCTTTTATAAGTCATAATCAATTTTACGAGATGTTTTAAGACAGGTAAGTAAGCATACTTTCTAGTCTTTGTTATCTCCACTAAGCCAGGGAAGTGTTCTCTACGGTAAGCTTCTAGTTCTTGTTGCTCAGCAGAACCTCCACCAAATTCACATAATGAATGTGCCACCATGTCAATTTCAAATCTCAAATGCAAAGCCAGATACTTGGAAACTTTTTTTGCCTGAGGTTTTCGAGTCCTGTTTTCCATTTTTGCAAATGAACCAAGAAGTTGGTTATCCAATGGCCCCAGTCGAGTCACATTTTGACGCATTCGTTGAATGAGTAACGCTCCAGTTTCTTGTATTTTTGGAATGAATCTCAGAGCGTGGAAATTACACCTGCATCGAAGTCTCTAGATGGGGTATTTAATTAGAGGAAAAGTGAACAGAAGAGAGTAAAAAGGTAGGAAATAACATAGAAATCCTAAAATGACAATGTAGGTAGCATTAGAGTAATCCCTTACCTGCACCTGGAATGGTATTGGATCTGATGCCAAACGATTCCCAAATCCAACAAAATGCACCACTCTATTACGGAGTAAGATAGGAAGGATGTGCTTTTTGTAAAAACCTGGTTTGGCCTCTTTCATTATATCTACATCTGACACCTAAAAGAAACACCAAGTGTAAGCAAGAGCCTCCATATACATTTTCAATTGAGACATAGATACAAACTGTTATTTAAAATTAGTGGCGAATCTAACCACACTGCCGATAGCATCCAGATCCAGTGACTGCAACTCCTTTGGAAGTTCCTTTACTATCTGAACATCAGGCTTCAAATAGTTGATAAAATACTCCTCCTGATAGATATCGCCAAACTGGCTAGAAATTATCAATTTGGCCATCAGTTTTCCGCTCAAAGAGCATAATAAGAATTTATATTTACTTCAAACCAGTGATTCTAAAAAACATAAAATAAAATTTCAAATATATTGAGAGGATCAAGATACGTGAAAACAGGCAGCATTTGCCATCAGGAGACATTGCTCCATATGTGGTACGTATTGAAAATTGTACATAATCGTAATAAAGAAATTGACGATTAAAAAACCTAGCATCAACATAATTTTCATCAAATGCCAAAAGTTTGAACCAAATGCACGTAAACAGGCTTAAACCTTTTGAAAGTAAGATTCACCTTGCATCTCTCCACACACTGCTGTACATTAACTCAGGGAGAACAAGTACTGCATTAAGTAATCTAGCAACAGCAACAGCATTGCATATCTGTAATTAGAAAAAATTTAGAACTTTAATGATCGATAATGGTTCCCACAATTGATATGAAAGATAATGTTTAATCCAATAGTAGAAAGATCACCATACACATAACTTACAGCAACTCGCTGCTGGTTTATCCCACCATTTGCAGTGACCATGATATAACCATAAGTACCTTCTGCAATAAAGAGAAAACCATTTTCATGGCAATATTAGCTCCACAAAACATGTAAATAAAGAGCCCTAAACTCAAGAAAATTAAAATGTATGTATGCTAGACTTCTGCACGTGTTGATGCATGTGAAGACACAAAATGAAAGATTGAGATACCATTAGGATTCCAGTCACGCTGATCAGCACAAGGTTTCCAGGAAGAAGCAAGAAGGTAGGGTTCCACCCACAGGTCCTTTGGCTCTGGTTTATCGTGCCCCTGAATTCAGTAGTAGCATTATCAAAATCAATTCCAACTCTATAACAGACCAACATCATTTCCAGAATAACATTTTTTTTGGGGTAAATAAGATAACAAAGGGAAACGCCTCAAAAGTAACAGCTGAATGAACCTCTAAACTCCTGCTCTAGAAACATGGTAATAAAACTTGGGAAAACATGTTACAGTTTCAGTACAATAAAATAAACATGTTACATATTCAATCTCTTTAACTGTGAAATCCAAATAGCAAATCAACGATTCAGCCCTTCCTTTTCGGACTTCAATCCAGTATTCCAAATCAAAACTTTCTTGTTTCACATTTATCAACAAAAGGGCTCAAGCAAAAGAACATAATAAAACCTCGTTGGAAGTAGCTTTATCCACTCGTGGTTATCAAAGAGTTACAAATCAAAGAATTCCGCCATCTTAGTATTTCAGACATCAGACAAGAATCCGATTCCATCAGATATTTGTCTTCTTTCATCAACGGAGGACCCCCCCAAGACAAGATCGGGAAAAGACCATTTAAAGCAATTCTATCTATTTAATTAAACAATGAGAAAATCAACAGAAAAGAAACGTACCTCAGCTAAGGCATGGGCAGCCTTTGCCAACAACCTAGCATAGATAGTTTTATGTGGCTTTTTTCCTCTACCAAGCTTCAGAAGTTCCTCCTATTCAAAAATTCCACCAAGAGAATCCCACTCGTTCAATAAATAAAAGAAGAAAAGGGCGGGAAAATTACATAATTGGAAATTTGATAAGATGATTAGAAGGAAATAAAACTCAGTTTCACACCTTGATGGATACAGTTGAAGCATTCATTTTCAAGAACTTGAACTTAATCTTGGCAGAACCGGGCTGGCCCGAATCCCGGATCCGAAGAAGCATCCAGGAATTCACAAGGAAAAAAACAAGCACGAAGGTAACAATCAGGAGCAGGCCCAGGTGACGGTGAAGCCAGACTTTCCATTTCCTCTTCTTCCTGCCGGAATCCGGCCCAAGCCCAAACCAGGAGGTGAGAGAGGAAGAGGAAGAAGGCGGGGAAGGAGAGTTGGCGGAGCCGGAGAACAACCTGGTGGCGGTCGGGGAATTGAGGAAGGAGTTGCTCCGGGAGAAACCCGGGTTGTAACGGGTCCTTCGGGAAGGGCTGAGGGGCCCACCGGCGTCTGGGTCGTCACTGATGTCGGGTGAAAGGGAGGGCATCTCTGCAAGAATTGAAATTCTTGCGGGGTAATATTTCCAATTTTCACGTTCTTCCAACCCCCCAAACAACAGTAAAGACCCAAAGCCTCAAAGGGAAAAAAAGGAATGTTTACCGGGAAAGGGAAAAAAAAAAAAGAAAAACGTTGGGATGTGGGGGCCCAGCCGGGTCACAAATTTGACAAATTGACAAGATGCCTGTGCATGCGTATATATAGCGAGTCGGTCAAAAATATGTGTTTGGAGCGAAAAAGAGGATTGCTTTTTTTCTTCTTTTTTTTAAGAACAAATGTGAGGTGCATTTGGAAATTAGTTACTATACCTTTAAGTGTTTTTTTTTTTTTTTTTGGTAGCCAATGTGAGATGAGTGAGACCAATAATCTCCTCTTTCGTACGGACTCAATCTATGAAAATTATTCACCGGTGGAATAATGATACTCATCTCTACGAACCTCAATCATCATAAATATATATGGCACCATTGAGATTAATCACCTTATTATTAGAGTGGAATTCACTTACTCTATGTTAGTTTGTAATTAAAGTGTTACAGGGAGAATGATTATCCCTAAATAAAAACTTCCTGGGGAAATGGGATGAACATGTTGTTGGGTCTGTTATTTACAGACCCAACACGTTTGATCCAGCCTGTTAGATCTAAAAGGGGTTGTAGATTGCATTCCAAACTCCATTGGGATTTTAACCCTACTTCATTGGCCTCCGTCTTTTCTTACTGAACCGTTGACCATGTTTCTTATTAAGGAAAGTAAAAAAACATGACTTGCCATTAATGGACTACTTTTATGGGACCGGATGGATGGATGGAATGGTACTTAAGTGGAGATCCTTCTACAAAGAAGACCAATTTACAGATTGAAATAGCAATACTTGCCTAAGATATCAAAGGCAAATGTACTATGCATCGATTGAATTTAGATCATGACATCCATGATTACAGTTTTCTTTCTTTCCTCTGCAACAGGTCTAGTGATCCAGTTTTTTTTTCCTTCTTTCGTTTTTCCTATTTTCTTAAGAAGACGTAATCCATCCACAATGACCTTTGCATCAATTGGGCACAAAATTTGCAGAGGTTGCAGTCACAGACAGGCCAAGGTACCTGGTGAGCATGAGTTGTCAATCGGGGTTGGTTATGAAATGTCATATGCCTCGTGATCTGGAGTCTTGTATGAAAAACCTGATTCTTCGCTGGATCGCCGGGTAACAAAAGTTGCCCTTTGCATCAACCGCACCAGGGCTTGTACAACTTCTGACATGGGAGGTCGGAACTCGGGTTCAGGCTGCTCAGAGAAACCACAGGCCAGACCAATTCAATTAATTTGTTGTGCTAACACATGTACAGGCTGAAATTATTCTCAAATTCTCCACATAGAGAACATATGCAAGATTTTGGTCTACTGTCATAGAACACAAACAAACTTTGTGCTTTTTCATCTTATTTATTAAAAACACTCTTTCTGTTCCAAACTTGAAAGTAGCAAGGATCTATATGTTTAGCTAAAGCTTTATTTCGAAAGAGAACTGTACCTGAACACAAAGTGCGATTATATCAGCAAAACGGGACAACGATTTGGCTGGGTACATCCCATTTAGAGTAGGATCAACCATTTTGGCCAAGGCATCTATATCATGAAGTTGAGGAGTGGCCCATCTCACAAGTGATTGTTCTGATCTTACCCTTGAACTGCAACAAAATAAACAATTCATGATACAAAAGAAGAAAACACCCATACAAAATGGAACAATTATCTTCAATTTGGAAGAGAAACCAAGGATTGAAGTGAGCATCGGATTAAAATGAGATAGTGTACCTATCAAGTGGCTTGCGACCTGTCAAGAGCTCCAGCATTACCACACCGAAACTGTACACATCACTTTTTACAGTGTATATGCCAGATAAAGCAAATTCAGGGGCACTATAACCGAATGAACCCACCATCTGGGCTGCAGAAACCTATTGAGGATCATTAAACACGTTAGAGCAATCCATGGCAGAAATTAGTTGCCAGAGTCCAGGGACAGCTAAAGATGAATCTAAAATATACCAACTATGACCTAAGAAGTAATGTAAAAACTATCCTACCCACCCACATTCGACCTCCTAGCAAATGAAGAAAACAGAAAAGTATATTTAAATGGCCCAGCTATCAGGAGGTCAACAGCCAAGAAAAGATAAGTGTGGCTGGAAACTAACACAGCATAAGTAGAAGTAACAGCATTAAAAGTTACCTGTCGCTCAGTGTTGGGTGTTAAGGCAGCGAGGCCACAGTCTGACAAATGTGCATTGAGCTCGTCATCCAACATTATATTTGCTGACTTCAAGTTTCTATGTACAACTGAAGGCAGACACACTTCATGCAAGTACCTAGAGGAAAATGAATCAGCTTTCATCAACTATTACTCTTGTAAACTAAGTTTTCATAAAAAATTATTTTTTGTTGAATCCCAAGCAAACAAAGATGATTCCATTGCAAAAATATGAATTAAAAAGCAGACTACATACTCTAGAGCTCTAGCTGTGCCAAGTGCTACTCTGACTCGTGCATTCCACGTCAGCAACTTGCTTCTCTCATCAGCAAAGTGCAGCATATCATGCAAGCTACCATTTCCAATATAATCGTAAACAAGAAGACGCTGGCCATGCTCTGCACAATATCCTGCCAGCTGAACTACATTTGGATGCCGCAGGCGTGACATATTCGAGACGGCTTCAAGGAAATTGTCTTCCTCCTGCAGGGATACTGCTGCACTATCGATCTTTTTTATTGCCATGATCTAGAACAATCAAACAACGAAACAGGTTAATTTGAAAAATAAGAAATCTTAAGTACCACTTAAAGAACAATGACGGTACAACCTTGTTAGAAGTTGTAAATCTCAATTTCTAAATGAGCCTACTAAACTGGCATGAAGTTGCACACAAAAGAATCGGGTTCAGGAAAAGCTGAGTGTTTAGTTTCTCCATTTACATCAACAAGAATAGTTCGAGCAAGTTTCAAAGTAAAACCGTGCAGTACCTTTCCATTAGGAAATTCAGCCCTATAAACACGTCCAAGTGAACCTTCACCAATAATATTTTCTTGAGTAAAGCTATTTGTTGCGGTCTGGAGAGCAGCAACAGTATAAGATGTTGCGGTGATTGGGGATTTAGCTCTTTTCATTGATCCATTCCTTCCAGGTATTTTTTCAACTGCCACTTTCTCTGCAGGAGGGGTCTTCAAATCTACGGCAGTTGCTGTAGTTCTTGCTCTTTGTTCTTGCATTTCTTTATTCACTACAAATAAGAAAGGACCACAAAGATTACCACTTTTGACTCCAAATGGAAGAGTTGTTAAATTTTTATTTTCTTTTCTGCTGTATGCAAAAATTAAGGAGGAAACAGCCCAGAGTATCATTTAAAAGGATTGAACAAGGAAGATTGGAAGAAGTGTGAAACAGCAAATTTTTCCCAATGAAAAATGCCAAGTTAGGAGTTCTTTATTCAAGACAGAAACCCACCAAAGAAGAAAAGATGACACCATTAAATATGTGGGAATTGAATGACAGCCTAATGGTTAGGTTGTTGTCCTTCCTGGTAATAGACTAGGGTTCGATTCCCACCAGGGGTTGTAAGGGGGGTTTTACCCACATTTAAGTAGGGTCCACTGGGGTGGATCTTTTATTAAAAAAAAATGAAATGGAACACTTATAAGTAGTGTCTACTAAAATTGATGGGGAAACAGCAATATAAGTACCTATACCCGTGCCAGTAGAAAGACTTCCAGAAGAAGGTCTGGCTGCAATTTCTTTCTTTTTACCCTTCCTAAGGCAAAAAACAAGAGCCACTAGCACCAGGAAAGCCACCAAAACAGAACCCAAAACGATCCCAACAATAGCACCAGCTTTAAGCCCCTTCTTTCCATTTCCAGAATTATCTGGGTTTGATGGTTTATTCTTAGGATGTTGAGGTGCTACGGGAGATGGATGTCTACCCGGGGGAGGCGGGGTGTACGGTGGTGGAGGAGGAGCAGGACCATTATCGAACGAGTTTCCATCAGATCTGTTAGATGTTGAGAGTTAAACTAAAAAAATCAAAAGATAACCATTCAAATAGATAGAGATATTTTGCATTGTTTCATACTTACTTAAAATTTGGTATTGAAAGAAGCTCACGGGGTATCCATCCAGTGAAATGATTGTTTGCCACATTTCTACGACAATAAGAAAGAAAGAGAAAAAAAAAAAAAAATTAGAAGCAAGCAAGGTTCGTGAGTTATATATTCAATTGACAGTCTGACAGACCGATTCAGTACATCTGAAAAGTGCAAAGGTATATGAGTGTCTCTTACAGATCATTCAGTGGCAAGCCAACCAATACATTTAGTGAACCAGTTAATTGATTATTCTGCAAGTAACTAGGAAAGAAGATACAAATAGTGAGAAACAAGTAACTAAAACAACTATCTCATCACCAAGACGTACCAAGAAACACTCACAGAGTGGAAAGGTTTGATAATAAACTAAAGGATGGTGGAAGGTCGCCCGAAAAATTGTTAGCTGAAAGATCCCTGCAAAGCATTAAAGTCGAAACAAAATTTTCAGCTACCATATCAAACTTCAAAAATATTACAATGTAAAATGACACTAAATAGCTTGTTACTGATACTGGTCAAGTATCCATCGCAAGCAAAAAACTGAAATCAACTAGCATCAAGCAGTCTAAGGCTTCAAAACGACGAGTTTCGTTGCAAGTGTTAAATATCAAAATAACTCTAGCTTTTCAGTTCATGTTTCAGAAACATGAAAAGGCGTATATTCAAGGTTGAATCAGTCACATCTTATATTTATCATATGCGTAAACCTGCACAAATATAGAAGAAGAAAAATAGAGTGATGTAAAGGGCACCTATTATATCAGTTATTAACGATCAAACATTTACAAATCATCTGCAAAGTGTATGCAAATAAACACAATGATTACTTCAAATGGTTAGAAATTTTCATGCTAAATTATACACCAAATGCAGTCATACCATCATACATTCTTCCCTTCATTATATTACATCTTAAACATCAACAAACAGCATCTAATTCAGATCTTGGAGACTCATTAGACTAGATTGGTGTGTAAGATTATAAACCATTTCCCTGGCTACATTTCTGAGATATAAAAAAGTTTCTTCTTTCTTCTACAGAGTTAGTAATGCCAAACACCCGTAGAACAGAACTGAAGAACAGGAGGCAACTGGAAACATAATGGAGACACTTAAAAATTCAGATCGCTTACAGTGTGGCAAGGTTAGAATGATTGCTGAAGATGTCACCAATACCTTGACTAAGAGAGTTGTGGCTGACATTCCTAGAATCATAAAATACAGAGTATAAGTTCTCAAAAGAAGGTCTAGAAAATTTACAATAGTGAAGAAACCAAAAACCATTCAGACAATGCAACTTACAAATAATTAAGGGCAGGCATGGAAGTAAGCGAGTAAGGAAGACTTCCAGTCAAATTATTGTTTGCAAGATTTCTGCAGACACAACCAAATTTCTATTAGCATAAGCAAATCTAACAACATATAAGACAAAACAGAAGTTTCATAGTAGCAGAAATTACAGGCTGGTAAGGTTCGGAGGTAACTGATACGGAATATAATCGTGGATGATATTGCTACTCAAATCCCTGAGACATATCAATAGCAAACAACAACAAGGTTAAAAATGATCAATTAAAAAGAAAAAGTTAAAAATGATCAATTTTGATAGCTTCTAAGGTCACTATTGATTAAATAGAAAAGGAGTACTCACAACGTCTGCAAAGACATAAAACTGTTGAGCATGTATCCCAATGTTCCATTGAGTCCTAAACCAGATAATTGGCTGTCCCAAAACAAACAAAACTCGACATTTAAGATGGAGCAAACTCAGAACTATAAACTGTTGTCAGTACCACATTTACTTACATGGAAGTAACCGCTGAGCCTTGACAAGTAACCCCTTGCCATGACTCTCCACAAGGATCGCCCCCACTTGACTTCCAACGGTTTAGCTGCGGAGGATTATTCAACGAAGAGTACAAAACCTGAAGAGCATTCACTGCAAAAGTTGCAAGGACTATTGTGTCAAAGGCGAAATTCATGAAAGCATTCATCATCATATACACAGAAAACTTTTCAGTGATATCACTAGCATTGGCCTAATAATCTTCAAATTAGAGGGAAAAAACGTAAATAATTGGAGCATCCAAATATTCAAGCAAATCAAGCATCATTTTAAAAGGTTTTCTAAATATTGGTCTTTGGCTTACAGATTAACACATTTAAAGCTCAAGTCCAAAGATGAAATCAAACGCAGGAAAAATCAAAAGACCACCATCAACGGTCCACCTCACAAATTACATGTCAAACAAATTTCTATTTTTGAAATGTGCTTTAACCAGTAATATCAAAATCCCCCATTTACAATGAAATGAAACATCTAAAGGACAATAACCCCTAATTGGTAGTTATTACAACATATTCGCAAAACACATAAACAGTCAACACTTTGACTGCGTCAGATAAAACCATATGGGGAAAAAAAACCCAAATAAGAAACTAAAAATATAGGCCATTCCACAGATGAAATGAAAAGGAAAACTATTCATCATAGCAGTGAAGCCAACTTACAATCATTCTGGTCAGTGTTGCCATTCACGGGACTGAAACAACAAAAAACAGCAACAGCGACCAAAATACACCAATGCAGAGAGGCTGGAATGCAACGAGATTTGATCTTGCCCATATATCAAGTACTAACAGTCTAGCTCTAGCACTTGAGCTGATAGAACAAGAAGTTAGCTTAAATCCCAAAATCACCTCAAAAGAAAAACGAGGAATAATAATCAAAACTTTTCAGAGCCTAATGAAAACTGAAAAGGGTCCAACCCAAAAACACATTTTGGGAGGAAAAATGAAGCAGAGAGGAGGAGGAGCAAGGTGAGATCATCATTCAGCGGTAGGTGTCACCATCGTTAAAGGGAAAGCTGTGAGATTCGAAGCTTTAGTGAGTAATAATGATTTATGAAGAAAGGGAGAGAGAGAAAATAAATATACTACAAATAAAAAAGGAAAATAACAAATGAGTCATTCATTCATGCTGTTCAGGTAGTACTTTTGAATAACTTTTGGGGTTTTGCTGTTTGTTTTGTTGCGCTTAGTGCGTGTTTTTTGGTGTGGTGTGTGTGAATGGGAAAGTGAAATGGGTCAGGTAAACTTGAATTCGTCAGCGGTTACCTTAGAAGTGTCGGCGTCGGTGAAAACCAACGGAGGAAAAAAAGCTCCAAACACGTCATAATGACTCTCTTTTTCGGTTGGTTTTGTCTAAGTTGTTCTAGTGTGTGTGTGTGTGTTTTTTCCCTCATTATCCAGTTGTAATTATTAATTTGTGTTCCTAGATTTTCTCGTAATTAAATTTGCAATAGATTACAAGACGATAATCTTTTTTTACCGTGCTTCAAATACTGTAATCATATCTTACTTTTTCATTTTGAATGAACTTATATCATCTCCGCAAGTCACAATACATCTATATTTTCCCTATACATTTTTTCCTATTTTTAAATTTAAATCATAAAAAATCATTATCCAGGCATTCAACTTTCATAAGGTAAAGAACATTTGCTAAATAAATGTATATAGGCCTCTAGCGAATGAACGTTATGTAACACACAACATGTAATAACGAGTATAAATATTTGAATTGTTGAACATATTAACAGATTACATCATCTTATCATTATCTTTTTTTAATCAATTGACGTTCAAAAACACATATTGAACAATAACACGTGAAATTTTGTGAAATAGCCGTGTGAAGAATAATTATCTTGAAACGAATATATAAACTATAAGGTACAAGAGGAATATTTGTGGTTGAAGAAAGATATAAAATGCCTTTTAGATTTCATTACATTTTTTGTTATTTTACTATGATTAATACTATAAACAAATTGAATACACGTGTATTATTTTATTTTGATGAGTGAGACTCTAGAGGGGCTTTAGTGTCTGGATCAATTTTTTCTGTAAAGAAGGGAATTGTTCTGATTAAGTTAATAATGCAAAGATGAGAGAAAGGGTCATAAAATGAAATGACAAGTCTACTAAGTACGTATCCAGATTCATTAAATTGGATTTTTATTCATTTATTTTATATTTATTTTTGTTAGGGCCTTACTGAATTTTTTGGCAGGGAATCAGAAGGGGAGAGAAGACTGACTGCAGGCGGGCTTTTGTGGCCTTTTTTTTATAAGTAAGAAAACCTTTCGAGTCTTGAGAAGAACTTGTGTTGAAAAAATTGGCTTCATCTGTAAAAATGGGATTTCTTCCTTCCTTTCCATCTCAGTTTCTCTCCATTCTCATCGAACCTTTCGCTTTTCAGACTGTAACCTTTTTCCCTTGTGGACAGAGCTTTCTTTTGAACATTAAAACATTAAAAAAAAAAGTTTAATGATAACATATTTTTTTTAATGTGTCCGTAACATCGTAAGGAACCAGAATCCTGCCATTATGGCGTCTTTCTAAAGCTTCCAAAAAAATTTTCGGATTCTGTCCTTATTTTAGGATCCGAATATTTTTCTCTTTTTTTTTTTTTGATATTTGGTATATTTTGACTCAAGCTGCTGTCCAAATATTTTGTCACTTAAAAAATTAGTCAAAACAGTAACTTCAAACACTCATGCTTGTCTGGCTTTCTTTTTCAACACCTCCATTATATCTTTTTAGAATTTTGAATTAATATGTTTTTTCATTCCACCAGTTTTATTATATTTTCAAACATATTTTTATATTCTGGACAGAAAAAACATACACTGAAAAAATATATTTAAAAAAAAAACACTAAATATATTAAATCAAAAGATGCCTATTGATTTCAGTGAAGTACTTCCACATATTTGGCTAACAAATACTCAGTTCGGTTGTGAAGGTTTGAATGGACTTGATTGAATATAAATGCCAATTTTAAAATTTTGAACCATTTATTGTTGCCCAATTGCATGTCTATCATTTTCATGGGTGCACCAGCTATTAATTGAAGCCAATAGGATTAAATAACACGCAATAAACCACGAGGAGCATTTGAGATCTACCCAGTGTTTGAATAGTTGAAGTTGAAAGTAACAATTATTAATTCAATAAACATAAGTTTTGCAATAATTATACCAATGATGCGATGTTTATGTAAAATGTTGACTCTCTGCCCCGTGCATTCAAATCTTGATTGGATTTGTTTTCATGTTACATCTGCATTGACTTATCACCAATTAAAAAAATAATGAATAAATATAAACAGTCCTATGATTTTTTAACATTTGGGATAAGGGTCGATATCCTTAATCCTTATGAAACTGCTGGGGGTCAACTAATTACCGTCACCTAATCAAGATTTAATTTATTATTAATAGAGACATCAAATTTTTGAAATGCCAGCAGAGTCTGTTGGAGAAGTCGCAGCATAGAAGAAGTCAAATGAAGTCTATAACTAACAATGAGAAAAGTCAAAATGGTCGCACGATCCGGCATTATATAACTTGTTCGTTGGTTTAGACTCTAGAGTTTACATTTTTTTGCTTTTACAAAAAAAAAAAAAGAGTTTACATTTTTTTACTTTTGCAATGAACTGATTTTTTTTTTTACCCAAAATTTTCACATTTAGAAATAACTTAATAAAATAATTAACCTGCTTTTTTTTTGTAGTGAGATCAAATGAAAGATTAGGTGAAACAGCAATGTCATATCGGTGGTTTGGGTAAGCAATGACAACAATAGTGATTATCTTCAAATTACTAAAAGAAACACGTGGCATATATGAACTTATTACACGAATACTTTTTTTTTCCCCCCTAATAGTTGGCTAGCTGTTAAAAATAATGACGCCGAATATTGTTTGTATTGGTATCTTGCAATTTTTGAGAAATGACGCAGTTAGTTATATCTTACATTCATAAATGACTGTTGAATGATTTTATTATTAAACGGAAATCCTTTTTTCCCCTACTTTTTGTTTTTGTTTTGGGCCAAATGTAAGATTTTCCCGTTTTGCAATTGTTACTGAAAATCGAAAAAAAAAACCGCTGCATGTTTGTATGATGATACAAGTGGCAGACTGGCAGTAGAGTACTTGGTCCATTCATCCGGTGGGGGTGGAATCTAGTAATGGGAGAAATCCATTGCTTGACTTAATCAAAAGACGCAGCATCGGAATCATTCGGTTCAGCTTTGTTTGTTTTTTTTTTTAATGGTTTTTCCATAATAATTAATTAATAATTGTTCCATTCTAATATATTTTAATGCACTTTTTTATATTTTCAATACAAAACATCTAAAAACACACAAAAACGGAAAAAAATATACAAGGCAATGTCTCAACTTCTCATCTCTAAAAAATTCTTGAAATGCATCTATCTTTTTTCGAGTGGTTGAGTAACGATAATGGCTGTCTCTCTCAGATTCGGCCTAAAAGGCTAAAACTAAAATGACACAATCCACCCCATGCACTGACTCTTATTAGTCACGGACCAAATAATACCTAACCCCCCCCCCCCACACCAAACCAGCCATCTCCCCAATTAGCCAATATCTTTCAGTATATTTAATTCAATCATAGATCAATTATTCATTCTCACAATTTTATGGTTCCATAAAAAGTTACTATATACTTGCTTAGTTACTATCAAAGACATAATATCACATTCACATTGTCATTAAGGCAAATTAATCAATTTCTAGAAAGTATTACTTCATCTGTCCTAAAATTATTGTCTAAATTGAGTTTTTATTTTTTAGTTGAATTTGTACAAAAATAAAAATTGAAACTGGAGAATAATTTTGATTTGAGCAGAGTGGACTAAGAGTCTTTTAGGGATAGTAACATATTACTCCCTCCGGTCCTTATTATAAAGTATTTTGATTTGTCCTAAGTTTGTTCTGAATTTTATCTAGGATGTCTTTTTAATTAAAATAAAAATTTAAAAAATAGTTCCTAATAATTAGGAGAACACGACGAATGTGAATATATATTTTTAAAGTTTCTTTTTCCAATTAAAAACGCATTTTACGTAAAATCTAAGATAAAATTAAAATGTCTTATAATAAGGACTGGATGAGTATATTCTAAACTCTAAAGTGGCAGGTGAAAATTGAATTGAAAAGGGAGATAAATTCCTTGGTGCAGTTACAACATACTATATAATTGTGATGAATATTATTATTGCCTTCATTATCAATGTGGGATTGTGGGTAATCCACTAATCCAATCTTCCTACTTCTTTTCCTTCAATGTATACAAATCACACGAATATACACTGTATCTTATAACCCACCCCCCAATTACCCATTCCATCCCATTTCATGCATCATTACCTACCCACTCCTTCCTGAAACCTCATCAGAAAATACCCCATACAGTACAGCATCAGTTTCTGAAGACCGTGTAATGGGGAATAAAAAAAAAGAAGAAGAAAAAAGAATCATTATTATTGAGGTGAAACATACAAGACTTTTCTTTGTTTTATGAAGTGCCTTTTTCGGTTCTCCGGCTTTTAATCACTACAAGTATTTTATTATCATCGCTTGCACACACGTATTCTAGACCGTCCACAAATATTTCATAAGGTTTTGCTGAGTTGAGTGCAATGCGTATTTTAACTTCTTTCGCTTATCTTGTCCTCTATAATCTATATTAATAATAATAAGTCTTTTCCTGGGGGGTGGGTGGTGGTTTGGGAGAGGGGCGGGATAGGAGGAGGTGTCGGCCGGTGGAATTGGGGAGGTAGCTCACCTACATGACTACATATCGAGTAAGGAAATTTCCCTTCAAAGAAACAGAATGGGTACCATCTACTTTTAGAATCAAAGTATAATTATTTTTTAATGAAATAATTAGTTAATCGTTACGACAATATGAATATCCAGTCCAATCATACTGATCTATTTTATTAGTAACAAATTTCTAGAAACTCTAACTAATCTACCTACCATTTGTACAATTATTTATTTATTTATTTATTTATTTTAAAAAAACATATCTATGGCCAGAAATTGACAAATGACAACAGCCCGAACTCCATGTTCATGACCCCTGTTTCATTAATCAAATTTGATTCATTTCATTCTACAGCAGAATACATTTTAAATTTATGTAAGCAACGAGTGGTGATTGAAAATTGTACTCTAGCTGTTAATAAAATATACTACTCCCTCCGTCCCATAATTATTGTCCAGTTTTACTAAAATGAAAGATTTTATTTTTGGTCAAATTTAACTATATTTTACCTTAAACAACCGGATATACCCCTATATAAGTAATTATTTAACCACTAAGATTTTATGGATAATGTTTTTTACTAAGGACAAATGTGTAACTTGATCCATAAAAAGTCAAATTGGACAATAATTTTGAGCAAAGTGGACAATAATTATAGGACGGAGGGAGTATATCCGTATTTAAATGTCATTTAAGAATCATAAAATTCACTGTAATTGTTATTAAATGAACTCATTTATTTTTCCTTTGATAAAAGGTTAGTTATATTAAACTCAAACCACATTACCACTCGAAATTTATGCCGTACATCATTATTGTACTAAGCCAAAACGGTATATTCAAATCTCAATACCTATGTTTCCAAATAACTTTAATTCTCCGTCCGATGAAATTTAAAAAAATAACTACTTTCTTTGTCTAAAAAAAATTTGTCCATATTAAGTTTTTAAAATTTTACAAATTTCAAAAATCAATACAGACTTTTTTTTTTGGTACATAAGGAGTAAAATATAAGAATATATTTTATTTGTGGGTGGAAAGAATATTTATTCATTCAACTGCATTCACCTTATAATAGTATTTTTCTTTTTGATTCGCTATTTTTTATGCATGTTTAATTACTATCACAACCTGATTGATATACTACATTCATGATTTTATATCTCATTGAATGCAAAATTCTATGATAAGCCTGTCAACTTTTCTATCCACCAATAAATACGTTAAGTTCATTAAATGCTTGTTTGGACGTCAACTTACATTTCATTTTGTCACTTAAAAGTGGAAAGTGTTTCAAATTGAAAACTAAATGAGAAATAAAAATGTTGTTTGGATGTTGGTTTTGAAAAAAAGTATTTTAAACTACATTTTGAAATATCAAGTACAAGTCATCACTAAACAATTAAATATTGTCAATTATAGTCACAGCGCAAAGAAAACTTTTCCAAAAATAATTATTCAACAACGGAATCCTGCCAAATTTGTCACTGAACTATTTGTAGTTCTAAAATGGTCATTACACTAACAAAAGGTGTTTCAAGTTGAAATTTAAAATGTAAATCAGAAAGTTGTTCGAATGATATTTTTTATATTGGATTTTGTGTTTAAGAGGTAAAAATAGCGAACAAACAAACAAAGCTGCCGACTCACCAAATGCATTGGTAAAGACGAAGAAAGCAGAATTCTCCATTAATGTTTTCGTCAACATTTTTGTGGACTTCCCTAACCATATAGTAAATTCGACAGAATCAAAATTCCCTTGCAAAAATTATCGTCGACTTTTTTCTACTTGACTATAAAGTTGACGAAATCAAAATTTCCTTGTAAACATTCACGTCGACTTTTACATCGACTTACTTAACTGGACGATACAGTCGACGAAAACAAATTTCACTTGTTAACAATCACGTCGACATTTCCGTCAACTTTCTTAACTTGATGATACAGTCAACGAATTCAAAATTCATTGTAAACATGCTCGTCAAGGTTTAAGTTTACTTTTTTTTAACTCGACAATAGATGACAAATAAAAATTATATAGAAAATATTTATGCCATCTTTTCTTGCTAAATGATATAGTTGATGAAATCAAAATTATCTTTGAAACAATTTTTTGACTTTCAGAACACGACGATAAAATTGACAGAAGCAAAAAATTCTCTAGTTGAACTTTATAGTAGATTTTTTTTCTTTTTTTCTTCCCTTGTTGAATAAATCGATGTGATGCAAATTTTATGACAGAATTGTCATGCACACACTCAAGTATAAAACATCCAGAAAATGTTATCAGGCCTTGTTGGGAAATAGATAAGTGGAAATGGGGTTTTACCATAACATTTTCTTGAGCTTTGAGTATATGCTACGCCATATTTCGTGACAATGCATTGAATATCGAATGTAAGATGAAGGAGTGTAACCTGACTTTGTCACCCTCATTCACCGTGTTAGTTGTTACGGTACATTAATCCATTACATTAATCCAGTTTAACCTAAAGACTAAGTTGTGTACACTTTTAGACCTTTTTGTGTTGTTTTTTGGTTTCTTATTAGTCTCGAGATTCAATATCCTTTGGAAAGCCAGGAATATATTGAAGCTACCCGGTACGAATTATCTTCTGCTCCTGATATATATCGGTATTAAGAGTGTGAATACAAGAACTCCATACCTCTCATTTCAAAATTAACAAGCTTCACCTTTTTTTCTTTGTTTTTTTTTTTTTTTCTATTTAGCATCAGATTACTATATGGATATAGGTGGCGCTTCGAAAAATATACCTTTCTTTGCGTTACTCGAGTATGCAATACTATCCCCTAATTTTATTTCATTTTAGCTTCTTTGAAAAAAAAAATTAATTACAAAATCTTCTCAAGTTTTGAGTCATGCATGAACATTTTTCTGATTTGACGTACTTCGAAATACCTTTATTCATATCTTATTCTGATTAATGGATCTCCTTTATTGCTTTACGTATCATCCCAAACAAAGAATATCCTTGAAAATGACAACTTATAATGAAAATTAAAAATTCACGATTAAAACATCTTTTCTCCAGATCTGGGTGCACCCTAACTAAAATTTGATAGAAAATTAATACAGAGGCAAAACGTAATAGGCCACTACATTTTATTCGACCAAATCTAACAACTCGAACAATATAGAGAATAGACTCTAGCTTTGCAAAAAATGCAGCAACATTGTATAAATTAATTTCCTTCGGTCATTGCATTGAACTAAAATAATTTATACTTTCTCTGTTTTGGAAAAATAATCAATTTTTTATACTATTTTAATTTAATAAAATACTATAATTTTTTATGCAACGAAGGAAAAATGACAAAATAGACTATTAAAATAAAGTGCTTGTTTAGATGTCAGTTTCGTTTTCATTTTTGACTAGAATGTGAAAAATGTTTTAAGCGAAATACATAATAAGAGATGAAAAAGTTGTTTGGATGGTATCTTTAGCAAAAAATTATTTTTTATTCAAATATCAAGTACGAAAAATATCACTAAACAATAAAAAAGTCTCAATTTTAGTCACTGTAAAAAAATAAAAGAGTTTAAAAATGATAACTAAATAATAGATAAAAAATGTGCAAAGTTTTGGATTTAGTCACTGAACTAATTTTAGTTTAAAAAATGGTCATTACACTAACAAAATGTTGCAAGTTTGATTTTAAAATGTGAATCAAAAGGTTGTTTGGACGGTCGTTTATTTTGTATTAGAGTTTGTGTTTCAGAGGTTAAATGAGTTAAAAATGTAAAATGAGTCGGCGGGACAAGCCCAAAACCTTTAAGTAAAACATGCAAAATTATCACGCAGCCTAAGAACTTAATTCTAATTAGGTTAGCCGTTCATATTTTATGCGAGTTGCAACATTTGCACGTAAAAATTTCAATTCGAACTAGAATCTCGATGTGACAACTCACTCAAACTATTTTTCGGGGTTCATTTTTTATCCAACACTAGTTTGCTTATTTCCTACTTCTCTATACATTATTAAAATACCATTTGAGTTCAATTTTTAATTCACATCACATGCACACCTCATTCTTGAGAAGCTCGATTTTAATCGATTAATATAAAGTATTAATGTGTTTTTCTCTTTCACGCCCGGATGGGTTAATTGTGCAGTTTTTAACTTAAATATATATGGTTTTAATTAATTTACTATTATTTTTTTCCATGATTCACTAATTTTAACACAATTATTTTACACAATAATTTTGCACGGACACGGAGTACATAATTTCTTCTCCCTGGTAGTCTACAATTTTCAATCAACAGACATTTTCACATATTTAGCCTGAAAGCCAAACTGATGATTCTCCAATATACCAGCCCAGCCCATTTTACTTGTCCGTTATTACGAAGACATTAAAACTTTTGGGTTGAAACCCATTATAAACGTAAACAGAAAAACCGCCAAAAGTCCAAAATTGTTGCTGCTTTTAACGTACCGAAGAAGTGTAACGGTGGACGGGAGTGTTGACAGCTCAACAAGTCAGATCGTCTTCATCATCAAATTGAATTGATTTTGAATTATGAACCGAAAAGGCCTCGCCATATTGATGCGTACCAAAATGCGACCGTTATCTCCGCCGGCTACCGTAAGTTCTTCTTCTTTAATAGGTTTGACGGTTGCTCTTTGTTAGAATTTCTTTTTTTTTTTTTTTTGGTGAACTTCCCCGGAAGTCCGATTATAGTTGATTGAGTTTGTTTCCGATTATAATTGTTTCATTCAGCTGAACAAACTCAATCAAATGGAAATTTCTCCTCAAGAAAGTAAACCGGGCGTTAATTCCGCCTCGGACGCGTCCGTTGGTACCCGAAGGTACAACTTCTATGTAATCTTGAATTTCCACACACTATATTTTGTGCTCTTGTTTTGTTGTTTGGATTTTTCAATTTAATGAAAGATGTTAGAACTGTTTTTGCACAATTCGGTAGTCGTTCTGTCTTTAATGGCTGAATTTTTCAGGGAATTTGAGCATGTAAAAGAGTATATGCACTCTGCTATCTCAATGAACAAGACAGAGATTCTGGATGCTACTCTTAGTGATTTCTCTGAGGTAAGTGGTAACCTCTGTGCGCGCGTGTGTGTGTATTTTCCCCTGAATTTGCTAAAATTTTCTGTAGAGAAAAAGAAGAATATATCATCTCTATCCATTGGTATTTTAGGGTTATGTTGGCCTGTCTGATGAGAGTCGAAGGAAATTACTTCTTTCGCTTGCAAGAGAATATGACCTCGATAGGATGCAAGTTCAGGAACTGGTGAAGCAGTATCTTGGGCTTGAGCTTCCTGCCGGTGAGTGTTATGTTAGTAGTCTCTGGATTAATGGCGTTTGTCGGTTGTTTATGCTTAAATTCATGCAACCTAGGTGGCAGTGCTCAGGATAGTGGGAATGAAGAGGAATTGTCACTTTCTGCATTTTATAGGATTGAAAGAAACTTGAGGCATGCCCTCAAGCCAAATTATGAGATACTATTTGAGCGACTCAACAAGCATCCCGGAGGATTGAAGTTCTTGTCTATCATTCGAGCTGATATTCTTTCTATTCTCGGGTAAGGTTCATATTCTTAGTAGATGGTTAAAGTGGGCATTTTCGTTCAGTAATTGTGATCTGTATGGATTAAGTTGAAATTTCATAACAAGATATGAAGATTTTGTTTGTGTTCAGTCATTAACTAGGTTTGTAACATTTCCGCAATCACGTGTTCCTATTCTCATGAAGACTCTGGCGAGTTAGTGTCAAATTCTTGAATACGATAATGTTGACTTTTTATGCTTGTCTCTATAGGTTAACTATCTGAAGTATGCTATAGCTCACGTCCTAAGTTTCTTCAAGCATTTAGAGATGGTTGGGCACATACTTTTGGTGTAATATAAACTCTTGTTTTAGTAGTTCTCCCTCCGGTCCTTATTATAAGGCATTTTGACTTTTCCTAAATTTCACCTAGTACACATTTTTAATTGACAAAAAAACCTTAAAAATATATTTTTACATTCGTTGTGTTCTCTTGATCGTAATGAAATATTTTCAAGGTTTTTTCGTAGATAAAAAATGTGTACTAGGTTAAACATAGAACAAATCAAAATGCCTTATATTAAGGACCGGAGGGAGTAGTTAATATCCTGTGTATTCACCATCCAGCCAATCAAATTACATAATGAAATTTAAGAGTCCCCGATTCTAACTCTTGAAATACACATTTGTGATAGTTTTTCATTCCAAATTGTAGCAATGAAAATTTCGCGTCCTTGCGAGCGCTTGATTCTTACTTAAAAGAGAAGCTTACTATGTGGCTTAGTCCTGCTAACCTTGAGCTTCACAACATCACTTGGGACGATCCTGCTTCTTTGTTGGAAAAAATAGTAGCTTATGAGGTCTGTTATTCTGTTCTATGTTGTTGAACTTTTTGGGTCACTATATATTGAGTACTGTTACAAGTCATGTGATCTTTATATTCTTTTCTGCAGGCTGTGCATCCAATCAGTAGTCTTTTAGATCTGAAGAGGAGACTTGGAGTTGGACGCCGCTGTTTTGGATATTTGCATCCTGCAATACCAGGTAAGCAAGACCCTTTCGAGTGTGATTATTACAAAGTATCAGTACTTTGTCATGTGGTTTTCATTCATCTTGTATCTTGAACTGATGAGCTGGAGTGCTAAAATTGCATGTGTTGATCTACTCTAATAGTTAGGTATTTTCAGGTGAACCTTTAATATTTATAGAAGTTGCATTGATGAAGAATGTGGCTGAGACAATCCAGGTTTGTTATTACCTGTTCAAAATTTAGAGATGTTGATGCTTATGTTCTGTACTCAGCTTTATTTCCTTGGACACTTTGCTAGAAATGGTGAACAAAAAAGGGAAAAGAAAAAGATGGTAGTACTGAACACTGATTAGTGCATTCAATTTAGGAAGTTCTATGGGATGATCCTCCAATACCCGAGAACGAGGCAACTTGTGCACTTTTTTACTCCATATCATCTACGCAGGTATACATACCTCTGTAAAGTGCTTTTCAAATGTATTAGTTGCTTGAGTGCGGAGATTCAAAAACCTATTGGGCTTTTGCTGCTTATTATAATATTTTGGCTTACTTTTAGGTGTATCCATATTTTGATTATAGAGGAAAGTTACTTCTGCGTGTTGTTCTCTTATTATTTGATTGGTTTCACAACAATTTGTTGTATCCCCTTCACAACAATTTACTTCTGCCTTTTTTTGGATCAGTTCAGCTATTGTTGTATTAGAGAAACACTTGTTCTCAGCTAATAAATTATACTGTCCTCTTCATTTCCAGCCTGGCTTATCTGGGATAAACCTGGGAAAATTCCTTATTAAGCGAGTGATTGATGTTGTGAAGAAGGATATGCCAAATATATGCGTAAGTTCTGTTTTTATGTTAAACTTAAAATGTTGTACTTAAGTCTTCTTAAGAAGCATATTTTAAGAATCGTGTTACTCTTGCTCTCTGTGACTTCCCCCGGTTCTGGATTCTTACATGGTTGCTCTATCCCTTCTTTGACTCTTTTTTTTTTTAAAATACATTAGTTGTGAAGCACTCTTCTCGTTGAATGAGCCAATATCATGTGCAATCCCTCTTTTTATGATGCAAATGTGTGTGGAATGGGCGATAATGTTGATCGGAAAACCAAATAAGTACATGGGAGATATTTGGAAAAGGAAAAGCGTAATTTTTTTTTAAGGAAAAAAAAAACAAGAAAAAAAGAAGCGGAAGTTGCTTGATCTGACCTTTTACATGCTCAATAACAAAATATCAATCATTATTAAGCTCCCCGAATTCTCTCCAATTTTTGAATTTTGGGACTTTTTGTGCAGATGTTTGCAACACTTAGTCCCATTCCAGGCTACATGCAATGGCTTCTATCGAAATTGGCATCGGCAGAGAGATCGGTTTCCACCTTTAAAGAGAACTTGCTTAATCCAGAAGAAGAAAAGGCAATCTTAGATGCATCAATGTAAGCATATACTTGTGTGGCTAGAGGATGATTTCACCTCTCTTCTTGTTTATTATCAAAACATTGTTGGCCCCATTTTAGTTATTCACAGTAAAGCACTTGACATGGATAAAATATGAATTACGAGAAGAGGATGCACTGTTACTAAGGCGCTGCTGAGAATCTCTCGGTCTTTGTTTTTTGTTTTTTTTTTTTTCTCAGTTTACGCAGATATAGAATGAACTTATGCTTGTCACATTTGGAAGATCTTAGAGAAATTTTTTGCATCATGTATAAAATACCTTTTATTGCTCAGGGAATTCAATAGTGGGAAGAGTGCCATGGAAGTAATGCAGTACTTATTGACATCAAAACCCTACAAGTGGTCAAAGTCACCTGAGCTGATCTCGGTGCTTAGAACTTCTCTGCTGCGACTTTGTGCTCGGTATGTTTTGTCGTAAAATGTTTTCTTTCTATCATACACAGTGACATATGCATATTTGAGTCTATTTTTCTGAACTTTCTTGGTAACTGTTGAAAGTCCAGATTCTGTTTGAATAATATTGTCTTCTTGGCTTAAGGTTATCTAACTTGAGCCAGCTTAGTGTGTAAGTGCCTTGACGACAGTGTGGAAAACTATACTAGAAAGATTAGTGTGAAGTTCTGTGTTGTTTAATTTAATTCAGACTCTGTGAATTTGTCACTTGGAGAATAATAAGTCATTGATTCAACTATTTTTATCTTCCTAAAATCAACGATTTTCAGGTATCTTTTGCAAGAGAAGAAGAGGGGGAAAGCTCTAGATTCTGTGGCAAATTTTCACTTACAAAATGGAGCGGTATGTAAAAACAATCATCCTTGTCAGAACTTTATCATGAAAGCTGTCAAATCTTAATTTAGTACAGTCCAAGGTCTGATTACACTTTGGCCCCCCAACTTTTCATTACTTGCATTTGTTGAAATGGGTACCTGAGAGATATTGTTGCCCGAAGTGTGCAATGATTGAAATAGCGTGTATGACATGTTATATTAGACCCCTGCTAATAGTAATTATGATATGAAAGCACAGATGATTGGCCGACTGAATTGGATGGCGGATCGATCTGAAAAAGGTCTCACTCAAAGTGGCGGGATTATGGTCAACTACATCTATAGGTAAACCTTTTGCTCGGGATCAACATCTGGATAGTGTTCTCTAGTGTTTTCTGCTATTTCTTCTATCGGTTTTCATGGCTCTACAATTATTTGTAACAATGATGTCAGGAAACTGATGGGTTGCAAACAACTTTTCTCTATGTTTTTAGTGATTGTCAATAACGTGCTGATTTTGCAATTTCAAGTTAGCTCTTTTCAAGTTAAATAATAATTTCTAATTAAATGCAGGGTGGAGAACATTGAAGAAAATGCTCAGTCATATTACAGCAAGGGGCAAATTCCTGCTTCTTCTGAGGTGTCTGTCTTCCTCAAGGTAAGTCCTTGGCGTCAGATAGTAATTTTGGACATTGATTGAGCTACCTGTATGCTGACATAATTGATCCTCTATATATTCATATGCATTTAGTGGTATCATGTTAGCACCTTTGCTACAATATACTACTTTCCTGTCCTATGACATGACAGAGCATAAACCTTTAGCTACAATTTTCGGCCTTGACTAGTTAACGTTTCGACATTTGCAGGATCATTAAGTAACAGCAGACAACTAGGAGGCTGTTGGAAGGATGATTGAACTAAATGTCCTCTTATTGTACAGGTAATATTTCAGAACATTTTCGCCAATTCTCTCTCACGTAGAATTTAGGACTTGAAATACATGTATGTTCATGACAAACTTCTCTAGAAACTGATATCGGAATATAGTTAACGAGGCCCATTGATAAACGGCATATGTATGGAGTATTTTGTATCAATAACCCCGTCTCTGAGCGGTTTAGAGAAATCACTTTTCACCTTCCACATGACTAGTTTCTAAGACGTAGTCCCTCATTAGTCTTGTGTTTGAGTCATCAACCACCTGCAGAAATCATTCATTTGTACTTGTGTGAAAATCATCATTGTAAATAGTTTGCATGATGATAATCATTTAAAAAGTAGGCAGCAGCATTTTGACCTTATGCGATAATCGCTTCAAATTGTCCCACTCAAAGTCTTGCTTACAGTATGCGGATCGAACCTAGATGGAAAGGAGAGAATAGTTCACATGATGTGAGAATGGTTCAGTGTGAAGAGAATTTATTCAGAGGAAGTTTGACATGTACTTACCTCTAGTATGCGCAATGCTGCAGAGCAAGGAAAAAGAAAAATGAAAAAGAAGAAACTGAATCAGTATCTTTTTTAACAGAGCAGCTCTGCTATTTATTTCTTTATTACTTAGCTTTGGAAGCACAGCTTATTAATTATACATGATCTTAGAATAATAACTGATTTCCATCATGCTCTATAACCTCTTTATTCCATTCAGTTGTGCAGATTACACATCAAAAGGTGCACCAAGGGTACTCGTTATAGATATTATCTTTCTAATAAGGTCAGTATTCATCTAGTCCAGTGGAATTCTTAGCAATATACCTAAAGATTTGTGCCTTGCTGATTCACGCATCAAGTCGGCACAGAACTTATCCCCATCATTTAGAGGATGGGTGCCCAAGAATTCCATCAATTCTTCATATGCCTCGGGGTTGTAGCTCTGTTCTGTAAAATGACTAATTGAGAAATAAAAAGCCTCATACACAGATACACTTTATAATACAATAATAGTGGTATGCATATGCAATCTGTAATAATAATAATAATAATAATAAAAAAGCATATGCAAGCTTTGTGTTGGCTTCTTGTAGTACAGTAGTATTAACTAACAATTCGTGTACATAACTTCTGACCCTACTGAAGATTGAACTTGCTTCTTGTTAAAGCCAGCAAAAGTTGAGGTGTTTCTGAACTATATAGCTCATCACTATACCTGAAATTTTCTTGGGGGGGGGGGAGGAGGGTGTTTGGTGCGTGTAATGCATGTAAGGAACAGAGAGAAAAGAACCTGGAGCTGAGCAGAGACAATTTTGACGGCTACGTATGTGAAGAAATCATGGAGGTGTTTTGCTGCCTTGGCTTCTGGCGATGCTTCTCCAAATCCTACCACACAAGGGTCCACACCTTAACTTTACTAAGCAATTTCCACCATTTTAATAGCTCAACATGCTGTAGTTTAACGTTTGCGTGATTAAGAGGGTGATTATATGAACCTGGAACAAACATCTTTGAACAGCAGATACGAGTAGGCTGACGGGAAGTCCTTTGCTGCCATTGTCCAAAGCGAGAAGCTATGGTTCTTGCCTGAGGCCTTGTTGTTGGAAAATAGGTTACCTGAGATAGAGGGACAAAGATGGTGGATTCCATAGTACAGCGATGATTGTGGCTGTGAATTTTGTGATGAGTGCTGTAATCTGTTGCGATTGCGAGTGAGTAACGATGGATAAATTAAAACACCATGATGAAGGAAGAGGAGACTAATTCTTTGTTAAGATTACCAAAAATATCTTCCAGTTGAAAGGTACAAATATCTTCTTATTTGTGGCAAGAACTCTGGGACTGCTTGGATGTCCAGCTCAGGTGTGGATCCTACGCTATAACGAAAAAGAAAACAAAAGGAATTTGTCTGGTCCTCTTACTACTGACGGAATTTTGATATCTCCCCATTCTGAAACAAATTTTTACTTCTGTCCCTTAAAATTGTCTCGTGATTTGCCAAGTTGAATTGGCGACCAATGTGATCTTCTTCACTTTTATTCCCCTTCTTTAGTTTCATTCCTAATCGGTTTAAAGTTTGTATACTATCATTTGAAGCCCAAGGGTATTCTTGCAATCAAAGTGACAACTGATCAGAATCGTTTTGCCGCGTAGCTTTTCAAGATTTGATACATAATCCTTAAGAATTCGTCCATGATACATAACTGCTACACTTTAAAGGTTAAAAACAAGGAAAATGTCTGATGTCTCTCTCTCTCTCTGTTGGAATAAGTTGTTAATCACTAAAATCCAAATGATGGTGATTAAGTGATGATTAAGTGACAAAAGTGAGAAAATTACTGCCCCCAAGAGCCAAAACTATACTTATCCCCCAATTATAATAGATGACTAGTTAGAAATTAAAAACAGATAAAAAAAAAAATTAAAAAAAGCCATGGCAGACGGCTGCATAAACTAAAAAACATGCAAGGACAAAAATGTTAGAGTCATTCCTCACCCTTTTTGCCAATGGAATCTTAAAAAACCACAACAAATTCATTCTCTTCTGTTTATGTACCTCTGTTCCTTTTCACATTCCGTAGCCCCAATTAAACTATAATGAATATCGTTGATATTGCATCAAATTGGAAGATAGTGTTATTATTGATCACAGTACTA
Source organism: Oldenlandia corymbosa var. corymbosa (assembly GCA_949775105.1). Lineage (NCBI taxonomy): Eukaryota > Viridiplantae > Streptophyta > Magnoliopsida > Gentianales > Rubiaceae > Oldenlandia > Oldenlandia corymbosa. Next base: position 252,383 of record CATKSE010000001.1, on the reverse strand, counting down.
CTTCAATATCTATGCTTGTACTGTTTCCAAGCTGAAGCAAAGTGCAAAAGTGGCTGTGATCTTGCTTTAGGTTCCTACTATGTCTGGCGGGGAACAAATCTCTCTTACATTAGCAAAACCTTCAACGAAACAATCCCACAAATCCTTCAGCAAAACCCACAACTTCCAGACGAAAACAGCCTCATAAGGGATACCAGAATCAACATTCCATTCTCATGCGAGTGCTTGAATGGCGATTTCTTGGGGCACACTTTTCATTACGAAACTCAAGCAGGAGACACGTACAAGAATATTGCTAGGATTGCATTTTCCAATCTTACAAATGCGGATTGGATTCAAGCAGTGAACACTTATGATCCACCCGGGATTCTGCCTTATGTCATCATCAATGTAACTGTGAACTGTTCATGTGGAGACAGAAAAGTTTCCGGGGATTATGGATTATTTGAGACATATCCATTGAGGGATGGCGAAAATTTATCGTCTGTGGCAATGGCTTCTGGAGTGTCTGCTGATTTGTTGCAAAAGTTCAATCCGGGGATTAATTTCAGCGCAGGATCAGGAATTGTTTTTGTGCCGGCAAAAGGTTAGTATATTAAGTTGTTTTCTTCCGTCAAATGGTATTCATTCAGGTTCCGGCAATCATTGATAAATTAAATATGGAAAAGAATGTATTTAAAAAGTAGTAATGATGCCTAAAATTCAAATGGGTCCCTTTTTTTCTTTTGACACGTTCAATCGCTTTGCCCTCTATTTTCCAAAAAAAAAAAAATGGCTTTACCCTCCACTGCCATTCTATTTTACTTCCCTCTTTTTCGAGGTCAGGTGTTTTACAAAATCAACTTAGAAAGGGAATTGAATGGTAATTTAGTAGTTATAATATTATGTTTCTAGGTATTATATCTGAGTTCAATTCTCCTTGATATGTAAAAGAATTTTATCCCATATTTAAGTAGGGTTTATTGGGAAAAAAAAATTAACGTAGAAAATTTATCAATTGTATGACATGGAAAGAACTGGGGATATTATAATTATGTGGTTGGGTTAAAATTTCAACAAAAAGGGAAGGAAATGGAGAAAGAAAGTACCAGTATAATATTAGTTTTGTCCCATAACTTCATAGTTTGATTCAAATGAAATGCAGTTGACTAAGTCGAGTTAAAGTAATTTATACAAGTAATAAACGTAGTACTCTCTCCGGTCTTTATTATAAAATATTTTAATTTGTCATAGGTTTGTCCTAAATTTAATCTAAGATTTTTTTAAATTTTAATAAAAATTTTAAAAATATTTCTTAATAATCATGAAAATACGATAAATATGAAAATATATTTTTAAGGCTTTTTTTCAATTAAAAACTCATCTTAGGTGAAACCTAAGACAAAATCAAAATGTCTTATAATAAGTACCGGAGGAGTATCATTCTAGCAAATTGAAAATGGGGGAAAATGTTTATACTCCATCAAAATTGACAATTCACCTGCCCATGGTTACGATTAATATTTCGGTTTGAGATATGAAGGTAGACTAATTGACGATAACTTAATCATCTTGTCGAACCCGAAATAATAGTAGTTTCTAGCTTAATTGAAGGCTGAGAAAGGATATGAATTTGATTCATTCCTGGTTTACTAATTCAATCATGGTTTAAAAATGAATTCTTAGAAAGAAAAAAAAATATGTTGCTTAAGTTAGAAGAACTACTACTGATGTTTGAAGCTTAATCAGTTGGCATTAATTTATTACAATACCTAAGAACAATGTGTAGGATCAAGATCATTTTGCTTTCAACTCGTAATTTCGATGGTACACAATTGATTTGCAAGTGGTACTAACTAATAACAAATATATATGATTAGGACATACGGACAGATGCCAAGATTTCAGAATTTACTTGTCAACTACTCAAGTATCCGAGAGTCAACCATGTGTGGTAACTAAAAGTAGTTTCTCAGTATCCCCGAGTCAAAGTCAACCTCAATTAGTGTACCTTTCTTTCAACCTTTTCAGTTTGTCTCTCCATTGAAATGAACAGAGACCAAATGTCTGTTAGTATGAAAGTTCAGTTAGTAACATTTTGATTCACGCATTGAATACTCAAGACCCTCCATCCATTTTTAACTGAGTTCTAAACCAAGGTGGTTGATGATGATCATTATGAATAGAAAGATAGTCCTAGTGCTGTTAGTAATAAGCTTTTTGGCCTTGAGGCCTTTCTGTGATGGAGCTGAATCACAGTGTAGTGAAGAATTATCATCATGTGATGCCTTAGCATCATATTATGCATGGAATGGATCAAACCTCTCAGTCATCTCCAGAGTCCTTTCCACTAATATCAGCAGTATTCTCAGTTACAATCCTCAAATCACAAATCCCAATCTCATTCAGTTTGGTAGCAGAGTAAATGTTCCTTTCTCATGTAGTTGCTTAAAGGATAAGGGATTCATGGGGCATCAGTTTACTTATCAGGCCAGGAATGGCACTTCTTATCAAAGGATTGCACAGCTTATCTATTCAAATCTTACCACTGTTGAAATGCTCCGAAGGTTTAACAGTTTTACCTCTGGCAATATTCCTGTTTCGGCGCAAGTGAATGTTGTTGTGAATTGTTCTTGTGGCGATAGTAAAGTTTCTAAGGATTATGGACTATTCGTGACGTACCCTCTTCGTTCCGGAGAGGATGTAACTTCTCTAGCCAGTAAGTTTGGTCTTCCTGAAAGGTTGTTGGAAGACTATAATCCGAGAGTCAATTTTAGCTCTGGAAGTGATTTGGTGTTTGTTCCAGGAAAAGGTAACTCATCACGAGTCATTTTGTGATTCTAGAGAAGTGAAGTATCAGATAGGTTGCGGAATATTTACTAATTAAGTATGTGAAATTGCGAATGAAGAGGCATCAGATTTGTTAAGCAGTGTGTTTTATGATATCAAGACCACTTTCCTACTTATGCAGATTATGAATAAACTGTTATTTATGTGGTCTTTTGTGATTGATGCAGATCAAAACGGAACTTTTCCTAAGCTAAAGTCAAGGTAACATAAGGCTGTCTTGATGAGTTTATTATTTATCAGAATCATCTACATTAGTCCATTTGTATATCTAAATGATATGTTCTTTTCTTTGTGAATGCAGCTCAAGCGGTTAGTCCTTTTTCTCCAGCCAATTTTCAAATTTTGGGGTATCGAGATTTAAGAAGAATAGTTTTTGGGTTTCTAGGGTCAAATGATGAGGTGCCATTTTGAACAGGGATATCAGCGGGAGCCATTGCTGGAGTATCAGTTGCTGCGGTACTTGGTGTTGTTTTCGTGGCATCCTGCTTCTATTTCTTCTTTTACAGAGACAACACTTCAACCGAAGAATCACATACTAAAGGAGAGCCATATGAATTTAAAGGTGATCATGTGCATTGTGGTTCTCTTTCTTGGTGAATGAACCCAAAGAAGATTAATTTAAATAATGGTATTCATCATCTCTACAAATTCAGAGCTACTCTGTATCTCTATAAATTGATCTTTTTATCAATACAGATTCTGGAACGTTGGAAAAAGAGTCGGAATCGGGTCGTCTTGTAGGAACTGCCAATGCAAGGCTGACTGGCATTACAGTGGACAAGTCGGTTGAATTCTCCTATGAAGAACTAGCTCAGGCTACTCACAACTTTAGCCTGGCCAATAAAATAGGCCAAGGTGGATTTGGTTCTGTTTTCTACGGCGAATTAAGAGGCGAGGTAGGGATATTTGCTCTGAAATCTTGAAATCTGGTGTAGGAAATGAAAATTTGCAGTAGATAGAATATATGTAACTTCCCATTTTAGATTCTTCACTTGGTATTTTGGTTCCAAGCATATGCCATTCATATCATCCTTACGGTAGAAAGTGAAAAAGGCTGAAGAAAATACTGAGGAGCTACTCATTGTGTACCATAGATGTTGTGGATGTGCCTTAGCTTTGACATAGTTTCTTTGTCATGGATAAATGTAGAAAGCAGCAATAAAGCAAATGGATATGCAAGCATCCAAAGAATTCCTTGCTGAATTGAAGGTTTTGACCCATGTCCATCACTTGAACCTGGTACTTTCCTCGTCCTTCTTTGTGAGATTGGAACTTCATTTAAGTTTCATTTTTTCCAAGGATAAAAATACATATGCACCTGTCTTCTTGGATGTGTGATGAATTTGATGCATGCTGGATGCTGGATGAATTTGTTTTTGCAGTTCAATTGTAACCCTTTCTTGGGCGTCGCCGAGATGAAATTCTCGACGACTCTAAGTCGACGCTCCATTTTTCTAAAGCATTTTTCTCATCTGTAGCTACTTTCTACTTTTTTCCCCCTCAATAAGACATGCATCCCATGAGCCATGATGAATCAAACTTGTGAAGTTGTGATGTTCATTAGATAGACCATCCAAAAAATACATCAGAACCATGCAAATAGTGAGGAAAATTGATGCGAGTTGATGATCATAATCTGTGCATGTTTGGAAGAAAACAGAACTGAAAGGACTTCATCCGGGTGAAATCATTTCGTACATGTTCTTAAAGTTTGTGACTGCTGGAACTTGGAATCCGTGATTATTCGTCGCATCAGTCCTGTATAAGGATTACCCACAAAATAACATGCATTGGCGTGATATTAAATTCCAAGCTAAACTTGACTCCCAGAATCATGCATTAGTACCCTAAGTCTTACCCTTCTTGATTTACCATGTGATAAGTGCTCTCTATTTCTTATTCGCACAAAACAAGACTGTGGATTTTCTTGTGCTTGTCAAATACAGGTTCGTCTAATTGGGTACTGCATAGAAGGATCCTTGTTTCTGGTTTATGAATACATTGAGAACGGAAATCTGAACCAGCATTTACGCAATTCTGGTGAGAGAAAAGGGAGTCAATGTCCTGAAAATGCATAACTTTTCCAAGACCTTGAGGCTTTTCTTCTCATTAGGGTTAACTTTTTTATACTGCATTTCCAGCAGGGAGAGAACCATTGCCTTGGTCTACCAGAGTGCAGATAGCTCTTGATTCAGCTAGAGGACTTGAATATATTCATGAGCATACAGTGCCTGTCTACATCCATCGGGACATTAAATCCGCAAACATTTTGATTGACAAAAATTACAGGGCAAAGGTCAGTCAGTCAGAACTAGGAGCAAAAGAAGTTGAGTAGGCAATTTACACATCCTTATGATGCTCATAACTCTACTGAGGCATTGTTGTATAATCCTGCAGGTTGCGGATTTTGGCCTCACTAAACTGACTGAAGTAGGCAGTGCCTCTTTGCACACTCGTTTGGTTGGCACTTTTGGTTACATGCCTCCAGAGTAAGATTAGATTCTTGTTTTGCATAGATTGAAATTTAATTTCCCTGCTAGACCAGAAAAGACAGTATCAAATCTATGATGGATCTGATTTCAGGTATGCTCAGTATGGAGATGTTTCGCCGAAAATCGATGTGTATGCTTTTGGAGTTGTGCTATATGAGTTAATATCAGCTAAAGAAGCCATCGTGAAGACAAATGAAATGGTTTCTGAATCAAAAGGACTTGTTGCTTTGGTAATAACAAGTGTTTTTTTAGACTAATCAATAAATTTTTTACTAAAACTCCACCCAAGCTAAGTTCTTGATTTTTTTTGGTGTCATTTCTGACAGTTTGAGGATGCATATAAGAAACCTGACCCTCAAGAAGCCTTAACCAAATTGATCGATCCCAGGCTTGGGGATGATTATCCCATTGATTCAGTTCGGAAGGTATTGTATATTACGGCTGGATAACGAATCATGGCGATCTTTTTCTACAAGAAAAAATGGATAATCATTGGCAAAAATCATCCTGATTTTTTACTCTTTTTTGTTATTTTTGCAGATGGCTCAACTGGCAAGAGTATGTGCACATGAAAATCCTCAGTTAAGGCCAACCATGAGGTCAATAGTGGTAGCACTAATGACACTGTCCTCCACATCTGAGGATTGGGACATTGGGTCCTTCTATGAAAACCAAGGTCTTGGTCACCTAATTTCAGGCAGATAGCTTTTGGTACAAAAGAAACAATATTCAATTGATTGTAGTAGTATTGAACCTACCACCTACCTCTTTAGTGCCACAATCCAATCACAGGAATCCTGAACAAAGTATACCATTTTCTGTACATAACTTCGTTCTAAAACTCTGAAATTTGGTTATTACGAGTCACACTATGAATCAACCGGGCGCTTTTAAATATTTTCCTCAGTTTCCATTTCCATTTCCTCTATTTGGTCTTAAGTAATTTGTGCACGACCTGGAGTATGTCATATTGTATATCCCACCCTAAAATACCTTCAAATTCACCCCCAAAAAAAAAAAAAAAAAAAAAGAAAAAGAGAATAAGAGTAATAATAACAATTCATCAACTATTTGGTAAAGCTGCTAACTTTTGTAAACCATACACCACAATTCTTAATGATTGATAATCTATTAGCATCATAATTACGACCATCAAAGCCATCTACGTACACCTTCGATCACAGGATGAAAATATTTTTATCTTAAAAAACGGATCTCATGAAACACCCAAAATGAGAGCTTAATTGGCAGGTAGATGAAATCCTTGCCCTGCTTTGCAGGAGCTCTAATAATTCCTTTATTTGAAAAATACTTTAGTTTGGAGTTTTTTTTTTTTTTTCCCCCCTTAAAAATGTCGATTTACCCATGCCTCCTTTTGGTGGTTGTACGCTTAGATGTAATCAGTAATAAAATTCAGTATAGATAACCAGTCAAGGTAGATGTGATTGTCATCATTATCTTCATCTTTATTTTATTATCGTCACTTTCTGTCACTAGTGTCGTATAGTTAACCTATTTTGGCAATTACCTAAGCCTAAATTGACTTTTTCTTTGGGAATTATGAAAAGCGTAGAGATTTGCTGATGGCTAATGGGTAATGCTTTCCACAACTAGATTAAGGGCGCGTTTGATAACTTGAATTATTATTTAAAATTATTGGTTTAAGTAATTTTTAGAATAAGTATGTTTGATAATCAAAAAATGGTTCACTTATTTGATTAAGCACTGCTGAAACTTTAGTACAAATTTTAAGTAGTAAAATCTAAATTAATGCTTATTGGTAATTACTCTCATCTATCTTTTTTTTTTAATTCTTTATTATTGAATTCCAACATTACCCATGAATATTTTATTATTCAATACACTAATTAAATATTCTTTAAATATTTTAATTGTTCATTTTGATTAAATAAAGTCTCGTTGTTTTCATCCGTAAAAATCTTAATTTATTTCATACATGTGTTTAGATTTTTCTCTTTTAATTTATTTGCAAAGATATTAAAAATTTAATACTTTATAATTTGGCTGATTCATTTTATTAAGAAAAATGGCATGTGCATTTTAGTTTGCCATTTTACAATAAATAATAATTTTATACTAGTATGTATTTTATGAATAATGAACATAATTAGTGCATGGCTAGGGAAAAAAATATTTTACTATAAAGAAATTTTAAAACATTATAAAAGGATAAATTGGTAAAATTCGCACGATTCAACATTTATATCGGTATTTTTATCAAACAAGAAAGTTCATTAAGCATTTTGTTTCATACATTAAAATTTAAAAGTTAATCTTTCAGAATTAAGCATTCAGCATTTCTATTTCAAAATTAAATATACAGAATTAAGCACTAATTTTATCAAACAGGCCCAAGATACATTATTTGCCATTATGTCTACTTTACTGAATTGAAGTGTCGATTTTTTGTACCCGATCGGTCTTTAAAAAAATACTTTGTTAGAAGGAATAATTTTTTTATATATATATAATGGTCTTTATTGGACTTCTAATAGAAGTAATTTGATTTGGTGGTTTTTGAATTCCTACCATCGAAGATTTTGTTTATTTATTTATTTTTCTGGTGAAATGGTGGGAGTGGGTTATTTTGGGAGTAGTAGTTGTAGTAGTTGGAGTTCTTGATTTCCATCCCATTCCCAATTTTGATGAGATTTGCCAGCTTCACCCTTACCCATTGTCCCATACCCATTCCTTAAATTCACCTCTTTTGTTAAGTGTATTTTTTCAATAATCAAATCACATGCTTACTTATATTTATGGCAACTGAATAAATTCAATACACAAATTAACTTCCTTAAATAGATTTCTGTTACGGGAAATTGGTTAGAAGTATTAATTGTCCCACATTTTTTTTTCGGGTTTTCAATGTACTTGGTTACTGCTTAGTTACGTTTGAGTTGATGAGGGAAATCAAAATCTCCAGCATAATAAATACTTCTTCCGATTTAGAGCGATTGTTGTCGAAATAAAATAATCGAAACTGAATCTTGTTTAAGATGGGTAAAACAATAATTTAACACAAAGAGAATAAGAATACTTATATATTCCCTCCCTCTTATAATTATTGTCCAGTTTGAATTTTTATTTTTAGTTCAAATTATACTGAAAGTAAAATCTTAAACTGGACAAAAATTTTACGACAGAAAGAGTATATATTTTTATCGGATCAACTTAACGAAATATGTACACATTTTTAATGATTGATGAGTATTATCACACTGTGCTTTTGCAATTTGTCTCCACATTTATGTAAATTTGGTTGCTTGAAGTGAAATACAATTATTTCCGCCATTAACTAACCCAAAAGGATTATCGATTTTGTTACTCTCTTCCTAATTGCGTCAAACGCAAATCTTTCTTTCTACGAGTAGTTCCTCTCCCCCAGTGAACAATCTGATGGTCAACGTAACCTATCCATGTTCTTTAGCTTGTTTTTTTTCGTACACTTTTTTTTCCCCCTAGATGACAAATTTGCAGTCCATATAACATTGAGCAAAGTAAATCAATCAGCAATTAATATTTTCTGTGTTTTAAAATAATTATGGATTTTCACTTTTAGTATTATGTTAGAGTTAGTTATGTGAATCTTTTTGATGGATGCCAGTATAAAACAGGAAGGAAGGAAGGAACACACTCCTTGGATCCTCCATTGGCGATTACTTGATTTTATAATTCTCTAAGTCATTGACTTAGATAATATATATTCAATTTCAGATCCAAAGTGAAAAAAATTGTTATAGATTACCCCGGCATCATTGACCGTATAAAGATTGATTTAAGCATGTTGTGTTAGGAATCGCATATCTTATTGCAGTATTTATACTGTCCTAGGATTGAGAAAATATAACTGTAGATAGGTCATTTGAATACTAACATTTTATTTTTATTTTTATTGGTTTGAAAAAAAATCTCTATGCAGAACGATAGTTTTGACTAATAATAATGAGTTGTACAGTTTTGATTCTTTTCTTTTCTTTTCTTTTTTTTTTTCAAACTTAGCTACCTAAAAAACAAAAAAATTAAAAGAGAACCATAATCCAGGAGATTTGGTTGGAACCATAGTGGCTAGTGTCTACAATGTGTGGTTGGAAAGAAACTCCAGGAGATTTGCACAGGAATGTAGCAGGGTTGAGGACAGAATAGTGGAGCTGAAATGGAGAATCCAACAGGGCAGTAAGAAGATAAAAAGATCAGAACTGAAGTACTTAGAAACTAGAGGAATTTTGACAATGTAAATAGGTATCAGAGGTAGAATAGTGATTCTAGGAAAGGAAATGTTAATGTAAATGTAAAGAACCGCAAGTTTTTCAGAGTTGAGTAATACTCCCTCCGTTTCAAAATAAGTGTCATTCTAGAGTTTGCACACAGTTTAAGAAAAGATTAAATAGGGTAACTAAATTACTAGAATATCCTCAACCAACCTCATTAAAATAAATGTTCACCAATAATTTTTTTTTTTGAGGGTGTGTTTGGAAATTTTTTACAAAAAATGCATTGGAATCCAAAAACAACACTTATTTTCGAATTTTTCCATTTTACCAAAATGACACTTATTTCGGTACGGAGAGAGTATAAAGTTTACCTTTATCAAAAAAAAAAAAAAAAAAGAATCATAATATTCCCCCATTCAACATCTTTTGATAGTAATAATTCCTTTAATAAAATATAGACTTGTACAAAAGTGGAGAATAATTAGCTTAGCTAATTTGGTACTGGCATATGGGCGGCCTCCGCGGTTGACCCGTGAGTTGTTTACTCCATATGGAAGTTTGTCAATTCACGTTGTTGTCCGTTTTTACTCGCTTTTATTTCTCTTTGAAGCAAAATAATACTACTAATATATTATTACTAACCACTAATAAAATAAATTAAGAACGAAATTTATAAAATTTAGTTAATCCAAAACTCATAAGTCAGAACCGCTGTCCGGACGCGCGCAATACACACTGACACGGTGGTGCGCGCCTTCCATGTGGCGGCCGCAGCCATTACTGCCGACGTTATACCTATTCTTCCCGTTGTGTGTTTTTTTTTTAATCTTTTTGAATTTTTCTTTTTATTCTCGTGTTTATATTTTTGGGGAAAAAAAGAAAACGTCCGAAGTAGTGTGCTGAATATATATGGTTGTAACTTGTTAGCTTGCAATTTAAAGCGGTTGTTGCGATCCATATCCTCTCCATCAATTTGTATGGGTACCTAGAAGTTAAATTTTGAAATTGCTTATCAACTTTGTTGTCTGCCTTGTCTTAAAATCTATTGTGTTTCATTTTCTGTGACACTTTAATGGCGTCTTTACTGAATATTCTCCTAGCTATTATGTAATTAGCATGTATGAGTTGTTTTATGTAAGCATACAAATCATTTACATAACATCATTATTATTTTATTTTCTAAATGTGAAACAAACCACCTGAAATTAATGAGCAACAACGGTCGCATGGAAGATAATTTCATTTCATGCCAATGCATGTAAAGAGACACCTTATGATACTAATAGTTATTAACTTATAAGTTAGATAAATATCAATAATGTATTTATTTATTAAAATAATTTGATCTTTTACTTCAAATTCAATTGATAATGAGAAAAGTAACACATTAACGTTTGTCCGAACAAACACCCATAGACATATTGAGATAAGAGTTTCCTTTTGTCAAGAGGAATCAAATACTATGATAACATCAAAGTCAAAATAAGTATAATCTCATTTACTAATATATTCTATTTGGAGAGTTTTCGGTTCTTATTACAAATCTCAGAAAGCAATATACTCCAACTTATAAATCTCCAACACAAAATGAAGGTCGTCCTAAGCAAAGACCATCAAAAGAAAACAACAGCAGGAAAGCAAAAGGAACAAAAAGTAGCCGTTACAAGGTCCACGTGGGCCCTTGCCGACATCCAAGGGCTTTGTCCTTTTTTTAATTACCCAATTTAATGACCACAATTTCTTACGTTAATCTGCTGTTTATTACTGTAGCACTTCATTAAAAAATTTGTCATAATTTCCCACAAAGATCTCACCTTTCAACTTTCTCAACTCCTCACAAACAAAACGTTGTTCATAGTTTCAGGCATCAATTTCACACTCATCCACTCACTTCCATTAATAAAATATCTCAAGAACTAGTGCAATAAGAACCTATCAATAAATTCCTGAAACTGTTCTTTAATTAATTTTTAGTGACTTCTCGAAAAGTTTTCTTTTTTCCTCCTCTTCCTCCTTTCCTTTTCCATCCTTTCATAATCAAATCAATTCCTGTCTCTAAAAAGCAGCAAAATTAGTTGTACTACTACTACTAATACTGTTTTTAAAGATTCTGACAACTTCTGCTACTTTTTTATCTTTGAGGGTTTATGTAGGGAAGATGGATAATGGGTTTTGGGATTGTGGTTGAGTTTGCTTGATAGTGGGATTTTTGTTGAACCAAAAAAAAGAATGTTCTTTGGATGAGTTGAAGGATTGAAGCAATCCCAAAAGCGTTTTCCCAATCTTGCAGCTTCGCTGCTCTGCTTGCTTTCCTTCGCTGTTGGTACCTTCTTCCTGTTTTTTCTGTTTTTATCCGCTCAATTCTGCTTCAGCCATCTGGAATTTTCTCTTAGAAGGTAATTGAGTTTTGCTTCGTTTTGGTTGTTGGTTCAGAATTTTCCTCTCCTTAAATCTTAATTGTATTAGGTCTCCGTTGTCTTGAGTATGGAATTGATTAGATTTTTGTTTCTTTGTCCTGGAAACCGGAGCTTTTACGGTGTGGGAATTATTTTGTAACTGTGATATATCTTGGCTTTAGTAGTTGCTGCAATCTCGCCTCTATAATGTTGTTCGTGCTTACAGTGCTTTCTGGGAGACTTTTGGTTTCTGCTGTTTTGCTTATTCTATGATTTATGCTTGTTGGATTTGGGAATCAAGCTTGAATGATGCTTTATTTTGATATGTGAATAACCGAGCAACAGGGTAATTCTATTCCTTGTGAGTAAAATCAAATGATTTTTTTAAGAAAAATTAATTTGTCTGCTATAGAAGTCTCTGTCACCATTAATATTTTGTTCATAGTAAAACACACGCACTCTCTTTTCATATTCTTCTTCCAGAATTGTTGAATTTTGCCAAATTTGCATCTTTTTAATTTGTTGGGTTTGCGGTTTCTGTTTTCCTGTTTCCACCTTTATTCTGCTTACGCTTGATGGATCAAGAAGTCAAATTGGGCTGATGTTCTTTTTTGTTTTCTTGGTTCAAATTTCTCCTTATAATCATGTGATGTTTAATTTTCTGAAGTGGAATAGTTTTTATTTCCTACTGTCATTTGTTTTCTTCCTTTATTAGCTAGGGAGTTGCTTGTGACATTGATATATGTATCTTGGCTTTTGTTGTCTGTGCTTTAGTGCAGAATACTCTCTTTCTGTGCTATTTGGGTAGTGTTCTTTCCCTTATTCCTTTTTATTTTTATTTTTATTTTTTGCGTTCGGTCAGTGTTGTCTTTGAGAATGAAATGAAGCTTTACTTTTTTTGGTTGATTCATGAATGATGAACAGATATCTCTTTTTGACTTAGGAGCTACAGTAATATGCAAAGTAACAGTTATACACAAACAATTAAGACATAATTTTATTCTTTTTGTAGAACAGTCTGATATATTTTAATCATCAAAGTTGTTTGGACATATTTTTTCCGTGTAAAATACAAGTGAAGTTGTTACTTGCTCTATTCTTTTCCACCACTGCTGTGATCTACGAATCATTTTATCTGTATGCCCTTTCCAGTTTTAGTGCATATAGCTTTCGTTGAAGTTACGCTTTTTCTCTGGCAGTGGTCCTAGATGGCAACATCACTTGGTGACATTGGCCTTTCAGCCGGCATCAATCTACTCACTGCGCTGATCTTCTTAATAGCCTTCGCAATATTACGTCTTCAACCATTCAATGATAGAGTATATTTTCCGAAGTGGTACCTTAAGGGTTTGAGAAATAGTCCAACGCATTCCGGGGCGTTGGTGAGTAAGTTTGTGAATTTGGACTGGAGGGCGTATATAAGATTTTTGAATTGGATGCCTGATGCACTGAGAATGCCGGAACCTGAGCTTATTGAGCACGCAGGATTGGATTCTGCCGTTTATTTACGCATATACTTGCTTGGGTTTGTTCTTTTTCCTATCATTTTCTTGAGAAGTCGATTCTATTTGTTTTTGGTGGTAATTCTATTTGTACTTGTCCTCTGATGCAGACTTAAAGTTTTTGTTCCTATTACATTGCTTGTGTGGGCAATTCTTGTGCCTGTTAACTGGACAAATCAAACGTTAGCTAAATCAGGTGTGGATTTCGGTGAGATTGATAAGCTTTCTATTTCCAACATTCCACTTGGATCCCAGAGGTTCGAATTCTTTGCTTTTTAATGGCTATTAACTTTCATTGCAGTTTTGCTGTTATCATTTTGACACTATATTCGATAATAGCAATGTCAACAGTAATTTTATTTGGCTTCTTTAATCTAAATAGGCATTTCTCAATTCCATCACACTTATTGAAATGCTGTCGTGCTGTAGTGTAGCTTCAAGGAATGCTATATAGAACTTAAGTTGTTGTACCCTTTTGGAGGATAAAGTCTCACAAACAGAACTCCTCTCTGCCTGTTCGCGTATTTATTCTGCAGCAGTAGGATCTATATAGAATTCAAATGCAAAATTATACCTTTCTTTATTTAAATAACTAATTTATTTTTCCCAATTGATCAAAATAAACTAGATTATTCAACCCTTTTTGGTATTTGGACGAATAACTTTAAGTTCCATTTGGTTTGACTTTCAGTACTGCCTAAGAAAATTGAGATTTGAGTTGACGTCACTGAATATAGTTGCCTCTAATTACCTTTGAAATTTTTGGCAAAAGAAGAGAAATTTTACTATATTTCAATGATATCCAAGTTCTGCCAAGCCACCATGCTTTCCTTGTGAATTTGCTTTTGCTTGCTCAGCTGACATTTGGAGCACGCACCCTGATTTGCATACTCTTCTTATTACTTGTTCTTTATGACAATGGAATAATGGGTCCAGTTTTATATTCTTTTATAATATGCTTCGCGTCCATGATGAATCTACAAACTTGCAGGTTCTGGACTCATATCATTATGGCGTATGCCTTGACAGTCTGGACATGCTATGTCTTAAAAAATGAATATGCAAAAGTTGCATCCATGCGCTTGCACTTTATTGCAACTGAAAAGCGACGGCCAGATCAATTTACAGTACGTTCTCTTCTAATATAATGTTAAAGATGGCCATGTATTGGGTATGGTTTACTTAGGGCCTAACTGTTGGGGTATAAATTTGTCAGGTTCTTGTTAAAAATGTACCACCAGACCCTGATGAATCGATAAGTGAGACCGTGGAGCACTTTTTCCTGGTCAATCATCCGGACAATTACCTTACTCATCAGGTTGGACCCAACTGATTTCTGATCTGCATGTTTTTTTTTTCTTTAAAGTTCTTTTTTAAATTTACTCATGCATCAAGAATTCTGGAGGCTTATTCTTATTGGAAGTCAATAGTAATTGACAATGAGAAGTTGGTGAAGATCGGGCCATCAAGGCTTAATATAGGTTGTCGTAAGAACCTTATATTTGTATAAGTGGCTGTTTCCGTGACTCCAACATGTGTTCTCCATCACATGGAACAGCTTTTGGTGTCTTGCTTAGGCTCCCAAAAGATTTGAATAGAAGCAGGAATTTCTTATCTGTTAAAGATTCTTATGTTTGATTTGGATGGCAGTAAATCAGTTTGGTAGATGTCTTTTCCCCCTTATCTGTTTGAATAATACTTTTTCCAGTAGTTGATACCGGGTTTTACCTGTGATTCTTCTGTTGAATGTGCCTAGGTTGTTTGCAATGCCAACAAACTGGCAAAATTGGTGGCAGAAAAGAAGAGTAAGCAAAATTGGCTGGACTATTACCAGTTAAAATATGCTAGAAACCAAGAACAACGACCCACAACAAAGGTAGCCTACTATTCATCATTCAATTTCTTTAATTTATTTTATCTCTTGTTCATATTCTTTTCTTCCTTTCCTGGGGGAGCTGCACGTGAGATTCCTATTTCCATTATCATGTGAAGATGTATCACTTATTAAGACCTGTTGCATTCTTCTCTGGCAGACTGGTTTTCTTGGCCTTTTTGGTGAGAAAGTGGACGCAATTGATCACCAGACCGCAGAAATTGAAAGATTAACAAAAGAAGTAATATGTCGTATTTGCATCTCTTTAAACAGTTTAGCTCGTAAAGTTCTTATTCTAATGTTGTATTGGCATCATACAGATAGCCGCAGAACGTGAAAGGGTACTCAGTGATCCTAAGTGCATTATGCCTGCAGCATTTGTCTCCTTTAAAACTCGTTGGGGTGCCGCTGTCTGTGCTCAAACCCAGCAGTCCAGAAACCCAACATTATGGTTGACAGGATGGGCTTCAGAGCCTCGTGATGTTTACTGGCCAAACTTGGCAATCCCTTATGTTTCCTTGTCTGTCAGAAAGCTCATAATCTCTGTTGCTTTCTTCTTTCTCACTTTTTTCTTCATGATTCCTATCACTTTTGTGCAATCCCTTGCAAATATTGAAAGCATTGAGAAAAGAGCCAAATTTCTGAAGCCTATTATTGAAATGTAAGTTTTTGTGTCCTTGTTATAGTTTTCAGACTTCACATACATGCTGTTTAGTTGCTCGTGCTGTTACTACTGCAATATCTTGTTTCTGGTTCTCTTCTTTCCACTCACATTGACGGTATTATTTTTCTGTACTTTGTTTATTGAGTCTTGCTGTTTGTAGCCTTATTTCAAAAAGGTTTTCTTTATTCGGGGAACAAATGGGTACTTAGAACGAATGTCAGTTTTTATTATTTTGTCAGGTTGCGTTTCTAGAGTTGCTATATTTTAGTTGTACAGCCTTTTGCTGTTTCTTGTCCTTCTCTCACAAGTTTTGCCTTTTTGTCAAATAAGAGGTTGTCTTAGTTGCTGAGATTAGAAAAAACATAGGATAAAGTCTTCTGTTGTTTAGACTGAAACTCTCTGAGATGTGTTGCTGTTTCTATATTTCATAACCTGTTAGTACAGGTGTGTTGTAAAAAATGATATAAGAGCCTCCTGGATGATTAGGCTATCAAATAATATTTCTCTTTTTTCTGCTGTTTTATTCAATAGCTTGTATGCAATGGTCATTCAACATGGATGCTGTAGATGATGAATCTTCACTAGATTTTTTTTTTGTTTTTGGGCCGTTTAAATTGTGCTTTAGTCGATTGCTTTAGAAACTAAATTCGTTTAAGTCAATTTCTATTCTGAATGTCTCTCTCTTCATGCTAATGGTCTCCTGTTGTTCATGCAGTGGCTTCATCAAGTCATTCATCCAAGGTTTTCTTCCTGGGATTGCTTTAAAAATTTTCCTCATTCTCCTGCCTACCATTTTGATGATGATGTCCAAGTTTGAAGGCCTTCTGAGTATATCAACTTTGGAGAGGAGATCAGCTTCTAAATATTACATCTTTAACTTTGTCAATGTGTTCCTCGGGAGCATAATTTTGGGAACCGCATTTCAACAACTTGACAGTTTCCTTAAACAGTCAGCTAATGAGTATGTCATTCCATTCAAATTATGTCTGGCTCTTCATTGCTCTTGTTGTTTTCTTTTGAAATTCTTAAATTTTTGTAATGTTCAGTTGACTTCTCAATAGATGAAAGATCATTGAATATATTATACTATTGGGATTTGGAGTCGTCAAGGTTTTTTCCTATATTTTTGTTAGCAATTCATTGCTTGGATATAATTCCGGTTAATCCTAATAAGTTTTTGCTTGATGTGCAGCATCCCAAAGACGATAGGTGTGGCAATCCCGATGAAAGCATCTTTCTTCATAACTTATATAATGGTTGATGGATGGGCTGGTATTGCGGGTGAGATATTGAGGCTGAAACCTTTGATAATTTTCCACTTGAAGAATTTCTTCTTGGTGAAAACCGAGAAAGACCGGGAAGAGGCGATGGATCCAGGAAGTCTTGGTTTTGACACTGGGGAACCACAAATACAGTTTTATTTCCTGCTAGGTCTTGTTTATGCTGTTGTGACCCCGCTTCTACTCCCATTCATATTGGTTTTCTTTGGTCTGGCATACGTCGTGTTTCGTCATCAGGTAAGAAATCTTGTCATTTGACTGGTTACCTAATGTGCCAATGTGCCAATGTGCAACATCTTTCTATGTAACACTAAATCCAAATTTGATCAATTTGTTATCATCGAGCAGGTGTATATCATGCTTGATTGCTCAATAAATCAATATTGAATATCTCGTTTCTTATGTCAACGCATCTAATTCTGGGTTTTGCATGTTTGTTCAGATCATTAATGTGTACAATCAAGAGTATGAAAGCGCCGCTGCTTTTTGGCCTGATGTTCATGGTCGTGTCATATATGCCCTGGTCATCTCACAGGTACTTTTGATGGGGTTGATGAGTACAAAACATGCAGCGAGTACCACGCCGTTCCTCATTGCACTTCCAATATTGACCATCACGTTTCATCATTACTGCAAGGGACGTTATGAGCCGGCCTTCATTAGGTACCCATTGCAGGTAATTTGGAATAGCATCAACTTGCAATGTTGTTTCTCATCTAGCGTTGGAATTTGGCTCTTATTAAATCTTTCGTGTTTTGACCCATCCCAGGAAGCAATGAGGAAAGATACACTGGAAAGAGCAAGAGAGCCAAACCTGAACCTGAAGTCCTACCTCCAGAATGCTTACATTCATCCCGTTTTCAAAAATGATGATGACGACAGTGACGATGACGAGAGCTTCCAGAAGTTGGAGGAGTCTGTGCTCGTCCCAACAAAACGCCAATCACGGAGGAACACCCCAGCGCCTAGCAAAATTAGTGGGGGATCTTCCCCATCGTTGCCCCCGGATGGGGTTGTTTATGACGACAAAACATATCCTTGAAAATCTTAGCTTTGATCTTTTTGTAACATGGGAATTGAGCCTTGGTTTTGAAGTTAGGGGAGGGAATATGACGTTGTACATTACATACATACACGAGGCACTGTAAGTTGTACTAATAACAAAACTTGTATAGCACTTTTTTTTTTTCCAATCAATGGAATTGGTTTCTGTGGATGGATGGCTGCTGCTTTCTTAACATTTTTGGTGTATCAATTTACATGATCTGGCCCGTCATTTGTAGTTTTGTAGATATGCATGCTAAATTGAGATCCAAAATATGACGCTGCTTATCCACATCAATAATTCAAAACCCGTGTTAGTTTCTAAATCAGTACAAGTAGTTAAATAAATAAAACAATTATTCTGAGACGGAAGAAATAAGATGTTTTGATCGTAACCCTCCGATATCCTTAACCATCCCCCAATGATTCTTCCTTGTACCCAAAATGAAACAGGATAAAATCTATATCCATCGAGCCATTACTATCCTGATTCCTGGGATTTTTTTTATGAAAATTGGTTCGGAAGAAGCAAACATGGACAACAGGGAAATTACCATCCCAAATCAACAAATTCAGTGACAAGCCAATGACGTAAAATTTACCGTCATAGTGATTCACATGTACGAAATGATGAAGTTCTTTCTGATTCTAGTATGGTTTCGATTTTGGTCCACACCACATCTCCAGGCCTCCAAAAACCTAGAAGATTACCATGACAAGGAATAGCAAACAGGGTAAAATTTGACACCCTGGATGTGGATTATCTGACAACACAGCTTGTTTTATGGATAAGAGAAACGGTTTGAGCTCCATGGTTTCGGGTTTGGGCAAGGTTCGAATATGAGGAAGCGTAAATGGTGATCGGGAAAAAGGGTTCAATCAGAGTTAGTAACCAACCAAATCGAACTTCAATGCATCGTTTACCAATTACTTCCGGGATGGATAATCTCATACGCAAATCCTTCTCTTTGATAAGTTATAAAACTCACATTCATCGTTATTTCCTTTTCTTGCAAGCAGAAGCAGGGGAATTCTAGGTGATAGTGAAGGGATGAATTTAATCCATGGTGGCGGCAGCAGCCCGCCAAGAAGTGCATACACCTCTGAAAGCCATGAAATCTTGTATGGAAGAAAAAGGAAACAAAAAAAAAGAAAAACAAAATAATACTTGTACTGTTGTACATGTGCGTTGAAGATGCGAGAAATGACAAGTTAATTAATAAATGTCTCATCCCAACATACATTTTTTTAATAATTTATTCAAAATTATTAATTAATAATTGTTCCATTTTAACATGTTTTTTACATTTTTAATACTCTTACCGTCTCATAATTATTGTCCGTTTGGGTTTTCATTTGTTGTTCAAATTATACTAAAAGTGAAATTTCATACTAGACAATAATTTTGGGACGGAGAAAGTACAAAAAACACCTAAAAATACACGAAACAAACATAAGGTTGTTGCGCGAAGTCAAAAACCTGACGCCAAAAAGGCCAAACCAAAAAAAAAAAAAGGAAAAAAGAAAGAAAAACTAAAAATTGATTGTTGCCAGCCAGCTTCTGACAGTGAGTTAAGCCTGAAGATTCCAAATGTACTACTCTGAAGATTTTTTTATATTTATTACTACTAGCAGTAGTAGTATTATTATTAGATTAATTAAAGGAGTATCCACGAAAGCTTGTGATAAAGCATGACCCTATGTTTTTTTACCCTCACAAAGAGAAAAAAGCATGATTTAGATGCTTTTGTTAAATGGTGAATTCCACGTGCCCCCACACTCTAGCCCCACCACATGTGCTTATTTCCTAATCCTGAATTATTATTATTATTATTTTTTTTTTTTTGCCTAATCCTAAATTCCTAAAATATGGAAAATGACAATTCGGAAGCAAAATATATTTTTTGATGTGACATGAAAACACTACATGCAACTCTTATTCTCAAACCCGTGATTTTCATGTACCTGGGAGCATAACTATAACTTGTTCATTTTCTGATTAGCTGGAGGAACCAGTCATTAACATTTTTCATTTTACAATATAATCACATAATTGCTAATAAAACTGCATTTAAGAGGAAGATAATAAGGTCATTAATGTTCGGACAGCACCAGTTGACTTCCAAAGCACACAGTTTCATCCAAAACAACCAGACTCCGGTCCAAGTAGGGGGAGGTACTAATAAGCATTAATTTAGAAATCTATAAAAATTTAAATTATAACTCCATAGCTTTTGGATTATATAATATTCAGGTAAAGGAAAACATTTATAACCAAATATACTACTCCTACTACAATAAATGAATAAATAAATAAAATAGCCCACCAAACGGAAACAGGGTATATCCCGATTCCCGCGATGGAATTTAATAGTAGTAATTAAAAAAAAAAAAAAACAGGTAAATTTCAAAGACCTTCAACGTTAGTTGGCCTTCATATTTTTTCACCTCAATATGGCCGTCTCCTTCAGGGATTCCAAATCCCTCCTTATTTGAATCAATCCCTCTGATTTTCGTCGTTTTCCATATAATTCATATATATTCCTAGCCCAATCAGCATTTCCCAATTCTTTTCTGTCGTTTTAGTTGGGTTAGAATTTCTTACATCCCAATTTCTCACAAAACTATCAGAACCGGAGGCGGACTGGCTAAACTTTCTCTTCTGTGATCAATGAAACAAGTGAGTTAATTTTGATTTTGCTGATTATGTTTAGACACCCTTTATCAAACCCGGTTCTGGGTTGATGATTACTAAGTGTGTTTCCCTGTTGTTTTTATCAAACATGGCCTCCCTTTGTGGTGATGGAATTGTGCATGTTCTTTGTTGTTTACTGATTGAAAACTGATCACTTTTGCTGTGTTTGGATTGATATTGAGATGGATTCGCACCTCGTTATTGAATTCTTCTGTTTGATTTTGAGACGGAATCCTGTTTTCAAAGATTGATGTCTTATTGTTCTTCAATTGGTTTTTTGATTGAGATTTACCTGTACCTGATCACGGTCATTGACTCAGAACTGAGTCATCTCATCTCTCTGATGTTCCATCCTGCTGCATATTTGTGGATATGTTCGTGCCAGGTAGTTTTAAATTTTGCACGTGGCGTTGAGCTGTGTTTTTTTTACTGATGGGGGGCACTTTAGTGATGCTCAGTTTTGCAGTTTAGATAAGCTATATTGGCACGTGGCACCCCAGTTATTTGAGATTGTGTTTGTTTTGGTGATGTAATTTTTGTTGGGATTCTAGTTTTGGATATTGGCCTTGTTCAGGTTTTAGATGATGCATTTGTGCATTGATATTTATCAATTAATAGTTTTCAAGTCTTTGTTGCTTACAGTGAACTGTTTTATCAGAAAATAGGAGCCTCCCTTACTTGGTTTTTGAATTTTGCAGTGAATGTGGAGGTGTTGATACCCAAACAGGACAGCCTGACCAGGTACGATACTCCTTGTCGGAGGGATAAACCAAGGAAAAGAAAGCTTATTTTAAGTTATAACGAAGACGAGGACGACAATGTAGGGGATGATCAGGAAATTAGTCTAGTTCCAGAGATTGAAAAATATGGAAGCGTCATGAACGAAAGGCATAGGACTGTTCGGAAAGATGAAGTTTCTTTAGCTGAAGAAGACGTGGGAAGGAACAGTGGTAGCAGACTAATCAATGACGTGTCAGCAAAAAAGTTTACCAAGAAGAGAAGTTTTTCCAGAAGGCGCCTTAGTTTTTCGAAAGAGAGAAAAGGTTGTGCTGTTACTGAAAAATCAAAATGGGACGGAGACGAAGATTATGGTCCTGGATCATTGTCAATGACTGAACTTTCAACTGGTGGGCAAAATATATCTGCAGATTGTGAAATTGTACCTGCAGAGATATATTATGAAGAATGTGTCCATGCTTCAAAACTCAGAGAAGTTCATTGTGATCAATATAGGATTGACAAAGGGAAAGGTGAAGTTAAGAAAGGAAGGAAGCATGTAATTGGGATCACTGGAACTACAGATCTAGCTCAACATTCACATAAGAGAAGAAGAACTTCTAAGAAAGAGAAGGCTTCTGTACCTAAAACCTGCTGTGGAAAGGGGGGAGACAGTGATGAAGAGTGGAACGAATGCCTCAACAAGCAAAGGACATCTACAGTTTCAGGAAATGATGAAAGTACTAACAGTTTTGCAACCGCAGACATCAGAAGAATGCCTAGGCGATGTCGTGCTTCGTCAACCAAGATATATAGTTTTGAGAATTATTTGGTTGGGGACTGGATGGATGAAGAGGAAGACATCGAACTTTTGCAATATGAAGAAAGCACTGTAGATACAAACAATCTCACTGGGAATGTAAGCTACAAATTGAGTTCTGCGCAGTCAAAAGAAAAAATAAGGGTTAAAAGAACAAAAGGAGATGAAAATGGCAAACTCTCTTCATCCAAGTCATCTTCATCATCATCGTCATTCAACTCCTCGTCTTCAGAAAATGATGGGAAAAGCAAGGATATATCCACAGGCGGAAAAACCAATGTAAAAGTATTTTCTTTTTGCTTATTCCTTTTTTTTCCTTTTTAAGGTGGATTGTGTATTGATGAAAATCTTTAAAAATTAGGTGAACAAAAAGGAACCACTGAGGTGCCATCAGTGCATGAGAAGAGAAAGAAGAACAGTTGTTCCTTGTGAGAAATGTGAAGATAAAGTTTATTGCATCCGGTGCATTAGGGAGTGGTAAATCCTTACTGCCTCCAGCTGGTTCTTTTCATGTAATGAAGATGTGTAAACGGATTTGTATAATCTTCGATTGTTTCACTTTCCTTTTCCGTATTAAATAGGTATCCTAATCTGTCAGAAGAAGATATTTCAGAAACATGCCCATTTTGCCGTGGGAACTGCAACTGCAACTTGTGCTTGCATTCAAGCGACCTTTCCAAGGTTTATCTTCGTAACGAATTGGCTATTCATTTGTTCATTTATTGGCCTGGTTTATGAAGAGTTGTCTGGCATCAACTCTTTATTACAGGTTCAGACACCACGTGCAAATCGCTCTGATCAACAAAAGGCTCAACATCTTCAGTATTTCATTGGTTTACTTCTGCCATTCTTAAAGCAAATTCATAAAGAGCAAATAGAGGAAATAGAAATGGAAGCTCTAATTCAAGGTACTCTTTTGATTTTTTAAGTGTTAATTCATTTTTTGATCATAATGTATACTGATGGAGATTGTATACAATCATTAGGTGTCCCTGCATCTTCAGTCGTCATCGAAAGGTCGGTTTATCATCCAGATGAACGAGTTTTCTGGTAAGTTATCCATTTTGGAAGTAATCAGTTTTGTCTAAATAATTAAATTGCATGCCATAGAGATTCCATGATAATTCCTTTTACAGTGATCATTGTTCAACTTCAATCATTGATCTACATCGGAGTTGTCCCAGTTGCTCTTTTGAGCTCTGTCTCAATTGCTGCCGTGAGATTCGTGAAAATGCATTTCTAGTACGACAAGATACATCACTTTACCGGTATGCTGATCTGGGTTATGATTATATGCACGGCGGAGACCCGTCACCGACGTCTTGTGTAATGAACGATTTAGAAGAACAGGTTGAACCACCTATTCAATGGGGTTCTAATGATGATGGAAATATCACTTGTCCCCCGAGGGAGATAGGTGGATGTGGTAGTCATTTCCTAATCCTCAAGTCTCTCCTTGAGAAAGACTTAATGTCAAATTTGGAAGCCAGAGCACAATTTGTCTTGGACAATTGCAGAGTCCCAAACACGTTTGCTTCACTAGATTTCTGTGAATCTGTTTACCCTAAAGACTCACGAAGAGCTTCTTTCAGACGAGGATCCACTGACAACTGTTTGTACTGCCCTGATTCAAATGATACCCTGATGCATGATGAGTTGTTCCGCTTCCGAAATCATTGGGCTAGAGGTGAACCTGTGATTGTTCAAAATGTGTTAGAACAGACTAGTGGATTAAGTTGGGAGCCAATGGTTATGTGGCGTGCATTATGTGAGCACAAAGATACAGGGGTCAGTTCAAAAATGACAGAAGTTAAGGCTATCGATTGTTTGGCAGATTGCCAGGTGAGCTCAAACATTTTTCTGCTTGATCTGTTTGCCTGTACCTGAGCAATATTGTAATATTCCTTTGCATATAACATTTTTGTTTTTTCTTTTTCCAAAAAGCGTTGGTACTTATAATTGGTATGTATAATTGTGTGACTTCTTGACAGGTTGAGATCAATACCCGCAAGTTTTTCAAGGGTTATGTGGAAGGAAGAACTTACATGAATTTTTGGCCTGAGATGCTCAAACTCAAGGACTGGCCTCCTTCTGATAAGTTTGACAATTTGCTGCCCCGCCATTGTGACGAGTTCATCAGTGCATTGCCATTCCCGGAATACACAGATCCTAGAGATGGTTTCCTGAATCTGGCGGTTAAGCTTCCGAATACCATTTTGAAACCTGATTTAGGTCCAAAAACATATATAGCATATGGAGTTGCAAGGGAACTTGGAAGAGGGGATTCTGTGACCAAGCTTCATTGTGATATGTCTGACGCAGTAAGTTTCAGTGTGGCATTCTTGTTTTATTATATCCCCCTGTAATAGTACTGTTATCCCCTGGATTTAAATCACGTTCGGTGCTTTTGATGTTATGACTTACCGGATATTGATGATTTATTATGCCAACTTGTTCAGGTAAATATTCTGACCCACACAGCAGAAGTATCATTAACTGATAAGCAACGTTCTGCAATCGAGGAATTGAAAAAGAAACATAAGGCCCAGGATGAAAAAGAAAGACTTGAGCAAGAGAACAAAAATAAAAATCACTTTAGGCTCGACAATGACCTCAGTGAAAGAAATGAAACTGCGAGTGAATCTTGCCTTACTTCATTGGAAAAAACTTATGAAAAAGGTGGTGCTCTATGGGACATCTTCCGGAGGGAAGATGTTCCCAAACTGAAAGAATATCTTATCAAACATTCCAAGGAATTTAGGCACACTTACTGCCTTCCAGTTGACAAGGTAAATTTAATGCAACTTTTATTTGGCTTTGTACAACCTAACTAAATTCACACCTGATGACCTTTCCTTTTTCACTCAGGTTATTCATCCAATTCATGATCAGTCATTCTATCTTACATGGGAACATAAAAGGCAGCTCAAGGAAGAATACGGTTAGTTTCTGACTCGTTATGTATGTACTATATTAGGTCATCTTGACCTGACTCAGCAAAAAAAGTTATCTTTGTTACTTGCATGCAACTGTGAGTGGGTGACTGTCAATCCCTTCTTTTTTCATGTAATTTGAGATAAATTCTTTCAATCATTAAAGGTATTGAACCCTGGACATTTGAGCAAAGACTTGGAGAGGCTGTTTTCATTCCAGCAGGCTGTCCTCACCAGGTTCGGAATCTTAAGGTAAACTCTCACCACTGGGGAGGCCTAATTTCTTGATTCTATGCAACTTCTGATGTATGTTATTGTTCGGGATTGTCAGTCATGTACAAAAGTTGCAGTGGACTTCGTTTCTCCTGAAAATTTGCATGAATGCCTTCGACTGACTGAGGAGTTCAGAAAACTTCCAAAGGGCCATAAGGCTAAAGAAGACAAACTAGAGGTACGTTATGCTCATTAATATTTTGCTACATTATTCCACAACAGAGGAACGGTATTGACTACTAACTCTTTTTAACTTGAAAATTTGTTCTTCATGAACAGATCAAGAAAATGATAATCCATGCAGTGGACCAAGCTGTTAGAGAACTTGAAGAGCTGACCAGTTCCTGCATGAACAGTTGACAAGTCAGCAAGTTGCAACTAAACAAGTCATCATTCTAAAGGCTGTAGAGAATGATTTGTAGGATATTTTGGAGTCCCCTATGGGGTTGAGTTTGGGGGTATACAAATAGAAACTAGAGGAAATTGCCCTGTTGACGTTTTGTAGGCATGGCATGAATTTGAGCATTTTTCAGATATTTTTTGGTAGGAAAATTGAAAGATGAAGGATGTTAGAACAAGCGTCATGGAACAGAGTAGTTATCTGACTTCAAGAAAATGAATTGAGGTCGTTGTGTTAATCATCTGGCGAATCGTAGTCAGGCCACGATGAGAGAATTTTGGGAAACTTTTTCTTATTTAAATATAAAGGCAAAATTTACAGATGTATGTTTTGAGTTGAAGTTACCTTCTCAAGGAGCGGCCTCAGCTAGCGTAGTCTATTCTTTCCATCCTAAAAAACGTGACAATAATTTAGAATATTTTTAAAATATAATAAAATGAATTATTAAAGTGAACGAAAATGAATATTCCGAATTGCAGAATGAGTAATGTGCCATGTAAATATTTCATGCGAGTAAAAACTTTAACTATGTAACTTTGCAGTAGCAACGATAAAAGAGATAATTGTAAACTTTTTTTAAAAAAAAAGAAAACAAAAACTATAATAACTTGAAATATTTATTTTTTGAATGATATGTCTCAGATTGTTCAAGAAAAATAAAACAGTAATCTTTCTCTTTCAAAATAATTGTCCAATTTGAATTTTAATTGAATAATTTAAACGAAAAATGAAAATCAAACTAAACAATCTTTTCAAGAAAAAATGAATTTTTCATTAAGCTTAACCGCAATAGCTATCACTCCAAAGTTTTGAACAGCTACCATGAAAACACTTGCTTAGTGAAAGGAATTCCTCACCTTGAAAAGCTTTCACTGAGAGATTGTTTCAGCATTTCTCTTTGTTGGCATGTCAATTTATGCCATCAATATGGAGGTGTCGTTCTCCCATTCTCCTCTTCCTCCTCCAACCCTTCATTTTGAGGAAAAATTGTCACTATCAGAAGCAAATAAGGTGAAGTATTAAGAAGAGAAACCATGGCTTTGAAAACCTCCACAAAAAGGGAGTTCACATATGTGTTTCACCATTTTCATTCCCCCAAAGATTGGGAGCTCAATCAATCCGGGGTATGGCATTTTTAGTAGAAAATATCACAATGTTGACGCACTTTTTTTTTTTTTTAATGTTGACATGCGCATATCATTCACTTGCACCGATTATCTTTTTTCTACAATGTTGATGAGTCCGGATCATGCAGATGTTGCACTCGCATCCCCACCTGACACGAGATGAGTACGACGCTCAGATCCTGCACTTGCACCGATAATGTTGATGAGTCCGACACTAAAATTCTAAACTTGTACCTACAATAAGTTCGACACTCAATATTGCACTCGTATCCCCACTTGACACGAGATGAGATGAGCCCGACACTCAATGTTGCACTTGTATCCCCACTTGATGAGTCTGACGCATCATGTACTCGCAGCGTGCACTTGCACCCACAATGTTGATGAGTCTGACACTCCGATCCTGCACTCGCACCTATAATGTTAATGAGTTCGATGCTCAGATCTTGCACTCGCACCCTCACTTGACACGAGATGAGTCCGACTCTTACCCGCATTCACAATCTCCACATGACACGAGATGAGTTCAACGCTGATCCTGCATTCACACCTCCCTCACTTGACATGATATGAGTTCAACGCTCAGATACTGCAATTGCACCCTCATTTGACACGAGATGAGTCTGATACTCCCCACTTGACACGATATGAGTTCAACGCTAAGATCCTGCACTCGCACCCTAACTTGACACGAGATGAGTCCAACGCTCAGATTCAGCATCATGCACTGATCATACACTCACACCTCCCCCACTAAGACATGAGATGAGTCCACTCGTACTGTGCACTCCAATCTGACACACCTTCCCACTTGACATGACACGAGATGAGTTTAACGGTCAGATCCACACTCGCACTCCCACCTAATACCTGAATGTTCAAACATTATACTACCTCTGTCCCAAAAAAATAGTGCACATTGAGTTTTGAAATCTCTACTAGTTTTAATATGAATTTGAAAATTCAACATGGATTATTTTTCTAGGACGGAATGAGTACTATTTTAATTTTTCAATTCTAAATCCTAATGACACGACAAGTCATAATCACGAATCACATGGTAATAACTAATAATCTTTAAACATATTTTCACATATTCCTCAATCCTAAAATGAGTGTCAAATTTGAAATTTTACTTTTAATATAAATTATATTAAAAATAACAACATACTGGACAATTATTATTATTTTGGGAATAATAATTAACCATCGTATTCATCATAATTACATTCTTAAAAGACAATTTTTCTTTTAATAAATAGTGAAAATCAATGAAAATTTCCTTCTAATAAATAGTGAAAAATAATGACCAGAAAAAAATAATTTTTTGAAATGATTTTCAAATTTATATTTTCAAATTTAAAACAAATGATCACGAAAGTGAAAATCTAAAATCTTAAATATTGCCTAGAAAGTAAAATTTCAAATTAAACAAACATTTTAGAAAAACGAAACAGGTGTGAGAGTTTTGATTTTTACCACTCACATGAGTTGTAAATTTTATCAATGAGTTTCTATAACCATCTTCCAACAAGTCATCTGCTTCTCCAATCCAATCCTAACTTACATGGACTTTGTGTGGGCGTCGGATATAGGTGCGTGATTCGAGGGTCGAACTCTGCAAATTTTTGGGAAAAAAATAATATTTTCGTTCAAAAAGAGTAGGATGGGATCGTGTCGCATCTAATAATGAACGAAAACCCGGATCCACATGGAATTTTTGGTTCAAAAAGAGAAGGATCAGAGTCGAGTCGTATCAGACTACACTGACACAAATCGACACGGATACTAAAGGAAAAATGGAATCAAGAGTCCATGTAACAAAGCTCCAATCTCCATAAACCTCAATGCAAATTTGATCAAATAATCCAATCTCCATAAACCAAACTGCAAATTTGATCAAATAATTAAACAAAAAAATGAGATCAATTATTGAGGTTGTTGGGATTGAGACATATGATCGACCAAGTTCTCTCAACTTAGGAGGCCTTGAGAAGGTGGAGGAATCAATTTATAGTTGGGGGCAGTGGAAACTTTAGGGTTTAAGACAACATTTAAAATGGCAAAATTGCCCCACCCCTTATTGCGCTGTGTCTATAAAACTACCACATGTTATATTTTCTCCGTCCCAAAATTATTGTCCAATTTAAGATTTCACTTTTAGTACAATTTGAATTAAACATGAAAATCCAAAGTGGACAATAATTATGGAACGGAAGGAGTATCTTTTAACACGATTTTGATGAGATATTTTGTTACCGATTTGCGTGCCGTGTTATGGTAAGCATCATATATGCCATCTTCATGACTGGATTTGGTAGAGTCCTATTTACCATCTAATTTGTTCCTTTTTTTTCTTTCTCTCCCTTCTTTTAGGAAAATTCTCAAACTATTTTACTCTTTTTGCTTCAACCAACTTCTAATCAAGTTGATCAGAATTTGACTGAACGGTGATGGGCGTTCCATAGTGAGTAATATAATAATATTAGTAAAAATGTTATTTTATATGAAAATACTATATATATAAAATTTAATTTTCACAAAAAAAAATACTTTTCAAATTATTTTCAAATCTAAAACAAAAACGAAAACCTCATA
This sequence comes from Oldenlandia corymbosa var. corymbosa, assembly GCA_949775105.1. NCBI lineage: Eukaryota > Viridiplantae > Streptophyta > Magnoliopsida > Gentianales > Rubiaceae > Oldenlandia > Oldenlandia corymbosa. The sequence goes on along the minus strand of CATKSE010000001.1, from coordinate 222,508 downwards.
GGACCGACCATTACAAATTAAGGCCATTAATCCAAAATGTAATCAACCTCCAAGGCTCCAAAACCCTGAGATGAAATGATGTTAAATCCTTCACAAACTGATTGATGATACCTTTAATTTGGTGTGAGAATTGGTCAATATTTATTGGATTATTTACAACTCAATAAAATGGTTAATCAAAAGACTTTCTAACTTAATGGAATGATTAATTATTAATTGTCAAGAGATAACACTATAAGGAATACAAGTTTTATAAAGAAAGAAACTTCTAAATCCAGCTTCTATGTTTTTTTTTTTTTTTATCAAAAACCCATAATTTTGGAGCGGATTAAAGTTAACAGGAATTGTCCCATAATAATAGAAATTTGGAATTATCCGTGAAACCTAAAACACAAGGCTCTGGCTTTGCTCTGAGCTTGTACTCTAATTGCTCCCAGATGTCACAGAAAATAATCATGGATGCGCTAAATTTAATGTTTTTTTAAGGTACAAAATTGGGTGTTTCATTTTAAAAGTCCTTTTTGGGGGGAAGAGTATGTTTATTTTGTTTTTTTAGTGTGTGTTTTAAAGTGTTTTTTGTATTAATAATAAAAAAAAATATATTAAAAATATAAAAAAATATGTTGAGATATGACAATTATTATTTAAATATTTTAAAAATACCATAAAAAAACCTAACAAACAAACACGTCTTTCAACTTTCAAGGGGCAAACACATCCATTGTACATCATCACCTTGAAGCTTTTTGTTGGTAGTCATATAAACACATGGAACAGTACATTTTCATTGGCAAAAGATTTTCATCATAATTCGAAATTCGACACTACTTCTTACATCATTTATTAAGATTTTGACATAGTTCACACTATTCCTTGCATCATTAATTAAGATTTTGACATATGATACTGAGAAATCCATTCAACGATACATTATAATGTTAGTATAATTCTAAAAAAAAGAAAGTAATAAATGAATAAAAAAAATATAAAAAATTTTATACGATGATTTAAGAAATTACGGAAATCATTAGCCTGTTGAACTCGATCTTTGCGAATCAATTAAGAGATCACATAAAACATTCCTTTGGCGGAAGAATAATGACGGATTCAATCACGAGCATAAAAAATACACTCAATTCTATCGATATCTATTCCATTAACGTAAGATTTATTTTTATACAATTGTCAAGTTAACAGTAAAAGGCAATTCTTATATGGTGCACTATGGTTCACCATACATGGTACACTGATCTAATTAATGAAATTTATTTAAGAAATAAATAATTAATGAAGATCTTACTAGTATTAAATTATTCAATTCTCTTTTCATGTTTAAGATCAGTTATCATATATTTAAGCCAACATAATTACAAATAAAATTCAAAAAACAAAAAAAAAAATATTGATAAACTAATATAATCTTATTCATACAAAAACTAAAGGTTCATAATCATACAATGAAAAATTCAAGAATGATGATCATATATTTCATATCAAATATATATATATATATATATATAATTCATAGCTTTTGATTGAAAAATTGTACACATAACCACAAATTAAAGGTTTTCATCTATTTAATCCTCCATTCATGCATTTACTATGATTGTTCATAAAAATTATGTGAAATGTTCATACAAATTAGAGAAAATTTAATAAATTAATCAACTGTACACTAAAATATTCATATTCTTTTCATAAAATATTCATGAATAACAGTCATACGTTTCATATCAAGTGTATCTAAGTTTCACAAATTAGAGAAATTTTAATAAAATAATCACGTGTACAGTAAATATTCATACTCTTTTCATGAAATGTTTATGAATAACTATCATACTTTTCATATCAAGTGTATCCAAGTTTCACAGTATTTTTCTTGATAATTGGAAAATTAATGCAAATAAGAAATTTAAAGATCATATTCATACCCATATAAGATAATTTTCATGCGAATTATGCAAATTTTCATACGAATAAAAGAAAATTATTTAATAAAATATTTAAGAATTCTTATATTCATAGTTCATACCATTCCATGAAATCTTCATGAATTAGAACAATATTTTTTATGACACACACACACACACACACATATATATATATCAAAATTTCATTATTTTTTATTGGATTTAAGTTGTTTCTAATTTTTAAATTACGTTAGTAATTATGAATAGAAGAGATTTTGGAATATTTATATTTGAAAACATGATATTTCATAATTAAATGTAATAATGACGAGGGGGAATAAATCAATTCAATAATATTTTTATTAATTTTTATTTCATAATTAGATCTATTAATTAGACAAGTGTACTGGTTCACCATATAAATTACCGTAAAAATGAGTTTATAAAGTGAGTTTTCTACTAAAGACACCAGTGAATTTGTAATGCGACAGCTAACGGACAATACAATGTCGACCGATAGAATAGAGAATGTAGAGTATTTAATTAGCTTAATTACTATTGCTACCTTATTACTTTCTTATTACAAATTAACTCAGATTCTTATCAAATTCATACACCTTGGAAATAATAACATGACAAATTTTGGACATTGTAAGTTGTTATTAACTTAACACGGAACAATCCTGATTCGTTGCGGCTACGCTGGCCCTATTTTTTTATTTTTATTTTTCATTTTTCAGCATGTATTTTGTTGTTTATTCATTATTTTTTTTTTGGACAAATGTAAACTGCTTTCATTCAACTAAACTCAACTTTACACTATACTGGCCTATCTATTACATTCAAGTGCTATATATTCATTAGCTCAAATTAACACCAATTCTAGACAAAAACCGTAATCACTGCTACCTCGCCTACAATGTATTTGTTTTTTCCATCTAATTTCCCTGATTACGGTTTCAAATCTTTCTCTAACCTGCTTCTCTTTACTACAAAACTTCCTACCATTCCTTTATAGTCATATATTTTAAACGCAACAACCACAGTAACAAACAAAACTCTCTACTTTACTGGTTTATACTTCTATATACTGAGGAGTCTATCAATCCACTGCTTGAGGTTCCTTAAATTGATCTTCAATCCCAACCATTTTAGCAGTTCAACCATAAGCTGATTTGCATAGGGGCAGTTGAAGGAAAAATGATCCACATCCTCTACACCTCCTCCACAAAGTTCACATTTAACAGAGTCGTGCAGCAAGTTCAACTTAGCCATTCTGTCCTGTGTCAGTAATCTGTTTCTCATGGTTAGGCAACATACAAAACAATGCTTAGATATAGCATACTGATTCCCTACAATCCTTGCACCTCTAAACTTTTCCTTACCTCTTAGCAACCATCGATAGCCACTCTTTGTAGTACAAGATTTACCTTTGTTGATTGCACATTCTTCTCTGTAAATGCCATTTCTTAACAGGTTCCTTGTATGCATTATCTTCTCCCAATGCCAAATACAGTCAGAAGGGGTCTAATGTTGTTTATTCATTGGCAATGTGGAAAAAATTGTAATCATAAAGTAAATATTTTTAATCAACAATTATGAAAAAATCGTTAAAAAAAAGAAAAACCATCGCACTTTGCCTAAAAGCGCGATTCGTTTGTTTAACGCTTTCAAGAGCACCTTTCTCTCCAATTTCTGCAACTCTTATCCAAATCCTCCAGAAAGAAAACAGATGAAAAACACCAATCCCTCCTTTCGAATTTCCTGATTCCCAAAATCCACAATGCATTGCCATTTTCAAACCTCCAACTCCCTCCCCATAGTTCCACAATCCTCCCCTCAATTGCCTTTCCGTCTTCCCATTCTTCCTTTCTGCCATCGCCGGCGACGACCACCACCCCCCCTCCGCCGCCGCCACTCCGCACTTCCACTGTCTCTTCGGGTTTCCAGTTCAGTGGGCTACCAAATCAGCAACAGTAGCACCAGCAAAGAAGAGGCAGAGAAACTCGTTAGTAGTAATAAGAGAGTGAGGGCGTACCCGTTTCATGAAATTGAGCCCAAGTGGCAGCGTTACTGGGAAGAACACAAGACTTTTAGGACCCCAGATGATGATGATCTTGATACCACCAAGCCCAAGTTCTACGTTCTTGACATGTTCCCTTATCCAAGGTCCGTTACTAATTCTTCTTTCCCCTTTCCCTTTTCTCTTTTTTCCCGAGTCTTTGTAGCGCGTAAAAATGGTATGGTAATGAACGAATTTGCTTATGCATTTCTGGGTTAAGTAAGACTACGTGTGAGTGTACAATGGAAGATGCAAGGCATGAGGTTTAAAAAGAATTGATAGTTGGACCTTTGTTGTTACAGTGGAGCTGGTTTACATGTTGGGCATCCTCTTGGATATACTGCTACAGATATCCTTGCTAGATTTAAACGGATGCAAGGATTCAATGTCCTGCACCCAATGGGGTGGGATGCTTTTGGTTTACCTGCAGAACAATATGCAATACAGGTTAGTACTGTACGAGTTTTGGCCAAACTTTTGAACGTGTATGGTGCTTCAGGTTATTAAACTGTTCGCTTGTTCGTATTACAGACTGGTACCCACCCAAAAATAACTACAATGAGAAATATCGAGCGTTTCCGAGCCCAGGTACTTGTTCTTATTGATAGCCCACATTGCGACATCTGCTTCCCCCGTGATTAAAAAGCCTTGAGAGGATTAGATTTCATTTGTTGTCTCATGTAAAAATTAATAAGAATTTCTCTAATTTTTGTTGTGCTTGTCGAATAGATTTTATCTACATAAACTTATAAATTTCTTTGTGGCCTATTTGGTGACGACTGAGGGCTTTCCTCTTGCAAATTGCAAAATCAAGTTAGTGGAACGTGCTGGTTTTTTGCTTGATTGTGAACTCTGTGGATGTTTGATGGTCTTGTAATAAATTGCATTTGTCGTTTATTATTTCATATATGTGAATATGACAGTAGTTTAGTCTTGCCCAGATTTAGAGCATTAGATTTACTAAAGGATATCTTGCTTTTCAGCTTAAGTCATTAGGTTTCTCTTATGATTGGGACCGTGAAATTTCTACCACAGAACCTGAATACTACAAATGGACTCAGTGGATATTTCTGCAGCTTTTGAAAAGGGGATTGGCGTATCAGGTATCGCTTGTAGAACGCTTTTTTTTTTTTGGCCTGTTACTTATTTTAAGTTGGGCAGTATTTGAAACCTTCCAACACTTTGCTCAGGCCGAAGTTCCTGTCAACTGGTGTCCTGCACTTGGCACAGTTCTTGCCAATGAGGAAGTGGTGGATGGTGTAAGTGAACGAGGGGGACATCCAGTTATTAGGAAGGTACATCTGCTCAGTTGTCTTTTACATTGTGTTAGATCTTTGGTAATTTTTTTTTCCACTTTTTGCCTTATTTTTTTGGATGGTTTTATGATTTTACAGTTGATTGTTTATTACCAAGCAGCCTATGCGGCAATGGATGTTGAGGATTACTGCCTATGCTGATAGTCTACTTGAAGATTTAGATGACCTGGACTGGCCTGATAGCATTAAGGAAATGCAGAGAAACTGGATAGGGAGGTCAGAAGGGGCAGAGGTGGACTTTGATGTAATAATTGCTGATGGCCAGCAATCAAGTGAAAAAATTACAGTTTATACCACAAGGCCTGATACCATCTTTGGGGCAACGTATGCATTTACTTCTTTTATGCATTTACTTCGTTAAGTGTGTCATTAACCACTATTTGATTAGTATTATTTTCATTAAACATCATTTTTCCTGCGCAGGTACTTAGTTCTTGCGCCTGAGCATAAACTTGTGTCTTCAATAATATCAGAGGCCCAAAGAAAACATGTAAGCTAATGAATTCCCAAATCTTTTTCTCAGACGTTTTGTCCACCTGATATTGAGAAGATGAATGTCTTCGAATACAGGTGGAGGAGTATGTAGAACTTGCTGCTAGAAAGAGTGACCTTGAGAGGACTGAACTTCAAAAGGAGAAGACGGGGGTTTTTACTGGTTGCTATGCAAGAAATCCGGTCAATGGAGAAGCTGTTCCAATTTGGATTGCTGATTATGTTTTAGGAAGGTAAGTTTGAAAGTTTGTAAATTTCTGGTCTTTTTTTTCAACTGTGGAGGGATGTCAAATGCAATTGCATGCAATTGAGTGCGGGGTGCATGCACTATTTCTTACTCATACTGTACAAAGCATTTGGTACCCACTTCTGATATTTAACTGTGGAAGGTTTTTGCAGCTATGGGACTGGAGCAATAATGGCAGTACCAGCTCATGATGAGAGAGATCATGAGTTTGCTTTGAAGTATGATATTCCAATTCGTGGAGTCGTGATGCCGGATAATGAAAGTTTTACTGGGTTTGAAAACAATCCTTATTCTGGTCCAGGGACTGTGAGAAATTCATCAAGCTCAGCTTCAGGGCTTGATGTCAATGGATTACCCAATAAAGAGGCTGCTTTCCGCATAACTGAATGGCTTGAGCAAACTGGAAATGGGAAAAGAAAGGTTTGTCTCTGATACTTATATATAAAGACTTAAACGGATTTTTCGATTGAAATTTTGAATATCTTTAATAGATATCGGCCTGGCACTGTACACAGCCAGGTGTTTCCTGGTGGAGTCAGTGAGTTCTGGAGACCGTCTAATCCACCGTATCAATGATATTTAGTATGAGATGTGATATCTATATTATTATTTAATGTCTTTGTAATTTTGTCTCTTTCTAGAAGGAATGCTAACTAATATTTTAACCTGTAACTCATGTAAACTGCCGTCGTGTCCTCCATTATTTGGTGGAAAATTGTCTTACTGTCCACCTTTATTTAGGTTAACTTCAAGTTGCGGGACTGGCTTTTTGCTAGACAACGTTATTGGGGAGAGCCTATCCCAGTTATTTTTTTGGATGATACTGGTGAAACTGTCCCACTTCCTGAAATAGAGTTGCCAGTTACCCTCCCAGAGTTGGATGATTTTACTCCAACTGGATCAGGAGAACCACCTCTTGCAAAGGCAGCATCTTGGGTATGCTAACTTTTCTTGCTCTTCTCTCTCATCTTGCACTTTTAGTTCAGATTTGAGATAGTTTTGTATAGATTTGGATTGATGTTAAAAGACTCCATCATTTCCCTTGTTTCATAAGGTAATAAAAGGGGATATGTATGTATATGGTTTGGATTATTCTAGAGAACTGATAAAAAGATATTAATGGACTAACGATTTTACCCTTTTTTATTTTCTCGGTTTTGTCTCGTGTTCTTTTTTTCTATCGGTCAACTGATACTTTTATGCCTTTTCTGACTGGATGCTTTAGGTTATAACATACGATCCTTCTTCGGGGAGACCTGCTAAGCGGGAGACCAACACTATGCCACAATGGGCTGGATCATGCTGGTACCTTCTAGTTAATAAGCTTAAATATCTGTATTTGTCCTGTCAGTACAAATGCATTGCCTTATTCCACTCATTTTTCCATGGTTCCAAGTTTGTTGGAATACACAAGTATAGTAAGCTTGCAGGTGATAAATAGTCGAACAGTAGCCATCCTAGAATATCACTATTATAACTGTTAAATGCCATCAATGCCTTGTTAAGAGGAATTGATGATTATTGCTCTTTGATCTCTTGTATGTCATAGTTTTGGACCTTTTTGACACTTTAACCAGTTTATACTTTTGTAACTGATTTTCTAGGTATTATCTGAGATTTATGGACCCAAAAAATTCCAAAAGGTTGGTTGATGAAGAAAAAGAAAGGTAAATTCTGCAACAGTTTCATAGTTTGATGTGTCCATCGTGTTTGGCTAGTTTTTTGGGCTGTTGAGAGGACAAGGAAAAAATGGTCACTTTGCATCTCATCTCTTTTCCAGATATTGGAGCCCAGTTGATGTGTATGTTGGGGGTGCAGAGCATGCTGTTCTTCATTTACTTTATGCTCGGTTTTGGCACAAGGTTTGTAATTCTAGTTAGACTGGGCTTCGGCTAGATAACGCTGAAAATCATGCATATTAAACTTTTAATTGCTATACGTATAGTTGGCAGTGCATTATCATATTCTTTATAATAGTCCAAGGGGGATTCCCAAAGCAGAGTGTTGTCGCTGTCCTTCCTGTTTAATGGAGTATCAATTTTTTAATTTGTCTGATGCGTATTGGTCTCAAATAATTTAGGGCGGTACCATTTCAACTATCTGTTTCAGGTTCTTTATGATATTGGAGTGGTATCAACCAAGGAACCTTTCCATTGTGTCATTAATCAAGGCATCATCCTGGGAGAAGTAAGTAATATTGTAGGATTGGCTTCGCGATTTATTTACTGCTGCAAGTTGTTTTACCCTTCTTAATTGCAGGTTGAATATATGGCATGCCGAGATCCTGATGGGAACTTGATCTCTGCAGATTCTGTTGAGGAGTCAACTGAGTACACTCAAGAAAAAGTTGCTGAAGAACAGGTTTCTCCGCTCCCCTTTCTTTCCTCTCAAATATACCTATTGTCCACAGGTATTTCTACCTCAACTCTGGTTTATCATTTTGCTCATATAGGTTACAAAATCCGGTGATTTCTTTGTTCTTAAAGACAACCCAACCATTCGAGTAACTGCTAGGGCTCACAAGATGAGCAAAAGTAGGGGAAATGTCGTAAATCCAGATGATGTTGTTTTGGAGTTCGGTGCAGATTCTCTTCGTCTATATGAAATGTTCATGGGCCCACTGCGGTGAGTTCTCGCTCTGTTGATCTTGTATATTAAATGTTAAAAACAATAGCTTGATAATGATAACTTTAGTGTAACATTTCAGTGACTCAAAACCATGGAATACGAGTGGTATAGAAGGGGTTCATCGCTTTTTAGCAAGAGCATGGAGATTAATTGTTGGTTCACCATTACCTAATGGTGATTTTAAAGAGGGGACAGTTGCAATCGATGAAGAACCTTCTGCAGAACAACTTCGTGCTCTTCATAAATGCATAGATAAGGTAATCCAATAAAGTTTTTGTCCACATCTTCAATTCTATGTGTTGTCCATTCAGAATGAACATGTATCTTTCCGTGTTGCATTTCCTGGCCTATTTAGCTTTACTGCATTCCATGTTACAGGTAACATTGGAAATCGAAGCAACAAGGTTCAATACTGGTATATCTGCAATGATGGAGTTCATCAATGCTGCATATAAGGTATATATCTTTGTGATATTCACTATTCAATATCTTTTACGCATCTCTTTCCAACCCTAGATCTTTGGTTGCTGATCAAAATGACCTCATCTAAGGCTTGTGACTGTTTTCTGTCAGTGCTTCATCTTCCTGATTTTTTTTTTAGTACATCTGCTTGCCAATGATTTGATATTTATGTATATTTATGTTTACAGTGGGAGATACTTCCACGGTCAACTGCGGAGGCGTTTGTTTTGTTGCTTTCTCCGTATGCACCACACATGGCAGAAGAGCTCTGGTCTCGCCTGGGACACTCGAATTCGCTTGCTTATGAACCTTTTCCCAAGGTATGTTCTGCTGCCGTGATCCCCATCTTAAGGTTCTACAGTTTCTTGCTAGCCCCATCCCAGGTGTATTTTTGCGGATGCTTATTATCTGTCAATTGTGCATTCGGAAAGGGAAAATGATATTATGCACCTGTATAAATGTATTAGGTATTATTAACATATTAAAATCTTGGTAATGGTAAGGTACACGGAAGTCATCTCTCTTTGGTTGTAGGTCTATTGATTAAATTCACTGATACGGTGTTGAAATTGCAGGCTAATCCTGAATATTTGAAAGAATCAACAGTCACCCTTCCGGTTCAGATCAACGGGAAGACGAGGGGTACGATCCAGGTGGATAAGCAATGCTCGGAGGACGAAGCATTTAGGTTAGCTTGTACAGATTCAAAACTATCCAAATTTTTGGATGGTCAACGGATAAAAAAGAGGATTTACGTCCCGGGGAAAATTCTAAACGTCATTTTAGATCTGCAAAAGGTCAAGGTTGGTCAACGGTAATTGGCTTCCATTAGCTTTATTTTTGAGGTACACGGAGTAATCGAGTGCGTTGAATATTAATTATTTCAGGATCAAACCATGGTCAAATTTGTATAGTTAAAACTAGATAAATCCCGTGTACTCACGGGTTCCCTATTAATTTTTTATGTGTATCATCGGCGTTATTGATTAAAGTAAATTTAAAATAAAACAAAATACGAAAATAAATAGTTTTTACTTAATAAACAATGTTTATGAGTGTATACAAATACAACTATTATTTGTTATTTATTATTATTAATTAACACAAATTATTTGTTAGAACTTATTTGTATATGATAGAGAAGAAGGAGGAGGAAATGCGGGACATGAGTTAGGATTGAAAGAGAAAATGCAAAAACCAAAAAGGAACATGTATGTTGTAAAAAAAATTATCTAATTGCACATTTATTTATTACAAAACATGGAAATTAATGCATTACACAAAGAACAATGTTGTATGCGGTATTAAAATAAGGAAAAAGGGGTTTAAAAAAATTAAAGAAAAAGAAATTTTGGCACATCAGTCATCCAAACTAAGGAGGTAAAATAGAAAAATAAAATTAATTTTATATTACCAGAAATTGACACATCAGCTGGAGTGTTGTTAAAATGGGCGGGAAAAGGGTATAATGGACTTTTTCAAGGGGTTCTGTTCTAGTATATAGTATGATGGGGATACATACAGAAGTTGTGCTTATGTAGCAACACAAACTTAACTATGAACAACATTGAAAGGGGTCTAGGATGTGCAATTTTTTTCAACACTTCTTACTGCACATATTTTTTTAGTTGATCTTACAATGAATCATATTTAATCTTCATAAGAAAGGTACCAATTCAGCAACCATACATGCCATTTGATACATTCTTGAATCTATGAAGCTATCAGAATGTAAAGTATCCTTTATGAATAAAAACGCATGGATTGAAATTGAGAGCTTTTTAATCTTTATCGTATGACGCAAGAGGAAGGTGACAAAGGGTTCCATAATCGACTTATACAGATTTGTGCCTTATATATAAATAGAGCCTCATAAAGTTAAAAATATATAAATATAGGTGGGATAAAGAAATTACGGATATAAATACAGACTGATAAGTAAAAAAGAAATAAATGGATAGACAAACAGGGACGATTTCTTATTCCTTCGTAGATTTTGTCAGGTTGTAAATTGTAATAGCTCGGTCTCAAGAAAAAAAAAAGAAAAGGAAAAACAAATGATGTTCAGATTCTGATAATCTTCATTCTTTACGGTAATATGGAGTATTTTAGGGTATGTTTGTTTTGTTTTTTTAGTGTATATTTTTATGTGTTTTTTATATTGAGAATGTACTCCCTTCATTTCAAAATGTTAGTCTTTTTAGACTTGACACGTAAACTAAAAAGACAATAATCCAACAGTTAATTTATATGTTAAATATCTTTTTTATCTCTCATTAATTACGTTAAAACTATAAACAAGACTAAATAAAAATAAATTAGCGTTATTTATTGAGGGTAAAGTTGAAAAAATAGTCATTAATTTGCCTAGAATTTGTAAAACGACCTATATTTTGAAAAATCTCTCCAAACCTAAAACGACCTACATTTTAAAATGGAAGGAGTAAAAATGTATATTAAAAATGTAAAAGATACGATGGAATGAGATATTTATTATTTTAATATTATGAAAAAACCATCCAAAAAACAAAACAAACAAAGCCTTAGGCTATGTTTGGTTCCTTTTTTCACTCATTTTTTCAGAATTTTTAATTAATATTTATCCCATCCCAGCATATCTTTTTACATTCCTAATGCACTTTTTTACATTTTTAATACATATTTTTACAATCCCAATACAAAAAAATACACTAAAAAACCTTCTAAACATAGCCTTATTTTCTTATCATGGAGTCGTTGGTCAAAGTCTTATGTATAACGCTGGGGCAACATTATACTCTTTCTTCTTTTTTAGAAAGGGCTCTAAAGTCCGAATTCTCCCCCTCCCCCCCCTAATTTTCTTCGCCGCCTTAATTTGGGTGCTTTCTTCCCCTCCGCTGCCTATAAGAAAGAAAAGACGTGGTGCTTCCGTTCTGTAATTATTGTTCAGTTTGAATTTTCAGTTTTTAGTTCAAATTTGTACTAACAATAATAACTTAAATTGAACAATAATTTTGAGACAGACAAAATATAATCACTTTTCTGTTTTTTTTTATTGTTTTCCATTTTCTCTCTCTTATTCTTTTCTTTCGAAAACCGTAAACCCTTAAACAATAAGTATTTTTAATGGATACAGTATGGCTTATTATGAGATATAATTTGATTTTACACCTATTCTATTCAACATATCTGTTAATCAACTTAGCATGCCTAAACTTATTCATTAATACTAATAAGCTTTATTATTACTACAAAAAAATGTTAACCAACTGTGAATATTACAAAGTTATTATCATGAAGTGATAAATACAATGGTAATGAGACAAACCCACCCTACATTCCGTACAAAGATCACTAAGTAAATGTTCTTGTCAAACTTACGAAAATTCCAATAACCTTACAAACACATACTCCTCCGTTATGATATTATTGTCCAGTATAGATTTTTATTATTAGTACAAATTGAACTAGAAAAATATAGAATGACAAATAATTTTAAAACATATATGAAATATATGATAAATCACCAAATAAGTACTACTATTCTTTTTCCAAGTCTTATAAGGAATTTTCAGTTACAAGTTGTTCAATTTATTTTTCTATATGGCAGTTTTGTCGTGAATTGAATGAAACACTAAATAGTTTGAATAGTTTAGACTCTATAAATGCTAATGAATTTAGGTTACCTTTTAAGGAAATTGGATTTATTTTACATTTATTATTCACATTTCTCCCCCTTTTTTTCTTTTTGACAATGAGAACTAATTCTACAGTATTATTCAAAATTGCAAAGGTCAATGCATAGGTCAAATAGGCAAACTGGGGAAGAAATTGTAGGAATTCTGGCAAAAAACGACACCGTGGCGGTGCCGCGTCGGCATCTCTCTGTCCTTTAAGCAACTTCCAACAAACAAACCAGCGGCAAAACAAAAGAACACACAGCTCACCTCAAAACACACACACACACACAAACAAAAACATTTTCGAGATTTCTTAAGTTTTCTTCCTATACCTTATATAAATAAGCAGTGATGATTTTCGCATTTTATCTACTGTAGCTCTCCAAACTGATGATCTCTGTTCTTACGCAGCTCATTTGATTTTGGCGGTGGGAAGGGAAAGGACCGGAAATCATGAAGAAGTCGGCCTCGGCCGGCGGCGGCGGAGGATTAGCGGTGCTTCCTTTGAGGAATGTTTTTTGGTTCAGCTGGAAGCTTTTAACCGGACTATCAATCGTGCTTTGCATTCTAGCTTTCCTCAGACTCTATAATTATGCTCAGACGTTTCCATCAACGGCGTCGTCTGAGTCAGAATTATTAGATTCCGGGCCTACGTTTCCGGTATTGTCTTCTTCTTCCTCTCCTTTGCTTCACCATAGATCGAGATTTGTGAATAGCTACGCGGGGTTCAAAGGCAATTCAAAGATCGCTTTCTTATTTCTTGCTCGGAAAAATTTGCCCCTTGATTTTCTCTGGGGAAGCTTTTTCGAGGTGAGTGAGTCCTTTTAGTTTTATCCCCACCAAAAAAAATGAATTTGTTTTTGGGAGCAGTTATTCGCTAGTTTGATATGAACTTGAAATTTCGAAACAGCCAGACTTTTTGCCCCTTAATTTTGTACTACTACTTTAGGAAGTTCTTGAAGTTTACTGTTTACAATTCCCAACATTCTCAGAAGTTTTAAATTGTTGGTATTTTCTCTATCTCCCCATTACGGTAAAGTTTTCCTCGTAAGTAATTATGTTTAACTCTTTCGTATGAAATTGAATCATTCCTGGTTTTGGTTGATTTTTGTATTTCTTTTTTTAATTAGATTTTTAATTGGTGGTGTGGTCCGCATTGCTAATGGAGTGTGGTTTCTGTGCTTTACCTAATGGTTGTGTACTTGTGTTGATGTGTGGGTTTTCTTTTTTTTTCCCCCTTCTCTTGTTTACAGGACGCTGACGTGGCAAATTTTTCAATCTATGTACATTCTGAACCTGGGTTTGCATTTGATGAATCAACCACTAAATCAGCTTTCTTTTATGATCGTCAATTAAGAAATAGCATTAAGGTAAACGAGAGAAGACACTATTAATTACTTGCCTGACGCATACTTGATCAATGCTGAGTTTGAGCTTTAGACCGGTGTTCTACTTATAAATTGATTCTGAACAATGGAGCACAATATGTTGGTGGGGGCTCTAGATCATTTATCGTCATCATGTTCTGTTGATGGTTATGTTAAAACACTATAATATGAACCACAAAAAGGAAAATGCGGTGTCAATGAAAATGTTGTGTTATGGAAGAAAGATTTCGTTAGTAATAGAAAAATGGTTTCCTGCATAAGTGAATTCTTGGAATGCAGTTCCTTTCAAGGTAGATAAAGAATTGTGTTCCAGTAAAATGGTTTGACTGGAAAAGTTGTTTTTCGGTTATTTTTCCAGCTCATGGTTTCAAACAAAAAGATTGTGTTCTTGTTGAAGGAAAGGTATTTTTGACATGGTCTGCCTAAGTAAACGACTGGAGTTTTTCTTTTAATTTCTTTCCCATCTCATTTTTTTGCATCTTTGGAAATGTGGGTCTTTATAATCTGTTTACTGAACTGTAGATTTCTTTTTCATGAGTTCCTCATCCCTCTAAATAGACAATGAAGGAAATTAATTGCCAACAGTGTCACTTTCTGTGAATACACTGATTGTTCACCAGCCCTTTTTCTAGTCTCTTTGAGTTGGTCTTACATGAGGGTCTATCCTGTTTTAGCTACATTTGACATTATGAACATTACTGTAGGTAGCATGGGGAGAGTCAAGCATGATTGAAGCTGAAAGGTTGCTGTTTGAAGCCGCTCTTCAGGATCCAGCTAATCAGAGATTCATTCTCTTATCAGAAAGGTGGGTATCTTCACTTTTGGCTGAAATATTCTTTCAGTCACTTTCTGAGTTATCACATAGGCATGGTTACTGTCCTTTTTTGTGAATTTGATGGTTATAATTTATAAATCTTATAGGAATCCATAATGTGGTAACTTTGGATACATTATTTATGATATAATTTGACATCATTGAGTGCCAGAAACTGGCTCTAAAGGATAGGAAAAATATTTTGTTAGCAGTTTGTTCTAACCATTTCAGCTTTTCTGGGAAGTGGATTTAAACCCTTTGCGGTGCTGAGCACCTATGTGGTTTGTTGAGAATGCTCTAATTTACGCAGAATTCATTAGTTTGTCAGTGAAAAAGTGCTGCACACACCATTTTAGTAGGAAGTGATTTTATGACATTACGACATTGGTTTCTGTTCAGTACATTGAAGATTTCTTTCTTCTTTAACAGTTCTCTCTCTCTCTCTCTCTGTTTGCAGCTGTGTTCCACTGTACAACTTCAGTTATGTCTATAACTATTTGCTGGCATCACCAAAGAGCTTTGTAGACAGGTAAATGGATGCACCTTACTCATAAACCGTAGTTGATATTCGGATTTTGATCATTTGAGCCTCATAAAAATGACTAATTTGTATAGCATAAAACAAGACTTTCTGACATTTTGTAATTATGTTATGTCTTGCAGTTTTCTTGACAAAAAGGAAGGACGCTATAACGAACAAATGGCGCCAGTGATACCCAAGAAGAAATGGCGTAAAGGATCGCAGGTAATGTCCTTTGAGTGGATCTTGATCTGAGATAGATAAATTTGATGAGCTGTCTAAGCACAGTACTGGTGCAGAAGCACAATACTGGTTCCTTTGAATTCATAATGGTTAGATGTGATATAGGTTCTTTGTGGTTAGAATTGCTTTGCACAGGGTTTGATGGGGAATAGGGTTGATAAAATGCCCGAATAAGCTCTTAATAAATGTTGAGATTCTAGTATAAAATGATAGCGATATTGTTTGGAGTCCTCTGTTACTTTGAAATGACCTCCTTTTTCTAGCAACCTGCTGGATTGGTGCGTTGCTTTCCTATGCTGAAATCAGCTCTCAAATTAGTTTTCTTGATCCTTACATATTGTTTATTGCTGATATCATCCATTACTGGTGTAGAAGCTTCTGTCTTATTTAGCTTTGATGACTTTACTTCATTTGACATGTCAGTGGATCACTTTAGTCCGAAAGCATGCTGAAGTTATTGTCGATGATGACATCATTTTTCCTGTCTTTCAGAAGTTCTGCAAGGTAGGAAACCAGCAACACTACATCTCCTATTTCATTAAATAGTCTCATTTGTATTTTCCTATCTGGTACCTGCCATATATAATTAAATAATCATTGCAAATCTTGTGGTTAACAGTTATCTCTTAGTTTTTTAGTGGCTTTACATAAGCTTTTATAATGTACAGTATTTTCTGTCGTAAGAACCGTAATGAGTAATGTGTAACTTGGCGAACATTTTTGGTCCTTGTTAATTTTTACAGCAATCAACTTTACTTTGACGTGCAATATTTGCCTGTACAGAACTACAGTTCATACGCTGGTCGTGATGAACAATGGTTCTTAATCCAAAATTTCTGTACAGTTATTTATAGGTTGCAAAATATCATGTAGCTTCTTTGCTGTCGCTCTTTTATGTTCTTAAAACTTCTGTTATTATTCATGCAGAGACGACCTCTTTTGGATCCCAGTAAGGGGAAGCAGAATCTTGTAAGTTTCACCACCACCACCCACCCCCCCGCCCCCCCCGGGCCGTCTCTGCTCCTTGTCTTCTGTATATGCTCCAGCAAGCCTTAGTTCATTTTGTTATCAAGTCATTTGAATAACTATCTCAGCTCTAAAAATCTCCCTGTTTGTTTGTGTTTTCAAATCACCCAGCTGTTTCTCTTCATTAGCCATGTATCTTTTCATCTTTTTCTTTGGCTGGTCTGTTTTAATTATGCCTAATTTTTTTTATTAGTCTTATGTCCTACTATCTTATGCAGAAGCTTCAGAAACAGCATAACTGTATTCCAGATGAGCATTATGTTCAGACATTACTTGCTGTAAGTGGTGATCTTACTGCAGTCTGTTGAAGTTGGATTTATTTAACTGATGCTTCTGGTTCACTCTTGATAGTGGCGCTATGGGTGGATTATCGCCAGTCACATTCTTATAGTGTCTGTTTCCTTTTCTTCTTTGTGCGTTCAGATGAAGGATCTTGAAGATGAAATCGAGAGAAGACCAGTGACCTACACCTTGTGGAACCAATCCAAAAGTAAGATGGAAATGTCGGGCTGGCATCCTATCACATTCAGTTATGCAGATGCTGGGCCTCAACAAATCAAAAGAATAAAGGTTTTATTAATTGACCACTCCAATTCCTTTACAAAAATAATTCCTACCTTGTTTATGCATTTCATTGACTTGGTAACCAACCATTTGTTTGCCTCTCCAACAGGGTATTAACCATGTATACTACGAAACAGAATTCAGAACAGAATGGTGCAAAGTTAATTCTACATCAGTCCCTTGTTTTCTGTTTGCTAGGAAGTTCTCTGAAGGAGCTGCGATGCGCCTTTTAATTGAAGGGGTGGTTAGCAAACTTAATACCACCAAATTGCTGGAGTAAGCTGCAGGTTTCCAGTTCAATACATACTTTATACAAGAAAAGAACAAAAATGTGAAAATTAGGTCAAAATAGCATGCAAAGATAGGAGAGGGAGTAATTGAAGCTAGGTCTTAGCTTGGCTGGCCTGAGCATCTGATCAACAGAGTAAAAAGCCCAAATGATCATTGTAGAGAGTTTTACATTATGGGCTATCTGTACATAGACAAATGACCTATGAGAAATGCAAAACATGGTTGACTGTGCAAAATGTTTGGGTTTCCAAACAAGCAAATTTCATTCTATGACCTTTGTGATGGAAACTTGCAGTTCTTCCTGGAACAAACTACCGCAATTCATATTCTGTGAGATAAAATTTTGTGACTGCATGAAATTTCCAACCCAAAGGCAAATTCTGCAAGGTCTGCATTGTGGGAAAAAAGAATAATAAAATTCTACAATGGCGTCGGAGGTCAGATTGTAACTTCTTTCCAACCTTTTTGCCGAGCCCTCTTCTCCCACATTTCAGTGAGTTCCCGTTGTGCTTCCAATGCATCTTCTACTTTCTCCCTATCTTCCTCGCAATAATCCATACCTGAGTTGCACTTTTCTGCATGCTTCTGATATTGATTAGCCATCTTTTTAGCCTCTAACAATGCTACCTCCGCATGCTGCTGAGTTTCCAGAGCTTCAGCCTCCCTCTGCCTCAGTTCTTCTGACAATATAGCCGAGAAGCTCTTTTCCAACTCTTCACTCACATCAGGATCATGCTTCATGCAATCTAAGTTGGCAAGCATCAATAGTTTGTTCCAACCACATTTCAGTTAACAATTTTCATCTCATCATCAGTTTTCAAAACAACTTTTTGCATTTGTAAATGAACTTAAGCGGTCTATTTCTTTTGCAGTTTGCACAAGCGCAATGCTATGGATCGAGTACTAGGTGATTATCAAACTTTGTAACCAAGAACAGGGGCAAGCATTTTCAAAGCATCTTGGGCTATTTTAATTAAGCAGAACACAAAAAGGGTAGCGGTTTGAAGAAAAAAGCTAACCTGTGAAGAAACTTAAATTCAATCCTGCAATTAAAACAAGAAAATCCCAAGTTAAAATGAGCGTAAGACTAGAAATATAGGAGAGTAAAACTCACAAGAATCAAAATTTCAGTTTCTTTACTGGAACAAAGAGACTAACAAAATGGCAAAAATACAGGGCATCTAACGAATAGAAATCCCTGTTTCTCCACCATTGTTGTTTCATCAATTCCCACAAAATGGGAAAATCATAGACCGCAACAAATCCGAAATTTTATTTTTGGGTTTTTTCTTTCAGGCTTTTGGGGAACCCAATAAATAAATAAATATTTTGAAGGAAACTAACAATTGAAAATCATAAATTAAACCCAGAACCAGGACATGAAAACACCACCAACCCATAACTAAGCGAAATATACATTGATTTCAAAGATGATGCATGCAACCCAAAACAAAAGAGAAAGTGGGATAGTAGGAAAAATACCTTTGGGGATGGAGAAGAGGGGTTGGTCAAGACAATCACAGTGGCAAGGCGGACAAGATAAGGGAGTCACAGAAGAATTGAGGGTCTCGGAAATGTGCCAATACAATGGAGGCCCAACTATGTACCCAGCAAGGCATACTCCCATCAAGCCTGTACAAAATTTCAACATCTTTGGGCTGCATGTTCCCTGCTTTTTGTGCTGTAGATTCTTCATCATCATCATCATCATTATCTCTGATCGATTGATTGATTCTCCCTCCAAAACGTCTCGTATTTTGATGAATTTGACGCTGTTAAGTTTTTTTTGTCTTTCTTTGATCTGTGTAGTTCTTATCTTCTTTTCAGTTCTTGGAAGTCGGTGCTTTAGTATGGAGATTTTTGAGGATCTCGATGGACTTAACCGCAATCAACTGGGAGTCTGTTAACCGATTTGCATAAGGCTTTTTCTACAGTTTTTGATGATTACGGCAAAGCGTTTTGGTAAATTATATCGCCCTATTTGTTTTACATACTACGATCGAAGCGATTTTTAACTAAAAAGGAAAATATTTTCCAGCGAGCCCTTGGACTAAATGGTAAAGATAAAAAGATACTGGACCGGACCTAATCATGTATGTATTGACACTAAAACATTTTGTTGAAAATTTTGCATTCGACCCGATTAAAGGTTAGTGTGGAAGACATCGGGTGTAATATGACTCAAAAAAGCTATCAAAATATCATAATTCATTTTGAATATGGTTCGTAGGCTGATTTTTTGCCATTTTAATCAGAGGAGGTATCTGAATGTAACCAACATCTTGCGGATTAATGACTGGCCAGGTGAACCTAAGATGACAATAATGCAATAACTACAACCATTTGGATTTTGCCCTTTTATTCAAATTAAATCAACCTCTTTGATGAGGTAACCCAGGTAAGTAAAGAGCCTCAATTTACAAAACACAACATACAAAGCACCTCAGCCCAAATAAGTACTTTGTGGTTGCATAAACATCATCATATTCATATTAAACAGTCACCACGGCAGCCGGTAGGATCATAAGAATATCAACTCCACACAACTCCTGTGATTAAGCAGTGACTAGAGCACTTGAACCTCTGTGGGAATTAAAGAACTTGATTTCCAAGCATCCATATTTTGAGAGGCAATTTAGACTAACATTCAGCAGTGGGTAGAGTGTAGTCTACTTCTTCGAATACTCCCTTGCCCCGAATATGGTGGATCCAATTCTGACATTTGTACTACCCATTTCAATCTGCAAAATTCAATTCGTGCATATATTACTCGAGATCTTGAATGAAACCCGACACAGTAGCCAAGCAGAACATCTACGGAAACTAAACTGGAAAGTAGGGAAATACCATAGACATAAATTATATTGCATTAGCAATTGCCTTAAGAGATAAAATCTATGAGTTGCAGATGAAGTTACCATCTGAGTATCCCAAAGTAAAGAAAAACAAAAACTTACAGCAAGCTCAAAGTCTCCAGACATGCCCATTGACAGTTCACATTGCTCCTCCTTTAGTCCTAGTTCTTTACACACCTCAGCTCTGCAGTTTGCCAATGTCTGGAATCAAGTGTATTGTCAGATAACAACCAACTCCAATTGAACTATATGAAGGAAAACAATGCTACGGACTTATGTAGCTCCCAACCTTGAAATTTTCTGGGGTAGAAGTGTAATCGGGCATTCCTATTGTCATTAAGCCACTGAAAACGAGATTTGGACAGGATACAGTAATATGTTTGACAAGCTCCAAACAAGCAGCTGGTTCGACACCAGATTTGGCTGCAAAAGACAGAAAACAAAAAATATAATTTTGACTATTTTCTGAAGCTCTTTCTTGAAGGAGACATGTTCTTCACTTGTTTCTTTCTTTCAGAGTGCTTAGTTGTTTCCATTTCTTCTATTGTCAATGAGAGCAACAAAAACATGAGAAGCAACAAAATGCAGACATCTTCTTACAACAATGTTTAAAGCTATTCAATGACAGACAACAGGCACCTACATTCTTCTCCACTTGTGTTAACTTGGACAAAGACTCTCAAAGGTTTTCTTCCAATGTTTCCGACTGCACGATCAAGGTGATTGGCAATCTACAAAACCAAAGACTTCTTTACAGAGCGAAATTGGAAAGAGGTGCTGCAGATAATCATGGTTTCAGATATTCGAATTTTTCAAAGGAATTCGTACAAAAGAAGTAAAGGGGTACTGTAGATAATCATGACTTCAGATATCTGAAATTTTCTAAGGCATCCGTATCAAAAAAAAACCTCATAATCAATATAGTAGTGGCACCAAGACCTAAGTGGAGCTCATTTTTGGATGTGCTACTCATGGTATACCAGACATACTTCAGTAAAACCCCAAAGATATCGTACAAACTAATCATAGAAGCTTTAATAATGAAAATTAACACGACGCAAGAACAGAATTACTTTAGGAAGTTACCATGGATATAGAGTTTCTATACCTTCTCATCATCAACTGTTTCCACCACAGCAAGATTTGGTACTCCAGCTGCAAAATGGATCAAGAATGGCTTTATTATTAACCCACCCACACCACAATCCAAGAGTGACAACAATATAAGCAAATGGACTTCCTTATGCCCCAGAAAAAGGTCCAGCTCCTTTGTTTTGCTTGTATATGAACAGCATTCTATTTGCATTTGTAATTCATTAACACATTTCCACACAACTTCTTTTTATCCAATCAAATTTGCATTATCAATAGCCAATAATTTGATCATTTCTAACCAATCACAAAGTATTATGAGAAATAAGCTTTTTTACTTTGAGGAGAGAGGGGACAAATAGGCCTTAAAATGGAGAACTAGGAAACTTACTCAAAAGAGGCTTCACTTTATTGCTCTGCAAATTTCCAATAAAATGCCACTCTATATCCTCCGGAAGCTGAAAATTTTCCCACCAACGAACAATTCAACCAACTTTGCACCTAGTGATTCAAACTTCATCGGAATAATAACAATTACGATCGACTATTGAAGTGTCGCAATATATACTTACTTGAGGGGATTTCTGGATGACCTCTTGGACGTAATTCTCGCCGAAGCAACGGTGGCCGGCGTCGTACACTTGTCGTAATAGAGGAACCGGTTTGGTCTTGCTGACGGCCACTACTCGGATCCTATCGGAAGGTCGACCACAACGCTCCGCCGCCTGATGGACCCGCTGCAGAACCGATCTCAACGCTGCCGCCGCAGCGCCGTCGGTGGCGGAAGCCGCCGCCGCAGACATTTCTAGATTCTCAGGTCCCGTTAAAGTTGTCGATGAATTTTGGTCGAGTTGCTGCTGATTTTCCATTTCCTTTGGGCCGGTTCTGTGGTGGGTGGCTAATTAAAGGATCTGTAATTATTTATGTTTGAGCCCTTTGAGTTATCGCTGAATACTCTATCCAGCCCCATATTCTGTGGTTTTGTTTTGTTTCCTGCTCCCTCTCGCATGATTTACATGTTGTGGTTTAGTTTGGCTCATTTGCAATTTTCGGTTATATATAGTACTAGTGATGTTTGGTCGCGCATTGCGCGACCCTGGCCCAGTCTATCTGTAGATCTTAGAAATGTTTATATTTGAAAAAAAAAATTGTATTTGGAGCGATATATTTTAGAAACGTTTGAAGGATTTAGAAATGTTTTTAAGTGTGATCATAGAAATATTTGTATTTAACAAAAAAATAAATTGTATTTTGCCATATATGTTTTAGAAATGTTTTATAAGTGTTACTTATTAAATATAAATAGACTTAATCGAATATATGTGTTGAAATAAATGTTAGACAAAATATAAAAGTATCCTAATAAGTTTAAATATTAGTAAGATGATTTATTGATGTTCTCCATTGGTCGTGCCAAATCAATACTTAGTTTTGGAGATTTTTAATAGTTTTGTAATAAGTTTCATCCGAAGGGTATACGCTTAAAACAAAATTAACACTTTGTAACAAAAACCTAATTGATCAATTCAATTTAGATTCCATAATTACGAAAATAAAACCACTCTAATTGAATAAAACATAAAGAAAATTTTTTTTAAAAAAAAATGTGTCACGTAAAGTGCAAAGGGGGATTTAGTAATTTAGTTATTGTTGACCAAAAGGGTAATTTAGTACTTTGCTCATGTCACATGGCAATCGTAGGAAGTGTTTGAAAGGGAAATTTTTATTTCTAATATAGTAGAATATAGTACTTACAGAATTTTTAATCTTGTGTTTCCAATAAGGCTATCATAAAATTATAAAATGTCAAATATGCAAAAAAAAAAATAATAATAATAAATAAATAAAATAAAATTATAAAATGTGCATACAAAACTATTTATATTGCCATTGTTGAAGGTTGAGAATGGTAGATGAGATATTTTGAGATTTCAAATTTGAACGTGTGATTATCATTATCGAGAGTGAATCGGGAAAAAATAAACTTACAATTTCTACTGAAAATTTTGAAAATTTTATTTATTGAGTTTTTTTTATAATAGAAAAGACAAAGTCGAGCAACAATTGAAACTATTAAAAACCTGCGCAAGAGATGGGGTTTTTTTTTTATATATTTTTTTTATGGCAACAAATTGAATGGAATTCTTCATTCAAAAAATATCGCAATGAGCCTAATATGTACGTAGGTTATCTCTTGTGTACTAAGACCTCAAAGTATACAAGTATGGTGCTTCTTTTTTTTTTTTTTTTTTGAAAAAGAGTATGGTGCATTTGTTTAGTCCATTAAACAAAATTTCATGTGGTTTTGTTTACACTAATACAGATCCTCTCGCATCCCACAATTATCTTCTTCTTCTTCAATCCAACCCAAGCTATTTTTCATTGCACAAATATACTACAAAGATTGAGTAAATTACAAGAAAGCAATTCGGCTTGTAAGGGATTCAGAGATGAACTTGTTTGTCGGTTCCTCGTAATGAGTGAGATTTAAAAAGATTGGAGTAAAATTTCTCGTGGGCGAGACATTATTATTACTGCAAAATCTCAGGGTTTAAAAATTCGTCGTGCCAAACTATTATTATTATTATTATTATTATTATTATAGTACTTAATTAAAGCAGCAAACAAAAAGGACATGTGCCATCACTACAATGAAAATTTTCCCGTCAAAAGTCATTTTCAGTACAAAATCATTTTTGACATGTGCCACTCTAACTAATCAGGAAAAAAAGGATGAAATAAAATAAATAAATAAATTCCTTAATTATAACTACATAAAAATTCATTATTTATAGGTATATAGCAATATCTTAAAATAATAATATTGAGTTGATAAAATCAAATGTCAGAAAATCTCCTCAAATCAAGTGAAACAACACTGCCACCCAATCTCAAATGATCTTTTCTATTCCGCTTATCTCTCAGACCCGGACCTTCAAATCAACTACTTAAAATCTGACATCAATATCAATTCATCTCTTTTTACAACAGAGGAAAAAGAAGCGGTCATGGAAGGAAATTTGATTTTTTAAGGATGATTTGTTTTTTTTTATTCTTCTGTTGTAGATATTGGTTTATGAGTTATGTAAATCTGGGTATAAGGTAACTGTTGTAAACCTCGGCATAGGTTTATGTGTAATAACTCAGTTCCTGTCCTTTTAATCGATTTTGTATTTTTCTGTTTTTTATTCTTTTAAAGATAATTTATTTTTTTATTTAATCCATTTAAAAGTAAAGGCGGCTCGGGCATTCGCCCGGGACAAGCATCTAATTATTATTATTATTACTTTGAAGGATGATGCTAACTTAAACCGCCAAAGTAACAACAAGAAGGTGGTATGAAACTTCATGTATCTAAATTAGTTCCTAAATGACAGTAAGGTGATTAAATGTGGCTGTAAATGTGGATAAATTTTTGATGGACTCACGAGGGAGGTATACGAAATGAGTACGCTATTAAATTGTGTTCTCAAAGACTTGTAAATGTTGTTATAGTAGTGATTCAGGTGTTCTTGATATCCCCCAAGTGCAGCAACCTAGTTGACTTCCCCTCCTTTTGTAGGGTGTTTTTTTTTTCATTCAACCTCGTCATCAAATTTTTTGGACAAGTGCCAAAAAGTCCATTAATCAAGGAGCAAATACTCTGGTCGTCTTCTTTGCAATTGAGAGAATACAGATCTCCTCCTCCCGGAGTTCTCTCATTCCACTTTTCTTCATCTCCAATCAATCTCAAGTCCATTTCACTTCACCATGATCAAAAGTAAATTTGGTAGGTACATTGGGTCTCTTCTGTATTTAGTAATTGCAATTAGTATATTGAATTCAGACCACGATGAACAAAGCACAATACCTTGCACCTTCAATTTCCCCAAAAGTCAACTCATGAGGTACCAAAAAAAATGACACTATAAATGCCCCTCCTAATCCATCCCAAAATCTCAACACTCAAACACCAACATTCCATTATTATCTCTTCTTCTGCGCCTGCTCCCCAAAACTTCCTAACCAATATTACATTACAAAATGGCCCAAACTATGTCAGTTTTCTTTATCCTGCTATCAGCAATGGTAATTCAAGCTTCATCGAGGCCTGTTGACATTGTTTCGACTAATCTTAACAAAGGTACGAACGATAAAATCACATACGACAAAGAGGGATCATCATTTTCTTCAACATGGATGATCAAAACTCGTGTCCTTGGCCAAAATACTGGTGGTGTGTATGAGAATTACATGTGTGAAGTCTACCCGAAAGTTTGTCATCTTAAGGGAAGTGTGGGAAAAGATTGTTGCAACAACAAATGTGTGGATGTGAAGAGTGATAATATGAATTGTTCAAAATGCGGGGATAAATGTGAGGAAGGTAACATATGCTGCAACGGAAAATGCATCGACATTAATACCGACAAACACCATTGTGGTGGATGCAACAACAAGTGTACTCATGGGGTGCGCTGTAACTATGGAATGTGTGGTTATGCCGCCTAGTTAATTTGTTATTCAACTACGAATTATTCCCTACTAACGCAACAATTGTAATTTTAAGTTTTGTTTTTTTAGAGAGGGGAAAAAAGGACAATAAATCAATTCATGTATATTTTGTTCGAGACATTTATAGTACTTTTATTAGAGATTAAGTGTCTCGGATTGTATCGCCAATACGATACAGCAAATTGACGTATAAATTAAATACTTTATTAAATACTTTTTAAGCTATGTATATTTCCTTTGTTTTGAGAGATGTATATTTCCTCGAAACTGACGTATTACACGGCAGCGATCATGCAAGGCTATGAGAACATGTTAAAATTTAAAAAGGAATATATTAAATGTGTAATATGCAGTTCCTAAAAATCAAAATAAAACTCAAATTCTACAATAAATTGTTAAATGGTTTATAATTTCGATTGAAAAAGTGTTCGGAATTTTTAGAATGCTACTATATAATAAATAGGGCGAACTGCAAAAAATATATTTTTTCTCCAGTTCAAGTTAATTTAAATTAGATCTTCTAATGAATAATACCTGATGCTTAAATATGGAATTGAAAATGGACCAAATTCAAGTACTAATAAACAGTAATTGACCAACACGAGCAGCAAAGTCAGACTAGTAAAGCGATGGGAAAATATAACCCAGTACTGAACTGCATGCAATGGGATGATGAATGTGTCAAGAACCGGCAAAGTTCCGGCCAAAAGGAAAACGGAAAATCAAAGAAAAAGAAGAAAAAACGCGTGCAACACACAATTTGGATTTCAATTCTGTTATTCGATGCTTCCAGAATCTCCAATTACAGATATTTATAGGCAAACAAGTCAATTAAAGTCAAAACAGCAGCTAAGTACGTATTATGCATGCATGAGTGTCATTAATGAAGTTTCTGACTTTTATTCCCCGCACTTAAGGAAACGACGCCGTCCAGCAACTCTACGCCCAACCCGATTGAAAACTGATTGTCCGACCCGGCTGTCCATGACATTTCCTCCCCCATTTAAAAATTCAAAGTTGGCGCTCAACTTTTGAAATCTGGAAACTGGCTTTGGATGAAATGGCTATCCTCCCATGAAGAATCATCAATCTCAAAACATTTCCACTTGATCAGCCGTTGAACAATATCCTATGATCCTCTCTTGATGAAACGCTGCTGCAAGACCTTTTCAGGCTCCAATCTACACTTAGTTTCATCATCCAAGTCAGGCAGCACTGAAGCTATAGTAGGAGGAGGTCCAACATATTTTTTCAGCAATGAGACATGAAATGTTGGATGTACTCGAAATCCAACTGGTAATTAAAGCTTATAAGCAACATTTCTCAACTTTTCCATACCAGATAGTGACCAAAATAACGATGCATCAATTTCGAAGAACTCCTAGGAACCAATGTCTGCTGCTTGTATGGCTGGAGTTTCAGATAAACATAATCTCCCACCTGGAATTCCCTTTCAGTTCTCAACAGATCAGCATAATGTTTTATCATGTCTTGTGCCTTAACCAAGCTATCCTTCAAATTCTGTAAAACCACTTGCCTCTGTTGGATCGTATCAGCAACAGCAGGAATGGCCAAATCAGTGCAAGTACCCATAGGAATTTCCACGGGTTGTTACCCGTACAAAGCCTGAAAAGGAGTCATACTTTCACTTGTCTGATAAGTGGTATTATATCACCATTCAACTAACAAAATCCATTTAGACCACCTGTTTGGGGCAGAACTGCAGAAGCAGCGCAAGTAGCATTCCAAACATTGGTTCAATCTCTCTGTCTGACCATCTATTTGAGGGTGGTAGGCAGTACTCAAACTCAGAGTTACACCAACTGCTTGGAACAAGGCAGTCCAAAAGTGGCTTGTAAAGATCTTGTCTCGATCAGATACTATACTATTAGGCAATCCATGCAGTCTATACACCTCCTGGAAGAAAACCTCAGCCATATCTTTGGCTGTAAAGGGGCGTTCCAAAGGTATAAAATGGCCATACTTAGTGAATCTGTCCACTATCACCAAAATGCAATCAAAACCCTTAGTGGTAGGAGGAAGTCTTTCAATAAAATCCATTGCTATTCCTCTTCATGCTTGTTGAGGCACTGGTAATGGTTGCAACATTCCAGGATAGTGGAGATGTTCCGCTTTGTTCACCTAACAAACCTGGCAGTTCTTCAAAAACTCATCCACCTCTTTTCTCAAATGGGGCCAAGTAAACAAGCGTTTCAACCTCTGATAAGTGGCATTTTGACCCGAATGTCCACCCAAAGATGAAGAATGAAAAGTCTTTAACAATAGTACCCTGATATCTCCTTTATTCCCCACAAACAACTTCCCATTCTCTTTAAGAACCCCTCCCACATACTGTAATGAAGGATGATTCACAGCATCCAAAGTGGCATACAAAATCTTTTCCTGGGCATAAGCATCACCATCATAACTATTAGGCAACTGTTGCATCCAAATTAGTTGCACTGTAGAAATAGCATTTACCTCCTGCTCCATACTACCAACCTCTCTGGATAGAGCATCAGCAACCACATTTTCTCTCTGCCTTTTAAACTGAATCTCATAATCAAAACCCAACAATTTCACCAACCATTTATGCTGACAGGGAGTAGTCAACCTTTGTTCCAACAAATATTTGAGAGATTGGTGATCTGTCCTTATACTGAAATGATGCCCCAATAGATAATGCCTCCACTTCCCTACAGCCATCACCAATGCCAATATCTGCTTTTCATAAGTAGATAATGCTTTATTCTTAGCACAAAAAGCCTTGCTAAGGTAAGCAATAGGTTGTCCTTGCTGCATCAACACAGCCTCCATTCCCTCTCCACTTACATCTGTTTCCACCACAAATGGTTGAGAAAAATCAGGCAACCTCAACACTGGTGCAGTAGACAAGACAATTTTGAGTTGCTGAAAAGACTGATTAGCTTGATCATTCCACTCAAATGCTCCCTTCTTCAACAAGTTTGTCAATGATTTACTGATCACACCAAAATCTTTCACAAATCTCCTGTAATACCCAGCCAAACCAAGAAATCCTCTCAGATCCTTTAATGTTTTGGGCTCAGGCCAAGCTGTGATGCTAGCCACCTTGGCAGGATCCATCATAACTCCCAGTTCGGATATAACATGTCCCAAATATTTAATGGAATGCTGAGCAAATGAACATTTGGACTTCTTTGCAAACAGCTGATGATCAACCAAAACTTGGAAAACCAAACTCAAGTGATTGACATGTTCCTGCAAAGTCATACTATATACTAGTATATCATCAAAGAAAACCAGCACAAACTTCCTCAGATATGGCTTAAAAATTTTATTCATCAAGTTCTGGAAGGTAACGGGAGCATTGGTCAACCCAAATGGTATCACCAAAAATTCAAAATGGCCATAGTGTGTTTGAAAGTCTGTTTTAGGGATATCATCTGGACAAACTCTGATTTGATTATAACCAGACCTTAGATCGATCTTGGAAAACCATTTAGCACCTCTCAAGTCATCCAACAATTCCTCTATAACTGGTATTAATATCTACTTTTTACTGTCAATTCATTCAAGTGCCTATAGTCAGTGCACATCCTCCAACTCCCATCCTTTTTCTTAGTTAATAACACTGCGGAAGCATAAGGGCTGTCACTCTCCCTTGCCGTTCCTTTCTTCAACAACTCATCAACCTGAGTTTCAATATCAGATTTGTGTGCGTGAGGATTTCTATAGGTTTCAACTTGAATGGCACAGCATCAGGTTTTAGAATAATCTGATGATCTACTGACCTTGTGGGAGGTAGAGTGGTTGGCTCATCAAATATCTGGGAATACTTCTGTAATAGATTCAAAATTACGGGAGGGATCTCTGCATCTGTCACATCACATACCCCTTCTTGAACTGTGATAGTGGACAGCTGACTCTCATTTTGAGAATCACTGATAACAGGATCAAACCATTTCATGCTCTAGTCAGAAAAAGAGAAATGAGCTTCCATCCTTGGCCTTTTGGATCTACTCACATTTCTTATGATTTCTTGTATCTCATCTTCAGCTGCTAATGAATGACCTTGCAACATAAATCTCCTTCCACCTCTAGACAATTCAATCCTGCACAGGTCATAGTCAAACAAAACAGGACTAAAGTGAGATAACCAGTCAGTACCCAAAATCACATCTCAATTGCCAATATTCATCAGTCTGAAGTCAAATTGGAAGTGATGTTTCTGGATAGACCATTTGGCAGCTAGACAGATTACATTATTCTTGATCGGATGGCCATCTGCTACTTTGATGAAGTAAGGTTTCACCACCTTTCTATCTAATCCCAACTTACAGGCCAAATCAGTTCTATGAAACTCCTTAGAGCTCATGTATCCACCAAAATTTAACCATTTCATTGTTAATGTATCCAATGATGATGATTAGCTTCCTTGGTTGAGCCTCTTCCTTTTCCAGAGACAACATTCATCCCAACATGATAAGGTATGCAACTGTATTGGTGCTTTCTCTATCTCCTTGCTCCATTCACCCAGTTCATCGCTCAACCATTTCACATTGTTCAAGTCCACATCATCCTCCACAACGATGAGGTTAAGGTGTTCCATTTTACACAAATGACCTGGACCCCAGGGTCCATTGCATTTCCAACAGAGGTTGTTGGCTTTCCTGAATTGCTTTTCAGCTGGTGACAACCTTTTATACAATTCATTCCCTTCCTTTCTATCAGCCTGAACTGCCACTTTACCCTCAGCATTATAACTTCTCCCTGGAACTGTACCGGAAGATCTGGCTTTAGATGACAACAATACACATTGTTCCTGAGCCTTGGCAGCTTCAAAGGCCCTCTGTACAGTCTGTGGCTCTACAAATCTTACAAAAGGTTTGAATTCCTCTTGTAATCCACTCACAAAAGAGGAAAGAAAGTAAAATTCACTCAACTGTGGATTCAAACATAAGAGAGAGGACTTAAGATCCTCAAACTCATCATGATATTCTTTAATATTCCTAGTCTGAGTTAACTTGTTGAATTCTTCAACAGGATCCAAAGCATCCAAATCTCTGAATCTCTTCAACAATTCAGACTCAAACAAGTATGAGTCAGCCACAGGATGAACCTTCTTAAAAGTTTGAAACCACACATCTGTCTTTCCATCCAAATAAAACTCAACCGCATCCATTTTCTCATCCTCCTTCATATCATATACTTTAAAGCACTTATGACACTTTCTGAGCCACCCTCCAGGGTTTTCCCCCTCAAACAAGTACGGCTTAGGCTTTTCGTAGCTACGATTTTCATCAATTTCACCTAATTTGACACCAGAACTAGAAGGAATAGCAAGATAGTTTATTTTTACCCTTACATGAAGCAGAGTCCTCAGGCATCTCCTGATTGAGCTCATCACCTGCAAACCTTGCTTCTCCAACCACAGACCTCCTCTCGATCATTTCCATCACCCTGTGCATCATATCCTCATTTGCTTTCACAATCGACTGCATCATGTTAACATTCATCGGCGCCAAGTTGACAGTCAACTGCGTCATATCTGTACTCACCTTCATCAAATCGGTAGTCACCTTACTCAGATTTTTCTCCAATCGATTCATATTAGCAGAAGTTTGAGTTACGAATTCATCGAACTCCAAACAAAGATTCGTAACATTTTCATCCGCCGCAATAGAAGTGAACCGATTAGGTGCCATAAGATCTCACAGATCCAAGGATCTACAAGCTCTGGATACCAATGTCAATGAACCGACAAAGGTTTGGCCAAAAGGAAAACAAAAAATCAAAGAAAAAGAAGAAAAAACGTGTGCAACACACAATTTGGATTTCAATTTTGTTATTCGATGCTTCCAGATTCCCCAATTACAAATATTAATTGAAAAACAAGTCAACTAAAGTCAAAAGAGCAGTTAAGTACATATTATGCATGCATGAGTGTCATTAATGAAGTTTCTGACTTTTATTCCCAGTGCTTACAGAAACGACGCCGTCCAGCAACCCTACGCCCAACCCGATTGAAAACCGATTGCCCGACCCGGCTGTCCATGACAGGATGTTATCATATTTGGGCTCGGTTACAAGCCCACATGTCATTTACACGCTTTAAATGATCCATCGCTAAAAACCAGAGAGTTCGCTTATCCTAAACTCGACATCTGTATAATTTGACTTCAAAAGCAAACAATGAGCCGTTTTGTTCTCTTTTTCTTTCGGAATTCAGAATGTCTCAATTTACATCACTTGATTATGTCTCAATTTAATTATATTTTGTATAGAATTAGAAAGCTCTTAGACCTTCGGTTGCTAGTTGATACGTCTCACATAAGGCACAATGGCAATGAATCAACTGATTCTTTA
This sequence comes from Oldenlandia corymbosa var. corymbosa, assembly GCA_949775105.1. Taxonomy (NCBI): domain Eukaryota; kingdom Viridiplantae; phylum Streptophyta; class Magnoliopsida; order Gentianales; family Rubiaceae; genus Oldenlandia; species Oldenlandia corymbosa. The sequence continues at coordinate 190,097 of CATKSE010000001.1, read as the reverse complement.
GTCAAACTAGGCCTATCGCAAACCTCTGGATTACATATTTTGGCAACTCCCGACTCCACGTTTGCTAAGATAGTCGTTGACTGGCCGGACTCAACTCTGCAGTGACGTCTTTTTTTTTTGTATTCTGAGTTTCGACTTTCTCAATGTATATATATATATATATATATATATATATATATATATATATATATAGGTACGGGCTGCTACCCGGCGGCTCCAAATCCAAATGCCAAAACCACCAAGGAGAATTAATATCCAAGGCACCTGATAAGGCCAAGCCTAAGCCTAACATCACCTGCTCCGGCCAAAATTGATCCCTTGCCGCTCTTTCCGACGCCTTTTTCACCGGTGTATTTCATCTGTTAGGGTTATTCCATCTGTCCTAAAATTATTGTCCACAGAAATTTAAACACAACTTACGATATTGGAGTTATTCTATATGTCCCAAAAATATTGTCCAGTTTGAATTTTTATTTTTAGTATGATAATTAAAGTAAAAGTGAAAATCCAAATTGGACAATCATTTTAGGACAGATGGAGTATATTATTATTAAGTGAATTTCTTGTGACATTCTTTATGGTGTCATACATTTTTTGTAACATTCTTAAAAAAAAAAAAAATCAATGTGCATTCATTTTTTATAATCTTATAAATTTAACTAACACCTAATCTATTATTATTATTTATTGGCATAAATATTAGAGATAAAAATAAAGTGATCAAGGTGCCAAACTAAATATGAAAGGTATGACATAAAATCTTTTGTGCAATTGACGAAAGCTTCACCCGACTGGGCTCAAAATTCAAAGTGCATGAAAGTCAAAACCCGAATTATGTATTCATGTACGTGCGTAGTAGTGCCTTCTCAACTGTTCTTTTTTTCAATGCCAAAGTTTAGACCATCCAACATCCACCACTCAATTTATCTAGACAATTTTGGCCCAATGTTTTCTTTAGAAAGAAAACGCAAATATGTTAGTTACCCTCCATTACCCGTGAATAATTTTTTTTTTCCAAAAAATAAAAAAAGAAAAAAAATTGTTTGTCTAACCTTTTGAGTTTGAGCACCGAGGTTAGTTATGCCTTCTTTACTTAAGCATATTTTTCCGCGGAATATTTGCATTATGTTCCTATAAGTTTATAAAATGTTAAAGTGTATATCCAAATAAAGAAAGAAACAAAAAAAGCAAAAAATTTCTGGTGACTTCCCGATTTGATTTTTTTTTTTTTTCAATTGGCGCCAACAGCGTAACTGATAATCAAACTTGATGAATGTCTAATGCCCAATTTGTTCTTTGGCGACCTAACTTACGTTGCTTGTAGTTTTTGTGTGTAGCCCTTCTAATTAGACCACCCCACTATCATGAAAATAAAACTAAGGACCACTTATTACATTTTTGTAGCTTAATTCACACGCAATTTTTCATCTATAAATACTCTGCTCCCGTTAGTTACATTTTCCATTCAAACACATTTCCCTTTTAAGTATCAAATAATATTATTCCCAAACTTTGCCGCTTACGGTAAACATGAAGTTCCTAAACACTATGTTACTATTGGTAATGGTAATGGCGTTAGCCATTGCTATTTCAGCAACATCAACCGATCATCGCATTCACGACGAAAATAATAATGCAACGGAAACATTTAGCGTTTCTGATTCGTCTGAAAATGATACTAAAAAACCGGTTACATCGTTACGCGGTACAAATCGCGTATACCAATTCCGATATCAAATGACATGCAACAAGTTCCCTAGGGTATGTTCCACGAGGGGAAGTCCAGGGCCGGATTGTTGCAAGAAGAAATGCGTGAATGTGATGCAAGATAGGGCTAACTGTGGAATGTGTGGTAAACAATGCAAGTATTGGGAGATATGCTGCAAAGGAAAATGTGTGAATCCATCCACAAATTGGAAACACTGTGGAGCTTGCTTCAATTCCTGTGACAAAGGCAGCTCTTGTGCATATGGAATGTGCAGTTACGCATAGAACAAAACCTATGGACGCACGAAAGTGGGAAGCATTTACATATATTATGGTGATTGATTGATTGATTCTTCTTCAAATTTATAGCCTATTTTGTTAATTATGTTGGTGAAAAAATAAAGTTAAAATTTCTGTTGGTCGTCTTTTTATATAAATAAAAAAAATGTATTTGCTTCATTTGTATTGCTATTTTAGCAATTACGATATGTATACTCCTGGTTTGTACAATTGTACTATTTGTGCCTCAATCTATGTTTATCATTGTTATTTAGTCTCCCTCCCTCAAAGGTCAAAAGCATCACCTTGTGAATAGTTTATGCAAACATATTTTAAAATTTTAAATAGATTCGGAAATTAGGAAACTTAGCGCGAAATTTAATTGCACAAAATCATTACCATAGTAATTATATTTGTAGATTTACTCTTCTTGATTAAATTATCAATGAATCCATCAATTATGGTCAATCAACTAGTGTTTCTATGTTTTCAAAAAAAAAAAAAAAAAAACTAGTGTTTCTAAAGTGGAGTTCATTGTGCGGGTCAATCAGTAGACATAAAAATGGCAACTCCCTCAACCAAACTACGGTAATAAAACTGTTTTGATGGTTAATAAAAAATAGTAGATCATCGTTACCATACATTATGGGGGGACTATATATAAAATAAATCATTAAAAAAAAAAAGATTCCAGTTTCCACAAACTACCATATATGGAATGGTTATCCTTTTGTTTGTAGCAGCGAGAAGGCTGCAATTTAACTAATATTTTGTCCATCTAAACATACATTTTTATATTCTCAATGTATTTTTTTACATTTTTAATATACTTTTTTATATTTTTAATAAAAAAAGACACTTAAAAAAACCATCCAAACATAGCCGTACATCATTAACTAGTAAAGACCGAAGGTTGTTTTTAGTACACAGTTTTGGATGCAACGTACTACTTAACAGGCTCGCGAAATTTTAAATAAGTAAAACAATTCACTTTTATCAAATTAGATAATTTTTCTTTTGAAATAGAACAATTTCATAAATATATAAGCATGTCATTTTATTGGCAATTTATAGAAATTAAACTATCGTTCAAATATGAGTCATAATTTTATTTTATTTTTTTTAAAAAAAAGACCATAACAAAATGTATTACTTCGTCTCTCGATTAGTAGCAGATCCAGTTTGGCACTTTTAGTATAAATTACTTGGTCAACTTAACATATTGTAAGTTGTGGCTGGTGCATTTTTGTTCGTGAATGGTAAAGATCACAAGTGACTTAAAGTACATTTATCTTCCTAAATCTTCTTCAAGAAATTACTTCAATGTGGTTTGAAATTCGAAATCCGAATTAAATTAAAATTACTGCGTAAACATATATATATAGTGAAATTAAACCTTCTAAATTAATCATTAAAAAAGTACACTACAAATTCTCGTCGAAATCTCCCGAACTCAGCAGACTAGCCAGCCTCAACCTCAGAGCCATGTCTAATGCCATTTTGTTATTGATTTCATTTTCATTAGTTTCATTATCTTACTTTTTTGCTACATCTCAAGCTCAAAATCTTGAATATGATAATGAGTATGATAATGTGATTATTATTACTATCCTGATAATTATCAAAGAAGCAACAAATCGATGAACGTAATCGACTCTTGCTGGAGATCAAACCCCAAATGGTATTCAAAAGGGTTCGGGAATGGTGCCTTGGGAGGCAAGAATGGAGCCATATATGTAGTCATCGACCCATCTGACGACCCGGTAAATCCCAAACCGGGTACACTTAGATACGGTGCTACCCGGTTTGAACCACTTTTGATCATTTTTGGTAGAGACATGATCATTACCCTTAAGAATGAGCTTGTTGTGAATAGTCGTAAAACTATAGATGGAAGGGGGGGCTAAGGTTGAAATTGCAAATGGGCCTTGCATTGCAATTTATAAAGTCAACCATGTAATTATCCATGGGATTAGTATCCATGATTTGCAAACCCGGGAAACAGGGTATGGTTCGGAGCAGTCCAACCTCTGTTGAACATAGGTTTGGTGGAGATGGAGATGGAATTGCTGTGTTTGGATCTTCTATAGTTTGGATTGATCATTGCTTTTTGCAAGGTGTACTGATGGGCTAGTGGACATTACTTATGCCTCCACTTCAGTGACTATCTCCAACAGTTACTTCACCCAACATGAGAAGGTAGAGAGTTTTTTGTTTTTTTTTTTTTTTAATAAATTTTATTTATGTATTTATTTGCTATGTGGATTTCACCATGATGAGGGCTGAGGGAAATACTAGCGTTTTCATAGTTTACCTTAGTCCCTTAAAGATAGTCATGTTTATCAAATGAAAATAAAATAAAATAAAATTGACTAATAATAAGATTATTAATGTTGAGATCATTATTATGCAGGTTATGCTGATTGGACATCAAGACGGATTTAGAAGAGATAAAGTTATAGAAGTTGCTGTAGCCTTCAACCACTTTGGTCCTGGATTGACTTGTAGAATGCCAAGGTACGTAATATACTAATAGATATAGTAGTTAAAAAAAATTTCATTCTCGAACAAATGATGATATAATTCTTTTTTTTTTTTTGGTTTACTTCCTAAAATTGGTGAATTTGATTGAATTATTGAATGCTGCAGGGTTAGATATGGATATGCTCATGTAGCAAACGACAAGTACGACCCGTGGGCAGAATATGCAATTGGTGGAAGCTCGAACCCTACGATAATGAGCGAAGGGAACTATTTCCTCGCTTCAAATAATCCTTCTTCGAAACAGGTGCTTAATATTATGCATTTATTTACTTATGGTGAAAGGGAATGCTGACATTTTTTAAGTTCATGCGGGGATTGTATACGAGATTCGGGAACTGCTACATCAGGATTAGACTGTGGAACTTGATCATGTGTTTCGTGAAGCTAATTGTGTAACTGATTACTTAGCCTCCCTAGCTACCCTTGATCCAGTTGGATTACAGAGGTTTGATGACCGCTGTCAGGCCTTAGGCCATGGCTACAACATGATATAATATGGGTCTCATACCCCCAAAATGTAAGATTCTAGCCATTCAGCCTCCTCTATTGTAACAAAAAAATATTATACATTTATTTATACTAGTATTAACTTAATCATTAATAATCGTGTGTGTGTATTATTGGCATGGAATCCTTAACAACTAGCTAGTTCAGCTGATCAGTGATGGATCTCATCTTAAGTAAGTATGTAGTTTTTTTTCTTATAAAACCCTGACATTTTGTTTGGGCAGGTTACAAAGAGATAGACAACAAACGGAGGTTTGGGGGTATGGCAAAATTGTTGGGGATTTATTTGGAAGAAAAAATTCGACATGGAGCCTAGTAAGTAAGATAAGACCCATCTGAACTCAAAAACTCAAGTTAATGGGTTCTAAAACTACCTTACTTATTAACTGATTCACATATTCTCATGCCTCCGATGCGGGATTTGCCACATGACTCTCAACAAAAATTGGGAATGGAAAAGTTCAAAAAGATGCGTTTATGAACGGGGCTTACTTTGTTGAATCCGGAGCGGGTAATTATAACCCGTTTTCACCGTGTACAACATCTCAGTCATTCCCTGTGGCCTCCGGAAATGCAGATCTTGGTTTGACTTCGGATGCTGGACCTCTCGTTTGTGTTCCTGGAAAACCATACTGAATCCAGATTCAATCCATCCATCCAATTAATTACCGGATTTGGATATTTAGTTCCAACATATTGTTGGTCTATTTTTTATTTTTTATTTTGGAAAAAATATCTAAAGGTCATGCACACACCTATATTTGAAAATAAAAATTATATATTGAAAATAACTAATGAGTTTGGTGCACGTTACCAAGAATTTCCTACTACAATGGATTTATATTGCCTATCCTTGTTTTCTTTTTGTTGCAGTTGTGATCTCAAATTTTGTTTCACTTTCTCATATTAAAGACCTTGAAAAGTGAATTAATTGGTGATTGAATTTATTGATTGATTAGAAAGTATGATTTCAGCTATATCTCATCAGCACACTAATTAATGGAGTATATATATAGTTAATTAACGGATACTACTCCACTTGTCAATAAAATAACGTGCTCACAAGTCCTATGCTTCTGCTGATCATCAATTCATGCTTTCTAGTCCCATAAAATAATTGTTTTAGTCATCGAAAATTATTTTATGATGGAATTAGAATTTCATTTGTAAAAAGCTAGTGCCTGAAATGTCTAAAAAGGTGCTTTGAACTAATTAATTTTCTCATTTTTGTTGTCTTTTTTTTCCCCCTTGTTCTTTGCAAATATCTTTTTTTTTTTTTTTATTAAGGTCAGAGAATCTCTCCCTGCGTACATATATACTGAGGAAAAGATCTCGGTTGCATAATCCAATTCAATTCAAATACTTCAAAGTCATCCACAAGTAAACAGCTGATGGTACCTCCACCCATTTGGGGTGTAATAAGAACCAATTAATCTGATGATTTATTAAATCCCTCGCAAAATTTAAAAAAAAAAAAAAAAAAAAAACAGAGAAAGTACCTTTCAGTTTCTATTAAGAAACTGGTTAAATAGTTAGAAAGTTGATCGCACATCTACAAGCTTGTGGCAATCACGTCTGTTACTTCCCAAACATAATGTCAAAAATGATTGATAGAAATAATAATAAACAAACCATCAAGTTCAACCAAGGTAATTGTGTGCATCACCTTCCGAACTTGTATATATTTCTCAATTCTTGCAACCCTTAAAATTATAGATTCACATAATTGACACACTAATCGCCCTCCCCCCATCAAAATCCATCTCCAAGAACTAATCACCATGGCTTCCTCATCAGCCATTTCACTTGTACTCGTATCAATGCTCTTTTCTTCCTCCATCTCCCAATTGGCAGCAACCAACTACTACACTCCTCTTGTTAGTAAAGTGAACATGAATGTCATCGACAGTTGTTGGAGAAGCAACTCTAACTGGGCTCAAAACCGAAAGGCATTAGCCGATTGCGCCGTTGGTTATGGTAACGACGCCATTGGCGGGAAATTTGGCGCGATATACGTCGTCACTGATCCTTCAGATAACCCGGTATACCCAAAACCCGGCACACTCCGGTACGCCGTGGTACAAATAAAACCATTGTGGATTATTTTTGCGAGAGACATGGTCATAACCCTCAAGAATGAGTTGCTTGTGGCTAGTTTTAAGACCATTGATGGGAGAGGGGTAAAAGTGGAAATTGCAAACGGACCATGCATCACGTTGCAAAATGTTAGTCATGTTATTATTCATGGTATTAGCATCCACGACTGTAAGCCGGGGAACAACGGAATGGTGGTGACCAACATTTATCACACCGGATACCGGCGTGGGTCCGACGGAGACGGCATCGAAGTCTTCCATTCGTCGCATATTTGGATTGACCATTGCTTTCTTGCCCGATGCTCTGATGGGCTTATAGATGTGATCCATGCTTCCACAGCCATTACCATTTCCAACAACTACTTTACCCAGCACGATAAGGTATGTAAATATGTGCTGCATCCCCCATGCATGCATATATGGAGTGCACCTTGTTTCTTTTTTTAATGTAGATCTCTGGATGAGGCTATAAAATTACATCAATCATATACGGGTATTAATAAACGATGTTACAATTGAATATTGCAAAATATCAGGTGATGTTATGTGGACACAATGATCAGAACATTGAAGACAAAGTTATGAAAGTTACCGTCGTCTTCAACCATTTTGGTCCTGGTCTGGTTCAAAGAATGCCCAGGTGTGACCTTTATTTTATTTGGATAAATTTTCCTCTTGTGGGTGTTATAATACTATTGTTATATGTTATATCTTACATATTACACGCATGATGCATCTGTTATTAAATAAAAAAAGAAAAAGAAAGAGAGAGATATTCTTTTTCCTTTCTAAAAGTTTTAATATCATGTACTGTACTTCATGTACTGTACTTCTTTTGTTCCAACATATGTACTATATTTGTATGTGCTAATTGATTTCAGGGTTAGGCTGGGATACGCTCATGTAGCCAACAACAGGTACGATAAATGGATAATGTATGGAATTGGTGGGAGTGCTAATCCCACAATTTTCAGTGAAGGCAATTATTTCATGGCTCCTGACTCCGCGTATAATAAACAAGTAAGATCATTGGCAAATCTAGTGATGATTTAATTGTAATGCAAATTTGCATTTTAAATTAATAAAATTGATATCAAAATTGGGTTCAGGTAACAAAGAGAGAGCAAAATAACAAAGGCTGGAGCAGCTGGAAATGGAGGTCATCAAGGGACGTATTCATGAACGGAGCATATTTTGTTCAATCGGGATATGGGAGCTGTGCCCCTGGTTACACTAGGGCTCAGGCTTTTCCAGTTTCTGATGGAACCAGGGCGCTTGCTTTAACCCAGGATGCTGGTCCTTTAACTTGTACCCCAAACAAACCTTGTTAATCTTTTTATTTTTAACTTTGACCATCCACCTAATTTTCATTTCAAACTTCTTGCTAATGAACATGCATGTACCACTACGTACAATATCCTGTTTTTGTAATAACCAATCGACTTGTGGCTGCCTTTCAATTAATTTCAGGTGGGTTTCTCTTCTACACATATTGCACAAATTAATTTACTGCGATTTTCCTTTTCTTTTTTTTTTTTTTCCCTTCTAAGTACGTATGTCATTGCCCTGGTCAACATGTACAGATGTACTCCATAATATATATACGTATTGATAGAATAATACTTCACACAAATATTATCAATTTTCAAACACCGATTGATACAGAATAATGTTATCGATTTCTATTTAAAAGATGTATCAAGTATTGTTACTATATAATTGTCTTTTAAAAGTAATGTTTAAGGCTTGTTCAAATGAATATGAGAATTTATGATTTTTTAGATTAATGTTGAACATTACACTGACTTGATTGTCCTTTGATAATATCTATGTATATATATGGTGATATTCTGTTTAAATAAATTGTGGCTCGAACTAAAACTTTATGACGTGATGATGAAGTACTATTCAACCAATGTATATATATAAGCACCTTCTTTTTTCTTTTTTTTTTCTTTTTTTCCCTGACAAAAGTGGAGGCCGAAGCCAAAACTGAATTTAAGCACTCTTCAACAGTGTCTAATGGGAGTATTGGGAAAATCACCTTCTCCAAGAGAAATTAGACTGACTAATTTCAAACCTTTGTCTGCCGTTATTATGCTTTTATTACTACTACTTTAATTTGTAACTAATCTGAACAAAACAAAACAAAACTGTTCACTCTGAAATCACTATAAACTTGTTGTTTTCCCAAACAAAAATCTCATGAAAGAAGCCAAGTGTTAATCGAACAGTCTGAATGTTATAACAGCTATATCAAAGACCAAATCTTGTTATATAACGTTGTTTGTAACTGCCGGTATACGATTTAAACTGAATAACGTTGTTATTTTGCCTCCAAAAAATAATATGGACAAACCAATTTATTGAATGAAAATGCCACTTTGCTAACATTGTCTCACTATCTTCACTTAACACTTCACTTATTTAAAGACCCAAAATTCCACACCAGAAATGCATCCTTTGCAACCTTCTCCTAGTATATGATTTAGCTAGCTTCTTCTTAGCTCTTTCCCATCCTTAAGGGGGGGAAAAAAAATCCCATTTATTTTTTTTTTATCAAAAACCCAAATTCATTGAACATGCCACAGTCAATTTCTTTGATACCTTTTCCATGGGCGCTACTATTACTACTGCCACTACTCATCATGCTTTGTTATTTAACAACAATTGAAGCAAAACTCTATAACTCAATTGATCAGTGTTGGAGAGAGGATCCTAATTGGGGTGCCAAGCGCCAGAGGCTAGCTGATTGTGCCAAAGGGTTCGGGGCTTCGGCCCAAGGTGGAAAGAATGGGGCGGAATACGTCGTCACTGACCCATCTGACGATCCGGAGAATCCCAAATTTGGTACACTGAGATACGGTGTGATCCAAACGGAACCACTTTGGATCACCTTCCAGACTGACATGAACATTGTGTTGGAGGAAGAGCTGCTGGTGAACAGCTACAAGACCATAGATGGGCGGGGAGCTCAAATCAGGATTGGAGATGGGCCGTGTATCAGGGTGGCGAAAGTAAGCCACGTTATTATCCATGGATTGACCATTGAAAATTGTCAGAAACATAAATCGGGTCCAGCCCGTTGGGTTGATAACCGGAAGCGATCCGATGGGGATGGTATCCGGGTACTGAGGTCCAACAACATTTGGATCGATCATTGCAGGCTTTCTAGTTGTAAAGATGGGCTCATTGACGTAAGCTTAAGCTCAACTTACATCACCATCTCCAACAATTATTTTTCCAACCACAGAAAGGTATAAATATAAAATTAGATTCACTTGTTGGATTTTTTTAGTGTTATACGGCAAAAATCTTGTCCTGACTGGATACAAAATTTCAGGTGATGCTGTTAGGCCATTCAGATAAATTTTTAAGGGACGTAAACATGAAGGTCACAGTGGCCTTCAACTATTTTGGTCCCGAATTAGTTTCGAGAATGCCAAGGTAACCAAAAAAAAAAAAAAAATGGCATAGATTCAATAGGAATAAATATTTGGACTAATTAGTGTTTGTATCTAATACAGGGCTAGGTTCGGATCATTTCACGTTGCAAACAATAGATACGAAAAGTGGCTTCAATATGCAATTGGTGGGAGCATGAATCCAACGATATTAAGCGAAGGCAACCATTTTGATGCCCCTGACAATCCTGATGCCAAAGAGGTAGAAATTTAATCCTACTAATTTCCTCCTAAACATGGTTGGAAAGTCTCAAAATAAATTAATACTATATAGAATTGATGACAGGTGACGTGGAAAAAGATCAAAAAGGGAGGAGATAGAGGGGAGAGATGGTCGTGGACCAGCAAAGGAGATGCATTTCTAAACGGAGCCTATTTCAATGGATCTGGAATCCCTTGGGAACCTGATTATACTCAAACTCAATATTTTGCAGCGGCACCCGCACATGAAGTTGTAGAGTTGACCCAAGATGCTGGTCCTCTCCAATGCGACCCCACCCAAGGATGCTGATTTTACTTATGTTCACTACTCCCTCCTCCTCACTAGACATCAGTATTAATTTCGGGTGGTGGTGTGTGTGTGTGTGTGTGTGTTTGTGTTGAGGGTGTGTAGATTTTCGTTATCTTTGTAGTTCTTCATGGTAATATTAATGTTGTCAAAGTTTTTGCATTAAACCGAACCAAAAATAAATGGCTTCATTACTTGATCTTACATTCACAACTTTGATGATCAATTGACAATTTTACCCTCTTCGATCCTTAATTTATTTTCTCTTCGTTTTTCAAATATATATGATCGCTTCATGTACTTCCCCCCACTAATCAAAAATTGGTGGGGGAGTCTCCATTAATCAAAAAATAATGATGATAATAATAATAAAAATAGAAAAAAATGAGGGGGGGAGGAATCCTTCATTCCAAGGAGTTATAACCATCGGGGAAACTAATAGTTACATGTTCTAAAAGAAGACTTCGGATAAGTCTGTTTTTTTTAAGGATGAAAACGAGTATGTCACCGTCGTGCTTGACAACTTCTGTGACCTACTTGTTCAAATTTCATTTAGGTATTTTTCTTTTTGACTAATAATTGCTGGGTTAAGCTTGTTCATGAACCAAGATATCCCAAAAAGCCTAATGGTTATCTGGATTCAAAATATGTCAACCATATACAGTATGTTAGATTATTACTTCAATCATTCAGTACGAATATGTCCCGAAAGCTCTAACTGAAATTTATCAAAGGAAATTTTAATTCATTTTATGTGGTGGCATTTGTTTTCTTGACAATAATATACAATCTACAAATAGTACCAAAAAGGACAAAACTCATAGCAATTGACTAAAATTGATTGCTCCGTATATCATTGATTGGCATATTATACTTCGGAAGCTGTAATAAACACAGAATGCAAATATAAAAAAAAATTCCAATGACACCCTTTGGACTTTTAATTATTCTATCCAATCCTCTCAGAAGAATCTGCCCGCCACCAATACAATACACAATCATTACCCTCAATTCAAATGAATGTCGTATGAGGAACAGAACAAGTGCTGCGCTAAGGTATCTACACAATGATGCTCACTAGTAATAAAAGAATGGTTGCAGAAAAATATATCCCAGCCATGGGTAACAATTTTACCGAATAGGAAGTTTTGATTTGAATGGTGAAGTTGCAGGTCCCTTGAGATATGTTCTGTTCAGTCATTCTGGCCAGACCTTGGAAGTTACAGCTCATCTCATCTTGATTCTGGACTTGGAAATACATGTTGAATGCGTAGGACGCGTTAGCATTAACATCCAAACCATTGCAAGAAGAACCATACCCGAGCGCGGTGCAATCCGAGAATGTGCAAGCATAATTGATGTTATCTGCAAGCTTGCTCAAATCCTTTGCCTCAGGGTTGAACTGGCACCACTTGTTAGGAAGATACTGCACATTCTGCGCTCCCACAAGATACTTGTCTTGCAACTGACCTGAAAGATCCATGGGAAACTTGGGCTGACCATCATACCTGAAAATTCCCCAGTGGCGCTCGAAATTTCCAGGAGCAATGCTTTTTTGATCTTCATCTAGAAGCCCAAACAAGTAAACCTCTATATAACCAGGCCTGAGAGGGGTTCCTTTATTGGCAGCAAGTCGTGGTAGAAGACCCCTATAGAACCTATTTGCAAGACCTACATTTGCATTAATATCACCTTCAGTTGGCCATCCAACCTCTCCGACCAAGATGTTCATGTTGCCATAACCCAATGCCTTGAGTGCTGAAACCAAGGTGTCAAAGTTGGCATCGAAAACATTGATATATGGAGTTCCATTATCAACTATTGGATTGCTTACCCCATCAAAGAAGGCATAATCAAAAGGGAAGTGTGCATTCAAATATAGACTCAAGAAAGGGTATATATTTACTGTAAATGGTGCATTGTTCTGGTTCAGGAACTGAACAATCTGTGTCATTTGCCCACTAATGTCTTCCCTAAATCTTCCAGCAGATGGAACAGGATTGGATTCCGGGGAAAAGTAGACATCGGCATTTAACGGCACAGTTGCCTTTATACTATCCCCCCACCCAGCATCATTAAGGGCATTTTGAATATTCCGAAGAGCAGGAAAAGTTGTGTTGATAAAAGAGTTGTTGTAAGATGCAAGGAAAGGTTCATTACCAACTGCTACATATCTGTATCAAGAAAAGATAGGGGAAATTTTGTTGAGAGAGATATATTAAATGAAGAAGAGAAGAAGGATACGCAATGAGCTACTGAAAGTCTGAAATCAGACACATTATTATTACACATCTTCTCACAAATCTCAAACAAAACCATACACAGGAGACAAAACCAAAACATAGTAAACTTCCATGTGATGCCAGAAATAAAAGCCAAAGCCATATATACCTCCTACCGAAACACAATTATAGTTTACAAAGAACCAGATTCAGGCAGAGGGGCACACACAAAAAAATTCCTTCAGCTATGGTATCAACAATTAAACCTAGTCAATATTTTCACTTTAGAACATTGGAACAGTACAATTATTAAGAAGGGCATCAATTTGTCAGTTCCTTAATATCGAGTATTGAAGAAGAGGAAAACATTATGTCACTCATCAGAAGGCAATCTAGTCATTTCTTAATTTTTACAAATTTCAGATGATATCCAGTAAGACCTAATAAGGAATGACTGGGAAGTAAAAGATCCAACAAACAAGAATTTACAACTCAAAAACTCAAATAACGCTGCAAAAACCAGAAACAAGAATCTTTGCCAAACCACTTATTGTATTCTCCACCCATGGTTTCTCATCCCAACCTTAATACATGCTACTCGTTTGTCATTTAAGGGCATATGATCGTAACATACACAGCATGGAACCTCTCACCATTTATGAACTGAAGGATTCAAGGAGAGATACCATGTTACAAAAGTTACGCGTTTCTGCTACTATGTGACATTAATCTCTCAAATTTTGAGCAGAACAGTAAAGATTAATCTCTCAAAAATCAGTCTCAAGAATTGGGAGCCAGGATTTATCCAAGGTAAGAAGAAAAGCCAACAGGAAAGATTTTTTAATCAGAACCACTTGCCAGAAATAGTGTACATAACAACAGGAAAGAAACCGAATTCTTGCTTTCAGTTTTCAATAGCCATTGTGGAGATGCCAAGTGGGAAAGAAAGAGTACTTAACAGTGAAGACATCAGACCCTGACTACAACACCGAGCTGCACGCATTTAATTGCCAAAACATTTCTTAATCACCAGCTTATCTACAATCATTCATTTCAAAATCAATGCATCTCTATGATCAAATCTTTGCCTCAAAATAGCTAAGGACTACAATAAAGAAACAAGAACATCTTCTTCACCTAAATCAACCAACAAGAGTTTCTAACAAGAAGTAAAACCATTAACCTCTATAGGACCAAAACGATGAAGGACGAATATTCAATCAGGTGACATACTCCCGCCCGGAAGATAGTAAATTTTAAAAACTCTCAGAAAGAACAACACAGATGAAAGATATCAGATATCAATCCCGGGTGCAACCGATCAGAAACAAAAATATGACACCCCGAAAAGGGGAGAAAAAGGGATGAGCTTACTTGATGTTGACACCTCCATTGAACATATAGACAGTTACATTCTTCTTGACCCAGCTCTTAGCTCGATCGTAGTCATTCATAGTCTCAAGCTGATCGTTAGGAATAGCCACCATAACTTCAATATTGGAGCCAGCCAAAGCACTCATGGTGGATGCATCAGCATCAAACAGCTTCACTTTGGTAATTCCATTGTCTTTCAGCATTTGTACAACCACCTTAGGAGGCAACCTGTGACTTGCCTGCGTACCCCAGTTCACACCAAGGCCTTCAGCATTCTTAGCCCAGATCCCAACCATTACTAGCACAAATAAGCTATACAGAGTTCTAAACGTTGACATCTTTGTGGCAAAAAAAGTGGTATGAATTTTTATCCGAACACCAAGAAAGATACAATCTTTTTTCTTTTCTGATTGGTAACCAGACAAAAAGGAAATGAATCCCAAAAGAATAAAGGAAGCTGCTTATCTTTTTTGTCAAATGCTTGGGTGTGAAAACAGAAACCGAACAAAAGAAACGTTGTAAAACTTTTCCAGCTGGGTAAGACAAAAAACTCGTGAAATATCAAACTCCAACCCAACTGAAAAATGTGGTATGGATTAATCAATCAATCAAGATACAATACCAAATGGTTATGGAAGTGTACTATAGAGAAGATAATACAAAATATAATAAGAATAAAGATATTACAGAGATATCAAAATCGGAGAGAAAAAGGGGTTAATGGCAGAATGTGGAGAAAGGTGAAAGGAAGAAAGAGACGTGGGTACTGCGCCAGAATCCATTAGCCCCCACCCACCACTCCATTAAAAAAAACGGCCAAAAGATTACACAAACGCGCTCTCTTAACGGTAGAGTCTTCTTTTTTTCCAATTTTCTTTTATTAGACAAACACAAAATAAACAATAAAGAAATAAATACGGGCGGCGCCTAATATTAATTAAAAAAAAAAACAAACAAACAAACGCAGGTTCCGGCGACCAATAAATAGACCGGTCAGCGAGCCAAAACACCCAATAATGTGAAGGAAATCAGAAAACAAAATCAGGCAATGGCAATGAGGAAGACAAAGGCCGGAGAAGAACCAATGAAGATTAGCGGGCCACCGGAACACGGCGGCAGATGAGAGGGGTTTTTGCGTAATTAGGACGGTGGGCGGTGGTGGGGTTTAATTTGGGAATAAAGTAGTGGGTGATACGGTTGCGCATTGGTGGCAGCGAAGGCCAGACCGGTGCACGTGAGATTGGCTCATTGCTAATCTCAATGCAAAAAAACTGGTTCAGGTGACTGTGACTTCTCCAATCTTTAACTATATTCTTTCTCTTTTTTTGGGGTAAAGAATTAAATTATAGTACCATTCTCGGTTCAATTCAATTGAGTAAGACTTACGATTATATATGTACCCCAAAACTTTAGTTCAAGAAGAATTTCCTTCACCCCATTACGTTGCTCGAAGGAAGGAAAGGACCTTGCCCCCTTCGACTTTTTCTCTCATCGATTGACTGACTCAAAGGCAAAACCGACATTCAAGGATTGAAGATGTATCCGATCCCAGGTGCGTCTTCTTTTTAATATTGAATCTTTTTGTAGAGTAGGCGAGAGAGCCTTTCACAGACAAGTGACATACCTTAGAAAAGAAAGGAGAGACCCTATAGAGGCTCTGAAAGAGTTTGTGGTCTTTCTTCCAAAAAGAATATCCACTTAGTAGTAGTCGCTTGGAGAGGTAGAGATGAATGCTTGTTCGTTCCCCTTTCGTTCGACGGTACATACCCTCTCATGTAACAAGAAGTCTTTCCTCTTAAGCAAGGTCATTCCTTGCTTTCTCTCCCTTCTTGTCTTAGTATATATTATAGTCTAGCTTGAACTTGAAGAGAGAGGATCCATTTAAAGGAATTCGTGCTGATTGCCTAACTTCGGTACCTTTACTATCGATAAATGAAGTTCCCAGAGCAAAGCCATCTAAGCCAAGATCGTCGGTTCCTTTCACTACCACCATTGTGATAGAAGGAGCTGCTCTAGCTTAAGCTTAAGTCGATCCTTACAACATAGAATAGCCGAACGAATTAGCCATAGAGCTCAATGGTTCGCCTTATTTGAAATCTCACCCCAACTTCCCGCTCGCCGCTATCGGCTCACCGTTCACAACTTAAGGTGTCGAGATTACTAGCTATACGAAGGTTACCCAAGAAAGCTCAAAGCCTACTTTACATACTTCGTAGCATCGATAAGATTCGAAATGGAAATAGAATTGATTCAAAGAGGAAATCCTGTAAGGTGCGGTGGAGCTGGTCCATTACGCCTTTCGGTTGGGCGGTTCGGCTCGGTAGCGCGGCTGACAGATCGGCGTGGCTTCACCGCCCAAGTTCGGACTTGCCATCCTTCCCGTTAGCCTTTCGGTAAAGAAGGCTTTTCGTCGACAGTCCTTGATCACTCGAGGTAGTCGCGTCTATCGTGAGTCAAGGGCGAAACACATATGCATTACCTTAAGGCTCCAGCAAGTGAGCAAGTGACATATGCAAGTGAGAAGCAATGCATTAAGGGTACAAGATATCGGCAAGTGAAGCCTTCGCCACCCTATTGGAAAGGAGGCTGCTCCTCTGTTAGGCCGGGACGTGGACTCCATATGAAAAAACGAATGGAGTAGGAAAACAGGATAAAAGAAAAGAAGGGAACTCGATCGAAGGATCTATGAAAAGAACGTCCCACTACAACCTTGACTTTTTCTTGGAGATAAGTGAAGATTGATTTGATTTGCTCGTAGTCCGTGTTTTTCGGTGTTATGACCTCATCCCCGAAGTATATCCATCCAGTGGCTTGTTTAACGCCCTCTTGATTCTCAATGCCACTTTCGTGGCTTTCTCTCTTCCTTCGTCTTGGCGACAGCTTTCCCAGTCCCACTAGTCTTAATAGGAACATCTTTCTTGCTTAGGATATTTCTTCTTCGCTTACGCCCGTAGTGTAACTATCAAATATATACTCTATGCAAAGCAAAGAGTTTGATTCACTTTCTCTTGAGGACAAAGTCATTGGTACATCTAATAAGGAAGTTCAACCTTATAGTTATCGTTCTTCCTTTGATCGTATCTTACACATTTTGAGACCTTCTCTTGTTCCTTTGAACAGTCAATTGTTGAGCGGCTACGAGCTATTTCCTTACTCGAAGAGAGCCCCCAAGCGGGCACGGGCGGTCTACATCAATATACAATAGCACACAACGAACTAGCTACTAGGAAGAGAGACACTAGGGTACATGGAATAGAGAACCCTATACACTTGTGTCTCGAATCCCGTGCACAATCTCCTTCGGACTAGGTCAGACCATCAAAAACATACGGTTCCGTGATAGCCGATGTAGTATACGGTGCAAGCAAAGGAAAGTCGCCGTACCCTCGCCGAATCGTAGTACCTCTACTCGCTATACTTTTGAGCCTTTCACAAAAGGAATTCGTCCAGCTCATGGATAGTTTCAACTTTCAAGGCTTGGCTAAACCGAGCTTTCACCTAGAAATCCAGCTTCTATTGAACTAACTTACAACCATTGCAAGAAAGACGAAGACAAAAGGTGCGAAGCCGGTCGACGGCCCTAGGAATGAAAGATCCCTTCATCCTCCCTTCTTTTCTCGGGAGGGGCTAGTTGTCTTTCTTCGAGGTCTCTTCCTTCTTGTCTTCTTCAAGCGGGTATCCGATCTTAGTTAAAATAATCACTCTTATTACCTCAAAAGGGAGTTCTATCGGTGACCCGGTCGAGCCAAAGCCTTCATTGTGAGTGAAGGAGATTAAGTGGGGAAGGAAAGCAAGCCAAGTACTTCGTTTCGAAAGCCCTCGATCTAGTGCTTATGCGCCAAAGAAGGAAGAAAGTTATACGAGACTATGGTATTAAATAAAGGTTAGTTAGTAAATGTTCCCTTCCCGTTCAAGTAAGCAAGTAAAAACTACCTTTCGGGTCTAGCTTCTTGCCCGATCTTTACACCCCGTAAAAAAAGAATAAAAAGAAGAGAAGACTGAACTTCATTATTCGATACCCTTGACCCATAATGAAATCAGGAACTGGTTTTAAAGCTTCACTCATGAGCTATCTTACTAAACTAAAGGTTTAACGTAGTCCTAAACAACAGCTTGAGCCGATACAGCTGATGAAAGAAGATCTCCCAAGTAGAAAGGGCCTTAAGGCGTCATAGGGCCGTCAGACTCTTCTGGCGCTGTTCCAGCTGTTATGCTTATTGATTTAATGGCAGGGTCTGTGGTATATCCCTTTTTTGGAGCACATGTTAAATGATTTGAACACAAACGGAATAACAGGTGAAGCCTATAGGTTTGCCCTGGGTCTAGGGGAGACAATAAGCAGCCCCCTTGAGCAATTTACCATTCTCCCATTGATTCCTATGAAACTAGGAAACTTGTATTTCTCATTCACAAATCCATCTTTGTTTATGCTACTTACCCTTAGTTTTGTCCTACTTTTGTTTTATTTTGTTACTAAAAAGGGAGGAGGAACCTCAGTACCAAATGTTTGGCAATCCTTGGTAGAGCTTATTTATGATTTCGTGCTGAACCCGGTAAACGAACAAATAGGTGGTCTTTCCGGAAATGTTAAACAAAAGTTTTCCCTCGCATCTCGGTCACTTTTACTTTTTGTTATTTCGTAATCTCCAGGTATGATACCTTATAGTTTCACAGTTACAAGTCATTTTCTCATTACTTTGGGTCTCTCATTTTCCATTTTTATTGGCATTACTATAGTGGGATTTCAAAAAAATGGGCTTCATTTTTTAAGCTTTTTATTACCCGCAGGAGTCCCACTGCCGTTAGCGCCCTTTTTAGTACTCCTTGAGCTAATCTCTCATTGTTTTCGCGCATTAAGCTCAGGAATACGTTTATTTGCTAATATGATGGCCGGGCATAGTTCAAGAAAGATTTTAAGTGGGTTCGCTTGGACTATGCTATGTATGCATGATCTTTTATATTTCATAGGAGATCTTGGTCCTTTATTTATAGTTCTTGCATTAACCGGTCTGGAATTAGGTGTAGCTATATTACAAGCTCATGTTTCTACAATCTTAATTTGTATTTACTTGAATGATGCTATAAATCTCCATTAAAGTGATTCTTTCTTTATAATTGAACAAAAGCGAGGAGCGAGTGGAGTAGTAGAAAGGAGGGAAGCGAGTTTACGAGTAATCTCTCTCGCCAAGACTCGTTGGCAACTATTTGATCTTCCTTGCAGCATCGGATCCGTTAGAAAGCAAGGAATGGGTCAAATATAGACTATGGTCCGCACTGGTCAATTTTTGTACCAAAGTACACCTCTATGCTAGGTCGGGCCCTACACTCCAAGGGATGCTATTATCTTTCGTGCCCCATGATAGCTGTCTATCTTAGAGAGTCGGCGTGAGACTTATTGGCAAGTGGTGATGCACCTTAGCACGGGCGAATCCGTTCATCCGAGACTTCATTATGGAGAGCCATAATCTTTTCTAATAGCTTCCTTCCTTCCTTCCACTCAAACACAAACCCCGAAGGGAACTCACCTCATAAGGCATATATTACAAGACAGGCATCGTAAGATAAGGGAAAAAGAAATCCTTATCTTAAAAGGAAGAAGATCTGGTCTCCATTCTATAGGTTCGATGGGGATTTTTTTCACTCTATGGGATCGAGCCCTTATCGAGGCGTGCCCACCGACACCGATAAAAGTGTTCGGCTTGCACGTCTCTTTTCTAACTATGAAAGAATGGGCGCATAAATGTATTCTACCGCTCTTTGTTTACTTCGGCCTTCCCCGTGATTTATCCTACACGCGGGAGTTAGATGTTGGAGTAACATCGTTTCCGTTCCGTGGTCAATATACTCAAGAGTTGAGGACCCGAATTCGGTCTATATTCGGCTGCTGCGGCGCTCACAGTATTTTGACTCATATTTGGAAAAACTCTGTCTCGTTCATCCCCGACTTCCTTAGTCACTCGGAAAGATGCGCCTAACAGGCCCCAAGCCAAAATAGAAAGAGGATAAGAATGGAAACTATCTAATCGGGATCGAGTTCCGACCATTCCTTTGAAGGAACGAACGAAGCTATTAGATAAGGAAGAATTTACTAAAAAGACGAAAGGGAATCGCTATCGTCTTCTAAAGGAAGGACGGGAGATTCCTTCGAATGGAAAGCCTTCTTACGCCTTTTTAGCGAGAGTTTTGACTGAGCCTTAACTTAAATGCCTCCAGAGGTGCGCTTTAACAGACTTCCGCTTACATAAAATAAGCCTACGAAAAAAGACCAAGAACAACCTTCTTTAGTACATGGTCGATGAATGCCGCACTTGAATTTGAGAGGACACTTTGGCCTCCGTTGTTAGAGACTCATCTTATCTTCCTCACTCCCGAGATAAACTACTCTCGCAAAGAACCTTCCTTCTATTCCTTACGTCAAGACTCTTCCTTCTAGCGAGTTGCTTATTCTCCGGGTGCACGGAGGTTGGAGCTTTCTTCTTCTTTAGAAAGAGTCCTAAATGCATGAAAAGTGGACAAGGAATGTGGGATAATGGTAGGCCTAGGAAAATCGATAAATCGAAATAATAGCCTGTATAGATACAGGACTTCCGAACTTACAATAACAAAAGAAGATGTATGAAATCATACCACTAGGTACGGGGTTTTCAGGACTACCCCTACAACATATAAAAAAAGCCCGTAATAGCACGCGGAAGATTATTATCTTATGCAAAACTCTCTCTACACCTAATGTTGAAGCAACTCTCCGTCCGAAACCAAACAGATTCTCGTATCTCCCGTTTGAACCTAACCATAAGAACGAAAGAAGCAGTATCAAAGCCTAGAATGCGAAAGAGAATTCCAAAATGAAATGAAAGATCCTGTCAAGGGGGAATGCCGCTTTGTATTATTGTAATTTATCTCTATTCCGCACAAATTGTATTCGAAGTTCCCAAATGCGGGAATAGACGGGCGTTCGATACGCTTCCCCAAAGCGGCTATCTTGTAGCAGACAACTAACGCAAGCCTACTCAATTAATCTCATAAGTAAAAGCCTGTTCGCATTGCAACTAATAGAAAAAACAACTATTAGACTAGACTAGTAGTGGAGTGCTCCTTTGTTGTTCGGATCTTGACCGGATCCGAGCTTCCCAAGCTCTATGCTGTTGGGGAATTCCGCAAGGGTCTTACCGCCTTCTTGATTGACTATATTTGAGTCTTTGGAGTACTTGGGGATTATATTCCGCGCCGAGGATTTGTGCTTGTGGACCGGGGTGAATATTGCGGACCAGCGGATCGGTAGTCGACAATCGTTCGGACTTGGTAAAGGTTGTCGCGGCACTGTAGTAGGACAGAGGACTTATCGCGATGCCCGCGGACCAATTTACGATGTCTCCGTCGGCGACGTTCGTCAAGCGAGCCACGTGGATTGGCCGGGGTCTTCTTCGGCTAATGAGACCTCGATCTCGAAGCCTTCGGAGTATCTTTTGATAGGCGCCTCTATTTGTATGGGAAATTCGCTGCGATAGATCTCGCCAGCGTCCCCTCCTTCCTTTGCCGCCTTCCGACTGCAGGAGTATACAATGACAACTTCCGGGCATGAGTGCCCGATCGTGAGATCGCTTGTTGAACGTCCGATAGCACCTTGCTTCGACTGAGCTATGCAACAACGGATCCCCTTGATCCTTGCCGGATGTGCTTGACGGTCCCCATAATACGCTCACTTGGGGACTTTTGACTCAGCTATTCCAAGAGTCTCCACCAGTTGAACCGCGTCCGTAGACTCCTGTTCCGCTCATCCCCTTCGTCACTGTTTGATTGGGATACTACTATTACCTAGGTTCCTAAACTTGGAATGGATGGCGGAGCGTAGGTGGTAAGCGGTTATATGGATACGGTGCTTTACCCGTAGACGCT